>CM028614.1:8494354-10894354 GCA_016735795.1 Caenorhabditis tropicalis
AGAATAGAAGAGTTGCTGGAACTGCTTGTCTTTCCTTTCAACCTTCTTCCCTTTTATACCATTGGCTTCTTCTTCGTCTTCGTCTCAATCCTGCAGTCATCTAATTGATCTCTCCGCCCCCACCCACCGTTTCTTCTGATTGTACACTTTTCCGTGGAGGAGGATAGGCGATTTTTGCAGCAGCATGCGCCTAGATACTACAACTTTCTACGTTGGCATTTACGTTACGCTATTCTCCCTCATTTCTTCGTAATTTTTACGCGAAGAAAAGGAATGAAGAGGACAACAAAACGACCAAGTTTCACATTCATTCACTCACTTTACGATGATTCGATGTTTCACTGGTTCTGACGTAGATATACACCTGTATGCAAAGTGCAATGAAGCGACTCATTGAACGGGATGAATGAATTGATTCTGTGAGATGAACCAGTAGCAGTTCAGAACTGAGGAACTTCTGGAAAATGGTCTGACGGATTCAGATGTTGTCCAATAGAGGCCAATTCCGTTTTTTGATCAAACCATATAAATTCACGAAAGAACAATCAGCTTGATCTGAGAATCCTGAAAATGAGTGACAATTGGAGTACTTTTTATCATGCGTCTTGAAAAAATGTTCTCATTTCTGCAGGATTGTACTCTGTGAGATGTTTTCCTTTCATATGGATACTGCTCAATCATTGTGAATATTCGAGTCTGGAAAACTAGAAACAGCACTTTCTCATGTTGCTACAGTATTCATGTAAACTACTGCTCTGTTCTGTATGAACTTTTTTATAATCAAAGTCTCCATAGACTAAAAATTATTTAATTGAAACTACATAGAGAGACTGAGAATTATGAGAATATCACTGCCGTAAGAATGCTATAGACGTTTCTATTTTCAACAAGATCTCCACTTCAGTTCTGTTCTCACTATCTATATGTCACTTGTTCATTCAAATATATTTTCTATGAACTTTTGATATTGAAAAAGCAGTCGGATATTGAAGTATTATAGTATCGATGGGCTGTACGCAGTAATTGGAAATTACTCTCTTCGTACTCTGGTTTCCGTTTTTCAAAACAAGCACATTGAATTTCAAGAAATATTTATTGTTTTCTTAAATACTCCAAATATACAAATACTTTAGTCGATCGACGACATCTTAACGTCCTCCGACTGGGTAGGCTCCTCCAGCTGGGGCGGCGTAGGCAGCTGGGGCTGGGGCAGCGTAAGCTGGTGGTGGTGGTGGAGCTCCTCCTCCGCAAGCTGGAGCTGGTGGTGGAGCACAGGCTGGTGGTGGTGGTGGGGCACTGAAAGAGAACGAGTTGAGAGATCAAGATAAAGATGAGACTCTTACCATCCACATCCACCGCCTCCTCCGGCAGATGGGAACAAGAAGGCCGATGAAGCGGCGATCATGGAAGTGAAGACAACGAAGAAACGCATTTTAGAATTGAATAGAAGAGTTGCTGGAACTGCTTGTCTTTCCTTCCAACCTTCTTCCCTTTTATACGTGGTCTCAACCTTGGAGATTTGTCGCTCAGTTGATCTCTCCGCCCACTTGGTTTTTTCTCCTCTAGACGGTTTTTGGACCGATTTTACACATTTACGCCTATTACGATATTGGCTTCAACCGCCGTAAAGTGAGGTCTTGTTTCGAAAAGGAAAAATTCATGGGCATGGATTTTTTGATTCAATGAGAAAACAAAAAAACGAATCGGAACTGGATTTGGGGGCAAGTTCGCCTCTCTTCAAAATGAGACGACGTCCTTGATTTGATCCACTTTGACTGAGTGATTATCAATTATCAAAAAAGAAACGACGACGAAGAAGCGGGCGATTTTGTTGATTAAGCCGCCGAATTATTTATGTTGTTTTGGAAATTAACGAAATCGGGTACATCTATCGCTGAAGTGGATAATGATAGCGGCAGGAACAAAGATTGAATTGGAAAGGGGGGAAATGGGGGGAGAAGGAGAAGAAATGAATGATGAGGTACTTTATTTGAAGGCAAAGTACAGAACGAGGGAATTCTGATTTGTAGGAACATGTATCCCCTTGAGGTTTCTGAATAGCTCACTTCAATATTCAGGAATCCCTTTCTAAACTATTATTTCCAGCCGGTCGAGTATACGTTTGGGGAGAACAAGCCGACGGAAGATGCCTTCATCATCCACTACTCGTCGAAGAGCTCAACGCGATTCCAATCGTCCGTGTCCTCGCTGGCGCCCGTCATTGTGTTGCCATCTCGGCATCTGGAGCAGTCTTCACGTGGGGACAAAATAATTCTGGAGAACTCGGAATGGACGATTTCAGGCGTAAGTTCTGTTTGGATTGCAGAGGAAAACACGTCTATTTCAGCTCAAACATCGGTTCATCACGTCAGACAAATGGATGGACTCGGAGTAGTCGAAGCGGCGTGTGGAGATAATCATACTCTACTTTTGACGAACTCTGGACGGACATTCTCATTTGGTTCAGATGCTCTTGGGCAATGTGGATTTGGAAAGAAGTGAGTTTAGAGATTAGAATTCAAGTTTTATTCATTTCCATTCGATTCACGCACAAATTAAAAAAGAAAAGGTAGAAGACGAGAGCACCCCTTATGTTTCTCTGTTGATGACGATCGTTTTTTGTTTTTGAAATTTAGTCAATTTTCTTGGCTGTCCGTACCGATGATTTAGTCGATTTCTCTGATTTCTGTTGATTATCCTCCTTCTTCAATGATCCCAATGGATCACACGAATCCTCATCCAGAGCTTGTCGTTCGTGTCCAAAGAATCCATCGGACTTGGCCATAGCAATCTGAAGAAAGTGAGGGGATTGTTTTGATACAGGATTACTGTACTTACAGTAAGATGAGTATTATGGTATTCAAGGAAAGTGAGTCCTCCGACAAGGAACATCTTCAAAAGAATTGGCACTTTGACGTCTTGAGCCAAGAGATAGAAGAGCAAGTAGCAGACTGGCAAATGTCTGAACAAAAAGAGGCAGATCATGTTGGCATTGATGAGCACATCGATGGAAGCGGGCATATTTTTAGATCCGTAGACCAGTCGAACCATTGTTCTCAAATGCAAGAACACAGTCTGCACCTCAACCAACAAAGCAATCATCGCCAATCCGAATAGACGTCCACTGAATAGAATGATCGAGAAGGCGGTGATGACTAATGAGTGATGAACCAAATATTCCTTTGAGCTCTCCAACTCTCCGTGAATCCACATATCGAGAAGATCGTAACAGAAGTATCCCATTGAGAAGAGGAATACGTACTCGGCATTTGCCTTGTGGTAGTCATATGGCTCACGAACGTAGTTGACATCCGTCAACAAACTGAAAAATTCTATTATTACAAGGTCATTCGGCAATTTTTTCTTCCGTTCAAACAACGTTCGCTATGTTTTAAAAGATTTCACTTTCAAGTTGAAACCTAATAATTTTACACTCTTCGGAACTTTCTCTTCGCTTTGACGTCACATAATTTTACACTTGCCGAGAGAGGAAAAGTCAGTTTTTTTCTTCGAAAATCACAGCTTGTTTACACAATGCTCATTGTCTTTTTTCGGCTATAGTGTAGCAGAGTTTAGAAATCAGAAACTTTGAAAAATTGTATCAATTACAAAGAAAGTGACAATCTGACGATTATGACACTTCGCCAAAATTATCGCCCGATTCCTTCGGCTCCTCGGGTCATAAAACACACTAGACTACTTCCCTTTTTTCTGTGAATGTTGCCATATTTCTAAAAACGTCTCGCCCCACTTTCTCCGATAGAATGACCTGTTCGATGCAATTCACATTTCGATTTCTGCTCCACTAGTCAATAAACTTTCTCTTTTCCCAACCGATTGATGTCGCCACCGTTATCATTTTACTTATTAGACTTTGAGAGAGAAGCGACATGTCACTCTTTTTGCAAAAAAGAAAGAGAGCTATTTCAAGAAACTCACCTAAAAATGCATCCGAGTGCCGAAACGAGAGCATGAGTGAACGAAACGACACGAACGGCGAACAGTCTCGTTTTATTCTCCGTCCATTCGGGTTGTTTTTGTCGAACGATACTGCGAGCAATTAGATATTCACCACGAAGAGCGGCACTGACTACTCCACAAACGAGTAGTTTATCCATTTTCTCTCAATTACCTGAAATGAAGAAGATTTTGAAAAAACAAGGATTTGAAAAGGAATAAGAGCAACACGTGAATAAAAGAGAAATTGTACAGTTCTTTAGAGACTTCAGAGATCTAACTAACCAAATGCGATCTTTGAGATTTGCTCAGCGATCTCAGACAGAACAGTAAAAACAAGAAAACGGAGACAAAATGAAGGCAATAACAAGACAAATTACTAGGAAAATAATGACGAAGACTACGAAAAATGGGCTCATTTTCAAAAGAGAAAATGAAGAATAAAAAGTTTAATTGTATAAGCCGGAAACATATAAGTTGGAAACAAGAACTTCTGGAACATCATCTGTTCCTAATGAAATGACGTCTAGACAGCTGACTGTGTTCGAAATGATAGAAAAAGTAGAGATAACGATATGATTTCTCATCAAATGGTCAGTCATGTGCTCGAAAATGAATGAAATCGAAGGGTTAAAAACGAAAAGCTGAAATTGAAAAACGAAAAAAAGAGTGAGTTACAAGACAGAAAAGAAAGCGAAGAAAATGGATTTTCTCACACACGACTGCCGAAAGACGCCTGAAAAGAAAAGAAGGGGGATCATTGCTCATTTTGAGATGCTCACTCACCACTCGAACCCTAAATTAATGAACTTTGGAGCTCCGAAAGACTTTTTTCCATCTAAAAGCTTTTTGAGAAGAGAAGACAATGAGAAGTACAAGAGGATTGTATCAATGAACTCGTATGAACTTTTGAAAAACCCCGAAAACAAAACCATTGAACAAAGTGGTTTTTGAAACTGTTGAAGTGGAAACTCAATAGAAAGGTGTTCAAACCATCATTGAACAGCAGTAACAAATAGAGAGAGAGAAATCACATGAAGAAGAGTCTCGTTCTCCACTTTACTCAACTAAAAAACCTTTTCGAAAAAAAGAGCAGAGACGCAGAGTTGAAGAGTCATTTTCTATAAAAGAGAGAACATAAAGAAAAAGAGCAAAAGACGGGAAATTGACGAAAAAATCAGAGGCAGGCGCCCGCTTGGAAGAAAAATGACAAAAAGTGCACACAAATCGATCCACATGATGTGACGTCATCGATAACCTTACAAAGGGAAAAGAATGATGACGTGGAAAAGGGACAACGTGAGAGGGTTTCGGGTACTTTTCAACTCATCAACAATGTTATCAGTACATTCGACTGAACACCTGATTTTGATAGTCGAATGACTGTTTTATAGGTTAGAATGATCTAGAATAGAGGTAGTACTGTATAGGATGAACTTTCGAAATGGACGACGGAAGGATCAAAAAGACCAAAATAAATGATTGGCAATACGCTAATTTGATTAGGAAACCTATTAGAAACTGTCAATTAAGCAACAGTAAAATCAAGAAAATACCTAGAATCTAGGAGGAAATTGAACTGAAAATCAGCCAATTCTGACTCGTCGTCTCGTGAAAAATATCGAAAAAAGTCAGAAAGAATACAATAAAACCTACATGAAACGTCAACAGAAAGTATAATCTGGATCAAATGAGCAATGACCATTATCAAACAAATAGTTGTTGAACTTGTTACTCGCCTACACAAAAGAATATGAAAAAAGCCTGCCAAAAAAGAGAAAAAAAGGTGGTGAGATGATGGTTAGGAGGGGGAGAAAAGGATCTTCCTCGTTCCTTAATTCTCTGCGTCTCTTCACTCTTCACACTGTTTCCCATCAGGCGTGTAAAACAGACACACGGACAGTCAGTTGGACTGAAGAGAGAAGAAGGAGGAGGCTGATAGTGACGACACAGAGATAGTGACAGTTTTGCAGTTTGGACTGGAACACTTGGATTGAATTTATGATGGTCATTTGACACACCAGAAATCTATTTGATGGATCAATAGTTTATAAGGGTGCGGTCATTATGAGCAAACATAGAAAAAGAAGAGCCAATAGGATTAGATGGAAAAAGAGATTAGTGGAAAGAGATTTCTCATTTCTCTGAAAAAAGGGACTTTTCAAGGTCATGAAATGACTTATCGAAGTTGGAAGATCAAAAATAGATTAGATCTAGATGGAATACACTAACAGGTCTACGAGTTTCTCAGAAAATGTGGAATATTTATTTTGGTATAAAGACTAGCCTGGCCGCCATCACTCGCTACGCTCGTTCCGGCGGCCAGGCCAGACGCGTTCCGCGTGTTGAGTTTTTTGTATTCAAATCACTTCAATCATGGACAATTCTTCCAAAAAACTGTTTTTTTTTACTGTTTTTAACACCCCACCAAGCCATTTTTCCATTTTCATAACGCCTCGCGCGCGCGAGCGGAGGCGGGGACCTATAGAAATGCAGCGACCGACATCGAAACGGGCTCGCGTTGGCCACTATTGTTTACGTGTAAACGACCACTTTGCCCCTGGGAAGGTGAAAATTAGCACTGAAAAACCACTAAAATGACCATAAAAAATTTAGAAATTCACATTTTTGAAATCGGAAAAAAGGGGGTAGTAGTGGTGAACTTTTCCTATCTTCTGGTCAAAAAATTATGAAAATCGGTCAAGTGGGAGCTGAGAAACTGCTTCGGACATGCGGACACACGCACACACACACACACACACACACACAAAAATGTCGACCTCATACTTTCGCAGTTTAAGAGAGAGGGCAGACTAGCTTTTGATCCCTAACGGGATCAAAAGCCAGTCCAGGGCATAAGCTCTGCTTCTAAACCATAAGCTTCTATGAGATCCTGAAGAGTAACCCGCGCCTGCGGCCTTGTTAGTGGGTCCAGGAGTGCCGGCCTATTCGCCCCTCACTCGCTCCGCTCGTTCGGGTCGAATAGGCCTCGTAAGGGAACTTGTATGTACTCTGAACTTCAATGTCATCATCTTCCCAAGAGGTTAATTGGGGGAGACAGAGAGAGACGACCACCTTCCCAGAGGGACGTGGAGAAGACCATTCTCCTGGGAAGATGCTTAAAATTATTATAAAAAGCTTCCGAGTTTAAATTTTCAAAATCTAAAAAGTCGTGCATCATGCCGCCAACATTCCCCATCTTTTGGTGAAAACCCGTTCAAAATCGGTCAAGCAGGAGCTGAGAAAACGCTGCGGACACATTTTTTGGACACATTTTTTGGACATTTTTTTGTCGACATAAGCCCCGCCCTAATCGACACCCCCCATACTTTCCATATTTAAGAAGAAGAGGTTGCAGACTAGCTTTTGATCCCTAACGGGATCAAAAGCCAGTCCAGGGCATTAAGCTCTGCTTCTATGTGCTGAGCTTCAATGAGATCCTGGAGAGTTTCCCGCGCCTGCGGCGCGGGATGGGAGTACGGCCTGCGGCCTTGTTAGTGGGTCCAGGAGTGCCGGCCTATTCGCCCCTCACTCGCTCCGCTCGTTCGGGTCGAATAGGCCTCGTAAGGGAACTTGTATGTACTCTGAACTTCAATATCATCATCTTCCCAAGAGGTCACTTGGGGGAGACAGAGAGAGACGACCACCTTCCCAGAGGGACTATTCTCCTGGGAAGATGCTTAAAACTATTATAAAAAGCTTCTGTGTTTAAATTTTTGAAATCTAAAAAGACGTGCATCATGCCGCCAACATTCCCCATCGTATGGTGAAAACACGGTAAAAATCGGTCAGGTAGGAGCTGAGAAAACGCTGCGGACACATTTTTTGGTCCATTTTTTTGACAGGCCACACCTCTTTTGTATACCCCCATACTTTCCATATTTAAGAAGAAGAGGTTGCAGAATAGGAAATGGAAAACTACAGAAAGGTTTGTAGAATTATGTAATAATTCGCATTAAAAAAAAGATCACAATACATATGACCAGATGACCTTATTATAATCGAAAGAGGCTTCTTCGGAGAATTCTCTCAATGTGGCGATGACACGAAATCGATGGTCGCTTTGATCATGTTTTATGAAAATGAAGACACACGTGGGGTGTTAGAATATCTTTTGATTGATAACTTCTTTGGAAAGAGAGAGAGAGAGAGAGAGAGAGAGAGAGAGACCACGTGCTTTTTCTGCAAGCTTACCTAATTAAACTTCCCTCTTGTACACATCGAAGTTTCATCTTTTCTCCCGACAAAGACAGTGTCTTCACATTGTCAATCATCAGAAGAAGATGAAATTACACATAACTAACTACTCTAAAAGAAAAAGAAGAAAATAGTAACATGGATAGGATCAAACATTGAAATACATAGTACAGTATGATATGGTTCGATACAAAATGAAATGGGATGGACAAGTTGGAAAACATAAGAAAGAAGAATGAATTTGTTTATATTGGCTCAAAAGGAAAATGTTATAGTTTGATGTCACATGTTTATGATTGACGCTTATACAATAAAACTGGGACAATTGGGGAAGAAAGAAATGAAAGAAAAAGAGTTCACACAAAAGACATTCCGATACTTTTTTTGCAAAACGAATGACGTTCGGAAGAGACATTTTTCTTCGTTTATGGAGTAACTGGCATTTTAGATTCACAAAAGAAAACCCTTATTTTCATAGTTATATTAAGTTAATCAAAACTTCTTTTCGTTCTACTTATTAAATTAAATATCATGAAATATAATTTAATTTGTTTTCAGAATAGAAAAACGTCCGAACCCGACGGCAATTTCCGATCTTATTGGATCCCACGTGACACGTATCGCTGCAGGAGCATGTCATTCAATTGCCATCATCAAAGGAGCTCCATACCCGTTCGGATTGAATTCCAGTGGACAATTGGGAAACGGAAAGATTATGACACAGTCGACACCTCGGAAGACTGACGATTTGGATCATGTGACTGGAGTTTATGCCGGATATCATCAGACGTTCTTTGTACGGTCAGCAGGAACCATTGAGGTGAGCTGAAAGAGATAGGATAAGGAAAGTAACAGATGTTTTTCAGCAGAATGAGATCGTCGGTCCCAGTTGTCCGGTGAAAACGCCATCAAAGATCGATAGAGAAACTTTCGAGAAACTTATGCATTCTGGAGAGAAATTGGACTTGATGGCGTAAGAAATGCTTCAAGATTGCAAGAGAATCTTCTTATTTCAGCCTCCTCGAATCAGTGTTCTCATCGCTGAGCTGCATAAATAACTCATTTCTCTTTAATGACGAACGCCGTTTTAACGTGAGTTCCGATCGATCCCATGGAATTGATTTGGATCAGGTCATGGAGACATTCATGTTGTTCGATGAGTCTCCACACAAAAAACAGTTCATGGATCTGATCATAGACTCTCTTTCCATCGCCTTCTCATCATGGAATCCAAAACTTTTGAGTGTCGAAGGTCTCCGTGTCTTTCTGATTCTCCCGTGGCTCCCTGTTTTCGTGGAGAATGTCACTACGGATTCACTGATGCGGGTTCATGTTCCACTCGTCGAGGCTATGTGTTCTATCAATGAAGCTCTCGGAAGAACTCTAGAAACATGGTGGTGTCAGTTATCGACTCGTCATTTCCGTCGGATGGTCACTGTGTTCAAAGCAGCGATAAGAACCCAATTGCTTGCGGGTAAGGCACCGGTCAATTGTCAGAAATATCTACACATTATGAAGCAGTTATTCACGATTAATCAGGTAAAAAAGAATGCCCTTTTATCAGAATTTCATTCATTTTTCAGTCGTATCACATAATCCCATTGGAAACGTTCTACATTGACGAAATGGCGACAGCTTTATGTCTGAAAAACGAATATTTCCAAATGATAATGAAACAAGATCCTAATAAAACTGAGCAAGACTATTGGACTCATTACCCATTCCTTCTGAATGGAGCCGCCAAAGGACAACTTTTATTCGTGGAAGCAGGTGTCTGTCAAAGAGTCAGTCAACACACGGCAGTCATAAGTTCTGGACGTTTCTGGGATGAAGATTACATTCGAGAGATTCAATATTGTCATCTGGAGGTTCGTCGTGAATACATTGTCGCCGATACAATGAACAAATTGCCGTCGATGAGCGATGAGGATCTTCGGAAGCCGCTGAAAGTGAAGATCGCAGGAGAAGAAGCAGATGATGCTGGAGGTGTCCGAAAAGAGTTCTTCTTGATTGTTATGCGGAAGATTCTCCAACCGGCATACGGAATGTTCTCCGAAGACGAAGAATCTCATTTAGTTTGGTTCAGTGGGCTCCCACATGAATATTGTGAACGAGAGCAATTCCATCAGTTGGGACGACTCGTCGGACTCGCTGTTTACAATTCGACACTCGTCCCATTCCCATTTCCATTGGCTTTGTATAAGGTTGAATAGTTCTCCGAGATACCGTAATCCTGATCATTTTCAGTACATACTGGCTATTCCTCCAACTCTGGAAGACCTCTGCGAGCTATCGCCAACAGAAGGAAAATCACTACAATCTCTCTTAGATTATGAAGGAAACGACGTGGAAGATGTATTCGGATTGACATTTTCTATGACGATCAACGTGCTCGGAGAACCAAAAACCATCGAATTGATGCCTGGGGGAGAAGAGAAACCAGTGACGTATTTGAATCGAGAGGAATATGTTTGGGTAGGGTCTCTATCTCTTTTTTCTTCAGAAAAAGAAATGATTTCAGAACTACGTTCGTCATCGTCTGGAACTCGGTTACAATAATGAGATTGCCGAACAGGCGAAACAGTTCCGAAAAGGATTCTGTGACGTGTTACACAGTCGAGTACTTTTGAATTTCCAGCCGAGGGAACTGATGGAATTGGTCGTCGGAAATGAGAATTACGATTGGAATGAGTTCAGAGATGTATGTTCTAGCCATACAGTAATCTTCATAGATACCGTAACAGTGTTATACCGTATCCCGGTCCCTTTCATAATTTCTCATAGAGTTCCAAGAAATCAGTGCTCTTTTCCGCGCGTTCAGTGACGTCAGTCCTTTTTCCATTCATTCAATCATTCGTTCTTTCTCCTTCTCTACAAAAAGTCTTTCTTTACCGTTGACTCCAGGAGGTTGGATGCTCTATGAGCACCCAAAAGCACTCAATTGCTCATTCTCCCCGCCGCGGAAAGAGAAGAATACAAAAAACAACACAAAACATTTCATACTGAAGGAGGAGTAAACAGAAGCCACCACCACCACGCGCGGAGAAAAAAAAGAACTAATGACGTCTCGGAAATCTCGGAAACTAGTCTCCAGGAGCTAGCGGAAATGCGGAAGCGAATGACGTAGTGGGTTCAATGGCTAGAGGAAAATAAGCTCTCCATGAGTCATTCGAGAAGGGTTACTGTAGTTTTTGTGCTATTCTAAGTACTGGTAGGATCGGAAAGAGGTTCCAGATGTCATTTTTAGCTCATAGGATTGAGATGACTCTTTTCTGTCATGTTCGACTAGAAATCATCAGAATTCGAATACGGATTCTCAAGATTCACAAATCTGTCAGAGATTGGTCTTCCAGAAACTACTCCCATCACTTCCTTCGTTTCACTCAACGTAGTCAATTACAGTACTTTTCGATCCCTCTTCTCTCAAAAATGTTGTCCATTTCGCCCTCCGATATAATTGCTCCACACCATCCAAACACACAAATCTGAAGTGTGTGTGTATGTGGAATCATGCATTTTCTGTCGACACACGACGGTAATCCACTCACTCGCTCCTCTCTTTTCAATCGTCATTTTTCTCCTCTTCTTAATCTCTCTGATGCTCTCTTCTCGATCATCTGAACTCTCTTCACATCTCTAAACGTCTGTATCTCTCCATTCGTGAATCTCTCTCTTTTCCCTCGATCATGTGTTCTCTTTTTCAACGGCGGCCACCCCGTAGCACAACGGGTAATGGACAGTTTAAACACAGACACGGGCATACAAACATTCGACGGAATTATGAAAACTTTTCCGTTTTTTGGAGGAAAAGAGAGAGAGTTTTCAATCGTTTCTCTGTTTTCTTTAGCCACTCGTTTCTCTCTCGATACATCTTTTTTTGAGTATTTTTCGAAAAGAAGAACAGTGACCACACACTTTTTTTTCTGGGAGTTCAAGAGAACTGAGGAAGGAAGAATCCGGTTTTGACGAGAAGAATCCGCGGAAATGAAAGGAGTAGAGTCTAGGACCATTCCCGGGAAATGAAGAGGAGACTGAACATCTGGATGAATGAAGGGATAGACAGACAGTTGAACCCATCTGAAAGCTTAGAGAAAAACCCAATACATATTTGGACCGTACTACCTCATTGTTTAGAAAAGGAATTGGGTTATGGTACCTTGGAATTACAATAAGGTTACGGTAGCAACAGTATATCCCTGAAAATCATACCTAGAAATTAAAATAAAATAGAAAAGCACCCTTCAGTTTTTCTTGAATACCCTGCAATATACGGTAGACAGAAAACTTGAAAAAAATTATATGATTTCCAAATAAATTACTTTCAGTTGGTGATCTACAAAGGCGAATACAGTCCATCGCATGCCGCAATTCAAGCATTCTGGAAAGCATTCTTCGCTCTCGACGAGAATGAACGAAAGAAATTCCTCCAATTTCTGAGTGGATCGACACGTCTTCCAGTCGCCGGAATGAAAGAACTCAATGCGGCAATTCAACCGTCGTCTCCAGAAGTGAGAACTCATTCATATCAGAAAATAAATCCCCAATTTCAGTCTCTCCCTGTTGCTCATACTTGTTTCAATCTCCTGGATCTTCCCAACATCTCAGATGACGTTGAAATGCTCCGACGTCTTCGTATATCCATTGAGCATACCGAAGGATTCACTCTTGTCTAAAAACTGTGCATAAAACCCCGTTTAGAACTTCTAATTTAGAAGCATTATTTGTTTTAAAAGTGTAAATTGTGTATCGCTTAGTTTCATTTTTTTTCTATTGTTTCTACTTGGTCACAACTTATTTTTCCTCCCGGAGACTCTCTCTGTGATACGTTTTTATCAAAACTCAATTTTAGTTTCCCCTTTTTTCAAATTTCTTTTGCTTATTATGAACGATTGAATGATTCTTTTTTTTCCTTTTTCAGGGAGTTTTTGGTGCTTTTTCATCCAAAAGCATCAGTGCTCTATTGACGATTCGAAGTTCTTCTTAGTTTTGAACAGGTTTTTCAGAAGAACGGAGGTAGGATGGCATCGAAGTTTCTCGTCGTTCTCAAACCCGAAATTGTCGCTCATCGAGTTTTGGCTCAGGTAATTAGAAGGGTTTGAATTCCGGATTTTGGGGGGAGAATTCTGAGATTAACAGGGTTACTGTACCTAGCTTCTCCCGAATACCGTAACCCAAGTGTGTCCCCTAGATACTGTACCATCCCCAATTGATAAAAAAGCCTTTCGGGTTACTGTAGGCTTTGGTCCCTCTCGATTCGATTCGAATTCCAACATTTTGCTTCCCCTCTCCGTTCTTTTTGTCACTTTCACTTGTGCTTTTATTTGAATTCTTCATCGGAATCCATGTTTCCTCCCTTTCCTCTCTCTCTCTCTCTCTCTCTCTCTCTCTCTCTCTCTTTTCAAAACTTTCCACCATCAATTTCATTGTCATTGTCTGAATAGCCGACGATGCGAATCGGACAGCGTTACAATACATACAGAAGAAGAAGAAGGGGAAGAAGAGGGAGAAGCATCAAACAGAGAGAGGATATATGGATTAGCGAGAAAGTTTTCCGTGCGGAAAAACGAGGTCAAGCCTATCGACCATCCATCTGAATGTAGGTCATGCCTGCCCTTTCGGATGGCGACGACGCGCTTTCACTTATTCCGAAACACTTTCACCCCCCACCGTCTCTCCGTCAAATTAGAAACTGGATTCCGATGATCATTCCCTTTTCCAATAAAAAGATGAAAGGAAGAAAAGGAAGGAGGAGGTTAGCACTTTCAATTTCTGCAAACCGATGGACATCTGGATAAAATGGACACACAGATAGACTTTTTGAAACATTGGAAATTACCGTATCTTGGGGAAATATCTGAAAAAATGTCCGGGTAGACCTATCTTTCTGACTCTTAACTACCGTAACCCCTTCTTCTCTTTCAAATCCCTTTCCCCTGTAGACGCCAAATCCGTTTATTTGATTAATTCAAAACCATTCATTGCGGAACTGAAGGAGAAGGAGAAGGAGGGGGAAGTTTTTGTTATTCCGAAAAGATAAAGAAAGATAAATTACTGTATTATCATTCAATCAAGTGAAATAATTAATCAATTGATCCGGGATAAGATAAGAGAAAGTGAGAAAAGAGATGAGGATCTGATTTCGAAAGGATTACTGTAGAAACTATTCCAGATTGCCCTCTCGGAACTTCGAAAAAACGGAATCGAAATCGAAGAAATGCGACAAATGAGAATCGACGGAGCACTGGCGAAACGATTATATCAGCAACACGAGGGAAAATTCTTCTACGATCGTCTCGTTCGACACATTTCGAGTGGAGAAGTCATTGCGATGAGAGTCAACGGAAATGCCAGAAAATGTATTGGATCGAGTCGTCTTTGGCCCCGAATGGAACCTCAGAATCAACCGATTCGACAACGATTCGCCCTATCCGATGTTCGAAATGTCGCTCATGCAAGCGATGAAGACGTGGCAGAAAACGAGTTGAAACTATTCAAACTTTTGTAAATAATTGATTTTTGTATGAACAAATTCGAGATTTTCTTTTCGATTGTAATGAAATAACGTCAGTAATTGCGCCCCATCGAATCCCGTTGGCTGAATATCAAACGTGAAACTTTGTCAATCTGATTGTGAAATCGGTTTTTCTGCGAATTAATTTCAATTTTCCGTTCGAAAAAATTACGTGAAAATACGTGAAAAACACGTTTTTTGCGTTTTCAAATTCAAATTTTCAAAAACCCATTTCGACCAAAAGTACACTGGAGCGCATTTTCTGACGTCTTTTTTCAGTGCACAGTGATTTTTGTGTATTTCATTCTGTAACCAAGTTCAAATTTTCTCTGAAAAAAAAAGATAAAATTATTTAATTTTTTTATCGACTTTTTTTTTCAATTTCAGTGAAAAAAAACAAGAAAACAATATAATACAGAGAGAGAAAAATGGGTGAAAACTGGTGTGTGTGTGTGGGGATTTGATTGGGAGAAGCTGAAAATGCGAGGTATTTTTGAATTTTGGGGGGATTGGGGCGATTGGTTTCAGAAGAATAGAAGAGAAAAGAAATAGAAAAAATGGGAAAAAAAGAGAGAAAAGGATATCACAAATTGGATCACATAGAAAGAGAAAATGAAAGATTTCAGGTATTTTTGAAAACGACTCGTGCAGAATACTATTGGAGGAGGAAGGAAGGAAGGAATAGAGAGAAAGAAACTCTTTTTCTTTTTATTAATTTACATTTTCTAGATCTATTGGAAACGAATTGGAGAGAAGGGGGCGTGGCTTATCTTAAATTAACAAGAAGTCTGGAAAGAAAAGGGGCGGGGCTTAACCGGAGAAACTCTGGAAAGGATGGAAAACAGAAGAGATGTTGGGTGTGTGCAAAGAAGCAAAAAGGCTAGAAATGGCGCTATAAAAGGGGAAGAATATGGGGATAGATGGGGAAGGAATTGAAGAGATCAAATAGAAGTGAAAGACTGAATTTGAGGAAATATTATTTTGGGGAGGAGGAAGAGAGAGAAAAGGAATCAGAAGAGACTATGAGTTGGCATATGCACTTTGATTTGTAGGCGCCACTTCGATCAAAGTTGCCGCTGTGGATCCATCGGCTGCGTGTTCCACGTCGATTATAAATGTGTCTTCGTTACAGTACAAACGCAACATTTCGTCATCCACTTTCACTGTTATTCCTTTTGCACATCGTTTGTAGACTCCGGACATCTGGAATTATTTAATTTTCAATGGAATCCATGAGGTAAACAGTTCGGACGTAACTGGGGTTCGAACCCGGACCGTGTGGACAGCAAGGGAGGCCGTTACCGGCTGAGCTACGCGGCCAGAAATTTCAGCGAAGCGCGAGGGTCCCTATGAATGTTCTCATTCCCCTTATTTCGCAAAGTTCTCATGTTCATTGAACTTTTCATCCCTTTTCCTTCTTTAGATCCATTTATGTGCAAACATTGTTTCTGTTAGTCCCTTTAAAAGAGAAGAGAGAAGACTGTTCTATTTTCTTCATCTCATTTTCTATTTTCGTTTCTCTCTTCATTCCGAGAGAATCGAATTTCGCAAAAAGCAAAGAAAAGCATTGCAATTGGGAGGAGGGGGGTCATTGAAAAAGAAAACATACAGAAAACGGACAGTCTATTATTAGAAAGAGAGTGACCTCACGCAGAGACCTCCTCCTCTTCCGAACGAAACAAAAACTCTTTTCGTGTCTAAATCTCTTCGAATCACACACTCTCTCGCCTCAAAGAGCAATGCACTTTTTGGGGTGAGAGCACCTAAAATAGGAGCGGAGAACCTCTAAATAGAACCCCCTTCGGTGGTCAAAAGTTCGCGGAAAAAAGTGTCTGAGAGTTGAGTAAACAGTGTCTAAGTACAGTACTCTCTATGGGGATTACTGTAGATCTCTCACCTTTTCTGGATCGGCTCCAAATTTATTGGCAATTGCAATGGCAAGACCGGCAAGAGAAGAGGGAACGACGTGAAGTGGCTGATAGATTTGTTCATCTCTTTTCCGAACATATAACATTACTGAAAACAAGAAGAAATTGAATATTCAAATGGTGGCATGCAGCAAATGCGCTCTACCGAACACTAACCGTAGAGCGCGTTTGCATCATTCAACTCACTCCTTTCGGAAGTTCTCGGCCTCTTTGCAATCGGTTCAATTTCTGACATATCGAATGAAAGAGAAGTGCTATCCACGTATCGATTATCGAATTCTTCTGGAGCAATAAACAAAGCGGCAGGCTTATCCAATTCCCTCATATGATAGAATTCACTTCGTTCACATTGCTCATGATATTCTCCATCGGATTTCTTTCTTCCACCTGACAGACCGCCTGTCGTTGTGAATTCTGAATATGGAGGTACTGTAATAAAACTGTTGATGACAGAGAGACGGGTTAAACGACACAGAAAGTGCGCTCTATTGAGAATGTCCAATAGAGCGCACTTGTAACACGAATCTTTGAATTCGGACATGAAGTGAATGCGCTCCATTGAGAATGGAGCGTCAAAAAACACAGAAAGAGGGGGTTAATGAAGCGGTTTACCTTGTGCCCGACGTTTTTCGTCTCGACGATTCTCGTGCAACATCTTCCTATTAGCTCCCTGAAAGTGGACATTGGACATTGGACAAAAAAGAAGCTTTTTCGAACTATGGATTACTGTAGTGACATTGACGACAAGAGTAAACGACACGACGAAGACATGACACGTGTTAGAGAGAAATAGAGAGAAAAAGACGACTATCGACACGTTACGACACAGAAAAATGCGATTACTGTACCTTGACTTTTTCGTTTCAGCGCCCGTTTGTCTTCGTCGCGAAGTTTTCTCTCCGCGCCCTAGTATGTCAAAAATTAGAAAAATGACTAGGAGAGACTAAAGGATTTGGCTCTTTGCCACGTGGAGGGGAACAAGGGGACTCACTTTATCACAGAAAACTTTAATTTGACAGTAACCCCGATGGAATGGAGTCTTGTCATTATCCCCATCATATGTATCAATTTGAACATGAAGTGGAAGTCCTTTTACACCTTTTTGTGTTGAAAAATCAGTTGAAAGGCATTGAACGGCAATTGAGATCTGAGAAATAGTATGGGATTAGGAGAGACGCAGACATTCTCGAACCTTGACTCCACCATTCTGATCCGATGGATTCCAATAAAATTGCACTGCATTGTTACCGATTTCTTCGATTTGTCCAATCATTCCTGAACTGTTCTTACTGTCCACTTCCAGAATTCTTTGCTTTGAAACGTGTTGACGGGCATGCCACGATTGCCACGTTTTGATTTCCTCTTCGTATGTTTTGTCCTCTCGGAATACAATCATCAATTGACTCTGAAAAGGGGATTACTGTAGTCTTCGGATTACTGTAACACTCACTTTGACAGTTTGACTCTTCAGACATTTATTAATATCTGGAATATAATCCAAGGAAACTGTATAGAATTGTCCCTTATTCACATATGTCATTCGATCGTCATCTCGTCGAACTGATGTTGAAATTGGCGCTTCGAGAACATATTGGAATCCGAGATTATTGTGTCTGAAACTCAAAGAACCTCTAATAGAAGGGCATGGATAGTGAAACTTTTATTGTTTCGATAATAACCCGAAAATCGTTGTTTTATAATTGTGGATTGCCACGTCATAAAAAATTATGAGAAAGGGAATGGGATGAAAGCGAAGTGAATGGGTAGAAGTTTCGATTTATGGGGGGAGTTTTTCAGAAAGTTTTTTCACCTATGGCAGGGACTGGCCATGGGGGGGGGGCAGGGGATAGGACTGGGATGGACTAGGAGGGGCAGGGAAGCCCATTAGTCACGAAATTCGAAGGAATTATCGAGAATTAATTTTTAATTTTTCAGAAAATAATGAAAATCTTATTTTTATTTTTGGAAAAATATCTTTTTTTGGGTTTTTGGTTTTTCAATTTTTTAGCTTTCAAAAAAAACTTACATTTTAGGAATAATCAATGGAGAATCTCGATGTGAAAGTGTTCGTTCACTACTCCTTTCAAGAATATTACTTCCATCTGAACCCGTAAAAAATTCTTCTTTCGCATTTGTCAAAAGGATTTCCTGTCCAATTCCAGAATCAACAGGAGACGGCATATCTCCTCCTTTATACACAATTCTCTCATTTTCAGATATCTGTTGATATTGTTGACTCGTTGAACTCCTTTGATAAGATGTATTTGTATAAGCAGAAGTATCCATTTGTCGTCCCCAATCAGGCTGTGGTTGTAGATTATTCGACAGAAGAGAAGTGTTCGTGTAGTAGAAATTCTGTGCCGCCTGTGTTGAAATGAGCTGTTGTGCTGGATATGTTTCATACATTCGATGGTATGATTGAACTGGAATCTGATTTGAATAATAATTGTCGAGTGTCTGCATCTTTGTCAAATCTTGAATGTTTGATGATGTGATATCCAATGGCTCATTCTTTGGAAATTCAAGTTGTCGTCCTCCGGGAGGTGCTGTTTTTATAACTGATGTCTGTTCCAATTGGAATTGAGACATTTTTGAAAAGAGGGGGAGTGTCTGGAAATGGAATGAGATTAATGAAAGGGAGAGAGAGAGAGAGAGAGAGAGAGAGACGGAGGAGAAGAGACAGGGAAAAGAGCAACTGGGGGAAATAATGAAACGGTGAAAAAAGGTAGAAAATACAAAAATAAAGATTTCGATAAATTTTAGAAAGAAGTCAAATGAATCAATAAAAATGTTCCAAATGCAAATTTTTTTTCAGAAAAGCCCCCAAAAAACCGAAAACTAAACCGTTTTTTTAGAGAAGCACTTATGCCAAGGACAGTACATGGAGGTTACAAATCCGCATACGCTTTTCCTTCAAGAGGTAATTTTCCCCTGGTATTACTGTAGTATTCTGATGAATATACGAAAGTTGAGATCAATCTCATTTGATTAAAATTTTTATAAACAGCTTCGAAGAACTTTTTGCAAGCCTAAAAATTAGCTTCAGCTAAAACCAATGATATTTTGAAAAACTGAAAAATGGCTGTACTCAACCCACCGAGCCGATTAAACTCTAACGAGTACTGGTCATTTCGAGAACAGAAAACTCTAAATTCTGAATCATCGAACAAAAATCAAAAGAAACTTCTGGATCATCACACCCGAATACCCTTTTAGTCGCTTTGTCACTTTTCTTCGTCGAATTCCTTTGGTCCCTTCTTTCTTTCCCAATCTCTCTCTCTCTCTCTCTCTCTCTTTTATTCTTCCAACCAAAAAACGGTTCATTTAGTCAAAACAAACTATTCTTTTTCAACACACAGAGAATTCTCTAATTTTCCCTCAATGAACACAAAACGAAAAAAGGAACCATTGTCCAATAGAGAAGAAAAAACCAGTTTCTTCTGATGTGCCTCCTCCTCATTTCTTCATTAAAAGTGTGACCTCCAGGAGAAGAATCTTCCCCTCCCCTAGTGTTTTCGATTCTTCTGATTATCATTTGCCACGTCATATGAAGGGAATTCAGATGAAAGAAAGGGGGAAGATGAAGAACAAAGAGAAGAAGAAGAAGGGAATGAAAGAGAAAGAGAGAGAGAGAGAGAGAGAGAGAGAGAGAGAGAGAGAGATCAATGTCATCTAATAATAATAATAAGGTGAAAGAAGGAAGAAGTATGGATGATGGAAAAGAGGAGAATCCGGGGGGAGAATGAAAGTGAAATTGTATTCTGAAGGCGAAGGCGAAGAAGAAGAATAAAGATGATGATGTACTGAAGAAGAAGAGTGAAATTAAGAAGAGAAGCATCGTTGAATGAACCCAATTATTAGTTACTCGAAAAGAGAGAGAGAGAGAGAAAATAGATGTTTAAGATGTGGTTTCTAGGTTTCTGGAAGAAGAAGAAACTACAGTAACCCGAAGAGAGAAATCGGATTTGGATCACGACGAAAAAGTTTCGAAAATTGAAAAAAAGTTGCGAAATAAACGTCGGTCCATATAGGGGAATTACGGTTTTGAAAGGAATTATTCGGATATTTCAAAATAAAATTTAGAGAAAATATCGGAATTTTAGAGAAGGAATGTAGGACTGTGTTCAAAAATTAAGTGACAAAAACGTAATAGAAAGTTTTGTGAATCAATAAAATTGAAGTGAAGAATAATAGAAACGAACTGTCAATACGGTCGAAAGGGAGGGATACTTGGGACTTTTTGGGGGAGACTCAGGGGAAGTTTTGAATTGTAAAAGAAGCTTTTAGAAGGCTAGGGGACACATTTTAAAAGCTACCGTATTCTCTGAGACACCATCTTAACATCATTTCAAAAAATAAATATCTCGATGGTGAGGATAGATATCGGGAAGACGATGACTGGCTATGCTCACAAGGTTAATAGTGAAGCAAATTAGAAAGTTTACTCTCAATTTTTTTATTATTCAGAAAAATAGTAGATTATTCGGAGAAAAAATTTACGTACTTCAGAGATTCCTAGATGATTATACAAAGATCCAACTTTTCAAACAGCTGAAAATCTCAGAGGTCTGGGCTACTGTATGAACCTACATTCATTTAAAATGACAAGAACTAAACTTTAAAGAATCTGAAAGTTGTCCGAGACTTCATCAGTTTTAACATATTCTCTCATTAGATTCCCTGAAAAATCGAGAAGGTTCCAGAACTCTTTTCACCTTTTTTCTCATTTCACCCTTCTCTTTTTCTCATTTTTATTCATTCTCATATTCATAATTTCTCAGGAAAAGAATAGACTTGGAGGTCAATCACTTTGCACAACAAGAAGATCAAATATCTTCAAAGGACAGGTAAAAGCAACCTGTTTGGAGATTGAGAGGGAGGGGGCCGAGACGACGGGGGGGGGGGGTCAAAAAAAAGAACGGAAAGAAAAACTAGAAACTTTGGAACTGGAAGGGGCACCGAAAAAACCGGCCATCGTCGAAAAACAGGCCCCGCCGATGAAGAGGGGCGAACGCGGGGCGACTGGACCCAAAAAACCGGAGATGGTCCAGTCTCTCTCTCTCTCATCGGAGAGAGAGAGAGAGGAGGCTTCTTGTCTTCTCTCGAAAACTGGAGAGACTGGACAAGAACCGGTGTGCGCCTCCGAAGACTTTTCGCAAGCGGTAGATCAAGAGAGAGAGAGAGAGAGAAGGAGAGAGAGAGGGAGAGAGAGAGAGGGAGAGAGAGATGGAAGCATCCGGTTCTGTCTCTGGAACCCGCCCCGATGGAAACGCGAAAGGGAGGGGAGTAGCCCCTCTCTGTCAGCTGAGGGAGAGAGACTGTGTGTTGGCTGGCAAACACGAAAAACCGGCCTCCGATCGGTGCGAAGGAATTGGAGTCCATGGGAGAGAGAGAGAGAGAGAGAGAGAGAGAGAGAGAGAGAGAGAGAGAGAGAGACTTTCCCGCGGGAAAGAATCATCAGACTCCGCCCACTTTGTTCAATTCGTTCTCTCTCTCTCTCTCTTTTCGGGAGCCACGCCCATTTGTTTTTCCATCTCTGATTCCCTCTTGTATCTTTTAACTAAATGACAAATTGAGAGAGAGATTGAGAGAGATTGAGAGAGAGAGAGAGAGAGAGACAGAAAATATATATCTTTTATTGATCCTCCTCTTTCTTTATTCTTTTCTCCCTTCTTCTGAATCCATTGGAATTAGGACATTGTCTTCTGATTCTTCTCTTATCATCTTTTTTCCGAAGCCTTTATCTCCTTCTCTCTCTCTCTCTCTTATCACTCTCTCTTCTGATTCCAACATCTTCCTCTTTCTCTTATCAACGTATTCTTCATAGCTTCATCCATCATCTAAAGAAGAATAGAAGCTTCTTGGCCCCCCGCAAAAAGGATACTGTATCTCTCCCCCCCCCCTCCCTTTTTTTGTGACAACAATGCGCATGATGACTATGATGATGTGGATGATCAAAATGGGATCAGGGATTTCGAAAGGATTACTGTAGAGGAAGAGAATGGAATTTTTGTTTCGAGGGACTTTGTATCAGAGCATTTTTCTTGTTATGTTCCAAAATTCAGAATTGTTTTCCTGGAGGTTACTGTAAATTGTTTAGACACCCTTTAAACTCATGATTCCCATTTTCAATTGAAGACTCCAATACTACTGTATCTATTCCCTTAGATTATGGAGATAGTCTTGCTGAGGCTAGCAATTACTCGGCTCATGCTTCCGACACGTCAAAGATTACATCTGAAGGTTCCTCGACTAACTTTCTTAGAGGTTGGTTGAACCTTAGGCTTAGGCTTAGTCGAGACTGTGACGTGGGTCCAACAAAGCTAGTTAGAAAAATAAAGTTAGGCTTAGGCTTAACAAAGTTAGGCTTAAGCTTAACCCAGATCTGAAACATAGGCTTAGGCCTGAACTCTATGCATTAATATCTTGTTCCAGATATTCTCTCTAGATTTATTTTCCCCATTTCTATGAAGCTCTCGTTCTTAGCCTCCAACCATCCCAGCTAATCCTCTTCCTCCTGGGGTGAACTTCTTCCTTTCTTCCTTACCTTTTCTTCCGAGAAATCCGGTTTCCTCCCTCCCTCCTCCTTCCACCTATATCTCATCTCGTTTGGCTATTCTCCATGGCTATGGTTAGCCGTCTCCATCCCTCAGATTCCTCCGAAATGACTACCGGTTTCCCCTTTTATGACCCCCCTTTGATTCCTTTGCAAAAGGGCACCAACCGATTCAAACCTGTTCCCGAACATTGACCCATCGTCCGACACTTTTTTATCGTCTAGTTAATTATGTTATTCGTTTCCGATTATTCCTTATGAAAATTGAAATTTATAGATTGGTTCACAACTCAAACTTCAACGGATCATTCAGATTTCGAGTCCGGATAAAAAGGAAAATAAATAGTTTTTTGGTTTAAATTGTTTTAAAAAATAAATATTTATTTTCTTTATTTTTTTGAAACTATTATAATTGTAAGACATTTTTCGTAGCTCATAGAGTTCCGGAATAAAGGATAATTTCTGAAATCTGGAGTCAACTGGTGGTATTCGGTGTCTATAGATAAATACTCTGACTTAGATCTGAACCCGAAATAATGGTTTTCAGCAGAGTGATGAGTGAAAAAATTCTTTAGGATCTATGTTTTCATATCCATTAAAAATCATGTTCAGAAACAAGTTGTCAGGTACCAAATTCCGTCATCCTATGTGTATACGTTTCGATCCAAAAAAGTTTCGAACAAAATCGATCTGTGAAATCCAAAGATCCCTTCTATTCCACATCTACATCAATTTTCAAAGACTCTTCTGAATCTGTTCTGCACATCTCCTCCAGATGACTCATTTATACAGTAATCTGTCTCCTCCTCCTCCTCCACACATTCATAAAACCATTCAAAGTAATACTGTAACAAAACATGATGGGTGGTGGTTGTTATTCCTTTCCTTTTTCTCTTCCCTTTTCTTCTTCTTCTCCAACAAACACGAGAATGAAATGGAAAGAGAAGAGAGAGTATACTGTAGATTGTTACCTTCTCTCTCTCTCTCTCTCTCTCTCTCTCTTCTGAAATCTCGCGTGTTATGTGAGTGTTTCGTTAAAATTGATTGAATTCGAAACGCAACGCGACGAATTCAAAATGATGAAAAACAACACTGAAAAATCAGAGAATTGAGAGAGAGAGAGAGAGAGAGAGAGAGAGAGAGAGAGAGAGAGAGAGAGAGAGAGAGAGAGAGAGACGAAGAAGTGAAAGTTTTTCGGGGCGATCGGAGGCGCCGTGCGCATCGAAATGACGATGGATTGAAAGAAGAAGAAGGGGATGGGCGGTATGATGTATCTTCTTCCCTTCTCTTCAATTCTGTTCTTCAATATTCTGATGTCTGTTGCCTCTTTCATCGATACAGTACTTCTCTCTTTTCGTTTCGAAACACAACGACGACGCATGCATTATTATCTTCTGACGCCGCCGTGTGTCGAAAACGACGACCATCTCTCTCTCTCTCTCTTTCTCTTTCCAAAAGTTTCCAATCGACGACTACTGACTGCTACTCTTTCCATTCTCACTCCCTGACAGAATGAAATAGGGAAATCGACTGAAAAGAGAGAAGAGAAGGGGGTCTTCTGAAGGGAGGTCATCACTTTCATATCTAGTCTTCTTACACCGAATCAAAAAAAAGAACAAGAGCGACGACGAAAAAACGGGTTTCAGAACCGGAATATTACCACATCGCAGATGAATGAACGAGAAGAGGTGGAAATGGTCATCTGGAGAGAAGAAGGAGGCGAAGACTGGTTATGGTTGGGTTCATTTTGATACCTGTACAAGAGGTCATTGATAACCGGATAGTTGAAACTTGTTCTAGATTCGTAGTCGGGGAAACATGATGTTCTATCGGCTAAACTACACTACTCATCGTGCGAATTCAATATATTTTTTTGGGTGCTCGCACGATTTATTTAACAAAATTTAAAACTTCAAGGCATCGTTGTGCATGCTAATAAATCAGATTATTATGACAACATGAAAACTTCGGGGGGTATTTTGAGACCGGGGGAGGAGAAAAGGATGCTAAATAAAGGGGCCATATGAGAATGCAATAAGTTAGTACATGAATGAAGATTAGATTAGTTTGATTGGGATGGGGTGTTTAGAACAACTTATCAATATCCCGAGTTAACATCATCGTACGAGGAACCACCATAGGAAGAACTGCTATCGGTGGATGAAGCACCGCAGGATGGAACTGCACTCGGCCAATCGCAGACAGAGAGCAGCGGATTGAATACTGTGCCTGATGGGCATTTCATCACAACCTTTCTTCCCCACACACAACGGTAGAAGACAGAGCAGTTGTCAACATCAGCGATGAACGCTCCATGCTCGGCACAGACTCCATCCGTTCGTCCGTGATTCTCGCATCCGCTGACTTTTTGTGGATAGTCACATTTGCCTGTCACTTCATTGAAGGCAAGGTTTGATGGGCACGATGGATGCTCAAACAGTTCACCGCCGAAGCACTGAAAAATAATTTAATTTTTGACATTGTGAAGACTTAGAAATACCTGAAGAATAGCAGAGCAGTCTCTCTTGTTCCCATAGAGACCGTCGGGCTTTCCGTCACAATAAGCTGATTGAGCGTTGTTATTGTAGTAACTCTTGACTGGCTGGTTTCGAGCTACGTTACACTCAGATGTTGATTCACGGCTGACGCATTCCAGTTTGGTGTTCGAGAACACTCGGTTAGCAGCGCAGCTTTGAAGTTTGGCAGCACCGTAAGAGCAGAGAACGTATCTACTGCTGCACGGTCCCAGACCGAAAACTCCTTCTCCTTCAACATTAGCACACCTGCCGTCAAGCTTACTCGGGGAAACAGTGGTGGTTCCGATAACCTGAAAAACAATACTGATTCTTGTACATTCTCCCAAACCTACATCCTTGATAGCATCACGAATAGCTTCTTTTCCACAAGCGATTCTTGCCACGCATTTGTTGGCATGAGAATCAAAAAGTCTTCCTACTTTACACGATTTCTTAATGAAACCAGCTGAAGTGCATTCCAAGTATTCTCGAACGCAGAATCCGGCGGAAGCACGTGTTCCAACTGTACACTTCTGTTCGTAACCAATCTCTTCTTCCTCATCGCTGTCATCGTCACGAGTGTACGTATCAGTGATTTGATTGGTTGTGGTTTGATCCTCAGCTGGAGTTGTGTATTCTGAAGATTCGGAAGCTGGTGTGTTTTCTTCATAAGCAACAGTAGTTGTATCGTCTTCAGATGGAACATTGATGTAGGAGTCTGTCGTCTCGTCATCGTATCCAGAAGTGGTGGTTGTCGTAGAGAGAACGTCTTCCAAAGTGACATACGGTAATGGTTGAACAAGTCCGGAATCTGGAAAAAAAGAATGGTTGCAATAGTGTTAATCTCCTTTTACCTGTAGTAGTCTCTTGCTGATCACAAGCTTGAGCTGGAATCTGGCTGAAAGTACGACAGTTTTGCACGGATGGATCGTATCCTTGTCCAAGTGGGCAGGTGATCGAGTTGACAAGACGCCCGTATGAACAGATGATGAAAGAGGAAGAGCATCCTTGTCCATGAGACCCGTCTGACAATCCGGTACAAGCATCTACTGGTTCATCTTTTTGGTCATCCGGGACAGATGGATTGTATGGAGCCACAGATGGTGCATATGTAGTTGGCTGATCCTCAGATGGCTCTTCGGTTCTCTCGTATCCCTGGGTGGAGGATGCTTGATCATCGTAAGATTGCTCATTAGTGTATCCGTATGCGGAGGTGGTGGTGGTTGTATCTTGTCCTGGTTGCGAGTATGGAGTATCGTCACCAGTCGTTTGACCTAAAATTCAGTAGGTTGTCATATCAAATTAAATCGTTTCTAATCACAATGGCTTCTTGTCTTATGTCTTATTTGTTCAACAACTACCTCTGTTAACAATTGATAACTTACATTCTGGAACTTGATCTCTGAAAATGCATGTCTGGCTTTCTTGGTTGAAATACAATGAAGCGGAACACTGTCTGACGATAGCAGCACCACTCGAGCACTGGATATACTTCTGGGAACATCCGATCGAGAAAAGTCCAGAAGACACATATGCACAACGGTCACCGACTGGTGCTTGTGTTGTTGATGTAGTGTCATCAGACGGAGTTCCGTAAGGAGCAGTGGTTGCGTCCTCACCAGGCAATGTAACAACTGGAGAGTAAGTAGTAGTGTCTTCAGCTCCACCTGAAACGAAATACCGTAACCCCACTTCTTTATCAGACAAATTACATTCTTGAACTTGATCTCGGAAGGCACATGCTTGTTCAGCTTGGTTGAAATACAAAGAACTACCACATGAGCGAACAATAGCTGCTCCATTGGAACATTGAATGTACTTTTGTGAGCATCCCAGAGAGAACAATCCAGACGGTACAGTAGAGCAACGATCTCCAACTGGAGCTGAAGTGGTCGTTGGCTGATCATTCCAAGTTGATTGGGTAGTGGTGTACGATTGATCATTTGATGGTCCTTGAGTGGTATAGGACTCGTATGAAGAAGGAGCTGCTGTAGTGGTCACGCTGTCATCCCAGTTGTCGTTTCCGGTAGTAACAGTAGACCAGTCAGTGTCATCAGCAGTTTGAGTTCCAACGGTAGCAGTAACAACTGGAGTGGAGACTCCGCATGTTTCCGAACAAGCACGGAGAGCCTTGTTGAACGTTTCTCCGATTGGACAAGCGGCCATTCTGTTTACTCCGTTACCGGAACAGAAGATGAATTGGTCGAAGCAATCACCAAATGTAAGGAAAGTTGGAGTAGTGTACTGTTGGCAATCTCTGTTCACTTGAGCTTGACGAGCACTGATTTGAGTGTATTGTTGTGTGTATCCAGATTGCTGTGATCCATAAGATGCGGAACGCTTTCTTCTGGTGGCACCAAACAAATCCTTGGCATCGAAAGTCTTATCGTCGTCGTATCCATCTGGGTCTTCACGTGGTCCTAATCTTTTCTTGGAATGACGAGCTTCAGGGAAAACTTGTTGGACAGTAGATTGAATGAATCTAGCCTTTGGTCCTTCGAATTCATCATCCATGAAGAAAAGCTTGTTTCCAACGACCTTTCTGGCTTGTCCATACTCAATTTTGCCCATGTTGGGGCGACGGTAATCCTTGAATTGGTCGTTGAGAGCAGCGCGTCCTCGGAAATTGGTTGAGAACGGAGAGTCGAGAACTGCTTGAAATAACAAAACTGAATTACAAGACTCTGACATAATCAACTTACGTCCGAAACGAAGTCGGTCATGGTCTCTGTGACGATCTTTTCCGTGGTGACGATTTTCTCCATGGGAACGACGAGGATGATGACGTGGAATGAAGAAAGGATTCTCGAGAAGCGGGCTTCCGTAGTTTCCGTAACCAGGAGCGTTGCCATAGACTGGTCTTCTGACTGGTCCATGGTTATACTTGCGTCTTCTATCGAACTTAGGCTTCAGGCGAACATTCTCATCGAATGGGCTGACAATGGTATCGGATGGTGGTCCATACGAAACGTATCCGTTATTGTTGTATGTGGGAGCTGCTGGAACAGTGGCCGGCTGGCATTGTGGCAAATCGAAAACGCACAGAGCGAGAGATGTCTCAAAAAGAGTGCTGACCGGACATTGCTTTGAGCGTACAGTGTTGTTTTGACAACGGTTGAAACGAGAAGAGCACATTCCGAAGGATTGAACTTGTCCTTCTGGGCAGACGATCGGAGCATTGGTCGTTGTAGTTGTCGTGACGACATCATCAAATCCCGGAGTGGTTGTTTGGTATTCGGATGTTGTGACTGTCACGGAGTCATCTTGCTGAGTTGTAGTGTACTCTGGTTCATCTTGAGCAGTGGTTGACTCTGGATAAGCAGTGGTAGACTCCGGATAAGAAGTTGTTGACTCTGTTGTTGTTGGTACATCTGCATCAGTAGTTGGGACATAGCTTTGGGTTGTAGTGGTAACTGCTTCAGTGCAATCATAATCACACGCCTCTGTAATGTCAATTTTATGTTCTGAATGCCTAGAAACTCTTACGTTGGCTAGGATTGAAAACAGTTCCATGTGGGCAATATCTCTTGAAAACAATGTTGTTGTTGCAGGTGTAGAAAACATCAGAGCATCCATCAGCGTAATTTCCGTCTTCAAGACCATTACAATCGAAGTCAATCGTTTCCGGTTGATCGGTAGTTTGCTGAGGCTCGTAGTATCCTTCGGCTTCGGCATCACCCGATCCCTCGTCGCCACCTTCTACGTCATCTTCGTTAGAATATGCAGCAGGGGCGGTCGTCGTAGCGTCTTCTTCGGGGTCCTCGTCGCAAGATTCTCGGCAGTCCTGTGTTTTCTGGTTGAAAACCAGATCGGCAGGGCAGTTCATCTGATAAGCTTGTTCAGCGACACAGTTTACGAACTGATTAGCACAACCCATCGCATAAAGTCCATCTAACTTGGATAAACAGTCAAACTGATCATATGGCTCTTCTTCTGTGTCGTCAGCTAATTGGCACTCTGGTGATTGTTCTATTGGAATACATCCATCCTCGTAGAAGACGTATCCTTCGCTGCAAGTTGCTGCTTGCGCGACACCGTTCACGCATATGGTGTACTGAAAGCAGAAACATTTAACAGGATCTTCAAACTTCTATAAACACCTCTCGACTGCACGAGTTTCCTGCGATGCTTCCATTGTGGTATGGCGGACATTCTGGTGTTGATGGTGAGTACTGGGATTGAAAGGAATTCGTGACTGAAAAATCACATTTTGGACTGGAAAATTAACTATTGAAACTCACAAAGGGTTAGTAATACTAGCGAGACGGTGGCTAGCTTTGGCCCCATCGCCTGAAAAAGAACATTTTTGTGGGTTTTACGAGAAAATTAGCAGTTTTTTAATGGGGGGAAACGCGTCAGGCAACAAGTAAAATTCGAAATGAAAGCAAAATGAGAAGGACGATTCAAAAGATGAGCAGGAACACGTTCTTGCGAATTTCCGCGCCTCGAATATTTTTGAAGATTTTCCCGGGCGAGCCGAAATTTGAAGATCACACTATTTATCTCATTTTAAAGTTATTTCAAAAATAAAATATGGCATGACTGAATGAGAATAAATTTGATTTGTCTTTTTGAATCACGAATTTTTATAAATTTTTTCAAAAAATCGGTTCACGGTAAAAATAAAAAACAAAACTTGTTTTCTGGCCTAAAATTTTTTGTTTTCTTCACAGATTACTGTCGTCGTGGCGGGACTCATTTGCAGGCACGCTGTATGTTTCTTTCCCAACTCACCATAAAATGTTTCGAAACAATAAATATCAGTTGAATTCCGAATATTTACAAACCAAATATTGTGATAATTATTAATTTGAAAATAGAAAGCCTTCCAAGTTTTCGTTTTCCAGGCCCCACAACTTGCATCGATGGAATTCAATTCTGAAGAAGATGATCATCTGGTAATCTATTTTGCTTGTCTGAAATGTATGTTCAATATTACAGATAAGTGAAGCGTTCTACACATTAGAGCCACCCACACCGACTGATTTAAAAACAAATTCATTCCAGAAGTTAGTAGTTGATGTAAGAAACAGAAAATTTTTTTTGGAAACGTATATAATCTTTAATTCCAGTCAAAAACAGAATGGGGATCTTTCTCCGCCACTGGCGCAGGCGATGTTTTCGATAAAATTGTTTTCCACGATGACGATCTCTACGATTCCGCGAAAGACAGTTTTCGATATGGGCGGTAAGAAAAACTTTTTTTCAAAAAGTGTAGAGAAATTTTAATTTAAGAGTAACAGCAGGCCCCACGTACAATTTGGTGACTGGAAAGATGCCTGAAAAGGTAATGGAACAGGTCAAAAGAAAAGATGAGTTGCGAGATGAACAGAGTGACGTGGAATATGAATCAGATAGTTTTGGGGAAGAAACCATCGACAAAGAGTCATTTATCCAATTATATGATAGTCAGATGCCAAAGTATTTCGAATATCGAAGCAGTTTTCCGGTAATTTGAAACATTTTAAAATTAAATCAATCAACTTATAAAAGGAAATTCGTGGAATATGGACACTTCTTTTCGATCAAAATCATTACGGAGAGATGTCGACATTCGAGTTACAAGCATCAATTTGCGCGGCTCTCAATTCTAGACATTTTCTGATGATTTGTGTAGGAGTTGACTCTTTCAATACAATTACTGGAGTAGAAATGTCAGCAATTGATCGTGTCACTTTTCGAATGGCTCTCACAAGAGCTGTCGCCGGAGAATTCCAACCGCCTTTTGTGAAACTGGCCCCAAAACTTCTTACCGGTGTTTCTCCAATGAAACGAGATGTGTCAGAGCTCACTCCGAACATTGATGTTCTTTTTATTCCGGTCACCGGAGCACCAGAATCAGGTGCTGAGGGAAATGATCGTTTCTTGATTGTCGTTCGAGTGAAGGAGCATTCAGAAAGATTCTATCAGTTATCATCCGGGAGAATTTACAAAGAACAAGGCGGCGGAGTCGTGGAAATGTCAGATCTTAATGATGCGTTTCATACTTTAGTCAATGAGCAGACAATGTGGGATATGCAACAACGCCGTGGAAGTATGTTCATGTTGGAACCAGAACAATTCATCACAGACACATCAATTTGTCTTCAAGATCCAGAAGAAGACCCAGAAGACAATAAACAAACAATTGCAAAGGAAATCAATGAAAAAGAGTATGCATTTTTCTCTTTTCTGTCATTAAAACATTTGTTTCAGATCCATCATCGAAAAGCTTATTTCCCACGTGGACATCGAACACATTGGCTGGATTCTCTTCGGAACGGCTCTCTCCTATTGCCTCTATCAAAATGCCATCAAACATCTTGTAAAATAGATTGTTTTTATTCTGTTTTTTTTTTTTGTGTTCAACACGTAAATCTTGTTTTATTGCCTTTTTAATATAAAATGTTTGTTTTTTGTTTAAAACTAGAAATTGCCGTGAACCTTGAAGGGGTTCTTTTAGAAAATTGGGGATCTCATCATGATTGACCTTTTGTTTTCCCCGAATAAAAAAATGAAAACAGTTCAAACTATTTCGAAACAACTCTCCGCCGTCGAACGACGACGTCCTCATTCATTCAGAAAAAGGAAGATCTCTTCTCGCGCGTCGCTTCATACAAATTTCGATAGATCGAAGAGAGAAACGAATTTAAATCATGGTCGACAAAGGAATTCAAACTCAAAACTACTACCATGGTTTATTGCCGAGAGACGATATTCGGGTGAGCTTCTGACTCATTTGGGAAAAGACAATGAGAAGAGTTTAGGAGATGATGCACAAGCCAGGAGATTGGTTGGTTCGTACTTCGGAACCTGTTAAAGGACAGCCGAGACAATTCATTTTGTCGGCGATTGGAGACAAACAAACTGATGTGAGTTCTCTTTTCTCATGGAGCTTTTGAACAGGAAGCCTCGTAATCTTGTTAGGTTTATTGAAAGCTTGCTTCGAGTTGCTCATGCTTCTTTAATTTTAAAAGTGAATCCTAATTAATAATAGTATACGCCAAGAGCTCTTTCAGATAACAAAATAATTTTTTCCTTAATCCTCATGGTCTTTAGTGTAGCCATAAGTGTTAAAGTTGACACCAGAGTCAGCCGGTGTACTGATAATATAGACCATGTCTCGGCTTCTTCCACTTTCCAGCCGAATCATTTTGTGATCCGCGAATCGAGCAATCATCAAGTGTTCGTCGATCAACTCGGATTTCCGACGATCATCGAATTGGTAAAGCATTACGTGACGACAAAAGAGCCAATTTATACGAAGAAACAAGAAGTGAAAGTGATTTTGAAGCATGCAATCGAACGTCAAAAATGGGAATTAGCCCATGAAGACGTCGAAATGACAAAGAAATTGGGAGAAGGAGCATTTGGAGAGGTTTGGAAGGGAAAACTGCTGAAAGTGAAGGATGCGGCTGGACAACCGGTTCCTGTTGCGATTAAGACTGCAAAATTGGAATCAATGAATAAGGAACAGATTAAGGAAATTATGAGAGAGGCTAGACTGATGAGAAATCTGGATGTAAGAGTTCAAGAAGAGAATATTCTCTAAGCCTAATTGTTCTTTTAGCATATCAATGTTGTCAAGTTCTACGGAGTAGCTGCAGGAAATGAGCCTCTGTATGTGATTATGGAATTGGCCGATGGAGGTGCTCTTGACTCTGCTCTCGGGAAACAACACTTTCCAATGATCAAAAAGTACGAGATGATTCTTCAAGCTGCTTGTGGAATCTCTTATATTCATGATTCGAATCTCATCCATCGTGACGTGGCAGCTCGTAATTGTCTTTACGGTGGAGGACAAGTGAAAATATCTGATTTTGGATTGACTCGAGAGGGAAAAGAGTATAAGATGGATTTGAGAAAGAAGGTTCCGATTCGTTGGCTTCCTCCAGAGACTATCAATACGGGATTATACACTCCAAAAACTGACGTTTGGGCATTTGGAATAATGGCTTGGGAGATAACAGAAGACGGAAAAGAACCGTATCCCGGAATGAAAGTTATCGAAGTGGCACTGGAAGTAGTCAAAGGACATCGAATGAAATTCAATTCAGAAGTCAATCAAGAGTTTGCTAATTATATTCTGGTACGGTAATTAGTTAATTCCAGATTAATTTTGTTTTCAGACGAGTTGTTGGCCAGCCAACTATCAGGAGAGAGCTGCAATGAAAGATATTGTTAAATGGATGAGAAATTTTGTGAAAGGACAGGGTGGAAATGTGGGGAAGAGTGGAGTGAGTTATGGAGAATTGGATCCGATTTCGAAACTTTCGAAGAATAAGGTTTGGTACTTTAATCAGCTCTTTTCTTTTACTCGAAATTCTTTTTACTCGAATTCATACTCGCTGATTTGGTACTCGACTACTACTCGAAAGTTTCCCTTTTTCCCACATAATATCAATTGTTTGTTCAGATGATTGTGAAGCTTGGAAAGAAACTGAAACGTAATTCGAAGGAGAAAGTCAGTCGAAGTGCATCAACAAGTACGGCGAATGTGACAAGCGGATCGAGTAACACGACGGGTCCACTGTCTAGTACCACTACTCATGAATAGTAGTCGACACATGGGAATAAAATAATTGAGAAAACACAATTTTTTTTGGAGTGGAGAATTCGAACTCGCACTTTACATTTATTAGAGATAATAAAGTCTCTTTCTTGGATTTTCTGTTTTCTGTTATCTACAGTACCAGCCAAAAAACATTCGAGATCTGATTTTGAGATCCGCTATGAAACTTTAAAAATACTTTATAATGTATTGAGCGCATTATCCAGTACATGAGCTCCATTTCTATAGTTGACTGCTTTTTAGAGAACCCTTCATAAAGTTCGTCAAAATTTTCCATTCTCATTGTTTATCACCTTGAGTCTCTGATGTCTATGTTCCCTATGGAATAGAAAAGGAACTATAGTCAGATACATACATCTGCAAACGATATTCAATCTTTGTACTTGATCTATTTTCTCATTATCATTTGTCTCATTTGAATATTTCTTTTTGCAAGTCGATAATGAGATTCCATTCGGAAACCGATATAAACCCATAATTTCTGTTTTAGAATGACAAAAATGTCAGCTCCTCTTCTCCTTCTCATCCTTATTCCACTTTTCCTCGCTGCTCCGTGCAAAGACTCGGATCTCACTGGTAGGCGGTTCTTCTGAATCAATATCAGTTTACTTTTCAGATTGTGGATGTGTCAAGCGTCCAACATTCGAGCAAAGCTGGCTTGAAGCTACCTATCCGGATGTCGCTGCCATGTACCCTCCTAATACATTCTCAGCCGCCACAACCACTTACGAATGCGATGCTGTCAGCACTTCGTGTCCGACTGGTTACAAAATTGCTGCTCTCGATTTAAGATTCCTTAACATGAGCACTGATCCAAGAGTAAGTATCATAGAGATTCGTCTGAGGATTTTTAGAAATCTGAGGATTTTTAGAAATGGACAAACCCATCAACTGTCCCAGGAATTGAATGCAGAGATGGAATCTGGTACAAGGAAGGTCTTATGGATTCGGTTCAGGAAAACTTTGTGTCCGCATCCTTGGCTTGTATGAAGTCTTAATTTCTTTTTGACTCGGGAAACTTCTCTTTTGTGTTGTGATAATAAATTATTTCATTAATTGCTAGAATTGACAACCAAGTTATAAAGAAAGGTCTCATGAGCCACGGTTATAATGTCAGAGCCTTATTCCCAATAATGACGTGCCTGAAGTCCCAAGACTTCCTTATAAAAATTCGTGCCTCTTCTATTAGAGGTTCCTTATAAGACCCTCCCTTCCCTATCCATCTAACTATAACCCTAAATCTCTGCCCAAGAAACTAAGATTTGTCCGAATGACTTCTTTCCCAGATGTTCCCCCTCACTCTTGTTTATTTCCTTTCGCTCTCCTGTTCCCCCTGTTTCTTCACTTCATCCTCACGCGCTCCTTCTCCGTTTCTTCCTCTTCCATGCTCTCTTCAACTCCCCTTTTTTCTCAATTCTTTCAATGTCTGCGTGTCGATGTCCTCCTAATCTCTTTCGAGTCACCAGCTTGGACACACTCATTTATCGATGTTTTTATTTGTCTGTTTGCTTCTCTCCCTTTTTTTGAATTTTCATTTGAACCCTCTTGAATTTCAATTTTCTAGAGAAATGGGTACCCAATTTCATCCGTTCTTCTGTCAGGAATTGAACAAAGACATTCTCGTCGTCAAACTTCCGTGTGGAACAATCAAGAAATTCTTTTTTAGCACAGAATCCATGTCATTTGAATCTGTCTCTTGCTCTGATTGCCTTCCACGTCAAATGGATTGTGATTTGACTCCACGTCACACTGAATGGTGTCCCCATACCCACAATAGCATTGTTTTCGCCTACAATCATGTTCTCAAAATGAATTTGAAGTATCGTTTTGATTGTGAATTTGGAAACTTTCAAGAGATTGAATGTCCGGATTGTCATTTGAATCCTGAAAAGTTCACTGATCCAAAACAGATTGTTCTTGTGGCGACAAGTCCAAAATCAAATAGAGCTATCGTTTTGACGAAGAATCAGGAAGGAAGAGTTCACAAAATGCAATTTGATGAAAATGAGAAGAAGTACGTGGATATGGAACCAACGGAGATCAAGGCGTTAACCACGAGAAATGTTTCGCAGTTGGAGAGAGGTGAGCATCCTGAAGAGTAGTTGTTGGAGGGAAAGACTCGGGTGGGACTATAACTCCTCTCAGACTCGAAACTTTTTGAGAATTGAGAAGTAAAAATGGTAGATTTTGACGGGATTTACACAATGAGTTTAGTCAAAGATTTGTAAGTTCACTATAAGCCGATAAGGCGGGCTCACTTACTTCTTTGGTTTCTAACTTGAGCAATTCTACAAAACTCTGAATAAGTTTTCTGTGTAGATCTCATCGAGCTCTATCACTTCCACTCAAAAATTCCCAATCTAAGAAGTTTTATGATCTTCCTAACCTAAAGGACCAAAGGGTCAGATACTGTTGAACACATGACTCCAAACGGTTCGATTACGTAGTCTAACTCTCTCTTCTTGACACACTATTTCTCTGTGTGTCAAGGTGCGTGTGGAGAAAAAAGGATAGTCAACAGAGTAAAAGATGAGAAGAAACCGTGTTTTTGCAGAGGAAGAGCTTCCACAAATGATGTCCGATCTTTCATTTGGAATCAAACGAAACAATATATCAGAGGATGATTTGACTCCATTGTATTTCGAAAAGAGTAAATATCTTACAACAACTGATGTACTTGTCGCCAGAAACAAGACAAATGGTGAACTTGGAATGTATATATTCGATAGATATTTCCATCTATTCATTCAAGTGGTTGTTCCTGATGTCATCTATAGAACAGAGGAGGAAATCTCTTCTAGACATCGACTCATCTTCGTGACACAGAGTCTCAAAGACCATAATGGTATTTGTATTCAACCGAGTCCAGAGAAAGGAATCAGTAAATCCCATTATAATCCAAAACCTGGAGTTTTTGAAGTAATGGAAAAAAAGGAAATAATTCAACGACAAGAAGAAGTCTCTGAACTAATGGAAAAGTTTTCGCGTGAAATGAGACGTCAGTTTTTACGGAGTTGAATGCTTTCGAACTTGTTAAATTTCAGCTTCCGAAAACGGAAAGGAAGACGTCGTTTTGGAACAACTTTCCCAAATTCTTCCATTTGTGGTGATACAGGCAAATGGAAGAGATTTGAGAGAAGATCCAGGTAGAGTGTTAGAGGATACGGTGAAAAGTAGAGTCCTGAGTTCAGGTGTTCCTCTTCCACTTCCATCTATCAATGCAGACTACGGAGGAGAAGAGTATCGGGATTTATCTGGCACCGATACTTCTGATGATTCTTCTGATGATTCTTCTGATGACTCTTCTGATGACTCTTCTGACGACTCCGATAACTCTTTTGAGATGGTTTCCGTTTCCGGTGACGACGAAGAAGGCTATGCCGATGAGTAATATATCTTTCTGTTCACAGTGTAATTATGTAGATACTCTCCTTCTCCCCATGTCTCGGTTCTCTTGTATGCCCTTCTATTAGAGGTTTCCTGTATTATGTCATGTATCTTGATAAGAGCATTCTCGATAAACATCTCTCTCTCTCTCTCTCAGCCATTGAATGACGACTGTGTGCATAAAGGTAAATGGAGAAGAAGAGGATGACAAGATAATGACGTGGCAGAGTGGTCTCAAAAGAGAGTTAGGCGAAGAAAGATATTGGAGAACAATAGAACTGACACTCTAAAAGGGGTTAGATATAGAAGTGAGAAGACATTCTTCTTTGTGAATCGTCTCTTGTTATGTAGAGTCAAGAGACTCCAAAGGGCCGACTGGTCTACAGGTAATACTGAATAAACATTTTTGACCGATTAATAGGCCGACCACTCCTATGTGTAATTGTTTCCCGAGTCCACTCTCCAGACATTTCTTTGCCAATGGACTAGAAAATGCTCTTTTATTATAGGTTTTTGTAATTTTTCTTCAGATTGTTTTTATTCAAGTCTTACTTTTGGTCTGAAAATCCTAATTTTCATAGAAAACGCGATCATGAGCTACAGGCCGAACAGCGTCGAAAAACCTCTATCCTTCAACAAATCTGCATACTGAACCCTACTAAGCGTATTGTCTTGAGCATTCTCTGCATATTTCCTTTAATTGGGTCCGGACGTCCAGTATAATCTGATCTTCTTCCAACCCAGGGCATCACGTTCTTGTTCTCTGCATTCGTCTAAACCAGTCTTACCCAACAGAGTTCTCGGACCATTCAAAAAACGACTGGACCCTCCTTCTCTCACACACTCTCTCTCTAGACAACCTGCATATCTTGTCCAATATTCCATTCACCCCATCCACCCAACACCATCCTCATTGTCTGCGTCTCTCAATTCTCCATACTCTTTCTTCACCTACACCAACGTCCCTCCATAAAGAACGTGCAACGGGAATACATGGGCGTGGTCGGGAATGATGTAGTCTGTGCGAGGCCGAGGAGAAGAGATGTGTCCACTACCACTCGGACCACTCTCCTCAGTTGGTCAGTCGTCAGACACTCCCTTTGGTTTTCTATCTCTTTCCCCCTCTTCCCTTCATTTTGCCTTTTAGACGTTCCATTCAATTAGATTATCTCTCTATTTTATGTTCTCTTTTCCTAGGTTTTCTATTGATTTTCCTAGATTTTAGAGTAGTTATCGGCCCAAGTAATAGTATCTAGTTAAGACATTCTTTATTGTTCGCTCATAAAATTCCATATTTTTCATCCCGTATATCACAGTCTTGATGACTTTTTCTATGAGAGAATATATTTTCATACTCAATAATAACCAAATCGATCTTCGTCCTCTCCTAGATCCTCTCTTGTCTTCTTTATTGACCGTGTGGGGGTACTGTAACACACCGTGACTAAACATAACGTTTTCTGTTTAAAATAATCGATTTTTGCGCTTTTGAAACATCGATCGTAATTCATTCATAGGCCCTCTCCCTATCTGAATAGTTTAGCGTCCAGGTTACTGTAGCCTAGTCAGCACGACACCATAGCCATAGGTATTCTTTGAAATCGTAATCTTCTCTCCCCCGTTTTCTTGTTCTCTCTCCTAATATTTCTTCAATTTTCAGAGATATCTAGCCCCTCTCCAACTTGAAAAAGAGTAATAACATGGCTCCGCCAACCCCATTCAAACTTGATTTTGATCAAGAGATCAAGAAAAATGTCGTCGAAGTTCGTGGACAAAAAACAGGAGAAGTCTTGAAATTTACTTTCAACGAAGAACAAAAACGTTTCGAAGCAGCCAAGAAACCAGAGCCAATCCACAGAAGAGATCTCGAACCATTGTATCAGACGAAATGCGAACGTTACTCAAGACTCATCTTCTGTAAACAACGTAAACAAGGAAAGATCTTCAAGTACTGTATCGACGAATCTTCTGGATCATGGCGTCGTGTTCAATGCGTCTGCTGTGCCTATAACAAAGATCAACAGATTGATGAGGGATGGTTGGCAGCCATTAAGAAACAAATGATTCCGGATAATTTGGTGATTGTAGACAATTACAATTTCCGCTGGTTCCAACCGCAATTCTCGAAATTCTGTGAGAACACTGACAAGATTACGGTATACGCCTCGATTCATCCAAATCAACATCAACTTCTCGGCTATAATTTCGACATTGAAACAGAAGAATTCGTTAGATCGGAATGCAGAAAACCTTGCTGCAAAGAGCTCATCGCCCAGACAATCGCTCCAAAGCCTTTCGATTTTGGTGCCCAAGGAATTCATTATAAGAGAACTCATCGTGACGAAGCAGGCCGTTCTTTGATCTGTTTGGCCATCAATTGGTATAACAAAGAACACGGACAAATGGAAATCTTCATGGATTCTGATGGAGATATCGGTAGATATGAGTGGAATGAACGTTTTCAGTGCTTCAATCATCTCGAGACTCTTAATATTCATTGTCTGGGTCAATCAGAAGACATAAAAACGAAGGGAGCTCCTGTCTGGTATGATGACGGTCTTCGTCTTCTCTATACTCGCGAATGTAAAACTATCAATGACATTATCTATTTCTGTTGGCATTTAAAAGATCCGAAAACCAGACAGTACAGATTCAATCCAGCAAGTCTTCAGTTCTCATCGATTGTTTGTTCTTGTTGCGATCGTTTTAGACCAAGTTCAACAGAGAACTTCAGTGTCAAGTACAGTAGTTGTGCAACTGGTACAGACGTCGTCATCAGCAGAACCTGTGATGGAGGCCTTTTGAAAGTCGTCGTTGCTGTTGTCGGAAGAAACGTCGCAATGAAACCATCTCCAATTCGTTTCGAAACACATTTAACTCCATCTGGTTAGTTTCAGCGTTACTGTAGATTGATCAATCATCTAATTTCTCTTTTCAGAACTGAAAATGCGTCGAGAGAAAGAAAAAGAGACTCCAAAGCTGACACAACTCTTCACAGTCAACGATGTCGAAGGATGGGTGATCCGTCCAATGCATCCTTCTTCTGATGGATGCTCTTCTATTGGAACTCTTGCTCTGATGGATGGAAGTGTCAAACCGTTCTCTTTGGATTGCGAGCGTCGAGATTTCTCCATTTCTCATTCCGAATGTGCTGATTTGAGACAAATGGAAAAGAATAAGAAGTCGCAGAAGCCAAAATACGTGAATACACAGAGATACACATTGGATTGGGATCTCGAACCACAGAGTTATTATTATTGTTCTCATGACACAAGAATGCACATTGTTGCTTTTAATCATTTCACTGGAAAGAATGGAATTTATGTTTTTGATGAAGTTTCGGAACACGTCAGTGAGATTGGAAAGTGTCGGACGTGTTCGAAAACCGAATGGGGAACTGCCCTTCCAGAAGTGGTCTATCAGTGTACTCTCACTCATCGAATGGTCTTCTTGTGGACGAATGATGAGGGAAGAATCGTCAAAATGGGAACAAATCCTGGAGTTACCCACTATTCTGCAATGCCTCCAAAGAAAGTGTTTACTTCGCAAGATTCCGCTTTATTGGAATTCAATTCGACTGATGATAATTATGCTGAGCAATTGGTTTCATTCAAAAGAGAACATGAACAATGGAAAAAGGAAATGGAATCTAATATGTTGGATTATGAGAAAACGATTGAAAATTACGAGAAAGAGAAGAAACAATCGGAGAAAATGATTCAGGAATTGAAAATGAAATTCAGCAGTCTCCAAGAGGAATTCCAGAAAGTCGAGGAAGAGAAAAAGGCTCTTGAAAGTAAGTTTCCTTCAGGGATTCCTGAATTCAATTCTAAATCTAATAATTTTCAGATGTATCCAATCTCAATGACATCGATCTCACTCCAACATATCGTAACTACTGTAAACACACAGGACATTTCATCATTACCGCCGTGAATAACCTGGATAAAACGACAAAAAACTATATTTTCAATCCAGTCTCCGGATATTTCCATCAACAAGAATACTGCAAACAGTGTCCACCAATCGAACAAGGAGTCAAGATTAAACAATTTGTGACGATTATGCCTGTCGAGAGATCCGACTGTAAATTCCCGTATCTTGTCATGACAAATGATGATGGACGATTGGTTCGAATCGCTTTTGATCCAAAATCGAAACAATTTTTGTCAATGCCAGCGACGAAGATTCAAATAGCAGTTCGAGATATTCGAGACATCAAAAGTTGTATTGGAAACAGAGAAATCCTCGAAACGCCGCCGATGAATGGAGGTTTTTCTGACGCGGAATTCGTTCCTCAGTACCGATATTACTGTAGTCACATTCAAGATTTCCTCATCCAAGGTTATCATAATCAACGGAAATGTGATGGTGTCTACATGTTTAATTCAAAGACTGGACATCTCGAAGAACGTAGTTTCTGTGCTCCTTGTCGCACGATAAGCACTGAATACAAAATCGAAAAAATGAGAAGTATCATGCCAGTGATGTCTCCATATTCCCAATGGCCAGTAATGTTGACGACAGATAAGAATGGAAGATTCTGTCCGATTGCATTCGATGTTCAATCGACTCGTTTCGTTGAAGTTCCACCATTGAGAATTGTTCTTTTGAATGACAAAAAGGTTGAAGAACAGATTCAAAAGGCATCGAAGGTTTCGGAAGAGCCAAAACCACATTCTCCATTCCGTTTTGTGGATCCTTTTGCAACGACTTCAGAAAAATCTTCAGAAGTATCTAATGGAAAAAATGAGGAAAGACCAGTTGATGTTCCTTCTTCTCAACAATCTGAAACTGTGGAACAACAGTGTCCAGAAAAAGACGATGCTCCGGAAGAACCAGAAAAAACGTTCACTCCAAAGATCATGATTCCATTCAAAATTGTAAAAGTTTCAACGGAGATCCCAAAAGCATCGGAGCCACGTGCTCCAGAGACTCCAGAAGAATCAGATGAGGAGTATTCGGACGAAGAAGAATGGTGTTGTTCGGATGAGGAATGTGATTGCTCAGATGAAGAGTGTTCGGATGAAGAAGACGAATGTGATTGTTCAGACGACGACTGTGAATGTGATTGTGATTGTGATGATGAGGAGTGCTCAGATGAAGAATGCTCTGATGAAGAAGACGAAGAGTCTGAAGATGAGGAATCTGAAGACGAAGAATCTGAAGATGAGAAGGACGATGGAGCGAATGATGAGTTATGCGAAGACAAGTATGTGGACATCTGGGGTAAACATGAGAATGTTGATAATTTGAAAAGAGTCATCGACTTTATCACTGGAGTCAGCACGGCACAAACCGACGCCAAAACAGCCGTCCAATCTCTTGAGACCGCCCGCGAGAAATCTCGCGAACGATATGCCGATCGAGTTAAAATCATTATGCAACACAATCAAATGATGTTGGAAAAGAGGCGACTTGCTGCAGCTGCTGCAAACGATCGGGATGAAGTGGAGTCAACGGCCACTGCCATTGAGGATGATATCAAAGAGGAAGAGGAATCTTCTGAAGTCTCTTCGGAAATCGATGAAATCTCTTCCGTTGTTCCTGAAGCCAATATCTCTGTCACTTCTTCTCGTGGAGAATATGATGACAGAGATGAGATCGAAGAATCGATTGAGGATGACCAAGATGACGTTGAACCATCTGCCACGGAAGATCGAGAGGATGAGGAATCGACTGCTACAGCTATTGAAGACGATCAAGATGATGTCGAGTCAACTGCTACTGCCATTGAAGACGATTTGGATGACGTTGAATCCACTGCTACAGCCATTGAGAATGATATTGTTTCCGATGATTCTGACATCGAAGTCGTTTCCATTGATGTCTTGTCTGATGTCTCATCTCTGGATGAGTCAGAAGAATCGGAAGATTCTGAAGAGTCTGACGAGTCGGAAGAATCGGAAGACGACGACGAAGAGGAAGAAATGGACGACGTCCGATCGACAACCACTGCCGTCGAGCCATCTGACGACGAATCGGATGTCTCTCACGTCGACGCGGAGCCAGATGTTTCTGATGTTTCTGACTCTGAATCAGCCGGTCCAGAATCCGATGACACTGCTGATGACATCTCGATCATCAGTTCCACTTCAACAGCCAGAGAATTCTCGATTGCTCACGATAGTGGAGATTCAATGGGAAGTGACATTTCCTATTTGGAGAGTGACTTGGGATCCACTTCAAATGATGAAGAGGCTCAATATGAAGATGCAGAGGAGTCAGAAGAGCCACAGGAACCAGAGGAGGAACAAGAACCAGAGGAGGCACCAGCTGTTTCTTCTAATCCATGTACCATCTCTTAAAAATCACGAAACTCTTCCGCATTCAAATATAATTTATTTGTTTTTGTATACTACTTGTTTCTATTGTTCTGCTCATTCATTTGACTGTATAACAGTCTCTTTCGTGTATCCATTGTACCACGTCTTTCTTTTTTCTTTTCCCTTTTGGAAACTGAATAAACTTGTGATACAAAATCATATCGTTTCGACTTTATTTTCAAGTGTTTGCAGATATAAAAATAACAACAAAATAACATTCCGAATAGGAAGAAGCAGGGTTTCCTCTAGTTAAAACAGGGATTTTGGCCTAAATTCTGTCGTAGACCTGATCAATATTAGTTTAGAACTGAGGAATTTGATCTATAATTATTAAAACTCAGCCGCTTTTTTCAGGTGAAAATGTTTTTTTCAAAACAAGATTGATAATTTTTCAAGACGCTTTTTTTCTCGATAAATAAAATTTGATTTTTTGTTTTTTCTTCCAATCAGAATACGGTGCGCTTGTGAATATCACGGAAACATGACACGACGACGAGCTTTTGCGGACTTTTCTAGAACAGCTGAAATTGTGTTTTGCACCGTGATTTTGTGAATTTCTACGCATTTTTCTTTTTTTTCAGTAAAAATCTTGAGAATATCGTCTAAAATTGTAGGATTCTTTGTTATTTTTCTCACGCGTTTCTTCCAAAAACAGTATTATCATTCAGTTCTTCATGACAACTCCTGCTCGAATTGCTGTCAAAGTTACTCTCAAAACTCCCGTTACAACATGCAGCTCTGAACCCGAAACTCCGAAAAGGCTGGCAACAGGCTTCTGCAATTGCAATAAACGTATGCTGATTTCTGTTTCTCGATGCAATGGCAAATCATACAATTACGTTTACGACGAAGATTCGAACAAGTTCAAGCCGTTGACTTGTGTTGAATGTCAACCGGCAGTCACCGAAAAGGATCTTGTCCCCGAGTATTCCGTTCTTCATGAATCAAAAACTGTGATGTTCGCTTATAATCGAGTATCTGATAAACATGAGCAGTTCGTCTATAACTCAGAAACGGGAGGACTCGAGCAGGTCAATTTTTCGGATTTGGTTTACGATTCGTCGCGCTCGAATAGTTCTGATATCCTTCTCACTGTTAACACTGAAAATGGACTGGTGGTTATTCTGAAAGGGAAAGATGATCATTTGGTGAAGGAAATTAGTCGCAACGGAAGTTCGGAATTTGTTCGCATGGAAATGGTTGAAGTGAAAACTCTTCCGTTCGAGAAGCGTACCCTCACTTCGGATGAGTTGACGAAGGCTCGCCCAAGATTTTGTATTCGATTTGATAAACGATCCAACAAGGAAGTGGTTTTCGTTCTAAATAATCGAAAACTTCTATCCGTTCACTGGTACAATAATGGGACAGGTAAAAAGTGATTAAATTAATTTTTATTTTAATTGATATTTCAGGCGACTTCGAATTGACAGAGACCAACGGATGCCCTACCGAATGCTATATCTTCCCAAAGAGTGTCACGAGAAAAGACGATGAATATGTGATTCACGCGGAAAATGGAATGACTGGCGCGATAGAACATTTCGTTTATTCGTTGGAGAAACAGAGATTCGAGCAAGTCCTGTTTCCAGATGCAGCATCATCGTCCGAAACTAAATCTGACATTTTATGTGTTATCGACGGATCGGAAGGCGAGGGATCGGTCGTCATCACAAAAGATAAGACATTTGGGCACATCAAAAAGAATCAGTTGAACAAAGTGACTGGCCAAATGGAAGAGCTTCCCGCGAACAACGTCATCTTTTTTGCAATGCAAGATGAGGAAGAGGATCAATTGACAGGAGAATATGAAGGTAGAATATTAAACATTCAAAAAGGCAAAAAAATAGGTTCCAACATTCTCTAACATTAAAGATTTGCAGCCTCGTCACCGTCTTCGGGTGCTCAAACAGATGACCTCGACAACGGGATGCAGAAGTCGTTAGCAGATGCGAATCTCGACGGTACGTTTCTGGTTAATGAGGAAAAGTAATAAACAACTGGTTCATTTTCAGCTGAACAGGTTGATTCTTCTCCAACTGGTTTCAATAGTTCACTTCAAAACGCGTTGGACATCGCTTCTAAACAAAACGAACAAAAGGAATCAGAAGCCGTGGAAGAAGTTATGGAGAATGTTGGGTCTTCGAATGACGGTGGATATTCGAGTACCGCATCGCCACGAGGAAGATCTGTTGAATCGTTGAGTCCCAATTCAATGGTAACGGACCGCAACGAAGAAAGAACTGAAAGTGATTCTTCTCTAAACAAGAAAACTTTCGCTTACGCTCACAGTCAGTATTCGGAAGACATCGATTCCGACGATAGTGATATTGATATGTCTATGGTCGAATCTTACGAAAAGTATAAGGAAAATCTTTTCAATGCTCAAACTGAGGATAACTCTGACAATAAACCGGATTCGTCGAATGTGAAGTCAAACGCAGTAAATGTCGATTCGGACAACATCAGCAATGGTATGAATGAGTCCCCATCGACATCACAGAAGGAAGAGGAGGCCACTGAAAAAGGATCTGGAAACAGTTCGAATAATCCCGATCCAAAAGAAGCTAGCGTTGCGGAACCGGAGGAGAAGGTTTCAGAAAACTCTGGAGCCGATGACCGTCAAAACTCATCTATGGATTCTGAAATCAGCGATATCGAAGTGATGGATACTTCTTTTCCTACCACCAATGATACTAATGAGATCAACAAGGATGAATTCGATGAAAATGAACTTCCTCCACAAAAATTTCACGTAGATTAACTAAAATGTGCATTATTAACCCCATATTCTCATGATGATGTTACTTCGAGAAGTTTTGTATTTCTTGTGAATGAAACTAACTGCTTCCAGATTCAGTCAATAATCGTGCATTTATTAATTTGAATGGGGACTATATGTTTCTTTTGAAATGAGGTATGAATCTATGAGGAGATACGACTTGAAGCGAGAATTCAGAGGATCGAAGACGAAAAATAAAAATTGATGACTGAAATTAATTGATTTCAGAATCATTTCTTGTGTTTCCTTCCATTGGTTCTCCGAACTGCCGGAAATCCGCTGTTGCTGGAAGAGTTTTGTGGAATCGATGCATTGGATGTGGAAGCTGAAACATCTGAATCAGAAAAATCAAAAGATTCAACGAACCTTCTTGGTCTCCAACAAAAACGGTCTTGAATTGTTCGACGAGCGTCGTCGTGTCTGTCGATTGATCTTTTCTTTCAACGATAAAAGAGGAAGATTCATCTGAAATTCATTCTCATTCGAATAAAAAATACATTGGATTTTACCGTCTTTCGTCTTCGTTAATCTCTTGATTGGAATCGGCGATTCACGTTCAATTCTTCCTGTTTTATCTGATCGATGTTTGATAATCGCTGATCCTTCTCTTGAAATAACAAACGTCGATCCGTCGATTCCGGGAGCGACTAGAAGAATAATTGGCATCGGTTGATCCATTGATTCTTGATCGAATGGTAGATCATCGTAATCGATTTGTTCCAATCCACCTGTTTCCTCATTGAAAATATACTGTTCTAAGTGATGAAAGACCAAATTTAGAACATGGAACACCGTTTGATTGGTACGTGGATGAAGTTTGATGTACATGAAAACGAGTTTAGAATCATCCACTTCCCAACATTTCGAGCAGCTGAATTGTTCGAATTGTCTATTTTCATTATTCCAAAAGAATTTCATTGGTTTCCCTTTGAACGAAAAACCGACGAATGGGATTACTGTATCCGGAGTATGGGTACAAACTAGTCTATCATATCGACTAATTCCATTCGGTTGAATCGGAATCTCACTGTTTTCGAGTTCTTGAGTCGTCAGTGTTCTCACATAAATCTCAAGTATTTCAACGAGTTCATCACATTTCTCAGAAGCTCTCAATTTCAGAATTGATCCATTCGTTGGACTTCGATGAATTTGAACTTCTGGTGTATCTGGTGTTTCAGGGAAACAACAAATCAATGAAACATCCGAGGGCAATGTCTTCGTTTCGTCGAATTCAGAGACATTCACTTCGACGAATCCTCCTGTTCGATGATTGAATACGTATTGTTCATAACGTTCAGTCATCGAGTTATCCACGTGGATCACATAGTTATTCAGAGATTCAGACCATTCAGAATACAATGGTTTGAGGTGTCCTTCAGCTATAATTGGTTGACATTCTAGACATTGAAGAGGAAGAAATTTCTCGTGTTCTTTGTCGAAATAATAGTAGTAAAAACGATTTCTCGAACGAGGAAGACCAACGATTTCGATTTGTTTTGATGTGCAATAGGTCCCAGAATGTGGAGGTTGTGAACTGTATAACATTATTTACTTTCTGCAAATTAGAATTTCAAAGGGAAAGAAGGGAAAAGAGATTGGAAGATGCTTCTTGAAAAAGAAGTTTAAAAAGATATAAATTGTTACGAACAATAAAAGTATCCATTGAGTTTCTATCGACCAAAAATGAGTTTATTATAAAAGATAGGAAAGAAGAGAGATAGAAGAGAGTGTTGGTTGTCAATGACAACGACTCTACGATATAATAATTACTGGTTACTAAACATGAAATACGAGAGAAATGTGAGAAATTAGAAATAAGAGATCACTTCTTGTGCCATTTTCCTCTGCGTTTCACGAAAGAAGGGATTGATCCAAATTTCCGCGGTTTGCTTGTTCCAGAAGAGTTTTGTGAAGTTAATGCAGTCGAAGTGGAAGCTGAAACTTTGAATTTATGGAATAAGAAGAAAACGAAAAGAAACCTTCTTGATCTCCGAGGAAAATGGTTTCGAGTTGAGTCTGTAGCCATTTGATGTCAGCATCATTATCCCTTCTCTTTGAATCCATCCTTCCTCGAGAATCCTCCGGATGAGCTTCCTGTTTGTTTTCTTTTTCATCTGAAAATCAGTCGTTCATTGAATAAATTTCGACACTTTACCTTCTTCTTCTTCTTCAAAAACTCGATTAATATTCAAAGTCTTCAAAGGAATCGGCGGAAGAAGTTCAAGATGTTCCGATTCTTTCTTCCGATATTTCAATATTTGACGATCTTCATTCTTCATGATAACAATCACTTCCCCATCTTTTCCAATTGTAACATAGTTGAGACATGTTTGAGGCCATCGTTCAAAGAACTCATCGTATTCCAAATCCTCATAATTAACTTGTTCGAATCCAGTTGTCTCCGAATTGAAAATATATTGTTCAACAGCGAAAGAAGCTGGATTCACGACAAAAAATACAGTTTGATTGGTTCGTGGATGGAATCTTTCGTATTGGAGATAGAGCTTATCCTCTGCCAACGGTCGTGTCAAACACTTGGAACAATTGAATTTTTCGAATTGATTCTCATCTGAATTCCATTTGAAACTCAATGGTTCTCCTCTATGAGAGAATGAAATATACCAGAGAAGAGATGAGATGTTATTCGAATGAGAACAACTTCCCAGAATATACATTTTGATTCCTTTTGGGTACAACGGCGTCTTTTTGTTTTCGAGTTCTTGAAGGACAAGTGTCTTCACATAAATCTCTGGAACCTCTATTATTGTGTCACCAGATAAACTCATTTCCCATTTGGATATGGATCCGAATGGTCCACGACTCTCGATGAACACCTGTGGATAGTGTTCATTCTCCGGAATAACACAGATCTTCCCACGGAATTTTCCCGAACGAATCAGAGGTGGTATCTTCGATTCATCGAATTTCGAAACGTTAACTTCAATGAGACCGCCCGTTTGTCGACAGTAAATATATTGCTCATGACAAGAAGTGATAAGATTTCTCACGTGGATCACATGATTCTGAATCTGTTCCGACCATTCAGAATACAACGGAATGAGATATTCCTCTTTGATTTCTGGTTGACATCTTGTGCATTTCAACGGTTCGAATGAATTTGTTTCAGTGTCGAAATAGTAGTTGAAATAGGTGTTTTCTTCGACAGATGGGACACCGACAGCATGGATTCGATTGTGTTCACAGAAACGAGTGATCATATCCAATGGAGAAGATTCAGACATTCTGGAATATGAGAATAGAGAGAAAAAAGAAAAGCAAGGATACAATGGGAGAAAAGATATAAATGAGATGATAGGTGAGTCATATCGAAGTTCTAGAGTATTCTGAAGGAGCAGAAGAGAGAGAGAGAGAGAGAGAGAAGGAAGATCGTTCGGAAAGATAGAGATATGAGTTAGTTTCGATTATGCACGAAATGAAACAATACGAGATTAGAAAGGGAGAGAGTGAGAGACATTTTTCGAAACGTATGCCTGTCGATGGGCGGTGCGCAGAGGTGTGAAAGGAGAAGAGAGAGAGAGAGAGAGAGAGAGAGAGAGAGAGAGAGAGAGAGAGAGAGGGCGGTCCGAGAGGAAGAAGAGTAATCACATGAGAAGAAGAATTTGAAGTGCACGCAGAGAAGGATTACTGTAGCTATCGACCTTTCTCGAACCGAAATGACTCATCGGGTTAGTCGGAGTAGTTTACTGACTCCATTTCTCAGAACATGGCTACCAGGAGCAACCCTGAATAAGTGCTCGCCTAAACAAACAGTTTCAGAATACTTTTTCAGTTGTTCCCTTGTCTTGATCATCAGATAGCCAACCAGAAAAACTCACTCACTTTTGGTGTTATATTTGAATTTTGATAATTGTTTTCTCAGCACCAGAAATGAATTTTTCTGAATACTAATCCCTACAAATTCTCTAAAATTGTATGTAGAGAGACTCCAGCTTTCGTCGTTTATCAAAGTTCAAAGATCGAAACCAACTGAAATTCGTAAAATAAATTAGAAAAGAGAGACAATGGAAGGTCATTCGAAAAGCGAACGTTTGGTTGTTTTTTCATAATTCAGGATAAAGAGATACTGGGAAAAGAGACGACAGAGAAATAAAGATGCACAGTTTGAAAAGGGAAAAAGCGAAAAGAGAGAGAAGGCGCAGCGAGTTTTATGACTATTGGAAGAGAACGAGGTGTTTGGTCTACAGTATCCCTCGTCTCTTTTGATGGGAATTCCATATTCTATTTCTTGAGTTTTATGAACATAAAAAACGATATATGCCGATTGAAAACATTTATTTTTGCTCCATAAAATAACGAAAAAAAGAATCGACAATTAGAGAATAAAAGAGGATTCAAATGTGCTCCACCGAACTACTCCGATACAATTCGTTCGATTTCACGCGATTTGAATTCTCGAGAAATGGACCGTTTCTAGAATAGAATGAAAGTCTTTTGAAATACAATTCCGATGCATTGCTAATGAATTTCAGATGACGTGGATTCTAATAGAAAGAGATGATTTCAGAAGTCAAGGGTCCAAAGAAAGGAGGCTAAGACAACAAAAGTACGGAAACAGAAATTCAGAATAAACTGAGCAACTGAAAACAGTAAAAAAGTGTCGGTTAGAGATATATGGGAAGTCATGAGATTAAAAAAGAAAGAGTAGTGGGATTGGAATAATAGAAGGATAGAGAGGGATGGGGAAGGGCCTAGAGAGATTGAAAACAGTCTCCATTGTCTATTCCTCATCTTGTTCCTCATCAGCTGCATTCTCCTCTTCCTCCTCATCTTCATCGTCTTCATCCCCTCCTTCCTTCGGCTCCTCAGTCGAATGCTCATCGTCTTTCTCCTCGACTGGCTCCTCGACAATGATCACTTCTCCGTTGTCTTGCTCATCGGCGACATGTTCGACTTCGGTCTCGTCGGTTTTCGCCTTCTTTGGCGAGACTGAAATTTATTGTTCTAGTATTATAGAATACTCCAAGACTATCTCATGATTACCTTCCTCATCTCCTTCCTCCTCCTGTTTTTCCTCGGCGTCAGCGGATCTCTTTCTGGTTTCCATTGTCTTCTCAGATGATCCTTCTGAAATAGAATCTGTGATTCAAAGAGAGGAATCAAAAGACCTCTTACCCTCACTATATGGACACTCCACTTCTGGAGACTTTGGTGGAGAATCGTCCGGAACGTCGATGACCTCACTCATTTTTCGCTTTTGCTACACTGATTGTAGCTGTAATTTATGGATTAGGGGGTCTCGTCTGAAACCTAGAGATTTTTGAGATATTTTACAGAGTTTTGAGACTCTTAAACTATAAAAAGACGGCAGAAAACATCCTCTTTTGGAGGTAGTTTCCCAGTTTTAAAAAGCTTCATTACAAATGAAATATACAAAGCGAGAAAGCGAAGAGAGAAAGCAGCCGGAAGCGAACAGCGAGAGGAACTGGGGTTTTTTTGTTTTTTTTTGGGTCAAGCAGAGATATGTACAGCTCTAAAAGATCTACAGGGAGAAGGGGGGTCACAGGTGGAGACGAGTGGCTCCGTTGGTAATCGGGATACTAAGATGGGATGATCAGGGTGACATTGAAATGGTACATTGGATGGAGATGAAGGTGGTAGAGATACTAATTAGATAAAGTAGTCTGAAGAGAAAATTCCGGAAGGGAAACAGAAAAAACGAAAGAAAAAAGAAACAAAAGCAGAGATGACATTGAAGTGATAAAGAAGAGATTAGATGTTTAGACGGTTTGGAAATAGAACAGAGTAGGGTACTGTATTGAGACAGAATAGGGTTTGAATTCTTAAGAAATGAAAAGAAAATGAAATAAAAGGTTAATGGAGACGGACGATTTGGCAAGATGCAGTCCAAATTAGTTATACAATGGGAGAAGGGAGGACCTTTTGAAGGAGAGAAGGAGGGATTATTCAATTATTTCATTAACACTTTGTACTGTCAAGGGAATGGGGGCTAGGGTACTGTGGTTGTCTCTCCGATACAATTCGGTTTTGGATGGAAACGACTCCGTAGAGTCTTCCTAATGGAATTAGATCTCTGGACGGGGGAGGAAATGGGACTCTGCACGAGTTTGGAGAATTACTGTAGGAAAAGGAATGGAATCAACTCCGCGGAGTTTTCCTGAAGCTTTAGGACTCTCAAAATAAGTGGAGACCTACACGGTCTTTTGGGACTAGGGATGAGATGAGATGATTGATTAATATAGGTTAAAGAGAGAAAGAGAGAAAGAGAGAGAGAGAGAGAGAGAGAGAGAGAGAGAGAGAGAGAGAAAGAGAGATTAAATATCTCCATTTGAATCCATGCTGAGACGGTTCTGAAGAGACTCGAGAAGAGTCTTGAGGCCATTTGAATCATCAAGATCTTCTTCCTCCTCCTCCTCTTCTTCTTCCTCCTCATCAGAGTACATCTCATCTGATTCATCTTCACTTGAATCCTCTTCATCTTCAACTTCTTCCCCATGTTTAGCCAGAAGTTCATCATGATCTTTTTTGAATGATTTAAGAGCTGCACAAAGAGTTGCACCAAGTTCTTCATCTGTTACTCGATCTGGTTCTGAAGAACAAATTAAAGAGGACATTCCCTGAGACACAAGAACTCACTGTACTCAGGAATTGAATTCAATTCCTTGTCAGAATATATTTTTCTTGCCTCTATTTCGTAAGGGCTTGGTTTTGATGGGACTTTTGATTCCGAACTATTTGGCTGACTGACCATTTTATTTTCGAATTTCAGGAGGTTACCCATATCTGAATATTTTTTGTTTTGATAAGAGGTTTCAAATTGTTCTTACCGATATTCATTCGTCCATTCATGGCGAGTTGGCGAAGTTCATTCTTGATTTCCATTTCTTCTTTCTTGAATGCTTCGTTTAATTTGATAGTACGGGCACTCTGATTCATACCTGGAATGATAGAAGCTTATCTCTCTCTCTCTCTCTCTCTCTCTCTCTCTCTCTCTCTCTCTTCTAACTTACACTGATTGGACTTTGGAGCAGTTGTCTTTTTGAGAGGATCCTCCTTGTTCGAACCGAGCACATCTTCTGTAGTACTCGGAGCAAAAGTTGGCTTATAGGAATACTTTGATGCTGATGGAGGATCATAAAGAGGATTGACACACGGAGTATTCGAATAGTTATAAAAAGTATCAGGAGCCACTGGAAGACCAGCCAAAAATGGATTTTGGAAGAAAGGATTCTGGCCCATCTGTTGACTGATAAGCAAATGTAATAGATTGCTAGTGTATGGGGAGAGTCCAGTTGACGAAGCGGAAGTTGCTGACGGAGCAAGAGATGCTGGAGCCCAAGATGGTGCCGGAGCAAGAGGTGCTGATGAAGGAAAAAGTGCTAATGGAACAAAAGGAGCTGGTGGAATAAAAGATGCTGGAGGAGCAAGTGATGATGCCGGAGGAATAGATGCTGGCGGAGCCCAAGATGGTGGTGGAGCGAAAGAAGCTGAAAACAGAATTCACTCTAATAGAAGGGCACTTCTAAATACCTTTGACATCTGGAACAATTGGCTGTGGTGGAGAGCCTTGATACTTCTTCTCAAAATAGTTCTTCTCCACATTAGAAAATGGAAGATTTGGGAAATTTTGGAATGAAGGAAGAGAAGTTGACTGAGGAACAGTCGGCGGCGGAGGTGCTGGGAAGTTTGGTGGAGAGATGGCTGAAATTGGTTTTACTTAAAATAAAGGTTGGTTCAAACACTCACTTCTTGCTGCTGGCAAAGATCCCAAATCCGAAGCTGCACCGAGATGAGGAGCATTGAGTTTCGAGAGAAACTCCTTCGCATGTTTATGTGTCTGTGGAGGTTGTGGATGAATCATTCTGACGTTTTTCTTGCATTTATCACAAGTGTGAGTGTTGAATTGTTTGATGAGTTCTTCGAAGTTGCCTGCTGGATGTACTGAAATAATGGGAATCTTTTCTATGGATAGCTTCCATTTAGACTAACACTTAGTGTTGACTGCACAACGAGCCAACATTCTGTATTGGAAGATTTGCAATTCGGAGACTTCTTTGAAATTTCCTGTGGCAAGATCGAATTGGAATGGTTTGAGGAGTTGATCCTCGTGGATTACAGCCCAATGGAATGTTCCGAATATCGAAGACTCGGCAAAGACACGTTTACTGTCATTGAATCCCAAGAGATCAATCGTCGACTGCGGATCGCCTTGTTGGAAATTGTAACGGATGAGAAGATCTGGAAATTTGAAATGAGAGAGAGAGAGGAGACAAGATCACTTACCTTTAGTCGACTTTCCACGACAATCCAACATTCTCTGAGATCCAGCCTTCCATTCATTCCTCGATAGATCATACTGTCTCCATTGCAATCTTCCTTTGTACGTGACAAAGATTCCAATCCATTTGCCAGTTCGGAAATCCAAAAAAGTCTCCAAAAGACCAGTTTTCTCATTTTCGAATTTGACATTCGGAGTTGGGAGGATCTTGCAATCACATTTGATAATTTCGAAATGATTCAAATGTTTATTGAATGTCAAATAGATGAATTCTCCGCCTTTTTGACAAAGATAAATTGTCTGTTGAATATGTGGACAGAATCCCCAATTGATGAAATAATTCTGATTCATGAGGAAAACGGATTTCGGATTTGGAAGCATTCTGACGACGAAATTCTCTTGTTCTAGCTCCAATCCATTGGAAGTTTGACGATAGACTCCAATGACTCCACTGGATGCATTGACATAGGTGAGGTTTTTTCCTCTTATATGACATCCAATCCATTGAATTCCGATAAGAATCATTGGAGAATCATTCGATGAAAAGAAGTTTCCAGGAGTCTCTTTGATCTCATAAACCGGCAATTTGCATGCATCACAAATACATTCTGGAGCAGCGACGAATTCATTGTCACAAAAAACGTACTTTCCCAATTTTTGGGTGGTCCCATCGATTGCATAGATGATAACTTGGAAAGTGTTGGTACAAACTTTCGAGAATCTTGGTTGAAGATTGACCACTTTTGGAGCAGGTGCCGATGCAGTCATGACTTCGTAGTTGTTAGTCTCGTCATTCTTCTTGCAATAGAGAATTTGACCAGTGGTGTTATTGAACACCGAGATGTATTCTTTATCCTGTGCATTGGATGGTTGTTCCGAAGAAGGGTTCATTGTTACCCAAGAAGTGAAGAAAGAAGACCTGGAAGATGAGAGTGAGAAAAGAAATAAATATTGAGTAAAGCGAAAACGAAGCTTATAAGGATAACCTGAACCCACGTAACAACCGTATGACGAATTAAGGAAATAATAGCTACCACCCTCTCTTCTTACCTACTCAGAAATCCATGCTCACTGATCCCTTCCCCCGTTATAATCCTCCTACTCTAATCCCCTTTTCAGATTTCACACATGAATGAACTCATTTCCTCCCTTTTCCTCTCTATTTTAATTAACTCCTTCTCTCTCTCTCTCTCTCTCTCTCTCTCTCTCTTTCTCTCTTTCTCTCTCTCTCTCTCTCTCTCTCTCTCTCTCTCTCTCTCTCTCTCTCTCTCTCTCTCTCTCTCTCTCTCTCTCTCTCTCTCTCTCTCTCTCTCTCTCTTTCCTCGACGAAGATAAGGAGAAGGATATTGTCATGGAAACGGCGGAGGATAGAAGGTAATTAGAGAAATGGAGATGAGAATATTTGAAATGAAGGATAGACGAAGAGCAGGTGGCTTCTTGGCCAAAGGCGGAAAAGGGAGAGAAGAGAGAGGAGAAGATTAATAACGACAGAATGAATTTAGGAATAAGGAAGATAATTGAAGTGAGGTAATGTTTTAGGTGGTTTCGTTTGGTATGGAGAAGAGAGTCTTAATCAGAAGAGCAATGACAGAGGCAGATGAATAATTCAGACCGCTTATGGAAATGAGCAGCTCTTGTAAGAGTAGCTTTTTTGAGCTCTTTTGGGATTCGGAGGATCCAAGACTTCGAACATCTTTAAGAAATTTAAGAATGCTTCTAGAAAAGGAACGGCCCATTGAAGAGAACAAAGAGGAATGTGTACTGGAGTCCTCTGATAAAAACAAGATGCTTTTAATAGAATCCTAACAAAACCAATTAAGAAAAGAGTCAGAACGAAAAGGGAAGAAAGAAATAAACAAAGCCAATTAAGAGAGCGGAAAGGATATGTAGATTTGGAAGCGAAATGAGAAGAGAAGAGGCGCTGAAAAGAGAAGAAAATGAGAAATCAATGCTCTCTTCTGGCTCCTTTCTCAACACACTCGCTTTCTTCGGAGAGCCGTGCCGCCAACTTGAGAGCTCTCTCTCTCTCTCTTTTGACTTTGGGGGTGGCAGAAGGGCCACACAAAAAGTGATTGAGAGAAAGAGAAAGAGAATAACCATAGCAACATCAAGTATCAGAAGAATAAGAAGGAGAAGAGGGCAAAAGGCATTTTGTCTTCTTCTTCTTTTTCAAATGAAATGAAATGAAGAAGCCGAGAGTAGAGAGGAGAAAAAGAAAAAGAGGCGGAGCCAGGTGTTGTTGAAGAAGAGGAAGAAAAGGGGGCGGAGCCTAATGAGAGGGAGAAAAGAAACGAGATGGATTATGATTCGGAAATGGAGTTGGAGAAATAGTATAGAGATTAGTGTGAATGTTGTATTCGACGGGAAAGAGCAAAGGGGATTGGATTCTGGTTTTGGAGGGAAGGAGTGGAGAGAGGGAGGAGTACGGTAGGTTGGAGGAGAAGGGGAGTGTTGACGTCAAAGAGAATGGGTAAAGACGTAGTTTGAGTTTTTTTTAGAAGAGTTACGATTTGATTCTTGAAGCGGTACCAGTCACCTGCACGATTTCTAGAACACTGATAATTGGATTAAGGTGTGGTTATATGATAGGAGGACAGTTTTATTAGAAGAGCATGGCAATACCGCTCATCAATTACAGGTTTTTATGTGCTATCAGAATCCACTAGGTAGATCTAAAGATGATAAAATCGAAACTATAATTTTAGGTTCCCTTGTATACTACTTTCCACACTTAATAAGTGAATCATTATAGCAACTTTGAGAGAGAATAGTTGTGGGGCTTTCCTATTAGAGGTTCTTGTATAACACGTGAACACTTCATGTTCAATACAGGAGTCAACTGCTCCATTGGTTCACTTTCCGTGGCCTCAAACAGCCTTTCAGTGAGCCCTGTGCCCCTAAAAGTGTTGAAAACTGCAATCATCACGGACTGCACCCGAAACCAACAAGAACGTCCTGCCCTTCCTCCTCCTTCCAAAAAAAGAAGAGAGAAGTGTGCATCTCTTTCGAATTTGTCTTCCGATATAGAACGGATGGAAAGGGGGGACGGGGGCAACAGATGGGCGGAAAAGAATCGGAGAGTGGTACCTTCTTGTAACATTACTCGAAATGGATACTCTTTGAACAGATTGAACTCGGCGGAAGGGGAAATGAGGAGAAGAAGAAGAAGGAGAGGAAGGAGAAGGAGAAGAAGAAGGAGAAGGAGAGGAGGAGGTACGGTAGTAGGGTGTCGAGGCATGGGGCCTACGGGTATTCAACAACAGAATCACTGAATGTCAGAAGATTAGAATGAAACACAATGATTTGGGAATTCTAGGTTTTTTTTTATTTTGTCGGCAAACAGAGCATTCTATGCTATCGAAGAAGGCAAATGAACTGAGGCTGGAAGCATTTGAAGGCATACTTAAGACAACTGATCATTAAGGTTTGAAGAGAGTAGAAGAGTTCTAGAATTACATGCACTCCTTCTCTCTCTCTCTCTCTCTCTCTCTCTCTCTCTCTCTCTTCCATTTCCCTAAAAGAACAACAAAGAAAAACGAGTGCTCGTCTCCTCTCTTCCGACCGCCCAGCTCCCTTCCCTTTCTTTCAAAGAAGAACACATCTGATTTCTTCTTCTCTTCTTCCCTTCTTTTCCATTTTCTACATACACACACCGACATCACACCAAATACGAGAAAATATTTGTTAGAGTGTCGTCGCCGTCGAAAGGGATGGATGGATGAGGCAGAAGAGATGCACACGCACACACACGGAGAGCTCTCTTCCTCCACCACCCAGAGCCTCTTTTGAATATATATATATATCTGAAGAGAGAGAGAAAAGAGAAAACAGAGCCTTTATATGAAAGAGAGAGAGAGAGAGAGAGAGAGAGAGAGAGAGAGAGAGGCGCCCGTCTTCTTCTTCAGTCGCCTTTTAATCAAAGGGGTGCCTCCTGCCTGCATATGCAGATGTGTGTATGTGCCGTCGTGAGTTTTTTTTCTTGGCGTCTTCGAGCGAGTGAGTGCCGAAAAGGGGCAAACGGAGGACGACAAGCGGGGGGAAGAAGGGAAAGGAGGAGGAGAAGAAGAAGAAGAAGAAGAAGAAGAAGAAGAAGAAGAAGGCGACGTCGGCGACGAAGAGCGGGTAAAGAGAAAGGTGTTTGTGGCTTATGAATTATGCGTCAAAACAAGGAAATTGAGTTGGGGAAAAGGAGAAATGAGGGATCGCATAGTGGGGGAAATTAATCTAGAATATGAAGATCAGAAAGGGCGTTGTTGGAGGAGAACCTTTGAGATAAGGGGGAGGGGCTTGGCTTCGTTCCAAGTTTTTTAAGGAGAGAAATTCCGTTCTTCTAGGAGCAAAATAGTTTGCAGCGCAGTAGTTTCAATGAAAGACAGGAGGAGATATGAAAACATTGTTGCAATGGGGACACTTGGCACCGTGCCAAGACGTTCTCAGCGGTTCCCAACGTTCTAGAAAGACCTGTGGATATTGAAAAGCGACAACACATTCGAGTCAAGAATAAGACCTTTTATTGAAACAGTGTGTCCTCTAAGAGTTAAAGTCATTCTGAAATTGCTTACGGAGGTTTAATCAAGAAATTAATTTGTGGCTAATACATAGAATCCGAGTATTGAAACGATGTCTCTCATTTTGAATTCAAACACGAGAGGAATCGACATTTCGAGACAAAAGAAATTTGACATTTTGGATCAAAATGAGATCTAATGAAAAGGGAAATGAGAGAGAGAGAGAGAGAGAAAGAGAGAGAGAGAGAGAGAGAAAGAGAGAGAGAGAGAGAGAGAGAAAGAGAGAGAGAGAGAGAGAAGTTGGCTCGCTGCCAAATTCAAATAAGCGATGTTCAGTTGTAGTTCATTGCCGCACCCTCTTCTCCTTTGCTTGCTCCCACTCTTCAGTCATAAAAAGAGAGGGAGAGAAGAATGGGATACTGTAGGTTTTCCCAATAATTAGATCATAAAAGGTCGGAAATAAAAGTAAAAGAGAAAAGAGTGTATTTGACATCTTTATATTCAAATAGGAATGAGTGGATTCTAAAAGAAAAAGGGATCGAGAACTCATGATTTATTCTTCTGATTCATTATTCAGGAAATGGGAAAAAGGGATTGTATTTCATCCATTCGGCATCATGAACTCCTGAACAATAATCTAATTATGTATAATGTCTAGTATTCGTTTTAAAAGAAATTGAAAGAAATTGAAATTGTCTTTTTAAATTTCATATTTAGATGGAATTTTCTGCTTTTTTACTAAAGATCTTTTTCCTTTTTTACTTCATATGTTTCTCTGAAACTGTGTCAAAAATGCTAAAAATAGCTGAAGATCGCAAATAAAATTCCAATTTTGGAATACTTCATTCAGAGTTTTTTTGGACCAGCGAAAAAATGTCTCCATATTGAATGTTCAAATATTTCTATAAATTCCAAAATATTCAATCAACAAAACTTTATCAATTCAAAACGAGAGAAAAATAAAATCATTGGAAAATGCAAAGAGGCATACAAATGAGTTCTCGGAATGGGCTGACAAGAGTCCAAATGATATTATATTGAATACGAAGTGGAACATTGATGACAGAATAACACGTGTCTTCCAGATTATCACTCATTTTTGAACAGAAATTCTGAAAATCTTCCTCTTTTTATTCATTTGTTTCTTTCTATACCTTGATTGCCAAATCAGAAAGTGTATAGAAAGTGTCAATCTTTTGAGGAAGAATCATTTCAATTGTTGTATTACACTTGAGACAAAGTGATTCCAAAAACGATGGAGCAGAGAATACATTTGAGATTACTGTAGAAGAGAGAAGAAAACAGAAGAGAAGCAGTTTCATTTTCAATGAGAAGAATGAAAATGGAGTGATCGAATAGATGAAAAACGAATTGGATGTGTTGGCTTTTTATGATAACGAAATGCTAATTTATTTGATTTGTTGGCACTGTCGGCCAGAGATTCCGTTTTAAAAACAATAGGAATAGATCGATTTGAACTCCAGATAAGGAGATTTCATTCTTGCTTCTTTCCTCTTCCGGAAAAACATGATCTGAAAATCTGAAAAGACGAATAGTAAAAGCAAGTTGCCCGTAAAAGTTTATTAGGTTTCCTTTGAGAAAAAGCTTGGTGAGATAATGGGGTAGCTGTATATAAAACTCTGTTTTAGTAATGTAAATTGGAGGGGCGAACAAAAATAAAAGAACTAAATATCACGGAGAAAAACAGGGCTAAAGACAGTTTCACTGTTCGAAATAGTACAAGTAATCAGCTCCCAATGGCTCTACTGGAGTGTTCACACGCTGTTGTGGAACATTCTCTTGAACTGGATTTGGAGGACGAGGTGGAACTGGTGGTTTCATTTCATTTTCCAATTCCTCACTCCATCGTTGCACAATTTTCATGAGATGTTCAATTCGTTCAGTTTTCTTTGTCATCTGCTTCACGAAATCATCAAATACTTTCTTCTGAGTGTAGCTATCATTTGCTTCTTTGAAGAGTTTCATGTGAGTTTCATGATTAGAACTCCAAGCAATCCATTTATCCATTGTTGCGTTCAATCGTTCGCGGAATAAATACTGGGTTCGATGCAGATTACTCAGAATTAACATCAAACGACGGAGATTTTCCTGTCTTTGCATTGAAACTCGAAGCGGTTGCAGTCGGAGGAACAAATGCCCTTTTGCTATGTGTTCCTTCATTAGACAAGTGGAGCAGACTCCTACGGAGCTCAGGTTTGTCTCATTGTCCAGCAGTTCAGTCGCAGTTGTTTCCGCTTTGATCGGAGAGCAATTCGTACAAATGTTGATGCTGAAACAATAACATTTTATTTAATTTACATGGCTATTTCAACATACTCTTTCTCGTGATACACTCCTTGACATCCTGTACATGATACAAAGACAACGTTGTGATTCACTTCTCCACGAATCCCATCAACGACATCAATTAATTGATAGTTCGTTCTGATACAACTACGCGGTGTTTGAGTCGTTGCCTGAAATTAAATATATTAAATACGGAGATAAATATCAGTTTTCTCACCCTACACACTGGACAGCATATATTAACGATCGACTGATTCAAATTTCTGTTCGTTATGTTGTCAACATGTTGTCCTTCGAGCACAGTGATACATGACTCGCAAACCGTGTGTGCACATTGAAGTATCTTCGGTACGTGATCATTTTCGTCTGGAATGTGGTCAATTGAATAGAAACTACTTGCAATTTCTGTAACTTCAATGCTTTTTCGTTTCTGAAAAATCGACCCCCGATTCGGTGAGAATTGTCAATTTTTAAATATTTGCAAACTGAATATTTCTGAACTGAAAACACGAGATTTAAAAAAAATTAAAAACTAACCGTACGGTTCGAGGCATACTTGACACGATGGCGTTCGAATGAACGGTTGAACTGACGTGCTGCTCTTGAATCTGTGCATTTTGATGAAGTAAGAGTGAAAAAGAAACGAAATGACAACATTTCCTCAGGATTCGCGCCAAAACCTAAATTGGAGATTTTCTATGTTTTCGCGCTTTTTTTAAAAATAAGATCAAAACGCAATTTTTATGAGAAAATGTTTCTGACTGAAGCTTTCCGTGTTGAACCTTCAACAGAAAATTAAAACACGCCACGATGAGGCTCCGAAAATTTAAATAACTATAGGAGCACAGAAGTACACGATAGCAGGTCTCGCAACGAATATCGTTTCTTCTTTTTTAACAGCACATCATTTAATTTTTCCCATTTCTTCACAAGAAAATGATTATTTTCTTTTTTAACCAATAATATTTAATCTTTTTTAAACGAAAATATGTTGAGAAAACCAATAGGCCCGATAAAAATTCTTTTATTTCGTTACTTTCGTTACGCAAACGTTTCTTGCGTTGAATATTTTATTCTGAAAATACGAAATTATTTTAAATGTTTCTTTTTATAGCATAAATGACGATCAACCAGCCCCCTGCGCCTTCATCAATTTTCGTTCAAAAATTCTGCAAATTTCTCGACAAAGAAATTATCGTGGTTCGTCAGAAGTCTGGAAACTATTTGAAATTTCAATTCGATCATTCGAAAGATCAATTTATCTCGGTTGAATGTCCGGATTGTTACCCTATCACAAAAGAGAAGGATCTTGTACCACTGTATCCATGTTGGTCAAACATCCTCGGACGACATGTTATTTTTGCAAATAATTTATTGAACAAACGCATCGAACAATACATTTATGACAAAGAATACAAAGGATTTCAACAAGTTCATCAAACTGGTCTAAAATTTAATCGTCAACGATCACGCACGTCCTCAGAGTTTTTCCAAGTCGGCGAATCGATTAAAGAAGGAGTGATTAGGATCAGAAGAGATTCAGAAGGCAGATTAAAGAAGGAACGACTTGATTGGGCAACTCAGCAATGGACAAGCATTCCGGCGGTTCCAGTAAAGACTTTGAATGCAGTGGAGAAGGAGAAAAGTAAGAGACAACGCTCTCAAAGTATCCTGAGAGAAGAGAAGACGGATCGGAAGAGAAAACCGAAACCAATGAAAGCTGTGTCAGAAGAGAGAATCAATGAACGAAAATGCACCAATACGTCGAACGATTCTTGGAAACCAGAACTTCCCGGTTAGTGGAAAACTCCTTTTAGTAATCCTCTCATTTCCCCTCTCTTCATATCCGCAATCTGCTGTTTCGTTTTCTCCTCGATTCACTAATCCTTCCCATCCCATTTTTGATCGGGCGGAAATGGTTACCAAGACAACAGAAGAGCATATATCCTCTCTCCCTTTTAGAAAAATAATCCGATTTAGTTGAAAAATGCTGTTATTCATAGGTATTCACAGCCTCATTTTTCTTGATAAATATTCGAAAAATGGTCAGAAAAACTGTCATTTTCAAATAAACAATTCCGTTTTCAGACATCGAAACGATTCCGGAAGAGAAGCCAATCGATGCGGAAAATGAATGGAAAACAGAAGTGGAAATCGTGAATAACAAATCGAAATTGTCGAAAAAAGGTAAATTAGTTTAGTTTGAAAAAAAATTCACATAATTACTAGTTTTCCAGATGTTTTCGAAATTCGTCGACTCGCTGCAATGATGGGAAATCCAACGGAAGAAGACTCATCGGATGACGCAGATTTCTCCGGTTCAGATGGCTACGATGACGTTCCTGATGAGATGTTCGATGTCGTTGAATCGAGTTGTTAAACCATGTACTATTCCTCTTGTTTATTAGCCCCTACCCCATGTATTTTTTTGTATTTTTTGAGCATTTTTTACTGACACCTACTGAACTTTTTGTGTATTTTTCAGAGTTTTTGTGATTTTTTCCTTCTTTTTACAATAAAGAAAGATAGATGATAGTTAAGAAAAGAATACGGAAGCAATTATAAATGAAGAGAGAAGATTTTTCATATGCAAATATCATGACCACCTTTTCTTCGTTTTCTCTCTCTCTCTCTCTCTCTCTCTCTCTCTCTCTCTTTCTCTTCTTCTTCTCGTATCTAATCATAAGAATGCACACGAGAATCGAAGAGACGTAGCATTGATTCTCCTCCTCCTCCCCTCTTTTTCTTTTCGTTTCTCCCATTGTTTTGTTCATTTTCAACGTGATTATTCATAAGTGTTTCCTCATGGATTTTCTCCGAATTCGTCGTCGATTTCCTCCTTTTTTCTACTGGATTCCGGTCGCCGCAATCGTTTTTTATCTACTTATTCTCTATGAAAAAGACATTTTTCTAATTGCATTCTTCTCCGTTTTCTTCTTATTTTTGGTGAGTTTTTGGGAGTTTTCAGAGGAAGATTTAGGGATTTTTGAACAGTTTTTGAGTTTAAAACGATTATATTTAGAGAATTCACTTCCAAAAATAATTGAATCTAGTTTGGTTTTAATACAATCATAAAAAATAATTGAATCTAGTTTGGTTTTAATACAATCATATGTCAACGTATTTCTATTTTTATCAGTTCTCGGGTCTCATGGCGATAAGCGAAAACGATTGGTCTAGAAGAGAGCGAAGGCTTTTTAATGAGAACATGGTTGCCATGGTAACAGGAACTTCCTCCAATTTGAACTTTAAGTAGTGAAATCAAAAGAAAGTAGATTCTAAAAATAAAATTATTTCGGGCGGAGATTTTTCCCTGTTCCTCAATTAAACTAATTTTCAGATAGAACCCATCAAATCGTTCCTCTCATCATACCCATATCGTTCTTCAAAAGAATATCAAAAGAAATTCAAAAGAGTCAATCACAAATGGTATGGATATGTATGTGACCCCGAAAGAGCATCCAATCCATCCAGTTTTCAAATGAAATTCGATTGTCTTCGATCACAAAAAGAAGTGGAAACTCCTCTCTCTGCGACAATGATTTTGAGGGCAAACGACGGTTTCGAACTGGTTTTAAACGATCAGAAATTATTCGAATTTGGAGTTTTCGAGTCGGAGAAATCGGATTTCAATGGCTCATTCTTCAGTTTTAAAATGCTTTCAAAACGAGTTCAAGGCATTTATTTCCATTGGAATCGACAGATTTTTAAAGCTGGATGCACTCTTTTTCTGGAAGAAATGGGAATTGGAAACGAAATAAATGATCAGGATCGAATGATTTTTATGGAATTTTCAAGTGATAAAGAGTTCTCGAAACTTCCGAAATCAATGAAAATAGAAAGAATTCCGAAAGTTTTGGATTTCGAAGAGACTGATTTGAAGGTTCTTTATGCAGTCAGATCGAAACAACTCAATGATTTTGTAATATTCGCTCGGAATCAGAAGAACGAACAAATCGAACAATTGGTTTATAACCCGAGTTCTTTTGGATTCGAAAAAGTTCAATCTGATCTGGAATATAATTCGGAGAAGAATTTGAAAGATGGAAAACTATCACTTCTCTTTATGACTTATGATAGAAACAGTGAAGACGTACAGACTCTTACAGTATATCGAACTGCGAATGGAGATATTGAGAAGAAGATTCTGGTAGAAGGAGTTTTTGATGTATTGCCGAAAGAACCGATTGTTTCGAGAGATGAAATGGTAGAGTACAAAGAAGAAATCAAAGATGAATTAGAGAATGAATACGAAATTGTATCACGACCACCAGAAGATGATTTTTAATGTTTTGATTATGTTGATTTCGATTGAAATTGTACAACGAATGTCTATTGATTTATGAGATTCTGATGAAATTAGGAGAAATAAAATGTTTTGATTTCAAATGAAATTGAAAGAAAATTTAAAAAAAAACAAGCGCAAAATCAGTTATCTGCATCTGAGCCGATTCAGCTCGTGTCACATGGCGTCTGGAGCAAAAAAAAATCAAAATTCCAAGACAAAATGTTTATTGAGAATCAAAAATGGATCAGAAAATGGATCACTTCGTAGCTATATTCTTCGGTTCAACCCTTGGATTCGTGGATTTATCGACAGTACTCGGAGACAAAGGAGGTGCCGGTTTAGGGCATTCGACAGGCTGAAGTCGTTCTTTTTCCTCTCGAGCCGACAGAATTGGGCGGGATCTCTGGAAAAGAGTAATCAGGAATACTGTAGGAACTACAAACCTTATAACTATAACTTTTTGGTTGCTTCTTCGATATTGTTACATTATGATCTCCATCCACTTGTGTCCTTTCTTCCATATCCACGTCATCTTCACTCTTCGTTTTCGATTTCACCATTTTCTCCGATGATTTTTCTGCATCTTTTCCTTGAACATTCACCAGAGATCTTACTGTATTCGAGAAAATCAAATGAGGATGAAAATACTTTTCATCTCGTTTCGTCAATTGACACGAAGGTTGGAACTCATCAAGGACTACTTTAGTGGATTTTGGAGTTTTCAGAGTGAGAGTTCTGTTGAAATACGCTTCCAAATGCTCACTTCCAACTGATATTGGAGGTTCGACATCTTTCTGAAAATAGATAATTGATATACTCTTATGATCAGTTTCCCTACCGAATCTTCTTCCTCCGGTTCCAAATACAATGCCCAAAATGGAACATCTCCTGCCAACGTCGACTGATAAACATTCTCTCCGGGCATCTTCTGAACATCAGCCAATTTCGGAACATTGTCATAGAAATCCTCGATCGGAACAATTGTTCTCGAACTTTTCTGTTTGAGAAGTGGCTGAGGTTTGAAGAATTCGGGATCATCTTCCTCCACAAGTGCTCGATTCTTCTTCGAATATTTTGTCGGCGGATACGGTTTCTTTTCCACTCGATCCATAAATATCTTCGATTTCTCATCAAGAGTAACCGGTACTCGAGGTGGTTGAGCCTTGTTTTCTTGAAGTTTTTTGAGAAGACGCTCCATTTCTTTTTCGTCTACTTCACGATGTTTGATGTCCACTTTTTTCGGTTTTCCTTTTCGATTTGGGAGAGCAGCTGAAGGTATGGGTATATAGAGCTGGTGGAAACGCAAGCAGAGGAACTGCCCTTATTCAAAGAGTTCTCACTTTTCCCACTCTAACCTCCCCTTTCCCATCTTACCATGACTCTTTTTCATTTCAAGATCAGCTTCATTATCACTATCAGAATCCGGTTCTTTCTCTTCTTTCTCTATAATTCTCCGAACACTTTTCTTCTTTTCCTGAAGCAATTCCGACTTCTTTTCTTCTTTCTTTTCTTGAATAACTGAATCTTTTTGTTCTTTTGGATCCTCTTTCTTCACTTCTGCTTCTCGATGAGGAGAAACAGAGCTTGGACTAGGAAGAACTGGCATAACTTGAAGCATTTGTGCATTATCCTGTCCTTGAGGATTCTGTGGTGTCACTTGTGGAATAACAGGTTTTGACTCCGCTTTCGGGTGCTTCGACTTTCGATGTTTCGATTTGATCTTTGACGACCTTTTCACACTTTCCTGTTTATTTTTGGTACGCCTTGATTTGCTCACGAGTCTCTGAAATGAGTCATATTCAGAAGATGTCCTTCTCATTCTCACTTTTGCTTTTTCTTTCTCGTCCATTGTTTTACTAACGAAAATAATGAGAAATGTAGGAATGATCTGACGGCTTCGATTTGTTTTGATTGTTGTTCTCAGTTTCAACGTGGAATTCTTATCTTGATTTTCAATCTGATCACGTAATCTACTTATTAATTTAAGTTTATTTCTAGCTTTGATGGCAGGCAAAGACGGTACAAAAACATGTACCGACGAAGGTCCGATTGCCCTGAAAGGGTTTTATGGATTGGCTGTGAGTTTTTGAGAAAACATGAAGGTGGGAAACTTCTTGGCAAGAGTAAAGGATAGACTTTTGGCATCTTTTGTGCGAAAATGAGACCTCTGGAAGCTCTAAATTTAGCCGTTTTTGAGAGGAAGTGTTTGGTTTTTCGATGACTTCTAATAGAGTGGTTGAAATAAAAATGATGAGTTGAAGCTACTTCTACTTGATAGGCGAGATCATATCTCTCCTTATTCACCTGAAAATTGTTGGTTTTCTAAATTCAAAAACGATTCCAGGACCATCCAAATCATGGCATAATCGCATCGATTCTGAAACGAAAGAACCGTAAATTCACGTTACCCGATGAAGTGAAAAAAATGTGCAAACAGGTGGAAGAGTATAAGACAGCAGCCGATCATCTCCATCAATCGCTGATGTTTATGCTGGTGGAGAATCCGACGACGTCGAAGCAATTGGTAGAGAACGTTCGAACTGAACCCAATTTACGTAAAGCGGCTGCTTATTTGAGAACTTATGATGGACTTAATCGACAGGGAAGGAAATTGGATTCGAAGGAAGGAAAAGAGTTGGAGGTGGGGAATACGGTAGACAGGGGGAGAGTACTGTAGATGTTTTCAGAGTTTGGAACCGGTTTCCAAGCTACTTTTGAATTTGGATGCAGAGCATGAGAGACGAGTAAGGAAACAGTTGGAGAATTTGAAGCCGTTGACCAAATTGATTGGAGAGGACTATTGGGAATACGCAAGGCTTCGGAAAGGTATGAGACAGGAGATGACTATCGAAATGAGATGTTTCAGTCTACTGGGACGCTCTCGAAGCGTTCGACGATACGGTGACTCAACAGAATAAAGAACGAACGGAACAATCGGAACAAAATACAGCTAATGCTCAGAAATACCGTAACGAGTGTCGACAGAAACTAATTGATTTCATTGGTAAATCAATATTTGATCAGAAAACAAAACACGCGGATTCTGTTCTTAAGTAAGAAAGAACTGATAGACATCATCTGAAATCTTCTATTTTCAGATTCCGTGACGAAGCTGTTCTCTATCATCGAGCAATGGCCGAATTGATTCCGTATGTAGAAGAGAAAAAACCAGAGAATAAGAGTGCTATTAAGCCACCGTCTTCCAAATAAAATGATTTTGTTTTCTTTTTTTTTTAATTTCTGAAAGCTCTATTTTTTAGAAAGATTGATTGGATTCCGACGGAAACAACCGATACTATTTAGAAAGTCATTTTTCGTAAACATTCGAAAATAAAAAGAAGAATCGAAAAACAATCAATCAAGCGAAAAAAAGAAAACAAATGAGCACGTGCTCCAAATTGAAAAAAAACATTCACGCCTTGTCGTTTCTAATTTACAAGTGTTGCCCCAGAAACCTTGATTTCTGTTATCAAGATCAAATCCGTATAAAAGATGAAAAATAGACCGAAAGGGGTAATTATCGCAGAAATATTCTACGAGGTTCTCTCGACTGTCGTCTATTGCTGAAAAGAAGAAAGAGTCGTGGAATCATTAAACGACCAAGAAAGCTTCCAATGGTAACTCCGCAGTGAGGATTTCAGAAAAGAAACAACTTTGTCGTTTCAGCTTTTCGTTCTCTTCGCAGCTTTGATTGCTTTCTCCGCGACAAGTGTCCAGGCGGATCTAGTAACTTTGGATTCATTCAAATATGACAACAATGGGACAGTGGACTTCAGTTCAATGAAAACATGCTTCGTGTATGGGGCGACGAAAATTGAAGAAGTCCAACCTGGACATGCAGATATGGGATACAAATGTACTGTAAAATTGGGTACTTGGACTGCCGACTCGGTAAGTTCTCCGTTCGACTGAATCGATCAAATGTTTTTAGAAACAAGCCCAAGAGCTCTGCGAAAGCAGACTTCCCTACTACATTATCGAAGCAGAACCTGATCAAAACAACGGAGGGACTAAGTGCACATTACGTTAGTTTCCCGATTCTTTCATTCTTATTTCAAGTGAATATTTCCCAGAATTCAATCTGAATTGTGACCAAATGTACACGCAAATACTCGGAAAATGTTACAAAGTGCTTCAGTTGCCTGTTCCTCTGGCAGAAGCGAATCAAAAATGTAGCACGGGACCTGGTGGTGGTAGTGGATATCGTTTGGCAGAATACTATAGCAACAATCTCGCACTCTACTTTGATCAAATACAGAACATTCAAGACGCTTGGGTCAATGTACCAAATCTCAAAAGTTACTATGACAATGCTGTTGGAACTGCGGCGATTTATGTTCAAGATGGTGCATATAAATATGATTCAAGGATGGGAGACATTCTGATGGATGATCCTAATTCGAAACATCAAGCAATTTGTGAATATACTCCTCCAATGACAATGGCTGAAATGTATTATCTGGCTAATGTTTACAGTGAAATCTATCCGATAACTGTTTATCCTGGAGGTGCGATCTTCCCTACGGCCAATTTCAAAACGTTCGTTTTCATTTCTTTAATTCTGATTTCAATAGAATATATTTCAGCATTCGACAGACATTTTTCAATCAGCGAACTTCTAAAAAGGATGGTGAAACTGATTACTATAAGTTTAATACCACTGATTTCGACACGGACTGCAATAGACTCGGAAAGATTTTGAACGTTGAGAGTTTTCCCATGACGGCTGTTGAAAATGATTTCAATGACGTGAAAGACTATTTATCTGAACGTTTTTATCTTACGAATGCTTTCAAGAACGAGTGAGTTGATATATTCAAACATTCTTTTAAGTTTCCGTATTTCAGTGGATGTCAACAAGGAGACTACAGACAGTATAGTGGCGGAACATATTACCCTGTTTATAAAGCCGGAGCAAGTACAGCGAATGACTATTGTGATGCACATAGTTTCAGTTTTAATAGGTTATTACCCTCATTTTCTTAACTTTCTCTATTTTCTTCCAGAAATGGCCGCTATCCAACAATGGCTGGAATGAGAGCTCCTCTTCTGTGTGCACTTCGTAAGAGATATTAACGCTGTCATTTGATCAAATATTAATTACAGACACATTCCGTTGGTATTATGGTGATTGCATTCAAGAGAACGGATGGGAACCTCCTGTTCAGTTCCGTCGAAAGGATGGTCAAGTCTTCTGTCACTACGTAAGCTACCCAAAATCATGTCTGATCAAAATGAAAACTTGCAGATCAATAACAAGGATATAATTTCGCGTTTCGTGGCAGTTGGAAAGTGTGAGGGGATTGGTGCTTTATTGTCTGGATTTGATAGTCTGGAGGAGTTCGAAGAAGTCGCTAAACATGGTTAGTCGAATTCTCAGGTGTCGATATCAAAACCATTTTTCAGTTCATCCAACCTATCCACCCGGAACTGGTTGGATTCAGCATATTGATGGCGACTATAGATCGGTTAGATAAATGGGTGGAAACGAGTTCTTCATTCATTCAAATTAAGGTTCAAAATCATTATGCCCTTGGGGGAGAATCACCATGCCGAAACAATTGTATAGACAAAAAAGGAAACACGCACATAGCAAGTTGGTCAGGCGGTGTTGCGGCAAACTCAGACTTTCTCAACGGCCATAAACATGAAGGTTACGATTGGAAACTCCGCCCCGGGGATCAACTTGTTTCTTTCCGATCAGATATGGATTCATTCCACGTCCAGTGAGTCTTTTGTCTCTTTTGATAGTCAGCTGAATTATCTCAAATTTCTAGCCTACATAGTTTTCCTTGTATAAGTGTCAAGCTTTTATTTATAGTCCACTTAACGACTACGAATACATTTTCTACATCTGCGGCAAAGCTGCTCCACTTGTCCAGGGTGAACAACAGAAAGCTGGCCTGGCAAACAACAAGGGGTGATGACGAAGTTGAGCAGAAATTCTAGAACATGCACTCGAAATCTTTTTGTCTGTGAATGAATTATTGAGTAGATGATTATTTTCATTTCTATCGAATCGGATAAATATCCGACACTGATCGGCATCAACACGATACACGAACACACAAGCCTTTTGCAAAAGTTTCAGTTTTATTCTAGATAATGAGAATCTCCGGCGGATTCTTCGATTTGTGAACGCTTAGAAGTTCTCTGACAAATCGAATATTTCTATCTCAACTGCACCACCCTGCATAAATATACACGACAGATTCTCAACATTTGAATTTTTCAAATGCGTCATCGAGCAACTTTTCTTTTCTCGTGCAAATTTAATTTTTGTTTTAATTTAAATTGTCTTTATTGTTCTCATGTTCTGATCTGAACAACTAATTGTAAATGATAAAACATTGGAGAATAAAATGAAAGTAAATGCACTTGTGCTCTATCGCAGACTGACGCGGGAAAGAATTTCAAAAATTATTTTTTCCATGAATCATGATTGACCTGAAATCATTTGATCTCGCGCGGGAAAATATGTCATTTCTGTTATTGTTTTCATTGTTTTGTTTCGAAATTTCATTCATCATTCAGAATTTATTCACTTGTGCCGTTGGGCTTTCGTTTTTCCGCGAATTTATCTCAAAATGTTAAAAGATGTTCGCTCGCTTTTATTTATTCACAACTTTTCGAATTTATTTGTTTTATCAACGCTCGTTTTACAGGGGATGAAGACGATCGTCGCTCTGGGTCTCTTGGCGCTTGCCACTGCTGCCAACGGACAGTTTCTGCAAGGTATCGCTTCATTAATCAGATTATCACAAAGTAATATCGTTTCAGACTGCACGAACGCTCTCGACGGACTCTACGCTCTTGGAGAATGCCAACCACAATTCCTGACGTGTTCCGGTGGAATCGCCAGAATCATGGACTGCCCGGCTGACCTCATCTACAACGAACCACTTCTTATCTGCGATTGGCGTCACAATGTCATTGGTTGCGAGGGATCCGGTGAGGGTTCTGGTGAGACTTCCGGTGAAGGATCAGGAGAAACATCTGGAGAAGGGTCTGGCGAAGCATCTGGAGAGGCTTCTGGAGAGGGATCAGGATCGGGAGACGGAGAAGGAAGCGGATCTGGAGAAGAGATTCTTGAAAACGGTAAGCAGATGTTAATTTTTTTCATAAATGCAACTTTGAAATTTCAGTTTGCGAAGGATTGGAGGACGGCGCCTATTCATCAGGAGGATGCACCACCTACTATTTCTTCTGTACATCTAACACCGCCCGTTTCCTCAGTTGCCCAACTCCACTTTTCTATGATGCTTCTACCCAAAAGTGTGTCTGGCAAGCCCTTGTCGAGGAATGCAAAGAAGAAATCACCGTTGTTGACGGATCAGGAGAGACCTCTGGAGAAGGATCCGGTGAAACATCTGGAGAAGGATCTGGAGAGGCTTCTGGAGAGAACTCTGGTGAAGGATCTGGTGAAATCGAACCAACCTGTGAAGGAAAGGCCGATGGAATCCACCCTAACGGAGTCTGTTCCACCAACTTCCTCACTTGCTCCGGTGGAATCGCTCGTGTCATGAACTGTCCAGCTTCCCTCGTCTTCAATCCATCGATCCTTGTCTGTGATTGGCCACGTGATGTCGCTGAGTGCTCCGGACTTCCAACACCAAAACCAGTTTGTGAAGAGGACGGATACTTCTCGTTCGGACAGTGCTCATCGTCATTCACCGCTTGCACCAACGGACGTGCCATCGTCATGTTCTGCCCAGCTGGACTCAAGTTCTCCGAGGCTACTCAACGTTGTGATTACGATGAGAATGTCTCCGAATGCCAAGAAAACTCTGGAGAGGGTAAGCTAATCAATGATCATTCATAGATAGTCTTGTTCTGTTTTAGAATCGGGAGAAACATCTGGAGAACAATCCGGAGAAGGATCAGGAGAAGCTTCTGGCGAGGCCTCAGGAGAAGGATCTGGTGAACAAAACGAGTGTGTTGGATTAGAAAACGGACTTCATGCCATCGGATGTTCTCCACGTCTTCTCTCGTGTCAAAACGGCCATGTTGATATCTTCGAGTGTCCTTCCACTTTGGTCTTCAATGAGCAAACTCTCATCTGTGACTATCCACAGACTTCATTGAAGTGTCTCATCGAAGGTAATTGAATCTTCCTCTTCCTCTCTTTATTCAAATCATCTTCTCTTTCAGATACTCTCCTCATCGACGAAACTCCAATCTCTCAATTCGATTGTTCCACCGATGGACTCTTCTCTGATGGTCTCTGCTCTTCCAAATACCATCAGTGTTCCTCTGGAGTTCTCATCAACTTCACATGTGCCCAATCCAACGCCGTTTTCTCAGCTGCCAATGCCGAGTGCGTCGACTCTTCGACTCTTCTTCAATGTCATTAATTGATTTTCATACCACTTATCTTTGGTATTACAACACTCATCTAATCTAACTAACCGACCCCACTTGACATATAATTGCCCCCAATAGTTTGTCCCGGTTTCAAATTCACACCATTCCTGTATATATGCATTGCATTTTTCACATTGAAAAATCTAAAAAATATTAATCATGATGATTTCTGTTTCGTTTTACGGCCATTCTATCAGCCAGAGAACAAAAATGTTGAAACAACATAATTGGCGACTATGAGTTGTGAATTAAACAGAGCATTGATCCATCTGCATGTACCCATCATTCCGCGCGGAGAACCTCCTCTCTCATCTGTGTCTCTTTCTCAACACTCTTCTCATTCGTCTGAATGTCTATGTCTCTTTCATAATAATCTCTAGAGAGAAAAGAGAGAGAAAGAGCTTCAGAAGAAAACGATGATGTCATCTCTTTTCATTTTTCTTTTATCGATTACATTCAATTTTCTTTTTTTTCAGAAAATGAAAGCATTGGGATTTCTGGTTTGTCTCATTTTATTGATTATTTTAGTGAGTTTTTTTAATCGAATTGATTTCGTTTCGTTTTTAAACGCAATATTGCAGATCTACAGTGCAATTCGACAATTTATAATCAATCAGAAGTCAAAACTAGTCGGATTACTTCGAAAAGTTCCATTACTTCGAAAAGTTCCATTACTTCCGTTTCCGCAAGATGGATTCACTGAATTCGAACCGTCTGAAAACATCAGAAATTTGATTCCACAAGCAAGAATAATCATTGGAAGAACGAATAAAAGTCATTGTTTTGGAGGGAAACATTCAATCGATAAAGTGAATGAAATAATGAAATGGATAGTGAAATACAATAGAAAAGGAACAGAAAGAGATCTCGGAATTGATGAACATGAGAAGATTGAAGATCTGATTCCAGAAGATACTCGAGTGATTTCGATGACAATGGAAGGTTTCAAACACGGAATAATGTGTCATGAGTTCGAACCGATTAATGGAAATGCTCCCGGAAGTTATTATACATTTCAAATGTTTGGAGACAATCGAGTTCAAGTGACAAATTACGTGGAAGAAGGCGTCAGTTATGTCGCCGGATTCTGTATTTATATTCAGGATCCATGGTCATCGGGGGCTCATTATAGACAAAACGTTGTCGAGAAATGTTTCAATTCGAAGAAATTCCCGATGAGAAGTGTCAAGAGACCATCGGCTCCTCCACCGAAAAAAGAAAACAACGAGACGACATATCTATTCAGTGATTGTCGAGAATCGACGAGTAACTATCGAGAAGGATCGCCAGTTCCATCGGAAGTCGATGTAGAGGAATCGACGATCAGATATTGTCCGAAACTTCAGAGAAAAGTGATGTCGAAAGTGGAATCGGCAGTGGTGATTCACGAGGAATGGGATCCGCAGTCGAAGGAAATGATGAATAAAGTGTGTGAATTGTGTACAGATGTTCTGAATAATGAGTATCCACCTCCATATTCTTCAGTGGCTGCACGGTGACAAGGTAAGTGGTTGGAATACATTATTTTGTTTCTTTTTGATTGTTCAGATAGAGGTTTTTCAGTGTTTCCAACATCCATTTTTTCAGATCTTCCCTCAAACAATCAGCCTCTATCACTACCTCAATCTTCTCAGGAATTCATTTCATTCGATCTACAAACTTCTTTATAATTTCAATTTTGAATCTCATTCTTTCAATATGAACATCTTTCTTGCCTTCATTTTGCTTTCAATAAAACTATTTTCTAATATGTTCGAACACTGAAAACAGAACTTTTCTTGAATCAACCAGAGTCTTCTCATTGTTGCTATTCCCCTCTATTCTGGAGACCTCCCCGGAGTAGAGTGACGTCAATGCTCTTTTCTCTCTCTCTTCTTCCCTCTTGCACCCAGAAGCGTATTCTAATTCTATCTTCTGACTGTCTGCGTCTTTTCTTACGTCTATCTCTCTCTCTCTGAGCAATTCTCGTTCAATGACAACTGAATTTTTAAAAGTTTTTAGTCTATATTGATTTTCAAAAATAAAATTTTCAGATGGATTCCAACTATCAAATGTGCTATGAACAATGTCTTGACAGAATGAAAAAGAAAGAAACGTCGCCTAATATAGGAGATTATATTATCATTTGGGGACTAGCGGTAAGAACTCAAAAGAAACTTATTCTTATTCACTGATTTTCAGTTTTGTTTATTGATGACCATAATTTCAATAGTCCGTGGACAAATAAAAGCGAGACGAATTGGACCAGTCACACGGAGTCCAGTTATCCCATTCTCTATGAATAACTACACACTGAAAGAAGGAAGAAATGGAACAAGATTCTTTGTTGGAGAACCAAAAGACATTCGAGGAGCAGATAATAGTGATAGTCTTACACTGAAATTGTATTCTCTTGTGTTGGCAACTGGAAGAAAGGATCCAGTTCCTCCGGATGCACGGGTGATATCAATTCGAATGGATGGATTCAAATACGGAACAGAATGTCATCAATTCATTCCATTTCATAGATCTCCGCGAGAGAGTTATTACACTTATCAAATGTTCGGAGATCAGAAAATTCAAGCGACATTCTACGTGGAAAACGAGATTTCTTATCTTGCTGGAATATGTATTTATGTGGAAAACTCGATGACTTTTGAATACAATTATCGGAAAAAAATTGTGAAAGATTTGATGAAACTTCCGAAATATCTAAGCGAAGAACTCAGGATACAGGAAAACGAATCGAGTAGACTACTCGAAACTCGACCGCCCATCGAGCATCCCGATTCCAGTTTCGTCGATGATATTCCGACTGAAAATTGGAAAATCAAATACTGTAATCGATTCGAAAGAGATGTGATGACGACTTGTTTTGATGAATCTGTTTATCATAAAGAATGGAATACGGTGGTGAAACGATGGATAACTCATAAATGTATTCACTGTTTGAATCATTTGGATCTTCCTCCTTCTTATGATTCTCTGCCAAATGTGTGATTCTGTATATGATTAGGTTCTGATCTTTTTGTGTCTTTCAATTATGATTGTGTTTTTCTTTCCGAAATAAACCGGTCTCTATCATATGTGAACATAAACTTTCAACACGGATGAATCTTTTTCAGTATTTTTCCAGCCAAAAATTATAACAAATCCTTTTAGAATCTGGTATAAGACAGTTTCCCACGACTATTCTGCAACATCTGGATGAATTTACACGTTCACCTGTTTATGAGTACTCTTTCTGATGACGTCTACACGTTCCTCTCTTTGATTACCATCTGGACACCGACTGTTTCTCCACGTTTCAGACCATTATCTGATCGTGGGCGGAGTCAAGTCCCGAAGGGTATTCTGCATCTTTTACAGATTCATTCGACTCATTTGTCGTGCTACTGAGTGGTCGTTCTCTTCCTTCACTCTCCTCTCTGCATTCAAATATGAGCATCATCTCTATTATTCTTTCGCCATGGATGATTCTCATCTCATTATTGATCGGGATCATCGTATTCCTTTTGAAGTGGATTCAAGAACTTCAAATGAATTGCGCCGAAACTCAAAGACTTCTGAAGACGTTGAAAGAGAAGAAACCCCCAGTTTCCGAAGATTTATCAGAATTTTCGATTCCGGAAGTCTCTGATTGGGAAGAAGATTCGGACATTGATTGTCAAAAATCAACTGGAACCTCTGGATACAATTCGGAAGCAGATGAAGAATGGGACAGAATGATGGAAATCATTAAAAGTTCCCCTGTTGGACCCGTCTGTATGGAACAAACGTATCTGAGTTTCAAATGCATCAACACCGGATTTTATGTGAAGGCGGTCGTCGACGATCTTCATTCTCTTGTCCACGTGGTCACATGGAAGAGAAATGATTGGATTCCGTCTACTTGCCGTCCGTGTATCGATATGGTCAGAAAAGTATTGGAGAATGGAAAGTGCGAAGTTCCTCTGGCAGCTGATATCCAGGCGACGAAGGAAGAAATGGAAAACGCCGAAGAGGTCAGAAGAATGTTGAAGAAATATTATGATGAAGATGAATGTGAAGAAGACTTTTCGATCGACGAACCAACTGTTTTGGAGAATGAAGGAGACGTCAAAGAGTCGGAAGTTGCTGAAGAAGAGAAGAAAATCGAGAATTCTGAGAAGTCTGTTGAGGGATCTGATGGAATGGGTTCGATGGAATGGGACGACGAAAACAAGGAAAACTTTGGAATTGAGAAACCGATTGGATGCATTCCGACACTTGACGATTACCCGTTCGATCAGGATGGTTTCGAGTATGATTACTCGGTTCTCGAGGAGGCCGAGTTACAGTATCCAGGATACTAATTCTTCTTTTGGACTCTCCCTTTTTCTAGTTCTTTTGTCTCCTTATTTGTGTCTCAGAATTCTGTTTCTACCTACTCATCTTGAAATTAGTTTGTTCATGTTTCATTTTCGATTTTTCGTTTCTTCTTTATTCGTTCTTGTTCCACCCCTCATATTTTGTGTTCCACCCCTCATATTTTGTTTCTTTCTGTGTTGTCATTGTTTTCAAATCGTCATGAACTGATTGTTTTTTCGTTTAGTTTTATTCATTCCCTTTTTTCTTTTAAAGATCATAATAAAATTTTAAAAATCGAACTAATTTTTTTCTTTTGTTTTACTCAGAATTCAATGAGTTCATTTAAACTCCCTTTTCTAATTCTGAAAAAAGAAATTCACAAAGCAATTCTGAAATTCACACTCAATTAATGAACCTTTTTGACCTATCGACCTATATTGAACGCGCGAATAACAATAATCTTGAACTGAAATTGGCGGGATCTCGCGAGAACTCGAAGTGAAAGTTGTCATTTCGTTTCTTTTTCACTCTTACTCCGTAAAAATGCACAGCTTCAAAAGCAGCACGTTAGTTCAACCGTTCATTCGAACGCCGTCGTGTCAAGTATGCCTCGAACCGTACGGTTAGTTTATTTTTAATAAAAAATATTAGAATTCTGATATAATTCATATAAATTCCTTTTTTCGAGAATGATGTTTGCAAGTAGTGTTTGATTCGTTAACAGAAACAAATAATGCGCATTGCAATGTGAATGTTCAAGCGGAGTGTCGTTTGTGTTTTTTGTTATTTGCAATTGCAATTGCAGTTGCAATTCGGAATGGTTTTCTATTCAGTAACGCGTTACGTAAAGTTTTATAAAAAATTAAATTCAATTTTTAAAAATTAAAATTCGCTTCTTTTTTAAAATGAAAAATAGGCGGAATAGCTATTAGGGTCCACACTGCCGACTGTTAACTCGTATTTACCCTATATGTTAAATTTCAGACGGAAAACATCACATACCAAAGATACTTCAATGTGCACATACAGTTTGCGAGTCATGCGTCAATGTGCTCGAAGAACAAAGTCGTCAAAACAGTGCGAACAGAAATTTGAATCAACCGATCGTTAATATATGCTGTCCAGTGTGTAGGGTGAGAAAACTGATATTTATCTCAGTATTTGAATATATTTTTAATTTTAGGCAACGACTCAAGCACCGCGTAATTGTATCAGAACGAACTATCAATTAATTGATGTCGTTGATGGGCTTCGTGGAGAGGAGAATCACAATGTTGTTTTTGTATCGTGTACAGGATGTCAAGGAGTGTATCACGAGAAAGAGTAAGTCGATGAATAATGTGTCAATGAACATGTCATTTCAGCATCAACATTTGTACCAAATGTTCTCCGATTAAAAAAACCACAACTGCAGCTGAGCTTCTGGACAATAAGACAGACCTGAGCTCCTATGGAGTGTGTTCCACTTGTCTGATGATTGAACATATGGCAAAAGGACACTTTTTCGTCGGACTGCAACCACTTCGAGTTGCAATGCAGAGACAGGAAAATCTCCGTCAAATAATGACGATTCAGAGTAATCTGCACCGAACCCAATATTCATTCCGTGAACGATTGAACTTAACAATGGTCAAATGGATTTCTTGGAGTTCAAAGCATGAAACTCTCATCGAACTGTTCAAAGAAGCTACTGACAGCTTCACTCAAAAGAAAGTATATGATGAATTCGTGAAGCATATGACGAAGAAAACGGAACGAACTGAACATCTCATGAAAAGTGTGCAACAATGGAGCGACGAATTGGAAAATGAGATGAAATCACCAGTTCCTCAAGAGGAACGTGCCAATACCCCAATGGACCCTTTCGATGCTGCTTACTTGCACTATTTTGGAGAGTGAAACTATCTTTTGCCCTCTTTCTCTCCTAAATATTTTGTTCTCTTAATTTTGTTCACCAAACCAACTTGCATTACTGAAACAGAGTTTTATATACAGCTACCTCACTTTCTCACCCAATGATTTTTCTCAAAGAATGCATTAATTTAATAAAGGGTATTGTCTTTTCAACATTTGCAGTCGTTTATTGTGGCTCTCTTGAATAAAGTGAAAATCAAATAATTATTTCTCTGGATATAAAAAACATAGAGAGATCAATTCAAATGTCGGCTCGATGAACATATTTCTCATAAGATGTATCGTCAAAATTACCGCAATGCGACGTCGCAAATGAATTTTGGTGCGGCACAGCCTTGAGAAAATACTCCAAACAACGCGGAGCCTATTTTAACGCGGCGCCTATTCGCTTGCTAAAATTTAAATGCGATGCCGAATAATTTTCAACGGTTTTCAATATAAAGCACGAGTTTACTTTGACCGTACCGATCATCTTCGTGTCTGACTTTCCTGGAATCATCACCATTTAAAACTTTATTCTCACCTGTATTAATCAATATAATGACTCGTTTTTTTACAGGAATGTCGTATAATGACTGGGACAGTTCCCAGTATTACCAAAGGACAAACCGTTACCAAACGAACTCGAATGTTCACCACTATTATCAACAGACACATTACAGGTCTGGAATAGAACCCGAAATCATCCGGGCTATAATAATTTTTCTCGCAATTATTATCTTGGTTAGTTTTTAAACTTCTCTCATTAACTTTTTCGAACGAGCCCAAAAATTCTAGATTTTTTGATTTATATTCACAAATACGACCACATTTTTCAGGCGATCTCTGGAATAGTTTGGCTTATTCTCATCAAAATATCTGCGAGAAGATCGAGACGAATTGGAATGGTAACGAGAAACCCAATAGTCCCATTTCCACTTGATGACATGTACGAGTTCCTTGGAGGCAACACGAATCCGATGGTTCCTGATACCAAAATTCTTTGCAGTAGAAGTTCAAAGAAGTACTGCACTAGTTCGAAAATCAATTCTCTGTTGAAGGATTTGTTCAATATTACTATCAAAACACGATTCTTTGATTCTAATGCAACGAAACGTGCTAAGAAGATGTTGGTTCCACATAATGCTCGTGTGGTTTCAATTAAAATGACTGGATTTGTGCATGGAGATGAATGTCATTCGTTTATTCCAGTCGATGGAACAGTTCCAGGAAGCTATTACACTTATCAAATGTTCGGAGCCAATCGAATTCAAATGACTTGCTACGTGGAAGGTGGTGTCAGTTACGTTGCTGGATTCTGCATTTATTTCGAAAGCACTGGACTCCGTGACGCAGAATTTCCAACCAAAATCATTCAAAAAGCGTTTGATTCTGTTCAGAAATATGCAGGAAGAAGATACGAACCTGTTCTGAATGTTCAACAGAGTGATGAAACTGTCGAATTGCTTCCCCAACAAAACCATTTGGGAGTCGTTTACTGCTCAAGAATCGGCAGTAATGTAATATCTAGTGTCGATCAAAATGCTGTATCTCATCAGGAAATCGACGAAAAGACAAGGGTGATTCAAATGAAAAAGTGCTTGGAATGTTCGGGACAAACGGAGAGAAACGCGCCACCGGACTATTCGACAAGAGAAAATATTAATCCTAATTTCGAGTAAACCTGCTTCAAAATTGCCTGTGTGCTCAAAACTTGTTCATTTTTAATCTTGTTTCTTTATTTCTTCGTTCCTTGGCGCTTCATTACATTTGTTTTCTTTTCTATATATCGTTACTTGTTGTTTATCGCTTCTGAAATCAAATTCTTGAATATCGCATATATCCTAAATATTGCATAGCAGGTTTTGTTGTTACAAAATTTTGGAAATAAATCCATCTATGTTTTTGTCTTTTTCAAGATCAAGTATTCTGTATTCACAGTTTCCAAATATCTCGTTTTCAAGAAAAAAAATTACTAACTAAACCATTACATTGTCGAGTGTTCACTTATTTACTGTAAAAAACTTTATTAGACATGCCTCTCTAATAGTCCTGCACAATTGCAGTGCATGCAATACTGATTGAGTTTGATGGTAATTCATATTCGATTTAAAGTATTTAAACAAACTCTGGTAGTCGAATTCTTAAAGGCGCATTGCTTACATCTTCCCAAATATCTTACAGCGATTTGCAGTTCAATACAAAAGTTTCGAAAATATTCTTATCTCAAACATGTTTCCTAATTTTTTATCAACACAATTATTATCTTCAGGTTATTGGACTCAACTCCTAAAACTGTACTTTTTATTTAATTTTTGAAATTTTAACCAATTAATTACATAGTTCTTGGGGAGGGCTTTAACACCTTTTCGGGAAAAGATTAACTTTACTTTACTCTCTCTCTTTTCAGGCAGTGAAAGTATAACCTAATTTACTCATATAAATAAACTTTTCAAATTGTTCAAGGAACAATGACTGGTCCTTTCTCATTGGCTTTGGTTTTACTCAAATCGTAATATATTATATTTAGTGCTCGTCGTTATTTTCTCAACTAAATATATAAACTTGTTTCTTCATTTCAGAAATGTCGTATAATCGATGGCGTAAGAAAAGTTATGATGCCTATGACCCCGAGTATTATCAGGAACGAACCTATTATTATGAATACGCTGTGTACATTGACATCTACGGTATTCTGGCTATTCTGATTGTTCTCGCTGCGTGGATACTGGTTAGTCTTTTCGATTCTCTCATTGATTATACTATTTCAAATAGCTACAATTATTTTAGTACCAATTATTTTCGAATCACCTTTTTTCGTGAATGAATACACATGTTACCACAGTTTTTTTCAGGCAGTCTATGCAATCATTTGGATGATTCTCGATCTGATATCCACAAGAAGATCGTATCAGACTGGAAAGAAAACCAGAAATCCTATCATGCCATTTCCACTTGATACACTGTTCGAATATCCCGGAGACAACAAAAATCCGATAGCTCCTGAAGTCAAAATTCTGTGTAGTAGCACTTTTAAAAAGTACTACACCAGTTGGAGAATGAATTCTTTCATGAAGAAATTGTTTGACAAAAAGATGGTGATTCCAAAGAATGCTCGCGTGATTTCAATCAAAATGGATGGATTCGTGCATGGAGATGAATGTCATTCGTTTATTCCAGTCGATGGAACAGTTCCAGGGAGCTATTACACTTATCAAATGTTCGGAGCCAATCGAATTCAAATGACTTGCTACGTGGTAGATGATGTCAGTTACGTTGCTGGATTCTGCATTTATTTCAAGGACAGTGGACTTCGAGGATCTGAATTTCCAACTCAAATCATTCGACATGCTTTCAATTCTGTCCAGAAATATGTGGCAAGAAGACGCGAACCTGTTCTGAATGTTCAACAGAGTGATGAAACTATCGGATTGCTTCCCCAACATAACAACTTGGGAGTCGTTTATTGCTCACAAATCGGCAGTAATGTGGTATCGAGTGTTGATCAGGGTTCTGTATCTCATGAAGAAATCGATGAAAAGACGAAGAAAACTGAAATGAAGAAGTGCTTGGAATGTTCCGAACAAACGGAGGAGAGCAACGCGCCACCGGCCTATTCGACATTGGATAATACTCATTCGAGTTCCAAATGAATCTCATCTCTAAAACTTGTCATTTTTCAAAGTTGTTGTTCCTTCAAACCTTCTTTATCTGGCCTCATATAATTTTTTATCCCATCTCAATCACCGCTACTACGCATTTTTAAAACATCCTTCATGATACTGATTCTTTACCGCATTATTCTTTTTTTTTCTCTAATACTTGCTAATTTTTCAAACTTGTTCCTTGAAACCTTCCCTGTTCGACCTCATCTCTTTTCAAAATGTCATTCTTGTTCAACTTTTCATGCTCTTTGACACTGATTTTTTACTGCATATAATGTTTTCAAATAATTTGTTGAACTTTTTGATTTCCTCAAACTTCTTGAATAAATCAAACCCGAAGGGAACAAACTCAAAATAAGGCGAAGAACAGAATTAGAGTATCAGATCATTTTATTAGTTTTTCGTCTGTCATGACCATCTGCTCAACGAACGGCACACGAGAAGAACCCTCTCGGAGAGAATCGATGAGAACACAGGACCGTCCAGATGGTTGACCTCACAAGTCACATTCTTCGATTTTTCTTTTCTCTCCCAGCTCTTTTTATCTTTTTTCCTTTTCTGTTATTAACGGTAAAGTATTCAGATGAATGAAACAATCGGTGCGTTTTGCACGGATTATTTCGAAAAGAAACGAGCGATCGAAAGAGAAGAATGGACGAAACAAAGGGAAAGAAATATGGAAAAAATGAAACCATACTTGCTCTCGTCCCTCGCGATTCTCGTTTTAGTTTTTGTGAGTTCCATGAGAGCAACTAATACAATATTTCTGATTTCCAAATGATTGTAGGCGTTGATTGTGATCGGATTCTTGATTTTACACGCTATTCGTAAGAAAATATCAAAACGCGCTGGAAAAATGACTCAAACTCCGATCATTCCATTTCCAACCGACGGATTCAAAAACTATGTATCCTTCGATGTGAAACATATTCCTCCAAATGTAAGAATTCAAGCGAATGATAAGAATCTCAATTATAATAGTGGATACGAAGGACGCATAGCTGCGGGAAAACTGATAAGAATGGTTATGGAACAGCAATCGGAATCGTTCAAAAAAAGTTGGGCCAACTGGACACGTCGACTTCCATATGGTCTTCCATGGAGTTCCCAAATGATATCGATTAGGATGGATGGATTTGAATTCGGAGAGAAAATGCATGATTTCATTCCAATTGGAGGCGTGTCTTCTGGTAGTCATTTCACTTATCAAATGTTCGGAGACAATCGAATTCAAGTTACTTATTATTATTTGGAAGGAGGATACTGTTATGTGGCAGGATTCTGTATTTATGTCAAAGATCCGACTAATTCTGGTGTCTATTGGTCAGAGGATGTTGTGAAGAATATTCTGAATTATAGTAAGTATCCAATAAAAAATCAAGAATCCAAAGGCAACAGAAACAATGAAAACAGTGTGCCTGCCGAGATTGTTGTTTTGAAAAATGAGACCGAGATTGAGCAGAAAGAAGAAGAAGAAACAGAGAATGATGTAGTCGTGGTAGTAGAAGAACAGAAAGAGGAGAACAAAAACGTTGATCAGATTATATCAGAGAACAACAGTGTCAACCCAGAAGCCGAGACGAAGAGTGAGCAACAAGAAGAAGAGGATGAAAGTGAGGATACAATCTGGATTCTGGACGACCTTTCCCCTCCTACTCCAAAATCAGAAATCAAATTGACAGTGAAGTACTGTAGTCGTCTCCAAAGAAATGTTATGACTCTGTTCAATTCGGAAAAAGCGAAACACGAAGAATGGAATCCGATTGAAAAGAAAATGGAATCAGAGGAGTGTGAAGAGTGTTCAGAAGGAGATCTTCTCTCAACTTATTCTACTCTTTCATTGGTTTGACAAAACATTTATTTTCATTTTCCAATTTTTCGGGGTCTGATCTCATTTTATAACTTAAACTATTTATAATCTAAACTTTTTCTTCTTAATCTGTTAAACTTTTCTTCTTTTTCATCTTCTCATTCTCTTTGGCTCTGATTTTTAACTGCATATAATGTTTTCAAATCATTTGTTGAACACGTTGATTCTTTAAACTTTGCTCAATAAACCAAATCTGAAGGAAAACGGAAAAAAAGAAAAAACAGCTATCCACCAGATCCGATTGTCTGGACCATATGTGCAACAAGTGACACACGAGATGAACTCTCTCGGAATATCGATGAGAGAACAGAGGACCTCCCAGACAGTTGACCTCACTTGTCACATTCTTCGCTTTTCCCCCGTTTCCTCTATTGCTCTTGTTATTCGTTTTATTTTTTGAATTGAAAATAAATTATACAGATGAATGAAACAATCGATCCGTTTTGCGAGGCTTATTGCGAAAGGAAAGATGAAATCGCATGGGAAATCCAAAAAGCTAAAAATATTGAAGAGCTACAATATGTTTGGATGTTTTATATGGGTCTTCTCATTGTCTTACTCATAACCATAGTGAGTTCTTTCTGATATTTTTATTCAGAAGATATCGTAATTTATCAAGACTATTCATAATTCTGAAGAAGAAAATGTTTCTGAAAAATACTTTTTAAATTATTATGATTATTTGAAATTTAAATCATTGGAAAAAACTTCTGACGGAATTAGGCTGTTTAATCTTTTTATTTCTGAAAAAAAAACCATTTGTTTCAACAATTAGAAACTAGGGAATTGTTAGGATCATTCAACATGAGGTTTAACTTCATCCAAAAAAACACGCGAATTGTTTTTGTTTCATTATACATCTTTACAGGGATTTGTTGAAGGCGGACCAAAAATCTGTTATGCTATTCGCAAGAAAATATCGAAACGCGTCGGAAAAGTGACTCAAACTCCGATCATTCCATTTCCAACTAAAGGATTCGAAAATTATGTATCTTCCGCGATGAAAGATATTCCTTCAAATGTGAGAATTCAAGCGAATGATCAGAAGTTCTATTATTATGGCGGATACAGTGGACGAAGGGCAGTGGGTGATCTGATAAGAATGGTAATGAAGCAGAAATCGGAACCATTTCAAAAGTATTGGGCCAAATGGACGAGTCAGCTCGCAAATGCTCTTCCACGGACTTCTCAAATCATATCAATTAGAATGGATGGATTTGAATTCGGAGAGAAAATGCATGATTTCATTCCAATTGGAGGCGTGTCTTCTGGTAGTCATTTCACTTATCAAATGTTCGGAGATAATCGAATTCAAGTGACTTATTATGTAGAAGAAGGTGTCAGTTATGTAGCAGGATTCTGTATTTATGTCAAAGATCCAACTGATTCCTATGTCTATTGGTCAGAGGATATTGTGGAAAAAATTCTAAAGTTTAGAAAGTATCAGATGAAAAATCTAAAATCTAAAGAAGACAACAGAAACATTGAGAAAAGTATTCCAAGCGACATTGCTGTTTTAAAAAATGAGACCGAGATTGAGCAGAAAGAAGAAGAAGAAACAGAGAATGATGTAGTCGTGGTAGTAGAAGAACAGAAAGAGGAGAACAAAAACGTTGATCAGATTATATCAGAGAACAACAGTGTCAACCCAGAAGCCGAGACGAAGAGTGAGCAACAAGAAGAAGAGGATGAAAGTGAGGATACAATCTGGATTCTGGACGACCTTTCCCCTCCTACTCCAAAATCAGAAATCAAATTGACAGTGAAGTACTGTAGTCGTCTCCAAAGAAATGTAATGACTCACTTCAATTCGGAAAAAGCGAAACACGAAGAATGGAATTCGATCGAAAAGAAAATGGAATCAGAGGAGTGTGAAGAGTGTTCAGAAGGAGATCTTCTCTCAACTTATTCTACTCTTTCATTGGTTTGACAAAACATTTATTTTCATTTTTCAACTTTTCGAATTCTCAATCTTATTTTATAACTTGAATTACTCATAGTCTGAACATTACTTTTTAAAGCTATTCAGTGTCCACATTCCTTTATTTGAAACTATATTTGTTTTCCTATAATTAATAAACAGAGTTTTATTCATTCATGAAAGAGAAGATATTGAAATTCAAAAGAACAGAAAGGGAGAAAAAAGATCTGAAATGTGGTCAAAAAGATGCGAAGAAAAGCAAGAAAAAGAACAATGAGGATCAGAAATATTGCAAACGGAGGAGAAGTTATTCGGTAGGAGAATGTTCTTATTTCAGAATCATTCATCAGAATCATCTGATACATTCCCTTTCCCTTTCTTGGTACTTGGTCCTGGTTGATTGTCATCGTCTTCGTCTTCTTCTCCGTCGTCTCCCTCTTCATCCTCTTCTTCGACATGATTCATCACTGCCTTTACTGGTCTTGAACGACGTTTTGTTCCTCTTTTTGCTAGAATCATATGGTTTTCGACAGAATATTGTATTCAATCACTCACGTTTTCTGTTGATGATACGTCGACCCAAAAAGATTCGAATCGGTCTCTTTTTGTATCCAGCCAAATGCTCTGATTCGACATTACGAAGTCCGAATTTCTTGAAATAGGCGATGAAATCTTTTCCGTCAATCGGAACTGAAATGTTATTATTATTATTATTGGAAAATGTTATTTCATTGAGGCAATTTGTCATTTCGACTCACCAATGGCGTCACTGAATTCCTTTCCGTACTGTGACTGTTGCTCACAAAGATGATTCTCCCATTGCTCATTGTACTGAAAAACCATTCCAATAGAAAAGAAATGGAAAATAACTTACATTCAATTTGAAAAGTTCGATTCCTTCAATAAAACCTGGACGATAAAGAAGGAGACCGGCTTCTGCCATTATGAAATCGGATGGATCCAAAACGAAGAGAAGAGATCTGAAATCATTTCCATCTCGGGACGATCTCTCAGATTAAACATGCCTTGAGAGAACTTGTTTCTTTTCAGTCTGTCTCGATTCCCATTCGGAAACTCTTCCAGGCAACATCTGTTTGAACGTTTCGATTCCTTCATCCGAAAAATGAAAGATGAGAGCAGTCGGAAGATCCGAAGCGCTTTTTTTGTCAGTGTGCTGCAATTTTATATTTGTTTTTTTTTCGATCAAAACAACTATTTTATACCTTGACTTCAGTGAAATGATGACATGGAATCTTCATATTGACGATCGTTTCATCATGATCTTTGACGTTGATGATGATTTCGAGTCTCGTTCCGATTTCTTCCTTAAACCATTTGTATTGTTTCAAATGAATAAAAAAACCAATTAATTACCAGATATCTATTGAAAACGAGAGTGCTTTTGAGTGGTTCAAAACCAAGATTTATCTCTCCCCACCATCCTTGCATTATGTGGAATGTGGCTCTTAGATGAACATCCGGAGAAGTTCGATTGAGTAACATGACTGGAAAAATTATGAAATGGAGAAGAAGATAAAGAAAAGAGAGAGAGAGAGAGAGAGAGAGAGAGAGAGAGAGAGAGAAAGGCAGAAGCACAATGGACTAGGTCCACCAACTTTCGCGGGTTTTCTACTGATTTTTCAAAAAATGCTTCATTCCAATGGAGCGCGTTTTTCTTCACACAACTGTCATAAAAGTGACTTGAAAAAACAGAAAAGATGGTTTATCGGAATACTCAAAATGACATAATCAATCAATTCTATTATACAATTCTCTTTTGAACAAACTAATTTCATCGAAAAACCCGAGTTGAAAACTTTAAAATCTGTCCGCGTGAAGATGACAAAACAGAAGGATGAGTACTCGTAAATCGACAGATGGTAGTGGCCGTCGGAGGTTTCTAGGCCAGCACACAGTTTGAATTCATTTGGGCGGGTATTTAGAGGGTGTATGAACAGAATACTATTTTATTGACAAGGAATGGGTGCTTTCAGGGAGGGAAACTGCATGAAGTGGAAAATGTAAAAGAGTTTCAGAAGAGGATCTCATTCGTATATAAATGACTCACATTGGAATATGTTTGGCCAACTACTATGCTTATTAATCTATAATTTAATTTTTTAAATTCAAAACTCGAAATATATGAGAACACCAAAGAAAAATGAATACAGAACATTATTTCGTAATCTACTTGCAAATGTAACACAACTCGAGAGACAGACTGCATAGGAATGGAATGGTGAGAAGAGTGGTTGCGTGGATATCTCTTTTTTGAGCAGATGGCCACCTGCCTTGGACGATCGAATGACCTTCTCTACAAGAACAGGTGTAACAAGTCGATCAACATGGTAATATTTTTGGCCAATGGAGAATTAGAATTAAAACTAAAAAAGTGATCACGAGTTGAGAGAGTTTACGCAAAAAAGAGAAGGTTTCAACTAAATGAAAGTTCGGATTTTTCAAGGAATTTCAAATTTGAAACACGGTATCTGCAATTGAATCACATTCTAACACTTTTTATCAGCTCAATAAGGGTATAATCAGTAGTAGGGACGACAGCATTAACGGAAATGTTTATTAAACTTTCTGGAAAAATGTACACTTCATGGGTCAGAAGAGTACGGAAAATATTTAGGCAATAGATTCAAACAATGGTTTCCATGTCCCGGGGAAGAACGCCGTTGTTGACCAATCGCTCGAGTCTCTTCCCCCAATACGGACTCTCATCTTCAGATATCGACGATAAAATACTTTCTTCTTCATTTTCTTCATTTGCAACTGGATATCTTCTAGAATTCAGAATATTCTTCACAACATCCTCTGACCAATTGGCACCCCAATCATTGGATTTTTGACATAAATACAGAATCCTGCTGCATAACTGACTCCTTCTTCCACATAATATGTCACTTGAATTCGATTATCTCCAAACATTTGATAAGTGAAATAACTTCCGGAAGTCGTTCTTTTAAGTGGAATAAAATCATGCCCTTCCTCTCCAAATCCGAATCCATTGAATCTAATTGATATGATTTGAGAATCCGATGGAAGACTGTAAAAGTAAGAGAAACGGCTTGAAAAGTTGGCAGTGGAGTAGTCGTCAGATACCATATCGAGAAGTTTCTCCACTTTTCTATTCCCATATTTCTTTTTTCTATTGCTCACTCTTTTCCATTTTACTCGAATTCTAATAATCGGTGGAAAATTCTTCAATTCATCGGAAATATTAGGTTGTTCCGAAAGTCTTGGCCCATTTTGCTTTACTCAATGTTCTGGCCACAGTTTTTAGTCTAATTTAAATTTGTTTTTATATTGTTGTTGGGGACTATTGATATGCTCAGTACGTGGAATAGCTTTGCTCTCAAACTTGGTTGTGGCTGTGAAACTAATGAAAGAAAATCATACACTGTGGAGTGCCTTTTTGTAAGAATTTTTCAAGCTTTGAAAAACGAAAAAGCTTGTTGAAAAAGATGTTCTGTGATAGTCCGAAGTATTATCTCTCGCACCATCAAACAATTTTCAGTCGAAACGTTTGATAAAAAATTTTTGATCAAAACTAAAAATTATGACGAGAAATGACTAGGTCGAAAATGAGAACAAATATCTTGGGAACGTTAAAGAACGCGCTGATGGAAAATGTGTGGGATGACCCTTCAGGTCTAGGACTTCACAACCCAACAGTTTTCATTCACCTCCACAACATCGGAAAAAGTCCGAAGCCGTTCTGGCGAAACATGCTTTTTTCAGAAAAATGGCTGTTGTGATCCATTGTTTCTCATCTCACTAGAAGATAGACTTGAGAGTGAATCAAAATGAATGTTTATGGAAATGATGAGTTAGATCTGTTGTTGAATTATATTGAAAGCACTAGTCGATCACGGCAGCAGAACCTGAGCAATAAGACCCGAAACGGAAAATAAGACATTTTGTCAGTTGGCCGCACGTCCACGGCTTCATTTTTGAGAGTATTCCCTCAAATGTTGCTATCACTAAAGGCATTGTCTAGTACACTCAGGCAAAAAAATTGAGTCCATTATCTTCAATCCTTTCGCCCGCTAGAATCGAAATGTCATTGATCGCTTTGACGAAAAACCACATACGAGATAGAACACCGATAAAAAAATCTAGGAACTTGGAACAGAAATACTCTTGTGCTAACAAGCTTTGTCGGTCCTGACACTAACAGCTCACTATAATTTTCGATCTCTTTGAAGTCTCTTGATAGAGCAGAGAACCCATGAACAAAAGACTGCTAAAAAGTAGTACGATGGGTTTTGGCTTCGGAATCTCCGCAATTCAGCAGAAACGAAATAGATCTTTTTCTGTTATGTAAGCAAGAAGTCATAGACTCTTATGGTCTATATGATTCTTATTTATTTATATTCTCTCTAGAAAAAATTTGCGTTTGAAAAAAAATTCGAAATTGGGCCAAGACTTTCGGAACAACCTAATATAATCTTTGAATCCTTCTGATCGAAATGGAATAATTGGAGTTTGGGTCACTTCTCCAACTCGTTTCGATCTTATTTTACTGATTACAAAAGAAATGATATTCTTCACAACATATGAAATCTGTAAATTCAGGAATAAAATAGAAATCTCTCTCCAACTCACCAAAAGAATTAAGATAATTCCTGAAATTATGGTCGCTGTCAGAGCCAGTTCCCGCAATGCTTCTTCTCTTCCTTTCCGTCTTTCCTCACGTTCAAGGGCCTTTTTCTGTTCATACCATTCGAAGCAGATGGGATTAGGAGTGATATCCATTGGGGAAGACAAGAGAATATAACCAGAGTTACCAGAGGATAATGAGAGAGAGAGAGAGAGAGAGAGAGAGAGCGAGAGAAGGGTGAGTGGTGAATTTTGTGTAAACTCAAAGGGCCACCCGCCATTGGTGCCATATCGAAGGAGATGCCCCCTCTTTCTCTCTCCCTCTCTCTCTCTCCCTCTCTCTCTCCCTCTCTCTCTCCCTCTCTCTCTCTCTCTCTCTCTCACGCTCCCTTTACTCTCATTATGTTTATTGATCTCTCTTCATCTTCATTTCTTGTTCACAGACTTCTATGGATGTAAACATCACCGACAATCAGAAAACATCCATTGATGAAAAATCGGCGGGACAACAATTAGAGGAATATGGAATAATTTCAATCATTATTCTAATATTTTCAGTGAGTTAACCTAGCGATTCCTAGAGAAATTCTTCTTTTTTACAGATTCTCATTGCCATCAAAAATATAATTACATTCATGATCAGCAAAAGAAGATCAAAACGAATCGGAGAAGTGACTACACTGCCTGTTATTCCGTTTCCGATCAGAGGATTCAAGGATTATGCACCTAGAGAATTGAAGAAAGATTCATCTAGTATCAGGATCCAGCAGAAATTTAAATATACTGAATTTCGTCGAAGAGACTATGGAATCTTGAAAGTGGTTAAACTGCTTGATATGATATCGAAAGATTATCCTCTTGCTAACTGGCCTAACCGAGACTTTCCTTCCTACCCTTTACGAAATCTTCCCTCGAGTTCTTTAATTATATCGATGAGAATGGATGGATTTATATTTGGGAAGGAGATGCATTATTTTATTCCAATTGGAGGGGGAACTTCTGGAAGTCATTTCACTTATCGAATGTTTGGAGATAATCGAATTCAAGTGACATATTATGTAGAAGAAGGTGTCAGTTATGTAGCAGGATTCTGTATTTATGTCGAAGATCCAACTGATTGGGGTGTCAATTGGTCAGAAGATGTTTTGAAGAATATTCTGAATTCTAAAAGATATCCAGTCAAAGATCAATCAGTGGAAACGATTAATGTTGCCGTAGAAATGAAGAGACTGGAACTAGACGGCGTTAAAAGTACGGAGACATCGACGTTTGAGGCAAAATCTGTAATCTTACTCACTATTAACCAATTTTGATTGATTTCGAACAAAGATATTAACAACGAGTCATTTAATAAATGTTTTTCTTTTTCTCTCGACGTATTATACATTTTGTTTTTTAGTTAACCATTTTCTGAGAGAGTTATCAGAACGTATTGTGATATTATCTATTTCTCCTCCTCACTTTTCATAAAAATTCCCCAGACACTTTTGCCATAACATGTTACCTAGCAACCACCGGCTTTTTCATTTTTTCGTTTCGCCTTCACCTCCAAATCCGCATTTATTAATCTTCTAATGAAGTATTTTCCTAGTGTTTTTTCTAAATGAAATTTTTTTGCGCACATAAACTCTTTCAAGTATTCCAGATGAACTTCCTTTTCAGATGAACAAAACTTCTGTTGATATAATCAGGTCCATTAGGAAGACATTTGTCAAAGAACTACAGTACTCTTCAGTGATAATAATTCTTATAATTTCAGCTTTGGTAAAAACTATTCGATAATTCTCAAAACTAATACTAAAATTTCAGATTTTCCTCACAATTCGTTCACTTATTCGATATCCGATCGCTTATTGGAAGTCTAAACGAGAGGGATTAATCACTCAAATACCTTTTATTCCTTCTGAAGTATTCCGAAACTTCAAAGAAGATAAAGTGTGGAAGAAACTGCTCCCGGGAGTCAGAATTCAATGCAAAAAGACTTCCAGAACAAAGTTTCTTTCGAACTTTGCAATACGGAAGGTGAATAAAATTCTAAAAGAGAATTATGATTTGGAACCGAATGATGGAGATTCTTATTCGACTGCTTTGATTAAACGGAATCCGATACCTGATGATGTGAGAACTATTTCAATAAGAATGGAAGGATTTAAACATGGAAGAGAGTGTTATGAATTCATTCCGATCAATGGAAGACATTCAAGAACTCATTTCACTTATCAAATGTTCGGAGATAACCGAATTCAAGTGACAAACTATGTAGAAGAAGGTATCAGTTATGTCGCCGGAGTCTGTATTTACATTCCAAAACCACAAGATTGGGGAATTCATTACCACTGTCAAGTGATAAAAGACTGTTTTCAATCGAGAGAATATCCATTTATCAGAAGCAGAAACTTTCAAATGGGATTCGAATCGAGGGAATTGACAGTGGAATACTGTCATGTATCAGAGAGAACAATGCTCACTTCATTCCAACAAGAAGGCGTTTTTCACCAGGAATGGAATCAAATCGAAGAAAACTTTGATATTGAGAAATGCCAGAAATGTACGAATCGAGCGAATAGAGATCGACCGCCTCCTTATTCGTCTTTAACGAGGAGTAATCAGAATTGATTTCAAACGGGAGAGAATTTGAAACCACGTGTTTTGAATCAGTTGTGCGACTTTTTACTTTCACTACGGTTTAAAACTTGCAATAAAATTTTGATTTTTCTACTCTCAATTCTCGATTCATATTTTTCTCCATTCTTGACTTTGACTACAGTTTACAGAATCGTAAAAACAAAACGACAGGAATCTTTCACTTTTAAAACTTGCAGAGCTGGCTCATTGACCTAACGATAAATATACAGAACTAAGAATCTTATCGGAGAAAGGAGAAACGACATGTTGGAAGAACCCTTCAAAATGGACAGACTCACTGAGAAACGGTGAAAACGGGTCTAGTATGAACAATTGCTGGAAACCTAGCCGTTGATAGCAGAGTCACGAACTAATAAGTCAATTCTAGTGTTCACCAATTCCTTTCGGAACACCGAATCCAAGAAATTCAGAAGAGACAATCGCGAGCCAGACACGTCAAAGGAAATAATTAACTTAGAAACTTAACAGATGATTGCTGATAGCTGAATGAAGACTCTTATTATGAATGCCGAAGATGACCTAAAGCTACTAAAAGAAGACTTTGGTTGGCACAATACCTATCTGAACAGACTCTATGGCAGAAGACAGTTTTTTCTCTGCCTTCCTGCCCCTTTCCCCCCAAACAAGAATTCATTAAAAGAAGAAAAAACAAAACAGATTGATCCTTCGATGTTGATTCTGTCTTCGATCCCTCTAGTCGTCGAGCCGCCAATCGAGAACAGATGGGAACCTCTTGAGATCTCATCGAGAAGCTGTTGATGGCAGATTCTGAAAAAAATAAAATAATTCGGCATCGATTAGATATGCAAGGCCTGGCCGAGATTTCAGTTTTATAAATCTATTGTGAATATCGTACCTAGGCGGCCGACATGAATAGAGGTTACTGATCATGTAAAGATGCCCGTGAAATATAATAGATACAGTAATTTAGTTTTTATTTCATTATCTTTCTCACTTCTTCATCATTTAATAACTTTGAATAGATGAGCCGCAATGTGTGAATTTAAAAAGTTTTCGAAAACCTATCATCGAAATTATGGCGGCTCCGCGTCATTTCGAAACCGCGTCATTTCGAAACTGCATGTCATTTCGAAACCAGTCAATTCGAAACCTGTCGCTTCGAAACCGCGACACTTCGAAACCCGTTATTTCGAAACCTGTCACTTCGAAACCAGTCATTTCGAAACAAATAATTTCGAAACCAGTTCACGTTTTTTACCCTATCATCGATTTTTTGGCTTGAAAATCTCTATCGGAAGAAAAAAACGTGTACTGGTTTCGAAATGACTGGTTTCGAAGTGTCGCGGTTTCGAAGTGACGCGGTTTCGATATGACTGGTTTCGACCTGACTGGTTTCGACGCGACAGGTTTCGAAATGACTGGTTTCGATATGACAGGTAGTTTCGAAATGACCGGTTTCGAAATGGTGCGGTTTCGAAGTGACGCGGAGCCATTATGGCTATGGTTCGGAAAAGTGATAAACTAGAGGAACATGACATTTTTCTTTTGTTTGAAACTTCAGTGGTTTTTTGTGTCTCGTGTGAAAAAGATGACCTACCCCTTATTGATGAAATTCTCCTGTGACCTCTTCTCTCTCTCTCTCTCCATACCATTGTGACCAATCGCAGGACATCAGATACTCGACGCAGGTGTGAAAAGGGGGTGGGGGATTGGAACTATAGAGTTAGCACGACGCGCGACGGTCTATGTCAAAAAGAGGAGAAGGAGTAGAAGCATAGCAGCAGAAATCTCTAAAGAGTAGCACGACGCGCGACTACCTACTACGGAAGACAAGCTTCTGGGTGTAGGGTCTCGGCGTAACATCCTCTTTAGAAATTAAGGAAAGGAGTAGAAGCAGCAGCATAGCAGAAACCCCTCCATAGAGAAGGGGAGGGGTACCCTTTGAACATCACCGGTAGAACTGCTGAAGAACTTGACCAGGAATCGAAATTGCGTGGCTGAGAGAGAAGAGTGTCGTTTTCATCGAATTCGGTTCCACGTAGGTCCATATTCTGAATTTCAGAGATAACACAGGGCAACGTAGTGAAATTCGCTCACCTTTTTATATCCGACTATCTTTTCAAAAACTGCGTTTTCAAGAGAGAAATTATTCCAGAATGAATAACATTCACGTCGATTTTTAATATTATCGGAGAGTGTCGGATTAAAGAGTCAAAGGTCACGTTAAAAATGATATCAATTTCAAAATTGTAATTAATGAGAACACGTTTTTCAGAGAGAAAAGAAAATATTTAATTTATTGTTTCATTCTGTAGAAATAATCATTGAATGGGAATATGATTTAGTTATAAAAACACAAAAACGCTGATGGAATCAAATGATGTCAGCTATTGGGCGACTCCACGTTTCCAATGGTCATGCATACTTTCGACTCCTCGGCTCCTTTGTCACCTGAACTAATGGGATTTCCTTTCATAATTCCCCTAATAAGTACCTAATACAATAATCCATAACTTTTCCCCCGTGCTTCTGTCAAATATCAACTTATTGCAGTTATACAGTTGTTGGACTCGATCGGTGACGAATGTGATGACGTCGTTGAGGTATGCAACAGTTGACGTTCTTCTTTGTGACAATCTCCTTTTGATAGACGGTGAACAAATCCGGAGATACAATCTCGCTTTCCCATCTTTTCATGGATTCTAAGGATGGAAACGGATCGATCATCGTCAAGTCTCTAAACCATTTTTAGAATTCAAGGAAAGTTTGTCTCGACATCCCGATACTGTGACACACTTTGAATCCTTCGAAAGCGGAAAACGTCGATTTGAAGAGCACGTTCTTATCGAGGTGTTTAACAAGGTCTTGAAGAAAACCAAGGACGGTTCGGGGCCTTGGAAATGGAGAATGCTCTCGATTGCCTTCAATAACAGACTTTTCTGAGCTGGTCTTGTGAGAGCATCATAAGGAGTCATCGGTTCCGGATTCGTCTTCTTCTCAAACTTCTCCTTTTGATCAATTATCGTCTTCTCGAACTTTCTTCCTTTTTTCGACGATTTCTCTCTCCATTTCTTGCACTCTCTCTCCCATCTATCCCTGTCCTGCTCCACCATTTTCAGCTTCTTATTCATCTTTTTCAGCTCCTGCTCTCTCTCGCAATCACGTTTCTTCAACACCTAAATCTATCCATCGTGCTTAAATTCCAACTCCGTTGAATACCTCATATCTATCTCTCTCCCCACGATACTCAAATTGTTATGGTACATCATTTTTGCTGTATTCAGTTGCTCTCTGATAATCCCCAGTTGTCTCGTAGGACTCATTCGTGGAATGCTGATAGGCATCTAAATGAGGAAAAGTTAAGACTTTTACGAGGAAAAACACAAGCAATTGATTGTTTAAGGATCTTTAGACCTGTTAAAACACAAATCATGCAACACAACATACATATGCAGGATTTCAATTTATTAAAATAATTTACCCAGAAAAAACTTAAAAAACAGCAGGAATATTTTATTATTTAGGCCCTTTAAAACAATTTATTTTATTTCCACGTTTCAGGTGCGACAGGGCGCACTTGCTCACTATCTCTGTTTATCCACGTGGAAAAATCAAAAATCAAAGATTTTTTAAAATTGGAAATGCTGTTCTGAAACTCAATTCTTTTAATGGAATCGGCAAAATATCCGGTATATCGTCTATCGTTTTCACTTCTCTCAAACACTTTTTCTTCAAATCAACTAGTCGATACTCCACTGCCAAACGGATCTTCTCTTTCAATGGCTTCTTTGATTTCAGAAGGAATTCTTCGGATCTTCGAAATACTGTCGGAGTATCAAACATATCTCCCAATCGAAGAAGATTCTCTACGTTCTCTTCACTGATCGATGATTCGCCGTGAAGAAGTTCCAGAAAGAATTGAAATGAATTCGCATCGACGTCTTTCAAAATAATTTCAGATCTCGTGGATTCCATGAATTTTCCGAGGAATAAAGTGTGAAAATAGGAAGATTGAAAGGCAAGAAACTGGAGAAGAGAAATTTGAAAAGAATGAATCTGAAAAAATCATACCAGCTTGGAGACATAGAATTTCTTCTCTTCCACTATGAGAATCACATCTGATAGATCATTAATCGATTCATCGAATCGTCTAAAAGAGGGTCTAATCCACTCTTTCACTTCCACTCAACACTCCATTTCAATTGAATTCCCATTCATAAACTGATTTTCGACTTCATTCCAATCCATAAAATCCCATCCATATCCATCATTTCCCTCCTTCAAATCTTGAGTTTTGAATGAAAATCTTGAGTTTTGAATGAATTGACCACTTTTTGATATCTCTTCTAGAAGCTAAGATATACTCATTTGAAGATATAGTATAGAAACTTACCAGGGAGTTCGAAAATGAATTTCCGATGGTCCATATCGTTTTTCATGGTTGATCATACTCGTGAAATTAGAGAATTTGTGTTTCAAAACAAACTTTTCGATCGACATCGGTGGTCAAAGAATCAGAAGAAAAATTGGAATTACTGATAAGAAATTCGTCTTTTTTATATAACTTGAGTTTGATGACGCACTAGTTTATGATACTTTCAATTACTCATTGTTTTGTTTTCCGGATGGTTCAAACGTCATTTAATTGATATTAATCAGATATTAAGAAATAAGAAATCTTATGATTCCAATGTTTTTATAACTGAAAACTGGTTTAGACTAAATTGGATTTCTTGGATTTACCTAGTTCTAGTTAGAATCAAAGATACGAAAAGTTCTAAACATCACTTAATAAAGCACAATTTAGACAATTTTTGGTATTTCCAATGGAAGCCAAGATAATCTTAGACCTTAAGGCTATGGTTACTGTACACGATCGTTATGGTTTTCAAAGGAATGAAACCGGTTGGATTACTGTAGAATCAATTGGACCATCATCAAAAAGTGATCCCACACCTGCCAAAGAACCTCCAACTCATTTCGATCGTTTCCATTATTTTCTCTTCTCTCTCCTCAATTCGTACTCTCCATTTGACCTTTTCTTTGTGTCTCTCTACACCATTTCCATTCGATTTCCTATCTCTCCTACTTCGTTTGCTTCTTCTCTCTCATTTCTCGTTTCAATGTTTCTGCGTCTCCTTGTCCTACACACTCTCTCATCCGGAGGTTTCTCTCATTCCATCTCATGCAAAATCGGTCGTTTTGCCCTTCTTTTCAGTTGAAATTCCGTTGTCTTTCACCCTCCTTTTGTTTCATTTTTGGGCCTAAAAGTTATTGATTCTTCAGAAATTCCTCTATTTTCAGAATTCGTCTGATTCATAAGTTCTAGAAAAAAAAGAAGAAGAAGACGAACAAAATGACAAAGAAATTGAAAAATGGAAAGGTTAGTATTTGAAAAAAATTTGAAAAAATATTTTTATTTCTGAAAAAAACCAAATTCAGTTTCTAGCTCATCCCATTTATCGCTTCCCACTCAGTTTCTGGTAGAAAACAAAAACTCCAAAAGTGGGCGGAGCCAAGATTTGAGCTCTGCGCGCACTAGGTTCTCAGGCGATTTTCCAACAATTTATATTCAAAAATGAAGAAAAAACCAAGATTTTCAGACGGCAAAGAAACCAGAATCAGTGGATCAACCTCCTATAGAACCTAATCCACCAGAAGTAGAAGAACCAAAGGGCACAGAAGAAAAAGAAGAGAATCCAGAAGAAGAATCTTCTGAAAACTGTGAATGTTGTCAACTTCTTCGAGAGAATTCAACTCCAGTTGTCACTTATGTGAATGTCAGTAAATCTGATATGATTTTAGACAGAACTCTTTGTGTATTCAAATTGGAATCCTCTTCAAAAGAGAAAGAAGAATCATCTTCCACTCCAGAATCCTATCCTCCGCCAGTTCCTCCGAAAGTAAAACGGCAGTTGGATCGATTCGAAGAGTCGAAAATTTGGGATTTGATTGGATTGACACAGAAAATGTATGCGAAATTGGAAGTCGAGTTGAAGAAAGTGTCAAATACGAAACTCGTTTTCAAGAAGTCGCCCTATGTGAGTTTATTTTATTGATTGTATCTCAATTGAGGATGAAGATATCAAAAAGATGTCAACTAGTAAAATGTTGTTCTTAATACAATGAACATTTCGTTAGTTGACAACTTTTTTGTATCTCTTTTGGGAACGGAGATATAAGGATTTGAAGAAGGGTTAAATTAGTGAAAAGCTCCTTATCATAACATCGCCTTAGACTGTGTTAAAACGATTAACCATTTATTAACCGAAAGGAGTACACAATAAAATGTATTCATTTGTGGAAAATTTAGAAAAAAATTATCACTGTTTGAGTTTATTTTTCAATAATCAACTGAAAAATTGCACTAAAATATAATAATACTGTAATCTCCGGGAATGGTAAAATTTTCGATAAATTTTCAGTCTTTCTGAAAAAATTAAATGTTCATTTTTCCCGAGTACAGTAATGCGGAAACTTTGAAACATATTCAATTAGCTCTCATCAACTTCTTTCATTCCTTCCCTCTTCATAACGAAGTTTTCAGAGACTACACAACACGCGTCACTTCCAAGTGCCTCTAGTGAAAAAGGGAGTAGTGACGAAGGAGAATGTCCAAAAACAAAAGTATGAAGATGATCGGAAACTTCTGAAAAAGAATCAAGCATTCGATTGTCAATGGAATGAATGTCCACATTCATTTCAGGATCCACAGGATATGAGAATTCACTATATGTTTGATCATGAATCTGTTCGTCTCTTTTGTTGTGGAAATCGATATGAAAACTATGATTCTTACCTGGAACACTATGTTACGACGATGAATGGAGAAGGACATTCCACGTGGATGGCCAGAGAGTGTTGGGGATGTGGGATACGGTATGTGGATGCGAAAGTATTCTATGAACACACAAATCATTGTGTAGCCCAAATCAATCCGTTCACTTGTCCCGATCCGTTGTGTGGAATTCGTTTCGAAGTTGTCACTGATATCATTGATCACTTTTTCATTTGGCATGACGTTAGTTCTTTTTCTTTGAAGGATTCTCTCTCATTCAGAGATTATTTCAGCCGGCCGGAGCCATTGTCTGTAATGAAGTAGTGTACAAGGATCGAATGTCGATAGAAAAAGATCTTCCTCTTCTAGATGATTGTCAACTTGCAATCAATTATCCATTGAGAGCAACATATACCTGTCAATTGTGTCATATCAGTTTTGCCGCTGATAAATATTATCATGAGCATGTTATTAGTCATGTTAAGGTGAGTCTTTCTGTTTTCAATCAATTATATCTTCGTTCCCAGCAAAGATAACAAAACGTAGTCAACTGATGAAATATTGCTTCGGATAAAATTGAAGCTTTTGTAGTTGACTACTTTTCTTGAAAACTGGTTTTGAGACACTTAATGGCCAATTGAAAATTGATAAAAAACGACCTGAAACTTTGCTTATTTTTTCAAAGCTCAATAACGGCTCTTAGAAATAGTTTTTCAAAGAAAGTAGTCAACTACAAAAATAAAGTTCTCGTAATGATTTATACGCTCAAAAATTTCTGAAACATTATCATGTTTCCTGGCACAGCTACAGTACCGGACAAAAAATATCACCTTTGGCGTTTTTTAGTTCAAAATAGTCAACTTTGGAGGTTCATAGCAGAGAGGTGAAAAATGGGATTGCTCTAAATTTTTCAGGGCGGTTTCTTCATAACTGGAACTGCATTTCTTTAGTTGACAACTTTTTTCTAAAATCATTTCTGAGAGCTACACGGCTCTCCAAAATTTCGTGAACTTCAGCGCAAAATACGTTTTACCACATTTGTCACTTCGACGAGCCGTGTAGCTCTCAGAAATGATTTTAGAAAAAACTTGTCAACTAAAGAAATGCAGGTCCAGCTATGAAGAAACCACCCTGAAAAATTTAGAGCAATTCCACTTTTCATCTCTCTGCTATGAATCTCCAAAGTTGACTTTTTTGAACTAAAAAACGCGAAAGGTGATATTTTTAGTGGCCGGTACTGTAGTTAAATTTCAATTTATTCAGGCTAATCCATTAATTGAACCATCTCTTAATATTAAAACAGCTCTGAATCCACTAATTATCTTCCAGAACCCCCATCTCTGGCTCGTTCCAACAATCCTTTTCTGCGTCAGCTGTCAAACCAAAAACTGTCGATATCAACGTGAAAAACTCATAGAACTTCTCCCAAAAGTGATACATGCCGCACGAAGGATTACTGTAGAAGACTGTACCAAGAACCCAGTTTTCCTCATTTGGCGTCTGTTTCTTTCGGAAGAATTTATTCAGACAATGGAAATGATTCTGATTAGATTATATGCAGAACACAATCGATTATTGGAGGAAGAAGAGACGAAAATGGAGAAAAATGAACAGAAAGATCATCCATTGTGTGAAGAGAAAAGACTCTGTTATATTCTAAATTCTCTTTATTTTCTCTTTACTGTTCCATATCGATCCGAGAGACCATTGATCACTGATGAAGGCGTTGTTCTTCCGATTGTCACTGTTAAGAAGGGAGAGGATGGAGATACTGTAACTGTTGCTAATGTTGTTGAATAACCTCTTTTAGAAGGGCATCCCCTAGAGAGATTACGTTGTTTTTTGAATTGCCACGTTTAGCCATTTCAATTAAGATTTCTAAATAAACAATTTCTATTTCTTTTCGTTCAAAATTGAAAAGAAACCAAAAAAAGAGAATGTTTTTGTGTTCTTTTGTGTTGTACGATATGAATATACATATGAATCAGACGACTCTTTTCTCCTTTTCCTACTCCCCCTTTTTCTTCTTTTTCATATCATTCACTTTGTATAGAAAAAAGACCAATGCTTTTTTTTGGGAATTCTCTTTTTTCTATTAGAAACTGTAGAATCAAGTAGCCAATGTCATTACTGTCATGTTATTTCATTTTCATGACAGTCATATATTGGCTACTTGACACGTGGAATACGGTAAGACTTTCTTTTTTGGTTATTGAAAGATGCTCACTAGGGAACACCCTGAGATTGAGTTTTTAAAATCTAATTTGGATTTTTAAAAGAGAAAAGGGGAAATGGATTATGAAAAATAGAATTTTAGTGAAATTCAAATACTGATTGGCTCTTTTAGCTTCAGCGGGAGGCGGATAAAAACACATAAGAAATACGTAAATAGCTAGATGAAAGTATCGTAAAAACGGGGAAATAAGTTGATAAATGTGTAAGTAATCACAAAAGAGGGAGGATACGACGTAAGAAGAAAACTATGCAGTGTACCAGTAAATCAGGAGAAAAAACCACGGAAAAGGGCACATTAATACAGAGGGTAGGACTCAGTATATGTAAGAAAAGGGCGGGGCTATGAATAAAACCAGTGTAATGAGAGGATAAAAGACGAGACATAAATATTAATTCCCATTTTTGACTCGTTCCAGTTGCATTTTGATGTCGGCCAACTTCTCTCGTGTCATATTCGTCTGTCGTCTCGGACGAATCTGATTGCCGCGAGCACGTGTGATTGTGGCGTCTCCTCCACGAGACAATGGCGTTCCGCTGCAAGAAAAGACGGGTTTTTTGAGATAATTCATTTCGAGACTTTTTTCTAAACACTCCTAGATATACGAAAGAAAAACCTACACAAGGGTCGAATCCATTTTGCTCAAATCTAGGGCGGCACTCCTTGGCGGTGTGTTCTGATCGTCGTCGGCAGTGAGAGCTCCTCCCAAGTGAATCAACGACAGATCGTACATCATCCGAAGGCGTTCGACGACCAGTGGACATTGAATGACAAGCTCTCCTCCCGTCTCCTCGTACTCCCGTTTCAGCGCGTCGATGAGCGGTCCACACGGATGTTCGACGACAAACTTCGCATATTCAGCCGCCTTCTTGTTTGCGTGTCTTTTCAGTTCAGCCATGTGACGCGCGGCGTTCGACGGATCGCGAAGAATGTTGTGCACGCTGACGATGATTTCACTTTGGATGTTCTCCTGGGACGGTTCTCGAGGATCGATGGTCCCTGGCATGATCGGCGCAAGGTTCCGCTCCTTCATCATTTGTAGAATCTTGTTGATCATGTTAATCAGATGCATGTGAGGACAGGCGAGACGACGTGCGGCGTCCAGAATCACGTCTCCTTGCTGGAGGATGACTCTCTCAAGGTAGTTATCTACAACTAGGATATGGGGATGATTGATATCAATCTTATGATCTGAAAGTGTGCAGATATAGAATCCATTGAACACTTCAACGATATCCGACGCTCTCAACTGGGTTCTTCGCTTCTCCAACTCATCACACCATTTCGAGGAGAGCTTCGACACGAGATCCGTGATCTTTGTGTCCTGTCGAATCGATTCGGTCATGGCCAGGATCAGTCCGCAGAGGAGATTCGACAGCTCGACTCGGTAAATCAGTCGCATCGCGAGACGATTCAAAGATCGTGCCATCGTGTGTCCCGTGTCGCTGGATCCGATTTGAATAATTCCGCGAAGGACGGCGGTGATGATCGCCTTTACCGTCTCCGGAGAGGCGTTCAATGGCTCCAGCAGATGAGTGTCGACTCCGCTCATCAGAATGAACAACATCTGAGTGCATGCCTCCATCGTCGCTGTCACGTCCTTCCCGGCGGTGAAATCCTCGATGACCATGTCCAATTGAGCGGCTGAAGCACGGAACACCAGATCAGCGCGGCGGTCGACAAGATGACGTTGATCTGGCTGATTGAGCACGTACGTCACCTGGTACATGGCATCCTGGGCGATGTCTTGAAGCCCGCTCGAAATGTTGTTGATGCTTCGTTGGATGTTGTCGGAGGTGTCTATGGAAGAGAGCGAAGAGGCCGAATTAGTTCTCTTCAGCTGAAACGTCGGCATCGTGCTGTTGGCCCATGAACTGCTAGCGGCGACTGGTGGCTGTCGAGTCGAGACGACGTTGAACGCATTCTGTAGAAAGGGTGGTGGAGTTCAAATAGAGAAAGGAGGCAAGTGTTTCAAAAGAAAAAAGAATCACCTTAAGCGTCTCAATGGCACTCGAAGCTACATCGTCTCGCAGAGCGTATCTGGATCTGGCTGCTGTCGATGGTTTCTCGAAAGTGGTGTTCATAATCGTTCGGTGAGCCTCTTCATCCACATCTTCCTCCTCTTGTTGCCGAATTCCACATCTCGACGCTGGTCTTCTGACGATCGGCTGTTGTTGCGGGACGACTATCTTCGGTCCACCATTCGGCACCCCACTTCCTCCTTTGACTCCAGATCTTTTGATTCGTTCTTCGACCAGCGATCTATCCTTATCCGACATTTTTCCCGCCGCCTTCCACATCTGATCTCCTTCGAATTTGAAGCAGGCGACGAGAACGTTGATTGCCGCGTTCCGAACATTCGTATCCTTGTCACCGACGAGTGGGGCGACAATTCGTTCAACGGTCAGTGATTTGAGCGGTCCGATTCCGGTTCTCAAGATGTAAGATTCGATGACCAGAAGACATTCTGATCTTTGCCTCGCGTTTTTCGATTTCAGCGCGTCCAGAAGCATTGGGGTCATCTTGAGAGGCCCGACAATGTCTGTCAGCGTGTTGATGATGTCTCGGACAGCGGTTCGCATGTTTTCTTTCGGTTCTCCAGTCTTCAGAAGAAGATACGGCACGAACGACGTCAATTCCTCATTCGACACCGGCGTCTCCGTCTCTTTCGTCAGCTCCACCAAAACTTTGCACAGCTCCAACACCTTGATCAAGGCGGCTGGATTCGTCTCAAAGAATCGGAGAGTACACCACTTGAGAAGGAGGTCACTATTCGCCAGAAGTGATCGGGGTGACGTGTCAGAGAGTCGAATGAGCGTGTCGAGGGCGGCGAGTTGTTGTTTGAAGTCCTTGTGGAAGAGTTGGCTCATCAGAGAGACCTTTGCCTGATTCCCGAGAAGCGTTTGCAGTTGAGAGATGTGATCCTCTGTCGGCGATTGGAAATTCCACTTGACCAGCTGCAAAACTCAGGTTTTTGGTTGAAATAGGCAGAAAATCACATTTACAAGCAGAAAGTTTGGCTTTTTTCTCTATTTACGACTCAAAAATTTGAATTACACCTTAAAAACTCAATTTCAAATACAAGAAAGTTGAATTTTAAACCAAAAGAGCATCGAACCTTCAACTGCTTCTCCTCCTTAATCCTCTGTGCCTTCTCGCCATTATCATTGAGCAAGATCTCGGATTTCGGTGCCACCGGCGGCTCGTTTTCCGCGTTTTCCTTCGTGGCAGCCGTCTTTTTCTTTTTCTCGAAAACCGGTTGTTTCAGAGGCTCTTCCTCGTTCTCCTTCTCCTCTTCTTCGGGTTCTTGACGTTTTGGTGGAGCCTGTTTTTTGGGTGGAGCTGAAACTGGTGGAGGAGCCTGAAAAACTTAAAATTCTATCGCTAACAGAAAGACACACTCACATCTGCTTTCTGAATCGGTTGAACGACACTCTCTGCCGGACCAGCTTCTGCCAACGCTTTCTGATGATACTCCCTGATCTTTCCCATTCTCATACTATCTGAAACGATGTCAGCCAACAACTGAAGAGACGGCTTCTCTCCAATCGCTCTCATCATCGCTCCCATCGCCGCGTACGAGGCTTCACGAACTTCCGAATCAGAATCCCCAGAATGTTTGACGAGAGACGGGATCAACGTCTTCAACGTCTTCTTCGGCATCGTCTGTGAGTTCAAACCCATGAATGCTCTTTGAAGGAATAGATCCGTTTGCGTTTTAATCGACGGATTCGGTTTCGAGAGTGCCACCAGCACGATTTCTCCGATTGCTTCGAGAGACGTGGTGGCGACGACGGCGTCGATGCACTTGACTAGCGGATCTCTGAGCATTGGCTTCTTTTCCTGCAAAAATCACACATTAGGAGCGGGTTTAAAACGGATTTTCAAGCAAGAAATCAGTTTTAAAACCAAACGCACCTTAAACTTCTCGAAAATAATCGGCGCCACGGAGACTGCAAACTGCTGAAACTTGCTCCGTAATCCGTTCGCCAAGCCGGCCAAACAATTCGCCGCCAATGCCGCCACCAAGATGTTCGCGTCTTTTTCGAGAACCTTTTGAAGTTGTTCGACGAGTGATCCATATGATCCCTTCGGATCCAATTTCGGATGAGCAGTGAGCAGCTGAGAGAGGTCTTCGAGAGCCTCTTTTCGTTCCTGCCACTTTTTACTCTGAATCATCGTATCGAAGGCATCGGGCATTTTGGATAAGAGATCGAATTCGTCCAAGAAATCCCAAGGATCCGCTTCTTCCACTGGTTCCACAGGCTTCGTGGCAGCTTTAGTAGTAGAAGGAGTCGCTGATGATGTCGCAGTTGGCTCTGGTGCAGGCGGCGCAGTTTTAGCTTGTTCTTCTGCAAATTTAGCCGCCGATTTCTCCGAAAATTCTCTAATCTTTTTGATTTTCGTATCATCCGATGCCACATCGCCCAAAAGTGACTTGATATTCTTGTCGCCGATGATTCGTTGAATTGCTCCGAGAGCCTGAAGTGCCGCCTCCCTGACATCCTGATCTGCATCCGAAGTGAGCTTCCCGAGCACCGGCGTCACCGCTTTAATGAATCCTTTCGGTTGCTTAGCGGGCGCCACTAGATCAAGCTGCTTGGCGACGAACAACGCCGTCTGCTGCTTGATTTGCGGGTTTGGCTTGGCCATTGCGGCGAGCACGTCATCCTGTCCTGCTTCCAACGACGTCATCGTCCTTCCCACCTCCATGGCGCATTCCACAAGCGGCTCTCGCAACGCCGGCTTCTTCTCCTTCATTCTCTCGAAGATCACTGGCAAGAGGGGTGCGGAAAACTGAGAGAATTTCGAGCGGAGTCCCGTCGCGAACTTCGCAATACATCTCGCCGCCAATGCCTGACAATTGATGTTGGCATCTTTGGCGAGCATCGTCTGCAGGTTGCCGATCAGCTCGGCGTACGAAACTTTCGTCGAGAGGCGTTCATTGTTGGTCAACACCTTCAGCAGCTCCTCCAGTGCTTCTTTCCGGTCCTGCCACTTTTTCGATTCGCGCAACTCGTCGAAGTTTGGTGGTAGCCTTGGAATAATATCCACTTCGTCGACATAGTCCCAATTGGACATTTTCGACTGCAAATTCACGAATGTTGAGTATGAAGGGATTTTCAGATGGGTTTTAGACGGAAAATATCGTTGGAAATCGAAAAATGGGATTTCAAGGCCGGAAAAGGTGTGAGAACCTGCTTTTTAGCTCCTGGATTTTCAATATAGAGAATAAATTTAGTTCTTGACTGAAACTCGGAAGAAAATCAAATGAGCACGGCTTCTTCACGGAAAAGTCGGATTTCAAATTTTTATAAATTTCTTGAACAACATCGCCGAAAAAAAATGAAGAGAAATGAGAAAAAACAGCGAGAAACTAGGTATTTAGATCACTAATATAATTCTTGCTTTACGCTGTTTTTGAATTTAAATTTAATTGATACTTTAAAAGCCAGAAAACACTGGAAATCTGAGATTTCGGTATTTAGGACGAAAAAAAAATTACTTTTTATGTAAAAATACTACTTTTCAGGATATTTCATTGGAAATTAGTTTTCCCACTAATGTTAAACATAATTTCAAAAAATCGCAGAAAAATTGAAGAAAATTGAGCTTTTCCATAGAAAAATCCAAAATTTTCAGAAAAATTACAGACACGCGACGCGACCGCGCCGCTGCGGACAACATAAGAAAAACTTTGAGAACTTCTGTTTTTGGCTAGTTTTCCATGTTGTTCAAAACTTTTTGATGAACATTTTTTGGCGAGAACAGCTGACTACAAATCTAAGATACAAAAAGAAGAAAACGGAAATTAGGGAATAAAGTTTATTATGAAATTTAAAAGAAAAAGAATAATCAGATGAGAAAGTTTACAAAAAATCAGAAGAACGAAAAAACATAGACAACACAAAAAACGAAAGATGAGAGGTGAAACAAAAACGAATAGAGAAGAAACGAAAAACCGAAAAAGAAACTTGAAGAAACTAATTTCAGGATAAGTAGGATGAAACAGAATTCTGAGATACAAATAAGGAGAAAATAGAACTGGAAAAAGGGAGAGTCCAAAAGAAGAATTAGTATCCTGGATACTGTAACTCGGCCTCCTCGAGAACCGAGTAATCATATTCGAAATCGTCGTGATCAAACGGGTAATCGTCGAGTGTCGGGAGGCATCCAATCGGTTTCTCAATTCCAAAGTTTTCCTTGTTTTCGTCGTCCCATTCCATCGAATTCATTCCATCAGATACATCAACAGACTTCTCGATTATCTTCTCTTCTTCAGCAACTTCCGACTCTTTACCGTCTTCTTCATTCTCCAAAACCGTTGGTGAATCGATCGAAAAGTCTTCTTCACATTCATCCTCATCATAATATTTCTTCAACATTCTTCTGACCTCTTCGGCATTTTCCATTTCTTCCTTCGTCGCCTGGATATCAGCTGCCAGAGGAACTTCGCACTTTCCATTCTCCAATACTTTTCTGACCATATCGATACACGGACGGCAAGTAGACGGAATCCAATCATTTCTCTTCCATGTGACCACGTGGACAAGAGAATGAAGATCGTCGACGACCGCCTTCACATAAAATCCGGTGTTGATGCATTTGAAACTCAGATACGTTTGTTCCATACAGACGGGTCCAACAGGGGAACTTTTAATGATTTCCATCATTCTGTCCCATTGTTCATCTGCTTCCGAATTGTATCCAGAGGTTCCAGTTGATTTCTGACAGTCCTCATCCGAATCTTCTTCCCAATCAGAGACTTCCGGAATCGAAACCTCTAATAAATCTTCGGAAGCTGGGGCTTTCTCCTCTTTCAACGTCTTCAGAAGTCTTTGAGTTTCAGCGCAGCTCATTTGAAGTTCTTGAATCAACTTCAAGAGGAATACGATGATCCCGATCAATAATGAGATGAGGATGAACCATGGGGAGAGAATAATAGAGACCAAACTCATTATTGATGAGAGAGAAGAGAGTGAAAGAAGAAACAACCACTCAGTAGCACGACAAATGAGTCGAATGAATCTGTAAACGATGCAGAATACCCTTCGGGACTTGACTCCGCCCACGATCAGATAATGGTCTGAAACGTGAAGAAACAGTCGGTGTCCAGATGGTAATCAAAGAGAGGGACGTGTAGACGTCATCAGAATGAGTACTTATAAACAGGTGAACGTGTAGATTCATCCAGATGTTGCAGAATAGTCGTGGGAAACTCTACGAAGGGAGACTGTATCATAAGAGTTTCTAACAGGATTCGTTATGCTTTTTGGGTTGTAAAATACTGAAAAACGATTGAATCGTGTATGAAATAGACTTTGTTTTGCTCTGAAACACCCGTTGACCTGAAACGGAATCGGGAGTTTCTTACAATAAGCAAAAACTTTAATCAGATGATTTCTTAATGAAAAGAAAAAGATAACACATTTGAAATGCTAAACCAAAGAACTCAAAAATCAAAATAAATTTCATTCGGATATTATAGTTTTCTCTTTCTTTGGGTCATCGATATTCTAGTGACTTTGCCGAACATGTTCATTAATGTACTAGAACTGATCAAAATGTACTAAACTCTCAATTCACATAAACACTTCCCATTCATCTGCTGTTCACTAAAAAATGGTCAAGAATCGACCTCTATCCCCATCGAAAAAAAGCGCCGGAAACAACATTCTGCAGAAATAGAGCAACTGCAAACAATCCAAAACGATCTTGCAAACCCCAATGTGCACCTTCACCTCGTTCTTTTCGACTGTTTAATCAGATGGAGGAGGGGTACATGCCCCCCGTTTCGAAGTGTATATCAGTTTGAAAACACTTCATTCTATTCGAGATCCGTCGTCGACTAGTCGTCCATCATGACGTTCTCCTCCACCATTGTTATTCTCTTCGGACTCTTCTTCGTGTGCTCTGCTTTGCCACCTAAAGGTACAGTAACCTCTTTTCTCGAGAAGGTTCTCATTTTTAATAGTTTCAGGATGCACTTCTTGTCTTATGGTTCCAATCGAAGAATCTGAAAAAGCTGGAATCTCAAGTACTAACAAAACTAGAAACACTGAAACAGGCTGCTTTGTAAGTTTTTCCATTTGTCCAGATGTCCACAATCTTTTCTTTTCTTCAGGTTCAAACCGTCCAATGTGCATCGAAAGAAAATGATTCTGATACCTACATTCAATTCAATAAAGGACGAAAAGGACTCTTCGCCGCCGTTCAACAAACCATTCAATTGTTCTGTAACGAAGAGGGAAAATGGGAATTCCGTCATTCGAAACTCACTTTGACCGTCAATTCATTGACCTGTCTATCCACATAATTCATCTGATTGATAGATTTTAGATGAAAGTAGGAATAAGGAGGAGAATCGATTGTTTGTATATTCCCCACAGAGAATAACATATTTCATTTCATTATGTGTCTATCATCTTGCCAATCATTGAACAAAAACGTTTGTATTTTAGTGTTTCTTTTGAATTCATTCAGAGAAAAACTTTGAAAAAAGCACTGTGATTCTGGTACTTGTATCAATAGCTATAACTAAATGTAATAACGATTTCAGCTGAAACTGAAGTTGCCCTAGTCATAAGCGTTGAAAATGAGGTATGTACTTACGGGTGCAGGTATTTCCGAATGTTTGCATTGCCGTTCAGATACAACTTCGGTTTTTATACGAACGAGGTTCTTCAACAATCAATTCTGAAAATTTATTCATTTTTACAGCACTCGGCTAGTTTTAAAGTTCGGTTTTCAAAAACTATCCTTGAGTAATTTCCAAAACAATCCACTCTGCAGCAGCACGGTACAGTAAGACATCCCATTTACAAGTTAAAGCCATCGACCTTTTTTTTCAGAATTAAGTTATTTATTCTGGCTTTTCGTAGTCTTTATTCAACTATACCGAACGAGAAATTGAAAAACCCCTCATGAAATACAAGTTCTCTTCTGAAATAAATCAGTATTTTTTTCTGATAAAAACGGAAGTTCCCCAACTTCCGGCTACGTCGAAAAGAAAAAAGGGAAATAACAAATTGAGGTTGTTATTTCAGATTTCTCCAATTTCTAGAAGTGCTTTTCTGAATTAGCTGAATGAAGACATAATCAAGGACATGCAGAATTCTAAGAACTAGTGGTGAGAGAAGAAGAAGAAGTACAATGATCTTGAAAAGAAGGTCTTGAAGTCATTCTCTGCATTCCTCTACAGAAAAAGGATTATTCAGTTCTTCTTTTCTGAACCCTTTCCCCTCTTTTCGAATTCCCAAAATAGCACTTTGAAACAAAAAAAAGTGTCAGAAATGCCATAAACCTCTCGCTTTTCTTCTCTTCTTTTACTCGTTCTGAACGGGAATCATCTCATGGTTCACTAAACAAAAACAATTGGGAGAGAGAGAGAGAAGAGCAATCTTCTGCGTCTCTTCATCTTCTGATTTCATTTCTAATCTCTTCGTTTTTTGGAGAAAGAGTATTCAATATATAAGTGCAAACACTTCCCCCATACTGATCTCTTCTTCTTTTGGAATAGAGAAGCACAAAAAGCAAAGCTTATGCACCTCATTCTCCTTCTTTTTCTTCTTCTTCCCCTTCGGATCCCTCTTTTTCTCTTCCCCCATCTCTTCATTTTTTGCTCCCAAATCCTCTCTTCTTCTTTTTTCTCCTCCTCCTCCCCCCTCCTCACCCCGTTTTTTCTCTCAATTTCATACGCTTTGTAGTAGTTTGGTCCTTCTTCTCCATCCACTACTGACACATTCACATAGTTTCTTCTTTCTTTTTTCTCAGCTCTCTTTTGGCTTATCCTCTTTTTCTCTTTTGGTCTCTTTTTTTGGAGAAATCAAGTGGTCTTCTTCTTTTTCTAATTAGTTTGTGTTCGTTTTTCAGATAGGAAATGATAATCGACGGAGTCGATGTCGATCTTCTCAAGTGGTTTATCATATTTTTTGTAGTTTCAAGTGTAAGTTTTTCTTTTTCTAAAACTGGACTTCAGAAAAAAAGGACTTCAGAAACTCAAGCCAATCCAAAAATATACGAAGAACCAAAACTCAAAACTCCAATTTTGTATTCCCTCAAAACCCTCTAAACAGAAGAAAACCAAAACTCAAAGAGTGTTGAAATCTAAAAACGCGTCACACCTTCCTCTCTCTTTTTCTGTCCATCTTGAGTACCCGTTGATTCTAAAATTAGAACTTCCCTGTTGACGTTGTTTGTTTTATTCAAATACATAGGTCTTCTTATGAAATATATTTCTAGTGACGGACACTTTTTGAAATAAAGAAATGATGAGATGAAGGAGTGACGACTGAACGTTCGAAGATTTATTTCCAAATGGACTAAGCTCTGTTTCAGATCGGATTAAGATGATGCCTTCAATGAGCTTTTGAAGAGTTCGGAGTGTTTTAGGAACAGCATAGAAGTTTTTAAGCCATCTGAAAAATTAAAATGTCAATATCCGTTCGGCATATTTTAGAGAATTCTGAAATGTGGTTAGCATAACCAAGTAAAATTCTGATGACTTATCAGATCATAGCCTAACTAACCAAAGCTAGTTCCAACAGTACCGATTAAAAAAAGGTACTGTAAGTAGGCGGAGCTTGACGATTCTAGGGAGTATGCCTAGGAACACACCTTAAAAACCTCCGTCTTCTGAAAATAAATTTTCAGATTCTAACATGTATATTCTTCGGATGGCGAATCATCGATAGTAAATCAGACATCTCAAAAATGGGACTCGATTGTTGTATTTGTCCACGTGGATTCACAACAAGACCTCCAAAACGAATAGTTCTTCTGGAGCCGACAACACGAATTCAACAGGCTGGATTCACAATTTATTGTGTCGATCGACCGATGCCAGCCACTAATCTACCGTATCATTTTGATCGAATAGAAGTGGAACAATGTCTGAATACTCTATTCGGAACAAGAAGTATCTTCATTCCGGAGACTACTGTAGCCGTTTCGATTCCTGCGAGAGGCTTCTGTAGTACTTCAGAATTCCATGCGTTTTCGAAACAAGATAAAACGAAAGAGAGTCCAACAGGCTATTCATATGAAATGTTATCGAGTAGTGTACAGGCATCAAGTACAGATTCCTTCAGTTTCTTTGGTTGTCAGTCTCATGTTCTGGCAGGAGTTACTGTTTATTTGGGAATTGGAGGAGAATTAATGGAGAGCTCTTATCGAATTAATTGTAATTTGATTCTCAAGAAAATGATTGGAAATGTGAATCGATATGGTCCATGGATTCCATTTGGAAGGACTTTTATTTGGTTGAGAAGTTTCTTCAGAGACTGGTTGAGACCCGTGTGTTACTGTAGATTTATTCTGTTGAGATTCAATGGTTTTCAGAATTACATCCGCCCGCTTCAACAACATCGATCTTCGGATGCCGATTCTCTTCGCTACCGTGTCCGACCGTCGTTTTCGACTACTTCAAGGGTTTCTCTCTCTCTCTCTCTCTCTCTCTCTCTCTCTCTCTCTCTCTCTCTCGCTCTCTCTTTCTAACTCTCATTCTTTCTATTCCAGATTCATAACGGAGCAGCAGAAGAGATAATTCAACTTCAACGTCGAGTCGAGCGAATGTTCGTTGCGAGACGACTCTCCTCCCCAAACAGTTTTCGACCTACTCCGGTTACTGTACACATGGGATTCAGTAGAACTTCTTCGATGAGAACTCCACGAATCCCTGCAGACGTGAATTTACATGTTTCTCAGGTGAGAGGTCTTCCTACTTTAGACGATATCTCGTTTCATAGTGAAGATAGAAAGAAAGTGTCAACTAATGAAATGTTCCTCTTATTATCAGCTATATTTTAATAGTTGACGTTTTTCTGATAACTTTCAAAGAAAGCGAGTTATGAGCGTTTGAATTTTTACAGTGCAGAGAGAGTGCAGACACTCTGACTGTTTCGGTTTTCCTGCGTTTCTACTTTGAAGCCCTGTATTTCGTTTCTTGATAGAGTTACCAAAAAGATGTCAACTAATAAAGTGTGTCTTATATTATGAGCTACATTTTATTAGTTGACACCTTTTTGATAACTCTTAAGGGAAAAAAGTTATGAACGTTTGAAGGTTGCACAGTAAAAAAGCTAGTGCAATCATTCCGCCATTTCGGTTTTTAAAGGGTTCTTACTTTAAAGCCCAGTATCTCGTTTTGCATTAAAGATATAAAAAATGTGTCAACTAGTGAAATAACAAATCCATCAAGAGCTACATTTCATTAGTTGACAATTTTTTGATTGAATGAGTAGGAACCGAGATAAATTCATTGAATCAACTTCCATAATAAATTCCAAAACATCGCTTCTTCCAGATAACCCGCGAAAGACCTCCTCCAATTAGAATTCCAACGGAATTCACAATTGAGATGCCACGTGACACTCCGAGTCCAGTGGAAGATATCATTGCTCATAATAAAGATCTTCCGCCAGATTATGCGACACTTGAAGCGGCCGAAGAGTTCTCTCAGCCGCCGCCCTATTGGAAAATATTCTGATTTTTGTATTATGAATCTAATTTATGAGATTACTGTAGCCTCAGAACTACAGTAATCATTTGCTTTTTACCTCTGAATCGAATCAAACGGATCTGTTTTTATCATTTTTTGTTCTTTTATAATTTATGAATTCATTTTCTTCCTCTACGTTTTTATGGGGTAATTGAATTTCAAATGGAAAAGAGAATTCCATTTACGAAACGGAAAAGCTTTTTGGAATCACGCTCTGAGGGAATTCGATTAAACAAATGTCAAGGATTATTTGAATTTCCATTTTTAGAAGACTGAGGAAAGCGCTTTCTAAAACAGAAGAAATGAATTCGGTTTGGTGCTGGGAGCGAAAATTAGATTCCGATTGTGACGAGTGCTTCGTTTCGAAAAAAATGCAAACTGTTTGTAAGAAATTGAAAGAGACTGTGAAACAATTGACCGTTTATTTAAAAAGTTGAGATACAGTATTTTACACAAAGTGTTCAATTCTCGATGACAGTTTCTTTGTCGTCTGAAAACCGAATCCTTGTCCAATGGGGTAGGTAATAATCCATTTCATGAAGATGACCTCGTCTCTGGAATGAAATTGAATACAACTAATAAATTCTCGAAACTCACATAAACTATATCATTCGTCATTCTGATATCAGTATAATAGACTCGATTTCCTTTTGAGAAATAACCAATCCACCATCCGAACGTTGATTTTGGGGCTGTAAAACATCAGAATATCAAGATATGCACTCTCAAAAACACGATTTCTTACCAGTTATAAAAACCACATCGCAGTTTTCTTTCGAATATATCAAATCATCGGATGGTGAGTTTTGGGAAATATGACTTCCATTATACAAACTTCTCATAAACTCTACATCATCTCCAAAGATAACAATTTCTTGATTCATTTTAGTCTTTTCTTTTGATTCAATGAAACGGATTGCCTTCTTCACAAATTTATCGTCAGACGGAGCCATGCCGTTTCGTTTGAAATCTCCTCTCCGGGTGTGAACACATATTCTAAAATAGATGAACTTGAAGACCATTTCAGAAAATATAAAACTCACATCTGTGTATTCTCATTGGATTTCGGTAAATTCGAAATCTCTCTTTTTCTAAAAGCTGATCAATTCGTCTCGCATTGTGGGAAAATATTTATAGTTCTGTTTGAAAAATCATCATTTGTGTTTCCTTTTCTTCAAATAAATACCTGATAATAGGAACCTTGTAGATGTAAATGTTGCTCATCAATAGTTTTCAGCATAGCGGGATCTTCATAAACGCAGCATCTCGGATTGAAGGGAACGTTTCGAGCAGTTGGAGGAACCTGAGAAGTACATTGTATACTCCTCGTGGACAATAATTTTTTTTAAAGAAACGAAACATACTGTTCCATTGACAACCAAAAATCTGTTGAATAAGTCCCGGCGAAGTCTCATTCGTGTCGATGAGCATCTTCCTTTCTGCATCAATTTCCACATAAAATATCGGAATTCGATTCAAGAAACGTGCGATTCCAACAAGAGATGACAATTCGAATAGATGATTTCCTGAAACAAATGTATAATTTTCCCTTATACTCTGAATGTTTACCTAATCGACAGTATGGAGTTAATCGAAATGATAAGTATTTAATATTTCTACTTTCATGATTATTTTTTGACGAAACTTTCAAATAACGGAGCAAAATTAATACGGAAAATGCAGCAACAAGTAAGAAGATCAATTGTTTTTGTTTTCTCATTGTATCTGAAGTGTAAAGGGAACTGTTTCTAATTTTTTTTTATTCATCAACGTGGCGTTCCAAAGGCCAAATGAGGCGGAGTTCCTCAAAATAGGCCCATAAGGGCCGAGTCCGGTCAAGTTTTGCTAAAACACTGCAGATTTTTTGCTTATTATTTACGGTTCCGATTTGTTTGGTGCTGGGAGCGAAGATTAGATTCAGACATTCTAACAAAAACTTTTTTCCATGAAATCATTTTTTTGGATTTTTCAATGTGAAAAATGCAATGCATATATACAGGAATGGTGTGAATTTTGAACCGGGACAAACTATTGGGGGCAATTATATGTCAAGTGAGGTCGGTTAGTTAGATTAGATGAGTGGTGTAATACCAAAGAGAAGTGGTATGAAAATGAATTAATGACATTGGAGAAGAGTCGAAGAGTCGACGCACTCGGCATTGGCAGCTGAGAAAACGGCGTTGGATTGGGCACATGTGAAGTTGATGAGAACTCCAGAGGAACATTGATGGTATTTGGAAGAGCAGAGACCATCAGAGAAGAGTCCATCGGTGGAACAATCGAATTGAGAGATTGGAGTCTCGTCGATGAGAAGAGTATCTGAAAGAGAAGATGATTTGAATAAAGAGAGGAAGAAGAAGATTCAATTACCTTCGATGAGACACTTCAATGAAGTCTGTGGATAGTCACAGATGAGAGTTTGCTCATTGAAGACCAAAGTGGAAGGACACTCGAAGATATCAACATGGCCGTTTTGACACGAGAGAAGACGTGGAGAACATCCGATGGCATGAAGTCCGTTTTCTAATCCAACACACTCGTTTTGTTCACCAGATCCTTCTCCTGAGGCCTCGCCAGAAGCTTCTCCTGATCCTTCTCCGGATTGTTCTCCAGATGTTTCTCCCGATTCTAAAACAGAACAAGACTATCTATGAATGATCATTGATTAGCTTACCCTCTCCAGAGTTTTCTTGGCATTCGGAGACATTCTCATCGTAATCACAACGTTGAGTAGCCTCGGAGAACTTGAGTCCAGCTGGGCAGAACATGACGATGGCACGTCCGTTGGTGCAAGCAGTGAATGACGATGAGCACTGTCCGAACGAGAAGTATCCGTCCTCTTCACAAACTGGTTTTGGTGTTGGAAGTCCGGAGCACTCAGCGACATCACGTGGCCAATCACAGACAAGAATCGATGGATTGAAGACGAGGGAAGCTGGACAGTTCATGACACGAGCGATTCCACCGGAGCAAGTGAGGAAGTTGGTGGAACAGACTCCGTTAGGATGGATTCCATCGGCCTTTCCATCACAAGTTGGTTCGATTTCACCAGATCCCTCACCAGAGTTCTCTCCAGAAGCCTCTCCAGAAGCCTCTCCAGATCCTTCTCCAGATGTTTCACCGGATCCTTCTCCAGAAGTCTCTCCTGATCCGTCAACAACGGTGATTTCTTCTTTGCATTCTTCGACAAGGGCTTGCCAGACACACTTTTGGGTAGAAGCATCATAGAAAAGTGGAGTTGGGCAACTGAGGAAACGGGCGGTGTTAGATGTACAGAAGAAATAGTAGGTGGTGCATCCTCCTGATGAATAGGCGCCGTCCTCCAATCCTTCGCAGACTGAAAATTAAAAGTTGCAGTTACAAAACGATTAACATCTGCCTACCGTTTTCAAGAATCTCTTCTCCAGATCCGCTTCCTTCTCCGTCTCCTGATCCTGATCCCTCTCCTGAAGCCTCTCCAGATGCTTCGCCAGATCCTTCTCCAGATGTTTCTCCTGATCCTTCACCAGAAGTCTCACCAGAACTCTCACCTGATCCCTCGCAACCAACGACATTGTGACGCCAATCGCAGATAAGAAGTGGTTCGTTGTAGATGAGGTCAGCCGGGCAGTCCATGATTCTGGCGATTCCACCGGAACACGTCAAGAATTGTGGTTGGCATTCTCCAAGAGCGTAGAGTCCGTCGAGAGCGTTTGTGCAATCTGAAACGACATTCTTCTTGATAATCTGATTAATGAAGCGATACCTTGCAAAAACTGTCCGTTGGCAGCAGTGGCAAGCGCCAAGAGACCCAGAGCGACGATCGTCTTCATCCCCTGCAAAACAAAAGTTGATCATAACAAATAAATTTGAAAAGTTGCGAATAAATAAGAGCGAGCGAACGTTATTTAACATTGAGACAAAATTCACAGAAAAACGAAAGTACAACGGCACAAATGAATAAATTCTGCATGACGAATGAAATTTCGAAACAAAACAATGAAAACAATAACAGAAATGACGTATATTCCCGCGCGAGATCAAATGATTTCAGGTCAAACATGATTCATGGAAAAAATAATTTTTGAAATTCTTTCCCGCGTCACTCTGCGATAGAGCACAAGTACATTAATCCCCATTTTATTTTCCCGTGCTCCAGTCCAATTTTCATCGCTATTCAAAATATTTACAAAAACATATTTTATTCTCATGAAAACTCTTTCGAAACAAGGAAAAGTAGAAATATAGAAAGGGAGAGTAAAAAAATAAACTGTTTAAAAAAGTAAAACCAAAGAAAATTGTATTCAGTATAAAACAAATTTAAAAAAAATAGAAAAAGAAAAAGAAGAAAAATGAAGGAAAAAAAAGAAATGTTTTAAAACCTAATTGTAAAACCAATAATAAGATACAAAATAATTCAAAAAAAAATAGAATTCAAAAACTCATTTCGAAGACCGTCAATATTGCGTGTTATTGTCCAGATGAAAAAGGAGGATGCTGTCTGCAGACATATTTCGAATAATTTGAATATTGTCAGCAAATGCTTCGTGTAACTGAGAGATAGAATCTGAACATAGAAATAGAGCTTCTCGACGAATTTCAGAAAGTTTACCTCTCGATAATCCGATGAGAATGTCAACACCGGTCGTTTGACGAAGAAGTTGAAGAATCTGAATTAATCAATGTTGCTCAATGTTGCTCAATGTTGAATCTAATTTCGGAAAAATGCAAGTTAAAACCTGATAAAAGAGAAGATCGATGCGTTGAAAAGGAGTGAGTTGTCTCATGAAATAGCATCCATTGTTCGTGTTGTTGTCGATGGAATACTGATCATAAGTGATATAAGTAACGATGGAATAAGCCAGACCCCCAAAGTAATTGAGAATCTGTTTTCCTCCAATTTTGTTCTTCAACCAACTGACTGAACATGTAATCGAGGCCAAACTCATTGTTGACCTATAAATGATTTTTTAAAATCTAGAATCAAGAAAGAAATAAAACGGGAATATCGATAAAATAACCGAATGATGTTTTTACACTTCGTTTTATCGAAACTTATAAGGAATAGAAAAAATGGTGAGCTATGGTCAGGGGAAGAAAAATGAGGAAGAAAGGAGAAGGCGATTGTGCTCTTTTATTTTTCAAAACGTTTCTAGTATTTTTGATGCACACCTGGTTTATGTCGTCATTAGACAACAAAACTATTTACTGATAAAAACGAAAAGAGAGTCGAAGATAAAACAATCATTGACACTGTTAACAGAACTGTTTTGAATTTCGACAAAATTCAACAAAAAAAATCATCCAGAGTAGGAATAGTTTTTGAATAATTCGATAGGGAAATTCCCTTATCTATGGAAATTCCCTTATCTATGGAAATTTTCTTATCTAATGACCATAAGAATGAAATCTAAAAAGTTAAATATTCGCACGCCCCTAGTTAATCATTCCTCATGATGAATCATAAGGAATCATGAGAACATGCTCTTTTTTTCTCTTCTTCTCTCTCTCTCTCTCTCTCTCTCTCTCTGATAAAGTGACGAAGCTTATTCCGAGAATGAGATTAAAGTTCCGGTTTTGAAACACGAGTGATAAATCGAAAGTTCATTCAAAAAACTAAATGAAATTGTTAATGAACACATGGCTGACAAGCATCGTAATTCTTCAAATAAGTCAATCCACAAAGCATTTCTTTCGGTGGTTTGTTGAACAATGTCTTCTTTTCATTGATGAATCCATTTGTGATCTGTAAATCCCAGATACTTTTTCCCCTTTTCCATTCAGTACTCTCACCCGATTAGTCTTCTTCGGCAGTTGTTTCTTGGCTTTTTTCACCAGTTTCACTCCTTCTTCTCCTTCAACACATTTCTGAATTCTGAAAACAAAAACTTCTTTTCATTTTCTCATTTCAATTTACTTTTTAGCGATCTTCTTCACATCTTTCTCCGTATTTTCTGAGCAAGGAACACTTTTTTCAATGCATTCTTCTCTTGTTATCTCTCCCCAACTGTATCCACTTTGGGTGTAACATAGAATTGTCGGCAGAAAGTTTCCCTCAATGTACTTCTGAGTGCATGCAATATCGGCTTCCCACGTGTCCGATGGACAAATATTCCTGGAAGAAAATGAATTAGGCTCCGCCCACAAGACAACAATCTCACCATCTGTTTCCGTCTTGATCCGGTTCAGATTCACAAATTGGAACATATTTAAGATCAAGAAAGTTCGGATAAGGGTCTAAACGATCCAAGAATTCACTCAAATGTTTCAAATAATGAAAAGTGTCTCTCGGGGAAGCAGTTGCATCAGAAATAAGTACTTTATCCTGAGCGTATACTGTAGATATCAATACAAAAATAACCGGGAACCACTTCATGATCAGAATACATTTTCATGAAGGAATTCCTGCTCTTTTAAAGTATTTCGATAGACGAGGTCATCTGGGAAATGTCAACAAAACACTGCAGACAATGTGTTGAGAAGAATGTTCAAAAGTTGATATAATGGGCAAATATGGAGAACCAAAGCACATAGATCTTCCGGTTTGGGAGGATGGAATTCAGAAAAAAACTCTTGCAGCAGACTGTCATGTATTTCCGTTTGTCGTGTCACAGTATCAGTTATCTTTGAATAGAAATAAGACCAAGAATCTACAAAATAATTTATTCTTAATGAAAAATAGTTCGAGTTCTGGTTTCAGGACTTCTTATCGACTTCCATCATCCGGCTTTTTTGGTCGCCAACTTCTTCTGGCGAACACCCCGTTTGAGTGGAGCAGTCTTTCCGCAAATGAAGAACATGTAGGAATAATGATTGGATTTGCTGTAATTTTCAATTCTTTGGATCTTAAACGCAGACAAAAGAATGCAATTCAAAATAGTTGCATCGAAAGTGATGACTCACTGAACATGAATCGCAGTCCTAAGGAAAGACACTGTTTTATCACCATCCGTTGTCCACTCCCGACCGTGATGATTGAAATTGTTCAGAAGAGTTGAGTTGACAGCAACTCCGCCTGTCCAACTCGCCACAAATTCTTTCTTTTCAACTGGATCATAACAATTGTTATCACATGGAGATTTACCACCGAGGAAATAGTGATCATCTACCTGAATTTGATCTGATTAGAAACTCGTTTCTTTAACCTCCTACGGCACGAGAGCCGAAAATTACCTGATACTGTTTTCCGTTTATCAGTGCAAACCTTCTATGAGATGATGTGATATCAGATCCAGGCGGATAAGTGGGATTGACTGAAAAACGATTAAAAAAAGAAAAGAAGTCGATAATTCGACTCACTACTCTCGTTGACTTTCTTCAATTCCTCCAGACTGTCGAATCCTGATAACAAAGCGCTAATGTTCTGACACATATTGCTGGCAACATCTCGTAGTACTATGTTCTTATTATCGATCTGGATACTGTCATTATGATCAGACATGATTTTAGATAGCTTACGTAGTGACAGAAAACTTGACCATCCTTTCGACGGAACTGAACAGGAGGTTCCCATCCGTTCTCTTGAATACAATCGCCATACACCCAATCGAATGTTTCTGAAATGAATATTTGATCAAATGACAGCCTTAATATCTCTTACGAAGTGCACAAAGAAGAGGAGCTCTCATTCCAGCCATTGTTGGATAGCGGCCATTTCTGAAAGAGAATAGAGAAAGTTAAGAAAATGAGGGTAATAACCTATTAAAACTGAAACTATGTGCATCACAATAGTCATTCGTTTTATCTCCTCCGTCTTTGTAAACAGGGAAATTAGTTTTTTCATTCCATTGTCTGTAGTCTCCTTGTTGGCATCCACTGAAATACAGAAATGTCATAAAAGATAGAATATATCAACTCACTCGTTCTTGAAAGCATTTGTAAGATAAAAAGGTTCAGATAAATAGTCCTTCACTTCGTTGAAATCATTTTCAACAGAAGTCATTGGATAACTCTCAACGTTCAAAATACTTCCGAGTTGTTTGCAATCCGTGTCGAAATCAGTGGTATTGAACTGGAATATATCAGTTTCGACCCCCTTTTTCTTTTTTCGTTCTTGGAAGAGTGTCTGTCGAATTCTGAATTATATTCTATTGAAATCAGAATTAAAGAAATGAAAACGAACGTTTTGAAATTGGCCGTAGGGAAGATCGCACCTCCAGGATAAACAGTTATCGGATAGATTTCACTGTAAACATTAGCCAGATAATACATTTCAGCCATTGTCATTGGAGGAGTATATTCACAAATTGCTTGATGTTTCGAATCAGGATCATCCATCAGAATGTCTCCCATCCTTGAATCATATTTATAAGCACCATCTTGAACATAAATCGCCGCAGTTCCAACAGCATTGTCATAGTAACTTTTGAGATTTGGTACATTGACCCAAGCGTCTTGAATTCCCTGCATTTGTTCAAAGTATAGTACGAGGTTGTCGCCGTAGAATTCTGCCAAACGATATCCACTACCACCACCAGTTTCCTTGTTACAGAATTGATTCGCTTCTTCTAGAGTGACAACAGAAGTAGACACTTTGTAGCATTTTCCGAATATTTGCGTGTAGACATTGTCACATTTTAAATTCATTTCTGAAAAAATCCACTCGAAATCAGAAGAAAAGAATCGAAAAACTAACGTAATGTACACTTAGTCCCTCCGTTATTTGAATCGGGTTCTGCTCCGATAATGTAGTAGGGAAATCTACTTTGGCAAAGCTCTTGGGCATGTTTCTAAAAATACTTGATTCGATTGACTCAAACGGAAAACTTACCGGGTTGTCAGTCGGAGTTTCCAATGTTACAGTACATTTGTATCCCATATCTGAGTATCCACTTTTCACTTCTTCAATTTTCGTCGCTCCATACATGTAGCATATTTTCATTGAACTGAGATCCACTGTTCCGTTATTATTCCCTTGGAATGAATCCAGGGTTTCTTCATTTGACTGGACACTTGTCACAAGGAATAAAGCGGAAAAGAGAAGGAGAAGCTAAAATGAAAATGATTTCTCTTTCGAAATCATCGATGAGTTACCATTGGAAGCTTTTTTTCTCGTTGAAAACCCACGTTTCTTTTCAATTTATGTTTTGAGCAGACGGCGTCAGTAGAGAGTCTTCGGAGAATAATTCTAAGAAGGAGAGAATAATTCTGCGATAATAACCCCTTCCCGTTTACTTTCCTTCCAATTTAATCTTGATAAGAAAAATCAAGGTTTCTAGGGTAATATGTCAAAAAAAAGAAATTATGAGACGTTAATCTTTTTTCAGAACGTGTTTATTAAAATTTTATTGAATCGTAATAATAACGGTCTTATTCTTGGCTTATCTCCAAAGAATTTCTCGATAACTAAATCTAAAATGAAAGTTCTTCAATTCTTGTATTCATGTTAAAATGTATTGATATTCATCACAACTTCGGGTTTAAGATGAACAATATTATTTATTAAAGGCGAGAAAGAATGCATGTTTTGGTACACAAATGAAAACCTGTCATAAAATTGGAAAAAAAATGAAAAAAAGACTAGAGACTCAAAAACAAGAAAATGCCTTTAGCTGAGAGGAATGAGATCGAAATGACGGGAGGTGGGGAAAGACAAAAAAAATTGGAATTTCGTTTGAAAAGTATCACAGAGTCCATTCTTCGGTTCTCCAAACGGCAATCGAGTAGACATCGGAAAGCTTTTGTTCGGAGACGAATCGATGGGAGAGACTTCGGAATTGTCGTCCGACGCAGACGAGAAGGGCGGCTCCTTGAGTTTCGACGGTGGCTGGACTTGATCGGAATCTGGAAGACAAAGAATAGAAGAGGGTTACTGTAGAAATGACATACCTATCAACAGTTTCACTGACTCTTTCTCTGACCCATCCGAGACCACTTTCCGAAGAGGCCGTGCTCAAAGTGGTTGCTTTGCCACGTATACTTTCCTCTTCTCGAGAAGGTTCTTCCAGAATACAAATCGACGTGATGTCTCCTTCGAACGGACGGCACGCCGATAGAGGTTGAAGCTGAAAAGAGGGCATGAACGAATGGAAACAAGGGAAGAGTCTTACTGTAGCAGAATGAGCAATGACAAGTAACCCTTTGGATGTTCCTATATACAACTGATCTCCATCGCTTCTTTCTAATAATCCAAGACAGGTTACGTAGTTTTGATTAGCCATTTCCATATCGATTGTATGAATTGTCTCACTTCCAGGCATCACTTTTCGAATATCCAAAGATCCTGTCACTTGTCGTTTTTCGACTTCAACCATTTGAATCTTTGAACTATTCTCCAGTGAAATCCATACTTTCTGTGCATCTTTCGATCCGACTAACTGTCTGACAATTGATTTATCATCTGGAAGATATAGACTCGAAGAGAAACTGAATGTGTTGTTCGTCGCCAAATGATGAATTGAGATTCGGCCTTCTGAATGGCCCGCCCATATTTGACGAGTTGATCCGTTGTCGAGGAATGTGGCTGTTCGAATTTCATACGGAGAATCGAATGTTCCGAGATGGGAAACCTGAAATGGTTTTCTGCTTCACTTGAGATTCAGGCTCCGCCTCTTTTTTGTAAATTCTTTTTGATTAATTTTGGTTGTTTTTAATTTGAAGATGTTTTTATCGAACTTTCTCTTTGTCAAATTTAATTTTTCATTCATTTTTTTATTGTGAACAATACAACTTGAAACGCCGGAAGTCGCGCGCACAGATGCCCATTTTTAAAAATTGTGCAGGCGCGCTCAACTGATAAGAACTTTTTAGCGCCAGTTCGAAATGTGTTGTTTTGTTTGTTTGTTTTTCTTTTATCCCTCCTAATTTTCTGGATTTCCTTCATTTTTTGTGCTTTTTGAATAGAAAAATGAGTAAATTATATTCAAGAAATTAAAACCTTCAAAATAAAACTGGCTTATCGTGTTTTCCCCATGTTTTTCGTTATTTTTCATGTAAACGCTATTTTTCAGGACTTCCGTTGGAAATCGACGCCTCGAGCTTTTTGAAGGTGAGTTTTTGTTTGAATTTTAAAAAAAGTAACGAAAACTCACTGAATTTGTCTCGGACAGCCTTAAAAGCACAATTTGTTTTTCTGATATCAATACGAGAACATCGTTACTGATGAGTTCCGGCGCACGTATCTAAAATTCACTTTCTAAAATTACTTCTTCTCTCGAAATCCTTTACCAATGTTCCGTTGAGTGACGGCAATTGCAAATGTCCAGCTTCATGAAGAGAAATTCCATAAACAGACACTTGCCCGCACTCGTCACAAGACCATACCGAATCTCGAACTTTGCTCACATATTTCGATCTATGAGGCAGTTCGATTGACTTTTGATCGACAAATCCGTATTGAGTGCATCCCATAACAACCATTTCCTTTCCACTTAACCATAATTGTGCTTCGAAATCATCGGGATCGTCGATCTCGTCTGTTATCGGAACAGCCAGCAATTGAGTTGGCGGAAGGGCTTCTCCGAGTTCACAAACATCTAAAAGATGAGTGAATTCTGGAGCAGCACAGAATCCAACTAATTGAGAGGAAGATGGACGAGATTCTGGATGAGCAGACCAGCAATGAACTAGAAGATCTAGCATTGGTGTCGGAAGAAGAAGCTCATGGGGAAGAAGAACTGGTCGGGCACCGTCCAACATTCTCTCTTTCACGTGTTCTTCGCCTTCGAATGGGAATTTGAGAGTGAGAAGTTCATAAAGGAACATTCCGAATGAGAAACAATCAACTTTCTGAGTGTACTCCTCTTCTCCGTTGAATCTGACTATCTCCGGAGCCATAAATCCTTCAGTTCCTCCGAAACCTTTTGCTCCTCCCGACGGCAGGACACTTCTAGAAATACCGTAGTCTCCTAGTTTCAGAAGAACATCCGTCTGTGTACTGAAGGGTGCTGGGAATCTCCATCCAAGAACGTTCTCTGATTTAAGATCTCTGTAGATAATATGAGCGGAATGTAGATATTCCAAGGCTCGTGCCACTTGAACGGCTGACTCTTTTATCACTCCAAGTGAAAGTTTGGTTCCCGCTTTTCGATGAGATCCGAGTAGTTGGTTCAGTGCTCCGAGAGGCGCCAATTCTACGACCAGAGACAATGGGAATGTACATACTCCGACTAATCCAATGACATTTGGATGCTTCATTCGACTCAAAAGACTCAGTTCTTGTCTAGAAGTACAGTATGCTCGACAAGCGAATTCCATGCTGTCTCGCTTCCATTTATCTGCCGCCGCTTTATAAGCAGCAAGAGCAGATGGTCTTCCGCCGGGTCCGGGGTCCACTGGTTCCAGCATTTTCTGTGCAACCTCACAGAGTTCTCCGTTTGGTTGTCTTACTGTAGCCCGAAAAACAAAACCGAATGCTCCTCTTCCCAACATTCGGCTTCGCTTCAACTGGTCCACGTGAATCGTCAAAGCGTTCTCTATATCGGCGAATACAGTATCCGGTGCAAGTTCTCTCATATGAAGTCCTCCGTGAGATGGGCATTCAACCCAATTGTATTCTCTTCCGGCGAGCATGCATTCCTCAATGACGAAACAATGAACAACTCCAGCACGACACTTCGAAATGTCTCCAGTAGTACGAGAACCTTTCATGTGAGAATTGCTGAAAGACAAACTTCAAATAGTCTAGTCAAAAGAAGGCTCACTTGTTAACCGGAAGTTCTCCATCGTCTTGTGATCTCCGATGTGATGCTGATGATGACACGTGGCTTCTTGAAGCACTTCTCTCCGCATCACGCACACAATGCGGACACAAAACGTATCGAGAAACGAGTAGATCTCCTTCAGAACTATGAACGAATCGAGTTCCCAAAGCGGGGTACCTGAAAGATCATTTTGTTTTTTTTCTCGTGAACCTTCGAATCAACGTATCCCACGTGGATTCTCACTTTTCTGTTGAAATTTGATTAAGTCCTCTTTATTTCGCCTGTTTTGGCGATGGAAGAACCTGTACAACAGACTACTGTAAGTACTTCCACGTCATCAGAATTTTATTCTGAATTTCTAGGAAATTATGAACGAGGCGGCTTCACCTGAAGAGGTGACGTCTCCTGATGCTCCAAAAGTTTTCGATTACGCTAGTATTGTTGCCGAAAGATTGGTAAGATTCAGAAGATTCAAAAGATCTATTCCATTGTCCTCAGAATAAACCCTTCGACTACAAGAAGGCGTACGGTCGTCAGCCAGCAATTCAGCTGCAAAAGAAGACGTATGAAGAGCTTCTTGCTCAAATCGAACAAGAGTCTGATAGTGATAGTGATGATGAATTCGTCGAAATTCATGCATCAGTCGGAGAACGTTCTATTAAGACATTGGTAAGAACGAAGTGCTCGATTGAGAATTATTCGAAGCTTTTCAGACAAATGTTCCGATTGTTCATGCCTTTAACATGGCAGAAAGTCGTCTAGAATCGACAACAACTGCCAGTCAATAGGCTAAGAAAAACGGGAACAAAGAACATTACAAAGATAGAAAAAGAACTTGCCAGTCCTCGAGTAACGTGTCCAATAAATCTGATATCAACGCCAATAAACGGCTTCTTCCTTCCACATCAGTTTTCATTGATAGTTTTCTTCCATATTGTGAAGCTGTTGAAATATTTAACGAGTTGACAACCATTTCGACAATAGGACGATGCGAAGGCTGATTCCATGTTCGCCAGCATTTTTGTTCGTCTTTGGCACGCATATCTAGGCTACTGTAGTCGATGTCGCGTATCTAAAAATTAAAAATTTACTCAGCCATTAAACTATTAAACAAACCTCAGCCAATGGGAGAAACTGTTTGAGAGTGAACAGGGAATGCCCTTTGACATGTAACTCTATTCCTGTTTGCCACACAACCCATTCGGCTTTCGCGTGTTTTGTGGCGATGTCGGCTATTTTGGCTCTATCGGCACTTGTTGTCATGAAGATACTCTCTATCGCAGCACACACATTCTTATCTCCGATTATTCGTGTCACAAGACGACTCCAGAAACCAGATGGAATGTAAGCAAGAGCGTATATTCTTCTCAACAACTGATCATCATCATAAGTAAATTGAAGCATAACGTCTTCGAATTCTCCTACATTTGTTTCTGTTGGAGAAGCACGACGTAAAGGAGATTTAGTCGGAGATCCAGTCGGACTCGGGCATCTTACATTCCATTGTGCCATTTTCATTCGAATCTTCACAGCCGACGCCAGAAAATCAGATCTCAGTCTGTATTCATCTGGGAGAAGACTCGGAATCATCAGTTGTCTTGGCTGAGTAGCCAGAGCCAATTCGAATTTGTGAAGGAGATCTAGAAGTTGAGTTTTCAGTTGAGCAACAGCTCCTGATTTGAATGATCTCGTGAGAGGATTGATTGCATCTGTTGATAAAAGTCCAGCTGATAGATTGGGACTTCTCAAGATCACAATAGATGTTAGAAATTCAGCCAACCATAACGGATCTACGAATATCAAATCTCGAAGAGTGGCATCTTCGAATCGGACAAGCTCTCCGCAATCATGAAGAAAAGTGCACGCTCCATAAAACTCGATGTCATCTCTGAACGGAAATTCTGATAGATAGAAGAACATGATCTCATTCTCACCTGAAAGGTCTTCCATATTTGCTCATCATTCTCTTCCTCACTCTCTCCTTATACGCCTCCACAGTCATCACTGCCGGTTGTCCCTCTTTCCTGAATTCAGCTCCCAACTCTTTTGTCACTTTCATCAATGCAACGTAGGAGGATGGAATCTGTTGTTCCATTGCTCTCTCCTTTCCTATTCGTACTTCCCACGCTGTACGATATATTGAATTCAAAAGAGCCTTTATATCATTCCTCGTGGTCGATGTGATCAAAATCACATCAACAACACGTGGCAACCCTGATTTGTCTGCGTCTGCCACCATATATCGACTCCTCACTTTCTGTTCCATAATGTCAGCGAATGCGGGACCAAACTTTGAGCTGTTCGATGTAACTTGATCCAAATTCGTTCCCACCAGAATAACTGTTGAGTTCGGAGCTCTCGCATGAATATTGATGAGCCACGTGTCCAATTGAGAAAACGCTTCTTCTCCATCGCTGATTTTCCAAAGTACAAGGTTCAAAGATCTTTTACTCAGAAAATATTGATGAGTTGCATGATACTCTCTTTGACCGCCGAAATCGATAACCGAGAATCCGATGGGACCGAGATTCTTATCCCCTTTTGATCGTTTCGCTTCGAATTTCCATTCAGCCTGTCGAATGACTCCAGTTTCCGATTGTATTGGTTGCCTCTTCTGTACGGCTTCTTTACTCAACGCTTCCCAAATTGTCGATTTTCCAACTCCGTCTCCTCCTAAAATCACAATTCTCAAGTGATGATAGGTCTTTGATTCTTCTAGAATCGTTTTCAAATACGCCACGATCTCCACTGTTTTACAATTTTCCACATTGACCATTGACTCGAGTGGCTCTTCCAAAGAGCATCCTTTCAGTGATAGACTCCATAATCTGGAGAGCATACCGTAATCCGGAGGTAATTCTTTGATTCCTGTATTTCCTGATAGATTGAGCATTGAAAGAAGAGATAGTTTTGCAATGTCCGGAGAGGCTTGGAGTAGTTTATTGTCACTCAAATCGAGTACATTCAACGCCGGAAGCAGAACTTTCGCAGTCGAAGAGACTGAAATCGAACGAAGACGATTTCCAGCCAATTGCAACGTCTTCAGCCATTCCAATGAATCGTGTCTTTTGTGAACACATTCTTCTTCTTTTTGTGGATCAATAGTTGCATGATGACGAGAGACGCTCAGACTTCTTTGAGATCTAACCGCTGATTTCGATCGACTTCTATGCTGTCGTGCTGGAGAATTTCTACGTTTTGGAAGCATTGAACCATTGGCTGTAGTCGGTGGAACTGCATGACAGACGACGTGAAGGGGCGTGGCCTCAATGAAACTCTCTTGGATCTTGTTATAAGACAAATCCAAAGTTCTCAAATGTGCAGGAACACAAGCCATTGGTGGGAGTGACGTCATCGAATTGTTTGACATATTCAGAATCAGAAGTCGAGGACAAGTACACGCCAGACAGAATGGAAACGTGTGAAACTTGTTGAACGATAGATTGATTGTTGTCAAAGTGTTGCTAGAAGTGACTGGAAAGTCGGGAAACAGAGAGTCATCATCCACTTTCGAAAGGTTTATACTCGCTTGCCACACATTCTGACGTCGTAATGGGTTGGTGGTGACATTAGGAGGATCATCGACCACAATCGAATTCAATTCATGAGCCGGTGATTGGGTGTTGTTATTTGAACTCTGAAGACGTGGTCGTTCTCCTCTTGATGCTCTTGCCACCATTGGAAGTGTACTTAGACGATTGTGTGATGCATTCAACTCTTTTAGAGCAGGACACAACCAAATGTATTCTGGTAGTTGACTCAATTCATTCTTCGAAACATCTAATTGTTGTAGTTGAGGAAGAGAAGAAAGGAATTGAATTGTCAGACATTCCAGTTGATTATTTCGTAAATTTAGAATTTCTAGCGATGTTGAACTGATATAATATGTTGGAATCTCGATGGTTCTGATACTGTTATCAGCTAAATTAAGAGATCGAAGTGATGGCATTTGGAAGAGAATACTTGGAAATGTTGATAGTCGATTGTCGGATAAATCGACACGTGTAATGGCTGCGAGAGATAGTCTCGTTGTCCGGAGTCTCGGATTCACGTGAAGGGCTGCAGCAACGAACCAATCTGATTGAAGTTGCTCCAGATTCGCAGAATTCCAGTTCAATTGAGCTGCTTTTGAAGGGCACAAAGAACTCGGAAGAAGACTTTGACCCACTTGAATCTGTCCCACATCGATATTTTTCTTGTTGATTTTGTATTCTGGGTCGGCGAATACGAGACGAACTAGAAATACTCGAATGAGTTTTTCGTTCTTTCCCTGAGCAGCTAAACGCAGTGCTTTGTTGTCTGTGTCAAGAGCTCCGCGATCCAAAAGAAAGTGAACGATGTGTAGACCATCGGAACGAACAGCTTCAACGAGGGCTCCGGATCCAATACAACGTCCTTCCTCTACACTATACTCTGTGTCTAATACGGCTAATGGAAGGTTGATATCGGCTCCGGCGTCTAGAAGAAGGTTCATTAATGGAAGGTTCTGATTGAATGCAGCAAGCATGAATGGAGTTCTTCCACGTGTACAATACACATCCAATTGGAATGGACATCGTTCTTTTCCGTCGATTGATGTGCATTTGAACTGAAAGTTCTTGAATAAAAAGAAGATGTTCCCTCCTTAAACGAACCTCTGTCATCACTTGAACCACTCCCAAATGACCTTCTGCCACTGCTAAATACATTGCCGTTCGACACTCCCCATCGACTTCATTCACATCCAGAGCCAATTGATAGGCCGGAGCACCGACCGTATCGATTTCCATTAGGAATTCCGATGGGAACGGGAAGTTAAGAATTCTGAAAATGTTGAAGTAGCTAGAGACGTCTTCTTAGTTCTTACGTATGAACACATTCCGAAGATCCACAACGGGCGGCCCAATGGAGACACGTTGATCCTTCGTTGTTTGTCAATTTGACTAGTTGCGGGAATTTCTGAAAACTTTCTATTTGAAAAATGCCAAAACGATTGCTCATAATTTTAATTTTCAGCACAATGGCTCCTGGTAACATAATCCGTCGTTTGACTAGTCATCGTAAAAATCAAAAGGGTGACAAACCGCCTCCAATCACGACAGATACAGGAGAAACTCTTCATAAGGCCATCGAGATGCTAACGAAATCAACAGAAGAGGCAATGAATCGAGGAACGGCGAAAAACATTTCGAATCGTGTCGAAAGTATTTGGAATTGTGTATTCGACATTGAACACGAGGTCGCACCACTCAGAAAATTCGAAATGGCAGAGCAATTGGTCAGTCGTCCGGATGTCATTCGAAAGCTTCTCTTGGTCTTTCTAAACGCAGATGTCGATGTGAAACGGAAAATCCGTGACGTTCTGCTTCTCCTGAAGGCGTGGTCTTCGAACGATGCTCTGGAGAGCAGTGTTCCTCGAACAGACCGTTCAAAGCAGGCAAAAATGTCTCAATTACTCTATAGATGTCGTTCGGAAGTATTCAATATCATTGACGAAGGACGAGATGGCCCTGAATCTGTTGGTCTTTACAATGATATCATTCGAGTTTTCGCCAGAGATCATGAATGTTTATTGGTGAGTTCTAGATGAAAGGGGCGGAGTCTAAACACGTATTTCAGGCGATTTTCAAAGATGAGGGACTCAGTGCAGACGGTTATCGAGTCAGAAATGATGGATGTGTCTGGAAACTTTTCGATCGAATTCTGACCGTCGAAGATCTACGCGGATTTCATCTCTATACAGCATTCTACGATACTGTAGAGGTATGAAGAAAGAGTACAGTAATCTATAAAAGATCTTCTTCCAGATGCTTTTCGCTCCGAATCAATCGATTGTCAACGAATTCATCATCAATAACATGACCCGATTCAAACAGACAATTCATAAACTAATCGCCATGAAAAACTTTGTCATTCAAGCCAGATCTCTTCGTTTCCTTTACGGAATTCTCACTTCATCCACAAATTATCATATTCGTTCCCATTGGATGACTGATCCTGATCTCATCAAATCAATTTGTCTTTCAATTCAAAGTGATCAGAAATGTGTTCGAAAAGAGGCGTTTGCACTTCTGAATCTCTTCATTCAAAATCCACGTAACTCTCCGAATATCGACACATTCATTGGAGATAATCGAGATCTTTTGGTAAGAAAAATCCCGTTTCTTTCACAAAAACCTTGATTTTTCAGCTTGCATATTGTCTCCAGAATATGCCGAACACCGTCTACAATGGAATCAGATATGATGATCTGGAAGAGAATGTTCTCGTTGAAATCACAGAGAAATTGAGGAGATGGGAAGATCGATTCCAGGAAGCACCCGCTGGAAGAGTAGTTCTTCCACCTCCAGATTTGAGAGGTTTGTTCAGTTGAAAAGGATGACTGTAGCCTTCATATTCTCATTTTACAGATCCAAATTTCGAAAACTTTGAAGATGATCGAAGAAAAGAGATACCGACATTGAATCGCATCGCCAATAAAAATCGTCAGCAGAAACCGATCCCATTGAGCACTCCGATGATATTTGGATCTGCCAGAAGAAGATCCACACTCTCTCAGTGATCCCCCTTCTATTATCATTATTATTCGTTTATTTCTAGTTTTTATCCACTTCCTGTATATGAACATTTTATCTCTTACCTCTAAACACAATTGTAATACTTTGACGTTTTGAGATGATACCGCTGCATGGATTACTGTATCTTTTGTAATGTGATTCTGAAGAAGATGCTCTTCGAATTGAAGAAGATGACGGACTATTTCGATGTGACCATTCGTACAGGCACTAAATGAAATAATCTACAGTAATCTCAAAAAGGGGGCGGAGTCTGAGACTCACATGAGAAGGGCGGTATCGTCTTCTTCGTTTCGACCATTGAATATCACTTCTCGATTCTGTTTTCTGAAAGAAGTTTGATGTGCAGGTGGATGGGATACTGTAGATGTCTCTGATACAGTATTCCTACAGTAGGAACTCACTTGTCCATATTCTTCGATAAAATGTCATTGACAGCTTCCGAACTTCCAGAAATACATGCACTTATCAACATTATATGGGCCTCGTTCACATCTTCACTCTCTTTTTCTGAAACTTCTCTTTTTGTGGAATAGATTACGGTAGTTGGGAGACTCAGTGTGTACTTCTCTCGAACAACGAGTTTTTATTTTTTTTTCCTGGTTTCAGAAGTCCTGTTTTGAGTTTTTAGACTTTTTAACAATTCGCTTTTTAATGTATTAACTTCAAGCCGTCATATCTCATTTTCTGTGGGGAATACAAAAAAGTTTTCAACTAATAAAATGTTGCTCATAATAAGATAAACATTTCATCAGTTGACACTTTTTTGATATTTTCACTCCGAATTGAAATACATATATTCTTCTTTCAAAAGTATGCATTTTTTACTGAAAGGGAGTTTTTTCAGAATTTTTTTCATTAATGTAGTTTTTCGAAAATTCAAAGAAAGCTGTTGTTCGAAAAACGTTTACGAAAAACACTAAAAAAAATTAAACCATTCAGTGGAAAATAAAAAATATAGAAATTGCTTTTTTTTCGAAAATTATATTTTGGATATTTTAGTAATTGGTCTGTTTTTTATGTCCCAACTTCAAACTTTCATATCTCAGTTCCCTTTGAAAATACAAAAAAGTTGACAACTAATAAAATGTTTAACAAATCACAATCAATATTTTATCAGTTGACACCTTTTTGATATCTTCACGCAGAATTGAGATACACTTGAATTTAAAAACAACTAATTTTTTCAGGACGACAACTTTTGAAAAATGCATTTTATATTTTTTCTCCAAAAGAAAAAACTCACGAATAGCATCGATAAGTTTTGCGGCGACTTCATTGTGTCCAGCCATTTGAGCCAATTCAAGAGCACAATGCCCTTCTTTATCCGATTTCATTGGATCCGAACCAATTTCGACTAATTCGAGAACAATTCCAGTTTCTCCGGATTCTGATGCCATATGGAGGGCCGTTTTTCCACGTTCGTTTACCAGATTTAGGGATTCTGGAATATTCTTCTTTTTCTTTTTATTAAATGAAATGATAAGATTTGAATGATCTCAGATTATCCCCAGATCTTCGGATTTTTATGTTTTCTCATTTATTTTTTTTAGATAGGGGTTACTGTAGTATTATTTTTTCTCCGGGAAGATGAAAAACTCACTGGGACTCAATAAAAGAATCGTCCTTAAACTATTCAATTTTCCATTATGTGCAGCTAACATCAAAGGAGTCCGCCCATGTCGATCGACCCGATTCCATACCCAAGGATTCACTTTAAAAAGATCAGCAAGTAGTTCAATGTTCTCGAATAAAACTGCCTAAAATCGAAAGGACTACTGTATAATTAGAGGAAAGATTACCTGTCGAACTAATTGCATCGCATCTGAATTATCCAATTCCGATGCCACGTCTTCAGAAGAAGAAGTCGACGGACTTCCCCCACTTGTTAGGTCCATCACCGACTAAAAATGGATGAGGTTGGGGTGAGAAAGGATTCTCGAGAAGTTTCGAAAATGATAAAGATATCAAGAAGATTGATTGTAAAAAAATTCTAAAAATGAAATTTCATGAGAATTTTAAAATTTCGGGAAAAATTAAGTTTCCACCGTGTACTCCTCTCGGACAATTTTTTTTTGATTTTTTGAAGTTTTTCTGAAAGAATATTGGAAAAAAGCGGTCTTTTCGGAAAATTTTCGAACAATAAAAAATTTAGATTTTTCTCAAAATTTTTTCTAATGTAAAAAAAAGAAATTTTTTCAGGAATGCTTATTTTTCAAATTTGTAAAAAAAAAACAGAAGGAAAACGATAAAAATTTCAAATTTTATGAATGATCAAGGTTAAAAAATTGTTTAAAATGGGAAATTAAAAATCTAAAAAATTAAAAATTTCCTTCTAAAAAATAGGTTTAAAAATGAAGAGCGAGGTGTTCCTGATAAGTTTTCTAACAAAAAAGAAACAAATTGAACTCCTCTTTGTTCTCTTTTTTCTCTCTTCTTCTGAAGTGAGCAATGAACAAATATTTGATAACATAATTATAAGCAAATAGAACTGGTTTATGTCACAAACTTCCACTATTAGATGATTAGAAGAGTAATCAATTGACCCTTCTTCTCTCTCTCTCTCTCTCTCTCATTCAGATATCCGTTTGATTTCATTTCAATTGGAGGCCAAAAGAACATCAAAAAAAGAACATAATCGATGTTGACAGGAGAGAAAAAAGAGGGGGGAAACAAATAGAAAATGAAACAGGAAAAGGTCGGGAGAGAGGAGGAGGAGGGAAATGCGCTCTGTTAGACTCTATGTAATTTGCTGTCTATGTCTCTCTTTTTTCTTTTGGAAGAAGAAGAAGAGAATATAGTAGTAGTAGATCTTCCAGTGGGAACAGAAAGAAGAAGGAGGAGGGTTCATTTGGGAAGGAATAGGAGGAGGAGGAACAGAATAAGTGTAACGGAGAGAACTGAACAGATGGTGTGCTCTCTTTTTCTGGGGTTAGAAAAGTGAAAGTGAATTAGTAATAGTGCAAAACGAAGGGTTTGGTCTCTTTTGAGCAGGACGTTTTAGGGAAATTGAGAGCAGGAAGAACGGATGGATAGAAGGACATTAGGAAGAAAGGACACAATCATTTGGTATACTGAAAAAATCATATCCAGAGGAGCAAGGTTTCCAGAGACTAAATCCTGGTGGTATAGCTAGGTTTAGACCCCCCCCCCCCTATTGTTTGGAAAAATAAAAACAGCGATTTGAGAACGATCTTCGGGTAAGCTGGAAATTCCGAATGGTACGGTTTGGCGGCTTTCAGGTTATGCATTCCGAAAACCCTTACCGTACTACAAGTTAAGACAATGGTTCTAAAATACCAGAAACCTAATTTGACTTCACTTTCTAAACGCCTCTGATTTAGACCATACGACCTGTCATTAAAGTAGTTCAATTTTAGAATGAGAAGGTATATGTTTTGTAAGTTATTCTATCTCGAGGTGCATTAGAGATATCAAGAAGGTGTCAACTAATGAAGTGTTGCTCATTACATTTCCAACATTTTATTAGTTGACAACTTTTTTCCTGCTTTTTTCCTAAATTAGTTACAGTACCTATCAGAAGCGCATAAAGATTTGGTTGTTTTGACTGCGAAGAGACTATCTTCGAGAGTGTCTAGATGTGTCAGGAAAAGTGAAAATGCCACAGAAGCCTTTGCTGGTACGAAAAATTACGGGAATATCATTTCTGTAGTTGAAAAATTTTTTTTCGAAAACCAATTCTTCGGCTCCTCTGGACCCCTATAATTTTTTCTATAATTTAGCAGAAAAAGTAACCCAAACTCAATTAGTACTGTGTCTTTTGTGTCAGAAAACCAAGAAAACAGTTCGAAAAGTGAAGGAAGAGTGTCATTTCATAGTTGTGAACAAGAGTGAAAAGCGTGTGAAATTCAATCGGCACACGGAAAAAAAAGAGAAAAAAGGGTTGATGCCATGTCAAATAATGCTGACTAAACAACCAAATACACGGAGAATTGGGGTGGAAGAAGAAGAGGATGAATGAAATGAAGATAGATGAAATGAATGAATGACACTGAATGCACTCTCTCTCTATTTGAACTTTTGGATTCACGTTTGGAAGAAGAAGCTGGAATATATTATGAATAATAGATGCTTATTGGCACAGGGTTCTTGGTTATCTTCTTCTAACAAAAAAATATTTGGTGGTTCAAAAATTGTACAAGTTTTTAAGAAAACTCTAATCACCCACGTATTTGAACTTTCCTTATAAGCTCATTGTGGTGTTCCTGATAGTCTCTAAAGTTTCGATACAAAAAAGTGAAAACGTTAACTCTTTGAAAAACCACTGAACGAAATGTTGAAAAGTGCAAAGCTTGATTCCAAATGGAACATGTCGAATCAAGAATTCATGAATTCTGGTCTCAATGAAAACCCATTATCCAATTTCCTTTTCGAATTCTCTCTAATGCGTCTTTCTGTTTGTCTGAATGTCCGAATGTCACAAACAGTTTCCTTCTTCCAAATTCTCCGTTTTTTCTTGTTTATGGGTTTCTTGCACTCATTTTTTATTCTGTTGACAATTTTAATAATACTGGTTTTCGGGGAAAGCCTTCCTTTCACCTTCTGAGAGCTACTGATGTCATCAATTTATTCGTTACTCGGGTGGATCTGTCAAAGATCGTTCCGTTTTTTTGAATAAGGCTGGAACCAGGTTTTAACAATTCTCGGCAGAAATTTCTGAGATCCCCTGGTTTTAAACACGGTAGCCACAATTTTCATAAGTTTATAGGGGGTTTTGGCGTACTTTTTAAATTTATTCTTCAAGTCAACAGTAAGAAAATCGAAGTAGGAGAGTAACGGTATATACAATAGGAAAAGTGCAAATTGCTGTCCAAGTGAGCGAAATCATTATGACCGGGATGGCGGAGTTTAAGGCACATGGGGTGGCGTTTAGAGAAGCTAAATGGAATAATTCAGGAGAGACCTGGGAAGTGAGAGGAACTGGATAAGAAACGACAGAGAATGACTTGGCGACACCATCCGAATAACTGTATCGCCATGTGAAAGTTCTTGCGAGATTTGGTAGACATCATCAGGCCGCTTTGCCTTCCTCAATACCGCCTTTAAACTCGTTTGGCGGCTCCGGAAGAGCTTTCTTAACTATATAGCACCTATACGACTTCATTTGAATCTGATGTCACTCTGATTCAATTCACCAACCATTCCTTGTGGCAGATTGATTGTTTAATAACTCACATCTCCTCCCATCTGCAAAAACAGTGTAAATGTTTTGTTCTCTCTCCATTTCTTACTGTCTATTTGTTCTGTTTGACACCCCGTTATCAGCACAAAATGGAGGTTCTCTCTCACTCCGTTTGGAGATCTTGTGCCGACTGAACGTAAGTTTTTTCGTCTTTTTCCCAAATAAAATATGAATTTTTGTTTCAGTTTAAAGTCGAGTTACAAGAAATGGATCGCCCATCAACCAGCTCACATTCCATCGAGCCGGATGATCATGGTGACCCGCGGAGTGACTTCCCTTCTAGTTATTCTGAAACTTATCTTAACGAAGAAAATACCGAAGTAGATAATAAAATCAATAACTCATATAATAATGATATCAATTGGCTTGATGATGAAAAAACTTTTATTCAAACATCGTCAATCGTCTATAACAATCAAGAAGAATCGGAGATTCACTTGGAACCACGTCCTATTGATAACAACGTGGATCAAGAAGAAGAAAACTCAAATGCAGATGATATTCCTCTTCATTCAATCATTCCTGAAGAAAAATAGAAATCAAAAACATCTGCAACAACTTATAATGGATACAAAATACTCGAAATACTTCCCGCCAACCAAATTAAATGGAGAGGATAGTCTCCAATGGATTAAACCAAATAGAAATATACAACAATCAAAAGAAAATAATCGATATCAACACCTTTGGTGATCGACAATGGCAAATTAAATATCGTCGGACATGCTCTTCCTAAAACTAAATCGGATATGCAGTTTGAAGCCGAAAACAAAAAACAAATAAACCAAAATCACCACAATACTATTATACAAGTATTGTGGTGGTTTTGACTTCTTCGATGGTACTGAACCTCTGCGTGGTGAAGAAGATCAACAGTTTCTTGTTTTTCATGACAAGAAACTGGCTAATACAGTACCTAAAACTTAATACTGTTCGAACGAGAGAAACGAAAGTTTTTGCTCTTTCAGCTTTCTTCTTATATTTTCCAACACAAACTTTGGAACTCATTTTACTTCTTTACAGTATACGGTACTAGTTTTGATGTCTATATAGTAAGACACAGAGCCACCAAAGTATCTATTATTCATTCCATAGATTTGCACTTTCAGCTGTGAGGATTAAAAATATTTCGAAACAAGAGAACCTTCTCCGGTTTTTGTTTCCGCTCTATTTGCACATAATGAATGATAACAGTCATTCGTCACCCTAGTTTTCGTGTTCGCTACGTAATCAGTTCATTCTAGAAAAGTGCGAGAATTCCAGGAAAGTGCGAGAAAAGTTTGGAATGATGTCTCATCTGAAAATAAGTTCGATACGGTTTTACTTGAACTATCAAATAGCGTTCGATAAAAAATAATCACACAACAAGTAATCCGTTTGAAAAATAAAATAACTGGTCTATAATTTCTTCTAAAATTAAATTTCAAAGAGTTTCTGTAATAATTCCAAAAAAAAAATTATATTTATATGATAATTTAAAAAGAATCAGCATTTTTATAACAACAAAGAATTCGAATCTCAAAATATTAAAGAAGTCTGTAAAAAGAACATTTGTGAACAAAAGGGATGTGTGTGAATTGATTGAGAAGATCATGGGAACGGAGGAACCCTTCAAAGGGGGGAAAATAACACAAAATATTAAAACTCGAAGAATTGGAATTTCACGGAACGAAAAATAAATTATTTATAAGTTTCAGGGGGAACATGGTTTAAGGATCAGTTATTCGACTGGTTGAAAGGCTTGTTCGACCAAGTTTTTGAGAAGAACCAATTGGGGCAAGATGTCGGTCTGCAACTTTCAGATTTTGAGTAAATTAGCAGTTTTTTGGAACTTTTCAGTCAAGTGTTCAACGGGTCTAGAAGTGATGAAATCAGTACAAAAACTAACCGTTTTTTTCAGGGGATTGAATTTTTCCGAACTAAAAATAATTTTTTAGAAATCTATCAAACCTAATTGGACCAGAACAACTGTCCCATCTTAACTTCGAGTAAGGTACAAGTATTTTAGAAAATATTATAATTTTCCAGAGGCTCCAGATTAAACCAACAAAACAAATCATACCTCTGGAGTGGAAGTATCTGTACTCATGTCATTAATGAAATCCTTGAGACATTTCTCTCCTGAATCAACACTGACTCGACTCTTTCTTCTACGCGGTTTGAAGATGTAATCCGGATATTTTTCATAATGAGCAGCTTTATGTTTGATTTGTTCCTCTTTGAATGGCTGCTTCTCTTCTTCACTCAATGCATTCCATCTGGCACCTAAAATGAGGGATTCAAATAGTTCAAAAGAGTCGTATTTTCTTACCGAGCATTTTAGAAATACTGCTATTATGTAGCATCATTCCGTGTTTTTTCTCTTCTTCAACTATCTTTTTTCTTTCTTCTTTTGCCCAAATCATGAATGCATTCATTGGTCGTTTGATATGATTTGGAGATTTCGGACGTTTTGGACTTGGCGATTTGACACTTTTCGGACTGCTTTGTCCACTCGAATCAGGCGAATTTTGGAGGAGTTGACCTGAAAGGGAGCATTTTACTTGGAGAATGGTAACTCAGCTGTGAAAAGAGATAGAAGAAAGTTGTTAACTAATAAAATGTTGAGTGGATTAAGAACAATATTTTATTAGTTGATAAGTTTTTTGTATCTTCAATGGGATCTGAGATACACTCATTCAAAATACTAGAGAAGCCTTGTGAGAGCACAGCACGTTCAAACGCATATATCTAGGTTCTCATTGAAGATTTCAAAACGATGCTAATTGATAAAATATAGCTTTTAATAAGTTCTACAATCTACCAGTTGACACTTTTCTTTTATTTCCAATGGGAATCAAGATATTCTTCTTTTTCAAAACATACCATTATCAACTCCGAAATTGGTCCCGAAAGTCATTGGAAAATTGAATCCATCGGCTGGAATTTCGACAGAAATGTTAGATGGAGTCGATGGAGTAGACAGAGAAGCTGCTAGATTTGTTGCATGGAATATCGGATTTTTGAGAATCAGATCATAATTGAAAGAGCCTGCAAAGGATTACTGTAGGATCAACGAAATCCTAATCTCATATCTGACCATTCAAAAGAAACGGAGAGATAGTTGCGGAAGCCTTTAAAATGTTATCCAGTAACATTTTAGACTCGTCTTTTCCGTTTTCCGTATGATTCTCCGACGGCGGATTTTCAGATGTTGTTGATGTTTCAGTGGAAATCATCTGAAAGACGAAGAGAAAGAGTGTTCAGTATAGAAAAAGTGAGAATAGAATAGAAAAGTAAGGAATTGTTTCTTGTTAGTAAGTTTCTCACAGAATTGTGTTTGCAAAAGAGTTTTTATCGAATGTCTGCGTCTCTCCATGATGCACACTATTTCTTCTGCCTATTGTTATTCTTTTGTTCTATCACTGATTAAGAAGAAGAAGAAGAGAAATGATGAGAGAGAGAGAGAGAGAGAGAGAGAGAGAGAGAGAGAGAGAGAGAGAAAGAGAGAGAGAGAGAGAGAGAGAGAGAGAGAGAGAGAGAGAGAGAGAGAGAGAGAGAGAGAGAGAGAGAGAGAAAGAGAGAGAGAGAGAGAGATAGAGAGGAAGAGAATGAGAAAGAGAAAGAGAAAGAGAAAGAGAAAGAGAAAGAGAGAGAGAGAGAGAGAGAGAGAGAGAGAGAGAGAGAGAGAGAGAGAGAGAGAGAGAGAGAGAGAGAGAGAGAGAGAAGAAGAATTGTTTTCGAATAAGGAGCGAAACCTGATATCAAAAGTGAGCAATCAGTTGTTGACAAGATAAGAAAACGCTCCTGTTTGAGAAGATAACAATGTCTTTTTGATAGACAACAATGGACCCAAAGAATGCTCCAAAAGGTGTTTTCAGTACAAATAAGGCAACTTTAAGCATCCGACCCTTCTAAAAATAAGACGGCACTGATGAAAACAAACTGAAAAAAGTCCTGAAATTCAGCGACTCATAAGTCACTAAAAATGGTTTTAGAAAAAAAATGTTCAATTACAAAAATGCAGTTCCCGTTTTGGTTAATTCACTCTGAAATTTCTGAAACGATCGGATGCGTTCAGGCGCTTTCAAAGTTGCCTTATTTGCACCGAAAACCACTTCACGCGCATACTTTTCTATGATCAGTCCTGTAGAGACGCAGAGAAGTTAGAGCGTCTGATTGTCTCGTCTCGTTCATTATTTCAATCAGTAGGGCTTACAAAATAATGCCAACAATCACGCCAGAGGGTAAAAATCTGAGCAGCAAAATAGGGTACCTTGTGATGAGAACCCACTGTGTTAAAAAAAAACGGTGTGTTAAGCTCCGCCTCTTTTTTAAAGGCACCGTTTTTTTGTTGAATGGTTCGTACAGATTATCATTTTATTTCGCGAATCTTGAACATTTCTTTCTCTATTTTGGCTACGGAATCTGATCAATGAAGAAGAAACTTTTATGATAGTAGCTGAAAAATAATGAATTTGGTAGGAAAACAATAACAGAAACAAAACGAAAAAGTAGGTAAACATAGAGAAAAATGGGGGTTTCGTTGAAAAAAGAGTTTTCAACATTCAAAAGGAAATGAAGCCAATATCAAAAAGAGAAAAAGAGAGAAAGACCAGCTGCCCTTGAGAGTTCAAACGAACGAAAAAAGGAGTGTCTGGACGACCCCAGGTGGAGAAAAAAGGGAAAGAAGAAGAAAAAGGAAAAGGAAAAGTATGGAAGAGTGACCTCCCCAAGATAACAAAAGGAAATGAATGCTTTTCTTTTTGTGGACACGAGAGAAGATAAAAGAACAGACGTCCTTCGCCTTTTGAATACTTTTGGAATGTTTGATAGATGAAAAGGGAAAGAGGGAGAAAGAACAAATGGATCATGTCACCATGGAGATATATATATTCTCTCTCTCTCTCTCTCTCTCTCTCTCTTTCTGTTTCATTTGGCTCTTTCTTTCAATCCTATTGTTTGGTTATTGAAATGTGAGAAAGCGACGGATTAGATTAAAAGGATATCGAAAGAGAGAGATTGGATAGGAAGAAGAATATGAATAGGAAGGGGATTATATGGAATTTCCAGAAGAATACAACATGAATTCATATCAAATTTTGTTTGGATCCCCGGATTCTAGGAATCTGATTTTCTGACAATAGAAGATGGAAATTGTAAAGAAACTCGGATAATACTTGAACTTTTGGATCGGTTCCGCTTTCATCGGAATACATGAACTTCATTTGGAAACAGTTTCAGGGAAAGAAGAAGTAATCATCAAAGGTTATTTGTAAGAGAGTCAACTTCTCCAAAGTTTCGTTGCCCTGGAGACTCTTCAACAACATAATTTTTTGCCTCTATCACAATCATATCGCCCAACCGGATACCCCGGAAGAGCTGTTCCAAAAATTAGAAAATGTTCTTGACACTCTCTTTGAAAGAAAGGTCGGAACTCCGAATTACCTTGGTAACTGGGTTAAAACCAAATTGAGAAGGGAGAGGGAAGGAGGTCATTAATTGCATGTACCGACAGATTACGGGCTCGCGTCAAAGTACGAGTGGGAGGTGGAAGGAGAGACGCAGACAGGTAGACAGAGAGATTTCTGAAAAGAGTTCGATTTCCGGTTCAAAAAATTTTCAGATCAATCCGATTTCGTCTGGAAGTCATTTATTCAGATATCTTCACCTCCCAAACAAGAGAAAAATTCCAATTTCACCTGTTGTTTTCCATTAGAAATTCTGCTTTCTCTGTTCTTATCAAACTAATTTTTTTCGCATTTCCTAACCTGTTATTATGTGTTCTTGACTAAAAAAAAGAAAGCTCAGAATATATATGTTATTCGTTGAAAATATCCTTTTCCTTTTGTAGTATTTGTAGTCTTCTGATCGATTTCCGTTTCTTTTTTGTATTTTTTCCTTTAAAATCACGAACCAAAACACGATTTTCGTTATAACTTTTCCCCAAGAATTTCCGAAATTTTTGAACTTTTGTTCCACTTAAAAATATAATTTATCGAATAAAAAAACGTCAAAAGAGATTTTTGAAAAACATCTGTCTTGATTTATAATTAAATGTGTCTGGCCCCGGGGCGGTGTCTAGGGTTCAAATTGGAGTTTTTCGTTGTTCGATTAGAGTCTGGAGACAAAGGTTTAATCAAATGTTTTTATTTTTAAATCTTGACTTTGAATCTATTCGGTTTCAACTAGATAACAAAGTACCTGAACTCTTTTTTCTCACCCATACAAGTTCTAATTCAAAATGAATTTCGTTTTTGAAAAATTTCAGTTTGTTCGTTAAAGCGTCGGTTCCGCTTACCTCTTCTCTCTAATTTTCTAAAATGAAACTCATTGAAAGAGAAGAAAGAGAAAGAAGAGAACGTCTTGGTCTCTCGAAATACCTCAACCTGAACCTGATAAAATAATTATTTTATTTTCTTTCCTCATCTCAGTTTTCCCATGCATTGTGTATTTGTATAGACTGTGCTCTTGCTTAAATAAATAAATGAATATTTAAAAAATAGATTTCTCAATTCAATCTTTTTTGAAAATAATCATACGATCAATTAATAGCTTTCAAAAGCTGTCATAAGCAAGTTTTTTAAGAACAAAAATCCTTTTTTCATTTTTTTTTTCGGTCCTCTTTAATCATCTCATCGGCCCAGTTTTTCTAGTTCCAACTCTATCGTTTCACGACTAGACTATATCCCTCTCTCATTAAAGTTCAAGAAAATCATCCACTTCCTCCCATTTGATCTCTCTGTTTTCTTGATCCCCAAAGGAAATGATTCCCAAAAGAAGTGAGTACAAATGAAATGTTTCGAAACGGAATAAGGAAGCAGCTGATTATTCTGTTTCTTTATGTCACTAATCATGTGATTATCTACGTTTTCATCTGATTTCTGTGAAGAAAGGTTGCTCATGTAACTTCTCGTATTGCTTAGTTCCGTATTCTAGATTGTACTCTCGAGCATTCCCACATTGATTTTTGAGTTCGTGGGCAAGGAACTTGTGTAGCAACAGGGGTTTTTCGTCAAAAGTGACTTTGAAAACCGAGTTCAAATGACCCTAAAATGTATTTATATACCGATCAGTAAAAATTAACAAGACGTTTCCTTTTCAAATACTGATTATCATCTACTTTTTATTCAAAATAATCTCTATTCATTTCATTTCAACATGGTCGACTGAACTCTTCTCTCTCTCTCTCTCTCTCTCTCTCTCTCTCTCCTCTTTTCACTTGCTCTTCCTCTTCTTTTCGAAACCCAAAACCCCTCATTATATTTTTCGAATTTCAATGTCTACTTATCTTTCGTCTTCTTCTTCCCCTTCAGTTCATCTCCATAGTGATTATTCTCTTCTTTCACATCACCTTCCTCCCTTTTTTTAATCAGAAAGAAAGAGAGAGAGAGAGAGAGAGAGAGAGAGAGAGAGAGAGAAGCTCTGAAAAATCTTCTAGAATATTCATAAACAACCCATAATGATAGGTTGTCAAATGACAAAAAGAAAGAAGGCGTCTCTCTGAAATATCATTTGTATAGTCAGAAGAATCTTTTTCGTCTTCTCGAGAGCATTCTTCTATATACTTTGCACTTTTTGAATTCATTTTCGAATTGTTAAAAGAACAAAAAGATATGAAAACATTCCATTCTGATATTTGGATGACGTCATTTTTTACGATTTCAATGAATGAATTTATACCCCCGGAGTTCTCAAATAACGGTTCATTCAGAAGATTAAAAATGAAATCAATTGATAAAGTGTGCATATTTTGAAGATTAACAATTTCCTAGTTTATTGTCTCTTGATCACTGCAACCGGCTATCAAGGCAACGCAGACAGTCTGAGCTATCTCCGCTCTTCTCTATTTCAGTAGCTTGTAACTCTGTCCCCTTTGGAGATACAAAAAACTAATCAACTGATAAATTGTTTCTCATATTGAGCAAAATATTTCATTAGTTGACACCTTCTTTGTATCTTCTCAAAGAACCCAGATAAATCGATTCTAATATTTCCTGCAGAATGAGCACTCTTGGACCATCGACATCCTCATCTTCATCCACTCCAAATGAAGAATCTCTGACTGAAATAATGCTCGCGGTGTCAGAAAAAGCGGAAAGTCCGATTTCTCGAGAAAGTTATCCAATTTGGAAGGCAATGCAACCAGATGATTTGTGAGTTTAGATGGATACGTAATGACTGAGTAGCGGTATTCAAATGAATTCAGATTCGACTTATCAATGTGTTCGGATGAATCGAAAAAACAAGTTCCGTCTCTTCAATTCGGTGTCACTCGACTCGAATTTAACGACGGTCAATTCCGAGTTTTCGTTGCCAATCGATCATTTGACACCGATGAAACAAGTAAGAAAAGGGGGCGGAGCCTATTTTATTTCATTTCAGAAATCGAAGTGGCAATGAATGAGAGTTACTTCTCCTCAAAAATTCGTCGGATAACTAATTATTTTCGAAGTAGAAAGTGGCCAATGATTCGGAATCGAACGATAAATGGAGTCACTTATGAGATGTAAGGGATACTGTAGGATTACTGTAGTCTAGGGTTACTGTAGAATATGGAGAATACGGTAGCCAAGAGAGTGTAGTTACAGAGAGAAATCGGTCCACAATGATATTGAGGACGAGTGGATTCACGATGGATCAAGGTATCGATGGTTAGTTTTTTGGATTATGTAGTTTGTAGCTTTCGTAGTCTTTGTCCACCCACCTAAATTCCCCGTTTCAGTATAAATTTCCGAAAGGAATTCATCGTTTACACCCATGACATTTCGTCGACTTTCAAAGATCTTCTCAATCATTTATTCTTCGTCTTCCCCAATTCCACGCGTCTTTTTTCATTGGATCTACGTGGAATTCGAACAGAAAATTTTGATATTCCGAGAGATTTACTTGATAATTATGAGCAATGTCTCCGTTGTCAATGCGTTTCCATCAAAATTCTTACGGAAGAATTCGTCGAACAAGCCCATCGAATTCTCGAAAAAATGCAAGATTTGAAGAATTTGAAATTGGATTTGGCAGTGAGAGAAATTGAATTTTATAATGAGAGGGTAAACTATAAACTATGAAGACTACAAACTAGAATCTATTTTAAGATGTGCAATATGAATCATTTGTATCTTTCTTTCTCGAAAAACTATCTTTCGATGGAACATTTACTCAGTTTCGATTGTGAGACGATCAAACTATGGGCAGTGACTGTCGGAGCAAGTTCTTTGAATGAATTCATCAGAAAATGGATGAATTCTGATTCAAAAAGGTTTCGATATTTGGAAATGCCTTGTATTTCATTCGATGAAAATGATGATGATCCAGAAGACATTTGGAAGAATTTGAGTGTCAGAAAATACAAAGAAACACAGAGAGAACCCATTTATAAAACTTATGAATGGAATTATGATTTGTGAGTTTTCTTGTAGTTTATTCTCCAATTACTCTGAATCTTTCAGCAACTGTCAAGGGAAACATCGTTTCATTAAATGTCATACCGGATGGGATATCGAAAGATCTGATGGAGTCCTCGCGACAATCGTCTATACAGAAAGTCTCTTTTACTTTTTGGTCTGGTTGGATAGATATCCAGAACAACCACTTGATCACATTGAATTCGTTGATGCTGATGAATGAGTTCTTCTTCAAAGAAAGTTTATTGAACTAATCTCTTTTATGTATACTTGATCGTGTTGCCAATTTCCGTGTCAAAATCATAAACAATGAAATAAAGTTTTTATCAGTGTTTTCTAGAAGTTCCATTTGGTTCGTATTTTTGACTCAATATTGTTTTTACTCAAAGTAGTCTGTAGTTTTTTCTAAACACGAATCCTTGGAATTTTCCTTGTGATTTTTCCTGTAAACTCATTTTCCCCCCGGGGTTGTATGTGGTTTGCAGGGCTAAGTTAGCCTATGTATTGTATTTTGGAGGTCTCTTGGAAAAATAGAGAACCCTTCCGGCTTCAATAAAAAAGATATGGGTCCTTTCAAAAAATAGGGATACTTTATATACATTTTGAGCTTATTAAGGCTGAAGGACCCTTTTTGGAGTCCTGTAATGCCTGGCAAAGGGACCCCTTTTGAATAGCAGTACTTTGTAAATTTTTCAGTCTTCTGGGCTCTATCCTATTATAGTTCGGAAATCCCATGTGAGGATTTTAAAGCACTCATAAGAATTTGAAGGGTCCCACATTGGGTTTGCCCATCTCATGTCTGATTTTCATACTTTTCTCATGAGTAATAATATTTTGCCTCTTTTTTAGAGTTTTAATTTTTTTTAATATACAGTTGATTATTCAAATCAAATTTCCGCCGCCTTCAAACTCCTATGGGACCTCTAAAGTCACATGGGACCTTTAACCTAGAATAGAACCGTTTTCTGTGTAGTCCTTCTTCAAAAATTTACATTGTTATTCCACGTGACCTCTCTCTCTCTCTCTCTCAATGATTTTCCACGTCTTCCTCCTTATCTCCTCTCTCTTCCCCATATTTTTTCATTCCCATTTCCCATAACTTGGTGTCTCTAAAATTCGGAAGTTTGTCGACATTTCATCAAATCTTTCTTCATCAAATCGTTGTTCCAACAATGAGTGCCACATCTTCCTCAAGTAATTCTGCCTCTTCGAATGCTCCTTCGCCGGCGCCTTCTTCCACTCCGGCTCCGCCCACTCCGACGTCTGCTCCGACGCCAGCTCCGAAAGTGAGTCTCTATTAGAAGGGCACTGCATGCGGTGTTTTCAGAAAGAATTGAACGATGCAAATCTTTATAAAATCTCGGAAGCCGATGAGATCGGTTTCAAACTTTCGGATCTGATCAAAAGGTTATTAAAGGTTGGACAAGCGAAGGCCGTCGTTTTGAAGGTATAGTTTGTAGTCTTCGTAGTTTTTGTAGTCTTCAAAATCCCCATCCTTTCAGCACACAGAGATCCATATTCTTCTGAATCGTGCTTTGAAATACTACATGTGTCCACCGGAGAGAAAACCCGGGACTACTGTACCTCCTCCCCCTTCTGCCTCTGCGACCACCTCAATGACACCTCCCAAATCGCCGGCCATACCCCTTTTAGAACTTCAAGCACCAATGAATATATGCGGAGACACTCACGGACAATACAATGATCTTCTTCGTATTTTTAATGTAAGCTTCTAGAACTTTCTGTCCCCTACAGTATCCTTCCAGTCCTGCGGAGCCCCGACAAAGAGTCAATATCTGTTCCTCGGAGACTATATTGATCGTGGTCGTCACTCTCTTGAAGTCATTGTACTTCTCTTTGCTCTCAAATTGGCAGTCCCTCGAAAAGTGCATCTATTGAGAGGAAATCATGAATTGAAAGCGATTAACAAGTGACTTCCAATTTCAAATTATCCGTAGAGTTCACTTCTTTCAGAAATTATGGTTTCTATGCTGAATTGAAGGCCCGTTTTCGATTTATGTCGGCGGATACAGCCGATGGTTTATATACTCACTTCAATCAAGTGTTCTCTTATATGCCACTGGCCGCCGTCGTCTCCAAACGCATTCTTTGTATGCATGGAGGTGGGTTTGAGAGAGAATATCTCTCTTATTTTTTGAGATACAAGGAAGTTGTCAACTGATTAAATATTGCTCATTTTAAGGAAAATATTTTATCAGTTGACAACTTTCTCTGAAAATGCCTCTAAATGCCTCAAAAACCGGCTTGAAAATGTCGAGGTGATTGAGATTATGGGGGTGGAAGAGTTTTTTACAAACTTCGGCCACGGGGGTTTTGTAACTTTTTAGGCGTTTTTTATTCTGTATTGAAAATTTCTTTTATTTATTATGAAAGAATAACTTCAATAAAAACATAAAATCAAAGAAAATAAGAAAAATAGCAGCTGTGGCGTTCACATAACGCGTGGTCGAGTCTGGCAGAAAACTCTTCCACCCCAATCACATCGCTGTTTTCAAACCCGTTTTTGAGGCATTTAGAGGCATTTTCAGAGAAAGTTGTCAATAGAAAAAGTGTTCAGAATCAAAAACTACATCTGATTTCAAATTATTAAACTCCAGTCCAGTCCTTCTTTAACCTTTTTTGAAGCATTTATATTTCACTAGCCATTTAAGATATATTCAAACTAGTTCCTTCTTTTTCTAGGAATATCTCCTCATCTGAAGACACTGGATGATATTCGTGGAATCGGACTCCCTCTGGAAACTGCCAAATCGAATCCTCTTGCGTGTGATCTTTTGTGGGCGGACCCTGAGAAGACTGCAAACGGATACGAACCGAATAAAATCCGAGCAATTTCTCATATTTTCGGGAAGAAGGAAGTGGACGATTTGTGTAAACGACTCGATATTGATTTGATTATTCGAGCTCATCAAGTGAGTGACTACATTCACTACATTCACTACAAACTACAACATATTCAGGTCGTCGAATACGGATACGCATTCTTCGCCGATCGCCGTCTCATCACTGTCTTCTCGGCGTCTCGTTACCAAGAAGAACTCTATAATTATGCGGCAGTTGTGATTGTAAATCGAATGCTTGAATTGAGTTTTGTTCAATTGAAACCAGAAGAGTTTGAAAAGAGAAGAGAGGATCAGGATAAGGCAGGAGGAGTGAATCAGGAACAAACAACTGCAAATACGAATGAAAAATAGAGATAAGAAGACAAGAAGATGGACAATGAATTCTGTGTTTCTCGAAATAAACCGAACGTTTTGAAGCTATCTCTTATGCCAGGTTTAGTTGTTATAATAGAGCGCACTTTCCACACGAAAATCTGTGGGAAACTAATCAGGGATCTTCAGAGAATCTGAAGTGTTTGAATTGTTTTTCAGCGGTTCACAGAATTCGGAACTCTATTTTTTCTTTGAAGTTTCTAGAGAATTCGAACTTTCGAAATCACGAGAATCTTAGAAAAAAAAACAAATTAAAAAGTGAAAAACAGACAAAAAATATCAGAAAAACAATGGAAATTATTGGTTTTGAAGATGACGGAAATGTCGATCTCTGATGATTTCTCACTCAATTGCCACCTTTTTTTGAGAGCTTATCTTTCTTTTATTGATTTGGAATTTTTAGAAAAATAGGGAATCGTGCTATTTATTCAATCCAAATATTCTGAAAAACCAGATTTTCTTGTTTCTTTTCTTATAATTGTTCCATTACTGCATTTAAATTTACTCAAAACCTTGATCTCCTTTTCAGATCGCTTTTGAGTATTCAATTCTCTTTCTAACAATGAAACATGATGTGCCTTCCTTCTATTTTGAAGAAAATGAATCAGAATTCCATCGGTCCTTTTCAAGTATCTTCTCAAGAGCTCATGTCATTTTAGGTTCATTTAGGTCATTTTTCAAGTACATTTTGGAGGGTTTTCTGGATGCAAAAGAAAAGGATCAACTGAGGAATTCTTTAATTCTTTCTTTACAGTAATATTCGGTATGAGAAGCGCGTTCGCAGAATTTTGAACTGAAGTTCGAAGAACTCATCTTGTTTGCGGGATTCGTCAGGGAAGGAGCTTTGTTTTCCAATTTTTCATTCGATTTGTTGTTTTTTCACACTTTTTCCGGAATTAGTTGTCTGAAAATAACAATTCGACAGACAGGTACCAGTTGCCCGCTATTATGATATCAGTTCTCAATATGTAAAAAATCTAGCTTCAAAAACAATCGATTGTCCGTTTTTCTGACGGTATATTCAAGTTACCGTATTTATTTGAATTGTCCGACAGCTCCGAATAAACAGAAAAAACAATTTGAATAAATTCTCATTCAAAACACAAAAAAACTATTCCGGACATCAAAAATAAATCAAATTCAAGTTTCAACGACATGAACCATAAATAAATCTATGTTTTTCTTTGGAAATTCCCTCAATTTATTTCCTCATTTTACTCAATCTCTCTCTCTCTCTCTTTCTCTCTCTCTCTCTCTCTCTCTCTCTCTCTCTCTCTCTCTCTCTCTCTCTCTCTCTCTCTCTCTCTTCCCCAAAAATAAATAAAGGGGCAGACTAAAGAAACATAATTCTGACGCAATATTAAATTAAAGTTCCTTCTGTCAACTGCCGCCCACTTTCCATCCCCCCTCCACTCTTGTTTTTTCTTCCTTTCCTTTCATCATTCTGTAATTTGGGTCTCTTTTCTCACGATGAACAATCCATTTTCACTTCCAAATATATTTCCAGAATGCAGAATATTCTCAGATTATTTTGTTTTCTTTTTTGATTTGGAACACATGTGACGTTCTTTTTTTCTAGCTTTGGGTGTAATTATTTTCATTCGAATTTCAGTTTATGGATATGAAACCAAAAAGTTAGCAACTAATCAAATGACTTTTTTCTCTGATACATGTTTTCAATCAACATGAATTCTGAAGAGGGGAGAGAGTGCAGAGAAGCTAGAGTGTCTGACTGAATATATACATTTATTGACAAATCCGCAGCTAAATAAAAAAAGAGCAACAACAAAATGTAATGAAAATTCACAATATAAGTATAGCAATGAGATCACCGGGTAATACCTTGAAAGCTGAGCACTGGGAAGTTTGAGAATAAAAGAGAAATGACCAAATGACCAGCAATAGTCAATTGGTCAAGTGAGAGAGAGAGAAGAAAGGGGGAATGATTAGAAATTATTTACAATCATGTGGAATGGTAAAGACTTAAGGAATGTATTCAAAACAACCACTGGACATCCTACTAGGCATTTTCATTGCGACACGATTCCATAGCGCTAAATGATTGTGAAGGAATGATTCATGAGGCAGGCCGCGGGCAGAAACAAGATACGGGTATCTAGGAGAGTGACCAGGTTTGAGAAGAGTCGCGAGAGATGGGAAGTGATACTCAATGTTTATAATTTTGAAAAAAGTTTTCAGTATAAGGATAATACGTCTGTGGAGAACTGACTGTAGGTTAAACTGAGAGAGACGGTCAATGTAGGAAGAATAAGTTAAATTACATCTCTGAAACACTCTACGCGTATATAATCTCAGGGAGCCTCTAGCTTTTGGACAGTTCATTGGAAGTTGGATGGAAAACTTCACATCCATATTCTAGCAAAGGACGGACATAGACATTAAACAACTTGAAGTAAAATGCAGCATACTCAGAACGGAAAGTTTTAAGGATCAATTTGCATTTATAGATAGCAGAATTACTTATAGAGCTGATGTGCTTTTCAAATTTTAGATGACAGTCAACTACGAAGCTCAAGTCTCTCATAGAATCAACCGTAGAAATTGGGGAAGAGTTCAGGAAATACTTAATTTTTGGATTATTTTTACCGATGTGTAGGACTGCTGTTTTGTTTTCAGCGAGTTTTAGTCTCCAAATATCACACCAGGCAGCCACAATTTCAACGCTTTTTTGAAGACTTAATGGGTTATCACTAAGTATTTTCAAGTCATCAGCAAAGGCTGTGACATGAACGTCGTCAGGGAATGAGTTAATGAGATCATTAATATAGATCAGAAACAAGAAGGGACCGCTTACCGACCCCTGGGGAACTCCAGACATTACTTTAAATGCATTAACAGAAACATGCTCCTTAATTTTAAATTTATGCAGTTCTGTTGGATAAAAATGAGTTGAACCAGGCACATGCTTTTGCGTCCATGCCAAAATTCAGGAGCTTGCAGACAAGTAAATCATGTGGGACACTATCGAAAGCTTTTCTAAAGTCAAAGTAAAGAATGTCCACGTGTTTATTCTTTTTGGAAGCTAACATCTGGACTCTGGAGAGGGATTCAAGCAGAGCCAGAACACAAGATCTTTTGTTCAAAAAGCCGAATTGATATTTGGAAAACCTTGAAAATAGATCCTTTCGGAGTCTATCAACGATCAATTTTTCGAACAATCTAGAGAGGGAATGAGTCAGGCTGATGGGCCTGAAATTCCCTGGGTCAGTCAGAGGGCCCTTCTTGTGAATGGGGACAACAATAGAGGATTTAAGGACCTCCGGAAATACTCCACTATCATAGGACTCCATGAAAATGAGGGAAAGCGGTATGGAGATAGCATTAGCGCACTTTTTAATCATGAAGAAATTAATGTTGTCAGTGGAGTAGCCTATTTTAGGTTTGAGTTTCTGGATACTTAAGGCGATACTGAGGGGTGAGAAGTCGATGACCGATTTCACAGGCTTGTTAGCCGGAAGGGCAGGAAATGGGCAAGAGGGGCTAGTAAATGCCTTAGAAAACTGGGAAGTGAACTCATCAGCAATGAGAGACTGATCAGAAACCACTTTATTGTGTATTATCAGGTGATTCAAGTCCACTCGTGGTGCGAGTCTAGTGTTGATAAATTTGAAAAGTTTTCTGGGGTTGTTTTCGGAAATAACATTAACCTCATGTTTGATAATCGTTTTTCTAATTAGCTTGAGACGGTACCGAGTTTTAGCAGCAGTAAGAGGGGCGTTTCTACTTTGTTTTTTGCGCCGCAAGGTATTACGAAGAACAGATTTTCTACTGGATAGGTTGCTCGATTTTGTCATGGAAAAGGGAGTGTATTGTAGAATAAGCTCATTGAATATTCTCATGAAATGCATGAGTTTAGACTCACAACTGGCAAAATAAGAAAGTTGCTTAGGCCAGTTGTAAGACGATAGATGGGAATTAAGTGAAAGAAAATCACACTTTCTAAATGCCAATTTATTTTGGACCTGTGGTGTAGAGACTGCAGGTTTTTGGATCGAGAGCGTAAGAGAAATAGCAGAGTGGTCTGATAATAGAAAAGGTGGAAGAGGGATGCAATTATATACTAAACGTGGAGTATTCGTGAAAATCAGATCAAGACTATTTTCTTTGCCAGATGCAGCTACGCGGGTGGGGAAATCAACTATCTGGGTTAGCTTATTAGACATGAACGCTCGGGAAAGGCACGGGTGAGGGGAAAGACCAGTGTTGGTAAAGGGGTCCCAGTTAACCCCTGGTAGATTGAAATCTCCAAGTATGAATACGTTCTGGAAAGAGTTGTTGAGTAACTCTTCCAGATTTCGGGCTAACGAGGAAGTTTGGGAACTAGTAGTATCAGGAGGGCGGTAAATTAAAATAAAACGTGTTTTGGAGGTGTTGTGGTCAATAGTAAGGATCTCACAGTTATGCTCATGATAATACTTATTGTTAAGAGAGTTAGAGACAGAAAGGGAGATCGAATTGCGGTAGAATACCGCGACACCACCTCCCCTGACCTTCGGATGAGGGGGCTGTCTGTGTCTGCACTCTCTCCCCCTTATCACCTCGAAACGAAACCTAATAAAAGACAAGAAATTATGGATAACAACTCATTTTTCTTGGTTTGCGTGTCTCGGCTGATTCTTGATTAGAACAGAGTCTAGACCCACTTTTTATTTTATCTGATTAAAGGTTTTTTGTGTTTTAAGCACACAATTTTTCCATTTTCAGAAGACTTCTATCTTTCTTATTGGAACTCCTCCTTTTTTGGAAACCATTTTGAATTTGAAATCATGAAAAGAGTTCATTTGATGTAACTCGATTCATTTAAACTTTGATTTTCATTCAAACATTTTGAGTTCATTCCGAGTCCAAAATCTAGATTATTTCATTCAAAACTTCTTCCTTATCACTCCTTTTACGTCTCGGAGGAAGTCTGAAATGGAATTTTGTGTGCCTGAACATTTGAATGGCTCATCTTATCTTGAATGAAAGCTCATCAGGAATGTATTCAGGAGGAAGTTTATGAGTCAAACTCTTGGAAAAATGAAATCCCGCCTCTTTTTCAAGTAGGAAAGGGTTTCAGAATAAGCTAGGTAGGAAGTCCTGATAAGTTCCTTCCTAGATTCTATGAACTAACTTAATTTCGGCTCTTTTGTAGAATAGGAGTCCCGTAAAGAAATGGGGGTCCCTTCAGGCTTAATAAACCTCAAAAATATATTAGGGACCCCTATTTTTTGAAGGGACCCTAAACTTCAATAGAACCAAAATTTCTGATCAGAAGTAGAAAACTGTTACAGTAATTTTTAGAAACTGTAGAAAATTACAGAATGCAGTTTCAGTTATCCAAATAATTTCCAGCTCCAAAAATCAATTCTTTTTTATTTTCGGAAAAACAGATTCTCTCTCTCTCTCTCTCTCTCTCTCTCTCTCTCTCTCTCTCTCTCTCTCTTTCTTTCTTCCAACTTCCAACAACACCTGACCCCCACTAAATTCTATTCTACTACCAAAAGAAAACGAGAGAGAGTGACTAACCGCCTTTCAAGCTTCGGTACAACTCCATTTTTGTTTCCTCTCCACGCGCATTCCCCCAAATCTAATTCCCTTCTTTCTTCCACCACAGCACACTCGAAAATTGGGTAATTTCATTTGTGATTGCTGACATTGACACCTTCAACCTCTTCTTCTTCCAGAGAAAACCTTCTTCTTGTTTTTCTGTTTTCTACGATTTCTCCATTCTTTGATCCCATTTTGAACCCTTTGTTTTCTTCTCTAAATTCCAAAATTTGCAGTGAATGCACTCCTAAAAAGACTATGCTGAAATTCAAGAATGAGCCTCCTAGTGGCAACTACAAAACTATCCTCAATTCTCACTTCTACAGTAATCCCAATCGAAGTGGAAGAAGAAATCGTCGAAGAGAATGGAAGAACTATTCAAACTGATTGGATCATTGGAATTCTTATGATGGTTTTATCATTGGCATGTGCAATTGCATACTATATCATTCTATCAGTTAGTCTGTCTGCGTCTCTCCTAATCTCATACTCTCTCTTTCAGACCATCTACAAAGACAAAGAATTATCTCGAATGGCCAGTTATCGTTTCATGTTTTTCCTTGGAATCTTCGACATTGCTCAATGTTTTCCTCACTTTGTAACGGGAATCTTCACAATTAAACAATCAGTTTTTTATCCGGGACTAGCCAAAGTGAGTTGTCAATAGAGCGCACTTTCCTACTCATCTTCTTCTTCAGGCAATGGGTGTGATAGCGACTCCGTGCTACGTGGCATACGCAGTTCTCACTATTTTCTTATCTTTCAATAGGCTTATTCAGCTATCCTCTCCGACATTGGATAAGTATTTTTTCGGTGGAAATAGGTGGATGGTAAGGGATTTTTTCCCGATAGTTTTACGTTTGATACTCAGCCAACGAGAAAACATAAGAAGCTAAATTGGGGCGCATTTGCTGACTCGTTGCAATCTGATCATCATGAAGTCATTCCAGAATTGGATAGGAGCCGCCTCTGTCTTTTGGATAGGATACATGATTGCTTTGGCCTCTCCATGGGCAACTATTCGATATATTCCTGATTGGTATTCATGGGATTATGATTACGATCTCCCCGGTTCATTCTACGTTCAAAAGTGTGAAATGATCATTGAAGTCGGCGGAATTTTTATTTCTGCCATCTTCTATTCACTGATTATCTATCGATTAGTAAAAACTAAGAAACGATTTTTGATATCGAAAAGTTATAATGCAGAGATAAAAGTATTGATTCAAGCTACAGTAATCACTGTCTACTGTACTGTTTTGAATGTTTTATGGCATAATTATTCGGTGAGTCGTTTCTCAATAGAGCGCCCTTGCATCCTCTCCAATTTCAGTGGATGCTTCCACAGAATCTCTGGAGTTACACTGCTCTTAACTTCATGTGGATTCTGAATAGTGGAGTCTATCCGATCATTTATTTTATTGTTAACAAGTAAGTGATTCCTCCAGTCTTTTGACACTTACAGTAATCCTTTCAGAGCTCTTCGAGATCGTATCGGAGTGAAGAGATCAACTACAGTAATCGGAGGAGTATCCGTATTCCAAAGACAAGAAAAGACGAGAATCGAAAGGACTGGTACGAATACTGGTCACACTGTTATTGTAGTATAGTTATCCCTCACTCTTTTATAGTTATCTCTTTATTTATAGACACTGATTACGGTGAGTAGTGATTCAGAACTCTTCATTCATTTTTTAGATAACTGAAAGAAACTTTCTTTTTATTTTCAGAAACTCCAAAGACGTCGAGCAACGAAAAGATTCGGGTTATCACTTGAGACACAACGGTTCTATTTTTGCATTTTTTGAATGTTAATAAATTGTTTTTTGTCTGATCTCGTTTTTTGAATTCATGATGGAGTGTGATAGATGAGCAATAAAATAGGAGACACTACAGATTTTTTATTGGGTTACCAGCTAACTAAAAGCTGAATGAAGAACTTAGACTGAACCAATGCCAAAATGGCGGACATCTTCGACCTTTTGAGACTTACTGAAGGATCTCAAATTCAAAAAACTCTCTGTCCTAGTTGACCCAGACTGAACTGAAAACCAGATCTACCTGCCGATTCTTTTAGTTGCCATCTGTCTTACAGTCAGCCGAGACAACCAATAGTTACAGTAAGAGAGGTTCAGAGCACGTTTTCTGAAATCCCAGAGAAGCTTATAAAAATTCGAATAAATATTCTGAAAGCCCTTAACTCAAGCTATCCAACCATATACTTTTCATTCAGAAGCTCTAACTTACCCTCAGGTCGTTCTCTATTTAGTAGACTGATTGATGAGTCTGAAATCTTCTAGGGGTTCCTGAAGAGTCGACAGGAAGATATCCATTTCGGTTCTTTTTTTTCGTCATCTTTTCTCATTGACCGCTTCATAGGTGTGAGTTCAACAGCCAGCCGACCATTTTCCTGACCTACTTTTTTTTCTCCCCTAACCTCTTGGTGAGACTTTTCTACTTGGGACTTCATTGTGTCTATTTATCCAAAAAACAACTTTATTCCAATAACCCGTAATCAGAAACAACCCGTTCAACTGACAAAAATCAGAACCTAGGAGAAACGATAGTATGAGCAGTATGTGTTCCCTTTTCTGCTCTTTTATGATCAAACATCGACACAGCTCCTCCTCCTCCTCCAGTCGCCGATCTTTTTGTTCCTATTTTATGTCTGATTGCTCTGAAATTCAGAATTTGATCAATATCAGAAGGGATCCACTCACTTATTAACAATGAAGAAAATGATTGGATGAACTGCACTATTACAAATCCACATGAAGTTAAGGGCCGTGTAACTCCAGAGATGTTGGGGGAGCATCCACTGAAATCGAAGAGGATGCAAGGGTGCTCTATTGAGAAACGACTCACCGAATAATTATGCCATAAGACATTCAAAACAGTACAATAGACAGTGATTACTGTAGCTTGAATCAATACTTTTATCTCTGCATTGTAACTTTTCGATATCAAATATTGCTTTTTCGTCTTCAATAACTTATGAATAATGAGTAGATAGAAGAAAGCGGAAATGAAGATTCCTCCTATTTCAATACACATTTCAATTCTTTGAACAAGCCATGAGTACGGTGGCTTATCATCATAATCCCATGAATACCAATCAGGAATATATCGAATCGTTGCCCAGGGAGAGGAGAGAGCAGAGACAAAGAGAAGCCAGACGAAAGAGGCTATCATGATCCAGATCTGGAATTCTGAATGTTGAGAACGTGCTCCATTGAGAATGAAACCAACCATCCATCGTTTTCCTCCGAAAAAGAACATTTCGAGAGTGGGAGAGGATAATTGAATAAATCTATTGAAAGAGAGAAATATGGTGAGTAATGTGAATGTCACGTAGCACGGAGTTGCTATCACTCCCATTGCCTAAATGAAAGAAGAGTATGAAAATGCGCTCTATTGAGAACTCACTTTGGCTAGTCCCGGATAGAAAACTGATTGATTTACTGTGAAAATTCCTGTGACAAAATGGGGAAAACACTGGCAGACATCGAATATTCCAAGGAAAAACATGAATTTATAGCTGGCCATTCGAAACAATTCCTTGTCTTTGTAGATGGTCTGAAAGAGAAATAGTGAAGGGTAAGGAGAGACGCAGACAACAAGAGAGTCTGCGTCTCTTTTCATTCAACAATCACTCACCGACAAAATCATATAATAAGCGATTGCATTCGATGCCGAAACGACCATCATTGCAATTCCAACAATCCAATCCGTCTGGATCGTCCGTCCACTGACTAATACTAAATCTGATTCTTCCGGTAGACTCATCATCTCATTTTAACATAATTCGAAGACCTGGAATATCAAGATTTTGATTCGAAAATAGGAGAGTGAATACGTGACCACCATAAAAATAAATCGGAAAATATGAAACTTCGCCGATGGAAATTCAATTATTTGTGAAGCAAGAAACTCAAAATATCACATTCTCTTTCTTTATAATAATCTAAATGCTCTAGAATGTTTTTTTGGTTTTTGGTTTGTTATATAAATATAAATGGTGTTAATTGATATGTTGAGAAAAAAAATTTAATCAAAATTGGTAGTATGAAGTTGAAAAAGAGAAGAAGAATGAACTATGACTTCAGAGAAAACGGTTCCACTTCAAAAACCTTTAGATTAAATTTTTGCTACCTAGATGTTTCGATGATTTCTCATGAATAGAACTTAGATTTCCTTGAATTGATGACTAAAGGAACTATGATCTAACTTCCTTTTCTCTTTTCAATCATCCATTTATGAATAGAGAAAATTAGAGAGAAATGAATGATGGTCAAGGAAAAGAAAACAGATTAGTCTTTATGAACCTATCGATGAATTAGATGTTTTTAGGGAAGTACATCTTGAAAACTCATTGAACCATTCATAATCACTTTAGTCAGTGATCAGTTAGAGGTCTAGGAGGTAAATGAATAGGCCGATTCTTGGAAGGCTTGCAAATGGGAAGACTGGCCGATCAGAGTTTTGTGATGCTTCTGACCTTGCCCACTCTGTTTTCTGAACTGGAGTGATATGAGAGGTGCAGCGGAAGGAAACGATTTTTGAAAAAACTCAGAAAATTGGACAAGAAGAAAAAAGGTAAAAGTAAATTACCCCTTCTCTATTTGAATGTGCATTGATCATTATAAGTAAAGTAAGAAAAATAAAAACAACACATGAGAAAGACACGAATAGCATTTACTGGAATAAGGAACTTGAACTTTTTCCAATTAAAAACTGTGGGAAAATCATTTTGAATGACAACATTGATGACTTCAAAATTGAATAATTCCCTAGAAAACTGTACCTCGAAATAAAGTCTTCAAGAAAAATCGAATCATTCCCGATTTTAAAAAGCTCAAAAAAGTCAAGTTATTCTCACAATCTTTATACTCTCCTTCGTAGTTTTTGTACTTTCCCATCGGGTACAAGACTCAAAATGACACTTTCTCAGGGACATTTGTTGCAGAAAAATTGGAAAAAAGAGGAAGAGAGAGGGGAGAGAGTGGAGGGAATATATGGAGAGTCTACGGGTGGGGGCGGACTTATTTAATTTCATTTTACTCCTGTCTCGTCATATTTTTTTGACAGCTCATTCATTCAGAAAAAATGAAGTACGTTTCATTGGAATATGATCAAGCACATTGGAAGAGAGAGAGAGAGAGAGAGAGAGAGAGAGAGAGAGAGAGAGAGAGAGAGAGAGAGAGAGAGAGAGAGAGAGAGAGAGAGAGAGAGAGAGAGAGAGAGAGAGAGAGAGAGAGAGAGAGAGAGAGAGAGAGAGAGAGAGAGAGAGAGAGAGAGAGAGAGAGAGAGAGAGAGAGGAGAGAGAGAGAGAGAGAGAGAGAGAGAGAGAGGGTGAGAGAGAGAGAGAGAGAGAGAGAGAGAGAGAGAGAGAGAGAGAGAGAGAGAGAAAGAGAGAGAGAGAGAGAGAGAGAGAAAGGAGTTGGGAGAAAAGAATGGAATTAAGGTTGAAGCAAGGACAAAGTTAGGAGAATCAAAGAGACCAAGGGAATAGAAAATACGGGTAAATGTGACTTTTTGATCTTTGATTTTTAAAAATAGGTAGATACAATGAAAAATATTTGAACTTATAAATATTATTAGGAAAAAATGAAGCTGTTTCATCTCAAAATCGTTCGGGACATTCTAGGAGATAGATTCTTGAAAATAGATATTTTACAAGAAATGATTCTGAAAGCCTAGACAATTAAATTCAGATAGAAAGGCATGTTTTCAGGTTCTTGTTGACTAGTTAGTCTCGTCAGTCTAGTTCTAGAATAAAAAGAAAAAGTAGTATTTCGATCTTTCGATCCTTGTTTTTGAAAGATTGCATGTCAATCTAGATCTGACGTGTTTCCTGGAACCAAAAATAGTGGAAACTAGAGTTTATTCTTCAGAAACTGAAACTCATCAATCCTTCTTTTTTTGGTTCCTCTTTCATAATGACACGTTCCTTTCATTGTTTTCCATATTTCTTCAATCTCGTGACACTCGGCTCAAAGGGTCACTTCGAGGGATTTTATAGTCTGTTTAACAGGGACGGATGGGAAGTTCTTACCGTATACGGTATACTACTACTACTACTTTAGGCTCAGAACCATCTTGGACTGCAGGTACAGTTACGACCGATAAAGTATCACAAAGCTAAAACTGCAATTCTTAAAAAATAAAGAAGTTGTCAATTTTTCTGGAAAATAATAGGAAAATAATAATATCTAGCTGCGAAGTGAAAAATTGATTGGAATGGAAGAATAAAACATCAGAGAAAAGAAATACCGCCTGAAGAAAGGATAAACATTTCAATTCCTGGTGAAACTGGATAAACTGGAAAATAAGAAATTTTCGAATTTGTAACTCTTTCAGTGATTTTATCAAATACCGTAAAACCTGTATTCAACTTCGGCAGCATGTATCTCGGTTCCCGATAAAGATAATGAAAAGTAGTCAACTGATGAAATGTTTCTATTAATCTGAGCAACATTCTGTTAGTTAGTCACTTTTTTATATCTTCATTGGGAACAGAGATAAATGCTGCTACAACTAGGTGATAGTTCTTTACAGTTTCCTAGACATCATCTCCCTCTGTAAGCTACTGTAGTCCAAGTCCATAGTTCATCCTTATCGAATCATGTGTTCTCTTCGTTCTAAAACAGTTTCTTCCATCTTCTCTCTCTCTCTCTCTCTCTCTCTCTCTCTCTCTCTCATTCTCATCTCTAATTAAATCTTTCTTCATCTTCCACTCCCTGTTTTTGTATCTTCCCAATTCCGTTTACAACCAATTAACACCTTCTCATTCGAATGTTTCTCTAGAACTTCTTCTTCTTCTTCATCTCGAGAACAAGAAGAGACACCAATTATTCTCTTTTCTTTTTCCGAAACGAAGTTTTAAAATGGGCGAAGAAAACGAGAGAGAGTGATTTGACGAAGAGACGCAGACACATCGACGACCTTGTTTTCCGAAATCTTTCTTCTCCTTTTTCTCACATTTTCCTATTCTGGAGAAGAGAAGAAGTACCATTATACACGTGTCTTTTCAATGTTTTTCAGTGCTTTCCAATGGCTACAGTAATCCAAAATTTTCTAATTTCTAAATTTGGATTCAGAGTTTCCCAGGTATCATTTTAATTGTAGTTTGTAGTCTGATCATATTTTGTTTATCCTCTTCTTCCAACCCGTTTCATCTTCTTTTTCTTCTTCTTCTCATCTTTAAAAAACCAACAACACTTCTTCTCATCCCCCCTCTTCCATCATAATATTTTCGATTCCTCCTCCTCCTCCCTTTAAACCGGTTATACTGTACCTAATGGCAAATAAGAACTCCTTTTCTCTACTTTTTACTTCTTCTTCTTCTAACAACTTATCCTGTTCTTCCGATGATGCCCTTATAATAGAATAGAATACATATACAAGTTGTCGAATCAATTGGCAGATGAATGAGAGAAAAACGAGTTGGATCATAGGAAGAATCAAGAGGATTAGGGGCCTCTTTTCTCTGCAGAATCTATCTGACCAGTTGGTTTTTCTTTCTCACCCCTCTTTTACTTTTACAAACACTTTGGCATTACGCTTTTTTTTGGAAATTTTATTTACTGTAAGACTGGTTTGAAATAATTTATTTCAATTATGCTCAGCGCCCACTGTATCTCAGTTCTAAATGGGGATACAGAAAAATTGTCAACTGATAAAATGTTCAGCTTATCACGCCCAACATTTCACTTCTGAAAAACATTTTGCTATCTTTCTTGGGAACTGAGATATGGGTTCAAAAGACCACTCTTAAATGAACTGTAGTTTTCATTTTATGCTTCTTTACATCCAGATTCCATATGTGTCCATAAGAAGCTTTTCTGAAATTCCATTTGCACTCTAATAAATTTTTTTTTGAAATGTTTTTTTGCTGAACAAGATATCACAATAACGGTATTAGATACTTAATATTAAAATGTCAACTTCTCCATCTTAAAATTTCCTAAATTTCTTCCATTAACAACTTATTGATATATTTCACCACAATCGAGACCTTTCTTTCTAAATTTGTTCTCTGCGTCTTCTTTTTCCTTTTCATCTCAAAAATTATGATTTCAGATGTCCTCGTGGCGCTCAAAGATACCCACTTCCACTCAAGTACAGCATTTCATTCGGGGAATTGTTCATGAACAAGAAGTCGATTACTCGAGATTCGAGACGAAGTTAGATGGTTCCGATGTGATTACTTTCAGAGAAAACGACAAGGCTTTTCGGTTATTCGGAACAAATGTTCATGTGAAGGTATGGAGTCTCTCTCTCTCTCTCTTTCATCCCTTCTTCTTCTTCCAGGTCGGATCCTACATTGCATGTGCCATTGGACTCGCCGTAACCATCGCATTCTGTGTCTCTTATTCTCTCTTTCATTCTCGTGGACAGGGAAGAAATCCATTCATTGACCATCTGGAACTCAGTGAGTTCTTATCATATTAGACCCCCCTATTCGAATATTTTCAGTTGATTTGATCTTCGCTTTCGTCATCGGTCTTCCATGTCATATACTTTTATTCTATGGACTTCAGAAGAGCAAAAAGATCTTCTTCAGTCCATTTCTTGTCTTCTACATGACTAATTTCATTCTGAATTGCATCTTCACTATTCTGACACTCGGAGCTTTTGCGATGGATGTTCATCGAAGAGTTTTCGGAAATATTCGATTCGATTTGGGATGGACTGCTTTTCAAGTGAGTTTTTTGTACTTCTCTTGGACAATCTATTGCGAGAAAGACGATCTTGTTTCTTTGCGCTCTTATCCTGTTTCTGAGAATCTGTATTTCTGAAACCAGAAAAAAGAGAGGAAAGAGACTAAATAACAATTAGGATGTAATTCATAAACTATGAGCCTTGAGAAATAAGACTATGAATTTCATTTTTTTTTTCTAAAATTAAGAACCAATAATTTTTCCCATCTTCAGATTTGTTTCACAGCCGCTCAAGGACTTGCAATTTATGTAGTGATGCGTGGACGGAAATACGTGGCAGCAAAGAACTTTTGGATGAATAAATACAATCAGAGAACGGGTCCTGATGATATCATTGATGCTTGATTATGTATTTATTGATTATGAAAAGAAAAGAGCAATATTTGCTTTTTTGAACGGAAAATAAAATAATATTAATTTTTGAAACGAAAGAGTACTTTCTTAAGAAACGGTATATCTCAAGAACTGAAAGAGATACAGAAAAGCTGTCAATTGATAAAATACTGAAAATGATGTCATAAATATTTTCTTAGTTAATAGCTTTTTGATATCTGTTAAAAGAACAGAGTTGTATTAGTTTGAATATAGGGTATGAACCTCTTCACTATTGTTAACTTCAAACTCCCATATCTCAGTTAGAAATGAAAAGTTTAAAAAGCTGTCAACTAATAAAATATTTATCGGGTTTCAAACTATATTTTATCAATTACAATCTTTTTGATAAGTTGCCTAGGAACCGAGATACAGTAGTTTGAATCTAAGTTGTCATCGGGGAAGGGAAAGCAGACTGGAACTCTTTTGATATTCAACATTAAAAAAAAATAAAAAGGATAAAATGATAAATCTAGACAAGTTCTACACAATGGATTCATTAAATAATCAGTATTCTATTAATTACCGTAGTCAAATGTCAAACCATTCTGATTCTAAAGAAATTGAAGCCTTACCCAATGACAACTATGGGTAAAGTAAAAAAAAGCCCAATTTTTTGTTCTTTCGTCTACGGTCTAATAATAAACTTCAAATTTCCCTCTTTTCCCGACTGAAAAGTGTGCATTTTAAACCGTCAGTGTTTACACATTTCTCCGCCTTTTTTCTCGAATCTTCGAATTCTCGTCGGCGTCTCTTCCTCTCTTTTGCTCTCTTTGTTCCGCCAGTGAAAACTAGACTATGCGACGTCGATTTGGCGCCCGTTTTTTTGGGTTTCGAGGGAGGCTACCCTAGTTTCTCTTATCTTTCTTTCTATCGGACAGTTTTTTATGGAAAGGTTTTTGAAGGGCGCGAAATTCGAATTTTCTTATCTAGTGAGGGAAACGATTTCATAATTGTTAAGACCATAACTTCCTTTAGATTAAAAATTTTAGGATGATCAAAAAATGAAAATAAAACTTTTCGGGTAGTTCTTAACGATGGATTCATTCATCTTTTGAAAGCTAGTATCTGAATGAAGTGAAAAGCTACCTCCAGAAAATGTTGAACTTGTGTACTCGTTTGTCGTTCTGAAACCTACGTTCAAATTGAATTCCACGTGTCAATCTTCCATTCTCCTCCATCTTCTCGATCTTCCAGACCTATACACTGGGTAATCCAAAAAGATCAACTGTCATGAATTCCAACGACACATCATCGACATCTTCACATGAATCATCTCATTTGGATCAACCTCCACCTGACGATCCGATACAGATTCCATCAACATCTAATGAAGAAATAAATCCATTGGATAACAACGATAACAGTGGATTCGATGAACGAATTATTAAACCTGGGCCTTCGAACAATCAGGAAGACTCTGATATACATTTATATTATTACGACAATCATTGGAATGGAGAACGTGCAATCCAGACCATTTATCCTCTAATCAATGAGGAATCATCAACTATTAAACCTACACCAGAAATATTGACGGAACATTAACTGCAGTATTCACAAAAACATGAAACAGTACTCAGGACCGCCAAGGGCGATCCTGAGTACTGTTTCATGTTTTTGACTTCTTCGATGGTACTGAACCTCTACGTGGTGAAGAAGATCAACAGTTTCCTCTAGTAGGGAACTGGCTAATACAGTACCCAAAACTTCCTCTTGATCTCAAAAGTTTCGAGCGAACAGAAAAAATGCATCTGGAGTCCAGATGTTCCTTTGAGTTTATATTTTGGATTCCGAATGCTTCAGGGTCTGATTTACCATTTGAATTGTTCTCCTCTTTCACACCTACCCTTTCTTTAGTATCTTACGCAGTAAAAGTTCATAATACAAGAACCCCCGATTTGATCCCATTTTTATCAGCTTATCTTTTCACTTTAGCCTGTTCATTCACGAAACCTCGTTTAATACAGAACTCATCTTGTATTCTTGTATTTCTTTCTCTCTTTCTCTCTCTCTCTCTCTCTCTCTCTCTCTTTCTCTCTCTCTCTCTCTCTCTCTCTCTCTCTCTCTCTCTCTCTCTCTCTCTTTCTCTCTTCCGTTTTCCGTTAAACACCTATCCTTTTCATCTCAATCTCTCTAATTTTGCAGACCAGCACCGAACAAGGTACATTAATTCGGCAGCCCCCAATCCTACGTCATGGGTGCCGAACAGTCTACGCTCCGATCCCTCCATCCCCTTTTCCATCATCTATTCCATCGAATATTTGGGGATGGAGCAGACACGTCACCATCTGAAGACGTGTCTGGCAGAATGAACACTCATCTAGATAACAACAACAACGACAACGATTTCTGTGATAACAATGAGAATTATATCACAGAATATCTAGATGAAGAGTTCATTTCTGTTGAGATGATTTCGAATTGCGAAGAAGAATCTGAAATTGAATTGGACGATTCTTTTTCTGACAATAACAGTAATACAACGGAGGAAATCAATTAAGAGCTAGAGCGGACTGACCAGAAATCTTCAAGAAATGTATCGGAGATTTCATTTTAACCAAGAACTACTATCTACGACAAACAAATGGAAATATGATGAATGTGAATTCGATCAAAAGGAAGATGCGCATTTTATGCGAATGTCGGAAAAACACTTGAAATAAGTGAAGCAACTGAAGAAAATGGTTACAATGAATATTGTAACCAAACCAAACCAAATCAAAACAAACCAAATCAAACCAAACCAAACCAAATCTAAACCATGAAACCTTGAAACCCGTGAACCCATGAACCATGAATCATGAACCATGAAGCCATGCAACCAAGAAACTGTAAACCACGTGTACTTGAAGCCATGAAGCCATGAAGCCATGAAGCCATGAAGCCATGAAGCCATGAAACTGAGCAACCAAGAAACAGTGAACCAGGAAACTTGAAGACGTGAAGCCATGAAACCGTGAAACCATGAAGCCAGGAAACCACGAAACAAGGAACTATGAACCCACGAAACCAAATTGTGAAATCCAAAAATCCAAAAGCATCAGGAACCCCAACCAGATGCTGATCATAAGAATTCGAAAGAAAAACCCGAATTAAACCTCCATTGTTTATCCATCTACCATCTACTCAATGGAGGTTTCTGGCCATCCACCTGGCTACTCAATGCTGCTTCGAAAAACTAAAAAAATCCAAAAAAACTGAAAAATTCCACAAAATTCTAAAAAAAAGGAGCGTACAATTGTAACTTTTGATTCTATTTTTATTCTTTTATTTTGATTATTTAATTTTAGCAGCATTGTTTTTTTTGTATTGTACGCTCCGAACTTCTTCGATGGTACTGAACCTCTACGTGGTGAAGAAGATCAACAGTTTCCTCTTAAAAAGGTGATTGGCTAATACAGTACCCAATAATTTCATTCAGATTTTTTAGATTTCGATGATTTTAGAGCACTATTTATCATTTCATTCAATAATAAATGATTTATAGTTTGTTTATGTTATCAGTTTTCAGATGTAAAAATCGAGGGAGAGAGCCAGAATTAAAAGTTGATATGAAAATTTCACAGACCTTTTTAAGCGGGGTGATCCTTCTTTTAACGAAACCTTTTTGAATCGCTTGTTCTATTACCGTAAAGGCCCTTTCAGTTTTTTTAAACAGTGTTTTATGAACCTTTGGTTCCAAACATCTTCTGAGTCCTAAAAGAGTGATATACTTATGGATATGGAACTAATTCTATCTCGGCTATATGTATTTCTCGGAATGGTATTATAATAGTCAAAATTTTATTGTTGAATGCAGACCGTTCTGACTTATACAGTGCCGGCCATAAGTTTATATAAAAACGGCTTTTTCAGTTCAAAATGGTCAACTTTGGGCGTTTGTACCAAAGTGGGGAAAAGTGGTATTGTTCTACATTTTTCAGGGCAGTTAGTTGATAGCTGGATTGGCATTTTCTTAGCTGAAAACTTTTCTCTAGAATCATTTCTAAAAGCTATGCGGCTCGTCGAAGAAAATATTACTGAAATTTTGTCGATTTCAGTGCAAAATATCATGTTTTTCATCAGCTTTGTCTTCAACGAGCCGTGTAGCTCTTAGAAATGGTTTTAGAAAAAAGTTGTCAACTGAGCAAATGCAGATCTAGCTATCAACTAACCACCTTAAAAAATTTAGAACAATACCACTTTTCCCCACTTTGTTACGAACACCCAAAGTTGACCATTTTGAACTGAAAAGCCCGTTTTTATTAGGTTGTCGGGAAAGTCTTGGTATATTTTTCAACCGTTTATTTCTCGAAGCAAACTAGAACTAGAGAATAGTTATAGACTTCATAGAGTCTAACAGTGTATTGTTAACCTTCAGTTGAATTATTGGCCACCTGCCTCTTAAAATAAGGTGAGTGGGATACGAAGTATGAGGTCAATTTGGTTTTTTGGTTTTTTTCTATTTAGAAGGTTATTACTCAAATAGCACGAGTTAGATCTAGTTTAACTTAGTGATCACTTAGAGCCATGTCAGTAGAATTCGGTAGCCAAAAGGGAACAATCCATGTATATTTTACCGCTTCCTACATCACTTGTTTGAAGACTTGTTACCAGGAGTGAAAATACTGATGCTGAATTTTCTTGTACTTCAAGGCTTACCTAACGGCTTTTTTCTCACACTTTGCAGTTGTTAAACTGAGACAATCTCCCGTTATACCTTGGTCATTTGGTAGCTGTTCTTGGTGGTTTGGGTCATATAACTCCCTTCAAACGCAACAATTCCCTTTTCTGTGTTTTGAGACCTCCCGTGCTAATTCTTATTCTCCAATCCTCTCAACTCATATGTGATTTTTATTGTATCTCTCTCCCCTTTCGTTTCCACTAGAAATCCGGTGGAACTCATTGCGCCCGTCATAGAGAGTGAGGTCTGTCTACTGCATAGTCAAGATTCACACTGGTCAAATCATGAGATATGAACCGACCAAATTTTTTCTTATGCCGAGCAGTTTGAAGTTGTCAACTATAATGGAATGACTGACCCTAACCGTGATTGTCAACTTCCAATGGTTTTCAGATGGATCTGATACGATACTGAATCCGGATATATTCAAATAGTCTGATAAAACACTTTTTTCATTCATGAAAAAATCTACTTTTCTCGAGCAAGATAATTATTTACGTATTTTAGTATGTGAGTAGGCATGTTAATCTTCAACTTTCATCAGAAAAGTTTCCCAACACTTCACTTTGGTGTGCGCTAGAGACTACAAGAGAAATAGGAGTTGTAGTAGTGTTGTATATCAATTCTTAACTTGGGCTGTGGAATGCAGAGGAGACCCGGAAGCTTGTTATTGCAAATACCTTTACTTGCTCACTAACCACCAAGAATAAGAAAATATGTTTCCAAGTCAAAACTTTAAATAATAAAGGAATATTGAGAAAAAACACAAAAAAAAGTAGGGGGGGGGGGTACTGTATTAGCCAATCTCCTTTCTAATAGTAAGAGGAAATCGTTGATCTTTTTCACCATGTATTCTTCTGATCTCACGAGGTGAGACTCAGGTGCGTGGCCGTGGAAGCGGATATCTTGGCACGAAGACTACGGTAGTAAATTTATAGAGGGCGATCTACAAATACCGTAACACATGTATTATATATGCATGCAAGACTATTGTTTAATCATTATTTTCTAAAGAGACTAGAGGGGCAAGAAATACACCCTCTTTAAATAGTCTGCACATCTTACTCTAGAAAATAGGGATTAAACAGTAGTCTTGCATGCATATATAATACATGTGTTAGGGTATTTGTAGATCTCCTTTTTTAAATTTACTACCGTAGTCTTCGTGCCAAGATATTCTCTTCCACGACCACGTGGCCATGGACCAGAGTCTCCCCTCTTCAGATCAAAACAATAGAAGTTCAGTACAATCGAAGAAGTTCGGAGCGTACAATATAAAAAAAAACAATGCTGCCAAAATTATAAAATACAAATTAGAATAAAAAATAGAATGAAAACTTACAATTGTACGCTCCTTTTTTTTAGAATTTTGTGGAATTTTTCCGTTTTTTTGGTTTTTTTAGTTTTTCGAAGCAGCAGAGTTGAATAGCCAGTTGGATGGCCAGAAACCTCCATTGAGTAGTTTTTATCTATTCCTGGTCATGTTTGTCTTCTGGTCAATTTTCTATCATAGTCACATCAGTATTTTTCCATGATTCTTCGGGTTTTTCGGCTTTAGGTTTTCCTGGTCAATCTTCAATTGTTTTCATTCACGATCTTCTATTCACTTATTCCAAATGATTCCATATTCAGTTTCTTCTTCAGCATTCAAATAATTCTTCTCAAAATCAATAATTCACGGGATTCGTTCCTCAATAGTTTCAAAGGTTTCAGTAGTTCTCAATTTGTTTCAATGGGGAGTTTGCTTCATAAATCAAGTTCACATTCAATACATATCTTCCATTCGTCTGTCGTCTCGTTTGATCTTCTATCCGTTGTTCTCGGTCAATAATGAAATCTCCGATACATTTCTTGAAGATTTCTGGTCAGTCCGCTCTAGCTCTTAATCGATTTCCTCCGTTGTATTACTGTTATTGTCAGAAAAAGAATCGTCCAATTCAATTTCAGATTCTTCTTCGCAATTCGAAATCATCTCAACAGAAATGAACTCTTCATCTAGATATTCTGTGATATAATTCTCATTGTTATCACAGAAATCGTTGTCGTTGTTATTGTTATCTAGATGAGAGTTCATTCTGTCAGACACGTCTTCGGATGGTGACGTGTCTGCTCCATCCCCAAATAATCGATGGAATAGATGATGGAAAAGGGGATGGAGGGATCGGAGCGTAGACTGTTCGGCACCCATGACGTAGGATTAGGGGCTGCCGAATTAATGTACCTTGTTCGGTGCTGGTCTGCAAAATTAAAGAGATTGAGATGAAAAGAATAGGTTTAACGGGAAACGGAAGAGAGAAAGAGAGAGAGAGAGAGAGAGAGAGAGAGAGAAAGAGAGAGAGAGAGAGAGAGAGAGAGAAATACAAGAATACAAAATGAGTCCTGAATTGAACAAGGATTTGTGAATGATCCTTGCAGAATGGAAAGGTTAACTGAATATGATAGGCAAATCGGGGTTGTTGCATTATGAACTTCTACTGCGTAAGACACTACGGACTGAACTCGTCCAGGTACGCAGTATAAAGGGGAATCTTAAAAACAAAGGGTAAGAGTGAAAAAAATAAAAATTCAAATGGTAAATCAGCCCCTGAGGTATTTTGAATCCAAAATATAAACTCAAACGAACATCTGGAATCCAGATGCATTTTTTATATTGACATGGCTGTTATATTTCCATTTGTTTGTCGTAGTAAGTTCTTGATTAAAAATGAAATCTCCGATACATTTCTTGAAGATTTCTGGTCAGTCCGCTCTAGCTCTTAATCGATTTCCTCCGTTGTATTACTGTTATTGTCAGAAAAAGAATCGTCCAATTCAATTTCAGATTCTTCTTCGCAATTCGAAATCATCTCAACAGAAATGAACTCTTCATCTAGATATTCTGTGATATCATTCTCATTGTTATCACAGAAATCGTTGTCGTTGTTGTTGTTATCTAGATGAGAGTTCATTCTGCCAGACACGTCTTCAGATGGTGACGTGTCTGCTCCCACCGAATATAGTTTTTTGATAATCAGTTGAAGGATTTGGAGCGTGGACTGTCCGATGCCCATGGTTTTGAATTTGGGGACACCGGATTAATTACCCTTGTTAATCTGAAATAATACTGAATAGGTTCATGTAGTGTGAGGCTTTAAAAATAGAAAAAGTGAAGAGATTCGGTTTCAAAAAAGTTTATGTTTTATAAAATTGATTAAAAAACGAGTAGCTGATAGAAGTTAAAGAGAGAGAGAGAGAGAGAGCACTGTTTACTCTCTCTCTCCATATGTTCGTTATCAGTGGAAAAGAACAGTCGAGAATCGAATTTTGATAGACATTTTTGCAGCAGACCACTATCAGGAGAACTCATCAAACAACATCGTTGATTGGGGTTTCAAATTATAACGGAAAAAAATCGTAGGATGCAGCCGGAAACAATCTTGTTAGAAACCTCATCCACTTTTATTACAGCACCATACATATACTGTATATATAGGCTATACACAACATTGTTCTTTTTTTAAGTTTCGAGAAACTCTTTGGATGTTTTGGAAAGTTCAGATTTAACATAGTAATCAAAATGAGTAATATTTATTTCCACAAGTAAGCAAAAACCATCATCAAAACAACTCCAGTTCCCTTCGTCATTGTCACATTTTCAGCTTGCTCTTCTTTCGTTTCCTCCTTTCCACTTTTCCCACTTGTCCCACTCTGTTCATTCTTCTTTTCAATCACAGGATCCGGCTCTGGAAAAGGCATAGAAGGATCACAAACTCCGGAGACCTGACAAATATCGTCCATGAAGTGTGAGAGTTTTGTGAATGGTCGTTGAGTGGGATGCTCAGAAACATGCATGCCTGAAAGAACAACGCATTGATTTTTCCGTGGACCAAAACTCACTTGCTCCGCTCATTCCCGTCATTATCCATCTGCCATCAAATTTCTGAACAACTGCTCCCCCACGATCATACGTTAAATCTTTCCCGAACATTGGGACAGCAAACTCAATTTTATATAACAGAGATATCTGTAGTATAAAGACAGATTAGTAGAGTTACAGGTCAAACTCACTTTGATATCATAATGATATACTCGGCCGAATGGATAGAGACGCCACGTTTCAGCTAAATCACCGACTTTGACTTCTTGTTTTTTTGCACAAGGGTAATCCACTCCCAAGTCATTTTTCACTTCCAGAATCATTGGAGCATGGCCAAACCAGAATTGTTGTTTCACAAAATCGGAACATAAACCGAGGAAGTAGCCTTTGACAACTACGGGCGGCTTGTAACTAGTATCATTCAGTTTATCAAGAGGGGCAAATCTCAAAAGAGTAAGGACTTCAGAAGGTATTTCTACGATTTTGAAAGCTAATTTATATTTGTGAAAAAGAGGAAACAGGCAACCCACGCATATTCGTTGTGACAGTTCTTGTCGATACTCTCTCGAGAATGGATCCATTTCCGATTCCTCGTTAGTAGTGTCATGGAATAAGTGATGAAATGTCTCGGAGATATTGGAGTAGCAGCCATCAAACGATCTCCTCTGTTATCTGTCAGTGCCCACATCCAAGGCCCCGATCCTTTTCCACACGTGTCTAATCGTTTTTTGTTTTCTTCACGAGTCAACTTTCCATTAACCAGAAAAACGGCAGAAACCAAGAGTAGCCACCTCATCGTCGACAATCACGATTCGTTAATGAACTTTTCAAATGAAAAATGGAATGCGGATGGGCTAATTACACAAGGGCCACGTTTGTCATATAGTTTAATTTATGTGATCGGAATAGAAACTTTGGAACTTCCAAAATGAACGGACAAATCTTAGCCCTTCTTCATACGACACAACAATTTTCTTATAATAGTAAAGCGGTTTCCCAGTTAACCATAACGTAATCAATATTGCAAGAGTAAACTACATTTTTCATCTACAAGTTGACTACACGTTGGAAAAGGTTCATCGACCTTTGCCCCTAATTCCAGTGCTGATCATCCACGTTTTTGTCGAATTTAATCGAAAAAATTCATTCAAAAATTTTCCTCATCGGGAAATGATTAGGATCATATTCCTGCTATTTGCTGGCATTCTAGTTTATGGAAAGTTGAGCGAAGAGGAAAACCAAAAACGAGAAGACACTTGTGGCGTCAAGAAGGACCAGTACATCTGGACATTCACAAATGATAAGGGGCAAGGTCTGACTGCTGCTATACCCATATCTCAGAAGCACTTTCTCACATTTGCAAGACCAGTGCTCTCTAAAGAACTAAAATGGGTTCATGATCAATCGGATTTTGATAGGAAGTGTGAGAATGAGAATACGTAAGTTGTTTGTGTTTCCCTGGAGGAACATTTCATATTCAGAGTCGTTGAAATGCCTCCTGATATGCTTTCCCATATCAAGTTGGCCCCACTCGGAAGTCTCAAAGATCCCAATTACAAGTGTCCGAAACCAGTCAAAGCCTACTTCATCAACATCTGTAGTAATCATATCAATGACTCTTTGAAGTGGTCCTATGCTCCTATGATTATTGAAGTGGAAAACAGTTTGAAAATGGATTTCCCCTGCTTAATCGATGACAAATTACATGGCGGCGATACAGTGTACACTTACCGTTTGCATGACTCAGCCACTGTCACTGAGCATACTGTGAAAGTGTGTTATTTCATAGAAAGTACTTCGAAAAACATTAATTCTGCAGATGACCGGTGTTTTTACCTTTAGCTTTTGTACTACAATGTTTGGAAAAGGTAAAGTCACTGACGTTGGTGGTCCAGCCGTTCAGCTCTTTGGAGACACTTGGACACTTATAGGAATCTTTGATTCTTGTAAGTCTCTTCTTCAGAATTATTCCTCAGAAATGGTTTCAGATAGTGTTGATTCGAGTAAAACTCAAAGAAACTTTGTCTCAGTCGAACAGTTCCAATTGCAACTGTGTGATTTGGCGGGGATTTGTGAAACAGACGTCTCTCCGGCAGTTGTGGAACGAAGCAATGCGAATTTGGTGAAGAAAGAGAGCAAGACGAATGGGAAAAGTGCAAAGACGGGTGAAAAGAGTGAAAAGGACGAAACAGGAGAAGAAGCTGAAAATGGGGCGAAATCAATGGGAGTGAAAATTGTTTTGATGATAGTCTTTGCTTACTTGTGGAAATAAATTATACTAGCTCGAGCACCTGTTGGACAATTCTCAAAGTCTGCGACTCTGTACGCGCCATATCAATCAGTAATTTTTTGTAGATTAGAAGTTCTAATATTCGAAAAAGGAATGTTACTGAAAGCGAAAACAGAGATGTGTAAAGAAAAACTTAAAACAGTTGATAGTAGCTATGAAATGAAACAAATGTGTCTTTTCGCTCTTGTAGCAACTCACTCGATCATGACGTTCTACTGGGTCTACTTCCCCCGAGGGAATTCAATTTTTATTTTCAATTTTCTAAAGGTTAAAAAAGTCAATCGTAGCACAGCTTTTTTGATTCACATCAAACGGAAATTTTTGATAGGAAAATTCTAGTTTTTGTCTGCATTCTGTGTTTTCCAATCACCCGTGTTTCCGGTTAACGTGAAAATTAAACTCTATTAACACGGCCTCCACAGTAACCAGCACATCCACGTTCCGATTTATAAAATGAACAGCATGAACATTCATTGAAGAATCGTGATTCTCTACGATGAGGTTGCAACTACTCTTGTTGTCCGCCGTTCTTCTGGTTAATGGAAAGTTGACTCGTGAAGAGAACAGTAAACGACTAGACATGTGTGGAAAAGGATCGGGGCCTTGGATGTGGACACTGACAGATAACAGAGGAGATCGTCTGGTGGCTGCTACTCCAATATCTCCGAGACAATTCTTCGCTTATTCCATGACACTTCTAATGAGGAATCGGAAATGGATCTATTCTCGAGAGAGTATTGACAAGAAGTGTCAGAACGAAAATACGTGGATTGCCTATTTCTCCTTCTTCACAAACAAGTAACTTTCAGAATAGTGGAGATACCTTCTGAAGTCCTCCCTATTTTGAGACTTTCGCCTTTTGACAAACTCAACGATACCAGCTACAAACCGCCCGTAGTTGTCAAAGGCTACTTTGTCGGTTTATGTTCCGAATACATCAAACAAATGTTCTCCTACGCCCATGCTCCAATGATTTTGGAAGTAAAGAATGATTTGGGAGAGGATTACCCTTGTGCAAAAAAACAAGAAATTAAAGTCGGCGATACAGCTGAAACATGGCGTCTACATCCGTTCGGTCAGATGTCTCACCATGAAATAAAAGTGAGTTTAAAAAAGGACGGAACTTATAAAATGTTATTTCATATTCGAAACAAAATATTCCAGTTCAGTTCTTCTTTGAGATCAGATTGTACAAACCTGACTAAGAGTTTATATTACAGATTTCTCAAGTGTTTCCTGATGTGTTCACAACTGCAATGTTTGGAGCCGGCCAAGATATTGATCGTGGCGGAGCAATTGTTCAGAAATTTGATGACAGATGGATAATGACGGGGACCAGCGGAGCAGGTGAACTTCCCTGGTTTTTCATGTTTTATTAAAATTATTTCTAGTGATTGAACTCTTGATTGATCCCAATCAACGAATGTTCATAAAACTCTCAATGCATTTGGACGATATTTGTCAGGTCTCCGGAGTTTGTGATCCTTCTATGCCATTTCCAGAGCCGGATCCTGTGATTGAAAAGAAGAATGGACAGAGTTCGACGGCCGGTGGAAAGGGCGAAAAGAGCGAAAAGAAGGAAGAAGAGGAACCTGACAACAAGGCACCTAGCTTGGGAATAGAATCAATTTTAGTGATTGCTTTGGCTTATTTGTTTTAAATAAATGCAACTCGTTTCATAATATGAAATAAATTAGTACATATAATAATTAAATGATGAAGAAATGGGCTGCATAGCATTGAAGATCCGAACCGAACTCCGGGTAAGACCTCGACAAACTCAAAGAAGTTTTTCGCATTGCGTAAATGTGGTCTTTTTTAGACATGAGCAAACGGGCACTCATTTAGTTCATTTATTAAGTTTCAATTTAGAGCGACATTAAACAGAAACGACTGACAGATGTCAGGTGAATGTGTGAAGATTGATAGGATGAGAAGATATATAGTCTCATTGAGATCATTGCAAACCTCAAGGCTCGCTCTACAGTGCTTCACAAAAGTTTGACCTCGTTCTTGTTTTCTTCAGTGTGGGATGTTTTATCGGTTAGAGACCGATAATGAGTCTTTTTTTTCAAATTTTACTCTCACTTGTTTGGCGCCGTCAAAAGAGTAGCAACGCTCAAACTGCTTTGAGAACTATACAGTCATACATGGCTCATACATGGTGTTTCGAATCCGGACACATTCAATGTTTTGTTGCCTTTTTCTTACTTTTCTTTGTGAAGAGAATAAACTTCACATCTTTTCACGGGAAAAAATCAATTGACCGAACCTCTTTCCCCCTAATTCCAGGGCCGGTCATCCACGTTTTCATCATCAAATCCAATCGAAATAAAAAATCATTCAGGAAATTCAGTCGTTGAAGATGAAGATGATTAGGATCATATTCCTGCTATTTGCTGGCATTCTGGTTCATGGAAAGTTGAGCGAAGAGGAAAATCAGCAACGCGAGGACACTTGTGGCGTCAAGAAGGACCAGTACATCTGGGCATTCACAAATGATAAGGGGGAAGGTCTGACTGCTGCTGTACCCATATCTCAGAAGCACTTTCTCACATATGCCAGACCAGTACTATCTCTGGATTCGAAATGGATTCATGATCAATCGAATTTCACTTGGCAGTGTACAGATGAAAATACGTTAGTTTCTTTTGTTTCTCTAGAGATAAATATTCTATTCAGAGTCGTTGAAATGCCTCCTGATATGCTTTCCCATATCAAGTTGGCCCCACTCGGAAGTCTCAAAGACCCAAATTACGAGTCTCCAAAACCAGTCAGAGCATACTTCATTGCCATTTGTAATAAAAATATCAATGGAACTTTGGAATGGCATTATGCTCCTATGATCGTAGAAGTCGAGGACTCTTTGAAAGTTGATTATCCTTGTATAACTGACGACTATATTCATAGCGGCGATACATTGTACACTTACCGTTTGCATGACTCAGCCACTGTCACTGAGCATACTGTGAAAGTGAGTTGTTGAACTAAAGTACGTATGAAACGAAAATTCTCTAGATGGAAAAAGCATATAACGATGCTTTCTCTACTACAATGTTCGAAAAAGATAAGCTCACTGACGTTGGTGGTCCGGTTCTTCAGCCTTTTGGAGACACTTGGACACTTGTTGGAATGAAAGGAGGCTGTGAGTCTAGACAATCTTTAAAACTGTTTTTCGGATATTGTTTTAGATAGTTACGACGGGGGTAACTCTAATAGGAGATATTTCGACGCCATCGAACCGTTCTTAAAGCAACTGTGTGAATTGGCCGGGATTTGTGGAACGGACGTGTCGCCGGCAGTTGTTGAAAGAAGCAATGCGAATTTGGTGAAGAAAGAGAGCAAGAATAGTGGGAAAAGTGCAAAGAGTGGTGAGAGCAAAAAGGAAGAAGAGGAAGCTGGAAATGGAACGAAAATGATAGGAATTGAAATGATTTTAGTAATTGTGTTTGTTTACTTGTGGAAATAAATAATACTCGATCTCAATTGTGTATTTTAATTACTGACTAGGCGAAATCGTTAACTCTTAATCAAAGAATCTGTTTCACAATCTGTGTTTTCATTCTCAAGGTTCACCTGGTGTGTCAGTTTTCTAGAGCATATACTTTTCTGTTTCAAATAAACATTTTCTTCCAAATAACGTTCATTCTTTTCTGTATTCTGTGGGAAGTATGAGACAAAAAAAGCAGTTCTATATATTTAGTTAGACGAATGGGTGCAAGTTTAATAAGAAAGTCTCGAGACTGTTTTGTAGACAACAATGACAATGATGAAATAGTGAAGAAATCGGAAAAAAAACAACTTCAATTTGTAAAACCATTCAAGAAATATACATAGTAGTATCCTTTGTTCAAATTAGAGGATTCAAAGGCACATTCTTACTTGTTCGCTTGATCGATCCGACGGAATTTCGCTGAAATTTCATATTTCTTGGAAACCATGACTCATCGAAATGAAGAAATTCTAGAAACATCAAAACAGCACGAAGCTTTTTTTTTTAGAAAACCTCACCGTTCGAATCCAATCGAATGGCCGTTAGACGCTGTTTATCCGTCCGTTGATCTGCCGGAGGAAACCATGAACGTGGCGGTTTTGGAGGGGGAATCGTTTCTGAAAAATTGAAAAGAAGAAAGAATTATAATTGTCTGTCTGTGGATTAACCTCGAGAAGAAGGATCAGAAGATGGCGGAACTGAACACTTGTTTTCTGAAAATTTATGATTGTTCTGACTGATCCTTAATCAAACCTTTCTCATGAACGGGAACCATGAGACCTTTCGATATTCCGAGAGGGCTTGTCAACGGAACAGCGACTCGGAGGTTGAGAGTAGGCGGTGGAGGAATATCTTCTGGATTGACATGGACTCTATTCCGATCTTTTCTTTCTTTCAGAGTACGTTTCATTCTGAAACAATTTTTGGTTTTAGGAGAGGGAAAATATAGATTTTCAATTGAGTAGCGCACAGAGGAGTTCCGAATAGTTGTGAAGAACAGATTTTGAGAGAAAGATTGACGATTTTAACTCTACTCGTCAGAAATCGTTCGACTGATGATTCAGAATTGAAAAAAACCGAGATATCAAATATTCTGGAACGAAATGACTGTTCTGCTTCTCTTCTTTCTACCAGAGAAAAAACAAAAACAATGGTGGGCGTGGTTAAACGTTTAGATGATTTGAATTTCGTCGATTTCGTGGACCGTTCTGAGTCATAGACGCCAGAGATCAGCTGAAGGGAACAGGAGAGAGACAAATATCTTTTGAACTGAATATTTCGATTGTGATGCAAGATATCGAATAGTTGTCAACTAATAAACTATAGAGAATAATAAGATGAGCAAGTTATCAGTTGACAGTTTTCGGATATTTGCTACCACAATCGAGATATGTCATTCCAAAACAACGATATTTTTGAAAACTGTAATACTCTTGCTCTCTGATTGTCAAACTTTGTTCATCTACAGGGAATTCTAATGAAAACCAAAATTAGAGAATATCAATGATTTATTAATCAGAAGCGGCAATGCATTCTCCGCCTCCCTTACGATTGATATAGAACCAGTAAAGCATTCGGAACATGAGAAGAACCACAAGAAGCGAAATGAGGCATTCAATGAATTCGAAGATGGCAGCATCTGACAACTGTTTACGAGTGATTGGATGAAGATTTTCTCTTCCTCTATCCACCAAATGTTTGATTCCGTATATCAAACAGAAGAATGTGAAGGCGACCTGTAACTCTTTTCTTCCTGGAAGAATCTCTTAAATCTCTATACCCAAAGACAGAAGCTGACAGCGAAATTGACAATATTACAGAAGTACTCCGGAAGGAAAATGATCAGAGACATGAAGAGAGTGGCAACGACCTGAAACCCAATGCCCTTATATTAGAGGAGGTCTTTCGAGACTCACAAGCCAAACGAATCCTCCATAATAACTGGAGACAATCCAAGCGACGACTGAGATAAGGGAAAGGAAAATCGAGATTCCGAGCATGACGAATTTAGTGGCACAACACGGGAACAGATACTCATCCGGTTCGGCTGCCCACTCGAACCCCGCTGTCTTCCTGGGAGTTCTGGCTTCTGTTCCTTCTTCTACATCTTCTTGGATCGACGACACCTGGAGGTCAGTTATACTTCTGAATTGATTCAAAAGACACGCCCCCTTTACTCACTTTTGGATCCAAATCAACGAAAACCAAGTCTTGGTCATCCATTTTTCAAAAATAATTTGTTTTCGACAACTGATTGCCACATTTTTGTTTTGAAATTCATTCCAAAAACATATGAGTCACGTCGATTTATTTATCTTTTCCACGTGATTGAAGCTCCGCCCCCTTTTGTTTAAAGTTTCATACCCTACTGTTGTCGAATTCCTACAAAGTTTTCCCTTTTAAGCCACGCCCCCAAAATAAAACGAAAAATGAGCAACACAAAAACAGGTTCATTTTAGGCATTCCGGCGAAGGATTCTTCAAGAAAAAAGCAGATTGTAAAAAAAAAATGAATTTTTGAATGAGAAAATAAAGAAACAAGAGAGAAACAGTGGCACAAAGGGAGGAAATGACCTCGAAATCAAGGACAAAGAGCACGAAATTAAAGAGAGAAAGATATTTTGCTTCGAAGTGGTTGGATGGTGCATGGAAATTAGAGAGAAGAGTGATTTGGCGGGAAATTTGAATTCTCACATGGACTTATTTTCCCCAGAGTCCGTTTGCACGTTGCCATTGAGCTGGTGATCTGAAATTATGAATCAATCGATAATTTATTGGGGAAATGGGCGAAATGAGCAAAAAATATGAAAAATTGAAAAGCTGAGCAAGATGGAAATTTTACACTTTGGGCATTCTGGGGAACAGTTTTCCGCCTAGAAAACGCGGATTCAAGATGTTTCTGAAATGGGGGTTTTTAAAACTGTCATATCTCAAGTCACAGAAGAGTTACAAAAAAGATGTTAACTAAGGAAGTGTTTAAAACTTTAAGAGCTATATTTTATTAGTTGACACTTTTTTGTATCTTTGACGGGAAACAAGATAATCCAAAATGAAAAATGTTCTACAAACCTCTTGTACAACAGCGCGACATCGTCGTCCGATTCTCCATTATTAGTGTAGTCGTCATCGAAAGAGGCAATCTTCGCAGAACGTTTTCCCCACAAACTATTCAGTTTGTTCCAGTTTTGAGGCGTTCTTTTGTCTTGCTGTAAATGCGCTCTATTGGACTTTTGGAGAGAATTCAGGGAACTGACCGCCTCCTGAACAGACCGTTTACCCCACAATCCGTGAGCCTTATTCCATCCCATCATACGATCTTCCGAAGCACCCAAACACATTGAGATAAGCACTGCCAAACCTGCAAAAAATATGGTTTTTCGATTTGGATGGTTCTCTAATGTCAGACTTCGTCTACCGAATATCAGTGGTACCTAAGTTTGCCCTTTATGGCCCATCTGCACGTCCGTCGTTGCCCCCGCCCCAACCCCCGCTACTCTCTTTTTTTCTAGTCTCCTAACTGTTTCTAAAAATTATTACTGTAGACTCCCCCTGAATCTCAAAAACCATTTCTCATTTTGTTTCCCAAAGGAATGGTCATTCATGACGATTGACCCCCTGCATCATGTGAAAGGAGGAGGAGGAGGAGGAAAGGAGGAACAAAACATTTCATCTTCGGAGGATTCCATTGGGAAAAAGTGGAATCACTTACCGAAAATAACATGTAAGAGTTGCATTCTTCTCTTCTTTTTTTCGTTTTGGAGACCCTGAAAGTTGGAGAAAAATGGATTGGAAAAACGGAAATACAGAAGAGGAGGAGGAGCATACAGGAAAAATATGAGATAGTAGGCACCTAATCTCCCGGATATCCTAGTCCGAGAACCTAGGCCGCCAGGAGAGATTCAAAAACCAAAAAAAGAAAGAAAACAACTCGTTTTCTTCGTTCCCATTAATCATAGTTACACATCAGAAATGACCCATGTGTCTCTGTTTGTGGGGAGAAGGAATTAACTGGATTTAAATCCCGACTCTCCAGAAAAGAAATTGTAGAAGGAGACACCAAAGGAAGAGACCGCCTTTCATTATACCCTGGAGAGAGAGAGAGAGAGAGAGAGAGAGAGAGAGAGAGAGAGAGAGAAGAAAACAAATGAATGTGGGAACTTAAAAAGAGAAAATAGTACGATGAATTAACAATTGAACGTTTTTTCCAGAAGATGACGTCACGTGTCTAGGAACGCTTCCATCTAAACAATACTCATTTTATAGAATTTTTCTAGGGAGCTAGGGGAGAGAAGGTTATTACTGTAGCAGTCGGGACCCTTGAAAATGTAATCATTCGAATCGTCTCGGCCAGCTGATTCAGAACTTTCTTAAAAAAAGTCGGCTCGAAAAGGAGGTTCTTTTAAAACATTGTCTCAGTGTGTTTTTCGAGAAGAGAAGCGAAAGGTAAAACTAGTAATCTCGGCTGTTCCTGCCAAGTTTATCAAAAACTTTGGGTAGCTTTACTTGGCTGTTCTCGTTAGGTGACAAATTTTGGGGGGGGGGGGGGTTATTCAAGTTTTGTACAAGACTGTGACAAGTCTGGCACGAAAGTGGACCGCCTCACAAGTCTGTGACAAGTCTGCTACAAGTTTTGACCGACCTTTAAGGAGTCGAGTCAAAAAAACGTGAACACCAAAACTGGGACAGGGCTGTGACAAGTCTTGAGCAAATTTCGGACGCTCTACAAGTATCGGCCACATTTTCAGGCAAGGGTTGACCAAAGGTTTTTTGACGGACTCGGTAAGAACAGCCGAGGAAGGGTCTGAAACGGGAGATGCCAGCGAATCGCTTTTCAGGGTGGTGGGTCTGGAGCCGTAGTTTTTGTAACCCTCTACTCGAAATCTCAAGTTCTACTCACGCGAAAACCTATTCCCTTTAAACTCTAAAAACCGAAAAATCGAGGCGGACTCTAAGTAATTTATAGTTCGTAGCCAATGTGTTCCGTATCATTTCCTATAGTAGAGACCAACACACAAAAATTTCCAAAATTCCAAAAATTGAAAACCCAAAATTGAATTCTCAAAGAAAAGCTGTTTCCTTGGTCGTCGTCGTATCGAAAACTCAAAAACCAGAAAAAGAAAAGTTCAAAATTGAAAACACAAAAATAGAAGTTTCGAGAGGAAAATAGTGGTTCTCGAGAAGCTATTAGGGGGTTTCCCGGAGTGAAGAAAGCGAAGAAAATGAGCTAATGAGACTTCTGAACAAGCTCCGCCCACTTTTTTGTTCATTTTCTATATACGTCAGGAGAAAGAGAGAGGGGAAGAGGGGAAGAGGAGGAGAAAGTATGTCTCGAGGGAATTTCAGATGGAATATAGTGATAAAAGGGAAGAAGGGATTCAGAAGAGAGAGGGGAAGAAGAAGAGGATAGAGAAGAATATCTTGATTTTTACAAAGGTCTCTCCCCGACTCTTTTCGGAACAATATTTGACCCCTGCGATGAAGATAAATGACAATCAAAGATCACTGACTAGAGACATTTCATTTTTCCCGGAGCCGCTTGGAGAGAGATGGCATTTTCAGTTCGAGCCTGTTCTCTGCCGCGTGGAAATGTCGGGGTTCTACCTCGATTCTCTCTTCAGAAGATTTAAGGAATTTCAAAAGTTTATGTAGGTTTTGGAGCATGGCTCTTGAAGTTTGTCCTAGACTTGCCGCTACCAGCCGAGCAGTTGAGCTAAGATATGACAAGGTCAAGTTTAATTCATTGCAAAAGTCATACTTTGCCCTTGTCGAAGACTTGACCTTGGCTTGGTGGGTCCTCTCTCTTTTGTACAAACAGGTTTACCAAGTGGGGTCATTGAAATGTCAAAACAACATCAGACTTTGCTCTCTGTACTGTTTCCTAGAAAAAATAGACGCAAAGACTTTCTAGTTGAGGTTTGGTGACCTAGATCTGACTATATCTGGCTTTAGGTGATACCCGAAATGCGCTGTAATGACCGTAATCTCAAGGTGCTGATAGCGGCCTCAACGATATACATAGTTTTGCTTTTTTCTATTAACAATTGAATTGAAAAATGCATGTATAGAAGTCTAAATCCAAGACAAAATAATGGTTCATCTTCTTAAAAAATAACCTAAATTTCTAATCTAGTCTCGAGCACTTTCTATTTAGCGAAAATAATCGAAAATGGGAACCTTCTTGTCTTTTTTGTTTTTTATTCGATCAAAAACATAAGAAAAAACAAAAAATAACAAAAACCTATCAAAAAATCTGAAGAAATTGTTGATCACTTCGTGAGAGAATCGGTCATTTTCTCACTTGAAATTGGAAGAGAGAGAGAAGAAAAATACACGAAAACAATAGAATTCATTAGGATTCTAGACATTTTTCAGTTCGAACAAGGCGGGGGAACAAGAGGTTCAGACTCTTTTTTTGAGAAGGTTGGTTTTTGGAAGGAATTTATGATTTCTGAAAAAAGGAAGTTGAAAAGAAAACAAGTGTCATGAGAGGGGGCTAGAAGAGAGTGCAGAGAAGTCAGGCATTCTAGCTTCTCTGCGTCTCTCATAGGAAATGGACAATCTAGGACTGAAGTTCAATTTGAACTAAACTACATTCTTCGTCAGAATTCTAATCAAAAATTGAACGAAAATTGAAAATTTTTGATTAAAGATACTAGGTTTTGTTTCGATTAGGTGTCAGTTTTGGCAAGATTTGACTGACTTTTGACCAAAAAATGGGAGAAAATTGGTTGAGAAAGTGTTGAAAAATTCCATAAGTCAAGTGACGTATCGTGTCTAAATAGTTTAAAAATGTTCAGATGTGCTGGTTCGATTTGGAAGAGCTATATTCTGTATATTAAGAAAATTATGGCACAGCAGATAGAAAATATCAAAGCTTAGGGCTCCAATTCACTAGTATCAAAAATGTTCTGAGCGAAAAATAGTGAGTTGCGAAATGAGAAAACAGGTTCTTTGGAAAATTTGTCATCCTTTTTTGAAAGTAGAAAGAAAGGAGAAAGACTGAAGTCATCTGAATAGAAATAAGAGTACAACTATCTTCCCCTCCTCCTCTACTATTCACTAATTAACACCTCTTCTTACAAGTTTCTGTCAAAACGCCTCCGTGGGCATCCGATTTCAGATGAATACGAATATGATCCTCTTTCTTTTTCTTCTTGTCTTCTGAAGAAGAAATAGAGACTACAAACTATAAAATATATAAGACAATTTATTTCAAAAAAAACTATTTATTAAATAAAAAAGAACAGAAACAAATACAAGAAAAAGTTAATCTCTATCGATAGACATCCGAATGGCATCATTCAATTGTCCGTTTTGATTACTTTGAATGAAGAACTTCACTGAACACACATTTCCATTCTCCAATTCAAAATTGTAGAGTCCATTTGAATGTTCTTCGGAATCCAATCCATCCATGATCTCTTCCAGAAGTCCCAGTTTATGATTTTCATCGAATTCAATCAGCATCTCATGAAGATTTGGGTTTGATCCCTCTTTCAATGTTTTCAAAAATCCATTGATCTCCTCTTCAGTCAACATTGAATCTTGAATCTTCAAATCGAAACAGTTCATCGAAAAAAGATGATTCGGATCGATCCATTGGGCATTGTTAATCGTCATCTTCTCATGAAAGTTCATTTCGAGTTCCTCCACTTTCGAATATCCATTCACTGATACTCCGAACTTGACTTCCGACGTCGAATCCACGTTTTCCAACATCCAAATATACTTAAGAAAATCGATTTCCTTCCCATTGAATGTCTTCAAATCACATGGAATTCTGTTTATCCATCGAATAATCGATTGAAAATCCTCGTAAAGTTCATCAATCCAAACAGTCAAATGATCCATTTCGAATGAGAAAATATCAATGAGATGCTTCAAAAGAACCTTTCCTCCCATCAGAGAATCCATCCAAAATGTCCGAAGAACAGGAAGATCTCCAGTATAAACGATCGATGGAAGATGGAACATATCGATGTCTCTGTAGTTGATAATTGATTCATCCTCTTCCGGAATCAACATCTCATTCACATTGTACATTACTCTGGAGAGAGATTCGAATTTGGCGAGAACTTCATCGTCGAGATCATAAATTGAGATGGAGAAGTGTTCATCGACACAAATACTCATTTTGCAGTTCCATTTCTTCGAAGAACTTTTGACGAAATTCTTCATTTGCTTCGAGCAAAGAGACATGTCGAATCTGGAAAAAGTGACAATTGGAATGTGTTTTTAACATAGGATTTGTCCAAAAAACCTGGCCAGAAATTACAAAAGAGAAATGGAAGCTAATTTCTAAAAAAAAACTTACAATTCGAGGAATCCCATTTGCTTGAACACGTGTTGACGGGCGACATACGGAAGATCCAATAGGTTGAACGAGGCCATTTTTGGTTTAGAGAGAGACAGAAATACAGAAAGTGAGTTACAGAAGAGTAAGAATGAGAGAATGGTTCAGACGATATGACCTCGGGTGATGTCTGAGTAGAAGGGGCGGAGTCTGGGTGTACAGTGTAGTCTTGCAGACAACACCTGTTTGGAGTTTCCCATGAAACGTGATGACGATCGATTGGATGGTGTGCAGAATTTTATCTGCGACAGGTAGCTCTTTTTCATCTTTCCGAACAGATGTTTTATGATTCTTTGGGGTTATATTATCTTGGTGGCTTTCCCACGGCCAAAAAGTCGATTTCTGTGCATTTCAACTAAAAATAACCCTACAGTAGCGCTCACTATTTTCAGTGCAAACATGAGAAACGTCATGGTAATAGAATATCTCTTTTCCAAATCCAAGTAGAAATCATCATAATTTATTAATGAAAAGTTCAAAAAAAGCATAGAAAACTTGAGAAAAAGTGGATGTGGCCAGAGAAGTGAACGAAAAGTGAATAAAAAGAAAAAGGTTTACATGTTGACGATTTGGTCCTTGGACACTTGTTTTGGTGGGGCGACTCCGAGTTTTTCGACCTGAAATAGACAGGATTTTTGGATGATGTTTGGAAGGAGATAACTCATTTTTCAGAATAGATAGAAACAAGTTGTCAACTAATAAAATGTAGCTCTTTATTAGAACAATATTTCATTAGTTAACACTTTTTAAATATCTTTTTTGACAACTGAGATACAACCGTTAGAAAGACACTTACCTTTCTAGCCAAGCTCTGGAGGGTTACGGTAACCGAGAAGAGGTCACGGCCATCGAAAAGGTCGACAGATTGGAAGGTCTGGAAAATGAAGAGGATTTTTGAAAAAGTAGAATTGAAGAAATTCAGAAAATCTAGACAACTAAGTCGCTCTCTATCTCCAGGACCTCTATCCCAACTCCTCACCTCCTCATCCTTGACTCCCAATTTTCTGGCGGCGTTCGTGAATTGATTGATATTTTCGAGGCAGTTGAAGTTTGAAATTGGCTTCATTATCTTCTTGACACTTCCCTCTTGAATGGCATTGACGAGTCTGGAAACATGCCCTTCTATTAGAGGTTCTTTGATCAGTGCTCCCCTCATCCTACGTGTCCTTTCCGTTTCCCCCCGAAACATGATAACACATATCACCCCTCGAAATCTCACGAACACTTATTTGTTCTCTCTCTTTCTCTCTCTCTCTCTCTCTCTCATATCTTCCACACCAAAAAGAAAAAAGATAACACTCACTTGCAGAGTTTTGAGCCGTCTTTGAGTTGCTCGCGAAAGTTGTCGCGGGACGGTTCGCAATCAAATTCCTCTTTTGTCAAATCCTGCAAATAAACTATGAGAAGGAGGATTGAGTTTTGATGGATGGGGGAGAGAAGTAAATAATGATATCATTTTTTTAATCGAAAGGTAAAAAGAGATTTGGAAAATCAATAGTCTTCGAAGCTTTTGGAGCACAAAAACGAGCCGGAACATTATTTTTTTAAAAACCTAATTGATCGATTGAGTAAAGTCAAAATGATTGGACTACAGTACTTCCTAGAGGCTCACCCTGATCCACTCCAACAGATATCCGGCCTCGACGTCGTTGAATTTATTCGCCTGTTTATCCAAAATGGCTCCGGCCATTCCAGCTGGTCTTGGACGATGATAACTTTGAGACATTTCTGAATGGAAGGGGAGGAGATGAGTTCTGAAAAAGCATAAGTTAACTTTGATAAATAGAATACATTCAGTTTCTCAAGGATGTTGAGAGTTTTTGAGTTGTTGAGAAGGAAACTTTGATATTAGAAGTAATAAGGAAAGCGTTTGAAATGGCTGGACAGATGTGCTGCCTTGTTTAGCTAGAATATCTCAGCTCTTAGCGGAGATACAAAAAAGTGGTTAACTAATAAAATGTTTACCACAATACGGTGAGCATTTTGTTAGTTGACAATTTTCTTTTATCTCCACTAGGAACAGAGTTACGCGGTTTCAAAGTTACTTTGACTCTCAAAACTTGAAACAGTCATAACTTTCTTCCCAGTAGAGATATCAAAAACGTGTCAACTAATAAAATATTGCTCATATTACAAGGAATATTTCACCAGTAGACAGTTTTCTGATATCTCTTCTAGGAACGGAGATATGCTTTGTCTTCGGTAACAGACGATACTTTAAGAAAACGTAATCAGAAAAAAACTACCGTAATCTAGAGAAACTCAAAACTCCCTTAAATCTTCAAAAATAAGAAATCGAAAGGGAGAAAAATGGAAAATACAAATCGAGACGTTTCTCTTTATTATTAGTCTCTTCTTCCTCTCCCTTTAAATCTGCTCACTGAGCTTTATATCCCGTTGGGTATCTCTGCGTCTCTCCACTTTCCCATACTATTTTTTCACAGGTTATTGTTGATTTTTGCGCGTGTGGGTGGACGAGTCATCCCCATCTTCGAAGCGAAGCGTTGAAGGGAGGATCCCAAAAGGGGCGGAGCCTATTGATTTCGAAACAAATCAACAAGAGCACAGAACATTCCAGAACTCTTTTCCCCCAGTTTTTTTTGTTTTGTGTCTCGATTGGAACGGAGAAGTTGACACTTGAGAGAGAGAGAGAGAGAGAGAGAGAGAGAGAGAGAGAAAAGGATTTGGGGCGAAGAAAACAGAAAAACCTGTATTATTGACCTTTTGACTACTGGGGAGGAAAAGCCGTTTCTCTGCAACTTTTGGGTGAGCCGATCTTTGTAGGAAACAAAAAAACGTCTTGCGAAACTCTGAAATTCCGTTTTTGCACGGAAAATCAAAGATTTCTGGGAATCCTACTAAATTCTGAATCAGAAAAAGAAAAAAAAACTGTTTCAGAATCTGTAAGAAAAAACGGAAATCAAATCAACAATGAAAAGCAGGAAAAAGAAATAACAAAATGTGATAACAATAGAAGAGAATAAAACAACAAAAAAGAGGCGGGGATGATTCATATTCTCTCAGAATAGATGGAAGAATCAGGAGCGTTGTGGAGGTGGAAGAAGGGATTTCTCAATGAATAATGGAGCAATGAAAGAGATTGGAGGTAGTTGATGAACTGGTCCCGAGAATAGACGAGCGGCTTCTGGACGTGGTTGACGAATGAATTGTTGATCTGATGATGTTCTTGGAGAAGAAATGGATGAAGGACGAGCCAATTGATTGAATGGAGTCTTTGGATCGGCGATTCCTGTCGATTTTCCGCTGGTTTTCACGAGAGCAGGGCGTTTGCACAGGATTCCCTGGAAAGAAAAGGGAAAAAGTTAGAGGGAAAAAGTTAGAGGGACAGGATAAAAGAGGATACTGTAGAATCCAAAAAAAAGGGATCTGCGTTCGGGGGGAATCGAACCCCCGTCGAATGCTTGGAAGGCATCCATGCTGACCATTACACCACGAACGCTCGCATTCTGAATTGAGAATGTTGCGGAAGAGATAAAGACAACGGGAAGAGGAAACGGGTTATGTTAATCGCCATCTATCTATATTGTCTTCTGTTTTATTCTCTTCTCCTCTTCCCCAACGCTTCTATTCCGGAATGTGAGCGTTCGTGGTGTAATGGTCAGCATGGATGCCTTCCAAGCATTCGACGGGGGTTCGATTCCCCCCGAACGCAGATTTCTTTTTGGATTATTCTAGAGGACTACAGTACCTTGGCAGTCTTTGCCACATAGATCAGTGTCTCTTTCCTTTGTTCAATAACAATCAATTCGTCGATATCCGTGGAGAATTTGATCGTCCCAATGACTCTTCCACTTTCCACTTCGAATCTCATCACTTGTTGTCCGTCGAATGCATAACATCCAGTGGAATTGATGAGAATTCCAACTGATTGCTGAATTCGCCAAACGATGAGCAAGCAGAGAGTATCCCAGCAGATGACTCCTTTCTTCGTCGATACGATCAGATGTCGTCCATCTGCAGCGAATTCCACTTTTTGAATTGAGTCCTCACAACTGAGAACATCGATTACTTTCATCTGGAATAAAGGATAAGATGATATCTCATGATTCTTCAAAAATCCTACATTTTTAACATTCCAAAGAACCGCGTGTTGTCCGTGGGCACTGACGAATTTTCCGTCTGCTTGAATTCCAGAAATCGAATTAATTTCAGCCTCTTGCCAGTTTCTACTTCGTTTCAAATCCTCTCGAACCTCTTTTTCAGTGTAATTCCATACACTCAAAGTTCCACTTGTGGATGCAGTTACAATCGTATTCTGAAATTCATGATTTCTGATTTTTCTGAATGAAAAATGGATCCTTACAGAGAATTTGGAGGATCCGGTTGTCTGACAAGTCGACACAAAAACGACGTCTTTCGGAACTTCGATGCTTGCCACCAGTCTCGTATCCGTTGCATTTCCAATTCGTTGCCAGAATCTCAAATGATTCTCACCGTCATAATTCACAAATTTCTCGATGGTTGCCACAAGATTCGGAGTGAAAGATGCAGTGAGAACGTCACGGAATGCACAACGAATTCCACGTGACGACATGTCTCCGTCGATTGTGTTCTCCAGTGTTACGTGCATTTTCGATTGAGTTTGGACACTAATCGGGTCGAACCATTGAATTGTTCCTGGTTTTCCATTCATTATGACGTCTTTCGGACGGAGAGGATCACTAAAAATATCTTCTGATGTATCGGGATACAGTAATCCTTGTCTCACCTGCAGAATACCGTATTCAAAGATCTCGGACAGTATTCCAATGTCGAGAGCGATGATCGAATGGCCATTGTCGCCAGAAGAACAGTATGAATCGAGTTGTCTTCTGAAATCAATTCATGATCTTCTGAACCCTTTTTCTCGCCGATTTCGAGTGGATTTTGAAAAGTGACGAATTTCGATCACTGGATAATCATAGATCAAATGGTTAACAGAAGGAGAAACGAGCAAATAAAGCGTGTGTAACATGATATGAGGACTGTTTTAACAGATCTCCCCACTCAGTGTTCGATTATTTCGGGCGATTCTTAGAACTATTCGGTGTGTTTTGAACTTCTTTTTCTTACCCATTAAAAGAGCACAAGTGGAAGAGTCTTCTGAAACAACCAATCCAGTGACTGGAGCTGCTAATCTCGGCAGAAGAGTCGGTTCCTTTTGTCCTTTCGAATGACGAGCCAAAACACATTCGGCTCCAGCGGATAGAATATTTCCGAATTGAGTGACTGCCACGTGGATGCCCACTTTGTGCCAATGGATACGGTGATGAGTGTCAGAGACTCCGGCTGTTTTGAGATTTGACCATTGGAGGATACGTCCATCACTAATTGAGGCGACAAGGAAGTTTCCGTTGACAGCGAGACGCTCGAACTCATGGACTTCGGTATCAGCTGAAATGAGCTCTATTAGAAGGGCACAGAGCTATAATCCTACCATTTCCTCCTCCATTCTTCGATGTGTATTTTGTTTCTTTGACCACAGAATAGTCTCCATCTTTCAGAATAATCGAATGAATATCCAATCCAAGACAATACGAAATCACTCGATCAGCAATCACAATTTGCTCTTTTCTCAGTTTCGATGGAATTTCGAGCACTTTTTCAATGGATCCATTGGCTCCTGTCACACAAACATCGTACGATTTCTGACGTTTTGAGTCGCTTTTTTTGACGACAAGCCACAATTCCAGCTCTTTTTCCTCGTCATTTTGAGGTTTTTGGGCGAATGCACAGCTGAAATATTCTTATTGTAATGAGAACTGGCTTTGGATTCTTACACAACAGGAAAAGCGGTGACTCTTCTGGAGACAAGCTTCTCGAATCCCTTTTCTTGTGCTTCGAATTCGGTGACTTCTCCGTTTTCAGTGACAGTTACAAGACGTTCATTTGTATGGAAAAAGACCGCTATGACATCTGAATCGTGTTTGATGACACGTATAGCTGCATCTCCTTTCTTTTCAGAATAAAGAACTTCGCAGGAGGTTCCGGAGGTGGCAGCGAGAATTCTGGAAGAATTAAAAGGGTTTGCTTTTTAGAAATGGGAAAACTGTTTTTTTCGAATAAAAGTCAATTTAACAGACAAAAAGAAAGGTTCTTTGATTATTTTTACTCCAGGAAACACAGTTTTCTGTTATTTTTTTTTTTCAAAACAATTTTTTTTAAAATACGCACTTATTATTTGGCGAAATCACTAAATTCGAGTAAGGCTGCCCGACCAATGTCACTTCGATGTGTTCCGAGTTATCCATCTGAAATAATCTCTTAAAAATGAAGAAAACACAAAAAAAGCGAAAATAAATAATGGTTGAAAAACCAATGGTCGACAAAAGAAAAGGGTGAATCTCGTATTTTATTTCCATTTTGAAATGCGTGTTTTGGGGGGTGAAAGGCAAGTAATACATGTTAAAGAATGCAAGTTTAAGGCACATTATGCGATAAAAATGGGGGAATATATCGAGTGAAATCACAGGAAAAGAATAAATAGCTATGAACATGGGGGAGGAAGCATTTTTGTATTAGGTAGGTGATAAAGAGAAAGAGAGAAATGATTAGTGTCGACGGATGTTTAGGCGATTTTATGAAGTTCATGAACAGTGTAAATGGTGTTGATTCTTCCATGAACCACTTTTCCGTGATTGACGACGTCGTCGATATGACCCTTGACATGAGACTCGTCGAGAGACGTTCCACGAATGTATTCAAGCATTTTGTCACGAGATGGAAGAGTGTAGACGGCTACTTTGACGGCAGCGCGGATGATCCATGGATGATGTCTGGAAGAGAATAAATAGAATGAAGGATGAAATATAAAAACTCACTTCGCCAGAGTCCCATCGTAACACTCCTTGCAGATCTTTGGAATACTGTCGTCGTTCGTTGCCTCAACGGTTGCATCCATGAACTCAATGATGAATTCCAATGCACGATTCAAATGCAGAATCGCCACGACTCCGCTCACCTTGTCCTTCTTCTCAACTGTTTTTTCACTGTCAATCATCGTCTCGACTGTCTTGTATCCTTCAGGATCAGCTGAATGAAGTTCACGCAGAAGATCGATTTTCTCACGAACGTCTTTCTCGACGAATTCGAAAATCTTTCCGAGCATTTTGATGAATTTGCAAAGCTCCTCGTAGACTTCAACGAATGTCAGAAGTTCGACGTCTTCTGGAGTTTCATTCTTTTCGCTTCTCTCGATTTCAACATTTTCGATGACTTCAATGACGCCTGGCTTCTCGGTGGATAGTTTCTTCATTTGAGTTGCCACGAATTTGAGGCAGAAGGGTTTCGGAGAGTCGGTCATTTCTCTAGAAAAACGAAATTATTCAAATTAGAAGAGTAAAATTGAAATGAAGAAGTGAAAAGAAACAAGGAAAAACGGTAAAAACTGCGGAAATGTTCTTGAAGAATGACGAGATGTTGTTGTTTTGTTAGTCATGAAGCATGATGCATCAAAACGTGTCTCGTGATTTTGTTTATTTTCCGGAGAAAAAGAAAAATCAATTTTCATGTTGTTGTGAATGATTTGAATAGGAATTTTGAAATGGAAATAAACAAACGAACAGCGAAGAAACAGTTTTGGTTGTAAAAGGAAAATATCATGATGAACCTGTGGGAAAACCTTTTAAGGTGCAATTTTGAGCAGTGAAACTCTTATATTTGAATAGTTTGATACAACTAAATCAAAATGAAGATAGAAATGTTTTTTTAATTCAAGAAAAGTTAAAGAAATAACTGGGTTTTTGATATAAATTTATATTTTGTCAGAATATAAGTTTGCATTCGATTCATAAATACAATCAGCTATTTTTTAATAAGCAAAGTATCAAACTTCAAGCGTTAATTTATTTCAAAATTTTTACTTTAAAAATTATTAAAAATTAAACAGGAAATCTGATAGGAATGTTGAAAAATGTGGAAAATGCCGTGGAAAAATTAATTTTCATTCGGAAAACAGCATATGCGCTCTAGCGCACTCCTCCATTCGAATCACAATTTTCAGAAGAAATCGAACTGTTTCTGCCTTTTTCTAACTGTTTCTCTGTCGTTTTCATTGATTTTTCGTTTTATGCATGAAAGAAGTTGTTTCAATAATTTAGAACTTTTTACCGTTTAAAATTTAATCAGCAGGGCACTGAAATATTGAAACTTCTTTTTTTCTTTGATTAATTGACTTGTTTTTGTTTTAAATGGCTCATCAATAGAAGAAAATGATTTATAGAAAAAAATTATTTTTAAATTGACGAACAGTTCATTAAGGGCATTCAGAGTTCTTCTTCGGTTGATAGCTTTAAAAAACAAGCGTTTTCAATTGGAAAACCAATTTTCTTACCGAATTTCTCTTCTTTTTGCCCTTTCTTTTCCTAGTTTCTGCTTTTATCTGTTTAATTTCTTTCTCTAAATGCCATTGAACATAGTTTTCACTAATCGCTTGTCCAGTTGTCATATCTCCAACAGAAACATGTTGAAGATAAAGTGGAATTGAAAGTGAGCAGACAAAAATGAAGGCGAGGCCAGCGTATGACCAGAAGAGCATCGTATTATCCGCTTCATAGTATTTGTAGTAATGATACACTTGATATTTGTCCATTGTCACGAAAAAGAAAGAAAGAAATAATTAATTTGTCTTGCATTTCTCGTATTTTACTTGACAAATACGTGAATTTATCATTTTCATTCGGTTTCAGACAAATCTCAAAAATGGATGCGCTACAAGCGTACGGTGGAAGTGACAGTGAACATTCAGATGATGATATTGTAATGAAAGACATCTCAAAAGGGAAATCATCTACACTTGGACACACAAAAGCCCTCGTCGTGGCTCCTGATGTTGAATCGAAGAGTGCTATTAAACAAGTAGCAATTGTGGACCCAAAAACTAAAGAGATAAAAGCAAATCCTAAATTTGATCAATTATTCACGCCAGAGGTGAGTTTCTCCAAAAAACAATTGAGCTGAGCAACAATTTTTCAGTCTGGACCTGTAAATCCATTCAAATCAGAACAACAACGCTCTCAAAAGAATACCCTTGCTGGATTCGTCGAGCCCGCCCATCTGAACGAATTCCATTTCAATCGACAGATTCGAAGTTTCGATACTCTCGGATACGCTCAAAACCCCACCGCTGAATCGGGTGCTGGCCAGTTCGTTGGTGATGTCAAAAAAGCACATACAGAGAAAGGAGTATCACTGTTCGAATCAAAAAAGACGGGCGGTGAGAAGAGAAAACGAGTGAGGAACGATGATTCTGCGGATGTTGATGGATACACTGGACCCTGGAGTCGATTTGCAGATGAGAAGACGGTGGCAAAGCCATCACCTGAATTGCAGAAACAAATGGATGAAATTGTGAAGAAGAGACAGGAAAAGAGTCGGAGATTTAAGAAAGAGAAGGAGGATAGTGAACAAATGGCTGAGGAATCTTCTACTCTTCATTTGAAAGAAGCGGAAGATTATCAAGGACGCTCGTTCCTGGTTCCACCCAGCTTCACAGGAGTCAATCTCCGCGAAGATTTCGTTCCCGACAAGTGTTTCGTCCCCAAAAAGCTTGTCCACACGTACAGAGGTCACAACAAAGGAGTCAACTTCCTCCAATGGTTCCCGAAAAGTGCTCATTTGTTCCTTTCGTGTTCAATGGACACAAAAATCAAATTATGGGAGGTTTATGATCGACAGAGAGTTGTTCGAACGTATGCTGGACATAAACTACCAGTGAGAGAAGTCGCATTTAATAATGAAGGAACTGAATTCCTCTCCGCTTCATTCGATAGATATGTGAAGTTATGGGATACGGAAACAGGACAAGTGAAGCATAGATTTCATACTGGACATGTACCGTATTGTTTGAAATATCATCCAGATGATGATAAGAATCATATGTTCCTCGTCGGAATGCAAAACAAGAAAATCATTCAATGGGACTCCCGTTCTGGAGAAATTGTTCAGGAATACGATCGACATCTTCAGGCTGTCAATTCAATCACTTTCTTTGATAAGAACAGACGATTCGCTTCCACTTCTGATGACAAGTCTGTGAGAATTTGGGAATGGGAGATTCCGGTTGACACTAAACTCATTCAAAACGTTGGACTCCATGCGATTCCGACGATGACCAAGAGTCCAAATGGTAAGTATACTGTAGGATTTCTCATCAAAATGATCTATCTTCCAGATAAATGGGTGGTTGGTCAATGTATGGACAACCGAATAGTCCTATTCCAACTAGTCGACGACAAGCTTCGATTCTCGAAAAAGAAGGCGTTCCGAGGACATAATGCCGCCGGATACGCATGCAACATCGACTTCTCTCCTGATCAAAGCTTCCTGATTTCTGGAGACGCCGATGGAAAACTATTCATTTGGGATTGGAGAACGCATAAAATTGTTGGAAAGTAAGTTCTAGAGAAATAGGAAAAACAGAAACAAAAAAAAAACGTATTTCAGATGGAAAGCCCATGAAAACACGTGTATTGCTGCCCTTTGGCATCCACATGAAAAGAGTCGAATGATAACCGCTGGATGGGATGGACTCATCAAAATGTGGAATTAAATCCCCCTTTTTCTTCTGAATTCAACGTGTTTCCCTTCCGCTGATGTTCTCTGTCACTTTTATATTATCCACAATCTGTTCCTATTTATTCATCATGTATCTCGTTTTTATTTCTTTTTTTTTCAATCTTTTTAATTCTCGTTTCCATGAAAATCATGGACTCTAATAAAACCGATTATTATTCTTTTTCTTATGTCTCTCTGAATGTTTTTGGTTTTTATCCGTTTTTATCGAATTTCTTTAATTCAAATATCTTCACCTGAATTCAGAATTCAGATGGATTTCAATGTTGGATCCTCTTCGCCTCCAGAATTGATAACATTCGATGAGCAAGTAGTCGCTTGTGAAGTTGAAATCGATACTTTTGATGTGGAAGAGGGATATGGAATAGGAGAAGAAGGAGTCGTTGAACATGGAAATGTGCCGGAAGAGGAATATGAGGGACAAGGTGAGTTCTAGGCTTTTTACTTTTCGAAAAGCCTAGAATTTCATTATGAAGTTTTAATTTATAGAAGAAGGAGGACCAAGTGGATACGAATATCAATACGAAGAAGACCCGAATCATGTTTATTTATTCGATGAAGACACTTCTGAAATCCACAAATTGGATCGAACTCCCAACGAGACACAAGAAATAGATTATTACAAAGAAGACGAAGAGGATCCATCGATTCCATCGACATCTGATGGACGGAGAATGCCGACAGTTCCACCACCTGTATCCACTTACAGGAATACTGCATTACGTCCGAATACGTATTACATTCGAAGAGGAACACAGAGAACGATTGGAGGTGGAAGAGTTCCGATGTACGGTCATATGTCTTTTCAAACGGTTTGTTTTTTTGATTCTTAATCGTATTTGACATGGCATTCTTTCAGACCATTACTCATTCGGTGGATCAACGTGGAAAGCGGGTTATGACACGAACGCACGTCCCATTGACGACAGAAGATATGGAGACAATGATGGAGAATACACAAGTGATGAGCAGGATTCAACAAGAGATTTCAGTTTTGAAGAAATCTAATGAAATGATGAAAAAGACGTACGAAGAGTCGCATCGACGGTACGAATCAATGAATATGGTTCTGGCGGAAGCGAAGATTAAACAGAAGGAGGCGGTCGAAGAGAAACGACAATTGCAAAGGGAAATTACGATTGCTAGGTATTTTTTAAACTTATTTTGACTATTTATAAACTGTTTTCTATAGATGCTTCATTATTTTCTTTTTCTTTCAGAACAACGAACAATCAATTATCAAGAAAAGTGCAGCCTCCGCACGGCGTCTACCGATTCTCTCCTCATCATCAACATCATAATTCTTCCCTTTGATTTTAAATTGAATTGTTTATATGTTCAGTACTTTTTTATTTCTTCCGATTGCATAATGTCTTTCTTCTGATATTTCTCTTGCCTTTCTACGGTTATCTATGATGATCGTGGCCATATTTCACTATTAAAAATTCCTTTTTTCGCCCGAGTTTTGCCTTTTTCTTCTGATTTCAAAGTCTCCTGGCTTTCTGTGTATATCTTTTCTTGGTTTTCCCCCTGTGCTGCGTTCAAAAAGAAGATCTTCAGATGCTCTCTTTGCGAATTCCTCTTCGCATTTCGTGCTCGGCCGCCTATTCGACAGTCGCTGAATTCAGTGAGTTCTCTTCTATTTCTTGATCCCACTGATGAATCCACTTCAGAAGACCCAATCAAAGATCAAGCGGAAGCTCTGGTGGCACGTAGACCGGCGGAAGCGAAGAAAGGAAGAGTACAGAGTTGGAGAAAACCGTTCGTTTTCAGTTTCGAAGACTCTCTCTATTCTCAAATTCAGAATCTACACGGCTCCCCATCAGCACGTCTTCGAACAATCTCCCGATTTCTCATTCAAAGACGGTCGAACGACTCATGTGACTTCTCGGAAACAACTCGATTATAAGCTGGATCAGATTCGACTTGCTGTAAGAATCCCTTTTTATATTCAAAAGAAATGATCGTTTTTTCAGAAAAAGATGGTGGCTCTTTTGAAGGAAACAGAAGACGTTGAGAGAGTTTATAAGAGAGAACAAGAGGCAAGAGAGCGCAGAGAAAAAGAGGAAATCGGAAGACGACCAATGGCAAAAGGAACCAAAAATATCGATTGATCCTTGAATTGTTGTAGATTAGCTAGTTGTTTTTTTGTTTGTTATCTATGAACCACTGAATCTTTAAACCGAAAAATCTTCATTCTGTTTTCTTGCTAGTCTCAAACTTTGTTGTAGGGGGCGTGGTCTATTCCTTACGGAAGGCCACTTTGATCTCTTTCATTATGGAATCCTGCCACGACGAGTGATTCGCCTCGAGATCCTTGATTCCTCCAGCCAATTCACGCAATCTAAAGAGTAGAAGAGTCAGAAAGTTCGCTCCATTGAACTCACCTGGCACAGGCTCCTTCAAACTCTTTTGTAGCTGTATCCAATTTCATTTTGGCCACGTCAGACTCATTGCTTGCGAATTTATCGGCAGCCGAATCCATATCGAGACGAGTTTTATTCAAATAAGAAATACTTTCCTGTTGAATTTTACAATCGTTTTGATAGTACGCCTTGAATTTGTCACATTCGTTTTGGACCTGCAAGATGGAGGAATATGTTAGTTGGGAGGAGAGATAGAAGGAAACTGTCAACTGATGAAATATTCAGGAGATTATGGGCTATAATTCATCAGTTTACAGCTTTTTCATAGCTCTCAAGGGAAGCGAGATATGACCGTTTGAAGATGCTCAAAAAGCCAAACTCTCTTTCCACAAGGCTCTCTTCAAAACGTCATATCTCCGTTCCCAATGAAGATACAAAAAAGTTGTCAACTAAAAATATGTTCTCCTACTCATGAGCAACATTTCAATAGTTGATAACTTTTTTGTATCTTCACCGGGAACGGAGATACAAGAGACCCAATCTACAGTCTCCATGAATCTTGGTTACTGTAGAACCCCCCATAGAATCTCATAGGATCCATAGAACAGCTTCTGTATACTATCTCATACCCCTTTGATTGCATCTGTTTCAGCTGAAATTCTTGCATTCACTGCATCAAGAAACGGTTGAATGTTGACTTTGTCGCCGAGACGAGCGTAATTTTCCAATGGATTCGAGAAATTGGCCTTCTTCTGCCACTTGCCGATATCTGATAAATCGGCCATGTGCTTGTGATGATCTTTAACACGAGACTGTAGAGCCTTGAAGTATTGTGTTGCTTCGTCAACATCAACGGGAAGACTGAAAATGGGAAACTGAACAAACGGGGTTTTCTAGATGCATCACTGGCGAACTTCTATGCGTTCTTCACTCGTTAATTCCAACGGAGAGATGGCCGAGCGGTCCAAGGCGCTGGTTTAAGGCACCAGTCCCTTCGGGGGCGTGGGTTCGAATCCCACTCTCTTCAGTTTTTTTTTTCTTTCTCGTCACCCCAAAAATCAAAAAAGAAATCTGCGTTCGGGGGGAATCGAACCCCCGTCGAATGCTTGGAAGGCATCCATGCTGACCATTACACCACGAACGCGGCGAAAGAAGCAGGTCTAGCAGGCAGTGACACGCGCGCTATGCAGCCAGCCGCACCTCGTTGCCTTTGCACGTCCAGTCTTCTCTTTGACTTTCTGCTTCAGACGGCCGAACATGATGATTGGATGGGAAGAGAGTCGAGTATTTTTCGAGAGGTTCAAATAACGGAAATGAATTCAAAACTGAACTCTTCTCTTATCTCACTTTTCAATCTGACCCCTTCCACGTGACCCTCATACCCATTACCCTATTGACAAGGTTAGGGTCTTGATGACGTGGGATTTGTGTATAAAAGGAGTCGGACTTCCACTAAAACCCTTCATATCAAATTCGAAACAACTGCATTCGAAAATGACGTCTGCTTATTTCGGAGTCGCTGGCGGAGGTAATGCTGGAGCACAATCAGCGTATTTTGGAGTCGGAGGAGGACCAGCTGGTGGAGCACCAAAGTCATCTGGAGGTGGCGGTGGTGGAGGAGCACCACCACCAGGAGTCTCGTGTTATTTGGGAGCCGGAGGTGGAGCCGGAGGTGGTGGAAGCGGAGCACAGTCTGCGTATTTCTCTGTAACTCCAACTGCTGGAGGAGCTGCTCCATGTGGAGGAGGTGGAGGTGGAGGTGCTGCTCCTGCAGCCGATGCTGGATATTTTGCAACTCGTGAGTTTCAAGAATCCAATTCCTTCCTATCTCAGTCATTTCAGCACCAGCTGCTGCTGGAGGAGGTTCATCGACGATGACTGCTGTCGGAGGAGCGCCACGTGGCGCATCCACAATGACCGCTGTCGGAGGAGCTCCAGCCGGAGGATCTAGTACAATGACTGCTGTGGGCGGAGCCCCATCTGGAGCCTCTACCATGACTGCTATCGGTGGAGCCCCTCGTGGAGCCTCTACCATGACTGCTGTGGGCGGAGCTCCAATGGGCGGAGCCTCAACGATGACAGCTGTGGGCGGAGCTCCATCGGGAGCCTCTACCATGACCGCTATCGGAGGAGCTCCACGTGGAGCATCGACGATGACGGCTGTTGGTGGTGCCCCAATGGGCGGAGCCTCTACTATGACTGCTGTGGGCGGAGCTCCATCTGGAGCCTCTACCATGACTGCCATTGGAGGAGCTCCACGTGGAGCTTCTACTATGACTGCTGTCGGAGGAGCACCAATGGGAGCTGGATCCACGATGACGGCTGTTGGCGGAGCACCAATGGGCGGAGCCTCTACAATGACTGCTGTAGGAGGAGCACCACGTGGTGCATCGACTATGACTGCCGTTGGAGGAGCTCCAGCTGGTGGACCAAGCACAATGACTGCTGTCGGAGGAGCAGGTGGAGGACAATCCGCATTCGGAGGAGCACCAGCACCACCAATGCCATCTGGCGGAGGAGGTGGCGGTGGTGGCGGCGGAGCCACATCTGCTTACTTTGGAGTCACCGGTGGAGGCGGTGGAGCCGGAGCTCAATCGGCATACTTTGGAGTCGGAGGAGCACCAGTTGGAGGTGGTGGTGGAGCACGATCTGGAGGTATTTTTATAGATTTAATTTAAATTTTAAATTATTCGTTCAGGTGGTGGCGGCGGTGGCGGAATCCCCGGACAATCGGTCTACATGGGTGCCGGAGGAGGCGGAGGTGGCGGAGGTGGCGGAGCTACTTCAGCCTACTTTGCTCCAAAGTAACAGCTGCCTGCTGGAAACAAATTTTTCTCTGGTTCGCGTTCGTTTTCCTTATTTATTTGAATAAGAGAAATAAATTTGTATATTTTTAATTGTTTTCTTGAATACTACAAACACTGGAGTCAAATATATCAATGCCCGTTGAGAGGAAATTATAATATTTATTGCTTTATTTGGGGATTTGCAAATCGATTTGTGAAATATCCGGTTATTTTTTCGAGCCGAAACGTTGAACTTCAAAAACAATCATTAGGCGCACAGCAATTTTTGTCGGGATGGTCTTGAAGCGAAAACAGTACTTAATCGTACTGTTTGTTTTCGCTCCCAAATTGTTGCCTTTTTGTTTTTGTTTTTCTTGTGTTTTTCTTTGATTTTTCTTCCCTTTTATCCTCCTCTTAAGCCTATTTTGTCTCAGGGGTAAAACGCAATAGAAAGATATTTTCTGTTTAATTATTATGAAATTCGAGCATATTAGAGCGAGAATCCCCGCCGCGCCTTGATTTTGTCGTTTTTCTCTTCGAAAACATGGTGCCGCACAGTTTCCGTTGTTTCCGTTGAATCGTTCAGTTTTATTTCAAGCAGTTCCATGTGCTGCATTCTTCAATCTGTTTGTTTACTGATAGTGATTTATTATAGACCGCAAGCCGCTGATGGTTGACGTCTTTGAACCTTCGTGGGTTGAAGAGCTTTCAAAGGCAGTTCAACCCCCTTCCACTCTCACTTTTGAACTGACATCATCATCGGATTCAGATTCAGATGAAGAAATCAATTATGACGAAGAAACGATTGGAGAGATTTTGAATGGACAGACAGTGTTCGATGATGAAGAAAATGATGTCGAATACTTTGAATTCCTTTCGAAAGGCGCATTATTGGATATTCTGAAGAAAAGCGGCGATTTGACAGAAGAGTTTTCAACGTCTATGAACAGTCACGAACCTCTTTTCAAGACATGCGGTGTCCCGCCACCTGATCCAGATCATAATCCACATCCATTGGATGGGAAAGGACCAACAGAGCAGCAACGTTCAAGTTCTTCCTCGCCAGCAACAGAATCTTCAGATGGCGATCAACGTCCTCCACAACAAGAGAATCAGGACTCAGGAGAAGGGTCATCTTCAAATCCGTCTTCGGTATCGCAAAGCTCCGGAGACGGATTGCCTACATGGTCAGGGCAGGGTGGATTACCAGGTGAGAGTTTTGACGAATCCTCAGCAGTCAATGAGTCATAATCTTCAGCAGGAGAACATCCTGATCCACCTGCTGATGACAATGTTTTCCATGCAGAAGAGGTCGCCCAGCAACAACAAGAAGTAGTAGGAGAAGAAGAATTAGAAGGAGAAGATGAGGAGGAAGACGAAGACGAAGAAGAAGATGAAGACGAGGAGGAAGACGAAGAACAAGAAGAAGAACAAGAAGAAGAAGATAAGAGAACAGTTACAATTAAACTTTATTCACCAGTGAAGCGACATTCCGATCGGGATGACAACGGTTCTCCGCCATCTAAAAGATCCACTAACAACTGAGAAATCCCCTCTCTTGACTGTATTTAAGATTTCCCGCGGTGTGTCAAATCAGAGAAACTCGAGAGAGAATAGTCGCAGAGTATCTAAACACCATATTCTTCAAAAATGAGCAAAAGCCCCTCCATCAGATCTTGTTTCTCATCCAATCGGTTTTCTCTGATTTGACACGCCATCGCATTTTCTTACAAGTTGTACCATTTTTATGTATATTTCCTCACACTTGCTATATTTGATCTTATCTTCAAAAGATCACTATTTGTTCGATTATTATTTATGTCCTCAGTGTTCAATACATTAATTTATGTACATCAATCACAAGAAATTGACTATTTAGCTTCTCAATCGAGCCAATTTGGCTTCGAGATCCTCGGTGTCAGCTGGAGTGGCAGCAACTCGTGATGGAATCGATGGGACGTTCGCAAGCTGAAAGTTAGTTTTTAGTTTTTGCAGTATTTCTTTAATTATTTATGAGAATTAATATTAGTTGAGAAGTGTCAGAATCCGTTTGCTAATTTTTGTCAAAGAACCATTTGAAAAAACACACACACACACACTTGAATACGGTAGCCCAGGTGCTACAGTACCCTAGCTCTGATAAATTGAAATGGCTCGATGACTCTTTACACAGAGCATTCAATGGATATCATCATTCACTTTTGATAAATACAGTGAGAACCTGCAGATCAAACTAACCTTTGAATTCATTTCAATTCCAATTTCATCGAGAACCTGAGCAACGATGGCATCTTGCTCTTCGGCGTCTCCAGGTGCATCCAGAATTGAATCCAATGTATCGTTCATCATCTGAAATGGTACTTTGGGAATTCAATTCAATTCAAAAACAAGAAAAAACCTCTTCCGTAAGACCCATTCTTTCCTGAGCCATTTGAAACTCTCTCATATTCGCCGCCACCTTTTCCAACGGCATTTGTCGATTCATTTCCTTCATTGTCTTCGTCGTTGTCGACATCGCCGAACCCATTTTTGCCATACTTTGCATGTGACTGAAATCGATTTCCTTTTTTTTTACTAAAAGCAGAAAGAAAAAACTCACGCATTCTGTGCCTGAACTCCACTAATTCTCGCACTCATTCCGATACTTTTCGTCTTTTGATTTCTCAATTGAACGAGTTGTTTAGCCAAATGACGTGCCGCATCATTGTGTCCTTTGGCTGCCAATTTCTTAATTTCCTGTTCCAATTCTTTTTCTCTTCTATCCATTTGACGACGATCCGATTCCAAATCTCGGTTTGTTTTGCGAAGTTCTCGCTTATTTGCTCTTTCGAGTTCTGGAAATTTCAAGCGGAAATTAATTAACTGCGAGCTTTTTTTACAGAAATTTTAACTAGAAAAAACAATGAATTGATAAAAAGCTATTTTCAAGCTTTTCTCTAAAATATTTCCATTTTTCTTGAAACCAAACCAAAAATAACATTCAAGCATTCAATATATCAAAAACTGGCAAAAACAAACCTTTTGGATCCGGTTTCGAGAAAATATTCATGTTGATTTGTGCAGGAAACTTGAGAAAATCTCTGAAAATTCGGAATTTATTCAGAAATTGTTAATTTTCGAGAAAAAAGGAGTTCAAAAGAAGGAAAGAAAGAAGAACAACTGCGTGTTTCCTCATCGTTTCTCTTTATTTCTTTTCCCCTCTCTCACTCTCGTGCACTCTCTCTTTCTCTCTTCATGATGAGTCATTGCAGTGAAATCAGGCATATTTCGAAATAAGAAGAGAGTGTTTACTCTAATTGATGTTCTTCTGATTAATATCGATTCATGAAGAAAAACAATAAATGTATTATTTATTTACAGAAGGCGATGTTCGAAGAAAAATATGTTAGAGGGCGTGTAAATAAAGGAAACATGATCATCAAAACAACAGTTCAACCATAACGGAAACCTTGTTTGTTGTTGCTCTGCACAACTTCATCGACAAAAAAAGAAACATTTTTTGAATAATCGCGTGGAACCAATGAACGTGGATAGGTAACCCGGCCACTCTGGTCGAAAAAATTCGCTATAAATCCGGGAGAAAACCAACGAAAATTCAGTTTTATCAAGTTGCCTTCCCTTGCAAAAACAATAAAAAATTTTGCGAGTAGTTAAGGATGTGAGTTTGCGTTTCGAGTCACTCCCATAGACGATTTCTCGTTTACAGGAGCAAAAAAACACCAAAACTAAAAACAAAACAATCGAAAAACCCAACGAAGAAGAGTAAATCTGCGGATACAAAAACGAAGGGTTTTCCTCGGTTAGGCTTTCTGAAACCGTCGAATCGAGAGAGTCAGGAGCAATCGACGGCGGCGAATACATCTGGAAAACAGATGAAAAAGAAGGAGAAAAAGAAGAAGAAGTCGTCGGCTGAGAAAGCGGAACAACCGGAAAAAGTGGATGTGGGGAAGACGGATGGGACTGTAGGTGCTTCGGCTGTGATTCCGACGACTCCATCGACTCCGATGACTCCACCGGCAAAGCCGTCGTCGCAGAAGAGATCGGTGAGCACTCCTGTCCAGGCAGGTCAATGGAAACAGGAAGCGATTGGAAAATCATGGCTTGAGAAAGCAGGTTTGGGAATCCTTTTTTCCGTTGATTTAAGGAATGGTTTCAGATTTCTTCAAAGCCAAAAACGACTACGATGCGATCCGATCATTGGGAGTCAACGTGGAAGCGGAATGTAAGAAATGGAGTGCCAATCAGAAATTGAATCGATCGGAAGAGTATCCATCTTTGGATTCAAATCTGCTGAAACTCGATGAATACGTGAATATCAATCAGATAGATGGTGTTCTGAGTCGTCCGATTCTAATGGCTCAATATCCGATTGCCGAACACGAGGGACCCTTTTGGAAGACTGTATTCGACAAGAAGGCAATGCGGATTTATATCTGTAATTCTCCGGGAGAAGATCTATTCTTCCCACAAGTTGCCGAAGAATTCAAAGTGTACGGTGGAATGTGGGTCAACAATCGTCATGTTTCTGGAGCAAATGCTGGTGTCACTCATGCATCGATTGAAGTTCTTCCTCCCGAATGCTCCAATTCAATCATTTCTGGAGTCAGAGTTATTAATGATTGGGCTCCACTCAAAGTTCCACCGAAGAATTCGGCAGTCGTCAGAGAAATTGTCGACATGATGGAGTACTTGAAAAATGCGGTATCGTTTTGAATGAACACAATCTTTTCATTAAAATAATGATTTCAGGCTCAAGATGAAACCGTTTTGATCATGTCACTCAACGGATCCGCCCGTTCTGCATTCTTCTTGGCCTTATCGGCTGCAATTCAAAAACTGGAAGACGGCATCGAACCGTGCATTGCTGACATTGTCAAAACAATTTGTGTTCAACGTCCGAAAGCCGAAGGATCGTTCAATCAGTACATTGGATTGTACACTGCAGTCTTTTACTACATTTTGGTAATTTAAGAGTGTCGGTGCTAAATAAATTGAAATACCTTCAGAAAAAATCCAAAGAACTGTCGGTCAAATGCGACGAGTTGACGAAACGGTTTGCCGCGGAACTGGAAGCGGAAGCAGCGAAACAATCCCAAATGGTGACTTTCTCTACTGCATCGGCCATCTCCATGACTGTGACAACCGGACAAAAGTAGATCCTTCTTTCCTTTTTCAAATAAAATCCTGTTTTGGTATTTTTCTGTACAACAGAAGGTTTCAGAGAAAAAAGTTCAGATAACAATAAAAACAACAGAAAACCTACAAAAAACAAGACGAACAGACTACTAGAAAACTATCAATCAAAAAGATATTACACGTGGAAGAAAGCTATGAAATCTCAAGTGATCGGTTTGCCACGTCCTGCTTTTTTGAATGAAGTCGCATCGCGTTGTCTGAGATCTGCCATTGACGGTGGAATTGATTTGTTGTCTGAAAAGAAGGAGTTTATGAGGAATTCTGAAGATTCTAGGGGATACCTACCTTTATAGGATTTGAGGACTTGTGAGAATGCGGATTTCTGGGCGATGGATGGGGGAGGAGGGACGACTGGAGGGATTCCGAAGATCTTTCGAATGCCGTCGACTTTGAATGCGGCGGCGTAGATGAGAGAAACTGCATTGGAGGCTGTCCAGTAGACACAGAGACCCTGGAATATAGAGATGTGATTTCATAAAGAGAGAGGAGTTTTTACCGTTGCAAACTGTGAAGAGACTCCAAAAATGACAACAGGAAGACCGTAACTCATAAATGCTCTCATAACTGGAGGCATTTGATCAGCCGTCGTTCCCATTTCAATTCCCACTTTTGTGACTAAAGCCATCGTGGCGGCAGAAATAAAAGGAAGTGCATAATATGGATCAGTGGCTGTGAGATCTGTAAACCAAAGGGTTCCTCCAGTCGAAAGTCCCGGATAATTGACAGCGACCATCTTCTTAATAGCGAAGAATTGCGTGGCAAAGACTGCTCCGTTGGCAGCCATCACAAGGAATTGTCTTCCGAGTCGGATGTCTTTTGACTTCAAGAAGTCACGTTGTTCGAGAAGAATCTGTTGTTGGAGTAGCTGATTGTTTTCTTTTCGTGCCTCGTCGATTCGATCACGGAACTCGTTCATTTCTTTTCGATACATTGATTGTTTGGCGACTAACTTCTGAGACATTACAGGGACTCCGATGAGAAGAGCACGGAGAGTGAGAGTTGCGGCGACGATTGTCACCCACCACGGAAGATCCAGATGAACGTGCATACCTGGAAATTAATATATGGATCTCTTTTTCTCTTTTTGAAGAAACTCACTCTCAAGACCCCATCTGAAATACGAAGATGGCTTGTACCATGACCATAAACCCAGTTCTTCAAGTACAGATTCTCCAGAAGCGACAAGATCATCCACTGATAATCCGGGTGCTGGAGGCGTTGGAAGTGGTGGAAGATCTGTGGAGGCGGCGGATTCCGAGAATTTGAAGACGTCATTCGATGAGATTCCACGTGTCTGTTGAGAATGATTGACGATCGCCGTCGTCGATAGCCGCAACCGAAGGGGCGTGGCCATTCGGAACGCCGCCGTTCGCATCGGAACGGAAAGCATTTTGAGACTACTGAATTGTTTGTTTTTTTCTGAGGGAGAATCTGAATAAAACAAAAAGAAAGAAGAGAACCGGCGAAAACCAGTAAGTTTCTATCAAGAAACCGAGAAAAAAACATTTGAAATCGAATAAAATTATTATTGTTTTTTCAAGAGAATGTAGAATGTACATGAGAGATTCAGGAGAAATGGTTTAATAATAGAGTGGATTATAAGTGACCCAATGACCGTCTGGCTTCTTTTTAGCGGCTTCGCATGTCGTGAACAGCTTCTTGTAGGTATCTGATTTGGTTGGATCTGATTGAATGTCCGATGACTGGGCTTTTCGTTTCTCGGCTTTTCTGTCGGATGAAGAGGAGGAAGAGGCTCCAGCAGCAGATGATGAGGAAGCAGTGATCTTGTTGAATTCCAGCTTCTTTTTGAGATCAACTGAAAAAGAATGTTTTTTAAAAAATCTTTTTTGTAAAAAAAACTCTGACAACTCACTATGCTTTCCGACAGGATTCTCTTGTTTCGGGCCTTCTGGAACCACGTCTTGCGCACTTTTCTTCGCCTTTTTCGCTGCTGCCTTTTCAGCTTTCTCTGCTTCCCATTTCACTTTATACAGTTCCAATTGCTCTGGTTCCGGATTCAAAATCACCATTTTATCAGCATCATATGGTCCACCACAGACATGACAATTCGTTGATTTGACTTCTTGTTGTGCTTTCTCTGAATAGACGCATCCGCATTGCCAATTTACCAAAAAACTCTGAATTCCGTTCATCGGAACATTCGTAATCGGACAAATGAATTCGGTTTGATTCACATCATCGTAATCGTCTCCTTTCACGTCTCCTCTCTTGTAATCTTTGTTGTCTGTCAATTTCAGCTCAATGAAATCCTTTGGTCCTTTGATGTGAGAAGCAGCCGCTGACTTTGCGATCGTCTTTGATAGAATAGCATTGATCACGTCTTCCTTATTGTACAGTTTTCCAAATCGGCACGCGATAACAGGCTTTTTGAGTGGAAGTTGAGTTAGTTGACAATTACGCCATTTCGTTGCATTTTTGACGTGTTTGTCAAGTTTTTCCACCTTCTTCTTCTTTTTCACGAGTTCGCAGCTGAAAAATTCAATAAATTCGTTTTTATTTGTCAAATAATTGAGAAAATAACTGATTTTCAGGTTTTAAAATGCATTTTTTGCCGAAAAGCTATGATTGCTTGAAATTGAGGAAAATTGGGTTTTTTTAAACCGAAAACTTAAATTTTTTTTAATTGAAAGATCAAGCAACACAATTATTCAAAACTATAGAAATCCTCAGCTTTTTCTATTTTTTAATGGAAAAAAGGTTTTCAACGATATCTATCTTCATTTCGATTTTAAAAGATTCAATTTAACACTTACCGTTTCGGAATAGTTCCTCCGTCGGCTCCCATGGCGAGTTTTTATCCGAAAATCAATGAAAAATAAAGAAAAAAACGCTGGTGGCTGAAAGTGCACTGACGAAAGTATGCACCGCCTACTTTTGCAGCGTGCGGCGCGGTGTTTCGCAATCCTGTCGCACGTGGTAAATGTTTTCAGCATTTTTTATACAGTCAGATTCCCAATTATTAATCCATTTATTAACCGAGTGATTCTAAAGAATAACATTGAAAAGTGTAGGAATGCGTCAAATTTAACATGAAAACACGATAGAATTTGTTTCCCGATAGGAAGAAAGAGACAGAAAATATGCGTAGAAAGAGGATCGACATGGACAGGAACTACATGAAACCGGCAGAAGAAAAAGAGGAAATGTAGATCTAAAACCCAGGGGAAATGATTAAAAAATAAATAAAAAAGAAAGTAAAATCAGGAAAAGGAGAGGTTTAATCGTCGTTCCACCACTTGCAGTTAAGCATTGTATTCTTCAATTCATCGGCTTTCTCGCGTTCGGCACGTGCTTCGCGGATAGCACGAAATTCGGCTATACGAAGATCTTTTTCTTCTTTTTCAGTCCATGGAGTGTCCCATGGAGCACTGGGATCTCTTTGGACTCCCGGAGGAGTCGATGTGGACGGCCCGTTATTCTCCTCTTCCTCTTCTTTCTCTTCTTTCTCTTCTTCATCTCTGATCAGTTCTCCAGTTTCCACATCGACTTGAACGAAGACATATTCCAGAAGTTTCATCTTCTGGAGTAGTCTGCGTCGTTGTACCATAGTTGCCAGATCTTCTTCGTCCCATGAAGTGGCATTTCCCTGATAGAAGTCATCTTGTGGTTGTGGAGAATCTTCGGTACGAGGGTCGACAATTGGTGGAAGGGTGTCAGATGATAGAGATTCGTTCAAGTAATTTGGATTTGAGTGAGAAGAAGCGGATTGTTCGGTGGTGTCATCTGAAATAAAATACAGTTATTTTTCTTTGTTTTCTTGATCAATTTGGAAGAAGCAGGAGGGAAAACTTGAAATAGTATACTTTCTGTTATAACTAATATTTCTCAGTTAGGAGCAGAGATATCAAAAAGGTGCCAACTAATGAAATGTTTATTTTAACATGAGCAACATTTCATCAAGAGACATCGTTTTGATATTTTCAAAAATATCCGAGATACAGTAGTTTAAAAGTGGTTTAGCTGCCACCATCGTTCCATAAGTCCATGATGCAATTTTCTCCAAAATCAAACTATTTCTATTCGAAGTTTATTAGATTCAAGTCCGTTTTGTACCTATATTATCATTAAAAAATTAAAATAAAAGTGAAAATAATACATTCCTTTGCTAAACCCAAAAAGCGACATCGTACACTTTATTGAAGGAACGAACACTACTCATCCTCAATTATCTCGATATCCGTTAGAGATATCAAAAATTTGTCAATTGAAGAAATGTTGCTCATGGTAAGCTAAACATTTTATCAGTTGTCATCTTTTTGATAGCTTCAACGTGAGGCGAGATATAAGAGCTACAATACTACTTAGCTGATACAAATGACAAAAGTGCCTCTTCCCCAAAACATGACGAAATGTTTTCCATCAATTTTCTCAAAGTTTCCGATGTCTTATCAGTTGAAGAATTATGAGTTGACAGGTTGGTTTCCAGGGGGCAAAATTGTGAAATTCCGGGAGAGTTTTCGGAGAAACGGATTTCGCAACTACCTGACGGGCTTACATTTGGATACTTCGAATCAATGATCCCTTTTTATATTCTTTATTAACAAGAGAATACGGTATGTTGCAAAAACAATAAACAATCTATTTTCTTATTTTAATATTACCAGATGGCTGGTTTCTCCTCTAAATACATATTTATGACTCAATATCAATTACAGTACCCCTCTCTCTCTCTCTCTCTCATTCTCGTTCAACCTATATTTTACAACTACTAACCTTGTTTATTATTGAAACTTTGTATCCATCGTTCGATTCGTTCTCCTCTTGAAATGAGTTTCGAAAATAGATCAGAAAGAGGAGTTTTGTCCATTCTTGGATGGAAAAGTGAATGGAAATGAGTGTTCGAGAAGAGAGGAAGAAATGGGCGGTTCATTGTAATCAGTTGGTTTTTGCACGGAGAGAGAGAGAGAGAGAGAGAGAGGGGAGTTGTTTGTTTTCAGTGATAACTACTTCGAAATTTTATGACTCTTCTCCTTGTAAAGGAGACTCGATGGAAGCAAGTAGTGTGCGGTTTTTGATGTTATTATGCACTCGTTTCGGAAGAAATATTGTTTCGAAAGAAGTGTTCAATAGGAGAGAAAGAATAGATTCGGGAATAGTTTCAAATAGAAAAGCGATTCAAAGAGTCTTACAGAAAATGATATGATTTCAGGAAAGGGTTTTTCTGGAGAGAGTTTCGGAACCTACTCGATATGCGAAAAGATGCCTTTGATCATTGCGTCTTCATATTAGTCATCTTTCATAATCGATTGCTCAGATTAAATGTCAAGAACCAACTTCCAACCTTTTCCCCGGAGAAGTACGCACTGTACTCTGTCACTTAGTCATCATTTTTGCATTCTTTCATTTCAGAAAGTTTGATTTTAATGTAAACAAAAACAGAATTTTAAAAAAAATTTCGAAAAACCTTCAAACTATTTGGTAGCACCAAGACTAGCACCAACTTCGGGAAAAGAATTTTGAAAGTCTAGAGATTGATGAAGCTTTCAAAAGTAGGTTCTCTGAGAGGAATTGTAATGCAATTATATTGAGTCATAGGAAAGGAGCCTTCAAATGAGCCAGTACAGTCCGCCCGCCCACCATACACATTTTACACCCATGCAGAAAGATCAATTATTACACCCGTCAAGATAGAACGGTGAAAAAATGCTACGTTGTCACTGGTATTTCCCATTTTTTATCTAGTCTCGAATACTTTTAATATTCTTTAACCTCTTTATGATAGGTAAAATGTTTGAATTTTCAAGTTTAAAGTTTGTTCCCAATCTGTATCTAAGCTCCCGTCAGCTTCACATCATACCATCAAGACAAGGAATTGCAATCATCCTCTTCCCATTTCTTACACCCACCCCCATGATTCGTCACTTGATTATATATAAAAGATCTCGGCTTGCTCCCAACTTTCAGTCTCTTCTCTCCTAACAGCTTCCTACGTTTTCCTCTGCATTTTTCTTATTTTTAAGCTTATTATATTATTTAGATATTCATTCCATTTTTCAAAGGCCGCAATTGAGCTATTATATATTTCTAAAATAGTGACGGTTTAAAAATGTATTGTTTCCTATACGAGTCTGTTGTACAAAAACTATTCTTGAGGGTTTCCCCGTGACTTAATCGAGATATTTTCGAAAGAAAACGAACTTTTGTGGATTACAAAAACTTCAAATTTAGGCATAACTTATTCGAACATATTCTGTGAGTAGATCGTTCCCATCCATTCTCTTCTAGAACATCTTATCCTAATTTCGTATTATTTGATCTCTGCAAACTCATATGTTTCTTTCTCTCTCTCTCTCTCTCTCTCTCTCTCTCTCTCTCTCTCTCTCTCTCTCTCTCTCTCTCTCTCTTTCTCTGTCTCTCTATCTCTGTTTCTCAAAAAGGAAAAAACACATGAATTTTGACAGTTCTTAGTATACTACTACTATCAGCTGCCTTTCTCTTATCAATCGTAATATAAAAAATGAGAGAGACCGTGGCAATCTGCTGACCGAAGAGAACTCTGTCTATACTTTGCAAAAGAAGGAGTTTGATAGTAGTCGGGGGTTTAATTATGAAACATTTCTAGAAATTCCATATTTCGAATGAATTCGCAATATAGAGAACTCATTTCAACATAATTGATAAGAAATGAGCATATTAGTGTAACATTTGTGACTCCCACTTGGCAATGCTCTCTAATTGAAGGGCACCTCGTACCGTAACCTTTTGGAGGAAAGAATGAAGTTTGCTAAACCATAAAAACAAATGAAAAAAGGGACGCTCCCTTTTCTTTTTCTCTGTGGGAACAACCATTGACTCGTCACAATGTGCATGATTATTTGTTTGAGGAGGTGAATCTTATTTCTACTGTGAGCCATCTTTTTACATTTTTTATGCCAATTTGACCTCGGAACTGTATACGAGAGGAGATGAATGATCATGGTTAAGTTTCTGTTTTTTGGGTCATTCTTATCACATAAAATTTTTCTTTGATGCAAAACTAATTTTACCGAAAGGAAAACTTTTATTTTGATGAGCTACCTTTCCAACTTTTAATTTTTTTCCTCTCTTTTAAACTAACGTGGATACGGTAAGCAGAGCAATAAGTTGGTGAGACTAAATTCTGATTGTGCACAATATTGTGAAAGGCGGGTCTAGGTTCTGAACTAGTTGCTGCTTGATGAGGTAATAAAGAGAAAGAAGGTATAGGGTAAAGTTGCCAAAAGAAGCAAAAAGTTCCGACAAAAAGTTGAAAGCAAATGAGTACTGTCAAGACGAACTGAGTCACTCAAAAAAAGTTACTTCCGATATTCCCACTTCTATTCGGTCGGAGTCAACCTTATCAGTTAAACTGTGGCTGAGGAACAGTTTTGCAGTTTTAGTTTTTTGAGTTCCTCGAGTGTAACAAATATTAGTTTTGTACCGATTGTATAAAAAACCATCATTCCCGCAATATTCGAATTTTTTTTTGGGGAAGGAGTTTCTAACGGAGCTGTTTCGACGGTTAACAAGCGAAAGAGTGAGAGAGAGAGAGAGAGAGAGAGAGAGAGAGAGAGAGAGAGAGAGAGAGAGTGGTTACTATGTTCTACAATTGAGATTACTTGTGTTCTTATTTCTTATTCACAAAAAAATCGTCTTTAGTCAATTGCGGTATTATTCTATCTCTTCCATCTTGAACACTATTCAATATACGTAGATCGATGTGACTAATGTCATATTGCAAAAAGACCCTCGACACCCGATCATCTGGTTGAAAATACCTTTGCTCTCCTTCAACCCCTTTTTCTCCCTTACTTACTAAAATAAATTTCAGAGCACTTCTCTCAACAAAAGCATTCTACCCCTCATTCTGAAGACACACAATCTTGGAATTCTCACAAACCAGCTGAATTATCTGTCTACAATCCTAACTCGGCTCCCTTCCAAACAATATTACAGCAATGTAATAAAACAGTTCGCCACTCGTCCCTCTAAACGAGTACAAACGAGCCGCCTGTCGGTCTACCTTTCCTTCCACTCCCTTCGTCTTAAACAACCCCCCTACCTTCCTCCTGGACGGACACCCGGTTATCAGTCGGTGGGCGAAAGCACTAATTTCAAAAAAGATACCTTTCGGAATTCCATTCTTGTAGCATCCACAACAGAAAATCCAACGGATAATATTGAGAAAGATCATTGTTGAACCAAGTGGGAGACCAACACGTCTGAAATACTCGATATCGATTTTGAAGCGGAGGGAAGGCGAGAAGCGAGAATCTGAGAATGAATGTGAGTGAAGAGGTCTCTCTGGAATGCCCCGCCCACTTTTCACTGTAGAAAATGAGAGAGGACGAGAGAGTTAGAGAAATGAATGGAGGGAGAGAAGGCGGAAAAGGAAGGACCCCAGTGGAAAAAACAAAGGAGAAACCGACAGTTTGGTTAGGTGAGAGATAGAGAAACTTCGAGATGAGCCAATGACTAATATCGGTCCGATGGATAGAAAGGCATGCAGTTTCAGGTTGAGGGAGGTGAAGAGAAAGAGAGGAAGGAGAGAACGGGTTGTTAATCTTGGAGTAACGAGGTAAAACTATATCTTTCTTGAAACCGCTTTAAAAAATCGATTCCTCTTTTGAAAACAAGTCTTCTGTTCAAAGAAGACATCAGATATTAAAAACAGACAATTTTCCACAGGGATACTCTAAAAATAGAAATTTTACTTTTCAGGTTCTCAACTCAAACTTCACATATTCCGCAAAGTGGAACACACCAAGGAATATTCCAAGTGAGAATTTCTATAAATTCGAATCCCTTATCTCTTCAAGAAGAGGCAAATTTTAAAATTTAATGTGTGAAATTTTTTTTAAATGTGAAAAAATGAAAAATAATCCCACTATACGGATAAAAGCGGCAGCTTCTCTTAAAATTTTGTAAATTAGCTGTTTTCCCGGATTCAACTGTTTTTCTTTGTAGCTCTTTGCTCTCTGTGATTTTTTCACATATTTTCACTAAAAACTACGAATTCATTTTAAGAATTGAACATTTCGAAATTTGCCTCTTCTAACATGTCAAACGCTTCAACCGTCTCGAAAACACCTTCCAACTGTCCCTTTTCCCCTCTTTCCCTTTTCTCTTCTGTGTGTTGACATGCTCCTCTCCAAGGTAGGAGGACATCCATTTCTGTGTCTTTTTTCTTCCCCTCTCCATATTACAACCAATCTCTTCATTTTTCTCAACGAAAAGAGAAAAGATGCATGTGGTGTTGACATTTAATTTTGGTTCTTTCGTTCGAAAAGTGAGAATGTTCTGTTGGAGGCCGTGAAGTTTTGAAAAAGTTCAAACATCATTTTAGTTGAAATTTCGAAATTTTGATAAAAGGCTTATGCTGAAAATGATCAGTTCTTGTTTATTGATCAATGAGAACGAAGGGAGTGGGGAGAAGAGTGATTCATCTGGAAAACAAAGTTCTGAACTATTAGGTTGGCAAGAAAGTCTTTGTGCAATTTTGAAACTACTATAACTTTACCGAAAAACGTCCAAAAGCCAAACGCTTTGGACATATTTCGCCACTAAAGTCTGACATCTGTTGTGCAAACTTAGAGGTCCAGGTCTCTAGAACTAGGGCAGTTACGATACTCAACATTCGAACATACCTTTTCATGACTTTTCAGTTTGAGAGTGTCTCCTGGCTGTTAACCCAAACCTAGCCATTTGACTTTCCTGACATAGTTAGTACACGATCCATACTTACTAATTTTAAAAACAAAAAGATTCAGTCATTTGTGGTTCTTGTGAAAAATGATGAGTTTCTCAACGACCTGATCAGAGTAAACTCCGAAAAACAGGGATTTTTTCAAAGTTTTGATTTTCTGTCGTTTGAAAAGTTTCCAGTTTGTTTCAAAAACTGTTTTAATTAGTACACATGTCACTGTATAACTTCAGATACTTTTGGTCAATCAAACTCTTCAACTAGCAGAATGTCAGTTGAATTTGTCAAAATTTCTCAAATCGCGTTTCTTCTATGGAATGACCAAAATTCTAACTGTGTTTCATTGGACACTGTATTTTCATCGAATTCCATCATAAAAAGTTTGAAGTTCAATTTAGTAAGAAGAAAAAATTTCAAGTCAATTTTTGAAGGTTGAAAGTAAATGCTTCCTATTCATAGAAGAGGAGGAAACGGAAGGAATGGAAGGTGGCTTCTGTAGTCAAGTCGTCTTCTGTACCCCCTATAGTGACCCATTCGTAACTGCTCTCCTTCTGTTAGCAATAGGAGAAAAATCAAAAATGCACAAAGACTTTCTTGCCAACCTAATACATACGAAATTGATTGATTTGAAGCCTCGAAAGGAATCTTGAACCTGGATCTGAACGTGAAAAATGGATTGAAGTGGAGTTCAAAAGTTTCCAAGACAAATCGCCGTTCAACCATTTACAGATAATTCAACAATTTTTTTTATCGTGAATCATAATTTTTTTCTTATCACATCATTTTGTTTATTCTATGCAACAATTTATCAATTCGAGCAGTTTCAGTTTCAAAGTTCATATTGACCAGTTCCAGTTCTTTGTCCCCCATTTCACAATCCCTTCTCCATCCGAATTGTTTTCTACTTCTCCCTGTTTTTTTTTTCTTCCCGATGGGAAGAAGACATGCGCCCGTGGACGGGCAGCGTGGACCGGTGTAAAAGGAGCGAGCAGCCGGGTCACTTGGCGTCCCGGTATGAAGAGCGAGCAGCTATGACGTCGCTTTTTCGATTACTCACCAGTTAGGTTCACTGTATTGGGTATTGAGTTGATCGAAATGAACGATGAGCGGACATTTGAACCTACCATGGTTCTCGTTAACGGCGATAAGTTTTGGGATCAGTATTATCAAAAAAAGTTATTTCTCAAGTCACCTGAACCCGTATTGAACAGGACCTAAGCCAAATTCCAACAGGTTTCATAAAGAAAAATAATAAAATCTTTTCCTCCTCACTCTCTGCGCCTTTAAAAAGGAGCTCACAAAACAAGTTATCCCGGATCTTTGATCTTTCGGCTTTTCGATCAAAGCCAGCGACCTCCCACTATTGAAAACATAGCGGTCTTTCTATTAGTTTTTCAAGAGTTTTATATTTTGAAACAACTTCTTTCTACCCGACCCCTCAATAAGTTGCGCCATTCTTCAGAAGATCAACCGACAAGGACGCCCAGAAGACAGGGCGCAATCGACTGTCGATGGGGAGGGGAAGGGGGCGGTGTCGAAAAACAGAAAGAGGAGGAGGGGTAGAGAAAAGGGAGTGAAAAAGGCTGCTGGTCGACAGGGTTTGGGAAAAACAATGTTTTGACTCGAGGGAACAGGGGTTTAACTTCATGAATTCAACTAATTTTCAGATGGAAAATGGTTTTTCATGCATTGGAATTTTACAGATTTGATTTCAGATTTTTCGGAAACGCGAAAATTAATTGAAGATGGTTTTGAGACCAAAAACCGGAATGTTCGATGATTTTTCTGAAACACCTTATTCTGAAAGAAATGGGATATCCAAGGTTGCATCCCTGATCATCATAAACTGCAATTTCAGAATCCCCAACTACAGTATCCTCTATTCCCTTTCACTGCAGGAGTACGGTAGAAGTTTCGTTTTTCGACAGCCTTCCAACACACAAACAACCGCCAAGTTTGTCTTTTTTCTCACTCTTCCATCCTCATTTTACACACTATTTCTCTGTCCGAAGCGACTGGAAGCGTCCTGCCGTTGAAGAGAAAAGGGAGGAGGCGCCGCCCAACCAAAAGACTGCGGACTGCTCTGGTCCAAAGTTTCATTGTTTTGACTTATTGCATTTCTGATAAATACTTTTTCCATAACCAAAAAATATTTTTTATGGGGACTCGAGTCTTCATCCCCGTTTTTCCACCTTCGATTTTAACTTTCAGCATTTTTTTCGGAATTCTCTATCATATATGGGATTTATCATAGCCTGGTAAAAAAACTTGAAATCCATACTGTTTCCTTTCTTTTAGCTTGTGCAGTTATCCATTTAAAAAGACAAAAACATCGCTCTAAAGTTCAAAAGAAAAAGTTGAAAATAGGAAACGACGGTGCAAGTCCGGCGGTCGCCGGCCACTGAAAACTTTCGAAAATCGAGCATGTGTGTGTTCATTCAGCTGTTTCAGCAGTTTAGAGACATTTTCAAGAAAAAGTGTCAAGAGAGAAAATGTTTAGAATTAAAAACTACATCTGACAATAAATCATTTGAATTGACTTCTGTTCTCCTTTAACGCGTAAAGAATCGGAGAAATTGCGTAATCGAAAAACTTTTTTCTGTTTGTTTTCTGATAGAAAATAGTTCCAGCTTCTCCTCTCTTCTCCAATTTCTTCCAGAATCTCCCTCATTTTGGTTTTCAGATCATTCTCCTCTCTTGGATAAAAATGCTCAAGAAAATCTCTGAGTTCATTTCTCGTCTCTTCTCTGGGGAAGAAGAGATTCGAGAGGAGGTGTGGATCCCAATGAAGGAGAAGATCATGGATCGAGAAGAGGAGAAGGATCAGAGCATCGAGAAAACGGAGAAGACAGTCATCGTCGTTCAGAAAGCCGTTCATGTTCAGGCTCCTTTTTTTATTCCAACGGCTCCCATACAGATTCCAAAAATAAAAGAGACTCTGCCTCTCACAGAGATCGACGAGTTGAAGGTTTGTTTTTTGGGATTTATTAATTTGTCCCAAGAACAATAGACATCGTAATTCTGAAGTGATTTGAGAACACTTTTTAATTTCCTGATTGCCCAGAAATTTCTGATTCGGCCTTCATCCATGCAACATAAGAATATAGGAGTAAATAGAGAATGCTGACATATTTTGTTACTCTCTTTTCATTTTTCTGTATTTGTTAACATGTTTTTTAATTAATAAGTTGATTAATACTTTTGATAAGTTTTCAGATAAGTCGTCAGGAGTATTATGAAGGTCTTCCAAAAGTGAAGGAGATGAAGAAGGCGAATCGATCAGTCGCCGACTGGACAGAACTTAACCATTCTGCCGAAAGTCTTAGAAATTCTTTTAGATAAATTAGTTGAACCAAAGTTTTTTTTTGTTTATCACTTCCCTTTGTTTGTTTCATGCACAAAGTTCAAGCAGTTTCAGTTACGAAATAGAGTTGACCGTTCCGAGATCATCCTGTATGTTTTGTCCCTATTTCACAATTCCCTCTCACCTCAATCGTCTTCTATTTCCCCCTGTCCTCCTCCGAATACTGTTTCGTAACTCTTTAATCATCCTTCTTCTCTTCTTTCATAGTCTGCGTTTACATTTATCCATCTCTCCATCGATCAATTGGTTTCCTTTTCGAAGGGAAGAAGGCATGCGCCCGAGGACAGGGGACCGGTGTTAAAGAGGCGAGCAGCCGGGTCGCATGGCGTCCCGGTAGGAAGAGCGAGCAGTTATGACGTCGCTTTTTCGATTAGATAGTATGGGGAATTAGGAGTCATTCGACAGTTAGGATGACTCTCTTGGGTATCGAGTTGGTCGATTTGGACGAAGACGGTGAGCTGGTATTTGGGTCTTCTATTGGAATCAGTAGAAGAAAACAAATGGAATAGAGAACCTATTTTTTAAACGCGAAGAGAAACTTTGGGGAACTATCAAATCGCAAGGATCTGAGCTCTTATTTGACGACGCATATGTATTTATACAGGTTCCATCAGGTCTCAGAAATCGAATTAAGTGGAAACTGAACAAACTCTTCAGCCAATCTGACTATCTGGAACTTTATCTATCGGTTTTTCATGAGAAAGAGGCCTCTGTTTCGTGAAATTGAGTAATTCAATTATTTTTCTAGAATTGGATTTAAAATTTAAAAACAACGGGAAAACTGATCAATTATGCTTCCAAAATTCAAAAGAATCTTAGTTTCTGAAGGTTTACCAGAAAGTGTATACATTGTCTCCACATTTCCAGGAATACGGTACATGATTCAGTCCACAACAAAGTTTGTCGTCCCCCTCTCTCTCTCTCTCTCTCTCTCTCTCTCTCTCTTTCTCTCTCTCTCTCTCTCTCTCTCTCTCTCTCTCTCTCTCTCTCTCTCTCTCTCTCTCTCTCTCTCTCTCTCTCTCTCTTTCTCTCTCTTCATCCCCAATTATACACACTATTTATTTTTCTCTGTTCGAGAAGCGTCTCGCCTAACAGAAAAAATTTCAGAAAATGACTGCTCTGGCCTAAAATTTTTTAGTCTTCCTCCTGGATTTCTGATATGAACCTGTATTTTATCTTGAAAACATTTGTTGGTGACTCGAGTAGTCACCGCTGTTTTTCCTACCTTCATTTTGAATTTCTTCTGACTTTCTTTAGCTTTTAAAGAAAAAATTATTTTAAAACGACTTCTGCTTAAACTGAGGAAAGAGTCTAAAAAATTGCGTAATCCAGAAACTTTTTTTCTGATTGCTTTTCGATAGAAAACAGTTCCAGCTTCTTCTTTCAGACCCACTCTTCTCTCAATTTCTTCCAAAATCTCTTGGTTTTCAGATCATTCTCATTTCTTGGAAATCGTTGAAACAGCTGATGGATTTTATTATGGGAAACTTCTCTGAAGACGAGTTGTCTCCAGATGAAGAAGATCATGAAGAAATCGCTGAGGTGGTCGAAGACACAGATGAGCCAGAAGTCGTTGAGATACCGGTCCGGGCGCCTTCCCACATTGCATCGGCCCCTATTTCGATTCCGAATTCAGCAGAAAACTGCCCACTGACAGAGGTCGACGAGCTGAAAGTTAGTTTTTTAGAAGTTTAATTTCTCACAAAAATAGTAGGCACCGTTAATTATTTTTTCGATTTTTCAAACAATTTTGTTTATTTTTGGAAAACATAATCTGAAATAGCTGCGGTTTGCATGGAGTGATAAAAAATCTTCAATTCTTTACTGATTCTTCCTCTATTCATGCAACAGAAGATTATAGGAGTTAATAGAGAATGGTGACACAATTTGTTATTCCTCGTTTAGTTCTGTAATCATCCACTTGTATTAAATTAAAAAACTGGATGTTAAATTCATTATATTTTCAGAGAGCTCGTCAGGACTTCTATGAAAAGCTCTCAGAGGTGGCTGCTAGGAAAGAGGCTAATCAACCGATTACTGATTGGACTGCTCTCAAGTGTTCTGGATTGAGTGCTGTTCTGGTACGTTTCTTGAAGTCTTTTGAGATTCTTCATGATAGAGTAATCATTTGTTTCAGGAGATTGGAAAGAACAACAATGAAACTTCGACTTTGACGAGTAATTCAAAGGACAATAAATAAATGATTTCTTTGGGTGTTTTGTTTCTCTCTTTATCATTTCATGGATCATCCTGTTTTTTCTTAATGCTTTAATTGTTGGTTACATTCCTTCACTCAGACAACGAACTGTATTTCTGAAGTCCCGGTTTTAACAAATGACTGCCATGAATACTGTAGAATGACTGTTTGATGCTCACTGATGAAACACTGAAAGTAGGAATAGAGTGTTGAATAAAAATGGATTTGTAAAGGTCTCTCTGCAGTATTGAGAAAAGCAAAGCATTTCAAAAACAAAAAATACTGAACAATGTCTATGTTACCTCCGAGTGAAAAAACCACCTATAAAAATAGTATGAATAATTTATAGATGGTTCTTGCACTCGGAGGTAATTCAGGTAAACTCATCTGTGGGAAATAGGAAAAGGAATATTCTGAAATATGGGGAAAGAAGGAAAAAGTTAAAAGTGAAGAAAGACGCCAAAATCGTCGGTTTTATATAGAACAAATATGAATAATGAGTCAACAGATAGAAGAAGTTTTATGAAGAGAAAAAGAAGTGTTTGATCAATTCGATACGTCTGCATTTTTTCTTTTGAGTCTGAAACTTGTTTGGCACTTGGTTTTCTGTTCTGACGAAGAAAAACCGAGGAATAAACTGAAGTAATCAGTATTCCATTCTTAATTCATGTGGTTTCAGGTCAACTCTCAGAATGTTTACAGACCGTACTTCCCTGGAAAATCGGGCCTAACCTATCAAAAGTCTAAGGGTGTGGCTTGGACCATTCCTGACTTTGTCTTTTAGAAGATCAGTGATGTCAAAAATAAAAAGTATTTATTTTCATAATAAAGCTATAAAAACCCGGAAGTACCCCCGTATTTAAAAAAAAAACAAAGCCTCCACAATTTGAACAAGACATAAATTAACAGAAGAAAGTAAATACATTTCGAGATCAATTATCGTTCGAATCCTTCCAAAATCTTTTGATAGCACAGGAACGCCATCTCCTTTGATCCATTTTGCCCTTCCGAATGATTTTTGATTGGAATTCTGACGGCGCACAGTTCACGAAGAAGTTGCATTGATTCGAGAGTTCCGGAGGCAGAGACTATGTATCGAACTGTAAAACGGAGGTTAGGAAAGGGTTACTGTAGTCTGTTTCTACCGGTTGGTTTCTTTTTCTCCTCTTCGTTCCTTCCTCGTTCGTTGTCCTTTTGTTCCGAACGATTCGATTGTCGTCGCATTTGAATTTCTTCGCAATCCGATTTCTTTTTGAGACTTTCGAGGACATCCATGTATCTGATTTCTTCTGAAATGTCTTTTTAATTTTAGTTCAAATGTTCTTTTACCTGGCAACTCAATGACAAATGGTTCTCCTTCTCGAATCACTGTCCCTTTCGTTATCTCTTTATCCGTTGACACCGGAAGTTCTTCAAATCTCAAATTGAACATGATGTTGAAGTAGGTTTTGAGTGATGCCACGTGGTAGATCTTCCATTCTCCACGTAGAAACACGGAGGAGAAGTCAAGAGAACGGAATGAGAGCATTTCCAGTTTTCGGAAGTTTCGAGACGCCATGTATTCAAGGAATTTGACCATCTGAAATTAAGAATAAAATAAATTTCAAATAAAATTTAACGAACCATGTGTGATCGTTGTTGTTCTGTCATCTCCTCTCCGGGATTCCCAGCGTATTCACCCATTTCGATTTTCTTGAAAAAAACTTGAGGTCTTCCGTCGGTAGTTGGCCAATGATTGGTTGCAAAAAGAATGAAAATGAGGAAGAAATGATATATTTGAAGTGGTTGATCCTCAAATAATCTGGATACTTCTCCCCATTTCATCAGAATAAATAGTACTGTATCCAGTCCCGGATGTTTGATCGTATACATTCTGATAATCGAAATCGCTTTCCGAGAGCTTTCGTCTCTATCGATGAACTCTTCGAGTGTACGGAATCGGTCGAATTCTTCTCGATGATCTTCAATGAACTGTTTTCGGTGTCCTTCTAGAAAAGTGTACATCGGATTGGCTCCGCCCAATCGAATCTCGTCTTGACGTAGTGCTTGATTCTCTTTTATCTTTGCAATCACATCGAATACGATCCATGCGAATGAAAGTTTTCGTGTTTCACGGGATTTTTGAGCGAATTCTGAAATGCATTTATTCAAACCCAACGGTTTTTTTAAGTTACCGTAACAAGCCCTATACCACGCAGCACCCTTTCTTTCGTGTCTCGATCATTTGATTTGTGTTGAAGAACGACATATCATCTTGATCTTTATCCGATATTCTATTCCTCATTTCCACAATGCATCCGGACATTATTTCTCTTTCTGTTGCTATTCCATATGTTTCCATTATAGACTGAAAATAAGTAATTAAATAAACAATGAAAAAAGAAATCTACCCTCAATTGCCCATTATAATTAGCCAGATCCGCTTTGGCACTACTCTCGTATCTCTCACTTCCATCCATCCGAATACCTTCATCTATCTCAATATCATATCGTTCGTCTTGCTCTTCCGATATCTTTATCACACTGTCAATTGATTGAAATTCCCGGAAAAGACGTCCGCAGAGTCGAGGACTCACATACTGTGGATTCCGTTCATTTCCCATGTGGAAATTGGGAATTCTTTCCGGATTCTCTGGTGGAATCGATTCGTCAGTTGATGGATCTGAAAGAAGGGTGTTTTGTTTTATACTTCTCCCTTTTTACCGTTTGTCCATGCTCTAGTCAATGGAGCTGGCGGTGTTCCAGATTTTGTGAAGTCAACGGCTTGAGAATTTTTCTTGGCCAAATCCATACATACTCGAGACGTCAATCCGTATTGATCCGAGTTATGGAGATGAGCATTTGATATTTGTCCGACCGAATCGAGCATCAGGTATTTAATGTAGAAATCACACATTAGTTGCTCCTGAAGATTTGGATGTGATCAAAAGAGAACCAAGCCTTCAAAGATATCAAACCCCAAACACTTACCACTTTCTCCATATCAAAGGGCTCTTTTTTCTTCTCCACACTAAAATCAAATGGATCCTCATTTCGATCGAGAAGCATCTGTTTATCCCAAATGACTGAATACTCGTCTCCATCTAAATCAGAGCCAGCCATTTCATCTGGATGTGGGCGTGGTCCATACTGTGGAAATACAATTACATCACACATATGATGAAGTTCAGGGATATCTACTGCTTCGAAGATTCGAACGTCTCCAGGAACAATACATGGATTTTTGGTGAGAAGTACGGTACCAGTGACAACCACGGCCCCCTGAATTTTTAGATTCTCCATTCGAGGAGGCCGTTTTTTGATTGAGTTTCTTGAGTATTGAACGAATATTTGACCGTATTGAAGTTGACCCGTTTCGTCGACGACTCCGAGCATTGAACGACCGAGTTCCGATGGAATTTGGATTTGCTCTTTTCGTAGTTGTTTAGCTGGAAATGAAGAGTTTGAAAGAATAAATTGAGAGAACTAACTGATAGAGAACTTGATTGATGCTTTGATAAGAGATCTGAAGAATGGTTCTCGTGAAAGATTGAATCCCCAAATAGTCCGAAGACAGTCGATGTCGATGCGACGAGGAAATTCCTGAAAGATTGGATGACTTCCTTCTCAAAACACCTTGTTACCTTCAATTTATTTCTACAAAAGATTTCATCATTCATCTGTTTTCCAAACGATTGAACCTGTCGATCCATCAATTCTTCGATCCGATTGGTAATCCGTCGATGACATTCGACAGATTGCATTTCCGATACTTGATCCAAAATATTGATGAATGGTTTATTCAGTGCCACTAGAACTGGCGAAGAAGGCTTAACCATTTCGATCTGATCTTTTGGAGTGTATTTCGTTTCGAATTTATCTTGAGATGGACGGAATGCACATTTGATATCGGGAAGTTCTTCGGAAAATCCATTTATTCCCGCCCATTGACGATATTCGTCAAGGAATGGATCGATAGCAATGACTCCTTTCATTCCGCGGAAACGAATCTGGAGGCAACTGGGAACTGATCTACCAAAATTCAGTGATTTCGAGAGATCTTGTGCGAATTGAAAGCTCATAACACCGACTCCATCAGAGAATGTGTACTTTTCTCCCGCCACGGTTGTTCCTCCGTCGAAATCAAATGTTTTCATGTAGTTGCTCCAATTTAATTCCACTCCGGTCATCTGGAAAATATTTATAAACTCTGATATATTTCCCATTCGAAACTCACTGTGCTCTGTGTAAAACATTGTCCGAATCGTGCCATCATCTTCGGAATATTTCCTGTATTCTCGAACCTTCCCAAATGTCGTCGAACTTCTTTAATCAGTGGTTTATAGTCTGGTGGTGGTTTTGTATTCCCTGTCTTCTCTTGATACCTTTTCAATTGATCTTGAGTGTATCTAACCATAAAATATGCTCCATTGTCTCTCATTTGAGAATTCGAACATCCAAGGAATCCAAAATCTCGATTCGCCACACGAACACCGTTCTCCAGATACTTTCTTGCTGTTCTTTCAAGCAATTCTTCAGTCACATTCGTTCTCATTCTTCCATTATTATCATCTCGAAAAGTGATTCGAAGTACTCGAGTTCCGTCTTTGTCAAACTTTCGAAGTACCCGATTTCCCATTATAGTCTCCGGTGCTACGTAGATGACACGTGTCGGAGTGAAGATCACTTTCCGAACAATCTGATATCCATCTCTTATTTCTTTCTCAGAAAGACCGTTTATCATTTGCATTTCTAGTCGTTTCTCGCAGATTCTTGATAGACACTGTAATAAATCCATTTGGAAGAAAAGAATTAAGGATCAGCAATTACCTTGACAATACATCCGATTCTCTTTCTTCCGTCAATCAAATGAACGAGATCCTCTAATGCTGCTTCACACAATTTATCATCGATTCTATAATATCTTACAATAAGTTCCAGAAATCGATCCCATTCATTTATGTCCGTCAGTAGTTGATCTTTGACGATGGCTCCACGAGACAGAAGACATTCAATCAGATAAGTTATTGCGAATTTCCTTTCATCGTTCACATCAATTGATTTTCCATCCACAATTTTGTATTTCGGTGGGAAGAGCTGCAACTTTCAATAGGTTTTATTCTGCTTTTTGGAAGCTTACCTCTAACAAAAACTCATTATAAATGGGAGAATTCGAATCAGTTGCAGGCATTTCCTTTGATCCTTGAATCGCCCATCTTGCGTATGGAGTTCGTTTTCCAACCGGAACATTTATAAATGGGAAATGGGCGAATTCGATGGAAACACGAGTACGGGCTCTCAGGCGACACAGAATTTCATAGATTTCTTTATACTGAAAAATAAATGGATTTTAACCTGAACTCTTGGGAGGACGTGAGGAGACAGTTTTTCCAAAAAGAGAGTTCTATTGTTTAGGAGTCCCTTCGAAAAATAGGGGTCCCTCCGCCAAGCATCGTAGGGCCTCAAAAAATAGGTGTCCCTTCAGGCTTCATTTAAAAAATTGGTGTCCCTCATATATTTTTTGAACTTATCAAGCCTGAAGGGCCCCTTTTTTTTGAAGTCCTGTATTACCTAGCGAAGGGACCCCTATTTATTGAAGGGACCCTATTTGTAATTATTTTTAATGACACCATCCCCCTCCAATATTCGGAAACGTACCGAAACAGACTGCCGAAAGTCAATGGTAAAAAACGGGCTGTCCGAAATAGCTCCCTCTTTTGGGAATCCATTGTTTCCCCATCTCATATTCTCGAATGTTTTCCATCTTTTATAAAATGGTTGTTGATTTGGATTCGATTGTTTATCCCTATCAACTCTTCCTTTTCGAATCAATGGAGGGGCGTTGAGTTCAAAATGAACGACAGTTCGTGAACCGTAGCAATCGTTGACATTCGGATCAACAATGATCCTTCGAATCGTATCACGGCGAGTCTGAAGAACAAGTTTCTATCTGATTCTCGGGGAAACCTGACTTACCATGACTTGATAATTCACATATCTTTTCACAATGGATCTAGAAGCACCATTCTTCACAATTTCCTCCTCAATGCATTGAAATTTGACAGTAATCATATCAGTCTTATCGAATTCGAAATCTACTTCAATATGATTCAGTGGAGGTCTTTCTTTATTTTCATTCCAAAATGAAATTTCCCAGTGATTTAAATAGGTGTTTCCTTGAACGTTTCCAAAGTAAATTGCCGACAAAGGGACCTTTTCGACGTTTGTTTTCAATTCGGTCTTCCAGAAATCGGCACTATGAAGAACAAGATTCGGTTGTCGATAGGTGGGAATTTCTTTCTGAAATCAAGAATAATAGCTATCAAATGTTTCGAAAAAAGTTAATTTCAAAAAAATTGAATACTATGAGATGCCGTATTTATTCTAATGAATGACTGGCAGTGTCCAAAAGACTGGCAGTGTCCAAAAAAGGTCTCTGAAAATAAAGGGATATGCCGGTAAATTAGAATAAATACGGAATCTGAAAACCTTTGTCTTACCAATTTATCCAAATAATCCTTCATTGCCTCGATCAAAGACTGATCGAACTTCTGGGCGGAGACCTCAAAGTTCATCTCGAAGTAACAATCACAGTCTTGTTCTTCAACTACTTGGATCGGTTGTCGTTCGATTACTTGAATTCTGTATTCTTCGAGACACTGTAAAGACGAAGAATAAGATTATGACGAAAAGGGATATCCAACTGACCGAATCTAAACGACTTGCCATACTTTCTATCATTTCATCCATTTCTTCCCTAGAAACATTCGATTCCGGGAACTCGAGTTTAATGAATCCATGGCTTGATTCTGTCATTCTCTTCGGCAATTTCTAGAAAATCTCGAAAAATTAAATATTTACAATGATTGTCATAATTCATTAGACATTCTCAAAAAGAAGTTTCTTTGTTTTATAAGTGTTTTTCCAGTATCCCCGAGGGTTCATAGTGTTACATTAGCAAACGCGCCCCAGTGCACACTTTAAATATTTATGATTTTGACCTACGCCCCACATTTCATTTCACTTGACACTCAAGCAATGGAGCGAAATAATAGATTTTCACTGGGGCGCATTTGCCAAGATAACCCTTTGAACCATTTTGCGCGGAAATTCATAGTAAATTTTCTGTGAAAACGATATTTAGTCAAAGAAATTCAAGAGAATTTTTAGTTTTTAATGGAAAAATGAAGTAAACAAATTAACAAAGGAAATAGCGAGCACAAAAGTTTAAAAATTGTGACGAAACTGTCACTGTTATCTTATTATTTGAAACTACGCAAAAAAGAGGAAGAGGAGAGTTGAATAGAAGTGGAGACGCAGGAAGAGAAAGATGGAAAAGTGAGGAAGAGAGAATGGATGGCAATTGGGATCGCTTGCGGAGTCTGTTGCCTGCTGCTGTTTACAGGAAGGAAGGAGGGTCATAAATACATACATTGGACTCTATGACCTGACCTAACTAGTGAATATGGTCCACATTCAAGTGAACTCAGTGTTATTCGAAGATGCGAATCGTATATAAAATGACATCTAACTTTGGGGAGTAAAATCTTTGGTGGGGTACAACTTCACTGTATGAAGGGTGTATATCAATTGGATAGTACGTACCGGATAACGGGGGTACCACAATTAGTGGAGTACAAGAAGAGAGAACACACCTTGCTTTGTTTGTTTACTTTCATGAATTGTCTCATTCACTTTATTCATTTTTTCTACTCCTTACTTGAGAGCGTTAAGAAAAGAGTGAGCTAGTATTTCATCGAAAGTTTCATGAAAAATGAATTTACCATTACGTAAGACAGTTGCCGAAATTATGATACTTTCAATTCTGCCGCTCACATTTACATAGGAACAACATGGAAGGCAGAAGAAGACGGAAAATGGGGAAAAGTGAAGGGAGAGGCTGGGAATCGTTGGTTTTATAGAAAACAAATATGAATAATAAGCCAACACATAGAAAACATTTTATGAAGAGAAAAAGACGATCAATTCAACGGGCTTTTCAGAGAGTCTGAAACTTGTTAGACAGTTAACTTTGAAGTGTTCTGAAGGTTTTAAAGATGGGATAAAACAGTTGATTGTCATTTTTTTCAGATTAAAAGATCCCGTTTTTACTGACTCTGTTATAAAACGACTGTTCCGCCGGAGAAAAACCTAGGAGTAAAGTGAAGAAGTCAGTGTTCAATTTGTTCTTCAGGTAAACTCTCAAAATACTTATATATTGTACTCTACTGGGAAAGAGAGGCAAACTGTTCATAACAAGTCATGAGTTGACTCATTCTTTCTAATTCTCTCCTCTTTCTTTGTTCTCCCTTTTATTCCAAATGCATTATGTTATTGCTTTTCGAATTTAAATCAATCGAACATTTCAACTGATCAGATTTATTGACAACAAAAGTTTAGGCATTTAAAAACTCTGACTTTTTTGTAAATTCAACAATAGCAACTAGAGAATATCCATCCAGTCTCGGGGGTTTTCTTCGACGTCATCGAAATCCTCTTCATCATCAGAATCATCGTTTTCATCGACAAAAGCGAGGAATTGTCTTGCTGGAAAAACACGACGAAATAGATTCTGGAGTCCAAGGATACGAAGTCCATTTCGGGAAATCAGAAATTCTGAATTCGGATATATTTGTTAATTGCAGAATCGATAACTTACCGATGATTGTTTCGATGACAAAAGTAATGAAAATGCAGAAAAGAATAAAAAGAGATGGGCGGTAGATGAGCATTTCGAATGATATGCTCTTGTGTGATGAAATGACACTGTCGAAGAAGGGGGCGGAGCCTATTCTCTCTGATTTCTTAGTCATCAGGGGAGAGAGTATTGGATATGCAGAGACAGGCAGACATGTAGACTAACTGTTCCAGAATATTTCATTTCGAAATGTTTTTCGTCTTTTCGAAAGCATTCTCTCGACTATTTAGAAAACAGATTTTCGTCGTTTCAACTCTTCAATCATTGTCTTTTTCTAGTCGTCTTCAATCATGAATGAGTGGTTGATTTTCATCGGATTCGAAGCCTTCCTGTTCATTGCACTCGTTGTTTTCAATTGTAAGTTATTTTGAATCTTTATTGAATGGGATAGATGTAGTTAATGCTCCCCTAATATTACAAGTTTATTTCAGGTTTGGTCCTCTTTAAACCGGATCTTCTTGTCCGTTGCATCTTCGGAGAAAACAACGACCTGATCGCTCCACAACAAGAAGACGTTGAGCAAGGCCAAGCTCCTCCTGTTTAATTCATTCAGAGATTTACTTCTATTATTTTATATTTTCTACCTTGAATTCATTTTGACAAAAAAAAAAGTGAATAAAGTCTGTGATTTCGATTTTAAAAAGGATTTGGTTCAATGCAGAATATCGCAGTTCCGAATGATCAGCTGTTCAATGGTTTGTATCTCTGTTGGGAATAGAGATATCAAAAAGTAGTCAACTAATAAAATGCTTTACTTATTATGAGCAACATTTTATAAGTTGGCTCTTTTGTGATATTACTAATGGAAGTCGAGATAAATGAGTTTTAGTACGTCATTTCATTCCTTTTACCAAAAAAAACGCGATATTTTTTAGTTTTTATTGGAACAAACTCCGTAAAGATTCATGTTTGGAAAGATACCAGAAAACAAAAATAACGCCTGTCTACTTGCCTGTTTTTTATTAAAATGGATAAAAAGCTAAGCACAAGAAACGCGCCAGTGAATGAGGCAATATAATTCTTGCCTTCTGTTCAAGCAAGTATATCTCAGTTCCTGTCAAAGTTATTAAAAAATGCAAACTGTTAAAATATAGATTTTTGAAAGATAAAGATTTTATTAGTTGACAACTTTCTTATTCCATCGACGGGAGCCGAGATACATCTATTTGAATAAAGTGCCTTTACTACAGGGAATAAATGGAATCAAATCTTTGATCGAAAACTAAAATAATTCCGAATTTTCACGTTCACTTTTCCATGCAACTATTCAATTAAAAATGAGGCATAACAGTTTTTAAACTTCCCAAAATTCCATTTTTATTCTCTTCTGTTTTCCATTTCTCGAATAATATTAATTAAGATGTGCGATTGGAGAGAACCGGGAAAGGAGATACAAGTACCGTTAGGAGGCAGTCAACTGATTCAAATTACGAATCAAATCGAACAAACTTTGGAACTACAAATCTGTCTATTTTCATCTCGTTTCAAGTTAATCGATGGAGTACAAAGACATTTCGATGATTGGGAAATCAATTCTACTCTCAAACAGAAAGAATCGATTGTTTTTTGTCTCAAAGATGGAGGAAGTGTTGATTTACGAACCGAATTGGAGAGTATAACTGAAGAAGGCATGCTAAGAATCAGATTCAAGTCTCCTGAAAGTACTGACAAATTAAAAACCAAATGAAATAAAAATTGAATTTTCAGATCCTTCCCTTGATCACACTCTTGCCGACATTGAGATCAAACTGACTCCAGATACTCCCTCTTTCAAAGAGTTGAGAAAACGAAAGCATCACAGTGCCGACTGGATTCGTGAACCGTTTTATCATCATAAACTCGACGAGAACATTTCTGTGGAACCGATCAGTGAATCGAAGTATGCAAATGGATTCCCGAAAACTGTGAAGACTCCAGAATTGACAAAAGAACAGAGAAAATGGAAGGAGATAAGAGAAAAAGCGATATTGGAAAAGAAGAAAGAGAGACTGGAGTGGTGGATGGAAAGAGAGAGGGAACGACGTGAATATAGAAGAGAGAGGAAGGAAGAGTTAAGGAAATTGAAAGAATTGAAAAAGAAGAAATTAGATGAGAAAAAGGAAGAAAACTGTTCGAAGAATTTTGAGACGAGTGTGAAACCGACGGAGAAGACATTGAAGGATCCAGAAGCGTCTGTGATCAGTGTGAAGAGTACGAAGAAATCGGAAAGAAGTGTGAAAATATCTGAAAAGACTATGAAAGATCCAGAAACGTCAGTGAAAAGATTAGAAAAATCTGAGACTTCTGCCATCACCTCCAAACGATCTGCAAACCGATCAGAATGCCAATCAAAGGTAACCGAGACAGGAGAAGCTTCTGAATGTTCGAAGTCAGGGAAATCGATTAATTCAACGAAGAGAACTGAAATTTCAGAAGAAACGAAGAAGGAAGAAGATTCGATGAATCAAGGAAAAGAGAAGAATTTGGAGAAGAAGAAAAAGAAAAAGAGACGTTGTGTAATTTCTTAACAGACTCATTCTCTAATTAACTTGATTTTAATTCGAATAAACTAGATTTCAAACTTTTTTGTCGTGCTTTTTTCGAAAAAATCTTCACAGATCAGCCGAAGCTACAGCTCCTCAAAATCTGCATAACTCAATTAAAAATATAGCTATCAAAAAATGATCAACTGATAGAACGTTTTCCGTTTTCGAAATTTTCAAAAGCAGATCAATTATTTATATTTCAAAAAATCAAATTCATAACGGATACTGTTTTCTCCCGTGAAACTCTATTTCTCAAACCCCGATTTGCTCAGCCTTAATTCCCAGACTTCCATTCATTTTTCATAATTCTCCCATGAGATCCCATTGAAATCTCTGTCAAATTGTTCCGGAATGTGCTTTGATTCTCCTGTAAGTGTAGTTTGTATTCTCTTCTGAATCCATTAAATTTCAGCATCTAACTGTCCCTTTAAATGGATTTCAACGTTTTGTTTTAATGAATAAAGACACGAAACAACGATCGATTGACGTGGATTTATTCTCATCGAGATTCGTGATTGTGGAAGGAAATGAAGATAAAATGAAGATTTCGACAGTACTTCAACCAGATAAATATTTGAATTTCAAGATAAAAGACAAGGGATTCAATACAAAAGATCCAGGAGATCCGTGTCGTTTGGATGGTTTTGTGCAGATTACTGTAGCCGAGGATTCAAGTGATTCAGGTATGCGGCCCTTTGAGAGACTGTATCTCGGTTAGGAGTAGAGATAGAAAAGAGAAGTTAATTGATAAAATGTTGCTCATGATTCAATAAACATTTCATTAGTTGACAACTTTTTTGTATCTCTATTTCTAACGGAGATATCAGTGTTTGAAAAAAGTAAATTTTTAGACCAAGAAAATCCAGTTCCCACTTTCCATTTCTTGCCTCGTCTCCGTATTGATTTTGCTGCTGAAGAAGAGGAAAATAACTGGAAAAAGAAGAGAAGAAGTTTCCGAATGAGAGAATCAAGAGACGAGGAATCAAATAGAGACGAAGAAAATCATCCATTGGACAAACTGATTTGTATAAAACAATTGGAAGCTGAGAAGAAAATCAAGACGAAGACAGTGTCTTCGAGTCAAGAGGAACCGGAAACGGTTAGTTGGAACAGGAGAAACCGATCGAATTCTTTTGATTTCAGATGAAACAACCAAAGAAAAAGACTCAGACGACGTCTTCAGTAACTCCAGAAGACGAAGTCACTCCGAAATCTCTAAAACTGAAAGACGTCGTCTTCTCAGATCATCCTCCAAAACCTCCTCCATTGGAGAAGAAACTCTCGTCTGATAGTGAATCCAACGAAAAAAAGACTTCAGAAGTCAAAAAAGTGTCTTCTGATCAACCGAAGAAACCGATTTCTGAAATGAAAGCTCCGTCTCAGAATACCAAGAAACTTGAAGACGTTGTGTTCCCGGATAAACCAAAGATTTCTGAAAATGCAGCACCGAAAATGAATTCAGAAGACGTCAAGAAGGTAGCAGTAGTTCAGAAGGCAGGAGAAATTAAAAGAAAGAAGAAGAAGAATAAGAAATGTGTCATCTCTTGAGAAATGAAGAACTAATTCATTTCTTGGTATTGACTTTTCTATTATAAAAAAACAATTTAAAAAAAGGATTTTTACAAAATTGATGATATCTCCGTTAGGAATAGAGATATTGAAAAAGTATCAACTATTGAAATATTTATTGAAATATGAGCAACAATTTATTTGTCGAAAGTTTCTTGATATCTCTAACGGAAAGTGGGTTATGACAAAAACGAGAAACGCGCCGACTGCTGCGTAGAGATATTGGAATAAAATATTCAAACTCATATATCTCGGTTCTTATTAGAGATATCAAAAATGTGTCAACTGATAAAATGTTGCTCATAACAAGGTCTATATTTTATCAGTTGACTTCTTTCTTGTATCTCCATTTTGAACTGAGATATATTAATTTCAACAGACAGTGGATTTTTCACTCTGTTTTTAATTGGAATTATAACGGTGTACAAAATGCTATCTCGTAGTCTAGTTTCAGAAGATATTTGATTTGATTTTCGAAAAAGAACTTCTACTAAATTTATAAAAATCAAATTTATTCGAATTTCAAGAGAGAGAATTTTGAAAAATCAAGAAATGATGCATCTTCTCTTTTTCTTTTTCTTTTTCTCTTTCATCTGAATCATCGACTTTTCTTCCTTCTTCTTTCCTTCTGAAATTTCAGATATCGACACCTTTGTTGTACTCGACTTTACTGATTTCGAATATTCCGAAGCTTCTCCTGTTTCCGATCGGTTTTCGGATCGTTTGGAGGTGATGGCAGATGTCTCTGATTTCTCTGATCTTTTCACTGACGTTTCTGGATTTTTCATAGACTTCTCAGACCTTTTCTCGCTTCTCTCCGATTTCTTCGTGCTCTTCACACTTTTCACGGACGCTTCTGGATCCTTCAATGTCTTCTCCGGTGGGTTCGTCTCTGAATTCTTCGAACGATTTTCTGTTTTCTTTTTCAATTCCTCCGCCTTCAGAATAAATATTTTCCTTCTCCTCAATTCATCCTTACTCAATCTTCTTTTATGACCTCTTTCTCGTTCACTTTTCACCACAGATTCGAGTCGTTCCTTCCTCTTCATTCCAATCTCCCTTTCTCTTTCTTCATTCCACTTCTTGTCTTCTTCGGTTAACATCGGAACTTTAACTGTCTCTGGATATCCATTTGAGTACTTTGATTCACTTATTTCTTCGACTGGAAACTTATCATCTTCTTTCAGATGACAAAAAGAATCCCTTAACCAATCAGCTTGACTGTGTTTCCTCATTCTCAATTCTTTGAAAGAGTCTGTTTCTGGATCCAATGTTAATTGAATGTCAGGAAGAATGTGTCGAAATGAAGGAGACCCTGGAATATTAATATTTTTTTCTAACTCAGTAAATAAAAAAAACCTTCTGAAGAGTTGAATCGGATCCGAAGAGTTCCTTCTTCTGAAATACTCTCCAATTCTGAACGCAAATCAAAAGTTCCTCCGTCTTTCACTCGAAAAACGATTGATTCCTCTGGTTTCAAACAGGAGTAGATGTGCATTCGATCGAATTCCGATTGTTTTCCATCGACTAGTTTCATCCTTGATGACATCAATTGAATCTCTATGTTAATCTGTCTATTGTGTAGATTCTTAACCTCCAGACTTGTCGATCCATTCAATGGAACTTTTATTTCTCTTCCTGGTTCTCGATATACCATTTTTCACAAAAAAAAGAATCAGGAAATGAAGAACAGAAGAAAAAATGGAAATGGAATTTCATGAAAACTCTGGTGAGTTTGTCTGTTTTTTCAAATTTAGATTGGAAAGTTTTTTGTAAAAATGAACGTGAAAAGTTAGAATGATTTCAGTTTTCGATCAAAGATTTGTTTCCAGAGGAAACCCTCCATTCAAAATAATATATCTCGGTTCCTGTCGAAGAAACAAAAAAGTTTTCAACTAATGAAATGTTTATCTTCTGAAGAGCCATATTTTATCAGTTGGCATCTTTTTGAGTCACAATTCCTCAAAAGAGCTGGCACTGAAATTAATGGTTTTGTTCTTTTTAATTGTCTCTTTCAAAAATTGTTTTTATATTCATGCTATTTTTCTTTTTTTCAAACAGAAACCAATTCAGAAAACTCTGAAATTTTCTCCTGCGAAAATATTTCACTTTGTGAAGTTTGAATTCCCACTTTGAATTTCTCAGCGGAGCGCGCTTGCATTATTCTTTCGAAAAAATTATTTTTCTTAAACATTTTTTCAAAAAGTGTTTTCCCTGTTTTTCAATAAATTTTTTCAGTTTTTTTCGTTATTTTCCTGTCAATAAAAAATTTTAAAAAGCATTTTTTCAGATCGGCTCAAAAAAATGCCGCCGAAAATCGTGAGAGTCGAGGTAGATCTAAGAGATCTCGTTTACGGAATGACGAGTACCGAGATGGTTCTCTGGTACGCCGAATCGGTTATTGCTCAGAAAAAGAAGGAGGAGGAGAAGGTTTATAATTTTCTGGTGTAAAAATCAAAAAGAAATTATTTTTCAAAAATAAAAACGTGTTTTTTCAAGAAAAAAGTGAAATTCAGAAGCGACTGGCACAGAATGCAGTGAAAGTGGCCAGAAAACGAGTCTACGTTTCGACTCCGTTGCCACGTCGTATCCTGACAGTTCCATCGAATGCTCCATCGACTTCTTCTTCTCAAAACGCTCCTCCCTATCAGTACATCAGAAAACCAACGAACCGTTCGTTTTCTTTCTTTTTTCTTTGAAACACGTAAAAAACTTATTTTCAGCGAACATTCTCAGAGTGACGCCAACAAAAATGTAAGTTTTTTTTTAAAATTTCTCCCGCGCTTCTTGGAAAATGTAATTTTAACAATAAAACCGTTTCTTTGAAAAACGCAAAAAAAAAGCGCTGCCCCCACGCAGGATTGAACTACGGACCTTTGGTTTACAAGACCAACGCTCTACCACTGAGCTATACACAGGCAAAGCGCCACATGCGAAGGTTAGCCTACGCGCAGGCCGCTGACATTCGAAGGGGGAACTAAACGCAGGCCTGCTGGCGGTCTGCTCTTCGCATGTTGGCGGTCTGACCGTAGCCTACGGGCGGCATTTTCCCTGCATTTGGACCCCTCCTTACTCGCTTTACTTTCTCATAAAACAATGGCAAAACACGTTTTTAAAAGTATTATAGGTTTATCTGTTAAGAATATTTGAAATTTACAATCAAAAGTAGGAAAAATAGGGGCAACAACAGAAAAATGGGAGAAATAATTTATATAATTTACTCCTTGGAAACTGCTCCCGGCTGCTATTTATCTATCGTTCCCTGTTGATGGGCTCCTTGTTGTTCACAGCTCACCGACGAGTCGTCGACACAAAGATGTCCTTTCTGAAAATGCATTTATGAGATTGAGTTTTATAGAAAAAATCTCTTACCAGTGACAAAATCTGAAATTCCGTCGGGAAGCTTATCGTCTTCTGGCTCTGTCTCGTGGCGGCGGTCTCCTGAAAAAATAATAAGCTGAGATGTTACTCATTTTTCATACCTTCTGTAGACTATTGTTCCTTTTGATGAGCCGCTGGCACCCTGTCTTTCACTGATGAGTCGTCGCCACGAAGATCTCCTTTCTGGAAATGAATTAATGAGATTGAGTGGCATTGAATTTGTCTTTACCATTGACAATTTCCGTGCGGAAGCTTGTCGATCTTGGTTTTTCCTTGCGGCGGTTTTCTGAAAACAACAAATTAGATTAGAATATGATGCGTTTTATTACCTTCTGTAGATTAGTGTGCCGTTAGATGAGTCTCTGGCGGCGACTTGAGCGGTTTCATCACCTCCGAAATCGTGTTTGAGTAAACCTGAAAACAACTATCTGATGTTTTTTTGAAAAACAAAGGATAAAAGAGTATTCAAAGCACGAAAACTTTTAAAACAAAAGAACAGCGTTTTTGCTCGAAAAGTGAGGATGCTTCGAACAAGAAATCGTAAATCTGTTGAAATTTCCCAAAAAGCGTTTTTTTGCTAATCACTCGTAGAAATAGTGTAAAATTACTTTTCAAATATGCAGAATAATTTTTAAGAACTATTTTGACAAAGAAAAATCGAGAAAATAACAGAAAAACAACGAAAACGAAGAAAAATGGGCTGAAATGACGAGAAAAATTTTATTTTTAAACGCCGCGCATGCGGAATTTCGAGCATCGTTGCCACCTGTTGAGCAGTAGAGAGCAGAATGAAGCGCTAACATGCGAAAAACAGGCGAAGAGCATGCGAATTGGAAAATGGTATTCTGATGTGGAGATGATGTCAAATGAATGTATTCCGTCTTCTGAGTAGGTTTTCGTTAAATTTTGGTCTCTTTCATGAAAAAGGGGAGCAGAAGCGCTAACAGGTGTAGATTAGCCTACGGGCAGGCCGCTTACATGCGAAGGGCATTCAAAGGTGAGGACTCAAAACTGGAATCACCTTAGTTTCTCAAGACAAACTGAGTTTTCCTATTTCATTTTTCTCAATAGTGAAATTAAATTTGGAAATGATAGATCATATTAATTTGTTAATATTGAATTCTCAGGTAGACTAGTCATCTGAAATATGAAGTTGGAATAGGCAATCTACTATGAAAATGGAATTGATCTAAACAAGAAATAAGAATGTTCGAGAAATCAATGAGAAGCTCAGTTAAGGCTTGCTATTAACAGTTTCTGCTATGGGCTGATTGACTTCTCCGTTCTCACCTTCGAATGCCATTTGCATGTAAGCGGTCTGCCCGTAGGCTAATCTACGCCTGTTAGCGCTTCTGTCCCCTTTTTCACAAAAGAGACCAAAATTTAACGAAAATCTACTCAGAAGACGGGAAATATTCATTTTACATCATCTCCACATCAGAATACCATTTTCCAATTCGCATGCTCTTCGCCTGTTTTTCGCATGTTAGCGGTTCTTCGCATTTTTTTTCACCATGTGCGGTTTTCGAGCGCCAGTATATATGTTACACGCATGCTCTTCGAATGCCGTATTTTTCAACTAATTTTGATCACATTTTTTTCACCTACGTTTCGCATTTGGCGCTTCTTCGCATGCTCTTCGCATTTTCTTCGCATGTTAGCGCTCACTCGCCTGCGCTTCGCCTGATATTCGAATGTGGCGCTTTGCCTGTGTAAGGGCGCCGACAGAAACGCGGCAGCGAGGCGTATAAGAACAAGGGGTCGCTCACGAGAAAGAGAGATGAGAGACGCAGAGAAAACTTTTACTTTACAGGCGACAACAATGATCGGAGAGGCCGAAGGAAAGAGAATCGCCGATGACTCCAATAATTCAATTTTTATGTTTTCCCCCAGTGTTTTCTCTTGTTACTAGTTCTGAACTTGCCATTCTTTGATAATGTGCACCCTTGTTTTCTTTTTTAATATTCAAGAATGCTCTTTTTTTTGTTTTCTAAAATTAAATTCTTTTTAGTCTTTATTCTACTGCTTAGACTCCAAAATCTCAAGTTCTATTCAAAAATTTATAGAAATAAGTAACTTTTTCACAATCACAAATACAAAAAAACGAAGGGGGCGCTGCTTGCTAAGCAGCTCCCAAAAAAGAAGAAAATATATAATTAATACTGAATGAAATTCAAAATTCGGAACGTTTTTCTGTTAAAATTCAATTCTGGAGATGCTTTGATTTCGGGTTTTTTTCAATTGACGGTGACGCCTGAAAAATTCAAATTTCGAGATTTCAATGGAGCGTATTTGCATACCATTCTCTTTATTTTCTTCTGCTTGCGTGGCAGCTGCTTCTGCTTCAGCCGCTTCTTTTGCTTTTCGCTCTTCTTCTTCTGAAATCATTCAAACTATAGAAACAACAAGATGACTCCTTCTTCTCACCTTTAGCAGCTCTTTCCTTCCAATGAGCCTTATTCTCGTGAAGGAATTTCATCCATGGAGTCGGAATATCCAGTTTTCCGGCATAGTTCAATGGTATTTTCCGAATCGATGACGGCGAAGTGGACGAGTTTCGTCTGGAACTGTACGTCAACGATTGTTCTTTTGTTGAATCAGGTTAGAAATGGAAGGAAAGGTAATAGAAGAAGTGAAAGTGTGCTCTACTGGACATTAGACTACTTCTAAAAAGAAGCAAAAAGAATAGAGCCTCAGTGGGATCCGAACCCGACACCTTTGGAACGAAAGACGCGCATTTTCCCAGCTGCACCAAAATTGTAGCCGCTGCAGCTGGCTGGCCTGTCAGTATAAGAACCCGACTGTTCACAAGCGGATAAAACAGCTAGGATATGAAAGCCTAAAAATCTAATCCAATAGAGCGCACTTGCAGGATGCATGCAATTCAAAAAAGAAGTAAAAAACGAACAGATCTGGAAGTGGACTCAATGCATTCGATGGTGATTTATCATCTCCTCCGTCGACACTTGGAGGGAAAAGAGAGTCCGATGGAGGCAGAGAGACCAGTGGTTCAACCTGAAATTACAGTAATCCAGACTGAATTCTGAAGGTATTCCTACCATTTTAACAAGCAATTCCCCGCAGACAACCATCGTCGGTTCGACAATGAAATCAATGAATCCAATTTGACTATCTGCCACGTGTACAGTATGCCGATCACAGAGTGGAGAGTACGGTAGTCCCATGGAAGCTTCGAGGTCTCCCTGACGGAAGAATTCTTCGAGAACTCCTTCTGTCCATCTTTCGTGAAGATTCCATGGTTTAGCTGGATGAGAAATATCGCATGCGTGGACAATCAAACACAGAGCCTTGTTCTTATCGATTCTGAAATCAAAAGGGGCGTGGTCTATTTACAAAATCTACCGTACCCTTCAGGAAGACTCAACATTGATTTCATGGTCTTTATCTGCATAAAATGTGTGGACATATCAGTTGCCAAAACAATTTCGATGACCATATTCCTGAGTTCTTTGTATTCATCCCTTGTCAAATGAGTCAAAATGTTCTTATCGTCTTCTTTCATTAAACGGAAACACGATGAAACGTGATGATTCTCGAGAACACTTCGATCGTTGTAAAGCATTGCAAATTGTGATTGAGATTGAATATGGAAGTTGTTCGTGTGTCCAGTGTGTTCGTAGTCGTGGATTAGGGCACCGAATAGGACGGCGAGCAGTTCCAAGTCGCCCAGAGAGTTCTGAAATAGGGATTGGAAACGGTTAAAGGAGGACTGCAGTAGATTCCAATTACTTGAAATTAGATGTAGTTTTTGATTCTGAACACTTTTTCTGTTGACAACTTTCTCTGAAAATTCCTCTAAATGCCTTAAAAACCGGCTTGAAATGAGGGATATCTGATTATGGTGGAAGAGTTTTTGCAACCTCGGCCACGGGGTTTTCAGTTTAGTTTCAGTTTCTTAATAACAGATATATTCAATAAAATATAAAATTTCAAAGAAAAAAGAAAAAATAGCCACTGGGGCGGTCCAAAACCCCGTGGACGAGGTTGCAAAAACTCTTCCACCATAATCATATCTTCCTCATTTCAAGCAGGTTTTTAAGGCATTTAGAGGCATTTTCAGAGAAAGTTGTCAACAGAAAAAATGTTCAGAATCAAAAACTACATATAATGTCAAATTATTGAAATCCACTGCAGTCTTCCTTTGAGAGAAGAGAACGAAGCAAAACATGCCGCTAATCCGAGCGTTAAACTCTAATCAGCTTGAACGCTGAACGCTGCTCAACCCAATCCCAACTAACCGCCAATCCAGTCTGCGATAACATAAAATGCGAACTCTGAGTGACATCAGCAGCATGAACCACATTATGATACGGATTGTTATGTTTCGAATATCCTACTTCCAAAGCACTCAAATAATTCTCCAATGCAGTCAATGGAACTTTGAATCGATCCATGAATCCATATCGATTGAACAGTTCAAATCCAACATATTTAAGGGCGTGTCCTTCGGAAACTTCATTCAATTGGAATGGACTAAATGACCAAGTGCACACTTCTTTCATCAATTCAGCGATTTCCGGAGGAATTGGACACTGAACGACTTGCTGCTTTCGGAAGAGTTTCTCGAAGAATATTCCAGTTCGAATCGCGTTGGCAACTGATTTGAACTTTGGTTTGTCGCGTTTCTTTCCGGCGTTTTGGCGGGTGAAAGTGGCTGCCAACCACTCTCTGACCTCATCTGGCACTGTTTCTGGAGTCACTTCTGCCAAATCGTCGTCTTCGTCGCATATTCTTCTGCAAAAACTGTATTGAACTTTAGAAATCGTTAGAGAATCAGTTATTTTTGGATTGGTGAATAAATAGATGAGATCATGTATGGCTTCTGGTAAAGGACGAAGGGAAAACGTAAGTCTTCGTTGCTCCGATCTAACTAAGTAATATGTCTCAATAAGTTTCTTATGTTTTTTTTCTAAACTCCGCTTACCAATATCCCCTCTTCTAAGCCCTCTTCTCATCTACCTCCTTCTGTCAATAATTCATAACATTTTCCCTCAACACACGAACCTTGTCTCATCCATATATGCAGTCTCGAGTACCAATGCAGCATATTCAATGTTTCTTTTCAGATCCTCCAATGGCAGTTGACCCGAATTGAGTTGATGAAGGATGTAGCGGAGTCTGGAAGTTTAGGGGATAAGAAAATAGAATAGTTCTGGATGTGGGACTTTTTTGTGGCTGTTATGAATTTAGATACCCTGCCACGCAACACTACGCTAATGGCGCTACCCAACGTCATGACGTGCCACGTCATACGCCGCAATCAATTTTGCATAGGGCTCTTTAGAGCGGTGTATCTCAAAAAGGGGCGGAGCTAGAGATTTGGGTCAAGAGGCAAATTTTTTCAAAATTTGAAGCTGAGCTACTTTGTTTTTTATCCCAAGTCTCTAGGTCCGCTCCTTAGCGTCCCGTAGTCCCACATTGCGCGCATACCCCCGCCCCAGGTAGCATCACGTAGGAGCACGCAACGCCACGTAGCGCCAAACATTCCTGGTCCTCCTAACACCTTAGCATCTTTCCTAACATACCTGCACGCATGTTTTCTAAGAACCAATTGATAGAATCCGAAAGTATCTCCAACGATCATCATCTTGAATCAAAGTGTGTTTTGAGGCAAAGACCTCGAAACTTGGAAATCAATAGATTTCTTCTTCCCAAAAAAGAGGCAAAAAACGTGAGAGATAAGCTGGGAGGAATGAAGTGAAAGAAGAAGACGTCAAGTGGCGATGGGAATGAAATATTTGTGGAAGAGGAGAGAGGGAGACTCATCTCGGCTTATCTCTATACGAGGGAGAGAGGGGAATAAGTCTCTCTTCGTTTTCAGTCATCTCTCTTCCTTGCTCATCATTATTTATCATTTCACTTTATATAAAGTGGTTTCCGGGGGGATCAGATATGGATATATATTTGAGGAAGAGAGAGAGAGAGAGAGAGAGAGAGAGAGAGAGAGAGAGAGAGAGATAGAGAAGGAGGATTAAAGCCTAGAGAAATGAATGGCTTAGTTATGAGCGTGCGGAACTGGTGCCTGGGGGTTTCTGGTTGAACCGCTGAACGGTGATAAGCTAATTCGAAGAGGGTGAACCTGGACGCTGCTTAGCTCATTGCTCAGCCTTGGTGTACGTTACCGGACCTTTAGCTCACATACATAGCTGAGGTGCTCTAGTTGAACACAGCATAGCGCTGTTCAGTCCTTGACGCTGCTTATCCCCCGCTCTTCCTAAATTATTAGTTTGTGCTAAGCTGACCTAGATTTTCGATTGTAAAATCCTGTCCAAAATCAAAAAAGAAAAGAAACTAACTTTTCGAGAGACTCAAGTGCCGGTGCATTATCATAGTTTTTCTTTCTGGAAGAAGACGGCGACGTGGCACCATCTGGATCATTTCCATCCGGATTCTCTTCGTTTTGTTTCCGCAGAAGCGTCTTCGGACGTTGTAGACCATCCACTGAAATCAATTTTTTCTCTTTTAGTCTCTCCGGTATTCTCCTAAAGGGGCCACCCTGTACCTCTTCTAAACCCGTTTTCAGTGTTCGTGGCAGTCGACGTGCTCGGCGGCAACGTCATCGCCGAGAAAACGAACATCTGCGGTGGAGGGTATTTATCCCGTATCTCCTTCTTCTTCTTCTTTTGCGTTTTCTTGTTTTCTATTTCCCCTCGCATTCAAATTTATATTAGTTTTTTTTGGTTTGGATTAGGAGGGAAATTTTGGGAGGGAACGGAGAGGGGAATCTGGAATATACGGAGAGATAAAAGAGAATGAGAGAGAGAGAGAGAGAGAGAGAGAGAGAGAGAGAATACGATACGTTAAAAAAGGAAATCACTGGAAACGAAGAAATTGGACCTTGGGCATAAACTTGTTCTGAACGCTGCGTACCAGGGAACCTCCGCCGAGGTTGCCAAAAAAACTCTCCCACCATAATCAAATCTCATTTCAAGCCGGTTTTTAGGGCATTTAGAGGCATTTTCAGAGAAAGTTGTCAACAGAAAAAGTGTTCAGAATATAAAACTACATCCAATTTCAAATTATTGAATGTCACTTCAGTCCTCCTTTAAAGTGGGCGGGGGAATTTAGACATGACGTTAGTTGGGTCAAAATAATTTTTTGTGGGGATTGAACGCAGCTCAGTATCAGCTTCTCCGCTATTGATTGGAGGTAAGTGAAGTTCTAACGCTACCTAATTTTCATGCGTTGCTCAGACTAGACAGCTTGACCGGTATCAATAGACAGTATTTGCTTATCCGCTCATTATTATAAACTAATGGAATATTTCAAACCTGCTTCGCTGAAGGTGGTTAAACTAAACACTGCTAAACCCGTTGCTCAGCTTCCCCCGCCCTTATTTAAACTTTCGAAAACTTTCAAAAATATCATTTCACTGTGTCTCTCTTCTTTCTCTTTTGGATTCGAATTCTCTGGTGAATCAAATGGACAAATATAAATATCAGAGTGCTCTTTTCTCGTCGCTCGCGATATACTCCTTCTCTACAATTAGGTTGGTATTCACACTCAAATATCACTTCTTCTTCTTCTTCTCTCTCTCTCTCTCTCTCTCTCTCTCTCTCTCTCTCTCTCTCTTTCTCTCTCTCTCTCTTCTTTTTGAATGCACTTTGATCGTATCACGCCTCCATTTTCCTTCATTCGATTTCTCTCAATGATTTCTGAACATTTGAGACAACTCTTTTTTCTTTTTTTTTCCGAGAAATAGGAGATCAGAACACAGAATATGTTCTAACTGTTTTTGGTGGCGCGGAGAGAGACCGGAAGTCAGAAAGAGGGGAGAGACGATCAAGAGCTAAGCATGAGGGATTCAGGTAAAACAGGATCAACTAGCTGATAAGAAGTGTTCAAGAGAAGACTGGATGAGCTGTGGAGTTAAGTTTTTTGGGCAGATGTCTAATGGGAAAAGCTGAGCAGCGTTAGGGAACGGTTCAATAGAGAGTAGTTAAGAGATAGTTGAATCAGAATTGCAGGTAGCTTTTAAGGCAAAAAAGTTTTCGTATGGTGAATTCCAAGAAGAGCTGAGCAATGGTGTTCAACGATGGAAAGTTCAGAGATGATACCGGCTGAGTAGCGCGCACTAAAAGGTCTACAGTGCGCGTCAAAAATATAGCGCCCCCTCAAAGTAGCAGTTTTAGCCGTTTTTTGAACAACTATAGTAAAACTATCAATGTATTAAACAGTGCTTGCTCAGCTTCAATGCGACGTTCAGATGAAAAAAAGCTAAGCAGTGATCAGGTTAGTTCTTCTGAAAAAAAGTAAGCAAAATTGAATATCATGGCAACAGCCGGTAAGCATAAAAGAAGCGTTCAGAGGTACATCCGGGGGAATTGAAAAGCGAGAAAAAATGTGTTTTTTCTTCTTTTTTCTCGCTGAAGTTGTCTGTCAACTCAAGTGAAAAGAAGAAGGATCAAAATAAGGAGGGAGACTCTTGAAGAAGAAGAGACAAGATGACTTCTTCTTCTCTTCTTCTATATTCTTGACATTTTGTCAAGAATACTCTCTGAAGGCAAAGACATCTTCTGATTGACTTAGAGGAGTCTTCTGAAGACTCCTTCTTCCCCTTCTTCTGAAGGAGACGTCTTCTGAAGAAGAAGAAGAAGAAGGAGGAGTCTCTTGTTTTTTGATTGAATTTAGGGAACGAAAAGTAGTCGTCGAGACAGAAAAAAAGGGGACGAGGAACAAGAATTGATGCGTGAAAATATAAATTACTGTAGGGATTACTGTACTTGTTCCCAGGGTTACTGTATCTACCCCAAACTCACAGACAACTTCAGCCAAATGAGATCCTTTGATTCCTCCTCTTCCTCCGTCAGAAGTCCTCCTTCTCATTCCACGTGACTTCCATGTCTTCTTCTCCACACCGTTCAAATTCAACGGAGGCACTTTTATCTGACCCGTTTGTATCATCTGAAATCTCTTTTTCTCTAGATCCTCTTAATTTCCTATACTCTCTCACCTCTTCCTCTTCTTCATCTCTTCCCGTATTATTCATTTGTAACAACTTCTTATCACTATCCCCGTGATCTTCTGATGAAGACGTCGATGTCGACGGTTTCAGGAGGCAGAATGCACTTCGAAAACATCCACAACTACTCGTTTTACGTGCTCGATTCATATGATTTTGGAGGGAAGAGGGTCTGGAATTTAGGAAGATTAGAATATATGGATGGAAGAGAGTTCGAGCGGAGTAATTTGAAGTAAGGGTGAGAGTAAAGGCTCCGCCCACTTTCGAACGGTGCTTAGCAAGAGTTACAGTAGCGTTCAAAAGTATATCGAAAAATTGTTTTTTCCAGTTGATTCTAGCGGTTTTAGGTCATTTTCAGGGGTCTGATTCTTGGATCTTGAGCTTCCGATCGTTTTGAAAGTTATTGGAGGCTTAGAACAGACCTTAATAAAGAACTTTATATTCACACAATTTTCAAAAAATTCCTCATTCTCTTTCTGTTCGATGAGTTCTAGAAGACACCCCATTTCCGGCAATTTTAGTACTGAAATTGTTAGAAATTCAGGTGTCTCTCAGACCTCGTCCAATAAAAAGAGAACGAAGTATTTTTCGAGAAATGTGTGAATATAAAGTTCTTTATTAAGGTATGTTCTAAGCCTCCAAGAATTTTCAAACCGATCGGAAACCCAAGATCCGAGTAAAAAGGTATTGAATACTGCTATCGAAAATTCTCGAAACTAAGTTGAAGAGCTGCTTAACTGCATTTTTTTAATTTAAATGGCTTGAAAAGCTTCAATATTATGTGTGCTCTAATTCCAATCGTTCAATACTATTCATTACCCACTTGAAACATAAAAAAGTGCCCCCAGAAGAATTCTAGAAACAAGAAAAAAGGAAAAGTTCTGAGTGAGGACTTCCTTCGACCTCTTCCTCCTCCTCCTCCTTCTCTCCGACCAATAATTGTTTATAAAGAATCGAAAAAATAGAGACTAATCGTCTTGTTTTTTATTCCCCCCGTCTCGAAGGGGGCGGAGAGAGGAAGAGGATAACGAGGAGAGGAATCAGAATAAATTGATGTGAAGAGACAGAGAAGAGTCTTCTGAAGACCGGGAAGAGGGAAAATAGTTGCGTGATGAGTCAAACAAAAAGAACAATTCATCACAATTAAGTCGAGAGAAATGGGGGATGGAGAAGAAGAAAAAGAGAATGATCAGAATACGAGAGCACACAGAACCTTTTTCGGGATTTTTGATGAGAAAGGAGAGTAATTTCGAGACGATCAAGGTCTAATCGACTAGAAACCTCAAGGTTTAAGAGATCTTTGACCAAGGACGGTGAACGAATACAGTACTCCTCTGGGAAGAATAGAAAATACATACAGTATCTTTCCGAGGTAACAGAACTGTTTTTTTAGCTGGTTTTTTTTCAGCTGGTGTGTTTTGATCATTTTTAGTATTAAATTAGTGCTCACAGTCAGATTTTAAGTTTCCTGAGTCTTTTACCGACTCAATTTCGTCTCCGGAACTAGATAACTAGTCTAGATTTTTTTCAATTTTAAAAATTATTCTGATTGAGAAAATCAATCAATTTACATGAATAAATGGAAGAAACCGGAAGTTGATGTTCAGTTTCTTTTGTCTCCTCCTTTTCAAAAAAGAAGAGAAACTTTTTCTTTTTCCTTCCAACTCATCCCTCTAATAACCTAATCAGTAACGGGGATGTACACACAAGGAGATTCACTTTCTTTTTTCAAGTTTCAAACTCTCCTTTTTCTTTTCATTCTACCATTTTTTAAAGTTTTTATTGAAAACCTTTTTGTTTAAAACAGTACATCTCAGCTCTTTGAATAGATACAAAAAAGTTGTTAACTAATGAAATGTTCATCCTGGAATGAGCAACATTTCATTAGTTGATAACTTTTTTGTAGCTATTCAATAGACTGAGATATCAACGATTGAAGTTACAGTATTCTAGAATATCGGTGAAAAAGCTCAAAACCTAAAATACCAAATGAAGAAGAAAAAAGGAATGAAAACTGAAGAAAAATTTTCCTTTTAAAACCAGTTTTCTCACAGATTTTTTCTCTGAAACCCCGCCCCTTTTTATACGTTTTATACGATCATAACGTCGTTTTTCCAATAAATTTAAATTGATTTTCGAATGAATTTTTTTGAGAAATCGACATAAATTTAGATTAAAAAAATACAGGAAAATGTCAATTGAAATGAGAAAATCCTCCTTTTTCTCTCTCGTTTTATTGGCATTTTTCTCTTTTTCTCCTTCTGAATTTGTCAAAAGGACCTCCTTCTTTCCCCAAAAAAGTATTAAAAGAGAGGAAAAAGTTGTTTAATCATCATTCAAAATGATCGACATTTTCATTATTTCAATGACCTGAAAGAAAAATGGGAATGGAAAAGAAGAGAAGGACATGGGGAAATTAAAAATTGGTGATGTGATGGAAGGAGAAAAATATGTCCTTTTCGAATGAAAATAAGGGTTCAATTATGGAAAAGAAATTCATGAATTTCATGAATTTCATGAAATCAAAATGAAAAGTTTAGAGTAGTGATTAGACATAATTATAAGTAAGTTTGCAATTTCGCAAGAAACAAGAAATCATTGGACATTCTCGGAAAGCTTACGTTCATAGGGACCATCGAGTCTGGCGACCGCTCTGGCCGGATAGCCTAGTGGGTAAGACGCTTGTTCAGTCGCCCACAGGGCCAGAGTTCGGATCCCACTCGGGACAGAAGAGTTTCTATACACAGGTAAACTGCGGTATGCATATTATACATGGGACACCCAAAACAGGCATATAATACATGAATCGCGAACGAAACGGTGTACAAAACATGAATCGCGAGGAGAGCAAGTATAATACGTGTATCGCGATCGAGGAAGAAGTCCTTTCTCGGGATATATGTATTATATACATATTACATGCGTATCGGCGAATAGAGTTTCGAAAAACTTATGTTTTTTTTTTCAATTTAATTTCTCCTACTCTGCATATTTTCTTGCTTTTTTATTCTCGTTTTTCTCACAAAATTACTATTTTTCAATCATCTTTTCATGCTGACTTGTATTTCAGTCAATTTGCGTTTCTTTCTCACGAAAACCATTCAAACCTCACATTTACAGAGTCTTCAAGGCTTTTCGCCTACGCTTTGGATTTTCGACGCTGGACGCTCATCAAACCGGAACGTTAGGTAAGTTTTTGATAAAGAATTAAATATAATTCATTAAAAAATTTTTAGATTCGAGAATCGACGATTCAAGAACATGCTGGACGCGACCGAACAGCCAATCTCCACCAAAACCGCCACAATTAAGTCACACGTTTGGAATGGAATAAGTGAGAAAATCTTCATAAAATCATAGTTTTAGAACTATTTTTTACAGATCAAAAGTAAACAGCGACGAAACCGGACACCCGAAAAATTTCCAGACATTATTATCATAAGATGTCAGTGAAAAGAGGGTCGTATTAAAGAGGCGACAAGTGACCGCCTTGATGGGTAAGTGAATAAATTTTAAAGAAGGCAGAAATCATAAACTCCATTTTTCAGTTCATCAGCACATCTCACTGTTTCAACAGTCTTCTCTTCAAAAACTTCTCTTAAAAGGCCTGAGCCGACATGCAAAGGATAACTTCACTTCGCCTCAACGTCATCCACGCGCCCATCGTCGATCAAAAAACAAGGAAAACGGATATTTCGATTCGGATTTAATTAAGTTTTTAATTTTGAACTTTAATAAATTTATAATTTTAAACAAGTCTTTGAGAAATAAACAACACATATAATATATGAATCCCGAAACCCACGTAAGCAAGAGCTCGCGATATGCAAATTGTACCCGTTCCATCAAGCCATTTACTTTTCGCGATACGTGTACAATATACATATTGTTACTCGACTTTTTGTACGCAATCCACACAGCCGCGAACAATATTTTATGTATAATATGCATACCGCAGTTCACCTGTGTACCGTTTTCAATCATAACATCGTCATAAAAAGAAAATTAACTTTTGTTATTTTTTCTGTTTTTGAAAGTCAAAAATTTCGGTTAATACAGAGAAACACAGAAAAAAACTGTTTTTTTTTTCAGAAAATCCACGAAAAATTCTCAAAGAAGCACAGACGCATCAATAGAAAACTCTTTTCTATCTCTCTCTATTTCTCTATTTTTCAGTTGTTGTTCAACTAGTTTTTTACGGTTCCCTAAGGAATATTCGAAGGAATAAGTGAGAGAGAAAGAAAGAATTCCATCTTTCACCGACAACCGACAGCCGATGGATGGACAAATTGTGGGAGAGAAAAAACAATAAAAACTTCAACGCTTTTCTTTTCGGAAATCTGAATATTTTCCATTATCAAGAACTTGAATTAGTTGATAAGGAAGAGAGAGAGAGAGAGAGAGAGAGAGAGGGAGAGAGAGAGAGAGAGAGTGCAGGGAGAGAGCGCAGACAGTCAGACAGTCTCGTTTCTCTGCACTCTCTCTGTCTCTGGTTCTCTGAACTTCAAAGACTGTATCTCGAGAACCAGAAGAAATAGAAAAAAAATTCAACAGACAAAAATAATCAAAATTTGTTTTCTATCGATTAATATAAAATTTAGCTACAATTTCAATTGTTTTTTTTTTGGTTTTTTTTCCATTTTTGAAGTTTCGAGATATCAATTATTGAGAAATTAGTGAAATTGGTATTTTAGATTGTCTAATGAAACTAGAAAACCATCTTGTTGATTTCACTGGAAAAAAAACGAACATCGGAAAAAAAATAAAAAGTACTGTAGAATGAATTGGAAAATAGAGAAACGTATTTTTGAAAACTTGAACGGGGTAAAATGAAAGAGGAAAATGGAAAAAAGAAGAGAAAAAGAAATAATTATAGACTGAAAGAGGAAAGAAAATAAATTTATTTCCGGAATAAAAGGAACTTTTCGATGGAAACTTTGGAAGGGTAAAGAATATCGGAGGATTTTTGGGAAATGGAATATTCCTATTATACTTTAAAAACTAAGAATTTTTAACAAGACAAAAATTCAACTTTCGAAGACGAAAATTTTTTGGAATTTTCGGAAATCCTAAAAATGCTGAAAAAATTGACATTTTTGAAGTTTCTCGGCCAAGAAACTCCAACTTCCTTGTCTCCTAAAATTCGAAGCTATTTTTCATAAATTTCGATTCATTTGGGTCCAATTTATAACCATTTATGAGAGGATTTGTTAACAGAAAAAGAGAAGAGAAGGAACGGAAAAAATGGGGGATGAAAAGGAGCAATTTTTCATTCTGAAAGAGGGCGGAAAAGAAAAAGAAAACACATATATATATAGAAAAGTAAACAGAAGAAATGGAGAAGATTAAGTTTTTGATAGTTTAAGGGGAAGAGTATACCCTTCTACAGTAACCTTTTCTACAGTAATCCGATAAAAGCTACTTGACAATGGAGTTGATTTTCCAGGACCCTTTTACAGGGTACTGTAACTCTATTCCTAGAAAAGATATCAAAAAAGTGTCAACTAATAAAATATTCCTTTCAATTCAATAAACATTTCACCAGTTGACAGCTTTTTGTTATTTTTCCTTCGAAGCGAGATATATGTCTTTGAAGTAAAGGATTACTTGTGGGTGGTCTAACACAGCAGATTGAAATTTTATTCAAAATAATTTTGGAAATGAGGGGTTTTTTTTAAAATGAAGACGTCATTCCAAGAAAAAACTCTTGAACGTCTATTTCAAAATGGAAAAATCATTGAAGTGAAAAGAAGCATCCGGAAAAATTCGAGATTTTTGATTTTTAAAGGTAGAGTTGGGTCATTTAAAAATCATTGAAACTAATGAGAAAACAAGTTTTCAAATCTCTGAATTTCTCGAAACGAAAAATAAAAGTACAGTAATCCTTTTCGAAAGTTCGAAATCTCTTGTTTTCCGATTATCGTCATCATGGGAATTCTACAGATATTTTCAGAATGCCGATGGCGGAAAACAAGAAAAAAAATAATTTCCGAAAAATTGTCCAATTTGCTATTTCGGAAAAACAAACAACAACCCGAGGGTCGAAATTAATTTTTTTTCGGTAGGAGAATCAACAAAATGGTTTTGTAGTCCACGTGGACAAAACCTAGTTTTTTGGAAACTGCAAAAGTTCAGAGAAAACTGAAAATCGAAAAAATGTCCAACATAATTCAAATTTTGTATTAATCGATAGAGAATTGAATTCTGATCATTTTTATCTCTTGAATCTCTTTTCTATCTCTTTTGGCTCTCGAGATACAGTCATTTGAATTTAGAGAACTAGAGAGGGGCAGAGCGCAGAGAAACGAGACTGTCTGCGCTGTCTGCACTCTCTCTATCTCTCTTAAATTATCAATAGAGCGCACTTTGATCTCTTCGACTAATTCGAAAAAAAAGAGATTCTCTCGAGGGGGCAAAAGCGAGAAAAGAAAAGGAACACATGTTGGAGCCTCTTTCTCTCTCTCAAACTAATAGACGATGAGCTCTGTTTCTCTGCGTCTCTCCATCACCCATTATCTCTCGTCTTTTCTAGAAGAATTCAGAAAAAAAGGTTTCGTTTAAAAAAAACAAGAGAAAATAGGTAGACGGGAGCCCTCATTTCTGACAAAAAAAACACGAAAAACAAAGACGAATAGGGGGATTTCGTTGGATTCAGATATGGAAAAGAAGCGGATTCTCATCATAAAAAATGGAATCGGATAGAGGACATTTGAGTTTAAATTTCATGGATGACAGACGATTTGCATTCGGATGAAATCAACCGGGAAGAGACTTCTGGAAACAAGAGAATGAGCTTGTTTCGGGGGGATCATATAGATTACTGTAGCTGGACATTATTGAAGATTACTGTATCTTGGAAAAATTTCAAGTTTTTCGGTGAGAAAAAAAAAGAAAAAAGAAAATGTTTCAGGCAGGGCTCGAACCCGATCGGTCGAAAAACGAGGCTCTTACCAATTGCGCCATCAGCACACCCATGCTCTTAATGATCTAGTGGCATATATGAGCTCAACGGTGGGTCTTCTAAGACACGAAGTTTTTGAAGAGAGAGTACAGACAGTTAGACATTCTCGTTTCTCTGCGCTCTCTCTCTCCTTCATTCTCTTTCAGTTTCATATGTCTTTTTTCAGAACAAGAGCGCTAATCAGAAAACTGTTTTTATTTCAAAACAGAAAAAAATTGGACTGACTACAGTAATCCTCATTCAGAATTACTAGTCGACCTGTTACCAGAAATAAAAATAAAGACGGGCGGCCCGAAAAACCAAAAATCGTTGGGAGAAAATGACAGAAGATTAGTCGTTTGTCTTCTTCCCCCTAAACTAATCCCAAATTTATTATTCTTTTTCTCTTTTCTCATCATTTTGAAACTCGTTTTTATTATTTCTTTTCAGAATGTTGAAAATGCAAAAAACCAGAGAGAGGGAGTGAATGAATCCATAAAAGTAGAACGGGGTGTCCTTTTTCCATATGCTTCCCGCCTCCCAAACATCAAATTTCCGGTTGGAAGAGTCAGCCGACATTTCTCCACCCCGCACTCACTCCTTCCTGCACATTCATGAGAATACTTATTGAATTATTCATGAGATCCCGTGTGTGATAATGGAATACGGTTGATTTACATAACAAACAAAAAACTAAAAAGGAAAAAAGAATACTGCGTTCGGGGGGAATCGAACCCCCGTCGAATGCTTGGAAGGCATCCATGCTGACCATTACACCACGAACGCGGCAAAAGAAGCGAGGATGGAGGGCGGTGAGGAAAGCGGGGGTGCGCTTCGAAGCAAGAAAAGTAGATGGAAGAGGAGAAGTAGGTTTTCAGGATTCGATGAGAAGTGAAGTGGAAGATTCTTATCAGAATAGGATTAGGATTAACTAATGTTAAAGATAAAGTTTTCAAATCGATCTTTCGTTGATAGCTCTGAATTCTAGAACTTCTCATAGGAAACCTTCTAAAAACCCGGGTAAACGCCCAAAACACATCAAAAATCAAGTCTAAATCACTTGAAAAATGATCACAGAAGTATAGAAAATTGTGTCTGATTGAACAAATCTCCCGGCCACTTCTTACCTCTGATTTCTCTGTCTCGTCGAGTCGAAGTTGTCTACGTCTCTCTGATCACTATAGTATTTCTCTCGTTCACGGATATTTGGTGCTCATGAAAAAAGAGATAGAAGAGAGATGGATGAGGGAGGAAAGGGCGAAGGAGGAGGTTGTCTCTCTCTCTCTTTTTCTGTGTGTGTATAGATATGATAACTTAACTATGAGCGGAAGAAATGAGAGAAAGGAAGAAGCACACACTGAATTTTGGTAGATCAAACCACGATAGTTCAATAGAGCACGTTTACTTTTCATTATTAATTAAACAATTGAGATCGGAAAACAGTCTTTGTCCGCAGAAGAGCTCGTTCTCCTTGGGTCTGGAATCGGCGCGGACACCTGCTTTTCTTTATCGATTTGTCTCGGAATTTGAACATTTTTATTAATAAACTGTTTATTTCTTTAAAAAAGTAATAATAAAACATGTTTATTCTGATAATTCTCGAACAACCTCATTTACGCGGTGCCTGCTTGAATTCCTGTAAAACATTGAATTTGCCTTGCTTTCGAATAATATTTTTAAAAATGAAAACAATAATTTCAAGCGAAAGTGAGGAAAAAAGGAGAAAATAGACATTTGAGATCTCAAAATCGAACTGAAAGCCAAAAAAATCAGTAGACAACGACGATCCGCACTACCGGCTGCACGTTGTTTAGTCAGCTTTTTTATTCACGAAAAAGTCAAAAAGTTCCAATAAAACTAGTTTTTGAGCCCATTTTCTTAAACTTTCTTCACAAAAAATAAAAGAAAATTGGTTAAAGAACACCTAAAAATGAAAAACCAAAGAAAACTATCAATATTCTGAACAAGAGATCGATTTCAACGACTCCTCGAGCAGTTAGTTCACAGAAAATAGAATGATGCATATTAAAAATTGCAGAAATCGATGGATATAACACAACGAAGGAGCCCCGTCGAAGAAAACCCTGTGCTGGGCGAACAGCTTGAAGATGAGCACGCCGATGGAATCAGGAGAAACAGTCGTGGGAGAAGCTACGATCTGCGGCGAAAAATCAAAAGAAAACGGCATTGGAGTGAAAAGAGTTCTGAAAGCAAACCACCAAGATTCTCTTCTTCGCACACGGTTTAATATAAATTTTGATTAAAAAGTAATCAATTTGTTTCAGAATCCATCAGAAAATCATAACGACTCACTTTTTGATACCTCACAATCGATTCAACCAGAAGAAGAAGAAGAAGATTCGCCGAATGAATATGAAATCGATGACGTGTCAATTGAGAGAAGTCGATCACCGGAGAAAAAGGAACGGAATGTCTCAGATTTAATGAAAACTCGATGTTTCGACAAGAAAAGTGGAGCTCTTTTGAGCAAAGAGGAGTGTATTGTGAGCTTTTTTCACTCATGATCACAGAATTCAGAAGATTTCAGAAAAATTTACGGGAAGCGATGAAAACGAAACGAAAACCAGATTTCTACGAAATTTTGAAATTGAGAAACTTGTGTGAACCTGGATCAGTACTTGAAGAGCTCGTTCTCCATACAAGTTTCACCCTGTTTACAATGGGAAGAGCTCAGAGAGACAGAGAAAATGGAGGAGATTCATCCAGAAATGTTAGTTTTTAAAGAAAAGTCCCATTTTGTGATGTTTTTCAGAATCCATTTGAATCCTTCAATATTCCGAATGCAAAGAATAACGATGAAGTAGTCATGATGCCCGGAGGCCAACAAATTCTCCTTTCGTCGCTTCTGAAACCATCAATGTGTTCTCGTTTCACTGGAAGGAATGCAATTGAGAAGGCAGTTTTAGCCATTTCCGGAGAGGTGAGTGTTCTCTGATGATAGAATGACTCAATAAGAATGTTACAGATACAAAAATGGGATAAATGGTTTATGGTGTATTCTGTTCCAAAGAGTTGTCGAATTTCGAAATATCCGTTGATCTCTCAGGAATTTTTCGACACTTTTGCTAGTATGTTATCGAAAAACATGTTACGGTATTTCAAGATTGTCTGCTTCTGATTTCATAATTTGTTATCATTGTGAGCTCAAGTTAAACCATTAGAACGCGAAATTGCTCTAAAAACAAACTACTCCAAACAGCATAATCGTTATTTGAGTGAAATTAACTATATTTAAAGCCGACCTCTTCAAGCACAGTTTCCCTTCTATCTCGAGCTTGCGATAAGAAATTAATTGTAAAAGCAGATAGCGCTATCGATAGCCTTTAAACACTCAAATTCCATAGCGAAATGTCCCAAAGCCAATAGACAACAAATAAAAACCATATTCCAGGTATGCTGAAAAGAGGATTCGATCTGAGCGATAAGGCAATGAGCACAACGAAACTCGTCAATCTGATCAAAGAGACAATGACCGGTTTAATGTATTGAAAAGATAAAACCCCATAAATTTTCTCAATTTTCAGTGCACGCGTTCGCGCAAAAAACAAGGAGATCGCGGCGGAATTGTTGGATGAATTCTTTCGAATGACGAATCAGTGAGTGCCTTTTCATTTTCGGTTTTCTTCAGAATCTGTTCGTTTCAGAAGACCCGAGGAGATGGACGAGTATTTCGTGGAGCAGGAAATGTGTCCCGAGGAGAGTATTCAAATGGAACAGGAAAAGTCTCTTCCGAAGGAAGAAGACGGAATTCAAGTGAAATCGGAATGCATTTCTGAATGATCCATCATGATTTTTGTAGACACACTTTCACTTTCAAATACATTCCATTTCTCTCTTTTAAAAATTGTTTTTGATCATTTTTGATTTCTAAAATCTTTTTCTCTAATTTGCAATTATCCAGGAAAAAAACCTTCAATCGTCTTCAATTTTTCATTAATCTGCTCAACAGGATAAGGCAAAAGATAATTAGAAGATAAAAGCAATTATTGCAAATTTAAAAAATAACTGGGAAATAAAAATTTAAAGATAAGAAAACACACAAAGAGAGGAAAATTGACACGTTTCACTGAAAAACGAGGGGCGGAGCTTACCAAAACTCCGCCCCTGACATGAAAAAAGGGAAAACACGAGATAAACCTAGTTAGAAAAATGAGAGAAATTAGTTAGAAATGTTGAGTGAAAAAACGAGGTTTTTGAGATAATAATGAGTGGAATAATGTGAGGAAAAAGGCACTTTTTGAGATGTTGAATGACTATTCGAAATGGGAAAAAATCGGAAATTTCGAGGATTTCGGGAGAGAAAAAGATCTTTTTGAAAAAGAGAAAACAATGAATTTGAAACAAAACGATGAAAACGAGATGCCTATTGGAAACGATGATCGACGAATCGCCGGAAAGAAATGGTGATAGAAATCGATTTTCTGATATTAAATGATCGATTTCTCACCATTTCTTCAGAAATTTCATCAAATTTGAAGAAAACAAATGGAGAACCCGCGTGGAAGAGAGAAAGAGAGAAAGGGATAAGGGAAAACTATAACTAGCGAGAGAAAACGACACAGAGAAAGAGAAGAGTTCTAATGATGATGATGATGATTATTCGATGTTCCAGATCCTCCGGGTTTATCTCCGTCCATCATACTATTATTATTGAACACTTCAATTGGTGATATTGCCACTTCTGTCGCTTTCTCCAGATCTTCTACTACTTTCTGCAAAAAAAATAAAGATTGAAAGAACTTTTTCAAATATTCTTCTAATTCGAAAACGGATTTTTTAGCCTAACGTTCTGGCCCCTAATCTAAAAGTATTTCCAAAACTTTTTCATGTAAATTATGAAAAAAAAACTTTCTAAAAATGTGAGTTGGCGGAGCCTAAATAAATAGTTTCACGTGAAAACTTCGTGGGACTTTAAAAAAAATTATAAAACTGCCGACATATTTACGTGACCTCTTTTATTAAATTCCACGTGGAATGAGAGAAAATCGTTCATTCTCGAAGGTTCTTTATTCAAAACCGCCCGTTTCAGGTAATTTTCTAAATATAATAACCCACCCTATTTCATTTAATTTTAGGTTTTCGGATGCCTAAATTGCTTCAAAAGCTAAGCAGAGAGTGCTTGTATGCAAAGTGTTCAGTGAGTCTTTTTCAGAAAAGCATCCGAATCAATTGAATTTTGAAATGACTTCGCAATGGTTCCCGAGCAAAACGTTCACAAAGATTTCTCTCTGTGCCATTAAGTACTTCTACATGCATAATTTCTATCAGACTATCGGCCTTTAGGCGACCTTTCCTTCGAAAGAAATTCTCAATTTGACAAAAAAAGCATGCTCAAAAAATGGTGTTCTCTCACTTGTTCTTTATATACCTTTTCCTTTCTCATCAAAATCCCGTTCTCTCATAGTCTAAAAATGGAAAGAGGCAGTCGAAAACGGGGGAGATTCTCCAGTTGGGAACAGTGATTCTAGGCTTGCTTTCGTTGATTTCTGCAATTAGTTTCCGGCGGTTTTTCAATTTTTCGTGTTAATGTATCAGTTTTTATTTCTCAGATTTGGGTTTTTCAACTTTTTACGTTGTTTTTAGAACCAAAACTCACATCGATATGTTCAATTTTTGAGATTAACAGCTCCCTCATCATCTTTTTCGCCGAACAAAGTTGTCGTGCCGATTCAGATGATTGCATCTGATTCAATAGTTGATTGTCTATCCAAATAGAGTGTCGACGCATTTTTGTCTGCAAAAATGAGATGAATGCTGAGGAGTTTCAGCTAAATGTAAAAAAAAACAAACCAAATGTTTCCTCTCTTCCTCATCTGATAAACCTAATTGATCAGATGCCAAATTCGCCAGATCCTTGTCATAGAATCTGTACATATCTGGATCCGGCAGCCGATATTTTCCCGGTCGTCCGTCAATCGTCGGAGGTGACGATTTCCTCGTTTCCATTGATAAAACCGCTGGTTGATCGTTCGGAGATCTTCCATCAATACTCATCCTATCATTTCTAGATTGTCTGGCTGATGATGACGGTGTTCCCAATCCACTTTCTTCGTGATACCTTCGTTTCGGAGTCATAATTTCTTTTGGAGAGCTTACTTGCGATCTGAAAACAAATTGGTTCAGCGGATATCTGGAACGATTCGATTTATCTTCTTACCGTTTGTTATTATTGACTCTCGAGTGTTGTTGTTGCATCATTTCACGTTTATACGACGAATCAGAGGGACCCGGCTTCGATAGAGACGATGATGATGAAGATTTCGTCGATGGAGATGCTGTTTGCATTGTCGAGGACGCTCTGAAACAATTCTCGTGAGTTTTCTGTATTCTTCTTATTCTTATCACTTACGTTCTCAATTCCACTGGCGGCGGCGGCGGTGGAGGCGGCGGTGGAGGTGGTGGTGGAGCAGGAGTCGAACAAACTGATCCAGATGATGACGAAGATGCGGGTATTGAGAATCCATCACGTGGCGATGTGAACATTGGAGCAGGCGTTCGTGGTGTCCTCTGGAAGTAGAAATAAGGTTAGAAATGATAAAATCTCAGCTAAAATCATCGGAAAGGACTCGAAAGCGGAAGATGCAGTATGTATAGTTTTTGAAAGAAAAGAATGATGGAGAAACTGTGTTTCTCTCTCCGTTTTATAGCGATGTTCTCATGGACGGAGGCGAGAAAAGTAAACAAAAATCAATTTGGAGGAAATCGTAAAATGAGATTTTCAGATAAAATTGTTGCGATTCCTACCTGAAGTGGCGGCGGTGGCGGCGGAATGTCTCTATTCGATGATGATGACGTTGACGACGAAGCGGACATCGATGCAGATAGTGCTCGTGGTGGTGGAGCTGGCGGCGGAGGTGGAATTCCTCCTGGAATCGGATGAGGAGCGCCGCCAAAGTGTGGAGGAGCCATTCTGTAACGTCTTACGAACGGTTAGAGTCTGCTTTCAATACCGGTGAGTTGTGATTGATTGACTGATGAATAGAGTGTTGACAGTCACTAATTAACATAAAATGAATTATTCATCGACACGATTTTTGAATGAACAATGTCATTTGCTCCCCAAAAAACTAACCTAGCCACAGGAGTCGTCGGTCCACTATGGAGTGGATGATGCGGTGGAGGAGGATAGAATCCTTGTGGAGCCACTCCTGGAGGCGGTGGAGGTGCTGGTGAAAAGTAATGAGGAGGCGGCGGCGGATGTCCCGGCGGTGGTGGATACTGCATATGATGTGGTGGATATTGACGTGCCGGTGGTACCATGAACTGGACGCCGTGTGGTCCTGGTGGCATTGCTGCTGGAGGAGGTAGAGACGGTGGTGGCTGCAAATTGAACGTTTTAGTAGAGGTTTTCAATATATTTCTTTTGAATTTTTTGAAAATTTTTGGTTTTTCAGAATCTCCGATACCTTTCTCACCAGAGATGCCATACTAGTGGAAGAAGAAGTAGTAGAAGTAGAAGAATTGGATGAAGACGAAGAGGAAGAGGAGGTTGATGGACCTCCTCCGGCTCTCTCTGGAGATACTGTCAGTTCACGTGTCGTTGTTCGTGATGAAGATGTCAGACTACGTGGAACATGTGGACGTGGACGACGATGTGTGAACTCGACCACCGGGATTTCCATTCGTCTCACACACGTCCCCACGAGGGATCGGAAATTGGATCAGATTGAGGTGAGTGTTAATAAAATGGAAGAAGAGGGGTATAGACGGAATGTATTAATACGAGAAAAGTGCGAGCCAAAAACCTATCTCTCTGCTCTCTCTCTCTTTCTTTCTCTTTCGCTCCCTTATACTACAAATTTCATGATATAAATGTCACTAGTCGGGGCGGGGCGGCTGATTGGCGCTGCTTGGTACGGATAAACTAGATGCGAAATTGCTTTTTGCCAATACTTCATTTTCAATTTGCAGTGATAAAAGTAAGCTTAACGCGGAAGAATGTCGCGTGAAACCCGAATAAAGCATGTGAAGCCGAGAAGCGAGAAAACAGAAGAGAGAGCGCAGAGAAAGAGAGAGAAAAGAACTGGTGTCCAAAAACGAAAATGAACGAAAAAGAGAAGAGAAGAGAAAAGGGTACAGGGTGGAAGAAGGGGAGGAGGAGGAGAAGGGGGGAGAACCTACTGGGCAAAGGGCGCCAAAAGAATGAGAGAGCGAGTTGGGAGAGATGAAGGGAGAGAGAGGTGACAGAGAAAAAGGAACACTATGTCCTCAGAAAAGAAGACGAAATGGGCACCATGAAAATGGGAGGAAGGGGAGAGAGAGAGAGATGGAGGGAGGAGGGGAAGAGGAGAAGAGGGGACCAAAAGAAGACACACACCGGAGGGGGAAGCAGCAGGAGAAGGGGAGGAGGAAGGCAGGGGGGGGGGGCTGCGCCTTGAAGAAGCTTTTCGTTGAGAGGTCGAAGGGGGAAAAGGACACAAGAAAAAGGACGAGAAGACAAATGGAATAGAGAGAAGGAGAGGACACATTACAATCTCTTTTTTGAACCATCATCCAACTGCCCTCTCTCGACCCTTTAACCCCCCTCGCAATTTAATGAAAAACAACTGAAAGAAAGAAAGAGAGAGAGAGAGAGAGAGAGAAGCATGTTTGTTTTCTCTCTGCCAGAAGTGTTTCGTTCTTCGGAATTACGACACTTTGTTCGTGTCAGTTTATTCGGCACCGTCTTGATCAGCACGTGATTTCTTCTTGTCGATAAGTTCCAATTTTTGGGAATCGATTTGCCCGCACTTCTGGCTAGCTGACTACGTCAAGACCGACTGAACTTAAGCTTAGCTTAAAGTTGTTCAGAACACGCAAGCGTTTTTACTTTATCAAGTGAGTATAAGCTTCGTGAGAGACAAAAACTTCAGTGAGTTTGGCGTCTGAGAATGTGTTTCGAGAAAAGCTTGTCTTCGGCACGTCGCATAATGATAGGTTTGCTTCTAATAAATTGTTTATGGGTAACTTGAGAATATCGCTTATGAAATCTTGTTATGTTTATGCATCGACGGTGTACATTACAAGTCATTTTTCAGAATCTCATTCGTCGTTTCTTTGACACTTTGGGGAATCTTCTGTGCTCAATGAAACCGTGAGTTTAGTTCTCCCTGATCCACGTCTATTTCACAGAGTGCGCTTCTAGTTATCGTAATCCTTTCGTTTTCAGATTCGAGGTCAGCAGATAGAAGCATATGTTTCGATGGATTGGTGGTCGAACAAGCTGCAGACAGCTGTTGTTATAGAAATGAAAACGGCCGAATGGAGAAAAAAGGATGGAAAATGGTGGCGGAAAAGGCAGAAACGGACGACGTTTTATTGATTCTGGTTACGGGGGGACGAAAAAAAAAGAAAAGAGAAGAGAAACTGGACGCCATTTCGTATAGATTTCTACTGCCCCCCGCTTCTTTTTCGGGAAAAGAATGGATGACAATGATGATGAAGATGATGGAGACAATGATGTTAGTTAAAGAGGTGAGTCACTTGGCTGATATTATTTTATTGTAAGGTTTACTATGCAGACTTTTGATGTTTTTATAGTTTAAAACTGCAAAAGTCTGCAGTTTTTGTATTTATCGATTCAAAAAATCGTTATCACAAACTTCATTTCTTGCTTTCATGAATCTATTTTATATGGTGATTCTTTCCGAGAACTCTTTAAGTGAAACTGAGCATTCTTTGATATGATCAAATGCAAAACAAGAGAATGTGAGCTTTTCAAAAGAGCAATGCTTGGTTTTGCATGAAAATAGATGAAGAATAAGCTGGAGTTGGTAGGTGGAAAGGAAACGGATAATGAGCTCGCTATGATTATAGTTGATGTCGTTTTTGCTCCAAGAGCTACATTTTTCGTAGTTTGAAAAGACGTGAGTTAGATTCATTAGTGGAAAGAGAAATAACGAGAATTCTGACGTAGTGATTAGTTTGTAGTTGAGCAAGTAATTAGGTATCAACTTTTTAGTCACCGAGTATCACGCGGAGTTGTTGTTTCACAACTTTTTGAATTCTAAATTCAAACAGTGAGTTTCGAACAAATTTGTGATTCATAATATTCGTCTCGAAGGTCGAAAACGCACAATACGCTGTGTGGAGGAGATTCAGCATGAGTCACTTCTATTTGTTTCCGTTTTTTAAATTGATTCTCACATTTTCTTCTTACACAGTAGCTGGAGTTTCTGATGCATTCGTCGCTTTTTCGAGTTGTTTTCATTGATTTTGAATATTTTTTCGAACATGATAACCTTCCGAATATTTCGAATATGAGCGTAATCGCGAGAATACAAGCTGTTTACTTCTATTACGACCAATCGAATACTTTCCATTTCTTTCCTTTTTTCAATGAGCGATTATTCTTTTTAAAACATTATTTCGTTTGAAAATGAAAAAATGGAGAAACTTTCGTGTGATCACGAATTTTAATTGAGCGAAAAAACTTATGCTTGCATTCTTCAGAAACGTCGGAAATCCAAGGCTCCGCGGGAATATGTTGGATTTTTTTGGCGACTGGCGACTAACAAGAGAAGCGGACACTGGATCAGAAGTAAAAGAGGTGAGAAAATATATTTCAAAAGTAGGGAACTTTGTGAGAATCAAAATGATTCTGTCTTTTTTCGCACGAAACCAGTGGTCTATTTTTGGTTGATTGCGATACTCAATTACCTTATCGCACGAGACTCGTTTTTCCAAAGTTCAACTCTCTTATTGATTTTTTTTTCTTGAGTTCAGAAGTGAATCGACAAATCACAAACCTCGTTAACTTGTAACGCTCGAATGGAGCTCGTCAGAAAGTTGAATAGTCCCGATGACGATGATGACATCGACAGAAGGAACCCAGTCGTCTTCTTCTCCTTCTTCCTTCAGACGACGTGACAGACAACACACGGGATATTCAGAATAGAATAGGCTCGAAGAAGACCGAATAAATGGGATAGGTAAGTATTTGTGTACGTGAATCACTGATTGAGGTGGAGTAGATGGGAGGTTAAAAGGAGATCGAGAAAAACGAAGAGAGACAGATTGAGAGAGAGAGAGAGAGAGAGAGAGAGAGAGAGAGAGGATGCTTTCCCACTTTTTGTCTGCGTATCCTGTCGCCCTCCCTTCACCACTCCCGTACAAAGTTTTCGGAGGAACTGTACGGGGAAAAGAGTGAGAGATAGACAGAGAGATGTATATGGAGGGAAGAGACGCAGAGAGAAAGAGGTCGAGAGAAGAAAGCAAAGAATACTATCGGAATGAAGAAAGAGAAGGAGAAGGCGACGATGATGATGATGACGGAGAAAAAGAAGAAGAAGATAGAAGACGTAATAAGTGACCGATATATTATATCGATGCGGTTGGTCGGAGGGAACGACGACAATCGCTCCTTCTCTGCAAACCGCCGATCGTTTTATCGGGTGCTTTCTCGAAGACATTTTTGAAGATGATCGAATAGTACATCACATAGTATCAGAAGACATTATTACAAGGGTTAGTTGTAGTAGCCAGGAAGACTAGAAGACTCTGAACACTGTTATTTCTTTCTCTGGCAGCAGAATTCAAGAGTTTTGAGCCTATAACATGAAAGCTTGCGACATTTTAAAAGCTGGAGCTGTGGTTATAGCTATGGGGTTTTTAGAAAAGCCGACGGGTTGAGGATTCCTCTCTGCTCTTCCAGATCCACTGATTTTATATAATAAACCTTACCGCAAAACGTGGCGACTCGTTCACACCGCTTTTCGGCGTCGATTTAGCTGAATCCTTGTCTTTGTCTCTGTCCTTTTCTTTCTCTTTATCTTTTTCCGCCGATCCGAATTCTGCAGGCCAATCCGTTGGTTTGTCCCATTGAGATTTCTGCAAAAAGTGCACTTTTAATGGTCGTTTTATGTGCTGTTAATAGTGATTGTTCAGTTGAATGACCCTTTGTCATGGTAAATGCATTTGCATATCAGTTCTCACGCTATACGAGCTGTGGGAAATATTCTTTTGTTATAAAAACACTTCGATATCGGTTTATCTATTCTTTTTGTGTCCCCCATGTCTTTTATACAATGCATGCAATATCTTTCGATCACTTGGGGTTTTTTCTATCAAAACTCAATTGCAGAAGCCTTTTTTTAGTCTGAGAAGACCCTTGGACAGGTTGATTTCCGTTACTCTCTCGGAAAGATCCTTATGTTTTACCAAACATCTGATCGGTTTGATCTTTTCGATCAAAATACATTTCTTCTTCAATTTGTGAACAACATGTTACTTTATTCAATACAATTCAACCGATATCGTCTCTTTTTTCTCAGCTGCTTTTGACGAGAGCATGATTTTTGTTGGAATTGCTTTTTTCACGACCGGATGAGCTTCCTAACCAGGAAGATTACTTTTCATATATTTTAATGAGCTTCTTCGTAACTTCATGAGCTCCCAAGCCTTTTGAATCTCCGTTAGCATCAGGTTTCATCCACTTTGTTGAATAAGTGACATTTTGCGAGGCTTTATTTTCTCTTTTTTTTATTTTCAGCTGTATTTCAGCTAGAATTTTGTTTTTTTAAATCCAACCGTGTGTGTTTTTTGTTTTATTTTTTTGTAGAACTTTTTTTTATTGCGTCGCCATTGAATCCATTTTTGTGTTTTTTTTAAATAAACAATTTCTTATTCCAGTTCGAATATTCGAATACCTACCTCCGTCTTCTTGTTATAATAGTAATATTTCCCGTTTGAACTACACTGTTCCGTCCAGATTCCCCAACTCCGTCTCGACATTTTCAATCTGTTACTGATGAAAACATGAATATATAGGTGAAAACACGGGGCTAAAACGTCAAAAAAGGTAAATTGGCTGATTAAAACCATGGAAAACGGAACAATCAGACAGAGAATCGAGAAAACCGTATGAAGAAAATGAATTTATATAACTTTTTTCTTAAAAATTTTACAAGATTCAACGTCAAAAATCAGAAGAACATTGCTGGTTAGTTGGATAAATTTGCCAATGATACAAGAAAATCGGATGAGAAAATTACATTTTCAGACAAGAAAAACTGGGGAATTCACAAGAGAAGGGAAAGAGAGAGAGAGAGAGAGAGAGAGAGAGAGAGAGAGAGAGATCGAACGACGTTAGACAATGGGAATTTTCATTTCTTCGAGGAGTAGATACGTTTGAATGAATGATACGATTAGAAGGTAGAAACCACGACGAGAGGATCAGTTTTCAGATCAAAAAGAAGAGACACGAAGGGTAATGATCATTAATTTCGTGCTTCTTCTGATTGATTTGAATACCGACCCACACCGATGAAATGCTCTCATCGTTGTTTCTAACCTCCGTGTATCAACAAATCGAGAGAGCGAGAGCGAGAGAGAGAGGGAAAGAGAGGATGATTATTCAGGATCAGCTGGATGTTCCTTCTCAGATAGAAGAGCCTGAAACGACGCGAATTCGGAGAGAGCCAAAGAAAGATCACAGTCAATCTAATTGGAAGTACACGTTGCGGAGAACGTTTCGCGAATCATTCAGCAAATTGTAAATCGATATCAGACTAGCGTTCAAAAAGAATCAAAATTTACCCTGTCTCTCTCCTCCTTCGCGAGACGTTGCTTCTCCCCTTCTCCGAGACCCTCTGGCCAGTCGTTTGGCTTGTACCATTGCGACTTCTGAAAGGAAAACTCTTATTTCGATTTAAATCCCTTCGATCAGGCTTTTAGAGTGAGAATGTGGGATTGTTAGTGTTTTAATGAAGCAAATAGTGTGAGGATCTGCTTATTAAGTATATGGAAAATGTTTAACAGAAAAGTGCCTCTTTATGATATTAATCTCAGCTTGTTTCCAATTTCATCGATGAATCAAGGCATCACGTCTATATTCAAAGAGATTGAGTCAAACTTTCGCCGAAATTCACTCTTTTTCAGAGCAGTCAGTCAATAAGCTCCGCAGCTTCTTTTTTTAGCATAAACTTTCCGTTTACTCACCTCAGTCCGGGTATTGTAGTAATACCACTTTCCGTTCGAGCTACGCTGCTCATTCCAGATGCCCCAGGTAGCCGGTTGCGGTTGGTTCGACATGTTTCTATCGATCTGGCAAGTAAAACATTCAGTTTTTCTAAAATTGAATATGAAAATACGATAAAAGATAAATTGACGGATTAGAACCACATAAAATTATGAATAACGAACAAAACGGAAACGAGTCTTTTATCATACAAATTATACAAAATTCGACGGGGAAATTCTGAGAGAAAAAGGCAGGAAATAAATAGAAAAAGATAGACGATGAGTCAGAAATCATCACTAAAAAGTGTGAGTAAATGGGAGGAAAATTTACATTTCAAGAAGACCGATGATGGAGCAATTCACACGGTAAATGAGATCATACAACGTTTACACGGGGGATGATTCTATTTCGAAAACAAATGGGGATAATGTTAAAATTGGATACTAGAAATCGTAAATTGGCAATTATCGAGGATCAGACGGATGCTCGACTTCGGATCGAAGTGCCTGAAACAATATCATAGGGAAAAGCGAAAAAGAGAGCGAAAAGGGGGATATGATTTAAAAAAGTTGTTTGAGGAAGTACGGCGGAGCGCACTTTGATTATCGGAAAAATGGGAAGCAGCGGCGTGCAGAACGGGCCTCTCTAGAGCGAGAGAAAGAGGACGTTTTCGTGTGGTAAGCTCTCTTACGGCCGACGGATTTCGGGTTTCATATTAATGAGAGAGAAGGTATCATTTGACCAGTGGAAAACACGCAGTGATTCGAGATAATGAGACTCAGCTGAGCGTATAAATGAAGTGTTCAATGGTTTTCTGGTTTAGCAGAATCTATTTCAAAAAATTGGGTTTCAGCTTATTTTAGATATCTCAAACGATGGTTTTCTCGAACAATTGCTGCTTTTGGGATTCCTTGAAGTCTGAAAACGCCGCTAAACAGGAAGAAATCGCGGGGCACTGGGAAATATAACGTTGTCGATGCTTTCCGGCTTTTATCAAACTCACTTCAGCCTTCTGCTGCTCGAGAATCCGTTGGCGTTCTCTCCGTTCCATTTTCTCCCGTTGTTTTCGTGTTTCTCTCTGCTCGTATTCTGCCCATTCTCTCGGTTTATCCCATTGTGATACCTGAAATCAAGACTTTCTGTTCGACAGTTTGTCTTCTATCTGCAGTCTTCTATCTGTCTTCTATCTGTATATCTGCGAAAAAAAACTAATTTCTGAGCGTTGATTGTAGACTATTTGAGTGCTAGAATTCACAAATTCTGCATAAAAACTGATTCTCTTCAATTCTAGCTGGAATTGCATGTTTACGTGCATTTTTCCCGGCTAATTTTCTCGAAAATCGTAGATAGTTTCTGTTTTTTCATGTTTCCCACTAAAAAGCATTTTCTTTGACACGAAAAACGGCTTTTTACAGATTTTTATAGTATTTTGCTTCAGTTTTCATTAATTTCTGTTCACCTCCGTCTGTGAATTATAATAGAAGAATCGTCCGGCTTGTGATCGACTTTCAACTCGTCTCCAGTGTCCGAATGTTTGTACTCTGACGATTCCATACCTTTCATCATGATCTTCTGCCACCTCCTGATCCATCCGATCTAATACTGAAAAACCACAGGAAACACTTCTCATTCTGGACAAAAATTCGTTGAATTTTTGAGATATTCTACGAATGGTATTCACACCTTTGAATGTTTTCATCGGGAAAACAACGAAACATTCATTAAATAATATGTGTGGGGGGAAAGATGGGGGAAAACGGGAACAAGTTATGCGCAATAAAATAAACAACAATCTCTGGCAAAAAGAGAGAAAAACTACTAAACAAGAAATCCAATATCAAAAGAAAAATGTCCCGATGGAAAGAAGGTGATAGATTACTTCTTCTTGGCTTGAAGACCGGCTCCGGCGTTGAATTTGAAGAAGATAACGTCTCCGTCTTGAGTGATGTACGTCTTTCCTTGTTGACGATACTTTCCGGCAGATTTGACCTGGAAATATGGTTTTGTGCATCTGACCATTGAGAGAAAATTGAATCTATCAGAACTTTAAGTCATCAATCTATTCTCCGATTCTTAAAAATCGCCAATCTTTTACCTTTCCTTCGTCTCCCAATTCCATCAAATCGGAAACTTTCATAACTTCAGCCATAATGAATCCCTTCTCGAAATCCGTATGAATTCTTCCAGCAGCCTTTGGAGCCGGTGTTCCAACTTGAATCGTCCACGCCTTCACCTCATCCTCTCCGGCAGTGAAGAAGTATTCAAGTTGCAGAGCCTTGTAACCAGTATGAACAATCTTATCCAAATTCGATGTGACTCCTTGCTCCTTCAAGTACTTGGCACGCTCATCCTCTGGCATATCGAGAATTTTCAGCTCGAAGGCTCCGGAGAATGGGATGAGAACTGCTCCAGCGTCATTGGCATCAATCCATGCCTTGATCTTCGGCAGCCACTTGTTCTTCTTACGAATATAATCCTTTTCAGACAGATTGACCAAATAGACAATTGGTTTCGCCGTCAAAAACAGATATTTATTAAGAATATCAATTTCTTTCTCATTCCATGTTTCTTGACGAATTGGCTTCTTATCTTCAAGACACTTCTTCACACGAACAAGAGTATCGTATTCGATCTTCTTCGTCTTGTCGTTGGCACGAGTGTAAAGTTTTTCGACTTTGTCCAATGGACCGTCGATGAATTGGAGATCCTTGGCAAACAGCTCGTTGCTGATGATTTCCAAATCACGGACTGGCTCGACTTCTCCTGGAAATATCATTTTCATAATGCCAGAAACAATATGTTCTCCTACCTTCAACATGAGTGACATCATCGTCATCGAAAGCACGACACAAATGGAAAAGGGCGTCGCAAGCGGAGACATGAGAGAGGAAAGCGTTTCCAAGTCCTTGTCCTTCCGAGGCTCCTTTCACCAAACCGGCAATGTCGGTGACGTTGAGGAAAGCTGGAACCTTGCTGGCTGGTTTGTAGTGGTTCACGAGCCAATCGAATCGGTCATCTTGGACGGCAACCTGAGATTAATTCGGGGTTAGAGGAAACGAAGAAGATAGGAAGAGAGTCGGGCGGTTTCGTCGCTAGGAGACCGAATCGGGTTGTCATGGAAATTGAGAGCCTCGGCTAAGAGCATCTCAACAAAATGGAAAACACCCGAAAACAATATTGAGGGGGCAAGATGGTGTTTTGAAAATGATGTCAGCTGTTTTTCTCCAATAAACGACCAATTGAACGAAAACCATATCGGAAAACGATTTTTTTAGCAGATATAAATATCCTGACAGGGAAAATTTTAAAACGAGACTGAAATAGTCTCTGAAAACTATCTAAAAAGTTAATTGTAGAGTACATAGCGAAAAAAAACTACGGGGAATCCTGAAATGAGCATTAACTGAATATAAAGTGTGAAACTGTATTTGAAACATGATATCTCCATTTTCTTTTCGTTTTTTCCCAAGACTTACTCTGCTCTCATTTGGATCGATGGTACAGAAGGGGAAGTTTTCGGCTTGAGCCTCAGACTTGGTGAGAACATTGAAGAATGTACTCTTACCAACATTCGGAAGACCCAGAATTCCGACTTTAAGGTTGGTACCCAATCTGCCGATCAGGGCTGGCTTCTCTTCGACGGCCTTCTTTGGTGGCATTCTTTCCCTGTAACTGATCGGTTTTTATTCGTCTGGAAAGCAGAATGCGAACAGAAAGTAGAAGAATATGGCAGTTTGACCACTGGCAGTCTATAAAGAAAACGGGGAATACAAAACGGCTTGTTTTTATTCAGATTTGGAACTTATAAAAATTATAAAGAGGCGGGAAAACAGGGAAGAAATTGATGGTGGTGAAGATCATCTCGATCACCCGAGCGAGAGTATCGATAAATTATAAATTAAAGGTAAATCCACCAAGAAAAGAAACAAAATTACAAGATCGAATGGGGAGTGGGAGAGGGAAGTGAAAAAAACATGCGAATAAATTAATACGGACGTCCTCCTGGTGGAGCTCCGTATCCTGGCTGCATTGCTGCCATTCCCGGTCCTCCGTGTCCACGCATGGCTCCAGAGAGACCTCCTGGTGCTCCTGGTGGCATTCCCGGCATTCCTGGCATCGCTGGCATTCCACGGCCTCCTGGTTTGGCTTGTCCAACTCCACCGACACCTCCGGCCTTGCTGAGCCTCACTGAATCATCATCTCTTGGTGGTGGTCCATCGACTGTCATCGAGACAATATGTTCTCCACGAAGAAGTACCAGTCCGAGAATTCGCTTCTCTTCTCCGTCCGCCTACAAATTATCAATTAATTAGAAGCAAACATTTAATTTATGGTTTACTTTCTTTCCGGCCTTTGGCTTGATCTGTCTGTGCTCCTCGCACTCTGCGAGCAAGATGTTCATGTGCTTGTCGAAGGCTTTGAAGAATCCGACGAACGTTCTTCCGTCCTGCAGGATGATCTTCATCCGATAGTTCAGATGAGCCATCATCTTGTTGTTCTTTGAGATAGTCTGGAAATGGATGAATGCTATATGTATTCAGATTGTGGATTAGCTGAAAACTCACCATCTTGTGCTTGCGGTCGGTGTTCTGTGGAAAACCCCCTGAAAAATATTATTTTAATTTGAAATGAAGCGTTTGTTGCACTATTTGGACGGAAAAAGTGTAGTTGGAAGCTTTCAAAACAAAAAATCAATTATTTTCTGAAGAAAAACGCATGAAAACCAATAAAAACGAACGGAAAACGCACGGAAAGCCTGCAAAATGGCTGGAGGAAGATTCGAAAATATTTCGTTCGTTGCGAGACCCGAGAGGGAAAATGCATGCGCCTTTAATGCGTCTTTGCGCGGTAGTTCAAAAAATAAGGAAGACACGCGGAAAATCAGAAAAAGGAAAACGGAAAAAATAAAAATCATTTCGAATAAAAAATCCAATGGAACAGTTGCAGGAGGATCTCTCGAGCAAACACAAGCAATATATTGTCTTGGATCAAGTGAGAAAATAAAATAAAAAGAGGAATTCGGCAGAAACTTTCAGATATTTGTAGTTTTCGATATCGATCAGCCGAAGAATGCGTGTCAAAAATTGAAATTGAATCGTTTAGCCGGTGTTGGACCAATTTATTGGAGATTTCAGGTGGAATCTTCTGGAAAAAATCATCGAAACTTCGTTTTCTTCCAGACAAATGCCCCGACTCGTTATATCGTGACTCCGAATCAAGGAGTTCTGCGAGACGATGAGCCTATCGAAGTGTCTGTGACTCTTTATCAAAATCGTTTTCGTCCACGTCACGAGATATTTCTGCAGGCGATCCCGGTGCCAGAAAACGGAGATTTCGATCCAAAGGTCTTCAAATGGCTTTTTTTCTGATTTCAAGGACATTTTCAGAAACTTTTCGAAGATCTCGATAATGCTCAGGTGACATTTTTGGATTTGGGAACGACTGTAATGAAGATTGAATCGGCACTTGAGAGTTCCAAGTCGGCTACGGATCTTCATCAGGCTCTCGACGCTTCTGCTTCAGTTGGCGCCGATCGAGTAGAGCAATTGCAATGTGAGCAGTAAAATGATAGCTTTTAACTAGAGCTACACATCAGATGTGCTCATAACTTTTCAAAACTACTCTGACAAAAGTTATAAGCCTAAACGTGAAATTTCCAGACCAAAAATCTCTATAACCCCTCAAAAAACTCAATTTTCAGCTATTCTAAATCTGACGAATAGTGATACGGAGCAGCTTGCAAATAACATTGAGCAAGCGAAGAAATTGAAAGTGACACTGGATGCTCAGCTGGAGCAGAGGTACTGTAGAACAGACTGTAGGTATACGGTAGATTCTTCCAGAAAAGGAGTCGTCGGAGAATACAAATCAAAGTTGGCTATTCTGGAGGGAAGTTATATGAGAAAGAGTGCAGAGGTATAGGAGAGAGAGTACTGTAGTCTCTACAGTAATCCAGAGATTTCTTCAGGTTCATCGTCTTCAGAATGAACTTCAAAATATGCAGAAAACGAATGCGGCGAAGGCGATGACGGCTCCTAATCCGAATACAAAGAACTGTGTAATCTCTTGAAATGAAGATACCGTACTCTCCAATCTACAGTAATCTAAAGAGCACATTCAAAATTCAAATTCCCGCCGTTTCCCCTTCTCCTTTTTTCTCTGCGTCTCTCGCCTCTCTTCCTATTTCTCCAGCCTCTCCATCTCTTCCACACTCTCTCGCCTATCTCCTCCACTTGTCTCTGTCCTCCTCCTGTCGTTCTTCTTCTCTTCAAATGTCGTTCCGAGACCCATACATTAGTAACCGATAGACTCTCTCTCTCTCTCTCTCTCTTTATCTGTCTGCGTCTCTCCCACTCTCTCACTCTCTCTCCTCATCGACTACAAACCGTACCCCCTTTTTACCGCAATTAGCAAGGATTAGTGGTCCCTTTTTGGCTACCCCTAGACCCACTCTATTTATTGATTTTCGTATTTTTCCTCTAGTTTTAGGAGCCCCAAAGAACGGGTTTTTAATGATGAGCAATCTCTTTTTTTTTTGGAATTTCTTCTTTTTGAAAAATCTGTTTTTTTTTTCAGAACCTATCCCCTTGAAATGGCGGCCGAATCAACGACAACGGAGACGGTCGAAAAGGGTGGAAATGAGGAGTCAACGGTAGAAATTAAAGAAAATGGAGGAGGAGATGGGATTCAGGTTAGTTAAAATAGCATTTATGACCCCCAGACAACCTAAAATATGTTCAGAATCCTCCACAAGAAGCTGCTAAACCTCCAGCCCCAGCAGAAGAAGAAGAACCAACGCCCGCGAAGAAAAGGAATGGATCCAATGAAGAAGATGCTCCAGAAGACGTTGAAGATGAAGAAGAAGAGCATAATGGGAAGTTGGATGACGATCAGAATGTAGAGAATCCTGCGTATATTCCAAAGACTGGAAGGTTTTATATGCATGATGATGGACGGAGAGGCGATGTTCCGAATGAGGATGATGGGTAGGTTTTTGGAGATTTGAAAGAAGATTCAGGGGTTAAAGAGCCTAATCCAACTAGAATTTTTTGCAGAGACGACCGCCGAAATCTGAAAAAGAGTCGAGCGGATGGCGATTGGAAACACGATCGTTTCGATGAGAAATTCCAGCGTCCGAAGACGAAAAAACAGATTGTGACAAAATACGGATTCGATATTCGACATAAAGAAGGAGAGGTTGCTGGAGAAGATAAAGAGACGACAGCTCCAGAATCAACAGAAGAAGAGTCATCTGGACACGTGGCACGAGAGAGACCTCAGAAGGAGAGAAGAGTTTCTTCAAGGGGAAGAGGTGGAAAAAGTGGGCAGGCAAGGAGACCGATGAAACAGAGAGAACGAGAGGATACTGTAGATGAATCAGAAGGTGGAGGAGATGGAAGAGGAAGAAAAGAGGAAGAGGATACTAGGCCAGCACAGAAGAGACAGGTTAAGCAGCAGACACAGCAGCAACAGGAGAAACCGCAGAGGAAGCAGAGTGAGTACAGTAATCCTGGATACGGTAGTTATAAGCAGCTTCATTTTCCAGAACCATCCGTCGCCCCTCCATCAAGCGAAGATAACGAAGAAGAGGAAGAGGACGGAGGAATCCGTCGTGGCCAACGACGTACCGTACCCCTCCGACGTGGAATCTCATCTGGAGGTCCTCGTCTTCGTGGACGTCTATCCCAAGGTCCTCCAAGAAGATCTTCTGGTGTAGCAATGCATCCGAAACAGTCTCCACGAAGAGACTCTCGAGGACCTCCTCCACCACAATCCTCTTCCAATAATCGAAGAGACTACAGTAATCAGGCGGATCGAAATGACGATCGATTCGAGAATCATCGAAGAGGAGTCATCAGAGGAGCTTCACGTGGAAATGGAATCACACGTGGAGGTTACGGTACCCGTGGAACTGCTATAAGGGGCGGAGTCAGAGGATCGACGGCACCGAGGTATGGAGGAGTCAGAAGGACAGATACATCAGAACAAAGTGAAGGAGGATATCATAGAGGTGGTTCTGGAACGGATTACTCTTCGCCCCGCCCACCGACACAGTCTCCGCCCACTCGACCATACAATAATAATTCGTCGTATCGTGGAAACTCTTCTCATCCACATCCATCTGCCAACGTGTATCCATCGTCGCGTGGAAATTATTCTGGAGGAGGTGGGGGACACGTGGAGTACGGTAATCAGAGAGGAGGATACGGTGGACCTCCACATCATCCACATGGAGGACATCATCAGAAGAGATTCGTCCAAGGACCACCTCCACCTATGGTAGCTGTGGTTCCTGGAGGAGGACCACCTCCACAGATGACACGTGGACAGACTCATGGAGGAGGAAATGGAGGAGGAGGTCATCATGGAAATAATAATGGAGGAGGTGGAGGTGGAAATTCTCAGAGAATCAGACAACCCACTGATGTCGTCTATTTCGATCCCCAACAGCAACAGGTGAGTAGTTTTTTGAGATGAGCAGCGTTCGACTAAGACTGAGCAACGTTCTAGCCTTGACTGAGATCAGGAAGCGTTCCAATTCGTTTAAAAAATTAATTTTTTGCAGGGAAATCGTCAACTTCCACCCCGTTCGAAGAAGGTGATTCCAATTGTTGATCCGAATAAGGCGGATCAAAAATAATCAGTTTTTAAAATTAAAAAAAAAGCAAATTTTCTAAATTATTTCTGCCCCTTCATCCGGACTTAATTTTCATTTTTTTCAAAGGCCTATTCAGGCCTTTCTTTCTTCTATTTAGGCCTTTTCCCACCGCATTCAGATAATCATCATTTCTTGTATTTATATTATATTATGCATGTTTTAAGATATAAGAAAATATAATTATTTATTTTTTAATAATTTGAAGAAAAAAAAGAAGTTTTAAAAATAGGTTGTTTTGTGTGAAAAGAAATATATTTTTACAGTTCGAAAAAATATTGGTTTTCGAATTTTTGGTTGACTGAAAAATATGAAAATAAAAAAGGATTATGTTGATTAACAGATAGTGCAGGTTGGAGAACGGACATGATGGGATCCCGGATCGACGCTTGATCCGTTCATCTGAAATAAATTGATGAACAGGGATTCCTAGACTTTTGAATATTCCTAGTCTGCCTAATTTCAGCTTCTCCTTCTCTCCAATACTCCCCCAAAACCCACCAATTTCCTTCCCGAATGATGATTATTATTATTTGTGACAGGCACTGCTCCATTCTCTGCAGCGAGATTCTCCTGGTTCATTCCCTCTTCTTGGTAGATTGCCTGATCGTGCAATTCCATGTACCCATCGATCGTTTGCTCACCCGCTGCAAATTGTGTTCTCTTTGAGAGAGTTTATCTCGATAAAGAGTGGAGATAGAAGGGAATGGTCAACAAATGAAATGTTTAGTGGATTATGAACAATATTTTATTAGTTGGCAGCTTTTTGAAATTCTCAAAGGAAACGCTGGTAAACGCACTCAAATGTCTGGAAAGGGCTAGACATGGTGCGGTCTGCTTGAACGGGTTTATCTCGGCTCTCATTTAAGATACCAAGAAGATGCTAACAAATAAAATGTAGCTCTTAACATGCTCTATAATTTGTTAGTGAACAACTTTTTTGTGTCTTCAATATTAATTAAAATAAATGCGCCTGAAGATCAATAACAGTTTGATAGCAATTCTGGTTTAGAGTACAGGTTGTTTAACCGAGTTTATCTCGGTCGTCGCTAGAGATTTTCAAAACTTGTCAATTAATAAAATATAGTTTTCAACACGTTTAACAGTTCATCAGTTGCCATCATTATTGTACCTTTCACGAAATCGAGAATACATTTGCTCAAAAATTAAAAAATAGTAAATTAAGGTTTTGGAGACACAAACAAGAATATCTCGATTCTCATTGGAGATATCAAAAAGATGTCAACTGATAAAATATAGATCTTAACGTGCTCTACAATTCATTAGTTGACACTTTTTTTTATATCTTTATTCCCAAGCAAGATAAATCAGTTTCAATTCACTTACATCTTGGTCTGGCACATAGTTCCCAAACACTCTTCCTATCGTTTCTTTCCAAAAAATAAGTATACATCATTCCTTTTCCCTGAAACCAACTCTACAGTAATCTGAGCTCTCTATCATCCTACAGTACCCTAATCTCAGTGTTTCCTCTGTCGATGAACACATATGACGGATTCGCTTTCAGTCCATTTTGTTTCGCAGTCTCACTGACGTGGATTCGACATTGAATCCCGTTTGATTCCATTTTATTCGCCACATTTACAGTATCCCCAAAGAGACAATATCTGTAAATCTTTGCCTGGAGAAGAGTCCGCGGCAGATGGGATAACTGTACCTGGGCATTTTGATTCCGACAACACCTGCGACAACAGGACCACAATGGACTCCCAAACGAATCTTGATCGGTTTATGAGTGATGGGTGACAGAACCAATTTAGATTCCATTAGCATTCCTGCAAGCATTTTTCTCTTGGGATCTCCGAGAGAGAGAGATAGAGAGAGTCCAGACAGTCTCGTTTCTCTGCGCTCTCTCCATCTCTCTCTTAGCTTCTGTATCTTGGGAACCAAAAGAGAAAAAAGATTCAAGAGACAAAAATGATCAGAATTTGATTTTCTATTCATTGGTTATCATTTCAAGTTCCCAACTCTTACCAATAGAAATATTAAGAACTCTCTCCGCATGATTCTCACAGTGTTCAGGGACCCCTCCGACAATCATATACGCGTCTCCAATCGTTTCCACTTTATACGCATCGTGCTAAAAAGGTCTCAATTAGACAACAGAACACCTGTCAACCAACTAACCAATCCAACGAGACGATCAAATCGAAGATAGAGATCGTTTAGGAGAGTTACCACGTCATATGGGGTACAAAGAGCGCAGATGTTCGTGAAAGTGACAATGTCGGTGAAAAGGAGAGTACAGTCGGCGAATTCTTCTGAAAAGAAAAATAGTGTAGTTTTTGTAGTTTTTAATCTGAGCAAGCTCTACACAATGGGTTTTTCAAAGTTCTGGAAATTCAATCTGAAAAAAGTTGAATGGGACGATAGAATTTGGACCTGACTTGAGATGCATTTTTGAAAGTCTGCAACTTTTTTCAGAGAGAAGCTACATAATTTTTAGTGAAATCACCGAGTAGATCTCGTCGAGATCTATCATTTTCACTCCCAAATCGTCAAAAATTCCGATTTTGAAAGAAGTTATAGGCCCGCATATGTTGGCTTGTTTTCTGCCAGGGACAATTTCTTTTGTGGAAAATCAAGAAATTTGGGATTACTGTAGGTCCTTTTGAGCTTTTTACTCTGGCTTTTGACATACACAGTAACCTTCTACAGTAGCCCAATGCCCTTTTTGTGTTTCCCATGTTACATCATCATTATCCATACATACATACATTCTGTCACCCTTCCTCCCCCTTTACACCAATAATAACCTCATCCTTCTCCGCCCTCTCTCTGTCTTTTTCTCTACACTCTTTCCATTCTCTATACTCTCTCCCATCGACCCTTCACCCTATCATCTGCGTCTCTCCAACTCCTCACACTATTTCTCCTTTCTGGGCTGCACCCAATCGGCAACACCCACTTGGAGAGAGTATTGAAAAAGAGGAGAGTGGAAGAGATAGAGACGGCCGACCGCCTGTGTGCACCTCGTGAAAACGTCAGAAGAAGAAGAGGTTGGCTGCTGGTGTGCACGTCTTCTCCTCTTTCTCTCCGGGTCGCTTTTTTCTGTATTTCTAGTCACATTTTCTATCCAATACTCCCCTCTATTCTGTATTTTAATCAATCAAAAGAAAAGAAAAAAGAGAATGTTCAAACAAAGACAAGAAGACATTGAAAGAAAGCAATGGTGGAATAGCCAGTTGTGTCCTTCGGATCAAATGATTCTCAAAAAGTAAGTTGGGTTTTTTGATGGAGCAGGGTTTAGATAGCTATGTAGAGTAAGAATTAATGAGAAGCAGCTAGGGAAGAAGCTAAGTGGCGTCCTTAGGCTTTCGGGAAGAGAGAAAGAGAGAGAGAGAGATAGAGAGAGTCAAGTATACCGCCGAACATGAAAAGACAAGTGGCGTTCAAAGAGGGTGCTAAGCAGTGTTGTTTTACAGTAGGAGGGCTCATTGAGCCCTGCTCAGCTTACTAGGTCTCAATTTCGATCTTTGAACTCTATTTCTCCACCTGTCCTATCATAGCCTTTCTTCTATAATCGAAATCGTTAATCTGTGGTCAATGAACCCATTATTTGGCTTCCTTCTTAATCCTATGCCCTCTCTCCTAGACTCTATGTCACTCTATAAAAGCAATCTGTTGCCGAGATATGAAAAGGAGAGAGAGAGAGACATCTAATTATAGAATAGGTCATGCAATCATGTGAAAGAGAGAGAGAGAGAGATAGAGAGAGAGAGAGAGAGAGAGAGAGAGAGAGAGAGAGAGAGAGAGAGAGAGAGAGAGAGAGAGAGAGAATCATGAGGGGCACGTGGAATATGACCACGTGAAAGAGGATAATGAGCTATGGATTTGGGGGCTTTTGGAAAAATGTACTTTAGGCGGATTATGACGGCTTGGTAACGACGGCGTTAAAGAGGGCTGAGCAGCGATTAAGATGGGCAGCTGATAGGGAAGGGTTTGAACTGAGTAGAGCTAAAAACTTTTACACTCCTTACTAGGGAATGGCCTGGGGGTTAGTTGGAGTTTCAGAGCGAAATATCTGAAATTCCAGACAACCTTAGCAAAATTAGAATACATATTCTGAAAGCCCTTAACTTAAGCTATCCAATCATATATTTTTCATTGAGAAACTTCAACTGACCCTCATATCATTCCCTAGTTAGCCAATTGAGCATCTGATCAGCTAACCGGCCTATAAGGACCCAAACCAACCTTTGAACATATCTTACTAGGGGTTATGGAAGTCTAAAATTTAGGATTTTAGCACTGAAAACCTACAAAAACTGGAATATCTCGAATATGCAAAAACTAACACCTGATCTGAAATCAGTATGACCTCACCTTCCCAACGATATACTCACACCAAAACTCCATACCCCATTTTGTCAAAAAAAGATAGACAGCGCTCAAAATGAACTCTATTCAATTACAGAAAACGCGAAGAAGTTCAAAAACTGATCAAAGACATTCTATCGGAGCCAGTCTCTGATTCAAGTGACTCTTCTCTGGCCATTGTTCCAATTCAACCACAAAAAAACTTCCGTCTCGACTGGGATTCGTACTGGCCTTCGATTGACCACTTCTACCATCAGATCTCACTTCTCATCGGTCTCAACAAAGAACCGAAGCCTATCAGAATCGAGAAAGGAGAGAATGCCGTCGTCCCAACATCTCAATTCGTTTCTTCTTCTTCTCAATCAATCGACATCAAATCACTTCGAACTGTCATGGAAAAAGAGTTAGAATTCCTTGGAGTCGCCCGTCTTCATCAAATGGAATGCTCGAAATGCGGAGAGAAATTCTCTTCGGAACGTCTCTACATGTCATCTTCAATGTTCAATGCTCAGTTCAATCTCGCTCGTTGTGGTGTCTGTTGGAGGGGAAAGTTCCCGAAACGATCGATTTTCGATCATCTGATCACTGAAATCGCCGTTAAATGGGCAAAAATGGTGGAGAAAAGAGTCGAATGCCTCTATGGAAAATGGGATGACAGACTGAGTTCAATGGTCAGAAATCTCAAGGAAAACGTTCTTTTGGCCGACGATATCGCTAAGTTGCTCAGACTATGCAAAGATCCCGAAGAGTTCAAAGACTCTTGTGAAGTGGTTAGTTTCCTTAGCTCCCTTTTAACTCTACTAAGCCTTCTTTTCTTCCAGATCATCGTCACAACCATCGTCTTCTATCTGGAATACGTGGATTTCCGTCGCAGTTGCGAGGCTCTTCTCAAATTGAACTCTTCGGTCACCCACTGCCAACTTTTCGAAATCTTCGCAATCTACTTCCCAAATAGGGCAAAAGGAATCAAAACGGGCGACTTTTTGTGATTAATCTCTCCCAAAAATCCCAATCAATGAATCTCAAAAAATGAACAAAAACATGCAATTATATGATACGATCTACCTCATTTTATCCAATGTATCTCAACCATTTTATCATAAATAAAACTGATTTTTCAATTTCTTTTTTTATTTTTTAGGTGTGCATTCCGGAGCGTTCGTACGGCTCAGCTGTCTAGGACGCTGCTCAGCTCTATTCAAAAAGAATATGATCTTTTCTATTTCACCGATACGTAGCTAGAAAACCCTCCCAAAAAAACTAACTTGCATCCATTGTCTTTCCACTTCTCAAACTATCCGCAACCGAAGCAGGCATCAATTCACACAACAATTCATCTGTTTTCTGCTTTTCAATCTCTAATTCCTGTGCCATTTTCTTCAATTTCTTTGTCGTTTCTTCGAGTGTTCGACTGAAATCATGTTGCTCAGACTACAAAATACCACAATCACTCACTTCAGTTCCACTTGACTCATTCGACTTTGATTCAACATGATGACATCACGAGTTCCATCGTGACGTTGCATATCGGATAAATGAAGATTTCGTTCGATCAGCTCTCGAACCTACAGTAATCCGTATACAGTACTCGGAGATTACTGTACTTACCGTAGTCACATTAACAGAACACATGTATAAAATGTATTTTCCTTCGTCAATGAACACCATCGATCCTTTCAAAAGAACCGACTTCGCCTCATCCGATTGATCGTGCACAATGTCTCCGAGACCCTGGAAATTTGTTGTAGTTTATAGTTTTTGTAGTATTTGTAGTCAACCTTCAATCGAAAAACGAACAGGGAATTCTTATAATATTTGATTGATTCATATGAAAATGGAACTTCCGGATGAACTAATTCCAACAAATCAGTGACACGTGTCTCTTGACGCATTGCATTTGGATACGTTTTCTGAAGAAGAAGCTTACAATCAGAGATAAGCAGACCCGAGGGAAAACCTTAATAAAGTTGCCGAAATGTTCCAGGAAAAGATCAGCGTCGAAGCAGATGTGATAAGGAAACGCCAATGCAAAATCAGACGAAGAGATCTCATAGATTCCCTGGAAGAAATGGTATTCTGAAGGCTAGAACGCTTCTAAGCTCAAGTTGCGGCTTCTAACCCCCTTCAGCGCTTCCCTACAGTATCCCTCCTAATGAAAAACAAAAAAGAAGTAGGTCTAAAACCGCAACTCGTCTCCATCTCCTCCTCCAATTCTCCGGTTTTAGACCTACTTCATTTAGATTTTCCATTCGAGACCCTGTCAATGACATCCTCCGATGATTTCTCCCCTCTGTTCTGTTGCTCAGCCTCTTTTCAGTATCTAATCTCAATAAAGACAATCGACGACGAATGAATAATACCGTTGATAAATCAATCTGCGAATCGGCTTTCGACGATATCGATTTCTGTTGAACACTATTCGGATTCTCGATTTGAGTGATCACAAAGACGACGTGTTCTGTCACGAATGCATCCAAATGCTCTTGTTTTCTCTCCTGGACTTTCATCACCACTTCTGTGTCGTAGATACGACGAGCCACTTCACGCACCACACCTGAATGCGGTTTTGGACTTTGGGTAGGATGAGGGTATGAGAAGTAACTTCAAGACAGCGCCGAGAGTTAAGGAGGACTGCAGTGGAATTCAATAATTTGAAATTAAATGTAGTTTTGAATTCTAAACACTTTTTCTGTTGACAACTTTTTCTGAAACGGTCTCTAAATGCCTTAAAAACCGGCCTAAAATGAGGATATATGATTATGGTGGAAGAGTTTTTGCAATCTCGGCCACGGGGATTTGGGCCGCTCCAGTTGCTATTTTTCATCGAAATTTTATATTTTCATTGAATATGTTTTCTGATTAAGTGACTGAAACTTCAAAAAAAGAGAAAAATAACGAATGGGGCGGTCCAAAACCCCATGGCCGAGACAGCAAAAACTCTTCCACCATAATCATATCTCCTCATTTCAAGCCGGTTTTTAGGGATTTAGAGGCATTTTCAAGAAAAGTTGTCAAAAGAAAAAATGTTCAGAATTAAAAACTACATCTAATTCCAAGTGATTGAATTTCACTGCAGTCCTTCTTTAATCAGCTATGAACCATGCTCAAAAACTATAGTTAATGTTTTCTATTGCCCATTGCTCACCTTTAACAATAGGATAAAGTCCGCTTCTCTTCGAATAATAATGCAAAAGAAGTGTTCCATCTGCCTGAACATCACATCTGAACGACGGACCACGTAGTTTTGTTTTGTAGACGACATGATCAATGAAATAGTGAAGAGAGTCCAATGAGTCAAGGAATCCCTGGAATTATTTAATATAAGTGATCTTTGGAATAACAAAAGACTACAAACCTCCAAATCCGGAGCCATTGCTCTCAGAAGTTCATCCCATCCGGTTTCCATTGTAAATTGAATTAAGAAGCCTCCATAAGCCTCCCAGATCTCTTCAATTGGAATTCCGATGACATTCGCCATTGAATTCACTAATCGAAGGGTCTCATCGTCATTGTAATAATGAGCAATTTCTGATTCTGTTCCCAATTCGAATTTGGCCATGTGACTGGAAAAGGGGCGTGGCTTATGGGACTATTGACTACAGTAACTTACACAATCTTCTCCCAAATATCTTTTCCATATTTACGGGTCACCAGTTGACGAAAACTTTCGTGAATCCAACCGAACTGAAAATGTGAAGACTATAAACTACAAAAAAGACTTCCTGGCAACATTTTTTAGATTTCCTCAAATATTGCTCAGGCTACAAACTATAAAAAAACGCTTACCATTTTTCAAAACAGAAAATAACTCCTTCTCCTTCTTCTACTCCAACTTCAGATGATGATGATGATGATAAGAAGAAAAAGAAGTATTTCTAGAATCCGAAGTGAGGGAAGAAATGGCAGAAGATTGCGTGTCATCTGGTCATTAGCCATTCGTCTTCCATCTATTTCTCGCATGATAACCTGAAGAGAGATGAGTATTCGAAATGGGAAGAGGAAAGAGGAGAGGGAGGAGGAGGATGACACTGAATTTCTGATGAGAAAGATCTATTTCATCAGGTGGAAAAGGAGTCTCGGAATGAATGGATAGATGGATGTATGAAAATACGGGGAGTGATACATACTTGTTTTTATGGGGGCTCAAGAGAAAGAGGAATCTTGGGAGAGAAGGGATCGTGGCTTTGTGGACGTAGAGCTATGAAAAAGTGTAGAATACAGCTTATTCTCACCCTGAAGTCTTATTTTTATCTGTTCCCATGGTTTCTTTTAACTCCAGTAGAACCTCGATCCAAAAACCTACGAGCAAATGACAGACTTACCCGACTTTAACTACGCTACATATACAGTAATGGTCATGAAAAATGCGCGTAAAATCTCAGTGCAAATAAAGCGACTTTAAGAGAGTATCATTGCGTCAAAAAGCATCCGATCATTCTGCAAATTTCAGGGTGAATCAACCATAACAAGAACTGCACTTTTGTAATTGAAAATTTTTTTGTCAAACCATTTCTTAGAGACTTATGAGCCGCAGATTGGAAGAACTGAAGAGCACTAATACTTTCGTCGGAAGGAACCTGAACTGAAACTTGATTACGGTATTCGGTGCCACTATTTCGGTGTGAGTTTCTAAATTTATAAATTTATAAATTCATTTCTTTATGTATTTATTCTCATTTGTAGCTTAGTCCTTTTGAAATGCCTCCTAGATAAAAATATCGGTAACCGACCTCCAAATGGGCTTTTTCGGGGACATTTGATTCAAATTCTGCAGCTAGGGGATGTTTTCATTCGGCAACAAGTAAAAACGCTTTGTTATGACAGACGGAAATACCACCTTGTTGTGCAGAAAAGCCAAGAGATTCAGAGAAGATGATGGGTTACGGTATCTCAGTAAACACTTTAGATGACCAAAAGCCGCACCTCTTTCTGATAATATAACATTTTATGATCATTGAAAGGGTCACTTTCTCATGATTCATTTCGAAACAATGGTGGTAAAGCGTGAGAAAAAACAGAGACGAATGAGAAAATACGAGAGAGAGAGAGAGAGAGAGAGAGAGACCGAAGAGAGAAAAATACAAAAAACAAAAAGAGAACGATATCATAGAGAGATTCAGACAGGCCACGCCCCCTTAGCCTTCAGGAAAGTTTGTACCACTCCTGTATTCGTTCTGATTCTCCTTTCTCTCTCTCTCTCTCTCTCTCTCTCTCTCTCTCTCTCTCTCTCTCTCTCTCTCGCTTCCACCTTCTCCTCCATTTGCTCGTCACTCCCTTTCTCTTCTCCATTTGTTCTTCTCATTTTGCCCTTTGACACCTTTTCCTTTTCTTTTTCCCTTTCTGATCAAATGCGCCCTATGGCTTGGTGATTCGAATTTGAATACTTCTACGAAGTTTCTTTTCTTTCACTCATAATTTTTATTTTCAGAGAGAAATGAACCTGGGAGGCTTCGTCCCTCTTCCACTGATTCCAAACACTCAACTTCCCATATTGGTCCCTGCTCTTCCACAAGGAATAATTCCATTCAATCATTACAACCAATGGACTATCGATTGGATGAATCAAACAAATAGTCAAATGACTTCAATCCGGCCTTTCCTTTTCATCATCTCAAGCTGTTGCTCTGGAAAAATCCAAACGATCACTGTCTCATTCTTGGATGGATTACAAATGATATACGAGTATGAAAGGGAAAATCGAAGACTGATTCCTCATGTTTGCAAAGAATACGAGACAGGAATCAATGCTCAATTCGGTGTTCGTAAGTGTCCAGTTCTTCAAAAAGAAGTCGTCACCGTCTTTGATTTCGTCAAAAACTGCGTTGAGCGGTTCGAGTTTCGAGATTCGAATTTCGAAAGGCATGATTGTGGTCGATGTTCTTCTCTGATTTATGAGGACGAGCTGACTCCGAAATACGCAGAGATAGCTGAGGACGGGAACTGTATCATCCACGTGGTGAATGCAGTCACACGGATGTACGAGAAGTATTGGTTCAACTGTGAAAATGGATCATTCGAACAAGTCAATTATCCCGAGTTGCAATATGATTCATCGAAGGACTCGACTTCCACTGTTCTCCACGTCACTCCACATGATTTGACGACTTATGCCATCACGAGAAACGCTCAGGGAACATTGCAAGTCGAGGTTCTATGCCCACTGACGAAACAATTCGAAGTTGTTGCTCCTGAAGCCGTGGTGACGTTATTCTCTGCGATAATAAAGCGTATCGTCGTCCCGGTCAACTTTCCCGATACTCCTGGGGGTCGGAAAATGCAGTATATATCATCGGAGCATCATGGTTCTCTTCTGGCACGACGACTGAATCTGTTGCAGCTCGAAATATCCCTGGGAACTGTTCAATTGGGAGGAGAATTTTACTAATCATATTCAGTGGGTTTTTATTTTCGAAAATATTATTTTTTAAAGTTATTCTTTTCAGAGACCTCACTTCTTTCTCAACACTTCATGGGTCAAACCAGCATTTCTGAAAAAAATAAATTTCTCCTTCTAAAATGTTAGTTTGCTTTTTTCCTTTATTTTTCTGAAGAACAGTATTTCAAAAATGAAAATAATTAATGACACTTTATCAGCATTTTTCAGAAATCTCAACCAGTTTCGCCTTTCGCCATCAGCTCCTACGTACTTAAGTAGCTCTTTTTTTCCGAAACTTCTTGCAAAATAATTCCGGTTTTTTGTAATTTATTTTCTTCATTATTTAATAAATTCGGTTGAATAATTTTTAACAATTTTCTGTTTTTTTATTTTGTAAATAGAAAGAGAAACAATTTCAGAATTTTCGAATTATTTTTTTACTGCAAAAAATGTCTGCGTCTCTTTGCTCACAACACTCTTTAATTTTGGTCCGCAAACACGCGACACAGTTTTACATATACAGTAATTCGCGCTGCTTTTTCGAATATTGAAAGCTCTCGGAGCTTTACCTAAATTTTACGTCATTTTTTGTTTTTTGCTCGAAAGAATCGAAAAAATGTCTTTAAATCCCCAAAAATAAATGATCTCCGTGATAATTAATGAACGAATCGCCATGAAATTGGAATTCGTGTGATTTAATGTCGCAAATCATCGTTTTTCAAATTTACCTAAATTTTCAGAATAATAACAACAGAGCTCGCTCACAAAGTGCGAGATATGCATACAATGGATCGTTCCAAAGTAAGTTTTTCAATCCGGAAATCGAATTTTCAAGCAATTCTCCGGATTCCGGTTTTTCAAGACTTCAACAGAAGGATCGAGTTTTAACACTAATTTTCTTTCTTTCCAGGTGGTTTGTGGCTGGAAAGGGTGTCACAATGTGTATTCGAACGTCGAAGGAATGAATGTGCACGTTCAGGCGGATCATATGCTCTACCGCGTTCTTCTTCAAACAGAGTTCCAGGGAAGAACTCATTTGCATGGTTATGATCACGATGAGTCATCGAAACAACCAGTCTCACAAGACATTCCGACTTCTGGCCCGATCGCTACAGGCGTTCCGAGTACTCCAAGCACTCCGACTCATCTAACAGTTCCGAATCGTCAGCCAGAAATTTCTGAGCAATTGTTGATCACTGAAATCCACGAAGAAGTTCAAACGAGTGTTCCAAGAGAACCAGCGAAGCAAGTCAAGTATCCGCCAGTCCCAGAAGGACTTCAAAGCTCTGGACCGATAACCTTGGCCTCAATCGTCGCTCCGAACACTAAGGGAATTTCTATTCAAGAGGAAGAGGAGACTCCAGAGGAGGAGGAGGAAGAAGAAGAAATGGAGGTTGGCTCTCAAGAAGCTCCTCCTCGACTTTCCGTGGCAACGAACGGCAGCCCAACTGGTAGAACTCCAACTCAACACGGAAGAATCGACTATTCGCCAGTTCCGCCTTCGTCGAAGAAGAGAGGAAGAAAGCCGTCTAAGTACTGGGTCTACACGGATCAAGTGAGTATGAAGGACATTATATTTTCAAAAGAATTGTCTAAAAAAACTACACTACTGTATTTATGTATAGTTTACTTTGCTCTTCCTCAACAAGATATTTTCCAGATGACCTACCGCTGCAGCTTCGGTCACTGTGAAGCCGAGTTCAACAATCCAGAATCGGCAAGACATCACTACAACTCTAGTCATACTCTCAACGATGCTTCAGTAAGCTAATGTCTTCCTAAGTCATAAAATCTGTTTTTAGTTCCAGGAGAGTCCACTCGGACCAGCCAGAAAGAAAGGACGTGGATCTGGATTTAGAGGTCGCAAGATTACTTGTACTCATACTCAATGCAAACGCTATTTCTACTCTGCAGAGGCATTGGAGAGACATCTGGAAAATCTTCACGGAGAAGAGGATGTCGGCGACAATCTCGAACTCGACGAGGTGAGATATTGAAAATTATTTCTTGTGATCTAAAATTCCTATAAAGATCAACTCTGTTCCCCAAAAACCTGTCGTTTTTAAGTACGAGCAAGAGGACGTGAATGACGATTCCCAGCAATATGAGGGAGGAGACGGTGATATTCCAGAGATGAAGGAGGTACGGCTTAATTATCTAGACTTTATTCTTAATTTCGTTCAATTTTTCAGATTCCCCAGTACATCTAAACGTCTCTCTTCTCTCCAATCCCAAAATCACCAAGAACACTGTTGACATGATGCTACCTTCTCACTTTGTTTTCATCCGGTCCATTTGTCCAAAAATTCTAATTGTTTCCCAAATTTGTTATATTTTTTCAAATTCCCCCCACATCTTCCCTCTAGTAAATCGTCCCCCTCTGAAAATTCTAGAGCAACTGTCTCATCTGTAATCCGTTACTTATTATTCTTCCCCCGCTCCAAAAATCCCCAAAATGTTCTATCATTCTTACTTTTTAAAATTGTAAAACACTTGACCGGATGGATCCATTTTGGAATAGTTACCAAAAATCGTTTTAGCGTCGAATCTCATACTTCATTATGGAAATGCCAACCGAAGTCTTCGGCTTGAGCCGAAATTCGTGCTCCGATTGCTCACTCAGCTGGAATTCCTGTTTTGATATTCAATTATACGCCCGTTTCGGGAAACAAGTTGGCGGAAATATCCTTATGTCAGCTGGCTCTTTTCGAGGCACAAAGCTCATAGACTGATTTTATAATCAAAATCCCGTCATCAAAAAAACGAGGGAGAACCCGGGGACGTTGTTGTCCTTCTATAAAAGGACTTTCCCAAATCTTCAGTCTCTTCTCTCTTTAATCTTCTTTTCGTGTCTTCTATATCTGATGAATCCCCTCCCTCTTCTTATTCTTCTTCCCTCCTCCCACTTCATTCGGAATACACATTCATTACACTCTCCGCCTAGAGATATATCCCTTCTTCTCCTCCTTCAACAAGAAGAGAAAGGAGAAGGGAGGAGGAGGCGAAGAATGACACGCCCCAATTACATGGGAAGAAGGGAAGCGGAAGAAGAAGGAGGGAGGGAGGAGGGAATAGTTTCTGAAATGACACCCCCACTACTGAATGGGATAAATACCCTCTTCAATAAGAACAAATATTCAAGGAAATGATCATTTTGTGAATAAGAAAGGGGCGGAGCTTTCGATTCAAAAATAGAAAAAGCCATTAAAAATTCAGAAATCTTCTTGATTTCTTCAATCAATCGACAAAAAATGAGCAATATTCGGTTTGAAGAAGAGTTTTGCATCAGCGAAATGATCAGAAAGTCCAAACAGAATATGTTTTTGATCAAATGATCTCGAACATTGGTTCGGTTCGTTGAAAGTTTTCTCTTTTAATGAGTCTGCTGAAAATAGAATTTCATTCCATCTAAACATCAAATACATAACTTCACCGGAAATTTGATTTAAAATGGAATGATACGTGAAGATGTTGCTAATGTTTAATTTCAAGATCAGAATTCTTGAATTCCAGCATAAAAGCTTCAAAGAGCGCCTAAAAAAGCGCCCTACAACCGAAAATCTGAAGTTCTGAACTGTTCTAGAAGTTATTGTTTTCAAAAAGCCATCGAAAAAAACAGCGGAGACCGTTTACAGTAGCGTTCAAAAGTATATAGAAAAATTTTCGATCGCTTTGAAAATCATTGGAGACTTAAAACAGATTTAATAAAGAGCTTTACATTCACACAATTCTCAAAAAATACCTCATTCTCTTTTTATTAGGCGAGTTCTGAAAGACACCTGAATTTCTCCCGATTTCAGTACTAAAATGGCCGAAAAATGGGGTGTCTTCTAGAACTTGTCCAATAAAAAGAGAATGAGGTATTTTTTGAAAATTGTGTGAATATAAAGTTCTTTATTAAAGTCTGTTCTAAGTCTCCAAGAACTTTCAAAGCTATCGGAAACCCAAGATCCGAGCGCCAGACCCCTGAAAATGATTTAAATCCACTGAAAAAACAATTTTTCTAAATAATTTTGGACTCTACTGTATGTGTTAATCGACTAAAAAGTGACAGTTTCAATTTATTTTTTCATTTGCCTGTAATTCGCTTCCTTGTGTCTAAGAGAGCATCGATACGAATAAATTTCTGAGAATCTGAAAGTTCAGCTGCTCGAAGAAAAAGCTCCGCCCTCTAAAAGAGCCTCGCTGAAATACGGAGTGTCGTTGTGAAAAGTTTTCGGCTTTCTATCGTTGGAAAACCCTTCGTGTTCTTCTTTATCTCCATATTCTTCCTCTTCTTCCTCCTGTTTTTTCATCCGATTCCAACAGTGACAGTGTGTGATAGAGAACTAGACGCAGAGATGTGTTTTTTGTCTCTGCAGCCCGCCCTCCCGTCCATCTCCTCCTCCTTCTCTTCTTCTTCCCTCCTCTTTTCTTCCCAACACAGGAGAGGAAGGAGAGAGAAATTATTCGGATAGCAAACGATAGGAGAGACACTCAGACGAACATTCCCCGGGCAAACAAGCGGTGATAGAGCGTGGTGATAGAGAGACGAAGAGTACAGGTGAAGAGACGCAGAGAAAAAGATGGTGTATACATACACACCCCTTCTCTCTCTCTCTCTCTCTCTCTCTCTTTCCCTCCCCTCCCAGTTGCCCAACCCCCCTTCAGAATGCCAGGGCCAAGCAGCACATACACCGCCTTTTTTCCCTTCACTCCTCCCACTCTTGGGTCTCCACCCCTTCTTCTGCCTCTTCTGCCCTCCCTTTCAAAACCCCACCCCAACCACATACTTCTTTTTAAGTCTTTCTGGAGCATTCTGATTGGATCTTCGTTCTGTAAGAGACTGATTTGGAATAGATCGATCAATGAAAGATCAAAGATTTCGGAATGAAACCAGAAAGAAGAAGAAGAAGAAGTGGAGGAGGAGGTGTATGAAGGAGAATAGGGGGAAAAGAATTGATTCGATTTGTGAAGTGGGTGGAGAGAAATGGCAAGAAGGGAGGAGATTCTTATATTCTTTTCTCGTTTTTTTTCTTCTTCGTCTTTAAGTTCGAAACGTTTTGATGACATCATCAGTGTGATATCATTCCCAATTTTTGGTCACCAAATCGCCATTAAAGAGAAAACACACTTATCAAAGAGAGAGAGAGTGTAAGCGGGCAGTTGTTCGAAAGAAATTCGAATTTCTTCCGAAAATTTGAAGTTTCTCGGAAGCTCTAGATCTCGGGACCGCCTCCAAGAACAGTGGAGAACCAGTGAGTAGGTTGAGCTCATGGAGCCTGAGCAATCCGAATGAACCTAGATTTTGAGCTTCTGATTGTAGGCGGGGCTTAAATAGCTGGAAGGTCTAGACCACCTGGAGCCCGGAATATAATATCCGCTGTTTCCCCAGCTAGAGAGATCTGAAAAGGCGTGATCTGCTCTTCATTTCCGGTTTTGACTTGTTAATCTCCCCCCTAAATCCGAGGGCAATTCCTCCCACTTCTATCAGCTCATTTTGTTGCTCTGTCTCCTCCCTTGTTTGGTTGGATCTTTGGATCCTCGGTTTCGCCGCCCCCTTAATTCCACCGGTGAGCAGCGGCGGTGGCGGCTCTTTTCTATTTTCGCCAGGTGTTCCTGTTTTATTTTTTGCTCTCTTCATTCCGTCTCTCTCTCTCTCTCTCTCTCTCTCTCTCTCTCCGCCCAAATCCTTCTTTTCCACCTCTTTCCCATTCCGTCACTTTCCTTGCTGCACATGTGTGTCTGTATTTGAAAGAGGGGCGGTCTGTGCGGACACGGTGGGAGAAACGAACAGTTGGGGAGAGAAAACGAAGAGAAATTTTGAAGAAAAGGAGAGAGAGAGTGGGCAAACAGGGCCCGATTGCTCACCACCCGGTGTGTCCTCCGCCCGCCCAGTTTGTCTAAACGGAAAGAGAGAGAGAGAGAGAGAGAGAGAGAGAGAGAGAGAGAGAGAGAGAGAGAAGGGAGGGATGGTCTCTTTTTAGTACTCAACAATCTGGACGGTACACAACGAAAAGAGAGAGAGAGACAACAGCACACACCCACTTTTTATGATGAATTGAGAGTGGGCGGGATGCGGAAAGCCGGGGGTGGAATATGAAATGTTAGAGGTATAGGGATGATGTTACAGTAATCTGGAAAGGCTCGGAATATGGTATGCTAGACGGCTTCAGAGACTATCTTGATGTCCTTGCTTCGATAAGATACAGAAGGATGGAGCTTCATCAAGCCCTCCCATGAAGATAAAGATGCGTTCCTCTTCTTCTTCCCCATCTTCTTCTTCGCTTCCTCTCTCTCTCCAATCAGTTCTATCACAAGTGACAGGTCATATGGCTTCCGCCCCTTTGAAAATATCTGTTTTCACCCGCTCTCCGCCCAACGACTCCCTCTTCCTCCTCCCATTTCTCCTCCTCTCTTAAAAATAGAAGAGAGAGAGAGAGAGAAGGTGATAAGAATGTCAAGGTCTCATGATACACGTGGCCTAGAAGTTTTCTAGGCCAAGTAATAACAGAGAGACTGTTTGAAGTTGTATTTGTGTGTGGGTATGTTGAGTGTGTGTATCTGACGAAGAGATGGAAAAAGAGACACTTTGGTTGTTGAGGCGGGACGTGATGATGAGAAGAAGAAGAAGAGTGGAAGAGAGAGAGAGAGGGGAGGGCGCCCCTCCCCCCTCCTCTCCGATAGAATAGAGAAGAGGAGGGAGAGGCTTCTCTCTTTGTTTGCCTCCTCCCCTTTTTCCCATTCCACTCCTCCCTTTTTCCAACACTTCCCTCCCACTTTTTCTTAACTTTCTTTTCACTTTCCTTTTTTTTGAAAGGAAACATGTGAGAAGTGCAAGGGAATGGGAAAGGAAAGTACTGTAGAAGCACCTTACCGTAGTCGTCAGGAGTTGCTCAGATTCTTTTGGAATCCGAAGATCTAGAAATTAGGGAGTCTCTGAAGCGTGTACTCTGGCTGGCAAACAGTCTAAACAGTGTTCCCATTTTCAACATGTTGACACATTCGACTCCTCCTTCTCGAATTTTTTTTCTTCCGTCTGTCCGATAGAGCAAGAGACTAACCCAAAATGATAACGAGCACTTGACGGTTCGAGGGGAGAAGAGAGAGAGAGAGAGAGAGAGAGAGAGAGAGAGAGAGAGAGAGAGAGAGACTCTCGAATAGGCGGACGTTTATGACGATCATTTCGCGTTTACCTCTCTTTTTTTTTCGAAAAAGTACATGGGAGGAAGGCAGACCGATTGGAAACGGCCTGGTCTATCTAGATCTAGATCTGTCTGGAGAGTACAGTACTGTTCGATTTGTTAGGTCTAATTGGTTCCGTTCGAGCCTAGCCTAGTCCAGCTATCGCGCTGAAGACTTCTAGAGTCGAAAAGCCGATGAAACCTAGGCATTCAGTTATCTGAAATTCCGATTGGGACCCTAATTGAGTCTTACCAAGTAGCAAAACCAGGCCACGCCTTCAAAGCTCGTTGGCGCCTGACAGCGATTTAAAAAAAATCGCCATCTTGTGTGTCTTCGAATTTCAAATCTTGGCTCCTCCCACTTTTCTACCATTTACTTTCTATAAGTACAATGATAGAAAAAATGGGTGGAGCTTAATTCGGGACATTTTTCAAAAAGTGTTTCGCAATTTGATCCTCCAAACACACCTGTAGGACCCTACTCAATGACTCAAAGTTTCGCAATTTTCGTTTTTTTTTGTAATGGCAATTGTTTAGTTTTGAGCAGCAACCTCCACGAAAAGGGGAAAGGATGAGCACTCGACGACGACTCAATCAATTAATTCCAATGGTACAGTAGTAGAGTGTGACACAGAATAAAGAGAGAGACAGGGAGGGAGACAGGTGGTACTATGGAAGAGGACAGTCTCCCTCTCTTCTATTCCTCCCATTCATTTCTTATCCATCCACCCCTTTTTGTCCTCTTCTTCGTCTTCTTCTCCATCGTCTTCGATTATTGCCCCACCCATTTGTCTCTGCGTCTCTTCCAACACCACACTCTCTTCTCAGTTTTCGGCGGGTTTTACGGTCACGCCTTATTCCCTTTTCTCCTCCTCTTTCTCTTCAACACTGACTTTTCTTCAAAGGTACAGTGACGAAGAAGATTATCGATTTTTTTCATTTTTTGAGAATTATATACTTTCCTTAAAGCATACTGTATCGGTTTTTCGGCAAGACGCCAATCTTTGATTCAAAATTCCATCGATTGACCTAGTTCCCGGAGGGACTAGAACGGTCGGGGTCGTCTAGGCCATGAGAACTAGAGGGAATACCCTATAACAGACCTCTTCCACTTTTCCACGTCGAAATCATCTGATGCTTCGAAATCGATCGATAAATCCACGCCCACATGATTTGTGTTTTTTGTTTCGATTTTCCACGTGAGATTAGATAGTGTTCCACGTTGAAGAGACGAAAAAGAGAACCAGTTCTTTTAAGCCACGCCCACCCACATTTTGGAAATTGAAAGACTGTGGTGTCTCTCTCTCTCTCTCTCTCTCTCTCTCTCTCTCTCTCTTCCATTCCCTCTCTCTCTATGTTTGTTACAATTCACGACACGATTAGCGCCCGCCCGTTTTCCATCCACCCCTCCTCACCACCATTTTGAAACTATTTTCGTCTTTTTCTCTAACAGTCTCTTGATTTTAAATACTCTCTAATCGAGAGTCTCTAGGTCAAGGATTCAATTTTTGAAGGTGATTTCTGATATTTCTGCAGTTTTTGAAAGAAAAAGTAATCATTCGATTTGCCTGAAAGAATATCTTCTTTTTTGCATCTGCCTTTAGAAGAGGGGCGTGTCTCCTGCGTTCTGGTGTTCCTCTCTCTTTCTCTTTTTATCACAATAGAAGTAGCAGAAAAAAGACGGGTTTTTTGTTGATAATACAGGTGTTTGAATGAAGAAAAAAGGAAGAGAGAGAGAGAGAGAAAGAGAGAGAGAGAGAGAAGAACGGTGTGAAGTTGAGATGAAAAAAGGCAAGCTTATGACTTGATACTGGAGAAGAAAGGGTTCAGAAGCTTTGAAAATGACAAGAAAGAGCTGCTTTGATGGGTTCCAAGGCCCGAATAGGAATAACTTTTTTGTCGAATTATATACTCGGAGATCAAAAAAGGCCTGAATGACAGTGTCATCGGTGCGTCCATTGAATTCAAGTTTGAATTTCGGATATTTTTTCCGGCAATAAATACGAGTTTCCCGACCAGAAAACATTGGAAATTTTTTCAAATTACTCCTTCATAAATGCCCCATTTCTCACCGGGTTTCCCTTCAATTTATCTACAATAAATCCCCCCTTCTTCCCTCATTTTTTATTTCTTTTTCAACTCGTTTCCACTTCCTCATCCTTAAAATCAACCATTTCTTATTTACAGATTAATTTTCCCCCTTGAAGTTTCAAAAACAATAGCCTCAATCGCAACTTTTCGTCGCCTCTTCTGATTCGATTCAGAAGAAGTTGTGCCCGCCCCCTGCCGTCTCCAGAATATGTCAAAACCGGGCCAACATCAGATGCAACAAGGAAAAATTATGATTGTCCAGCAACAGCAACAGCAGCAACATCAACCACAACAACAACAACAACATCAGAGAACAACGACTCCAGATGGATCACAAGTTTATTTATTACAGCCGAGTCAACTACAGAATCATACCTCCGCTAGACAGGTAATTTTTCTTTTTCTTCTGATGAGTTTTGCTCATTAAAACAATGAAATCTTGATGTATTCAGCTGAAAATCCCGCCCATTTTCTCTCATATTTCCTAGAAAAAAAGATCTACGTTGCCGCGGTAACGCGAGATTCATGGGCGGTCCCATAGGTTTTTTCAATAGAAAATCACGAAAATCAATAGCTTTTCTTAGAATTTCTAGAAAAAAAAATCATTTTATCTCCGCGGGGAGGCTGAAAATGTGATTGCAAAAAATTTCACCTGTTCCTTTATTTTTCCTAAAACCCCCCTCAAAAACAGAAAAATTCATTTTCAACTCTCAAAAAGACAGTGTTATCAGTTGGCTGCTGATGACTTTTCTCCCGAGGCTCAACGAAAAAAAAAATGAAAAAATGGGCGTTTCGATTCAGGAAGAAACTGATAAAAATCGAAACGAGCGTCTCTATTAATTTCGAAATTTTCTGAAAAAAATAGACTTTCGACTGAAAAACGCCCACTTTTCGAAACGGAATTTCAAGAAAACATCCTTTTTTGAATCTTCATGAAATCGCTAATTTGAAAATATCATTTCATTTTTTTCTCCCCTGAATTCTCAAAATTCCCTCATTTTCAGGTTCAATTCATTCCCGTCCAAGTGCAATCAAATGAAAAGAAAGCGCCAGCGATAATGATGAATCAGATGATGCAACCATCTGGATCCACGTCTTCTGGAGCCAATTCATCTGGACAACAACAACATCAGCAACAGCAACAACAGATTCATCAACAGTCCCAACAACAACAGCATAACCTTATGGAATCTCTGGATCAAGTGATTGATCAAGTCGGATCAGGAACCATCGGAAATGGAAATCAAGGACAGATACAACAGCAGCAACAACAGCAGCAGCAACAGCCGCTTCGAAGAGATCCGATTCCGATTGCACCGGCTGGAATGATATCGAATAATAATAATAACAATCGAATGCAACAGAATAACGGTGGAGCGTCGACGTCGAATGGAACGAGTTCGATAGGAGGAATGGGTGGAATGGCTTCGATGGGTGGACAACAGAGAATAACGTTGGGAAACCTTCATTTCCAACAAGATCCCAATGATCCACAGAAATGGATCATCACGAACGAAGGACCGCCAACGAATTCTGGACCGTCTGTTCAAGTTCGAAAGGTAAGGACACGCCCACTTTTCTCTTAAAATAATAGGTGAAAGAGATAAGTGGAATTCACGTGTTACACGTATTTTTTAATTTTAATTTTTAAAATTCACGTAAGTGACGCGTGGCTTTTTCATTTGATTGAGATAATTTAAAAAGAGAATTTGAGTGTTTTTGGGCTCTTTTAGGCTCCTCCCACTGCTTCTATCATTGACTTTCCGTATTCATTGACGAGAAGAAGTGGGCGGAGCCAATATTTAAATCTCAAATGCACGTTTTAACTGATCCATATCGTCTTTGTTTCAGAACAATCAACCACAACAGCATCGTCAAATGATTCAACAACAAATGAACGACGACGGAATGATGAATATGTCCGAAGACTACGATATGAGTGCATCGTCGCTCGGCGTCGGACAAGAGACTCCGAAGAGATGCGCGTGTACTTGTCCCAATTGTACTGGAGTCAATAGGCAGTGAGTTTTTGACTTTTTTTCGAAATGAGGAGATTTCAGGGGGAGAAGGAGGGAAGAAGGGGCTTGATCCTTTTTTGTGGAAAAAAACTTCTGTTAGTATTGATTCGCTGGGACGTGAGCCTCTAATTAAAAGCGCATAACTTCCATCAGGTCTCACCGCGAATAAATTACTTGAACACTGAAAAATACCTTACGAGACTCTCTGCACTTTTAAAAAAAGGCTCACGTTCTCGCGGATGGGTATCAAAATTTTATAAAAACAGAAATAATGCTAAAAAGATTACTGTAGCTTCTAAAACTCAACTGTTTCTTCTTTTTTCTCCCCTCTCCGAATCGTCTGCTCCCCACACCTCTTCTCAAAAAACTAATCGCCATCCAGAGAAATTTTCAGAGGCGACGGAAAAACGAGGATACACATATGTCACATTTGTCATAAAACATACGGAAAAACATCTCATCTGAGGGCTCATCTACGCGGACACGCCGGTAATAAACCGTTCGCCTGCGATTGGCAACACTGTAATAAGAGGTTCACAAGGTAAGAGAATTTCTTTTTTTGAATAATGAATGAAAATAGCAAGAGCGTTGCTTTCCGAAAGGAGTACAATAAAAAACTGAAATCTATGTAAATTCCAGAAGCGACGAACTACAACGTCATCGTCGAACGCATACAGGAGAGAAGCGTTTCACGTGTAATCACTGCGGAAAGAAGTTTATGAGAAGCGATCATCTGACGAAACACGAGAGAACGCATCAATCGAATCGAATCAATAATATCAACCAGCAGACTCTTCGACTGGCTTAAACTCTTCGTTCTTCATCTCTTCTTCATCAGATTCGTCGTCATTTTGAGCTTACTATTCGGATCAAAAGTCCTCTCTCTCTTCCTCCCACACTTTCTTTCAAACGAGTATTCCCCCCAATTCATTACGATTGTATATCCTTCTCTTTCTTCTTGAATTCCCCCCACACACACATTTTCAAATTTTACTTATTTGTTAAATAATCAATAATCAAATCCTCCCCTCCTCTCCAAACAAATCGTGCTGGTAATAACACACAAATGCGTTTTCTTTTCAAATTCTCTTGGGTTTATTCAGTTTTTTTCTGTTCAATTTTCATCATTTTGACCCTAATCTTTGGAACTTTTTCTTTTTATTATGAAATGAAGTTTTGAAATTAAATCATTCTCGAAAAGGGAGACAGTATATTAGAATCATCTGACAGGGATCGTAGTGAATAAAAATAAAATGGGGGATCCTGTCGACAAAAAAAAGTTTGAAATTTTTGAAAATGATTTGAAAATAATGATCATTATTAAGGCCTGCTCTAATCATCCGCAATAATTTCAGAGCCATTGGGAAACTCAAAATCCGGGAACCAGACCCCTGAAATGGCCTAAAACCGCTGAAATCAACTAGAGAGAACCATTTTTCTATATACTTTCGAACGCTACTGTAAACATTGATTTTGAATTATAGAACACATTTTATTTATGAAAGTGAAAAAGAGAATTAAGAAAAAATTTTAAACAAAAAGAAATTATAAAGGAAAATGATGAATTGAAAAAAGTCGGTGAAGTCGTTTATCAGTCGTCGATTTGTTTTTGGTTTCGTTGGAGTTGGAATATCTGAAAATTAACAATTTGAATGAAGAAAAGGGAAGAAAAAACTAACGGTTTCGGGAGTTATTGCTGATCGTCATTGGCTGGTTCGTTTCTGAAGATACCCACTTCTCTCAGTATTTCATCCAAATTATTCGGCTGTATCTGCGGATGAATAAGAATTCCTTTGCCTCTCCGTCTATCATCTTCCATCTTCAACTCCTTCAGTCTCTGAAGCTTTTTCCTCTTCTCCATTATCTCTGCTTTTCTTTTCTCTGCCTCTTCCTTCTTCTTCTCCTCTTCCTTCTTCTTCTCCTCTTCCTTCTTGTTCGGACGATTTCTCTTACTAGGTGGGAGCCAGGGATCGATTTCTTCAGTGAAAGATTCAAACTCATCATCAGAGAATTCTGGGACGGAGTCAGAAGGTTCATGATCAGATCCCATAACTTGTTTCATTCGCCTTCGAAGGATTTCCAAGACTGACATTTCAGATTAAGAGATTTCATCGGCTGGTTGAATAGTTTTATTCAATGGAGACTCGGAGGCATCGGTTGGTCCGTCTCTCGGTATCGTCGCCTTCTGATTCAGCTCCTTCAACATCTCTTCCTTTTTATTCTTCTCCACTTCCATCATTTCCTCTTCCTTCTGCTTCTCTTCCAACTTGTATTCTTCCATTTCTCCCTTGAATCGATTCTCCTCATCCTTCGCTTCAGCCTGTTTCTTCGCAAGGAATTGCTTGTAGTAGTCAGTCGTTCTTTTTGGAGTTTCTTCGACTTCTTTGGAATCCGATTGAACTGTCTCAAGAGGGATATGTGGTGGCATAGAACTCAATGGATGGGTGGTTGATTCTTGTCTTTTCTCTCGAATAAACGATCTGTTCGCATAACGAGATTGCAGAGCTCGTTGACGTTGAGCTTCCAATGCTTGGTACATCTGATCTTTCATTAGCATCTCCCGTTCTATCATCTCTACTTCTTTCTTCCGACGTTCTTCCTCCTCCAGAGCAGTAGAAGTAGACTCACGAACAGAAGATTGACTGGTTTTCAATGAAGAATCAGAAATGACTTTGTTCTTCTTCAATTTCTCCGCCTTCTTCTCCTCCCGTCGCTTCTTCCTCTCTTCCTCTTTCTTTTTCTCGTCCTCCTCTCTTTTTAACACAATAAACGTCTTAACGGTCGCCGGAGGCATCTTTACAAACTGTTTGTTCACTTGAGAGAACTGCTCCTTCTTTATCCGTCCATCAGAATCTCTCATAATCGCCATAAACATCCTCGTCGACGTTGAAGTCTCCACAAAAAGTATACTCGCAGTCATATTCTTCGATGGATCGTAGACTAACTCCGGATAGTCAACTTGTTCAAAGCATTCAGTTGTCGGAGCGTATACATACTTCTCCATAAGACGAGTAAACGAATTGTAGACGTGGATGACGTATTCATTGTCTTTGGCTATCTCGATGTACTTCGGATAGAGGTGGTCCTCGACGATAGTTCTTGGGCAGGAAGGACATACGGATGGGTAGAAATCTCCAGTTCTTTCTTCGTAATAAAAGGATTTGTAAGTGTCCGAATCGAAATCAAAGACGTTGATGAGATCTCTGTTGTCGTGGAGACACGTAGTAATACTGAATTGAGGGATCTTTGATCTATAAGTATTGTATGCATTGTTAACTTCAGCAAAATGATCATCCTCCTCTTCAGAATCAATCGAATCATTTAGTTCGGAATCCTCTTCTACCTCTTCGTCTTCCTCATCTCCTCTCTCTTCCACCTCCTTCACAATCATCGTTTTAACTTCCATCGGAACCAAATGAGTGAATCTCTCTCCAAATTTCAAATGTTTTCTCATTGATCCATTCGAATCTCTTTCAATTAAAATCGATTTCTCTCCCACATCAATAGAAGCAATGATATTGGATTGAGAAGAGAATCCAGAGTTATAGATCAATCCAGATTTCTCTACTTGTTCCAATCGACCGAATTCTTCACGACAAACGTATTGTTCCACTTTATTCGATACTCGATTGTAGACGAAGATCACCGTCTCTCCGAGTTTATCACTCCATTCCGAATACAATGGACGCAAATCGGCCTCCGTAGTATTCGCTTGACATGAGCAGACATGAGGAATCAGTTTTCCTTTTTCGTATTCGAAGAAATAATAGAGACTATTTGGACGGAGAACTCCAATGAGACTGCCACGTCCGGCTGAGCACTTACCCACACCGATTTTACGTGGAGGTGGGGTAGCCGTTTGGACAGTTGATGGTTGGAGCATCGGAGGATTATGGTTGGTTTGGTGAGTCATTCGAGAATACGTTTAGAAGAGACAGTTACCTGAAAAATCGATGGATTGGTAAAAGGAGAGGGAAGGGAATTGGAATTCGGGGAGAAGGGAGAACAGACGACCACTCGGGATACGGTTTCTTGAGCAGAATGAGGCAATCGAAGAGAAAGAAGGAGAGAGGAAGGTAACCTCACCGAGATCGAAGACTAAATGGATAGACTGCGCAACTGCTCGGTATTGCTCGTCTCAAGTAAAATGAGTAGTCCATATTAGGATTGTCTTCGTCCATAACTCAGATGGCCTTTTCGTGGTGAGACCCTTCTGCACTCTGACTTGAGTTTTTTGACAGATGACATCATTATGTGAACAGTTTTCTACTTTTTTCTATGATGATTTTCTCTTTTGTTTGAGAACTTGATTCAAATTTTAATTTTCACACAAGAGGAATTAAAATCATTCTTTCATTGAATCTTCGCACTGATCTACACAAGAGACGGTTCTACCCCGAATCAGAACTGTTACAAAATGAGAACTAAGTCCGTATCAGAACTGCTTCAATAAGAACTGTTACGGATCAGAACCACAATATTTAGTTTCACGCGTGAATTTCCTGTATCAAATACTCATTTTCAGCGGTTCTGATTCGTATTAGTTCTCATTCGCTCAGTTTTGATTTGGGGTAGCACCCAAAACACATCATTAGCCCCTTCGGCCCATTTGTTTCATTATGTGGAGAACTGTATTTCAACATTAAGATGTACAGTTTTGAATTATAAAATAAATTCATTTATCAAAATTTGAAGGAGAAAGAATTTTAAAAAAATCATTTTCAGAATTAATTAAAGGAAAAGGATACATTGAAAAAGTCAGGGATGAGTCGTCGATTTATTGGTTCTTTGGAGTTGAAATATCTGAAAAATAACAATTTGAATCAAGAAAAAGTGAAGGTAAACTAACGGTTTCCGGATTTACTGCTGATTTTTGTCGGAGTCATTGGCTGGTTCGTTTCTGAAGATGCCCATTTTCCTCAGTATCTCCTTCACATCATTCGACTGTATCTGCGGATGAATAAAAATCCCTTCTGCTCTCCGTCTATCATCTTCCATCTTCATCTGCTTCAGTCTTTCAAGCTTTTTCTTCTTCTCCATTATCTCCGCTTTCCTTTTCTCTGCCTCTTCCTTCTTCTTCTCCTCTTCCTTCTTCTTCTCCTCTTCCTTCTTCGTCTTCTCTTCTCTTCTCAAATATATTCGTTCAAAGTGTTCCTGAAGACTAGCTCGAGCATTTTCATCGATGACGTCTCTTTCATTCGGTGTAGTATCGAGGAGGTCTTTCCATTCTGTTGATTTTGTGGTTTCACGGAGTTGCTCTTGGACGTTGACTGTTTCCACTGGTGTAGTCGGACATTCCTGAAGACTTGCTTGAGCGTTTTCATCAATGAGATCTCTCTCATTCGGTTCTGTCGGGGTATTGAAGAGCTCTTCCCAATCTGTTGATTCTGGGACTTCACGGAGTCGTTCCTGGATATTGAATTTCTTCACTGATGAAGTCGAACGATTTCTCTGACTGGGTGGGAGCCAGGGAGTGATTTCTTCAGTGATAGATTCAAACTCATCATCAGAGAATTCTGGGACGGAGTCAGAAGATTCATAGTCAGGATCAAAAAGTTGCTTCATTCGCATTCGAACGACTTTGGAGACATGTCTTTCAGAGTTATATAATTCTTCGGCTGGTTGATTAGTTTTATTCAATGGAGACTCGGAGGCATTGGTTGGTCTGTCTCTCGGTATCGTCGCCTTCTGCATCAGCTCCTTCAACATCTCCTCTTTTCTCTCCTTCGCCTTTTCCATCACTTTCAGTTTCTCTTCTTCTTCCTTCTTCTTCTCTTCCAATTTGTATTCTTCCATTTCTCTTTTGAATCGATGCTCTTCATCCTTAGCTTCAGCCTGTTTCTTCGCAAGGAATTGTTTGAAATGGTCAATCGTTGTTTTTGGACTCTCTTTGACTTCTTTAGTAGCCACGGTCTCCTTAAGAGGGGTTTGTGGAGGAATAGAACTCAATGGTTGGGTTTTTGGTTCTTGTCTCTTCTCCGGAATGACGGTAGACATCCTTTTCTTATAAAGAGCTGCGAGTTGTCGACGTTGAGATTCCAATTTTTGGTACGCTTGCTCTTTATATAATTTCTCCCGTTCTATCATCTCTACTTCTTTCTTCCGACGTTCCTCTTCCTCCAGAGCCTCTTTCTTCTCCTTATACCGTTGAACGAATCCTTGAACCACATTCCGAGAGTATTCCATATTCTCAGAGTTTCGATTCATTTCAGAATAATCTTTCGGTGCAACCCATTCGAGATTTCGTTTCGAAATCCGTTCTGCATTCTCTTTTTCCTCCTTCTCTGTCATTTTGCATGATGGTCTATTTTCAAAGAGTGGAGCACTTTTTATCTGTCCAGTTGTCATTCCATAAGCAAAAAGGACTTGTTTCGCTTCTGAGAACTCTTCCGAAGATATCTTCTTTACTTGTGAATTCTTCTTTAGTTTCTCCATTTCCGCCTTCTTTTCTTGCTCCATATAGTCGAGAACGAGTAGTCTAGCTTCTTTGACATCTTCTGTAGTTGGTACAACCAAACAGGCATTTGGTTGGGAAGAAGAAGAAGTATTTCTTGAAGCTTCTTGATTCTTCTCTTGTGGCATAGCTGCAGTCTTGGGAAGTTGTTCTTGAGATGTGTCTTTTCTCTCTTGTGGAATCTCTTTAACAGGAGGAGAGGATTCAGTAGACTCACGAACAGATGGTTGACTGGTTTCCATGGGTTTGGTTTCCTTTTTCTTCAACTTCTCCTCTTTCTTCCCTTCCCGTCGCTTCTTTCTCTCTTCCTCTTTCTTTTTCTCGTCCTCTTCTCTTTTCATCACAATAAACGTCTTCACGGTAGCCGGAGGCATCTTCACAAACTGTCGATTCACTTGAGAGAACTGCTCTTTCTTTATCCGTCCATCAAAATCTCTCATAATCGCCATGAACATTCCCGTCGACGTGGAATTAGTCAAATACAATAAACTCGCAGTCATATTCTTCGATGGATCGTAAATCAACTCCGGATAGTTAACTTGTTCGAAGCATCCAGTCGTCGCATTGTACCAGTACTTTTCCATGAGTCGAGTTAACGAATTGTAGACGTGGATGACGAATCTTTCGTCTTTTGTCACTTCGGCGTACTTCGGGAAGAGGTGTTCCTCGACGATAGCCTTTGGGCATGAATGACAAGTGGATGGGTGGAAATCTCCAGTTCTTTCTTCGTAACAGAAGGATTTATAGGTGTCCGATTCATAATCAAATACGTGAATAATATCGTTGTTGTTAGAAGGACACGTGGTAATACTGAATTGAGGGATCTTTGATTTATAAGTATTGTATGCATCGGTCAATTCGAAAAAATCAGCATCCTCCTCTTCAGAATCAAATGAATCATTTAGTTCGGAATCCTCTTCCTCTTCCTCGTCTTCTTCTTTTTCTCTCTCTTCCACCTCCTTCATAATCATCGTTCTAACTTCCATCGGAGTCAAATAAGTGAATCTCTCTCCAAATTTCAAATGTTTTTTCATTGATCCATTCGAATCTCTCTCAATTAAAATCAATTTCTCACCGACATCAATGGAAGCAATGATATTGGATTGAGAAGAGAATCCAGAGTTATAAATCAATCCAGATTTCTCTACTTGTTCCAATTGACCGAATTCTTCACGACAAACGTATTGTTCCACTTTATTCGATACTCGATTGTAGACGAAGATCACCGTCTCTCCGAGTTTATCACTCCATTCCGAATACAATGGACGCAAATCGGCCTCCGTAGTATTCGCTTGACACGAACAGCAGACATGAGGAATCAGTTTTCCTTTTTTGTATTCGAAGAAATAGTAGAGACTATTTGGACGGAGAACACCGATGAGACTGCATCGTCCAGATGAGCACTGGGCCACTACGATTTTACGTGGAGGAGGAGCAGCCGGTTGGATAGTTGATGGTTGAAGCATCGGAGGATTATGGGTGATTTGGTGAGTCATTCGAGAAAGACAGTTACCTGAAAAATCGATAGATTCAAAGAAGGAAAGGGAAGCGGAATGGGAATGGGAATGGAGGAGAAGAGAGGACAGAGGACCACTCGGGGTGCGGTTTTTGAGCAGAATGAGGCAATAGAAGGGGTAAAGGGGGGAGAGGGGTAGGTGACCTCTCCGAGGTTGCATGGTGCGCAACTGCTCGGCATTGGCCGTCCCGGGGTGAACGAGTAGTCCAGATGAGAAGGAATGAGAACTGTCTTCATCCATAACCTTTCCGTGGGGAGACCCTCCTCCTCCTCTCTGTACGAGGAGTCTCAATTTGTGTGGGTGTATATGACAAGTATGTGAGACCCAAAAATCTCATATTTTTCGATTTTTTTTTGTTCAGAGAAAAGGAACCAATGGAAGAACAAAGTTTATTGAAAGAAGAAGTTTGAAAGAAAAGATCGGAAAAATATTGAAACAAGAGAAATAATTTTTAAAAATCTGAACAATTAAAAGAAAAGATAAATTGAAGAAAGCCCACGAAATCGTTGATTGATTTTTTGACTTTTAGGGTTAGATTATCTGAAAAATTAGAAATTTAAATAGAAAAAAACAAAAGGAAAACTTACGGAGCTATTACTCCAGGATCCAATAGGATTTTTGGTTTCAAGAGGACTTCTGGTTTCGAGTAGATTTTAGAGTTGTTCTTCTTGTTTCGGTTTTTGGTTGTAAAGTACTCGAAAAGATTTTGCGTTGGGTGGGACAGAAGTTTTCAAGGAAAACGGTTTTCGGGGTGCTTGGGGAGGATGATTGGGAATATTGACTGCTTTCTCTGTTGGAGTTTTGAGAATTTTTTGATCAGAATTGAATTCAGAGGGAGATGATTGAAAAACGTCGTCGAATGGGGTCTCTGAGGAGGTAGAATCCGAGGAACTCGTTCTCTTCCGTCTCTTTTCCTCCTCCAATCTCTCTTCCTTCTGCTTCCTCTCCTTCTCCTCCAGTCTCTCCGCTTCCATCTTCTTTCTCATCTCTCTAAAATTCCTTTTCTCTTCCTTTTTCTGCTTCTTCATCTCTCTTTCCTTCAATTTCCGTTCGATTTCCTTCGTTTTCATCTTTTCCGCCCACTTCTTCTCTTCTTCCGAATCCTTTTCCATCCGAAGACTCTCCTTCATCCGATATTCCTCATCCATAGCTTGTTTCTCTGCGAAAAATATTTTGTAGTAGTTTTGTCTACTCTCTCCGGGTAATTGGGAAATCTGTGGAATCAATAATGGAAAAGGGGCTTCTTCTCGAACTGAACTTCCCCATTCATCGGACTTCTCCCGACGAAGATCTTTGTCGTGAAAGGCCAAAATGAGTTGTTTAGCTTTTTTGAACTCCTCCAAAGATATGTTCTTGGAAGGTGTGGATGAAGATTCCTCCTTCTTCCTCTTTTCTTGTTCCACGTAATCCAGAACGAGTTGCCTCGCTTCTTTGACCTCTTCCAAAGTCGGTTTATCGGAGGAAGCATCCGGTTGGGGTAAATCGCAGGTATTTCTTGGAACATATCGTTTTCTTTTTTGTGGTGCAGAGGGAAGTTGTTCTTGAGACACGTCTTTTCTTGGAACCTCTTCAACAGAAGGAGAGGATTCAGAAGACTCACGAGTAGATGGATGATTGTTTTTTGATGGAGACCCAGAAATAACTTCCTTTTTCTTCATTCTTTCTTCTTCGACTTTCTTCTCCTTTTCTTGACGCTTCTTTCTCTTTTCCTCTTCTTTTTTCTTCTCTTTCTCCTCTTTCTCCTCCCGTCGCTTCTTCCTATCTCCCTCTTTCTTCTTCACAATGAACGTCTTCACCAGAGTCGGAGGCATCTTCACAAACTGCTTTTTCACCTGAGAAAACTGCTCCTTCTTTATCCGTCCATCAGAATCTCTCATAATTGCCAATGCCATCCCCGTCGGTGTTGAAGTAGTAAAATACAGTATACTCGCAGTCATATTCTTCGATGGATCATAGACCAACTCCGGATAGTCAACTTGTTCGAAGCATCCAGTCGTCACGTTGTACACGTACTTTTCCATAAGCTGAGTAAACGAATTGAAAACGTGAATAACGTGTTCATTGTCTTTCGCCCTCTCATAGTACTTCGGATAGAGATGATCCTCGACGATAGTTTTTGGACATGTATTACAGACGAATGGGTAGAAATCTCCAGTTCTTTCTTCGTAACAGAAGGTTATATAGGTGTCCAATTTATAATCAAATACGTGAATCCGATCTCTGTTGTTATGGAGACACGTGGTGATACTAAATTGAGGGATCTTGGATTTATAGGCGTAGTATGCACTGTTCACTTCAGCAAAATTAGCATCCTCTTCTTCAGAATCAATTGAATTTTCAGAATCCTCTTCCTCCTCTTCCTCAACTTCGTCTTCTTCATCTTCTCTCTCTTCCAATTCCTTTACAATCGTCGTTCTGACGTCCATCGGAGTCAAATAAGTGAATCTTTCTCCAAATTTCAAATGTTTTCTCATTGATCCATTCGAATCTCTCTCAATTAAAATCGATTTCTCTCCGACATCAATGGAAGCGATGATATTGGATTGAGAAAAGAATCCAGAGTTATAGATCAATCCAGATTTCTCTACTTGTTCCAATTGACCGAATTCTTCACGACAAACGTATTGTTCCACTTTATTCGATACTCGATTGTAGACGAAGATCACCGTCTCTCCGAGTTTATCACTCCATTCCGAATACAATGGACGCAAATCGGCCTCCGTAGTATTCGCTTGACATGAGCAGACATGAGGAATCAGTTTTCCTTTTTCGTATTCGAAGAAATAATAGAGACTATTTGGACGGAGAACTCCAATGAGACTGCAACGTCCAGATGAGCACTGGGACACTACGATTTTACGTGGAGGTGAGGCAGCCGCTGGGATAGTTGATGGTTGAGTCATTCAGGAACCCGTTTAGAGACAGTTACCTGAAAAATCGATATTTTGAAAAAAGAGGGGGAGGAGAAAAGGAATTGAGGAGAGAAGAGTGCAGTAGATCAGTGGGGTTTCTTAGCTAAATCATACAACACACGGCTATCGAAGGAAAAAGAAAAAGAGGGAAGGTCCATTATGACCTCACTGTGAATGAGTAGTCCAGGCGAGTAGGGTCTTCTTCCATAACCCAAATGGTCCTTCGTGGTGAGACCCTTCTCCTCACTGTACGTGATGTCCCAGTGTGTGTGGGTATGCAGGCTCCGATACCAATCAATATGTTTAGAAGATGGGTCTCATCATGAATAGACAAAAGATTCTTGCCACCTGTGTGTCTCCAATTTTCTATCCATGATATAGTTCTCTGATCGGGAAGATAGATACTGAGTATTTGGACCTGACATGTATAATTTCACTTTCATGAAAAAAATAAAATTATCAGAAAAAAGAAATTTATAATTATTACAATTCAAAAAAAGATGAATAAAATCGAACACAAAAAGAGCAGATTACTGAAAAGAAAAAAGTCCGTTTAGTCGTTGAACAGTTGCCGATTTAATGTTTTAGTTGGAATATCTGAAAAATAATAATTCAAATCAAGAAAACAAAACTCAAAAAACTAACGAATTCATTGATATCTGCGTTGAGAGCTGGTGGATTCATCAGTCTTTTCGTATCCCGGAAACAAAGAAGATCTCCGATATTGAGAAGATTCTTGAATTGTTTCCTTTTTGGCATTACTTCTTTCAAAGAATTCCCGAAGACTGGCAAGAGCCTCTTTATCGGTGACTTCTCTCTCTTTCAGAGATTCTTTAGCTGATGCCCATTCTCCTTGTTTTGAAACATGGACTCTTTCCACTGATGGAGTCTTGTTGGTTGAGATCAGGGGTCTCTTACGGATAGATTTTGTCATTTCTTTCTCCTCTGGTCGTTCTGCAGTCAGTCTATCATAATTACGAGTACTCATTGAACACATTTCCCAGTCATCGGATAAATCTAATGCGGTATTGTATACTGCTTTAACAGAAGTGTCATTTCTTTGAGTTCTCAGCGGTTGAGTCTCTCGGAGTACGGTAGACGGCGATTCAGAAGATTTTGATGAAAAACCAGAGACATTGAGTCTCTGAAGATCAGAATCCAGCTTCTCTTCTTCTTCTTTCTTCAGTCTCTCCTCCTCCTCTAGAGCTGCTTTCCTTTCCTGGTACCGTTGAAAGTAGTCCTGAACTATATACCGAGCTTGGAAAGGGTCTGTAGAATCCTGAGGGTCCTGCTGGTTTTTTGAAACCTCTTCCTGATCTTCTTGTTTACTTTTTGGTGGAATCTCTTTGGTTTCAAGATTGGTAGGAACCTCAGCCAATTGTGGAGGGGTTTCAACGGTCGATGGCTCACTTTTCTTTGATGAAGAATCAGGGATCACATCATTGCGACTTCCTCTTGTATAGGCCAGAACGACTCGAATCGCTTCTTGGAGCTCTTCGACCGTCGGTTTCTTGCAAGGTTCAGATCCCTTCTTCGTTAGCATCTCCAACTCTTTCTCCATTCCATTCAAGTCGGCAATGACTTGTCTAGCTTCAACGACATCTCCTAAAGTTGGTTCAGAATTGGCAAGAATTACACAAAGTGGTTTTTGTGGAGCAGTTGAAGAGATTTCTTGTTTTTTCTCTTGTGGTGCGGTCTTCGGAAGTTGTTCTTGAGACACTTCTTTTCTCTCTTTTGGAATCTCTTTAACAGAAGGAGGAGGGCATTCAGAAGACTCAGGAACAGATGGTTGACTGGTTTTTGATGAAGAGACAGAGATTACTTCGTTCTTCTTCGGTTTCTCCGCCTCCTTTTTCTCCTGTTCCTTTTTCTTCTTCTCTTCCTCCTTCTTTTCCTCTTCTTGCTTTTTCTTCTTCTCTTCCTCTTTTTTCTTCGCCATCTCTTCTTTTTTCAACACAATAAAAGTCTTAACGGTAGCCGGAGGCATCTTCACAAACTGATTTTTTACCGCAGAGAACTGCTCCTTCTTCATCCGTCCATCAGAATCTCTCATGACCGCTAACGTCGCCGGTGTTTGAGTCGTTACAAACAGTAAGCTGGCAGTCAGATCCTTCGATGGATCATAAACTAGTTCTGGATAGGAGCCCTGTTTGAAGTATCTTGTCGTCGCGTAGTAAGAGTACTTTTCCATAAGTCTAGTAAACGAATTGTAGACGTGGATAACGTATTCTCCGCTTTTTGCCACCTCATGATACTTCGGAAAGAGATGATCCTCGACGACAGTTTTCGGACATGAATTACAAACGAATGGATAGAAATCTCCAGTTTTTTGTTCGTAACAGAAGGATTTATAAGTCTCCGAACGGGAATCAAAGACATGAATGATATCTTTGTTGGTGTGAAGACACTCGGTGATGTTGATTTTCGAGATTTTGGAGATATAGTCATTGTATTCAGAATCCTCATTTTCCTCATCTTCAGAATCATTCTCATCTTCTGAATCCTCACCTTCTTCTTCCAATTCCTTTACAATCGTCGTTCTGACGTCCATCGGAGTCAAATAAGTGAATCTTTCTCCGAATTTCAAACATTTCTTCAGCGATCCATTCGAATCTCTCTCAATTAAAATCGATTTATCCCCAACATCGATAGAAGCAACGATGTTGCATTGAGCAGAGTATCCAGAGTTATAAATCAATCCAGATTTCTCTACTTGTTCCAATTGACCGAATTCTTCACGACAAACGTATTGTTCCACTTTATTCGATACTCGATTGTAGACGAAGATCACCGTCTCTCCGAGTTTATCACTCCATTCCGAATACAATGGAAGTAGATCGGATTCGATGGTCTTCGTTTGACATGAACAGACATGTGGAACCAGTTTTCCGTTTTTGTTTTCGAAGAAATAATAGATACTATTTGAACGGGAGACTCCAATGAGACTGCAACGTCTGGATGAACATGTGGTCACTTGGATTTTACGTGAAGGTGGGGCAGCCGTTTGGATAGTTGATGCTTGAGACAGCGGAGGATTCCGGGAGGCTTGGTGAGTCATTCGGAAACTCTCTCAGATACAGTTACCTGAAGAATCGATAAATTGTAAGAAAGAAGAAAAGGGATGGGAGAGAAAGACTTAGGGGAGGGAGACGGTCCAAGATGACCAGACCGAGATTGCAGAATAAATGAAGAACAGTGAGAGACTCGAATAGAATAAGGAATGTCTTCGTCTATGAATCAGATGGCCTTTTCGTTGTGAGACCCTTCTGCACACAACGACTCGCATCGTGAGTAGGGACGAAACAGGGTCTGTGTATGTGGGTACAGATGAGAGACTGTATTACTGAACACCGTGTGACGTTACATCTAGTCATGTCTACCAGAATAAGAACAGACAACGTCGGCGTAGAAGGACATCGCATTGTTGACTCCATCAGAACTATGGGTGCAAATGTTACCAAGTCTAGGGAATACACAGAAAAAAAGCCTCCACCCTGTACACTCTCGGTTGTCGCCGACAACTTCTGAGCAAAGGTTAGGGGTTTCACAGGCTTTGAACTGATCTCGAGCAAACTTTGGACGAAAGTTGAGATTATCAATTTATCATCAGATCTTTGTCAGAACTTTGTAAACTTTTGAACTCAAGTCAAAAGCATGATGATGTGAATTTTTCGCGTGTCGAATTTTGGTCAGCTTAGCCTGTGTCTTTGCCTGAATCGGACTAAGGTTTGACCAAAAGTTGCCGGCGACAACCGAGCTACGTGGAGTCTCTTGATGTTTGACTCATCAACATATTCTTTATAATTATTGAAATGCGTGAAGCAGGTCACTTCTGGTTAGACAAAATTGGGTCTTGCTTTTGAAATAGTTTTTATTAATTTTGAAAGTCTAGAGAGGTTCAGTAAAATGGATTTACTCAAAGCGACATAGCCAATTCCTGAAACCCATTCATGTTCAGTTTCATGGAAAATAGCTAATGTCCTATTTCCAAGAGATGTGTTTATTTTGATCGAGAAGGCATCCTGAGTGCTCAGATATTTAATTTTGGTTTTACAATTCCATGTTTTTGTGAGAAAAAATGAAAATTATCAGAAGAAATCATTTATTCAGATATGAAAGTTCAAATAAGATAACGGAAAAAAGAGATTATTGAAAAGAAGAAAGTCAGTGAAGTCGTTGAAGTGTATTGTTTTTTTTAGAATTGGAATATCTGAAAATTAATAATATTGAATAAGAAAAACACGGGAAACAACTAACGGAATTATCTGCGTTAAGAGCTAGTGGATTCTTCATCAGTATCTTCGAAGTCAGGAAAAGGATAAGAATTCTCAACTAGAAGAGATTCTTGAACATCAGTTTTTCCCCTCCGCTGAAGACTTATTTCCTCAATAAACTGTTGCAATCTAGCTACATCATCTTTCTTGGAGATTTCTCTCTTTTTCCGAGATGATTTACTACAATCTTTTGGAATTTGGGAAGGATTTCTTTTCGATGAATTCTCATTCGATTCCTGTTTGGATGGGATACCGGAATAGAATTGTTCAGCGAAAGATTCCAACTCTTCCTCAGTGGGTTGGGGCTCAGATTCAGGGGATTTATGAGTAGGTTGAGCAGTTTTATTCAATCGAATAGTCGGGGGAACTGGTCGTCGAGATTGGGGTTTCACGAAGCTTGGTTGTTTTTCCAGCGCCTTCAGTTCCTCTTCTTCTCTCTTCTTGAATCTCTCGATCTCCTCTTTCTCCATTTGAGCCTCTCTTCCCGCAAAAAATTGTTTGTAATAGTCACTCGTCGATTGTTGACTTTCTTCCGGTACTCTGGTAGAAAAGCGAAACACTGGAGCTTTCACTGGACACTGGAGTTGGTTTTCAGCGTCTGAGTCTTCTGGGAAGTCTGATGATACATCAGGGACAATAAGTCTCTGAAGTTCAGTATCCTCGACTATTTTCTCTTCTTCCTTCAGAATCTGTGGTGGAATAGAACTCAATGATTGGGTTGCCAGTTCTTGTCGTTTTTCTCGAATGGCAGCTAACAACCTTTTCTTAAAACTAGCTGACTCGAGTTCTCGACGTTTAGATTCCAATTCTTGGAACGCTTGCTCTTTCATTATCTTCTCCCGTTCTTCTTCTTTCTTCAGTCTCTCCTTTTCCGCTTCAGCTGCTTTTCTTTCCTTGTATCGTCGAAAGTATTCCCGAATTATATGCCCAGCGTCAAGCTTAGTGTCTGTGGAGTTTCGAGGGTTAGGAAGGTCTTGCTGGTTTCTTGAAACCTCTTCTTGATTTCTTTTCGGTGGATTTTCTTGTGTTTCAAGGTTGATAGGAATTTCAGCGGATTTTGGAGGGGTTTCAGAATGATCAGAAGAGCTTTTGGGAACGTCTTTTGGAATCTTTTCATTTCCTTGAGCAGAAAAAGATTCAGAAGATCCACAAAACACCAAAGGCTGACTGATTTTCGAATCAGAGATGACTTCGTTCTTCTTCAGTTCCTCCTCCTTTTTCTTCTTACTTGCCTCCTCTCGTTTCTTCATCTTCTCAACCTCTCTTCTCATTACAATAAACGTCTGAACAGGAGCCGGAGGCATCTTTACAAACTGTTTCTTCACCTGAGAGAACTGCTCCTTTTTTATCCGTCCATCAGAATCTCTCATAATCGCTGTGACCGGTTGACCAGTGATCACAAAAAGTAAGCTCGCAGTCATATCCCTCGATGGATCATAGACTAACTCTGGATAGGAAACCTGCTCGAAGCACTTAGTCGTTGTGTTGCATGAGTATTTCTCCATGAGTCGAGTGAAAGAATTGAACACGTGGATGACATATTTTCCGTCTTCTGCCCTCTCATAGTACTTCGGATAAAGGTGATCCTCGACGACAGTCTTTGGACAAGTATGGCAGGTGAAACGGTGAAAGTTACCGGTTCTTTCTTCGTAATAAAAACATTTATAAGTGTCCGATCCATAATCAAAGACGTTGACAATCTCTCTGTTAGTGGCAAGACAAATGGTGATACTGAATTCTGGAATTCTGGAGATATAGTCTTCATATGCAGAATCCTCGTTTTCCTCATCTTCAAAATCACTTGAATCATCTTGATCTTCTGAATACTCTTCCTCCTCTTCTTTTTCTCTTTCCATCTCTTCCACCTCATTCATCAGAATTGTTCTGACGTCCGTCGAAGGCAAATAAATGAATCTATCTCCGAATTCCAATTGTTTTCTCATTGATCCATTCGAATCTCTCTCAATTAAAATGAATTTCTCTCCGACATCAATGGAAGCGATGATATTGGATTGAGAAGAGAATCCAGAGTTATAAATCAATCCAGATTTCTCTACTTGTTCCAATTGACCGAATTCTTCACGACAAACGTATTGTTCCACTTTATTCGATACTCGATTGTAGACGAAGATCACCGTCTCTCCGAGTTTATCACTCCATTCCGAATACAATGGACGCAAATCGGCTTCCGTTGTTTTTGCCTGACACGAACAGACATGGGGAATCAGTCTTCCCCTTTCGTGTTCGAAGAGATAATAGAATCCATTTGGACGAAGAACTCCGATGACATTGCAGCCTTCGGTTGAGCACTCGGCCACTATGAGTTTAGGTGGAGGTGGGGCAGCCGCTTGAATCGATGATGAGTGGAACATCGGAGGATTACGGTAGGCTTGGTGAGTCATTCGGGAACACGTTCAGAGACAGTTACCTGAAAAATCGATAGATTGAAAGAAAAAAGAAAAGAAATGGGGGAGAGAGGAGGGCATTCAGAGTGATGTTTCTCAATCTGAATGAGGAAATCGAAGAGAGGACTTGAGGGAAGAGAGAAACGGTCCGAGATGGAAAGAACTTCAATTGACAACATAAATGACCTAGACTAAATGAATAGACTGTGCAACTGCTCTGTATTTGTGTTCTCAAGTAGAATGAATAATCCAGATGGATTGTCTTCTACCATAACTCAGAGACCTTTTCGTGACGAGACCCTTCTGCGCATAACGACGCTCATCGTGATCAGGGACGTCATTGCGGCTCTGGGTGAGAACAGATGTCGTCGATCAGGGAAGGTTGAGGTAAATAATGTTCAGTCAGAAAATTTCCTGAGGGCTATAGAAATTCCACCACAAGATTATAAAGTTGCACTAGTAAATGCTTTCTGTGTCAAATACTGAAAACGAGATGCAAAAGAGACTGAAACGTGAAATATACAGAATGTACAGTAGCGGCAACTTGAATATCACCATCATTATCATGAGTCTGTGCTCGGCTCTTTCTGCGATGAATATTGTTGAAAACAATATTTCTTTGTTCCTTTTCTCGAAATAAACTAACTTTATCTCTTTTCCTATTCTTTTCCAATCTATCAGTTTTGTAGGTTATCGTATCTTGGAATGATTCCTTCTTCTTATCTCTTCATTTTTCAGGTAACTGACTCTAAACGTGTTCCCGAATGACTCACCAAGCCTACCGTAATCCTCCGATGCTCCAATTATCTACTTTTTTTCTATGAATATTATTTTTTATTAAATTATTTTTTTCAAAATAAATGTAGTCCCTAAATACTCTTCAGCGCTTTGTGAACCCAAGTGACGATCAACAGATTGGATCGCTCATAAAGTGTCCCGATGATCGAATGCTACACACAGTGTGACACCGCATTATTGCCCTCCAACGATAGCAGATGACAGTATCTTTGACTGAGGGCAATAAGTATTATGAATCTGTTCTTGACTCTTACCCTCCGAAGAGATTCTTCTAATCGATTCTGTCGTTTGAGTCTTCTGTAGGTTTCTGGTCTCTTTGTGTGTGTGCATGTCACCATTCAAATTGATGTGTTTACAGGGGTCATTTGGCATCTTTTTCCTTTCGTGAGTCTACCAGAGTCTGCTTGGCCCAGAACCCGGCTGGTTCTTTTATGAAAACAAAAAGAATCTTTTGACCGTAGTCCTTCAAATTTGTTTTTCATGGTTTATTTTCGATTTTAAACATAAAAAATAGAACATTCAAAGCTTTCTTTATTTTTTTTGTGCCTGACCCTCAGATCGGATTCTAGGCCACAGCTGGCATGATATCAGATCTCCCGGGGCCACCTGTGCGTCTTCTGTCCAATGGTTCTACCGCACCCCGGGTGGTCGTTTGCCCTCTTCTCTCCTCTCATTCTCTTTCTTTTCTCTCTCTTCTTCTTTTCTCAATTTATTGATTTTGCAGGTAACTGTTTCTCCTACGAATGGCTCAGCCTTCAAGGCCCCCGGGACTTTTGACTCCACCTCCAAAACTGATAATCTCAAAGTGTACTGTCAGTAAAAGAGCAGTGATTGGAGTCCTTCGTCCGAATAAATCCTATTATCTCTACGATTTTGATTCGAATAAGAGTCAACTGATTCCTCATATCTGTTCGTGTCAACTCAAAGTCACAGAAGCCGATTTGAAGCCGTTGTACTCGGAACGTCATAAGGGAACGAGTTCGACTGTGATATTTGTCTACAATCAAGTATCGAATAAAGTGGAACAATATGTGTGTCGAGATGAAATGTATCGATTGGAACAAGTAGAGAACACTGGATTAGTCTTCAATCCATCAGCTGTCTCTCAATCCAATACAATTGCCATTCTCAGAGGGCACAGGACAAATGAGTTTGTGGTTGTGGAAAAGGATTCGAATGGGAAACTGAGAAAATGTTTGGATGAAGGAGGAAGAATCAGTCAATTGGGACCAAGAGAAGTGATTACTGTAATTGGAAAACAAGTGAAGAAGATTGAAGAGAATAGAGTGAGAGAGGATGGAAATAGATATGAGAAGGAGGAGGATTCTGATTATTCTGATTATGGAGATTATTATGAAGAAGATGAAGAAGACCAGGAATACTACAATCACATTGACTCTCTTCCCCAATTCAATTTAACTGTCTCTCGTAACACTCAAGTTGTCTATGCATTCAATTATCTTTCAAAAGACTACGAAACCTTCTGTTATGACGAAAAGACAGGAGACTTCCTTCCAATCGACTGTTTTCCCGATCCAAAACACGTCGTCGAATCACATCTCTATCCAAAATACGTCGAGTTGGATTCCAACAAAAAGACCATCATCCACGTGTATAATTCATTCAATCGGAAAATGGAAAAGTATTGGTTTGACCTGAAAAACAACTGTTTTGAACAGGTTTCTTATCCGAAATTAGTCTATGATCCATCGAAAAACACGACTGCAAACACTGTTTGTCTTTGTTTTCATCAACAGAGAGTGATTATTTTAATGAGAGATTCTGAAGGAAGAATGAAGAAAGAAGAACATTGTTCAGTGAAACAAAGATTCGTTCCAATGCCTCCGTCGACTGTGAAAACGTTCATTGAGAAGAGAAAAAAGCAGGATGAGGAGAAAAAGAAAAAGAGGAAGAGGACGTATTCTGATGATTCTTCCGCACGGAGTTCACCGAAAAGAAAGGAGATAACTCCATCTCCGGAAAGCTGGGCAACACTTGAGAATGAAGTTTCTGGAATTGATTTGGAGAATGAGGATCCAAAAGAATCGGATCCAGTTGATTCTTCAAAGAAACAATAACTTTATGATTCTCTTTTTTTCTTGATCTCTCATTTTTTAATGAATAAATTCTGTGACATAATGTGTTTCAATTGGTTTAATGAACATAAAGATGTGATAGAAAAAAACTGAAAGAATATGGTTTTTTGACAAAAAGATTAGAATGAGACGGTGAAAAGACCGTTAAAAGAGTATTCTGAAAGCGGAAAACTATTTAGGACCACGATGAAATTAAAAATAGATAGAACAGATAGACCGAAGATGAACCTAGGTCTCGAAGAAGTTGAGGTCACTCACTGGAAGAAAATGAAATGAATATGAAACAGGTCAAGGTGAGACCCGATTTTTTACCTAATTCCAAATGTATCACCCTACCCAATCTTTTGTAGAGGTCCCTACTGCTGTGCAGTTAATCTGGAATACCTGACGTCACACGGTGTTCAGTCTCTCCATCTATCCAACAGAGGGTCTTTAGTCTAGTCGCAGTGTGTTCACGATGAGAATCATTGTGTGCAGAAGGGTCTCGCAACGAAAAGACCAGATAGTTACTGACAAACGGCTCTATTCATTGGCCTGCGAAGAGTCTTCTTGTCTCTTCTCAGGGTTTTTTTGACTGTCTCCCTCTATCCCTTCTTCTCCTCGAGACAGATTGCCTCATTCTGTCTGGAAAGGACCTCATCTCTTTCCCTTTCTTCTTCTCCCAACTATTGATTTTTCAGATCTCAATTTCCAAATGTGGAACCAAACAAACTCTCCAATGCTCCAATCAACTTTCTCTCCTGAGCTAAAAATCACAAAATGCAACGAAAGTTTCGTAGCCGTTATTGGTGTCTCCCGTCCAAATGGAGCCTATTATCTCTATGATTTCGATTCAGAGAAGAGTCAACTGATTCCTCATGTATGTTCTTGTCAAGCGAAGACTACGGAAGCCGATTTGATGCCGTTGTACTCGGAACGTCAGAAGGATTTGACTGTGATATTCATGTACAACCAAGTGTCGAATAAAGTGGAACAATATGTGTGTCGAGATGAAATGTATCGATTGGAACAAGTTGAAGACACTGGATTAGTATTCAATCCATCATCTGTTACCCAAACCAGTGTAGTCGCCATTCTTAGAAGGGACAGGGAGATTGTGGTAATTGAGAAGGATTTGAATGGGAATCTGAGAAAATGTTTGGAAGAGGAAGGAAGAATCAGTCAGTTGCCATCGAGAGAAGTGATTACTGTAATTGACAGGCAAATCCAGGAGATGGAAGAGGATTATGAAGAGGAGGATGAGGAGGATTCTGATTATTCCTATTTGGAAGATTTTGAAAATGACGAAGACGGTTCTGAAGATGATGAAGAAGACGAGGAAGATGTTTCTGAAGATGATACAGAAGATTCTGAACATTACGATGACAGTAACCCCCCGTTTGTTTTAACTGTCTCCAAGAAGGTCCTTGCATTCAACTACATTTCGAAGAACTACGAATCCTTCTGTTATGACGACAAGACAGGAGACTTCCTTCCAATCGATTGCTCTCCTGACCCGAATCAAGTCATTGAATCCCATCTCTATCCGAAATACATGGAGACAATTGAACTGGGAACAAATATATTCCATGTCTACAATTCTTTGACTCAGAAAATGGAAAAGTACTGGTTCAACAAGACGACAGAAGGATTCGAAGAGGTTCTGGCTCCTGAATTAGTCTATGATTCATCGAAAGACACGACGGCAACTCTACTTGTCACATTCATTTACCCAAACAGAGCACTTATAATTATGAAAGATTCTGAAGGAAGATTGAAGAAAGAGGCTTGTTTTACAGGAGTGAATAATTATATTCCAATGCCTCCATCTTCAGTCAAGACGTTGACAAAAGAAGAAAAAGAAAAGGGTACACCGGAGAAAAACGTTTTCGATTCTTCTTCCGAAGAATTATTGGGGCTCTTGCAAAACTTTTATGCGATGTGTTTCCAATGATTCAACAACGGAATAATAATATCATTTTTGTGTTTGTTTTCTTTTCTTTTTTAAATTTTTTTAATGAATAAATTCTCTGAATCAAAGTCTCTGTATATTCTTTATGTAGTCTCTGAATAAACTGAGTTTTCCGTCCAGGAAGGGGGTTTCTAGCTACAATGATATTCGGAAGATGTGATCCGAAACTTATTGATTATGGAGTCGTTTACACATCTGAATGTTGTCCTTATGTAATCCCGTTGACACATTTTGCTAATAAAAATCTCTGAGAATGGTTGGTGTAATCATAAACAGAAAGAGATCTGACTGATTCATAGTTAAGGCTTCCATACGGACGGGCGGACGGACAAGAGTCGTACGTACTGAATTTTGTCGTTATGGAAGCCTTAATCATACGTAGACGTACTCCTTAACAGTCCAAATCTGGTTAGCCGACGGATTTCGTTCTTCCGAACTGAAGTTATTATTGTTCGTTGCTTGTTGGTTCAGGTATTCAAAGTGAGAGTCAATTTTCTATTTTACGAATTCGAAAAAAAAATTGAAAATCTTGCCTCAAAAACTCCTCGAACCAGAAGTTACTCGTTCTGGATGAGACGAGGTTAGTCTAATAATTGAAACCTTTAATTTTGAATACAGTGTTTAATTCTGGTATTGGAATGCCTCAAATGTTGATCGAATGCCTCTGTGCAAAAAGCAAAGACTGTGCAGTTCGTCCTTACCAGGGTCATTACTTTTGCCACGTCACACAGTGTTTAGCTAATGATCTCGAGTCTCTGTGAGTGTGATGAAGGCAACAGACGGGGGTCTCACAATACTCTAGGTGCTTTAACACGCGTCTTCATGACAACCGACTGTACAAATCCTCGTTTTCGTCCCTGCTCTCGCAATGTAAGACGTCGTGCGCAGAAGGGTCTCGCAACGAAAGGCCATCGAACATGCAGTACTTATAAACGCCTTTTTATACACTTTCTGTCATTCAGTCCATTTTGATCATCAAGATCCTTTTTTTTTCTCCCCCATTCCCCCATTTCTTTTCATGTTTCAATATCGATTTTACAGGTTACTGTCTTTCAAAAAGTTCCCGAAAATGGCCAATCAAGGATATCCTCCGATTCAACCCCAACAACAACCTCCATCCCCACCAAGACTGATCTCTTTGAAATGTTGCATCGATAAGACGAATATCCTTGGAGTTCTCCGTCCAAATGGATCATATTATCTCTACGAATTCAATTCAAAAAGACACCAATTCATTCCCCATGTCTGCTCGTGTCAAACGAAAACTTTCGAATCCGATCTCCGTCCGTTGTATGCGGAATACAGTGATAAACTTGAAGAGACGGTTCTTTTTGTCCATAATCAAGTGTCGAATAAAGTGGAACAATACCGTTGCCAACACGATTGGGACAATTTGATTCAGGTGAAAAGAACTGGATTGGCCTATAATCCGTCATCTGTCATGGCATCCAACGTCCTGGTATTCATTGAAGAAGCCGGTGTTACTTTGACATTCGAAAGAGGTCAAAATGGATTTTTGTTGAAGAGTCAGAAGAGTAAAAAAGGAAAAGTGAGATATTTGTCTCCACAAGAAGTGATGACGGAGATTGTGCAGAAGGTTCGGGAAAAAGGAGGAGAAGAACAGGAAGAGAAGGATCCAGAAGCAGAAGAAAAGAAGTCGGATTACGAGAAATACATTGATTCCCTCCTCCCATTCGATTTCACTGTCTACCGTAATACCCAAGTGGTCATTGCTTTCAATTACATTTCCGAGAGCTACGAAACTTTCTGTTATGATGAAATGCACGGAGAATTCATTGAATGTACACTTCCCGAAGGAAAGAAATTCGTCAAAACGTCGGATTTGATTCCAAAATACATTGAAAGAGCTGAAGACGGAAAAATGATCATCCACGTGTTCAATGATTTCACTCGGAAAATGGAGAAGTATTGGTATAACACTGCGACAAAGTATTTCGAACAAGTCGCCTATCCAGAACTGATCTTCAATCCATCGAAAGAATCAGATGCATGTAACCTTTTAATTTACACTGGAAAACAATATGTGATGGCTATTATGAGAGATCCGGAAGGATTCTTGAAAACGGAGAAATACTGTCAGAATACGGAACAGTACATTGTAATGCCTCCAGAACCAGTGAAAACGTTCATCGTTTTGAAGAAAGAAGAGCAGAAGAAGAAAGAAAAAGAGGAAGAGGAGAGAAGAGAGAGACCAGTTCCCAAAATGCCTTCCGGATACATTGAGCCATTTTCATCTGGATGGGTTGACCCGGATCGGGAGATGCAACGGACTACATTGAACAAAAGCGATCGAGTGTATCATTCTTCGATTCCTGGTCGATTCCCAAAGAAGATTTCCGAGGTAGATAGTCGATCAAAAAAGACAATCGACAGATATCCGCTCGAATTAAGAGATGAATGCAATACTGATTGGATTACCCGGAGTCTATTGGAACAGGCCGACAGAATGAATCCAAAGGATGCTTTCTTGAAACCAAATCAGTTTTATAAAACTACAGTATCCGAGAAGGTTCCAGAAGTTGATCCTTCAAAAGAAAAACATGTTGATCGGACACCAAACAAATTCAAAGAATGGGAAAAAATGGAAAGAAGCTTGTTCGGAGGTGACAAAAAAATCACTTTTTGAATTATACTTTTGAGTTTTTAAAATTTTTTTTTCTCTTTTCTGATTTTTTGTTTGGTGAATAAATGGGTTTTATTAATTGCTGAAGTGTTTTGAGTTGGAAAAAAATATACCGAAGACAGTTCACATGCGCTCAAAGAAATCCTCAAAGTCATTAGTGAAAGCCCATCATAAAATATGTGAGCCACATATTTTATACTTGTGGAAAGCCCACCATTTTTTTCTATTGCCGTATTGATTTCAAAAGACACTCTAATAATAAAAATCGTCCTAAACCTAACTCCAACGGCTGAATTCTGTAAAAGACAGCCATTATCTAACTAACAGCAGTTCAAAAATTGACCTATACATGTTCTACAGACTTGTTGAATGTTTCATATCGGCTGTTAAATAACATAAAAGAGCAAAACAGAAATTTTTGATTGTACAGATTTATTGATTCAGAATGAAAGGAAAAAAGAGAAAAAACCATTCGATTGAAAAGAGAAATGATAGCTTATGAAATGGTATTTGAGACTGAACAGCTATCGATTTGAAAGAGAAATGAGGTTTTGTGGAGTGGCCATTTGAGAAACATGAAAAGTGATTGGATAGATCAGAAGACAGTGAAGAGATCGATCGAAGAGAGAGAGTAGATCAATGGAATGTTCATTGATGATGTGGATTGTAACGAAGAACAGCCGATGGTGGAGAAGCAGAAATGTTCTTGTTGAATTCTGAAAATGAATTGATTAAGAATGATCAGAAATGAAATCATAACACTTACTCTTTGAGAAGTTCTTCTTTGGAACAAATGGAGTTTCATCATCACTCTCTTCTTCTCCCTCTCCTTCGTAATCTCTTGATTCCAAATGATACTTCTCCGTCTTTTCCTTCTTATTCTTCTCATCAGTTCTTGTTCTGTTTCTTCGTGAAACTCGTGCATTTCTCGGAAGAATCGGCAGTTTTGCCAGTTTCTCCGCCAACGAAACTTTCATCGAGGCCAAACTCTTCTCAATGTCGCCTTCGATCGACTCACATCCTCTACATTGGTGATCGATGAGGACATCTCGGTACTTTCCGTATTCCAATGTCTTTTGAACTTTTCCCGAAGAAGAGAGCAGTCCCACCAAACGAGTCGTCGATTCAATCGGACACTTCCAAGTGATCATTCGATCCTCGTGGATTATTGATACTGCCACTACCATTTCTTACCTACAAACAGCACAAGAATTAGTTATCGAATGAGAGAGAGAGAGAAAAAAAGATAGAAGTGGAGAATGGAAACAAGTTACAGATATTCAAAATCAATAACTTATAAGGAGTGCAAGAAAGAAGAGGAGAGAGAAGAAGAGAGGAGTCACCACTTGAACAGGTGCACCCAGACTACGAATGACCATCCCCTGTCCTCTTCTAGACGACTGTCTTGAAACGAGGGGAACGTGCAGATGGGTCTTGTAACGATCTTACCCATGAACGTGAATGGGGAGGAGACTGTGTGACTGGAGTGTTAACCCCAGTCAGAACTCTGACAGAATAAGCAAAAAGATCAATGGAGTGAGAAGAAGATGTTTGGAAACAAGAAGGCAAATGAAACTCGTTTATGAGGTTCTTATTAGGGTTGCTCTGTACCGGGGTAACATCAATTTCTTTTAGCGTACAAGAGAGGGGAAATAGTCTATACTGAACACGGTGGGCTGATATTCTAGGAGTCGTTATATATGGAAGGAACTGAGAAGAAGAAGAAAGAGGAGTCACCTAAACAGGTCATTAGCAAAATGGTGGTAGTTAAAGAGAAAAAGAAGTGGAGAGAGTGACAAGATACTGTATGGGAATAATCAATAATAAATGAAGAGTGCAGGAGAAGGAAAAGAAGAAAGGGAGAGAGAAGAAAAGAGGAGTCACTACTTAAAAAGGTGCACTCTGACAACAAATGACCATCTTCTGAGTGACTACCCCATTTCAGCCCGCGAAACTTGGGTCTTGACACGATATCTTGTTATTGACTGGCGGGAGAGAGGGATTTGAATGAAGAGAAGAGGGGTTCTGTAACAAAGAGGGGATAAGGGAGTTCGAGGGGTGGTATGACAATCTGTGTATTCATAAGTTGTCTGTTATAGTTGCAGACTGACCTAACTCATAAGAGTGACGTCATGGGACTGTTCATGTCGAGGGTAAAAGGATGTGACGCGGGAAACTGGGTTCGGGATTGATAGTTATCTCTCACAAGAAACTCTTCGGAAACTGAATAATATTAATTATATTTATTGATAAGGACTATAAAGGCACTAATATAAGAACGATGAGTTATGGTGCCGGGGCAATACTAAAACAATATGGGTCTAGACCAACTAGAGAACGATGGGAGAAACCTGAGGCATCAAGAAATCAACGGTTCCTTCCTAGATAAATTCCCAAGGAAGGCTTTAGAGTTCTTACCCTCTACTGCGTCCCAGGCTGTCTACAGTGGTACTGTACGTGTAAAAATATCTGGAGCCTGACATGTTTCCCCAAACTTTCTGAAAAAAAAAGAGTTTTTCCTGTGTCCCATAGTAGATATCCCGTGACCTCTTCTCTTTGATTCCCCTATAAAAGGTATTTTTAATCAAAAAGAATAATCATATCGATTCTCAGTCTGCTTATCGCTGTTAAGCAGCTTCTAATTTCCAATGAAATATCATCTACTCCTCCTGCTTTTCCTTCTCGGAATCCTTCAAATCGAAGCCAAATCTAAAACGAATGATCATTTGAAGGACATTGGAAAACGATTTCTTGAAATCAAAGCAATCAATAGTGAGTGATGGGTCTGATCAAAAGTCGAAGATTCCCGTTTTCAGGGCAAATTCTACGATGGCGATTTGCTTCAAGAACTCCAGAAGAAACACAAGAAGCAAAGAATATGTCTGCTCAATTGATTGCCAATTACATTCTGATGCAGTCATCGCTGGAGAATGATGAATATTCTGAAAGTGCATATGTCATCTATAGTCTGATGACAAGTGATTTTCAAGGAGGCATTTGTGGAGATGAAATGGATTTGAATTACTGTAGGTTACTGTAGGAGAAGAAGAAATAGAAGGAAAGGTTTCAGATAAATTTACAAAGTACTGGAACCAGCAACGATCGAGATACCATAAAAATGATTTTGAGGTGAGGGGATGGGACTATTCCTTACAACTAGCGTCTAATTCTTCCAGCATCTCACATGGCGTATGATTGGACCAAACGACGATCTTTTATATATGACATTCCTCGTTTCATTCAAAACTCATAATATTTGGGGATATTCTGCCAATCCATCGTATCTCGTTCAAACGGAACTCCGTGGAGACAATGAATTCAGTAATTACTCTATAACAGCTATCAAAGAAGTGGGTGCATGTACTGAGAAAGGGACCGTCCAACTGAATGAAACTGATATTGTCTTATCCCTCTATCAAAGGGATCCGGAAAGAGTTTTGACTTCACAATGGATCAAAAAACACGTGGAATGGTTGTTTCTGAATAAGATCGAAGGACCGGTGATTACTAGTGGTTGGATGTCGAAAACTGCTCCAGTGGGATTCGAAGGAACGACTTGTCGACAAACAGGAATCTTAAATGACGAGGGGATCCCCGAACAGTATCCAAATCCTCAAAACATAAAAACAATGTTCTCGTGGTGGAAGAAGTTTCAGATAATGTATCATATTGCTACTGATGAGGTATATTTTTCGGTTTTGTTGTAGTTTGGGGTCCCTTCAACCTGATTGTGAGTAAAAAATAGGGTTCCCTTCGAGTAACCTTAAAAAACAGGGGTGCCTTCAGAAAAGTATTGTTCCCTTCAGGATTCATTTAAAAATTAGAGGCCCCTCATATTTTTTAACCTTATCAAGCCTGATGGGACCCCTATTTTTCTGAATGGACCCCTATAGATTTATTCATTTTTTTCTAGGCGGAACCCATAAAAATCCAACTTTTGGGTGACGAAAACGAGAATTATGTGTATCGATTGACGATGAAAGTTCAAATGGGAACTCGAACAGAAATGCCTGTGAAGACATTTGAATTCAAAATTAAAATGAGTAAAGTAAGGCTTAAAGTTCAGAATCAATTGGTAATGGATTTATTCAGAATGAAAAGAATTATTGGTCGATTAATAAATTCGAAGTGATGTGTCCACCGAATCCAGATATCACTTTGAAACAACAACATTTGGAGAATTATAATCAGATTCTTATCAAAAAGTGAGAAATCTTTCTCAACCATCTTGCTCATTTCTAATTTCAGAATAAAACAAATGAATGAGACGGGTGATTCGTGGTATTTGGGGACTGACGTTTTGAAAGAACTCTTCCATCCGACTCACGCAGAATTCACAAAGTGTAACATAACACAGAAAGAGAAAGTAGCTTCTTTGGGTATTCTAATTCTTATTTTCATCTTTTCATCTTCTTTTTCTTCAGAATCCCTCCAACAATCCTTCTTCGATGAACGGTTTTCTTACAAACATATTTATGAGATGGCCCCTGATTCAGTAAATGAATACGGACATTTAGAAGATGAATATGAAAGTGTTTATTGGGATATTGAGATGAGCTTTGACAGTCCAAATGAACGGTCATGGGCATTAGTGAAATGGAGATTCACAATGGAATGGAGTGACGATATTCAGTTTTATGAAGTCACTAAATTGGATATCGGATGTGCTAGATTGAAAGCCAAAGAGAACTTTTCTTATTCAGGAGTCAGGGGGATTATATGAAATGGGTTTGAGAGAAGTTGAAGTTGTTGTGTATTTCAAAACGCTACATCGACCTTTTCCAACACGTTCAAATAAAAACGTGACCTTTGCCCCGTCTTCTATTTCCACGTTTTCCACTCTTCCAAGTTTCTTCTCTCCCATCCAATCACTTCTTCTCCTTCTTCAATTAATCAATTTCCAATGGATTTTCTAATCGTTATTATTTCTCTTTCGCTTTCAATTATTCATTCACAGATAACAAAAGGAGGTGATCATCGCTCTTTAATTGAAAACAAATGAGTCATTTTCAGTTTGCCCCGACAATGAACGGCACGGCAGATGTTCTATAGAGGAAGATTGTCCGAAGGAATCGAATTGTTATCGAGATATTTTGGTTTTGAACGGATATAATGGGGAAAGGGAATTCGGGTGTTGTTGTGAGTTCTAGGAGTTCTATCTTTTTTAGGAATAGAGATATAAGAAAGGTTTCAATTGATGAAATATTGCTCACAATATGAGCTATATTTTAACAGTTGACAACTTTTTTGTATCTGCTCTTCCAGCTGAGATATCCAGTTTCAAAGAATGATAATTCCAGCATCTCGTTGTCCAGTTACCAATATGCCATATGGGACCGAGTACGATGAATCAACCGATTCGATGATTTTTTCTTGTTCTTCTGGAAATATTTCGTTGTTTTATCAAGATAAAACCAAAGATGAAAATAGACTATTGAATCAAGAATACGGTTGTTGTCCCCTGCCTTATTCTGATTTCACTTATGGAAAGAAGAGCGGAAAAGTGGTCAATGAGAGTTATTCACTTCCAACAGGTTAGTTTTTGTCTGAGATAGAGAGAGAGAGAGAGAGAGAGAGAAAGAGAGAGAGAGAGAGAAAGAGAGAGAGAGAGAGAAAGAGAGAGAGAGAGAGAGAGACCGTTAGACCGTCTAGCTTCTCTGCGCTCTCTCTGAACTTCAATGGTTGAAGTTCAACCCGCTGTAACTCGAAAACTAGAAGAGATAGGGAAACGTTTCAAAAAACAAAAATGATCATTTTGAGTCATTCTATCGATTGGTATATTTTATAAAACAATTTGAAAGATTTTAATTTTATTAAAACTCTTTTTTTACTAAATTAAAAAATCCCTTCCAGGTTGGTCCCTCGACTTCTCAACCGGCAAAGTGTCTTCTGAAATCCATCAATGTTGTACTGCAGAAGACTGTAATTCGAATCAATACTGTGGAAGAGTTCGGAATCCAATCGACGGAAAACTTGTGGAGAAAACAAATAATTTCGTATGTGCAAAACACTCGGATTTCGATAAATCGGATGGGAAATTGAGCTTCTGCTACACATGTAAGAGTCTTTATTCCAAAACTTTCTTTCAATTAAATTTCAGATCCAGAAGTGAATTACACTGAATTGGGAATATCTGAAAACGAGAAGCTGTTCTTAGATGATAGACAATTGTGTTTGGATCAATCGGATTGTTGGAATTCCAGTCATTACTGTCATTATTTCGGAGGAAATAATCAATCGATTGGATCTTGTTTCCCTCTGATTGGAAATTTAGGGAAATGGGCTGGGGCCGAAGATGCATTCATAATTCCTGGAGAGGGGTGTCAGTCAGATGAGGAATGCGATGAACAAGGATTCAAATGGTTTTCGTGAGTTCTTTTATAAGAAAGAGAAAGCTAAGCAGCGTTTGGGATGTAGGCAGAGGTCAGGAGAGGTAGTTAACGTCTGAGTAGCGCTCAAAATATAAAAACAACTTCATTGGCACCTTACCTACAGTACAGTAAAAAAATTGAGTTCTGTGCTCTCCAATTCCAGAAAAAACAGCTTTCAAAGCTGAGTAATCAATTTAAAAATAGCGTCAAAACCATTCTGGCTCTATTGTAGTTCAGGGGTCCCTTCAGGCTTCAATAAGAGTCCTTTATATACTTTTTGAGCCTATTAAGCCTGAAGTGTTCCCTTTTCTACAACATTTTCAGATATCGATGCCAGCCGCCAATAGAAGGATCAACAGTCAATGGAAGTGTTTGTGTTGGATGTGAGTTCTCTCTCTCTCTCTCTCTCATAATCTACCCATTCCAGATGAATCAATATGTTCTGAATCAGCCCTCTACCTCCATGGAACTAGTTTCGGATGCAAATCGGACAAAGAATGCGAAGACTCGACACTAAACTACAGTAATCACTCGCCTGCCTGTGTCACTCATCCAGTTATCGAAACGGAAACCGCTTGTTGTTATGGTTAGAAACTTCTCATTTCCATTTAATTACAGTATTCTTTAGAAATGTCATCGTGTCGATATCATCTGGATATCCATCCATACGGTATCCCTCCTCTCAACTCATCCATGTGTCTTACGGATTCGGAATGTCAGGATCTTGCGGAGAATATGATGAGGAGTCAGAAAGAAAGAAAAGTGTTAATGTAATATTTCTTATTCAATTCCCCCCATTTTCTTTCATTTTCAGAGGCCGTTGCATGGAAGAAATCGAGGGGCAACTCGGAAAATGTTGCATTTCAGATATCTCTTCCCTCTGTCCCATTGGAAAATCATTGATTCCTCCGATTAAGTGTTCAGATCATCCGGATTGTGGATTGAATGAAAAGACGGGATGGTGTGGAGACAAGGGATTCTGTTGTCGAGATTTCGATGGAGATGACAGTTGGATGTGTCCTGATCAGAAGACGATTCGATTGAAACAACCGGAATGTGAAGAGGAGGGGAAGTGGTGTGAAGGGAATGCATGAGTTTGTATTATGAAAAGATGCTGTCCTGCTGGTGAGTCTAGCAGACGCTAAGCGAGGTTCCTAGCAGTTTTACGGGTCTGAGAATCAGTCAGAGTCAGTCAGAGAAAGCGTTGGATTTTAGCAGCGTCCTGGTTAAAGGAGGAATGAAGTAGATTTTAATAATTTGAAATTAGATGTAGTTTTGAATTCTGAACACTTTTTCTGTTGACAACTTTCTCTGAAAATGTCTCTAAATGCCTTAAAAAATCGGTTTGAAATGGGGGAGATTTGATTATTGAGGAAGAGTTTTTGCAACCTCGGCCACGGGGTTTTGGACCGCTCCAGTGACTATTTTCTTTGAAACTTTTATATTTTTATTGAATATATATTTCATTGATAGACTGAAACTTTAAAAAAAAACGAAAAATAGCGTCTGGAGCGGTTCAAAACCCCGTGGCCGAGGTTGCAGAAACTGTTCCACCATAATCAAGTTTCCTCATTTCAAGCCAATTTTTAAGACATTTAGAGAAATTTTCAGAAAAAGTTGTCAACAGAAAAAATGTTCAGAATTCAAAACTACATCTAAATGTTCAAATTATTGAATCCCACATCAGCCCTCCTTTAAGCAGGTATCTGATCATCACCAGCTCATCCCCTTCTTTCCAGTAACCTCTTCCGCCAACGGCACCCATTTGTGGGCGGAGTCTCCGTGGTACTACCATAATCTGACGTGCCAGGATACTGTAGATCTACCCCCAGATATGGATATGATCTATTGTGATCCAAAAAGACAAGTGGTCACTCGAATGACACGTGGCGATCAATGGATGGCGAGAATTCAATCCGCTTTCTATAGATATTGTTCGAGTAATCAGTGAGTCTGCATTCAGAATCTGATTCCAAATTCCCAAAATTTCCAGAAATTGTTCGAATATTTCATCGGATTTAGTATGTGTTCAGGAGACGAATGGACTCTACAGATGCCATACTTATTACGATGTCAGTTTGTCCGGATGTCCTCCTCCTTCTCAATCTTTCTGTTTTCAGCGTCCTCTCCGATGGTATTTCCTCATCATTCCAACTATAATTCTGATGTTCGTCGCCTATAAATGCAGTTTCGAATGGTGGAATGAAATGGAAAGAGATGCAATTAATAATATTGAATTGTATATGTAATCTGTTTATAAATTATTTATTGATTCCTATCATATTGTTCTCTAAGATGCTCTAAAAGTGGTTCCAAACCGATTCCTTTTTGGGCGGAGACTGGAAAAACGGGGAAATTCGGGAAGAGGGAGGAGAAATGGGCGTGGTCTTCCTGGAATGAATCGGAATGGAAAAGAGGGTAAAAAGAGTCAATTACCTCTTGATTGTTCTCCGATAAATCAATTTTATTAATGACAATTGTAGTCGCTCGATCTCCCAAACCCTTCTGATATCCTTCTAATTCCACTCGAAGCATTTTGTATTGATCCTGAAGACTTCCCACAGAATAATCGAGAACATACCATAAGCATCTGAAATTGAGATTACTGTATCAACAGATTACTGAGCCCACTCACTGGCATCTTTCAATATGTTTCAGAAATGAAATACCAAGTCCCTTATTCAAATGGGCGTCTTCAATGAGTCCGGGGATATCTGCGACAGCGATCTGTTCGAAATCTTCGTAGAAAACGACGCCGATATGGGGGCGGAGACTGGTGAATGGGTAGGATGCCACTTTGGGTTTCGCTCGGGAGATGGAGCGGAGAAGGGATCTGAAAAAACAAAAAAAATTAATCGAAACAAATTATTTTGCTCGAAAAAATATCGAACCCGTCACCAGTCGTCTACAAAACGAGAGCGTAACTGACTGCGCCATGTGGCCGAATTTGGACAGGGGATCTAGAAAGCTTTAAATGCAACTCACGATTTGCCGGCATTCGGGAATCCGACTAATCCAGCTGTCGCCATTACTCGCATTTCGACGTCATATATCAACTGAAACTCTTTTTTATCTTCAGAATACCCCGTGTTCTCTCTACCTCTTCTCCCTCTCCTCCGTATTCCGCTTTGAATGGTTTTCTGACTTCATTCGACACATAAAACTGATTTCCACGTCCTCCGACGCCGCCACGTGCCGCAATGAACATCTGAAATCTGGTGGATGGGAGGAGAGAAAGAGAATACTCACATCATTCTCCTGATTCAATTCGAATACTGTAGTCCCATTCGATTTGAATACCGTACCAAGGGGAACGTCGATCTCTTTGTGTTCCGCTGATTTTCCGTGGCACGATTTCGTTCTGAATTATTTTTTTGTATTGAAGTTTTGCTTAAAGCGCTTTATCCCAAGTGTCAACTTTCGTTCTGACATGACTTTAATTTTCAATTTCGCAGCTTCTAATATTCACAGACAGGAAAATCCGAAGAAAACCCTGAAAAAAGGGGTAAACCATAGTTGTCGGCGGGCCAAAAACGGACCGGCCCATAACTTCCTTCAGATTCAAAATTTTTTGACGGTAAAAAGAGAAAATGACAGATTTCACCGAGTGCTACACGATGCTATTCACGAAATTATTGTAAATGTTTCCTGAAAAATTACAGGCCAAAAAGAAAACGGGCTGAGATTTTCGGCTTGGATTTTTCGACCGGCCTATTAGAAAGACTGACTTTTTTGGTGTTTTTTTCCTGGCTATGCTATTTTTTCTGGTTTTTCCTGGTTATCTTTGTTAATTAATTTTAATCAATCAGAAAACTATTCACTCCAGAAAACCGGTCGCAATCTAATTTAAAAACCATGTCTCAAAGTCACAGAGATGTACTGCATCAGGGGAATCCAAAGGATACTGACCTTCCAAATTCTCCATTGTGTGCTCTGACAATCGAATGAATTGTGGAGAGATCTTTCGTCGATCGACTCGCTGAAAACGAGAAAATAGAATAGAAAAAGGCTAATTTTTTAAATTTGTAATTCCTTTTTAAATTGAAAAAATCCAAAAACCCTGAAAGCTCCGCCCCTTCATCTCTCTCCCTCTCAGAATAACCTCTAAAAACGACGTGTCCCCCGTGTCCTCCATCTCCTCCATCGGGTCCTCCGAATGGTTTTTTGTATCCTCGGAAGAATGAAACCATTCCATTTCCTCCGTTTCCAGCAATGCATCGAACTCTTCGATAATCGACGAATGACGTGGCTTCTCCTTCGGATTTCGCTTTTTTTGCTCTTAGAATAGGCCTTTTCGACAGACTTGGAGCCAATTTTGAAGCCATTTGGAGAGTTATTCTCATCTGAAATATCGAGGGAAATTCTGAAAAAAAGAGATTCTGAAAAATATAAATGACATAAAAATCTCGAGATAAACAGGGGAAAAGACACTGATAAGTACATTATTTTATTCGAAAATCCTTTTAGAAAAAAAGAGAAAATCGAGAAAATATAATGGAATATGAGAGAGACACAGAGAAAAACAAATGAGTGACAGCAGAGAGACAAAATGAAACAGAATATAATGAATCTTTGATGGGGGGATGGGGAGAGGGGAAAAGAGGGTCGTAAGTACATAAATGGGGGCTTTTCAGAGAGAGAGGGGGGAGAGAGTAGACTATTGATAAAAATGACAATATATTCCGAAAATAATGAACAGGGGTACTGTAGTTTCAGATGAGGAATACAGTAGATAAAAGGGGGAAGAGTGAGAGAAAGATAGGGAAATTGTGATGAAAAAAGAGACATGGAAGGGTTAAAAGCAGCGATAAAAAATGAAAAATCAGTGGTTAATTTGTACATTTTCAAGGTTTACCGCTGCTTGTTATTTGCATGAACAGTAAGTTGAGTGAGAGGTGACAAGGCTTAAAAGAATACAAGAAAACATTAAAACAAGAACACTGGGGTTACAGTAATAAGTGGTTCAGGAGAGAAATACAAGGCACATCAAAACAAAAAGAAGAGAAAAGTGGGGAGGGGGAAACCGACGACGAAAACGATTCTAATAGTATTATTCAGTGAATTATATATCAGGAGGGGTGGAAGAGAATGAAAAGAAGAACTGGAGGAGAAACTGGAGTGAATGATATCCTAAAAACTACCCGGGGAGCACGGAGAGAGAGAGAGAGAAAAACCTCGGAGAGACGACGAGAAGCAGAGGAAACAAGAGTAGATGATTTAGAAGAAAAAGGAGAAGAAGAGTTGGAATTGTTTATTCTTGCATTGGTTGATCCAGTGGTTGATCATTGATCATGAACTGCTGTCTCTCAACGACTACACCCTCCATCCCTTCTTCGTCATCTGAAATTCTTTTATTAGATTGTATGGAACGCGTTTATGAAAAAGAATACGAAAGAAGCCTTTCAAGACTTCCCAGTTCCTCGGAATACTTGCTCACCTTCTGCTTCCTCTTCCAACATATCCAAATCAACAGCTTGTGCTTCGACTGGAGCGAAATTCGGTTGTGCTTCTGGATCTGAAACTTTTCAATTCATCAGAATCATCATTCATTTATGTATTCTTACCGGCAACCAAATCTCTCAATGCCTCATTTCTCTGTTGTTCTGGATCGTACATCTCCTGTTGATCCTCTCGATCCGTCGAATCATTCGAATCCTCTCCATTCCGTTGAACCTGTGCTTCATTTACCGCGTCTCCGAACATTGGAATCGGGGCAACTGGTGCCGGTCCATGTTGGAACATTTGTTGAGCACGTGCTACCGGATCTGAAACAAATGGAGAATGATATCATTTACTTCTCACGATCAAAACTCACATGCATTCCAAACTTGTTGCTGTCTCATCGGTCGATTATGAATAGGACCAGCCAACTCTCCTGGTCCAGCAATCAACTGCGCTGGATCATAATTCGGATTTCTGACTGGTTCTCTTCCCATACGATTTCCAATCCTTCCGACAGCTCCCTCTCGAATCGGAGCAATGAAATGATGAACATTCGGCGGAAGATCTCCCATATTCGCTGCCTGCGGCACTCCGACCAATCCCTGTATTTGTGCTTGACTGATTTGACGATACACAAATTGCTCATTGTTGTTCAGATTGATTGGAGCACCGGCGACTCCTCCTCGAGATGGAAGAACGATCACACGGACGTCGTTGGCCGCGTTGTCTCGGAGAACGTTCAGAAGATGATCCACCTGGAAAGATCGTTTATCAAAATTAATTTATCATGGCAATCCCTTACATTATGCACTTGTTGTGGTTCTCCATTGACTGTCGGCTCAATAGCTCTGAACTCATAAACATGTGCTCCAACGACAACTCTTCCGGGACTTCTGTTTCTCTCTTGTTGTCCGATAATTCTCATCTGTGGATCGATTCCTGGTGGATGTGCTGGAGCTCTATCCGCTTCAATTGGTTCTCTTCTTTGGATCATCTCCATATGACGAACGGCTTGCTCCGGATTCATTGGAATCGGACGTCTGACGCCTGGCGGATTCTGTGGTCTTGGAGCAGCTTCGACTGGAATGAATTCTGGAGCAACTTGAGGAGCAGCGACGGCTGGTCCTGGTGCCGCGCCTCCTGGAGCCTGAGCAACAGGAGCAGGCGGAGGAACGACTTCTTGTCCTCCATTCCTACTCGCTCGTCTCGCTCTGTGTCCACTCGCGCGTCTTCCTATTCTGTGTTTCAGTCGATCGTCTCCGTATTCACACACCACCGCCTGCTTCTTTCGATTCAGTGCCGATAGGAACTTGACAGCCTCATCTCCACGTTGAACTCCCGGATACGTGCAGTTTCGGAGAAGAACCAGCTCCACTCCGAGTTTTTCGATCGCTCGTTCCAGATTATCGACGTCTCGCATGTGGAATGCCACGTTTACGAATTCGATCGATTTGATTCGCCATTCTCGGACATGAACTGGAAAAATGGATATTATTTTTTTTTCTGGAGAATTCTCAAAAATCTTACCAATTCCTCTCAAAACTCTCCCAAAATTGGGATAATTGGCAGCGAACGGTCGAATATCGCACTTCGAATGAAACTGGAGCACAAATTTGTGTGATGACGTCATCATGACAGATAATCGATCGGGCGCCAAACCAGCTGCATACATGAACTCGATGCCTCGAAGGAACGTCGGACCACTTGTTTTCAGAAGCATTCTTTCCGTGGCCAACGCCACTAACGTCTTCACCATCGTCATTGGTGTAACTGATGAGTGATCGTGTGCGTATCGAGGCTGTGATGGAGCTGCGGGTGCTGCTGCTGGTTGAGGAGGTGCAGGATTTGGTGGAGCTGCCTCTGCTGCTTGTTGTTGTTGTGGTATGAGTAACGGTTGGTTAGGAATGATGAAGTCGGTGGGGGAGCACGGCGCACCCGAGTTTCTGAAATAATAATGGTTTTTTAAAGAGAGAGAGAATAAGAGAGAAAGAGAAACTAGAAAGGATATTTAAGAATAATAAAGATGTGATAGGAAACTCGAATTTTTAAAATACGTTATATTTCCGAAAAAATTTATGAAAATTCGCAGAAAAAGGGGGGCAAGACGAGAAAAATGAAGGGCAATTCCAAGTTTTGACGAGAATAAATGTGGCAGAGTTCATGGTCTCGTGGATTTGGTTTCCAGAGCAACCAATTCCAACGTAATTGGGTCTACTTAACACGCAAAGTACGTACTTTCGACATTGCTCAAAATGCCGATAATTGAAAAAAATAGAAAGTTATAAAAAGAAAATAGAATTGTGAAAGAAATTGGGGCTTTCAGGGTGATCTCTTTGTTATGATACTAATCGCTCACTTGCACTTAAAATCCGAAAAGCTTATCTTCCCACGAAAACAGCCTGGAAAAACCGTTTGAAAGGTAAAAGAACTACGCAATTGGTTTTCTAAAAATAGGAATTTTAAAACTTTGAGCATGAAAAACCATTTTTTTAAGAACTTCCAGAATTTTCAGTCTGACCTAAATTTGTGAACTAAACTCGCTGGCAGCTACCGTAAAAGGTCTTTAAAGAAACTAAATTGGAAACCTCTACACCTTCTATCTCTTCATCTAGTCAATCCTTTAACAAGTGCCCCTCCCTCACGAAGATCTCGTCTCCTAAAAATCAATCAATTTGCCTATGGTCTAGACCGGAGAATAGTGTTTTCGCCCATCTCCTCCTCACCCTCCCCTCCTTCCTACTCTCCGTCGTCTCGTGTCTTCCGATTTACTATTAGGCTGAGAGAGGGAAAGAGAGTAGAAGAGATAGACACTAAACACCTCTCTCTCGTGGCATTTCGGATTCTCGTTGTCTCTCTCCTCAATACCATTCTCTGTTTTCTACTTGTAGCAGTAGTAGTAGTAGTGGTAGTAAGAAAGAATTATCACAAGGGAAAGGAAAAAATAAAGAAGTCGAGACCCAAAAAATAGAAAAAGAGAGAGAGAGAGAGAGAGAGAAAGAGGGGAGGTCAGTTGCCTTCTACACGAGTAGCAGTGGGGGTAGAAGACGTCAGTATTGATAAGGAGAACGAAAATTCACATCTTTTAATGGGTTTCGGTTACAGGCGACAAATTGAAGTGACAAGAAGCGAAAAAAAAAAAGAATTCGAAAATACAAATCCATAAGAAAACGTGATTTTCTCTCCAGAAAAAAAGCTGTCCCTTTGTCCTATTGGAACCCATAAAACTTCAAATTCATAAAATAGAAAGATGTGAAAAAATTGGAAAACTACCAGGAACTTTCAAAAATGGAATATAAATATGATCAGTTCAAATCAAAAAAGCTCAAGCCAATGAAAGTCATTCGAAAGACGAAGAATTTCGAAACTAAACGCAATTTTTTGAAACTAAAACGTCTTGAATCGAACATAAAAATCCCAAAACGTTCGCCTAAAAAATCTTCGAAAAAAAGAAGAACGAGGTCGTCACCGTGAAAAATTGCAGCGTCAAGAGGACGAGACGTCTGCCGATAAGATAAGAAGAGACCGAAAATTGGGGTGAAGAAAACGGTAAAAAACGATAGAGAGGGAGTGAGGGGAATAGAATGAGAAAGTGCAAAAAAGACAAAAGGTAACAAAAAGTCGATTAAAACGACAAAAAAAAGTGAGAAAAAAGTGTTGAGACCGCCGAAAACGAATTTTCGGCGGCCGCTATGTAAAACTCATAATTTTTCATTAAATCACAAAAAAATAATACAAAAAAGAATCGAAAATCGATATGCAACGAGTTTGAAAAATAATTCCCAAGGACTGAAACCGGGAGGTAGATCAAAAGAAAACACAGAGAATGAAGAAAAGAGAGAGAGAGGGGACAGGAGGAATCGCAGACGGGAGTACTGTATCGACAGGAAATTAGGTCTAAAAATGATACTTTTCGACGGAAAACTACTTACTGAAAGCTTTGCTTTTCTAATTGAAAATCGGCAATAAAGCCTAGAAAAATAACGGATGTACAGAAAAATAGAAGGCACTAGGGGAGAGAAAAATATGACGAGAAATAAGAGAAGAACAGGGAGAGCGACATTGTGATGGGAGGAAAAGAATGGCCAAAAACTCGTATTAAAACATTGAACACAGAGAGAGAAAAGGGGGAAAATCGGATAGAATTCAAAGAAACAAGGCACATTTTGAATGATAAAAAATAAAAAATCAGCAATTATCGGACACTGTGATTTTTCGGGAGTTTTTTATTCTGGATACCTCCTCGAAAAACCAATGAATCTAGAATATTCTAGACAAGTCTAAAATCTCGAATCGAAAAGAAAACAAATTATTTTACACCTAATTAACACCTAGTAAATATTTTTGCAATTAATTGTTTTCTATACAGCAAAAGGTATCGACGAGGAGGACGACGATGCAGAAGACGATGCAGAAGAAGCGGTTGATGAGGTCGGAGACGTCGGCATGGATTCTGTTAAACGAGTTCGTTGCTTCTTCTCACGAGCCAGCCGAATTTCCAGTTGCTCTTCTATGAATAATCGAAGATTTCGGCATTGAGAATCATTGAAATCGTTCTCTCGAGATATGCTTTTCGCCAGTCGCGCTGCTTTCGTGTTCTGAAATTAACAATAAATGATTTACTCTAGCGCTTTTTAACAACAAAAATAGCTTCAGAAATGTCAAATGTTGCTGAAAATGTATGAGATTCTGAGAAGATTAAAATGTCTGTCTGAGACATTTACATCGATTTCAATCTATTTTAAGAGTCAAAAACACCAGTCTCTACGGAAAAAGTGAATTCCAGCTTTTCTATTCGAAAATCAATAAAATTCGCTTACCCTCTGCACATAGAACGTCTTCTGCTCCCCATTCTTAAGAGTTAATTCCAACGTGAACAGATTCTCATCTCCGTTCAGATCCTCTTCTTCCAGACTATAATTAGCCAGTGATATACAAATGTCGTCTACTGTTGGATGAGTTCGCTCTATTCTCCGTCTCACTTGTCTTCTCACACGGTCATCCGCATCTCTTTGTTTCTGGGCAATCGGGCAACACAGTTTCTCATCTTCTTGTGAATCTGAGTCCGATCGACACGTGGAAGCTGCAAAATTGATTGATTTTAAATGCTAGCGACATAATTTTACATACCTAACATCGCCGCCGCTTCGGCTCTCTTCTCTTCAATTTCTTTGTATTGTCGTCTGAGATGTGGAGGAATATAGACATTCGACCGCTTCGCCTGCTCGAATACATTGATCGTCTTTTGATCGTCACTGAATCGCTCTCGGATCTCGGACTTCCGTTGCTCGTGGACCCGATTGAATTCGTCGCGATCCAGTTGATTCCGCCGGATAAATTGCATATATCCGTGATTGAGGTCTATTCGTGGCTGCTGCGGTCGTGTCATTTCTGAAAATTGAAAAAGTTAAAGATGAAAAAGTAATTGAAAAGGTATATTGAAGAGCGAAAATATATGGATAGTGGAAGTAAAATAAATCAGTGAAACACTAAACGTCAAACGAATTTCCAAAACATTTTCCTCTATTTTTGACTTGCTTTCTCTTATTTATCCTAGAAAATCCGACAAAAAATGGAGAAAACCAGATGTGAACCGGATGAAGATCTCTGTTAGAAAATTTTTTAGAACTTCGAGATTTTCTTGTATTTATCTCGTATCAATGGCTTTTTGACACAGTTCATTGTTTATAGTTGTTAATAATATATTGAAAATGCCGCAATTCCGAGAAATTTTTAGCCATATCCGGAAAACTGGGAAGGAGCATTGGAAAATAATTAGGCTAATATTTGTTACTTTTTTTTAAACGAAAATCGGTTTCTACTAAAAACTTGAAGTAATTGAAAGCTTATTCCGACTGATATTCCTGTGATTAAACACTATAATTACTGCGTACACGTGAAAATTATTAATGACACATGTGCTACTTTTCAAAATCAATTCGAGAAAAAATATGAGTATTTTCTCTCTTAAAATGCTCAAAACGCTTGTTTTCAGACTGCGAAACAGCTCACAGCATTAAAAATAAAAAGAAGCTCATGGATCAATAAACTCTGTTTGTCCTGGAATTTTCACTTGAAAAGCATAATTCCAGGATTACCTCACAGAAAATCATTGCCAGGGGCATTTCCGAACAATTTTTATAATTTTCGAAGCAAAAAACTGACGAATTTGATGATTTCGTTTTGGTAAAAGCTAAAAATCTGGCGGAATTCGCAAAAAAATCGGAACGACCAGTGGGGTCAGTAAGTTTGCTCCACGGCCAATCGGACACGCGACGCCGACCGCCTCGCGCCCGTAGTCTGGTACGAAATAACACGGCGGGCTTTGCAGTTTTTTGAAGATTTTCCGGCGGCACAAAGCCCAATTTTCATCACTTTTTCTTTATTTTAATGAATTCTCCGTGTTTCGCTTTATTTTCCCACCAAATTTTGATGGTTTTCGTTGATAAAATGCAAAAAAATCGTTCGTTTTCTGGGGGAACACCTCAAAAAACGAAATAGAACGTTCGGCAGGTCTGTATCGATTTTAGGTATTTCAAAGCAGAAACTTACGAAATAAAACGAATTTGTCAATAGAAATGAATATATTTTAGACGTTTTTGACGGAAAAGAGCCAAGAATGAGCGATATTTCGATGATTTAGTAACAATAAATGTTTCAGAACTGATGATGACGTGGCAGTTCTATATTCCCGGAAAACTCTTTTTCGGTCTAAAAATGTAGATTTCTGTGCTTTTCGTAGTTTTTGGTGTCTCCGGAACGTCAGATAAGGGTTATTTGTGCCTACAATATTGCTTGGCTTCACTATTAATAGCTAGAGTTCTTTTGTTTAATTCTCTATTCTTTTTTCAAGTTCTAACTGATTCTGAATTCTCTACAAACCTTTTAAAAGTATATTCCTTCTTTTGAACGTTCTCTTTCTGACAAATCGGTCATTCGCAACAGTATGTGTGCACACAGGTCAAGATGTCGCCAGCAAACAAAGCAAGACAGAGGCCTTTCGATGTTTGAAGATCTAACCGTTCGTATTTAGACCTGTGTAGATAGTACTACTGGTTTTTCAGTCTTCCACATTTTAATCATTTGAGACCTTATCACCCAAGTTCAAATTTCAATTATTTCTATGCTCCTCGTCTAATATAATGACAGGAAGAGTCTTCTCTTTTCATCACATTTTTCTCTTGAAAATTGCATTCTAAAAACCTTTGCTCATTTGGACTTTGTTCATCGATGAATCACGTCCTCTTCTCTAGTTCAGCTGCAAAACCTGAGAAATAGGCATGCGAATTAGGGTTCAACCAGCCTCCGCGCCCTTCTTCCTTCCTTTCTACTCGTAGCCTTAAATCAATCCTCTTATACATCATCGAGCTAGCCTTGAAAACGGACTGCTCCTTCTTCTTCTCCATCTATATATTGGCGGCGCCAAGAGACGCAGAGTGTGCCGCCCGTTTGGTCGTCGATGAGAGGAGGGTAAGAGGAGCGAGTCGTTGCAAACGGTAAAGGGCACATCGGGTGCAGTTCTGGCGCCCTTTCATTCGTCGTCACTCCACGTCTCGTTGGGGTTGACCGAGAGATCAAATAGAAAAAGGGAGGAAGTTGGCAGAAAAAGAGGGAGCTATTGGGGGACGACTTAATGAGTCGCATTCAATCAAGAAGCTGATGTGGCGGGAATCTTTCTCTTGTCTTATTTCAAAGTATAGCTCAAATTGTCCATTTGAAAGACAAGACTGCTATTAGTTTTGGAGCAGTGTCGACGAGAATCTTCTACTTATTCTGAACATTTTCTCTGATTCCTGGTGGTTTTGAACTGTAACAACGAGCTTTCTATTCATATAACAACATAATTCGTCTCCTTTTTATTGGTTGTTACTTTTTTCTTTATGACTTTACATCCCCCATCTTTTTCTCTCTCTTCTCCACCTATTCCATCGCGAACAAATCTTCTCCGTCTTATAACTAGTTTTCTATAGTTTAATGTTATTGTAAGTGTCAATGTCCTCGTTTTTTTCTCGATCATCGATTTAATATATGAACCTGGCGGGTCCTACCACGTAAATTCTCTCAGAATGTCCTATTTCACCTGGACTCTGAGAAATTTCGTGGTGGAACCCGCCGCGGCGTGCGTAAGGTGACCCGTTGTAGGTTATTTTAAACCCAAGATATCTGAATTGAAAATTTAAAAGATACAATCTGTGTCTCGAGGTAACTGCAATGAATTTTTCATCTAGATTGTAATCTTTCCACGATTTGTCTCTTAAACTGAAAGTTGCGGGGCCTGGTTTTCAAATTGTGGGTTTGCAAGTCACTTCTTACATTTCTTCCCTTTTTTTCTCCTCTTCTAATTCTATTCTATTCAAAATGTCAGAATTTTCAGTGTAAGCTCATCTTCCCCTTTTTTCGCCTCCTCGACCATATTTCGTTTCATTGTCTGGAAGAATTCAAGTGATGAGCGTCGAGCACAGTCATCATCACTCGAATGGAAACGGAAATGGAAATGCCATTTACGATACAAACGGCAACGATGAGATCAAACAGGAGGTGAAAGAGGAGCCGATGCCATCGGACGACGACGATATGAAAATTTCTGAATTGATAAGTAGAGAGAAAAAGGAAAAGAAGAAAAAGAAGAGGAAGGTGGATAGTGATGAGGATAGTGGGAATGAGTATAAACCAGAAAAAAGGAAGTCGTCGTCAAAGAAGAACGGGAAGAAGAATAGTGATGATGATGACTCAGAAGTTGAGTATAAACCAGAAGTCAAGAAACAGAAGAAGAAGGAGAGTAAGAAGAGGAGTCGTGTGAGCAGTGAAGAGTTCTCTGATGGTGATTACAGTGAAGAGGATGTTAAACCAAAGGTTTGTTGAATTAAATTCACGCATGCTTCCTTCATTTTCCTATGTTCACTTTTGAATTGCACTCTAACCTTTTCACGAAACCCACGGATCAACCGCTATCTAACCTTGCTTTGCATGTCTTCTCACCATTTTCAGGTCAAAACAGAAACTGATTCTGATGCAGAAGAGACGAACGAAGAAGAAAGGCTACGAAAAGAAAAAGAAGAGAGAAAACGTTTGAAACGAGAGAAAAAAGAGAGGAAGCGGCGAGAAAAGGAGGCGAAAAAGATCAAAAAGCAATTGGTTGATAGTGAGGAAGACGATGTGGACGACGACGATGGCGATAAGAAGAAGGTGTTGTCTTGTTTTGCATGGATTTTAGATTTGGCTTCTAGCTGCTTTAAAGTAGGGAGCACCAGGATTCACCTTTTTAGTAGTTAGACTTCATCAGAATAATGTATTGTTTTCAGAAGAAGAAAGGAGGCGATAAGAACAAACCGTCGACTTCAACTACGAAAAAAGATTCTAAAAAGGAGCCGCCAAAGAAGAGAGTGAAGAAAGAGGAAGACGTGGCAGACGTATGGGAATGGTGGAAAGAGGAAAAGAAGCCAGACGGTGTCAAATGGAATTCCCTTTCACATATGGGACCCCTCTTCGCTCCACAATACGTTCCACTCCCGGATCACGTGCACTTCAGATACAACGGCGAACGGCTGAAATTGGGTCTGGAAGCCGAAGAATGTGCGACTTTCTATGCGGGAGTACTTGATCATGAATACTCAACAATGGAGGCATTTAACAAGAATTTTATGAAAGATTGGAGGAAAACCATGACAACGAAGGAGAGAGAAAAGATTATGGATCTGAAGAAGTGTGATTTCCGAGCGATTGATGTCTTTCAAAAAGAGCAGCGAGAGATTCGGAAGGCAATGACAAAAGAAGAGAAATTGAAGATCAAGGAGGAGAAAGAGGCTGAGATGAAGATTTATGGAATTGCTCTAATTGATGGACATCGTCAGAAAATTGCCAACTTCAGAATCGAGCCGCCAGGAGTGTTCCGTGGAAGAGGAGGACATCCGAAAATGGGAATGATAAAGAAGCGTATTATGCCTGAAGATGTGATCATAAACTGCGGAAAAGACACTGAGATTCCGAAACCACCACCAGGACACAAATGGAAAGAAGTGAGACACGATAACACTGTCACCTGGTTGTGCTCATGGACTGAAAGTGTTCTTGGACAGAATAAGTACATTATGCTGAATCCATCGTCGAAGATCAAGGGAGAGAAAGATTATGAGAAGTATGAGACTGCTCGTCGACTCAAGAAGAAGATTCATGGAATCCGTGAGAGATACACTGAGGATTTCAAGAACAAAGAGATGAGAGTTCGTCAACGTGCCACCGCACTCTACTTCATTGATAAGTTGGCTCTTCGTGCTGGTAATGAGAAGGATGTGGATGAGGCAGCTGATACTGTCGGTTGCTGTTCTCTTCGTGTTGAGCACCTAAAACTGTTCGATTCGGCTAAACTCAACGAGAACGACAAGAAGGAGAAGGAATTCGTCGTCGAATTCGATTTCCTCGGAAAAGATTCAATCCGTTATTACAATCGAGTTGCCGTTGAGAAACGTGTCTTCAAGAACTTGAAGCTCTTCATGGAGGGAAAGAATCCAGGAGATGATCTCTTCGATCGTTTGGATACCAGTACTCTTAATGAGCATTTGAGAAGTTTAATGGATGGACTGACTGTCAAGGTGTTCCGTACCTACAATGCTTCGATTACTCTTCAAGAGCAACTTTTGAAACTTACTAATCCAAAGGATAATGTCGCCGCCAAGATTCTTTCGTACAACAGAGCCAATCGTCAAGTTGCCATTCTCTGTAACCATCAACGTGCCGTCTCAAAAACTTTTGATCAATCGATGGAGAAGTTGGAGCAAAAGGTGAGCAATGAGTGACTTTCAAATTCTATTTCTGAGATTTTTCAGATAAAAGACAAGAAGAAGGAGGTGAAAGAAGCTGAAGAAGCTCTGAAGTCTGCTCGTGGAGCCGAGAAAGAGAAGGCTCAAAAGAAGTACGATCGATTGAAAGAACAACTGAAGAAGTTGAAAATCTCGAGAACCGACAAGGACGAGAATAAACAAATCGCTCTCGGAACCTCCAAACTCAACTATATCGATCCACGTATCACTGTTGCCTGGTGTAAGAAGCATGACGTGCCATTGGAGAAGGTAAGCATGAGAGACTTCTGAATATATCCAGAATCCCTTGTTTCAGGTCTTTACAAAGACTCACCGCGAGAAATTCCGTTGGGCCATCGACATGACAAACTCTTCTGAAGAGGAATTCGTCTTCTAATTTATCCGCCTTTTTCTTCATTTTTAGTTCCATTTTTGACTCTTTCACCCGCCCGTCTTCAACTGTCGTCTGTGATCGTTACACGCTAATCATTTCCTTTTTTCCGTCTAATCCCTTGATTTTGGAAGACTGCCTTCCAAATCATTATTCTCTAAATTATTATTTAACTCTTCGTATCGCCGTTTCTTCAATATATTCTCTTCTCATGCCTAACTCTTTTCGCCCTTTTCTCATGTCCTATTTCTCCGTTTTCTGGTAATTTCTCGTTCTTGTAGTCTACTTCTTTTCTCTCCCAAAAACACCTTTTTCCTCATTTCGTTCTCCGTTCCCCACCCATTCATTTGCTCCTTTTTCATTTAATATCGTGGTATTCCGTGTTAAACGTAGCCTTCAATTCCCTTTTCCCAATGCTAAAATAATTATTATGAGTATGCTCGTCTTTATCTAATTTTTTGTCAGACTATCTGACGCATTTATTCATTTCTTTTTTTCTTTTATTTTTTCCATTTTTCACACAATATCTCCCACTCTCGAAATCTGTCAAATCCCAAATCATATACACAATTTTTGTCTTTTTTTCGCTTTTTTTCAAACACTTTTTTTTGGTTTCTTTTGGAATTACATCGATATTTAATATTTGAATTGAGTTGATGATGATAATAATAAACTTCTGCATTTTCTGAAGACTTTTTTTTACATGACATGGAGAAAGTTAGAAGACAAAATGGGAAAGCAAAACGGAAAATGACTTCATAAAAAAGAAAAAAAGGAACTGAAGAGAGTGGGATTCGAACCCACGCCCCCGAAGGGACTGGTGCCTTAAACCAGCGCCTTGGACCGCTCGGCCATCTCTCCGCCGGAAATCAACTGAGTGGGAAAGTGTACAGGAAAGTTGTGCTGGCGGAGTCAGGAGTATGACGGCATAGATTCCCAGCTCGAGTGAATACTGAAGATTCTTCACTAGATAAATTTAAAGCTATTCTTCATCATTGAAAAAGAAAAATGGATAGTCATTAAAATTATTGACTCAATTAAAAAAACAAAAACATCAGCCCAATGCGGGGCTCGAACCCGCGACAACCAGATTAAGAGTCTGGTGCTCTACCGACTGAGCTAACCGGGCGGCAAAAGTTAGGTCGCAAAGTGTCTAGACGTTCTTTCTCGCCATGGCGCGTGAGAAGGAGAGAAGTTGGAGGTCACTTGATTAGTCTTTCACTGAAATGTTTTCTACTTGAACTTACTTCTTTCTGATTTCGAGTATTGAAGAATGAGAATTTTCGATGAAAAGGAAACGTGGAACCCCTTCCACGTGAAATATGGAGTTTCCTCTCTCCACGTGTCTTGTTTTCATTTCTCCTATTCATTCATTTCTTATGTTAGAAACTGAAGAAGAGGGATATTCTCCAACAACAACTTCATCAAATGATCGATCGAATCGAGAGGATGAAGGAGGAGATCAGAGAAGTATTCTGGAGATATGTACTCCCAAAATACTGACATCAATGGAGACGGTGGCCGACGAAGAGGCGGAGAATGTTCCAGAGACAATGTGTCAGATATTCAGTCAGGTTTCTTCTAGATTTGGAATTCAATCGATTTCAAGGAGTATTCAGAGTCTAATTCCATTCTTTCTCGGTGGATGTGGATCAATTTCTGCCGGTCTTCTACTCACTTATGCCAATAAACAATTGAAATTAATTGAGGAAATCCCAGAATTTCTCGTTTTGATGCCTCCTTTACAGGGATTACGTGGCAATTTGGATATGACTTTCTCGTCGAGAATGTCCACTTTGGCACACAAAGGAGCTTTTGCCGAGGATGATATTTTGAGTAAAGTTCGGAGGAATGCTGCTGTGTCACAGGTGAATAGGGAAAGGTGTAGCTAGTTTTAATATTGTTTCCTTTCCATTTTGAATGCAAAAAATGAAAGAAAATAAGGGAAGTACTACCATTTGTCAAAAACGCAACTTTCCAGACTCCAAAAAAAACAAAAGAAAAACGCTCGAAAGGGGGTTGAACCAAAAAGCGTTTGCACACTAACCTGGACGCTAACCCCTGCGCCACGCCGCCAGATTTTCAACGGGTGTCGCGGGGGATCACATGGCGACGGGGGCCGGGCCGGTGCGGGGGCGTGGCTTGTGGTGTCAGAATACATTTTTATATGGTTAAGAAGTACAAACTAGCTGCTAGCTAACCCTTTTTATTCCAGGCCCAGTCAATATTCGTGTGCCTAATCGCCAACCTAATCTCTTATTTCATTGTAAATGTGACATCTCTGGGTGAATTGTCATCGAATAGTTCAACTAACTCAACAAATGATCCAACTCACGACCTGAATAACTATGAAAGTTCTCTATATTTAACCGGTTCTTCGATTGTTTCTGTCGCAGTGAACTGTGCTCTTTGTACTGCTTGTAAGTGGGATGGACATCCGGACAAACAGAAACTTCCCTCTTTTTCAGTTCTATTCACAATTGTGTACTACGCATGGAAAAGGGATTACAATCCGGATAATATCGTCGCCCCTTTGGGAGCTTCGATCAGTGATCTTTTGACAATTGGATCCATGCTCTTCTTCTGTTATCTCCTCCGACCGTATTCCGGATTCTCTAGTGCCGTTCCAATTGTGATTATCATTTTAGCAGTTTGTAGTATACCCGTTTGGATTTACTTGGCTTGTAAGTGTTATATCTTAATTCAGAAAAGAGATAGAAAAAAGTTGTCAACTGATAAAATGTTTAGCTTGATAAGAGCTACATTTTATCTGTTAACAACTTTTTTGTAGCTCTTTTCTGAAAAGAGATAGAGCGCTTTGAATGAAACATACATCTCAAGATTGCAGGGAAGGACGACACGGCAGTGACAACAGCGAAAGAGCAGTGTCTAACCCTCGTCTTCGCTGCCATAATCAGTTGTGGGGCTGGATTCGTTCAAAGCGAAGGGGCAATCGCCTATCCCAATTATCCAGCATATCAGACTTTGATCTCCGGATTAGCTGGGAACCGTGGAGCAGTTCTTGCCTCCAGAATCTCTTCTCATTTGGGAATTCACAAGGATTCTGAATTGGGATGGAAGCAGAGACTCTATCCAATTAGTTACTATCGATCGAACTGTTCAGAATCAAGAACCGCCCGTCTTCTCTTATTCACTGCGCTTCCATTTCAAATGTTCTTTGTCGCCATTTCAACTGCTATGTCGTATTCAATGTATGATCCAGTTGAACAGGATTATCGATTCTTTATTGCCTATGCATTGGTTGTTCTTATACAGGTACAGTAATCCGGTCGCAGATTAAACCCACCTCTTTTATTCCAGCAATCAGTGATACTGTACCTGGCACAGCTACTCGTTTTCACTCTTTGGAAATGTGGATTCGATCCCGATAATCATGCGATTCCATTGTTGACATCAGCTGCAGACGTCTGTGGATGTGCTCTTTTATACAGTTTATTCGTTTCTTTGGACAAAGCATTTGGGTTGGTTCTTTTGGATGATTGAAATGTGAATTCAGATGATTTCAGATGTGTCAAATTGGAATGATTCTGGTGGCTCTCTCTCTCTCTCCTTCTCATTCAGTGAAATATGTGTGATTTTTCTCATTTTCTTCAAAAAACAGTTATTGAAACTGAAATCGATTCTTAAAATAAGACATGGTCAAATGAAGTTTTTCGGTTCGATTCTCGTTTTTTTTCCATGGAAAATGTCTTGAACTAGTCTTCGACGTTGTTCAGAAGTTCCTTCTCAAGATCAAAAAATCAGAAAATTGCTGCTTTACTTACTAATCTAAATATATGGAATTCCAGTCAACTCGAAACTCTGGCCATAACCAGAACCAATCTACTATGCTTTGTTCCCCCCAGAAATCTCATTATGTTTTGTTCTAGCCCCCTTCTTTCGCCCCTTCTAACGAGAAACTTTAATATCAGAAGAGAAATGGAGACGTTTATGAGTTTTTCGGGTGTCAGGCACAAGAGAAAAGAGAATTCAGAATTCAGAGATATCAGAGTCTCTTCTCTCTCTCTTTTCCGTGTTTAAAAACAAGTCAAGGGGAAGAAATTATGAGGTTTGATAGGTTTCAGTTTCTATTTTCATACATATACTCATTTTTTGAAATGTACTCTGTACCTTGTCTTTTTTTTGATCCACTCGTACATGTACAAACCCCGATTTCAGTCAGTTTAAAGAAAGAGTGTCTTGTTTTTCTCATAGAGCTAGTTATAATATGTTCCCGACCTACTAATATTTTCATAGGTCGATTAGGTAGCCTGAGCATCTCATTTGGGGAGCGACGGAGTAAAATGACACAGTTATGAAAACTTAAAAACCTGCTCATGTAATGAATCTAAAATTCCAGTCCAGCTTCCTTTTTCAAACAACAGCCGTCTAAATTACATGTTTCCTGTACATAAGTTGAAAATCTAGAGAGCAGTTATTGAACACGAAAATGCATAGGTTTTCATTCTCGATGTATTTCAGATGCAATTCTTATTTGTTTTTGTTATATTGTCTTTATCTAAATAATTTTAAAATCAACCTCCTCTTTTGAAGATAAGAATTTCAAAAAATTTTAGTTGCTCAGCTGACTGGAACAGAAAAATAAAATAATCTCCCGAATCCACCTGAGATTTTTTTCCTTGTTAGAACATCTTCCCAATCGCTTTTTCTCCTTCCATAACCTAATATTCTATCAGAAATGGAAAATCCACAAGAAGAAGAAGGAGAAGAAAGGATCATGGATATCTACACACTACTCCCTTTGATTCTTCTTCCACCAACTGCCTTCAAATGGTTCATGATCTCTTCTGTCACTGGGGTCAATTGCTCATTCTAATATCCTGCCTAATCAAATGAGTTTCAGAAATGGTTGCTTCTTCTCGTCGTTTTCTTCTTTCTTCTCGTCTGGTATTACTTCAGAAATCGACGATTTGTTGGATAACTTTATTCTTTTTATTCAAATCATATTTGGAAATAAATTATTATCTTAATTGAGAAGTGTTTCGAACGTTGCTTACAGACTCTGATTTTTATAGCCTCCAATAATTTAAAAATCGAAAGAAAACGTGACAATCTTCTTTTGTATCAATTTCCAAAAAAAACTGTTTCCAATCATTTTCTTCCTCCTCCAAAAAAATTCATTAATTTGATTCTAATCGAAAATCAGAATATCCATCTTTATGTTCTCTGTTTTCACACTAACTATAACCGTAAGCAATTTTCAGAAAAAAAAACAAAAAATCCCTGTTTCCAGTTCTTTTTCCTTATTTTTCTCCTCCCAATTGCTCAGTGTAAATCGAAGAAAAAATTTCAATCGGATGCAAGGGTTTGTAGTTTTTGTAGTCTTTGTAGTCAACTAACTTCCAGGCAGAACTGATTCCAAAGAGTCCCGATTCTACAAAGAAAGAAGTTGTCACCAGTCAATCTTGTCCCCCAACTGCACAGTAAGTGGACATCCGGATATCCGGACACACAGATCTGTCTTTCAGAACTCCACCAGCACATACTCCAGTTGAAAAAACGGGAAAAATGGAAGAGGATACACTTGATAATGTGAAAACTCTGCAAATGGAGAAATCTGTGAATTGAGATGCAGTATCAAGTACAGAAAAAGATGTCGACTAGTGAAATGTTTTTTGTAAAATAAAATGTTTTTCATGTTCTGTTTTATTAATTGTGGGCAATGAGCTATTTCTCGGATAAAACTTGTCATAGGAATTCTTGTATAGGTTCATAGTCTTAAGACATAATGGTAAATAATTCTGGGATATCTAGCATTGTTAATAAATACAGCAATCTAGCTCTTTTCATGAACACCTTACCGTCTTTTTCCAAATGGAAAAGTTTTTTTCCTTTACTGGTAGCTTACCGCTAAAAAACAGTATCATCATAACGTTATGAGTAGTCTGTACAGTTCTCATTCAAATCGAGATGGCACACCCTCTGGAATCAGTCAATAACAGATATTCGTCGCGAGACCTTTCTCCACGTTTTGTGACTCGGCTATACGCAAAACAGACATCTAGAATGGGAACAGGGGATGGTCATTCGTTGTCTCACAGCACCTGTTTGAGTGGTGACTCCTCTCTTCCCTTCTTTCTTCCCCTTTCTTCTTCCCCTGTTATTGATTTTGTATATAGACTACTGTAACTTGTTTTCATTCTCCGATTCTCTCTCTTTTTGTCTATCTTTTTCTTCAATCGATAACTAATTCTTATCCCTCTTGCAGGTAAGAAATGGTAGTGGCAGTGTCAATAATCCATGAGGATCGAATGATCACTTGGAAGTGTCCAATTGAATCGACGACTCGTTTGGTGGGACTGCTCTCTTCTTCGGGAAAAGTTCAAAAGACATTGGAATACGGAAAGTACCGAGATGTTCTCATCGATCACCAATGTAGAGGATGTGAGTCGATCGAAGGCGACATTGAGAAGAGTTTGGCCTCGATGAAAGTTTCGTTGGCGGAGAAACTGGCAAAACTGCCGATTCTTCCGAGAAATGCACGAGTTTCACGAAGAAACAGAACAAGAACTGATGAGAAGAATAAGAAGGAAAAGACGGAGAAGTATCATTTGGAATCAAGAGATTACGAAGGAGAGGGAGAAGAAGAGAGTGATGATGAAACTCCATTTGTTCCAAAGAAGAACTTCTCAAAGAGTAAGTGTTATGATTTCATTTCTGATCATTCTTAATCAATTCATTTTCAGAATTCAACAAGAACATTTCTGCTTCTCCACCATCGGCTGTTCTTCGTTACAATCCACATCATCAATGAACATTCCATTGATCTACTCTCTCTCTTCGATCGATCTCTTCACTGTCTTCTGATCTATCCAATCACTTTTCATGTTTCTCAAATGGCTACTCCATAAAACCTCATTTCTCTCCAAAATCGATAGCTATTCAGTCTCAAATACCATTTCATAAGCTATCATTTCTCTTTTCAATCGAATGGTTTTTTCTCTTTTTTTCCTTTCATTCTGAATCAATAAATCTGTACAATCACAAATCTCTGTTTTTCTTTAACACTGCCAATCAATTACCGTATTTCGATTCACTGTGCAGAATCAGGAATACAAAAAGTCAACCATCTATAGGAAAAGTCTACCGTAATCTCAAAAATGCGTATCTAGTTCTGAACTCCCGTTACAAAAATGAAAATCAAATTGAGTAACCGTTTATTCCAATCTTTGAATCCTGAATCAAGTCTAATCAAAACGCAGAGGAGCCGCTTTCTTAGCAGTCAAATCGTATCCTCTTGGTCTATTATAAATGTCATCATCGATTGGATCCTCGAATTCCGACACTTCAACTGGTGCATATTGGGCATTCGTAGGCGGTTGTTTGACACTTTCCGCTTCGGATTTTGTAGTGTTCTGGGATACTGTAGACGCTGTATAAGCGGCTGGTTTGATCTGAAAAAGAAGAAAAGGAGAATTGCCAGTAGATTAAAAAACTATAAACATTCTTCCAATCATCGTCCACTTCTTCACTTTCACTCGATACTTTCGGAGGAGCACTTGGTTCTGGTTTATTGAAAGAACCATTGAGGAATGGGACAAGTAACTGTTGTCTCTGCTCTTCGGCTTCTCCTTCAAGCTTATGCTTCTTGTTTTTGGCACATCTGAACATCCAGATGAGACACATGAAAATGCAGAAGAGCCAGATGAGAAGAAGGAGGAGGAGAACGTAGATCAAGTTGTTCGCGTCGAATGATTTTGCTGGAAAATTAATGGGCAGCTTTCTGGGCTGAGCAGCTTTAAAAATAACGCTCAGAATTCTAGCTTTTGAGCCAACTAATCGAAATTCAAAGACTCACGTGCACGATCAACATTGAAATCCTTGTAGACAACCCTAAACCCGTGTTCATCCCGTGATTCCTTCCCCTCTTTTCCTCCAGAAGCCATATCCAAATGTCCATTCTCTTCTTCTAGAATCCCATAATCTCTATCCAAAGTCGACGTCTCCTCTTCGTAGTTTGTAGTCTTCGAAACCTCTGATGACGTGGCGATGGCACGTGGTTTTGCCCGTTTCGAAAGGAATTCCGGAGGGGTTTCTGTCGATTTATTGGCATTTGGAGGCTCGTCTCCAAACAAAAATTTCTCCGCTTCGTTCTCAAATTCCAATGGAATCAAGATCTTTGTCGTCGGGGAATCAGAAGACGTCGATTCAGAAGACGTGGAAGTGGAAGGAGGGTGAGAAGAGGAAGATGTGGAATTCCGTGATAAAAATGGAATCAGAATCTCTCCAGAATCCGTTGACGTCTTTTGGCCTTCTGTAGAGACTACAGTAGTCGTAACGGTTGCTACCGTACTCCTATTTGTAGTAGGTTTAGAGATTACTGTAGTCGTTGTGGGATCTTCCCAATCCCGTTCGATAACTCCGTGTAAAATGTCATCGATTCTGGAATGAGTCGCCTAGAAAATACGTAGACTACAACAAACTTACAGTTTACCGTATTCCATAATTAAACGAACAGTCTCATGGGAAATCGATGGTTTCTCGGAAGCTGAGATATCGGAAACTGGAATAAAACCTTTGTAGTCTTTATATTCTCTCTCTTTTCACTTACTGCTCAGATTAACAGCCACTTTTATATCGGGAATCGCCAGTTTCGTTCCCCTATACTTATCCCATTCATTTCGTGGCTCATTAATCAGAATTCCATCGAAAAAGAACGAATCTTTCTTCGGATGATCTCCAAATTGTTTCTGAAATGCTTTTACAAAGCATCCGGGATTCGTTGAACTTTCGACAATTGGAACAATGAAATGAACACTTTCGTGCTCTAAAAATGTCGGCGGAGCACGGCCGATAGCCCGACTAAAACGCTCGCAAGGCGTTGATTTGTCCGATTGTCCCATAGTGACGTCACGATAGAATTCTGGGACAATTTGGTCACTTCGGAGGGCTTCACCGGGGACTTGCTGAAATTAGAGTTCTTGAACTAGCTAAGCTGAGCAATTGTCAATTACCTGCTGATTCGTGTACCTCATCACAATACTTTTAATCTCCTCGACAGCCGGAATTTCACATGAAATCGCTTTGAACAAGTATTGTAGACGACTCAACTGGAAAATATGAATGACTATAGAGAATAGACTACAAAAACTACAAACTAACCACTTCCTTATCAAGTAACGTATCGACGAAAAACAAAAAGTGAGTGGGACGATCCTCCGAAGGATTAGGTGGTCTTGGAACACATTTCGGATTGTGTTGATCCTCCGATGCGACGAATAGATTCGTTTGGAAGAGAATAAGGAGAAGAGAACAAGTGATAAGTGATTGTTTGAATATCATCATCTTCTTCTTGTTTCACTTCCTTCTTCTTCTTCTTGCGGATGTGTTGATATTGAATTGAGAATCTTCTAGTTTGGAAGAAATTGAAAACGAGTAATGGTTAGGGGGAAAATAGAGGGGACACGTGGAAATAGAAAATAGAGGAAAGGGTCTCAGGTTTAAAGTGAGATGAACACGTGGAAAAGGTTTTACGTGAGTTTAGACTTCCTTTCCCGTTGCTTTTGACTTTTTTCAGAGCGTTGCTCAGTTTTTCGTTGAAGAAGGAAAGATCTGGAATTCAATAGTTTAAAATTAGATGTAGTTTTGAATTCTGAACACTTTTTCTGTTGACAACTTTCTCTGAAAATGCCTCTAAATGCCTTAAAAACCGGTTTGAAATGGTCGACGTGATTGGGGTGGAAGAGTTCTCGTAAGAGGTTGCCAAGGGGTTTTAGACCACCCCAGTCGATATTTTTCAATTGTTCTTTCATTTTATGTTTTACTATAGACTTTCTTTCAGATTTAAAATTTCAAAATAAGTGGAAAATACATGGACGGCCCAGAACCCCCCGTGGTCGCCTCTTCCGGAGAACTCTTCCATCCTAATCACTTCAACTTTTTCCAGCCGGTTTTTAAGCAATTTAGAGGCATTTTCAGAAAAAGTCGTCAACAGAAAAAATGTTCAGAATTAAAAACTACATCTAATTTCACATTATTCAATTCCAGTTTAACGCTACTAACACGATTTCCAAGGGAAACAATATTTATTAACAAAAACAGGTGGATTTTAATTCAAAAAAAAGTTATTTAGATTCGAAAATGTTCTCCAAATCGTTGATTCTTTTCTGATGCTCGACTCTAGTCTCCTCCATGAATTCTCTGAATTTCCTGACAACTTCTGGATGATTATTGTTCTTTGAACCTTCTTTTGAAGGAACCTCTGAAATCCCTTCTTCTGGATGACTGACTGTAATGGGGACTTCAGATTTAGGAGCACAGGAAGCCTCTTCTTTATCATTTTGGATTTTGGAAACATCGGAATCCTCATCAGAATCGATTTCCGATACCTTCTGCATTATTTCTGATTCCTTTTCTTCAATATTCTCTTCTGTTTCTTCCGTTTCATCCTCCTCATCTGATTCCTCTTTGGAAGAATCATCGGCTTTCGATTGAGAAGTCTCATCTTTTTCTTCTTTTTTTGAAGATTCCTTATTTTTGTTTCCATCAACTTCCTTCGCTTCTCCTTCTTCGGAATCAATATTCACCTGAAATAAAAAAAACTCAAGTTTCCAATTAGATCATTTGGAATAGGTATATCTCGGTTACGAGTGAAGATTTAGAAAAAGTGTCAACTGGTAAAATATTGCTCATAATAAGATGAACATTTTGTTAGTTGGCAACTTTTCTGTATCTACAAAGAAAACCAAGATATAGTGCATCAACAATGCACAGCAAGTTGAATTTGTTGATGCAAGCACGTAGGCCATCTTTCAGAGCGTCTAGCTGTTCCAAAAAACTAGGAGAAGATCTAGAATTTCTTGAGCGTATTAAAAATTACAGTAACTTTCTTTTTTTAATTGATTACTATTTTTAAAAACCATTTCTAAGAAAAGTTATAAGTCGTTGAAGAAAAAGTTCCTAAAACTGCAAATGACCCGAAATTTGACTACTTCAATTTAAGGACCCATAACTTGTATTAGAAATAGTTTTCAGGAAAAATTGTCAACTGTAAAAATAAAGTTCTTGTAATGGTTAATACGCTCAAGAATTTCTAAAGAATTCTCATTTTTCCTGACACAGCTAGACATACGGAAAGTTGACTCGTTTTCAGCGACATAGCGGGGGGGTACTGTATTGACATTTTCTACACCCTCTTGATGTTTTTCAAACCGATATTCCGGACTGATCAAAATCATGGAATAGTCATAAATCGCAGCTAATTCCCGTGGAATTCCAATCTCTTAGAGCCCAAAAAAAAGATGAAAGTGATTACCTTTGAAATGAGACGATAGTGTACTACTTTTTGTCTCATACAATCAGTGCATTCATGTGGAATGAATTCAGATAAATTGTGATCCCATTCGAAGAAAAATAAATTCTTTTCTCCGTCTAAGACCAACATTATTTGGAGATTTTCAGAAACTCATTTTGATGTGAAGAATCCCGGAGGAACCGGAGATGGAGATGGTCTGAAAGAGGGAATCAAGGCAAGAAATGATGAAAAAAGGGCTTACTTTGTATCGATTCCAATGAATTCGAAGAATTTGGACAAAAGACCAGACATCGTCGTCTCTCGAGAAGAAATACTACGAATGACTATCCTTTGGACTTCTAGACCAGATGGTTCTCTCTATTTCTCTGCACTCTCTTCATTCTCCACACTGTCTCGGAGAATTACAGATTGTATCTTTTGAGTACTGTGAGCAATTAGAAGAAGTGGGAAAAGAACAGGTGCTGAGAGACAGATGACTAGGATAATTATGCCATTAATTAGACAATAATCCGAGAGCCGACAAGGAATTGATTCACAAAACGGCAGAAAAAGAGGGAAAACTATGAAGCTATGAATTCTGAACAGAAAAACATTTCATACTTAACTATTTTGAAGCAGACAAAATTTTATTCCTTTTTTCCAGCTTGAATTTCGGCCGAAATTTCGGTGCCATCGCCAGAAACTTCCTTCAAAATTGATTATGTCAGACCTGCTTGTTTCTCTGGGTTACTGTAATGTGCACGATTCGCCGCAAAATTGCGGACGCGCGCCTTCTCTTGGCTTCTGCTTTCATTAGTCATGCTTTTCTTGAAAGCAAGTCATTTTTCACGATTTTTTTCGATTGTTTTGGTTTTTGCTACTTTCTTAAAGTTAAAAACGCTTCTTTCAACTAATCGCATGTTATTTTCATCGCAATGTTTATATTTAGACCTATAAAAAGTGATTTGTTGATTTCCCCTGAATATTCAATTTTCATCGAAAATAGCAAAAATGAAAACAATTTGCCGTGTTTTTTCCTGCTCAACATGTGTTGCATTTCACTGATGTTCTTTTTCAGTCGAAAAATGTATCCAGCTCAGCAAGCGGTTCTTCATGCACAATCAAACGAGCACACTCTTCGCTCGTATTTCAAGACGAAAGTCGACGAAACTCAGGTATTCGAATTGAAATAAACGTTTCGGGAATCAATGGAAAAAGAGAAAATAGTGAAAATTGATTTCGCTATCAATTTTTCTAGCGATTCCTCCAACATTTCTTTCTTTTTAAATACAAATTCTCACTGTTTTTCAGCAAAAAGTGCGAGCGAAACAAACGAATGTCCATCGTCTTCAAGCTCAAAAGAACGAATTGAACGGAAAAGTGAGACAATTGAAAGACGAAATCAACAAGTTACACGAACAGGCGAGTTATGTCGGTGAAGTGTGCAAGCCGATGGATAAGAAGAAGGTGCTTGTGAAGAATCATCCAGACGGAAAATATATCGTCAACGTGGACCAATCAATCGATATTTCGACATTGACAGCCGGAACACGTGTCGCATTGAGAGCTGACACGTATGAGATTCATAAAGTGTTGCCGAGTAAAGTGGATCCATTGGTATCACTTATGATGGTGGAGAAGGTGCCTGATTCGACGTATGAGATGGTTGGAGGACTCGATAAACAGATCAAAGAGATCAAAGAAGTCATCGAATTGCCAGTCAAGCATCCCGAATTGTTCGAAGCTCTTGGAATTGCTCAGCCGAAAGGTGTTCTTCTCTACGGACCTCCAGGAACGGGGAAAACACTTCTGGCTCGTGCCGTTGCTCATCATACCGAATGCACTTTTATTCGTGTTTCCGGATCGGAACTCGTTCAGAAATTCATTGGAGAAGGTGCCAGAATGGTCAGTTTTCCTTTCGTGGCATTCACATTTGCGCTCTACTGTACTATCAATTTGCATTGCGCCAAGCTCCGCCCACAAGCTATGTTCTTCTTACTAAAACAAATTATGTTTTTCACAGGTGCGCGAACTGTTCATAATGGCTCGTGAGCATGCTCCATCGATCATTTTCATGGATGAAATCGATTCGATTGGATCGTCTCGTGTCGAAGGATCACGTGGCGGTGATTCAGAAGTACAGAGAACGATGCTCGAACTACTCAATCAATTGGATGGTTTTGAGGCCACAAAGAACATTAAGGTGAGCATTTTTCTTCTGTTTTCTTCTGAAACATTACCCCATTTGTCTCAGGTCATCATGGCAACGAATCGTATCGATATTCTGGATTCAGCTCTTCTTCGTCCTGGTCGAATTGATCGTAAGATCGAATTTCCGGCTCCAGATGAGAAGGCGCGTGCAGAGATTTTGAGGATTCATTCGAGAAAGATGAACTTGATGCGTGGAATTCGAATGGACAAAATCGCCGAACAGATTCCGGGAGCATCTGGAGCAGAAGTGAAATCAGTGTGCACGGAGGCTGGAATGTTCGCATTGCGTGAGAGACGTGTCCATGTGACACAAGAAGACTTCGAAATGGCTGTTGGAAAGGTGATGCAAAAGGACAGCGAAAAGAATATGTCGATCAAGAAACTCTGGAAATAAATTATCATTTCTTTCTGTTCTGCGTCCTATTTCCTCTCCCTCTTTTTTGTATATATTCTATTACAATCCCCTTTCTCATTTTCCATTTCCTTGCCATTTTCTCATTTTGTTAGAATCTGTGAATTCACTTTTTCTCCTTCAAAGTTATCCAGATTTTCATTGTTTTAGACAACTTTCTCTTGATTTTCGCCGTTTGTTTGCAGAATTCCTTTGACAACAATACCATTTCCAGCAGACTTTTCTTTTATGCTTTTATGAATAGCTTTGAATTGTCATGCTTCTTCAAAGAAAAGTATTTTTTCGGGGTTTTTTAAAGTTTTTAAATTGAGTTAATGCTTGTTTTTGTAGTCACAGTCGTAGTTTTCGACGGAACAAGTTTTTTTCATACTTGCAATGGGCCGGGCCGGGCCGGGCCGGGCGCTACTTCTGAAAATTTTGTGCCCGGCCCGGCCCGGCCCAGCCCGGCCCGGCCCGTGTCCCGGCCCGGCCCGGCCCGTTGTGCCCGGATTACTACTGGGTATATCAAAACTGAAGTCAAGTGCTCTGTTTTTCAATCAGTTTTAACCAAAAACGACTATATTCATTGTTGTGTCAGAACACATTGAAAATAAAAACATAAATCGAAAATTGAAAAAATTTGAAAAAAAATATTTTTTTTTATTTCGAAAATTTTTCATTTTTCAAAGAATTTAATGTTTTTTGTGTAATTATAATAGTTTATATTGCTTTTTTCTATACGAAAATCTAAAAAAAAATTGAAAAAAATGCCCAAAAAAATGTTTTTTCCATATGACGGGCACAACCGGGCCGGGCCGGGCCGTAGACATTTCGTGCCCGGGCCGGCCCGGAATATCGCAAGTATGGTTTTTTTCATGAAAAAACCGACTTTCATGCTCAAAAATTTTGTTCTTGTTTTTTCCTTAAAATTTCAGAAGTTTTCATTATTACACCTAACGGAAAACTTTTTCTGTTCGAGTGTTTATTAATAATAATGTGCAATGTTTCTCTTGTTTTCAGCCGAGAAATAAGTATAGCTCGACAACAAGCGGTTCTTCATGCACAATCAAACGAGCACACTCTTCGCTCGTATTTCAAGACGAAAGTCGACGAAACTCAGGTATTCGAATTGAAATAAACGTTTCGGGAATGAGCGGAAGTGGGGAAAAAATTGATTCGTTGTTAAATTTTGAAGAAAAAGAAAGATTTCCGCCTAGAAAACGCGCTTACACCTCGATGTTTCTAGCGATTTCTCTTGGACTTCTTTCTATCTTTAAACAAAATCTTTCTGTTTTTCAGCAAAAAGTGCGATCGAAACAAACGAATGTCCTTCGTCTTCAAGCTCAGAATAACGAATTGAACGGAAAAGTGAGACAATTGAAAGACGAAATCAACAAGTTACACGAACAGGCGAGTTATGTCGGTGAAGTGTGCAAGCCGATGGATAAGAAGAAGGTGCTTGTGAAGAATCATCCAGACGGAAAATATATCGTCAACGTGGACCAATCAATCGATATTTCAACATTGACAGCCGGAACACGTGTCGCATTGAGAGCTGACACGTATGAGATTCATAAAGTGTTGCCGAGTAAAGTGGATCCATTGGTATCACTTATGATGGTGGAGAAGGTGCCTGATTCGACGTATGAGATGGTTGGAGGACTCGATAAACAGATCAAAGAGATCAAAGAAGTCATCGAATTGCCAGTCAAGCATCCCGAATTGTTCGAAGCTCTTGGAATTGCTCAGCCGAAAGGTGTTCTTCTCTACGGACCTCCAGGAACGGGGAAAACACTTCTGGCTCGTGCCGTTGCTCATCATACCGAATGCACTTTTATTCGTGTTTCCGGATCGGAACTCGTTCAGAAATTCATTCGAGAAAGTGCCAGAATGGTCAGTGTTGTCTTCTTGTCATTCACAACTGCGCTCTGCCAAACTCCGCCCACAAGCTATTCCGATGGTCGGCGCGCATAGGTCTTGCAACGAAAACATTATTACTGTAGTTTTTCAAAAGAGAACGGTGATTTTCATTGCTCTTTTGCTACAAATACCCGTTATATTTCATTTTTTGTTAGAAATATAAGAAAACAAATATCTGTAAATAAAAATAAAAGTAAAAGGATGTTTATAGCGAGAAACCGATGAAAAGTCACTGTTCAAAAACTACAGTAATCCGATTTTTCTTAAATGCGAAGCAGTTTTGACTCTTTTTCGAAATTTCTTCACTGAAACAAATTATGCTTTTACAGGTCCTCGATCTGTTCATAAAGGCTCGTGATTTATCATTTTCATGGATGAAATCGATTCAATCGGATCTTCTCGTGTCGAAGGATCACGTGGTGGTGATTCAGAAGTACAGAGAACGATGCTCGAACTACTCAATCAATTGGATGGTTTTGAGGCCACAAAGAACATTAAGGTGATCATTTTTCTTCTGTTTTCTTCTAAAACATTACCCCATTTTTCTCAGATCATCATGGCTACGAATCGTATCGATATTCTGGATTCAGCCCTTCGTCCTGGTCGAATTGATCGTAAGATCGAATTCCCGGCTCCAGATGAGAAGGCGCGTGCCGAGATTCTAAGGATTCATTCGAGAAAGATGAATTTGATGCGTGGAATTCGAATGGATAAAATCGCCGAACAAATTCCGGGAGCGTCTGGAGCAGAAGTGAAATCAGTGTGCACAGAGGCTGGAATGTTCGCATTGCGTGAGAGACGTGTCCATGTGACACAAGAAGACTTCGAAATGGCTGTTGGAAAGGTGATGCAGAAGGACAGCGAAAAGAATATGTCGATCAAGAAACTCTGGAAATAAATTCTGGTTTTTCCATTTTGTAATCCATTCGCTATTTTCCTTTTTTATATATATTTTATCACGATCCCCTTTCCTCTCTTCCCATTTTCTCATTTTGCTAGAACCTGTGAATTCTCGTTTTTATTTATTTATTTACTTATTAAATACAAGTATGAGCTCGTGAGAATGCTCAAATAGAGCAATAATTGTTTTCTCCTTCCATGTTATCCAGGTTGTCATCGTTTTTGACAATGTTTCTCTTGATTTTCACTTCTTTAGAATTTCTCTGAAAGCGAAGCAATTTCAGGTGACGTTTTTCTGAATTATCATGAGAACGTTTGGAAAATTTTCTCCAAAATTAGGCGAAAAAAAGTTGAATCTTCATTTGAATAAAAGCAAAAATAATTCGATAATAAAAACGAAATCGTATGAGTTTAGTGGACGCCCACTGAAAATGGAAGAAAAATGTCAATTGAACTGTAATTAAAACGTACCGGTTTTATCTTTGAAGTAAAGCATTCCAGGAGGCCATGGTAGCGCCCCATTCATCCAAATCATGCCTACTCATTGAATGGTTCTCGAAATCAGTAATATTGTTAGATTGAAAATCACAACCAGGAACTTGACATTGAAGTGTAAAAACCAGATTAACTCTCGGAGACACTCTCGGAGACACTCTCGGAGACACTCTCGGAGAAACCTGCAAAAGAACCTCCTCTTCTATTTTTTTTTCTCATCAATTACCTGGAGATCATTTGCACTTCTTCTATCATTTACCGTATCACGGTCGCTCATTCTGGTGATCTTAAATTTTCGAAATTTACCACTTTTAAAGATCTACAAAGATAACAAAAACTACAAAAATACGGAAAATCCTGAAAAAAAAAACAAAAAGATGATTTTCTTTGGATTAATTTCTCTTTTCTCTTTCTTCCTCTGGGAAAAATATGAAGATAGATCAACTTTTGTTCAGAATTTTTTTAGTTTTCATTGTAGGCCTACTGAAGAGTTGATTGATGAGGAAGAAAAGTTTCGGATCGCTGAAAAAATTGATTCTGGATCGGAATCTCTTCTATCAGGTTGAGTCAAAATTATTGTACCACATGTTCTGTTTTGCCTAGAATCTTTGAGAAGCTATCGAAATGCTTCATGTTTTTTTCACATCGGTTGTCAGTTGGGTGTCCATTGTTGTGATACAGAATATACTGACAGATATTCGGAAGAAACGAAAAAATCATGACTTGAATTTTTTTCGAAAGTGGTACAATAATTTTGACTCAACCTGATATAAATCTAACGAGTTGAGCCAAATTTCTTTCTTTGTGTCAAGTACAATATTTGCGGATCTCTGAAACGTTTTCCAATGTGTTGGCTTGATGGTTCTCCTCCCACAAATCTTGATCTTTTCTTTTTTTCTCTGATTCATACAAAGTATCTGTAATCAGTTTCGAGAAGTCTCCTCCTCTCATGAGAGAATATTGTGATGAGCTCGGGTTATAAAGGGGCATAGGTGTCTCCGAGAACAGATGGGATCTCTCTCTCTCCCTCTCTCCCACATTCTATGGAGAACAGTCTGTTCATTCTCATTTTCCTCAACGATGTTTCCCCTCTTAACCCTTCCATACTGTGCGATCAATAAAGTGTTGGACCTATTGGATTCCAATGAATTGTAAGTTCTTCTCTTCCTCTTTGTTCAAATATTCATTTTGACCGAAAATAAAATTCTTTCGATTATCCTGCTCCATTCTGTAATACGTCCCCAAAGATGACGTCATCAGAAAATCAAAACTGTCGAGTTTGAAGACAGAGATTAATGAAATCTCTCAATTATTCCTCTTCCAAAATCAATTATGACCCTATTTATGGGGTCATTTTCAAACAAGTTTTCAGTACCTACCGACTAGTTTCACCTCTTTCCGTTTGAACAGACGAAAAACAATTGAGATCCTTTCTTATAAGTACTGAAATTAGTTTTTTCTTCCCACGTGAATCATATTTGTTTCTCTTTTCTGACACATCTTAAGAGACAATGTCCGAGAGTGTCGACCAGAGGACTGAAGGCCTGGTTACACTAATTTTCAAACTGTTTAGAATGTTCTAATTTCCAGTTTGAAGGTACCCTAGAGTGTCCTCATTACAAATCCGCTTTACTTATCCGGATCCATTCCTCCTCCCCAAAGTTAACGTCATCTGAAGTGAAAAAGTCAAAATCGTTAGTTTTAAAGATAAAGATCTAAACTCTTCAGAAATGAATTTCTGACAAATAAAAGAGTATTTTCATAATAGATCATCAATTTCCATCTCTTCCCGTTCGTCCGGAATTTTCACTTTTTCAACTCATTTTTCAGTTTTTTGAGAATTCTGAAAAATTTTAGTATATTTGTCCGGCTCCAATTGTTGAAATTATGAAACATCATGCTCATTTACATATAAATCACAAAAAATTAGATTTGCCTAGGGGTGCCCAAGACCACTTTTTTGGTCATCTTTCTCATATACCAGGAATCGTGTAAGTAGCAAAAAATTTTTCCACTGTGCAAAGGGAATATTTGTCATAATTAGGGTGTTTCTATCATTTTTTCACTGTATCGCCCATTTTAACCAAAACATTTTTCATTTTAGATTCAATTTCATTAGGCGGTTCTGAGACTTATGGCAACATACTGTAATGAAAATTTTTGAAGTTTAGAAGCATTTCTTGGTGGTAGGAAGGTTTATTTGTCATTTTTATACATGAATACATGTATTACGATCATTTTTAAAAATTTGAAATTTTTCGAATTTTTCGAATTTTTCATGGGGTCCCCCACATGAAAACTTCAAAAAATTTTTTGTTCGAAAAATTTTCTGAAAGTGTTTATTTCAGTGTGAAAACGTCCCAAAAGTACATAAAACGTTTCAAATCCCACCTCAAGCATCGTTGTCTTCATAAACTTGTAAAAATGTTATGTTGAAAATTGATACCTGTAAACTTAACAGCAAATTTTTTTTTGAAGATAAAATACTGGATGAAAAAATTAATAATAAGTGAGAATAGATTAGTTCTCAACTTTTAAAATTAATCCCCAAGTGTTTCGGTTTGAAAAACAAACCATAACTTGATGTTGAAAAAATTTGATGGTATATGAGAAAGATGACCAAAAAAGTGGTCTTGGGCACCCCTGGGCAAATCTAATTTTTTGTGATCTATATGTAAATGAACATGATGTTTCATAATTTCAACAATTGGAGCCGGACAAATATACTAAAATTTTTCAGAATTCTCAAAAAACTGAAAAATGAGTTGAAAAAGTGAAAATTCCGGACGAACGGGAAGAGATGGAAATTGATGATCTATTATGAAAATACTCTTTTATTTGTCAGAAATTCATTTCTGAAGAGTTTAGATCTTTATCTTCAAAACTAACGATTTTGACTTTTTCACTTCAGATGACGTTAACTTTGGGGAGGAGGAATGGATCCGGATAAGTAAAGCGAATTTATAATGAGGACACTCTAGGGTACCTTCAAATTGGAAATTAGAACATTCTAAACAGTTTGAAATTAGTGTGGACACGGGTTCTCGATAATCTCAGACATCGTCTCTTAAACTTTTTAAAGTTGGTTTGTTAGCACTCAACCTCTCAACCAGTACACCATGAATAATCAAATAGACTAGCATGCAATAACATTTTTCGTTCAGCCTTTCTTACGGCAATACTATTAGGGGTGCAATTCTATTAGAATTTCCACAGTACTTTCCAACTGAATATTTCAGATTAATTCTATCGATTTGCTCCAAAAGGACATGCCAATTGATAAAGAATATCAACTGTGTTCCGAAAAAAGTGAAACTCGAAATAATAGTGTTTGCAATGGATGCATTATCATTTGAAACTCATACTGGTAGATACCTTTTGGTAAAAGTGTTCGAGATTTCCGAAATGCCGAAAGATAAAACTCTGGAGAAAGGAAAGATTGGAAATTCAATTGTTTCGATGGAAATGGGTAGAGTTGGATGTCTGAAAACGTATTGGAATGATCGGAAATTCGGAATCAAAGAAGTTGCCACGTATGGAATGGAAGTGTTCGGAAAAACGATCGAATGCCTCGCAATGTCAGCACAACGTTCGAACGATGAACCAATTTGGATTCTCGATTGGATCAATTCATTTCAAAAGCCTCTGTTCAAATGTTATTGTTCTTCGAACGGAGAAATGTCAGATGAGAATATCACTTATTTTCTGAAAAACTGCACTGTTACCGGAAAATTTATGATTAATTTCAAACCGTCTGATCAGTTTCAAATCGATTCGATTCGATCAGTGGACATGACTGGTTTATCGGTCAACCCATCGCAATGGTTCACTCGAAACAATCTCCTTTCAGTCAATGCGAAATCAATTCAGCTCATGCATTCATTGTTATCTTCCCAAGATATCAACTCATTCCTTCATCACTGGATCAATGGAGGATGTCCAAAACTAAAAGAATTTTGGATTCACACTGACACTACTCAAATGAATTATGATGAGATTCTAGATGGTATCGAAGTGAATCAATCTGACACTCATCTTGTCAGAGAGTATGTTCTGTGAGTTGAAACTGGCGTTCTGAATTATAATCATACATATCCTGACAGACAATTTTTGAAAAAACAACACCTGTTCACAGGACACAAGCGAAAAATATCAAACTTTTTCTATAAGTCTCGTTATTCGAACTGCCTTAAACTCAGTTCCTAGTACATTCAATTAACAAAATGAATAAAATAATTTCAGTCGTGACACGCGACGTCTTTCGATTCGTGGTCGATTGGATATCAAGAAAAGAAATGAAGAAGTGACTGCCACTATTCTAAGAGATCACGTCGAATCGACTCAATTTATGATGGTTGTTTGGCCAGATTCAAGAAACGATCCTTGAGTGAAATTCCATATTTTGAATAGAGAGTAACATGTATTTTCTTTCTGTCATTTTTCTTTTTTCTTCCATTAAAAAATCCATTGTCAGAATAATTATAAGCAAGAAAACAAAAAAAAATACTTCTAAAAACCATATTTATTTCCAAAAATCGAAGGTTATTTTCAATTTCTTTGTTCTTGCCTTTCTGAAACTTATCGGATCGACCTGATCTTATTACACTGAAATATCCTGCCCGCCCATGATAAATTGTATTTTGCTTCACGACCAAAAAGTTTGGTGTTACAGTCAGTTTCTGTATTGTTAAAAATCCTAGTACCATTCCGCAAAAACAGAAAGCGGTTTTGAATCCTCCAAGAGGGAGTCCCGAACATCCGAATGTATTGTCAGACTTCTTCGAATCCATCGAATTTGAATCTCTCTCAAAATATGCTGTAATGTGTATTTTTCTTAGCGACACTTGCCGTTCTAAAAAAGATAGTAAGTTCAAAAGAATTGTAAAATATTATGTTTGAGAATCCCAAACTGAGATAGTTTATTATTGAAAAAAAAAGAACAGAAAGCAATGAAACATGCGAAACAAACGACGGAACTAGTCAGAGAAAAAAGAAGGAAGGAGAAGGTTTCGTTTCCAAATAGATAAATCAGTAGATAACACAAAAAGTCAAGAATTTCAATTCAAAATGTCATATTTCCGTGGAATTTCGTCCGTAGATTCTGACCAAACGACCATCTTGAACGCATTCGGTCCAGCATGATCTCTCAAAATCGTGGCTGTCGTTTCGTTTCCATTCTTGATATCGAATCGACCACGAATCGAGAGACGTACAGAGTCCGCTCTGCAATCATTGAAACATTTATCATTGAAACGGCATATTTTTCAAATAAATTGTAGCCCAAGTGTTCAGAGAAAAGTTGTTTTCCAATCTCGAGTTAGACTGTTCTGTGCAAATCATTGAACATTTGATTTTCTTTTTCGGACGGTTGTGGAGATTCATTAAGGAAAGGGGAATAGGCCACTTTACTGACCCTCCTTTTTCCTCAATGAATCTCCAGAACCCCCCAAAAAAGAAAATCAATTTTTCTGTTGAAAAAACAGGAAGAATATCTCTCGTATCATTGCAGTATAAAACACAGAACATTTTTGTTTCTTATTTCTTTTACTTCAAAACATGAATCATTCAATTTATGGTTTCTTGTATTAATCAGAAGCCTTCCGTTGACTTACCGAACATACTCTCTGACAAGATGAGTGTCAGATTGATCCACTTCAATACCCTCTAGAATTTCATTGTAATTCATCCGATTAACGTTAATACAGACAAAAATTTCTTTGAGTTTCGGACATCCTCCATTAATCCAGTGATGGAGGAACGATTTGATATCTTTGGAAGATAACGATGATTTCGTGAGGAAAATTGATTTTGTGTTAATTGAAAGAAGAAGATCACGAGTGAACCATTTCGATGGGGTTATCGATAGATAACTCATTTCGACTGATCGAATTGAATCGATTTGAAACTGATCAGTTGGTGTAAAACCAATTAGAAACTGATCGGTGACATTGCAGTTTTTGAGAAAATAAGTAATATTCTCATCTGACATTTCTCCGTTCGAAGAACAATAACACTTCAACAGAGGCTTTTGAAATGAATTAATCCAATCGAGAATCCAAATTGGTTCATCATTCGAAGTTTGTGTTGTAGTTCCGAGGCTCTCGATCGGTTTTCCGAATACTTCCATTCCATACGTGGCAACTTCTTTGATTCCAAATTTCCGATCATTCCAATACGTTTTCAGACATCCAACTCTACCCATTTCCATTGAAACGACTGAGTTTCCAATCTTTCCTTTTTCAAGAATTCTATCTTCTGGCATTTCGGAAATTTCGAGTACTTCTATTAACCAATGTCTACCGAAATCGAGTGGAACTGTTAAGCCATTTCTTTTAGTGATTATCACTTCAAGCATCCCTTTCTTCGGAAGACAGTGCATTTTCTTTATCAGTTCGCATGTCTTTTTGGAGCAAATCGATAAAATTATTCTGAAAGATAGAGCTTTTTATGGTGGAAGAAAAAAACGATTTGAAGAATCGATTGTTTCTTTTTCAGGTAACTATTATAAACTATGGTTAATGTTCGGAGTATTAAGGATATCCACCTACTGTATACTACTCAGACAACTAATGAGTGCACCAGGGAAAGTCAGATTGCTTTTGGAATTTCTTTTCTTGGAAAATAATTTTATTTGTTTCATTTAAATCATGTCAAATGAAGAGATGAACTTACAATTCATTAGGATCCACAAGGTCCATCACTTTATTGATTGCACAGTATGGAAGGGTTAAGAGGGGAAACATCGTCAAGAAGAATAAGAATGAACAGACTGTGACCTGAAATAAGAATGAAGAAAGATTGAGAGAGAGAGAGAGAGAGAGAGAGAGAGAGAGAGAGAAAGAGATTCTATCTCTTCACACAGACTGCCTTCTGAAACAACACGACTAGAGTGACAGATATCATTCTGGGGTCTCTTCTGATGATAATATAAACATGTATATTGATTCTGCCAAACCGATAAATCAAATTGAAAACAAATTCAGCTATGAGCAAATTCAAAACTCGGGTTAGAAGATGCCCTCTCTACAGACAAATCTCTGGGACCTTCTAGTAGCTTTTAGAAGGCACACAGATATCGACGAGACAGCATTCCTCTTTTGGAACAATGACTGAACACAATTGGAGTAAATTTCAGAGTCAACAATGCACTTGTATGTAATATCAGAATGAATTCTCCTCCCATATTAATGTTTGTTACTCTAGTCTAGTGTTCCTTCAGAAGGCGTACAACCTTCTGTGTGAAGACACATAATCTCTCTCTCTCTCTCTCTCTCTCTCTCTCTCTCTCTCTCTCTCTCTCCCATATTACAGGTCACAGTCTGTTCATTCTCATTCTTCTCGACGATGTTTCCCCTACTCACCCTTCCATACTGTGCAATCAATAAAGTACTGGACCATTTTACTCCCAATGAATTGTAAGTTCTTCTCTTCTTTTTGTTCTAGTTTCAACGGGGAATACAGATGGATTTTAAAAATAGCTTGTGTCAAAAAGAGATCTTCAGGAATACACTTTTCGAGAAATCAACAGTAAATTTGTATAGCTTCTATGTAGATGTATCTTTCAGAATAATTCTATCGATTTGCTCTAACAGGACATGTGGATTGATAAAAGGTACGAACTGTGTTCCGAAAAAAGTGAGACTTAACGTGACGGTCGCTAAATGTGATGGCTTATCAGTTCGCCTTAAACTTGGAAGAAATTGGTTAATAGAAGTACTCGAAACGTCCAATATGCCAGAAGATCGAGTTTTGGAGAAAGGAAAAATTGGAAATTCAGTTGTTTCGATGGAAATGGGAGAACGTGGATGTCTGAAAACGTATTGGAATGACCGGAAATTTGGGATCAAAGAAGTTGTCACGTATGGAATGGAAGTGTTCGGAAAACCGATCGAATGTCTCGGAACTACAACACAACGTTCGAACGATGAACCAATTTGGATTCTCGATTGGATTAATTCATTTCAAAAGCCTTTGTCTAAGTGTTATGCGGAAGGAGATATATCAGATGAAAATCTCACTTATTTTCTCAAAAACTGTGATGTCACTGAAGAATTTTCAATTTGTCTCCGACCAACCGATCAGTTTCAAATTGATTCCATTCGATCAGTGGACATGACTGCTTTGTCGATTCAACCATCAAAATGGTTCAATCGAAATCATCTTCTCTTAGTCAATGCGAATTCGATTTTCCTTGAGGAATCGTTGTTATCCTCCCAAGATATCAACTCATTCCTCCATCATTGGATCAATGGAGGATGCCCGAAACTCAAAGAATTATCCATTTACACTGACTCTGTTCAAATGAATTACGATGAGATTCTAGAGGGTATCGAAGTGGATCAATCTGACACTCATCTCGTCAGAGAGTATGTTCGGTAAGTTGAATAGATGCTTCTGTAAAAACTATTTCATTTTTAATCTTCAGAAAGGATTTATAGGATATTATGGCTTTTTAACGTTTCCCCTAGTTCACCTTTTTTATCTTGACTCATATAAAAACCAAAGTTGTTTTTCATTAATTTCAGTCTCGACACACAACCTCTTTCGATTCGTGGTCGATTGGATATCAAGAAAAGAAATGAAGAAGTGACTGCCACTATTCTAAGAGATCACGTCGGACCGACTCAATTTATGATGGTTGTTTGGCCAGATTCAAGGAACGATATCCTATGGAACTTTGACTTTTTGTATCGACAGTAACATATATTGCATCCTTTCTTTCTCTTATGTTTCATTGATTTCTCTGTTTTTTTCTCAATAAAGCAGCATATGTGATTGGAAATTCAAAAAGAGACAAGAACCAGTATTGAATGTAAAACTAAAGTAATTTCCAATGAGTTTTTCGATGGCTCTTAGCTCGTTGATTCTGATTTGAAAGAACTCCGATGACCAATTATACCAAAACAGCAGAATCAAAGGATACCAATTCTAATGTCGATGTTTCTCTTTCTTATATTATATTTATAAATCACTTATTTATCAAAATAATTATAAACAAAACAATACTTCTAAAAACCATATTTATTTTCAAAAATCGAAGGTTATATTCAATTTATTTGTTCTTGTTGGCAATGCACACTTCATAGAATTCCAATCCGAGTTGTCCGACGGCCAAGGCGACCTGGAAGATATGCATGAGAGAGAGAGAGAGAGAGAGAGAGAGAGAGAGGGATACCTGAATCATAACTGAAAGATGGAACAGAGAATGAACCAATCCATTGTTCAATTCGACGAATGTCCACGAAAGGAATCCGAGAATCAATGGAGAGAAGATGGCTGAAAGAAAAGAGGATTTCTCGATGTATCTGAATAAAAAGTCGACTAACCGACAGCATATTGAATCCGAAGAGTGATCTCATTGTCTCTGATAATCTGTCTGACATCGTACCGTCCGTCGATATTGTAGTACCATCGACGAGCCAAATGAAGGAGATGAACGCCGACGAGAAGAGAATAGGAGACAAAGGTGACGAACGAGAGGGCAGCCGATTCGGTGTAAATTAAAATCATTTGGAAGATTGTGCACACTACCTGAAAAAAGCGTTTTTATCCTGAGCAACACCCCCAAAAAACTTACTTGAAGCGCCCGACTGTGGTTGACAATCGTTGGGAAGTCGTAGTTGGTTTGCATTGTTGCGGACATCTGGAAATACAGATTTCTGGTCCTCCTTTGAGAAAAAGGGATACCGAACGAAAAAAAGAAGTCATCGTGATGAAGTGGTTACGGATAAACACGCAAAAAAACGTCGAAATGACGGAGAAGAAATCGCCGAGAGAGAGGGAATAAATGGAAATGGTTTTTTTATTCGGAGACGAAGAGTATATCGAAGGGCAAACTGTTTCTCACGCGGAAAATGAGAAAAAATGAATCTTGAAACATCAAAAAATTTTTTGAAATTTTAAAATTTGAATATCTCTATTCCCAGAATAGATAAAAAAAAGTTGTCAACTAATAAAATATTAAGCATGTTAAGAGCTACAATTTTTTAGTTGAAACTTTTTTTGTATCTCTGAAGAGAACGGAGATATACGCTCTGAAACATACAGTACTTTCAGATGCCTTCGAATATAGGCGGATAACTGAAATAGTTCAAAAACAGAAAGAATACCCCTGAAGCAATCTTTTGACCGTTCGAAATCCGCAGAAAAACTTGAAAACTCCGGAAGAAACAAACAAATTGAAACGAGTGAAAAGACCTAACAAAAAGATGGATTGTAATAGTTTTGAGAGGAGTCTCCAGTTCAAATGGACAAGAGAGAGAGGATATATTGGAAGAGAGAGAGAGAGAGAGAGAGAGAGAGAGAGAGAGAGAAGGAGAAGTCAGCTGTCGTTTCTGATTGATGATTACTCGAAATAAGAGTAGCAGAGGCGACGCCCTCGCAGTTCTTCAATATCACAAATGAAAAAGTTTTTGAGGGGAGTTTCTGGAAGAATCATGGAATTCTAGTCATAAAAATTATTTTCAGCTACTTTCGGGGTAGTTTTTTTCATTCTGTAACTTTGTAATACCGTATTCTACCACTTCGACACTTAATTATTGAAGATAGTGAACTTTACATATTTTTTCAGAGACCAGTATCAATGATTTGAAACATGAAAACAATCGATTCTCTGAGCTCCTTCTATAAATTCAGAAAGAACCACTTCAAAAATTGACAAAGTTTCAACGGAAAAAAAAATAAAAAGAGTCAGTAACAAGATAAATATTGAAAGAATTGAATATTTCTGAATATTTAAAATGTCTAAATACTTGAGTCATTCTCTTCAAATATTCTATCAACAACAAAAAAAGAATAGAAAATATTTACCCTATTTGGAACTCAAAGTTCAATTTTGTTTTGAAACTCAACAAACATATGAATTGCTTCTCAAATAGTACCTTTCAGATGAACGATGCTTATCAAGCTAAAGTAGCGGCTAGTGAAATATCACTTTTTACTTTTTCCAGTTGAAAATGGTGGAATTTGGAGGTTGATGAAAAAAAGGGAAACTTTTCCGACAGTGCTCTAAAGTTTATAGGACCCCCGGTTGATAGCGAAAACTACTTTTTTTAGTGAGTAACTTTTTCTTATGTTTCAGAAAACCGTTCAGCTCTTATAAAAAATTTCAGAAAAAATTGTAAACTAACTAAGAAAAAAGTTCTACTGTAGATTTATCAAACCCTGATAAACCATTGGAATACGTTATTCAAGACAGTTTATCTCAGTTAGAAAAAAAGATACAAAAAAGTAGTTAACTAACAAAACATTTAAAAAGTAAAGGGCTACATTTTATTAGTTGACCACTTTTTGATATCTCCTCTCCAAAATGAGATAAAAGCATTCAAACAAAGGATAACTGTTTCTTCCGGGGCTCTTCGGCGGGCTTTGAGAAATTCAAGAAAAAAGTTGGGGGCTGGTTGAAATTACAAATGTTTCACTTCAAAATTTATTTTTTTTTTCATAACAAAAATGTATCTAAAAAATGTATTTTGAGAATTTGAAGTTCTTGGGAAACATTGAAGTCCATTTCGACCCTCCCGGATTTCGAAATATCTTTTGTCTCTATTATGAAATTCTAAACTCCTCAAAAAATAATATTCCATAAAAACCGTTCTAATTTTCAAAATAAAAGACTGATTTCATAAAAAATAGAAGAAAAAATAGAAAAAAAGTGGAAAAAACTCATGTCGTTTGGTCATTTCTGCATAGAAAATAGTGAACCAAAGAAGAAAAAATGGTGTCTTCTCTCCTCCTTCTTTCTACTATTTTGTTGTTATTTTTCTACTCTTTGATCCCTTATTTCTTTCTCTGCGTCTCTCTTTTTTGAACTCTCTCTCCTGTCTCCTTTTCTCTGCGTCTCTCTTTTTCCAACTCTCTCTCCTGTCTCCTTTTCTCTGCGTCTCTCTTCTCTGTTTACTCTCTCTTTCTCTTCTACTTGTTTACATTCCATGTCTCGCGGTTAAGCTCCGCCCACTTTTAATTCGAAAGAATAGGGCAAGCAGTATTTGAAATACAAGGACTCGGGGTATCCGAGTTTTGAATAGAAAAAAAAATAGTTTGAATGTCTTCATAAATATACAAGCAATTCAAAAATAACAAAAAGGATTACTGTAGAAGCTACAGTAATCCGTTGATTATGAAAAGGAGCTCAAATGGAAAAATACCGGTTTCACGCGAGGGGAGAGGTGTATTTGAATGCTGTTCAGAAAACTAAGCACCATTCAAAATAATTGAAAATCCTAAATTCCTAATTGATTTTAATCCATTTCAGACGCCAGTATTTCCAGTCTCAATTTCCCTTTTTCCTTCGTCATTTCATCTGATTCCACGTCTTCTGATCCTCTGTTGTTTTCTTCTAAATTCTCAGATTCTTTGACCAATGGAATATCTTCGGAATACTGTATTTCTACAGTAGTACAAGATGGTTGAGAAGTCGTCGGTTCATCTTCATTGATTTCGGTTTCTTGGAAGAATTCTGGAATCTCTTCTGGAGGAATCGTCACGTCTTCTGATTCTGAAAACAAGATGATTCTATAGTTCGTGTAGTCTGTAGTCTTACGTAATCGAGACTCTGATCCTCCTCGATGTGTCAGAGAAATGTCTGTTAGAGAATCCACGTCGGCCAGAGGAGCAAGACGATTCGCATCCAGGGTTACGAATCTTCTGGAAAATGAGTGTTGCTCAGAATTAGAACCTGCTTAACATAGTAGCGTTCAAAAGAATCTACAGTAGCGGCCACTGAAATATCACCTTTGGCGGTTTTTAAGGCAAAATAGTCAACTTTGGGAATTAATAGCTGAGAGGGGAAAAATGGGATTGCTCTAAAAAATGGGATTGCTCTGGAACTGCATTTCTTTAGTTGACAACTTTTCTCTAAAACCATTTCTGAGAGCTACACAGCTCGTCAAAGTGAAAAATGTGGTAAAACTTGCTATTTTGCACTGAGATTCACGAAATTTCGGTAAATTTTGCTTTGAAGAGCCGTGTAGCTTTTAGAAATGATTTTAGAAAAAAGTTGTCAACTAAAAAAATGCAGTTCCATCAATGAAGAAACCGTCCTGAAAAATTTAGAGCAATCCGATTTTTCCCCTCTCTGCTACGAACGCCCAAAGTTGACTATTTTGCACTAAAAAACGCCAAAGTTGATATTTCAGTGGCCGCTACTGTATATTAGAAAAACTGTTCTTTGCCTATTTTCAGGGGTCTGGTGCTCAGTTTCCAACTTTCCGATTATTTTGAAAATTTTTCAAAGCTTAGAACATATCTAAATAATGAATATCGTTTTCAAAAATTTTCGGAAAAACACATTATTTGTTATTAGTTGATGGTTTCTGAAAGACATCCCATTTTTTGACTTTTTTTGTACTGAAGCTAGGAAAATTCAGGCGTCTCTCGGAAACAGTAAAATAATAACAAAAAGAAGTATTTTTTGAAACTTAAGTATGTTCTAAGCCCTCAAAAAACTATCAGAATTATTGGGAACTTGGAATGAAAACATCAGACCCCTGAAAATACGCTGCTTAAAATTACTTCAGTACCCCGTGCAATAAGATATACAATTTCTCATTTTTGTCCATAACTAAAGTTGTCGGAATTGGATCAATATTAAATTTTGACAGAAACTTTGACAGTTTCGTTTTTGTTTTCCGGTCCTCTGGAGACCTCAGAAGACAATATACACAATTTCGGTTTTTTTTTTTACTTTTTACGATTTTTCAGATTTTTTCCAAAATTTTCAAAATTTTAAAATCTCAGTCGTTTATATCGTTTATAAAAGTCGTTTATAAAAGTTATATCAGTCAAAAAAAGTGGAGTCTAATATTTTCCAAGATTACTGTACTTGCCTCACACACCTAAAAAGTCATTTTTCATGATAAGCCTTGAGAAAAACGAAAATAACAACTATATTCAACTTAGATAAGTTAATAAGTAGCTTCTCAAGATCCAATTCAACATAACTAGAAACTATTAAGCTTCCTTGACCTGTTCTGAACATCCTGTCAAAATTTCATATTGATCCAATTCTTACAACTTGAGTTATGGACAAAAATGAGAAATTGTATATCTTATTGCACGGTACTATGTAAACGCTTCTCGGTATTTGTAGATGAGAATCTTGCCTAAGGTTCAAATGCTGCTTCCAATAAAAATATAAAAAACTCCTAGCTTGAGGGCTGTTCAGAATAAACTGACCTGCCTGCTTATAATCTAAATATAAAAAACCATACCTTCCATCTCCAAAATAGGGTTCCTTCTCTTCATCATCATCAATAAACACATCATTATGTTCTGCTTTCTCCTCTTCTTCTGAAATCAATCTCCTCCTTTTCTGCAGAATCGATTCCTCTGTTATAATCTGAGCATGTTTATCCCTTGATTCCAATGTCACAACACACGCAATTATCAGAATAAAAGAACCGATTCCCATGAGAATCGGTCCCAAATACTGCATACTCTTCAATTGATACTGTATCATTCTATCGTATGATATCTTTTCAGATCCATCGATTATTTCAATTTTCTGAATTTAAGAATTGTCCGAGAGGAGTACAAAACTGGCTTACCTCTGAGAAATATTTGTCAAAATATCCTAGAATAGTCATCGCCAATCCAACGACAATTATGATGCATCCGAAGATAACTGCTCGACATGCCGCCCAAACTGTCTGGAACAAAAATGGAAATTTAGGATTTTGAATGGTTGATATATTAATTTTTAAAACTCATATATCTCGTTTCCTAGAAAATATATAAAAAAAGTTGTCAACTAACAAAATGTGTATTTTAATATGAGCAACATTTTGTTAGTTGACATGTTTTTTGTATCTCTTCTCTAAAAAGAAATAATATTGCCTAAACAAGTGGCGACAGTTGGCAAAAACAGTCATTTATATTAGTTTTTCTTCTAACACGTATAGCTCAGTTCAAAATAAAGATACAAAAAAGTTGTCAACTGATAAAATATTGCTCATATTAAAATAAACATTTTAATAATTAATAAAGTTTTTGTATCTCCTTTCCTAACCGAGCTAAACTAAACAATAGCCGGGCAGAAACGCTCATCAGCTATTACTCATTGTTCGAGAGCGAATATTTTATTTCGCAATGAAGCTATCAAAAAAGTTTAAACTGATGAAATATAGTTCTTAACAAGATAAACATTTTATTCGTTGACTACTTTTTTGTATCTGTATCTATAGCCGAGATAAACGTGTTTGAATAAAGGCAAAAACGTAACAGTAACATTTTTCAACTAAGTTGAAGCACCTGTATCTCGCTTTGAAGTAAAGATACAAAAGAAATGTCAACTAATAAAATGTTACTCATGTTAAAATACACATTTTACTAGTTGACAACTTTCCTGTAGCTCTATTTAAAACTGAGATATAATTCTTAGAAAAACTATAACCTTTCTCAGGTTGACTTCAGTTACTGTAGCACAATATCATCTTAATAAAACCCACTTTTTCCATGATTCTCAGCTAGATAAATACACTGTGTTATTTTGGAGTCTCTCTTTTGTGCAAGAAAGCAAAAGCTCAAATGCTCTTTGTGCACGGTCAGAAAAGAAAACCAATTGGAGTGTCAAGTACTAGGGAAAGAAGGAGTACTTGACACAATATTGGAAGGGGGGAAATGGAAAAAAGAATGGAAGAATTGATTCTAGAATCGTCTTCTTCTTCTTTTTTGGAAGAAGAAATGGAATTTGTAGTTGTTTTTGTGTCTGCGTCTCTTTTCTCTCGTATTTGAGATGATAAATGAGAGAGTCCCGGAGGCTATTTGGAAGAGGTGATTAGGCAGTGTTTATGTAGTTTGTAGTGGATTCTCTCTCTCTCTCTCTCTCTCTCTCTTTCTCTCTCTCTCTCTCTTGCATAAAATGATAAATAACAAAAGGAAAAGATAATCCTTTTTTCGTCTTCGAGGCATGGGAAAATGATGATGGTGGTTCTGGGAACAAAATGGATTACTTTGGCTCTTTTTTCTTCTGATTTTGGGGAAGAAACCAAAAAAGAAAAGGGGGAAAATGACTCGAAACTCTGTGAGCAGCAGTATGAACCAGTTTACTGACCAAGTTTGGACTTCGGTGGTCGTCGCCATTAGAACCAAGGGCTGGGATATATAAAAAGCCGTGTTAAAAATAGGAGCATTTTCAGATCGAAATTTGACCAACTTAGAGGTAAGAAGACTCCAAAAACTGAATTAAAACCTACTAAAGACCCTCTTTCACCTTAGCAACTGAGTTTTTGGTGGTTATCTTAGGGACTTGAAAGGTACCTTTGTATAATGAAGGCTTTTAAATTATACGTTCGAATTTTGGAGGGCGTTTTTATTTTATTTTATTATTAAAGGAGGACTACACTGAAATTCAATAATTTGTATATAGATGTAGTTTTGAATTCTGAACACTTTTTCTGTTGATAACTTTTGCTGAAAATGCCTCTAAATGCTTCAAAAACCGCTTTGAAAACGTCGAGGTGATTGGGGTGGAAGAGTTTTCCGAAACCTCGGCCACGGAACTTTTGTACCTTATTTTACTCTTTATTGAAAATTTCTTTTTTGATTATGAAAGAACATCTACATTAAAAACATGAAATCGAAGAAAATAAGATAAATAACGGATGTGGTGGTCACAGAACACGTGGCCGAGTCTGACAGAAAACTCTTCCACCCCAATCACCTCGACGTTTTCAAAGCTGTTTTTAAGGCATTCAGAGGCATTTTCAAAGAAAGTTGTCAACAGAAAAAGTGTTCAGAATGAAAAACTACATCTAATGAAAAATTATTGAACTCCAGTTCAGTCCTCCTTTGAAAGGTTCCTTTGTATAATAAAGGCTGTATAAATATACGCTCAAAATTGGGGGGGGGGGGGCGTTTTTTTTTTGAAAAGCGCTAGAAACTCAGAACTTTTTATTCAAAGAGTACTGTAGCTAGTAATTTTAAGCAGAGGTAAAGCGTTGCTTAGCAATTATGCTAGCAGGCAGCGTTTGAGTAAGAAAAATCCTTTAAACTTGAGCAGCAGCAAAAAATGCCCTCAAACAACTTCAAAACCTATATCTTACCAAAATTTGAGACTTTTTCCATTTAGTGGCTACAAACATAAGAAGAATCTATTGCAATGGCTATTCTATCTCAATGTCCTTTTCCTCTTTTTCTTTTTCCAAAATTGAGGTGTCGACAGGAAAAGGAAGAAGAAATATGGGGGGAGAAGAAGAAAAAGAAGAAGGAAAAAAGGTGGGGGAGGAGAAGAAGAAAATAATATAAGTGTGAAAAGATGATGAAGAAATCCAAAAGAATAAAAAGGGAGTTGTCATGGGAATAGGAAGGCAGATTTTAAGCAGCCCCGGGTCTGCTTATTTCCTTTTAGTCTTCACTCACCCGCTTGTTAGCTGCATAATAAGAAGCCAAAAAGACACGTCGAGCTCTGAGACTGACCATGATAAGAGAGAGATGTCTTCTGCCTGATAAGAAGATTATTCTCTCTCTCTCTCTCTCTCTTTTTCTCAGAAGAGTACAATGAGAAAACGAGGAGAGAAACGTCTCTATGTTTCTCTAAATCTCTCTCGTTTACCTGAGAGAATTCAAGAGAAAAGAGAAGAAGAAGTTATGTATTTATGTAATATGGAGGAGAATGGAGAAATGAATGAGAGAGAGTCAAAACAAATAGATATCGTACTTGTGTTGTCTCAATGAACTCATTCCCAAGTGGAAACGGTGTTCTTCTTTCTCAAATGAGAGAGAGAGAGAGAGAGAGAGAGAGAGAAAACTTCTTGTGATATATGTAGTTTCAATTGAGCACTAAACTCTAGGTAGGAAACCCTTCTTTTTTGTTCTCTGATAAAAATCTTTAAAAATTAACCGGTGTTCAAAAAACCTATAATATATTCCGCTTCAAATTTAAATTTTTGAGGTGGTGAAACTTTTTTCTTCAGCTATTTTTCATTTTTTGGTTGACTTAATTTCCGGGTTTCTAGGATAAAGTATCGATGGCAAGTATCGATGCTTTTACTTTTTATTGACTTCAAACTAGTTTGTCAAAAATTTTTGAGTTGATGAAGCCGTTACATTCAAAACAATAAACTTTTTCAAAAAATAAAATATGAAAGATCAATTTTTGATAGAAAAAATTGAATTGGCATTTTGTACTGAATCATTGTTTTCAGAATATAGCATAACTATAATTCGTAATCAGATGATCCAAAAAAAGAATTATCTTTGAAAATAAAAAGTTGTGGTAGTCTTCCAAAGTCTACTGAAAGGTTGGTGATTACATTAAAATTAGCTTTCTCATTATCTGGAGTAAAAATCTTGACTTTTCTTTCTTCCTCTATTAGCTAGTTTAACTCAGAAAGCAAGTTTCTCGTTAAAAAAACTAAAATAAAATTTTATCGCTTTTTCCAAACTACAATTTAAAGTTTTACTACATTTTTAAACAAAAAATTCATAGAGAAAAATTCATCTTTACTTTTGAGTCGTTTGCAAGACAAATCTGAAATCTGGCGTTTTTTCCTACAAATTTCGGTTTGAGAGAAGATTTCCGAATTCAAAAATCAAAAATTAAACTATATTTTCTCTGTTCAAAAAAGAAAAAAAGGAATCGAACTCAATTCATTCTGTAGTTAAAAGGGGGCGGAGCTTCTGTGCAATTAGATGAGAAAATACAATTATTTTCTCTTTTTGTCTGAGAAAAGAGAGAAATGGGTGAAGAAAGAAAAGAGATGGTCTAATTACACAAATTGTTTTATTTACTCCGACAGCTTCTTGTTTTTGCTCTTTCTGAGGAATAGAAAGTCGAATAGGTTCTAGGTTCCAACTCTTTTGGGGGAGGAAATAAGAGAAAGTTGTCAACTAATAAAATGTGGATTTTAATATGAGAAATGTTTATTTGTTAACACTTTTCTTGTATCTTTACTTAGAATTGAGATACACGTGATTGAACGAGGAGTCATAACTGATAAACAATTTTCATACGTTTTTGTTGCACACGCTTATCTCGGTCAGGAATGGAGATTTTAAAAAGTAGTCAACTGATAAACTGTTCAGTTTATATTGAGCTACACTTCAATAGTTAACACCTTTTCACTAACTCCATTGAAAATTGAGATAAATGCATTCAAAAACATTACTTCTACAACAAGAGTCTATCAGTCCTATGTATAAGACATTTCATTCCAAATATCTCATTTTTGATTAGAGATGCAAAAAAGTGGTCAATTGGTAAAATGCGTATCTTGTTCAGAGCAACAAGGCATCAACAAATGCTTTTTTGATAACTGTCGAGGGAAATAAGATATAGTTGCTTGAACTAGGGCTACCTACATATATGTAAAAGCGTAATTAGAAACCTCTTCGAACAAAGTTGGGAGGTCGAGAAAGGGAAAAAAAGGGAAAAAAAAGAATTCTACAAGTGATTTAAAGTACTAAAAAATATAGTAATGAAAACAATTGAAGTCTGTTTTCAACAGGCTTTGAAACATTTTTAAAATCGAAAAAAAAGTTTGAAAATCAGAAATCCACTATAAACTTTCTTCCGTTTTTTTTTCCTGAGCCTCTTTTTTTTTTAGGAAAAAAGGTTGTCTACTGTATTTTTAGCATAGATTATGCTCGTTTAAATATTACTTGAAGGAGGTTACAGTAATTTCAGTTTCTCATGGATACTGTTAACATACAGTAATCCGGCAATAACTCAACGCCATCTCAGTTTTGGCGCAACCTTTGACTTGGGCATTTAACCATCATCTGCCCAAGTCCATCGAAAAGACACCAAAACAATACCTTTTCATGTCGATATTTGGAAGTGAATGCTCTATCAATCAAAGGGGCGTGTCCTTCTTGTTGATCATACGTGGCAACTCTCGAATACTCACAATTCCGTGTCGGCATCAATCAAAATGCTTCTTCAAATATGAACGGATGACTCTATTATAAGGGTACGGGGAATGAAATGAGAGAAAAGAGAGAGAAAATGGAACTGCAAAACACTCTTTGGTTTCTTTTTTCTCGGGTCGCCCGACGAATACTTTAATTAATTGGATCCGTGTCCCCTCGGAGAAAAAAAACAAGAGATGGATTAAGAGGATTTGAAACAAGGAGAGAACGAGTAATTGGTTTAGCAGGACTGCAAATGCGCTCCAAGGAGAACAAAGGAACAAGATGAGCAGCGTTCTAAGCAGCGCTGAAGATAGTGGAGCGTTCAGGACCTACATAGCAGTGGAGGAACTGTAGGCATAAGAAGGCAAGTTTAAAGTAGGACTGAACTGAAATTCAATAATTTGTCATTAGATGTAGTTTTTCATTCTGAACACTTTTTCTGTTGACAACTTTCTTTGAAAATGCCTCTGAATGCCTTAAAAACAGCTTTGAAAACGTCGAGGTGATTGGGGTGGAAGAGTTATCTGCCAGATTCTGCCACAGGTTTTATGACCGCCATAGCCGTTATAATTATTATTTTCTTCGATTTTATGCTTTTATTGAAATTGTTCTTTCATAATCAGTAAAAGAAATTTTTAATAAAGAGAAAAATAACGCCTAAACAGGTACAAACTCCCGTGGCCGAAGTTTATAGAAAACTCTTTCACCTCGACGTTTCCAAACCACTTTTTGAGGCATTTAGAGGCTTTTTCAGGGAAAGTTGTCAACAAAAAAAATGTTCAGAATCAAAAACTACATCTAATGATTAATTATTGAATTCCAGTTTAGTCCTCCATTAAAGGTAACAATAGCTAAAGAGAAAGGGGCAGCGGTGATCTGTCACCAGCGATCGTTTGGTAGATTCTGAGCAGCGTTTCTGCAACCAGCAGTCTCCAATAACTAATCAGCGTTCATATTTCTAAGCAGGGACAAGTCTGACCCCAAAAAAAAAAGGAATTCATGTGACAAAATGTACTAAGAATATCTATTTTTGAAGAAGAAGAAGGGAGAAGATGTCTTTTTCTCGTTAGAGATACTTCTTCTTTCCCTTCTTCCATCCCTATCCATTGCTCATCATATTGAGAGATAGAAGAAGGAAACGATATGCATTTCAAATCCTTCTTCTTCTTCTGAATCGTTAAAGAAGACGTTCCAAAACTGACGTCTTCTGAATTCACGTTCAGAGAAGACGTTTTTTGGAATGCAGAGAGGGAGAAGAGGTGTCTCTTTCGACGCCGACGCTCACTTACATTTCCGGTTATGCCGCTCCTTCTTTTTCTATGCTGAGCAACAAAAACCAGCGATCTGTTGGTTATTTCTTCAGAAATTGAGGAAAGGGAGAGATATTGAATATATATGTTTGTATCCGGTTTGAATGACTTCTTCTTCCGAAAGAGAGAGAGAGAGAGAGAGAGAGAGAGAGAGAGAGAAAACTATCTCAAAAAGAACTTATTTGCATTTGGAAGAAAAAGAAAACGGCACTCGGATTAAGAGAGAAATGGAATTCAGGATGGGAAAGTGCGCTCTATCGTTGAATTCTCTGGAAATCTGCACTATCTGTCACCTAGAATCATGTCAAAATGATCATGAGAATTATAAAATTAGTATCAAGTCCTTTATATGTAGTGTAAGAACAACATTCAACTGCTAAGAAACTGCAGGTATGTACCTCCTAAACAAAAAATGAAACGTCTTTTCCTTTGGAATTCAATAACTTTTTTCTTCCTTCTTCCATTCCTTTTCAATTTCGATACAATTGGGGACCGAAATTCCAATTTGGACTCTCTTTTTGCAATTTCTTGAGGCCACGCCCCTTTTTTGATGACGTGACAGAGGCTAATTTGAAGAGAAAACTGACCTTTGCATCCGCTTTCTTTTTGATAATTATTCTCGGCTTCTTGTTTTTTTCGTCTTGTGTTCGTTTGAATTGAGCCGCCAATATACTGAAATTTTGAAGGTTTTGGGGAGAAAATATGCGGATTATGGGGGATTAGCAGTATTTAGAGCTTAGAAACAAACTATAAACTTGGCTTGAACTTCAGCAGTAATCAAATAACCTAAACAACGTTTAAGACGCTGCCCAGCTGAAAGGTGGGCTTAAATTGGATCCAATAATTTGAAGGTAGATGTAGTTTTTAATTCTAAACATTTTTTCTGTTGACAACTTTTTTTGAAAATGTCTCTAAATGCCTTAAAAACCGACTTGAAATGGGGGGATACATGATTATGGTGGAACAGTTTCTGCAACCTCGGCCACGGGGTTTTGAACCGCTCCAGTGGCTATTTTTCTTCATTCTTTGAAGTTTAAGTCTGTTAATGAGAAAATATACTCAATGAAAATATAAAACTTCATAGAAAAAATAGCCCCTGGGGTGTCCCAAAACCCCGAGGTTGCGAAAACTCTTCCACTATATCTCCCCCATTTCAAGACTGATTTTAAGGCATTTAGAGGCATTTTTAAAGAAAGTTGTCAACAGAAAAAGTGTTCAGAATTCAAAATTACATCTAAATCTAAATTAAAAAATTCAATTCAAGAAACTCACAAGTAATTCTCGAGTTTCGGTGAACACTGACACTTTGGAAACTCATTTTCTTTTCCCCAACAAGCAGATTTCTCCAAAATGAACATTTTGTTTTTCAGAATGAAAGAAAGAAGTTTTGAAATGAAAACATAGTAAATATAGACATAAAAGTACCCTCGTTTATTAGATTTCGAAACGACTTTTTTGTGTTTGACGATGGGGAAACAGAGATTAATAGAAACCAAAAAGGAGAGGGAGAGAGAGAAATAATTGGATTTTGGAATGGAGAGAATTACCTGGAATTTCAGGAAACTTTTAGAAGAGAAATGGAAATAAATCAAGTGAGAGAAGAGAGTTCAAACGCTGCTCATGCTACCAACCACAAGAAACTACTAGTAAGCTAGTTTTTTTTCGATTGACCGGTTTTGAACAATTCAAACTTATCGCGATTTTTATACTGAATTTAAATAGCTGATATATGTAGATCTCAAAATCCTTTTTTTTTTTTGAAAAATAAAAAATGGGTCAATATTGAGAGGTCATTATAGATGTTGTAATTTAAGATTGTTCTGAACTTTCTTCTCATCCCTAATTGTAGAAGAAGCAACAAAACATTTCATTTCTCTCGATTATTTTAATAATTTGGGGTTACCTTGTTTATTCCAATTATCAACTGATTTTTCTCATGCGAAAACCCACATTTTTCTATGTTTTAGGCGGTACTGTATAAATTGATTACTTCGAAAAACGGTCTCTTGGTACAAATATCGAAATTTCTTTTTAACCCTGCTGACAAGGTGCTTTTTTCAAGCGTTTACAACATTTTTATTTCAAAAAAATGCTCACCGATCCTGTGGTAATTGATTCAAATCGGATAGATTAATCTTTCCAAGACCCAATGAAACTCCACGTGCAGCCAACATTTCGATGGATTAGGGGAGGAAGAGATTCTGAAATCAATTAGAATTTTTATTGGAAGGAGACCAAAAAAAATGAGAAAATAAACATGCAAAAAAGTGATCAACTAACAAAACTTTTAGCTTGTTATGATCTACATTTTATCAGTTGACAACTTTTTTAAAACTTCACTGAGAATCGAAATATATACCTTCAAATAAAAGTGGTTCTGGAAAAGAGCTCAGCTGCGCCTCACTTTCAACTCTAAAGTTTGAGATTTTTAAGTTTTCATCCAAAAAAACTCAAATTCCGTTCAATTTCCCAGAATATTTGATTTAAATTCTTGTTTTGAGGGGGAATGTTTTCTCTTCAAAAAAGGGGTCCATTGAATCGAAAAAATGAATGGAACTGGAAAAAAGGGGAAGAAGAAGAGGAGAATGAAGTGAATTGTCAAGGGATGGGAAAGAACGGAAATGATGAGAAGAAGGGGAAGAAGGGGAGGAAGGACTTCTTTTTAGAATGAATCTAGAAGAGAAGCCATTGTGGGGCTTCTGGATGGCTGAGCAGAGCGTGAAGCAGTGGATATGTTGCTTAGCACCGTTTGAAGTGGAAAAGAGCTAGCCAAGAAGCGTTAGGACTAGTTGAATGGCATTTAAAAAAGTCTCCTAATAAGAAGAAATATTTAATAAAATATAAAACTTCGAAGAAAATTAAAAAAAAATAGCCACTGGAGTAGTCAAAAACCCCGTGGCCGAGGTTGCAAAAATTCTTCCACTATAATCAAATCTCCTCATTTCAAACCGGTTTTTAAGGCATTTAGAGGCATTTTCAGAGAAAGTTGTCAACAGAAAAAGTGTTCAGAATTCAAAATTACATCTAATTTCAAATTATTGAACTCCAGTTCAGTCATCCTTTAAACAGAAGGACACCAAAACCCGGGAGCCCAAAAGTTTCCTCTGGCTCATCATCTCTCTCTCTCTCTCTCTCTCTCTCTCTCTCTCTCTCTCTCTCTCATCTCCTTCTCATCTCCTTCTCATCTCCTTCTCAAAAAAGGGAAAAGTATTCAATTATTCAGGCACCAGAAGAAGAAATATCCTCTTTTTCCTCTTCAGAATATCTCAAAAGATCCGGGGAAAGTCGAGAGAAAAAGGAATTTAAAAAGGAAATGAATGAGGGAGGAAACTTTGAATATTCATGGGGAATTTTCGAGAGTTTTTCGATCGTTTCGATGGAAGAAAATGACGTTTTTTAACGCAAAAAAGGAAACCATAACCAAAAAAATGTGAAGAGTTGATCAACATATTCTTCAGAATACATGTCACATGTCATCTAGAATTCAGAATAAGAAGAAGACAAAAAAGAAGAAGAAGTAATTGGAGAAGGACCTTCTTCTTCTTCAGAAGAAGAAAAGAAGAAAAAAGAAAAGGTGGATGTCTGCGTCTCTTGATCTCTCATCCATCCGGAGAGAGCTCTTCCCCTTTTCACTGAAGAAAGGGACATGTGTTGTTGTAGAGAAAAGAGAAGAGAGGGTCCTTTCGAATGAATGAGAGAGAGAGAGAGAGAGTAGAAGAGATAAGAGAGACGCAGAGAAAGAGAGAAGAGAACAATTCCTGCTTTTGACAGACGTTTTTTCGTTGAATTCGAAGAGACACGAAAAGATTGACATTTATGGACATTTAAGCTCTGTTTAGTAGCGTTTAGGTTCTAGTTATGGACAGCTGAACATCATGAGTGTTCGTGAGAAGTTAACTTGGCTCCAGGATATCTTGAAACCTGAAGATTCCGTTCCTGAGATAGTATATAGTGCTGACCATAAAGGTATTTACTTTAATAATCGGTTTTCAGCTTCAACCCTTCTGATAATTATCGGATCGATCTGAATGTTTTAGCCAAAAATTTGAGCGATTTTAACCTGGTTTAGTATTTGGTTAGGAATCATTTGGCATTATGAACAATTTGAATTTTTTTTTTTGGATGGAAAACTCAAAAATGGTCGTATTTTATTGTAAATTGATCAGGAGCCGTTATGTTGGGGTAAATAACGTTATATCGGTTTTCAGGATAACTATAGTTCATGGAGGACTGAACTGTAATTCATTAACTTGTATTTAGATGTAGTTTTTAATTCTGAACACTTTTTCTGTTGACAAATTTCTCTGAAAATGCCTCTAAATTTCTCAAAAACTGGCTTGAACACACCGAAGTTATTTGCGTGGAAGAGTTTTCCGTAAGAGGAGTCCATGGGGTTTTGGGCCGCTTCAGTCGTTATTTTTCATTTTTTTCGAAGTTCTTTGTCAGATAGTGTTTAAGAAAACATAAAATTATAGAAAACGTAGAAAACAAAAGCAAGGCCGCTGTGGCCGCCTTTTCCGAAAAACTCTTCCACCCAAATCACTTCGACTGTTTAAAATTGGTTTTTAAGACATTTAGAGGCATTTTCAGAGAAAGTTGTCAACAGAAAAAGTGTTCAGAATGAAACACTACATCTATTTACAACCAATTGAATTCCACTGCAGTTCTCCCTTAAGCTGAGCAGCGTCCTAAAACCGCAAAAAAAAATAAAATGTCAACTTCTTTTTGTTTTTAGAGTCATCATCAAGATACGGATGAATAGTTCTTCCATTCATTCCTCCCCATCTTTCTCTCTCTCTCTCATTCTCTCTTTTTGTTTCTTTTCCACCGGAAATCAACTATTTCTGGGAGAAGGGCGGGTACTTCCTTCTTTCCATTTTTTGCTCTTTTTTCCGGTTAAGCAGGGCCCACGCATTGATCTAAATGGACGTTGCTCAGCTTTATTCATAAAAATCTCCTAATCTTTATTGGAAAAAGGCCTAAACTTTCAAAAATTTATAGACAGATTCGATGAAAAGCTGCGGTTTTTCGGCATGAACCCAGTGATCAGCATCCGGAATCGCATCGAATTGAACCTGAAAAGAATAGAGACTACAAAGACTACAAAGACTACAAAAACTACAAAGTACCTGTGGAAATAGGCACTTGATATCCGGTTTATGGCTATCCGGAACGTATCCAGATTTTGATCCATGGAGGAAGAGAGTGGGTCCACGGTAACTGCCAACGGGGAGAGTGTATCTGAAAGACTACATAGACTACAAAGACTACAAAGACTACAAACCCAAGGATCTCATCCACGTGGCTATCGATTGTATTTATATTGACTTTCCATTCCATTTCTCCTTTTTTCTCTGATGATGGTTGAAGATTTGTTAGAATGAATTGTCGCATCGAAAGATCTGGAATCGACGTTTCGAGATCTTTCAGCACTTGTTGACGAGTTCTTTTTAGATCCACTTCTCGCATTGTTTTGATCAGTTCACGGAATTCTGAAATCAGAGGGAATAGGGGGGAAGAGGGGCGGGGCTTAGAGAAGCTCCTTCAAGAAACTCAAGGATTACAGAAAGCGATTACGGAAGACTCCACAAACCTAAATGCCTCCTTGAATATCCCTTCGGCGACACATCCTCCACAATCAACTTCTGTATCCTTTGACTCCATTTCGAATCGATTGCCATCCTCATAACAATCTTTCCACCCATTGAATGTCCCAATAGATTCACCCTTTCTTTCCCTGTCTCTTCCCTTATTTTATCCACAAATTCCACTAGATCCTCAGCCATTTCTTCGTAAGTCATCGTTTCCGTATGAGGAGAATTCCCGTGATTTCGGACGTCGACTGCATAAATTGGAGCTTCGAGACGACGATGAAGGGCTTTTCCAACGGAATTCCAATTCTGTTTTTGACCGAATAAGCCATGGACTATCACTAGGGGACTGTTTTTATCGACTTCTGGGGAGGAATAGGAGGCGTATGCGAGAGGAACCTGGAATAGAGAAATTTGAGTTTTGTCTAGTTTTAAAGCAATTTTTGAGCAGAATTTTAAAAAACAATACACACAGGGGAAAATAAAGTTTTTCTTGAAATTTATTTTTGGTTTGGTAATTTTTGGACGGAGTTTTTTGATTTCTGGCTTTTCGTGGTTTTCTATAAGGATTTTAAAAGCTTTTTGAAGCTTTTTAGAGAATTAAAACAACAAAAACCAATTATTCTACTCAAAACTTGTTTGGAAACACCTTTTTTCAAGTTTTTCTGAAAAATCTCTCGTAGAAACGACTAACCGGTGCTGGGGAATGGCAAGAAGTGTGAATATTTTTGAAGTGAATAATATTTCTATTTTTAATTATTTGTTTGACTAGCGACATCTGCAGAAATCTATTTTTATTGCCAAAAAATGACGAAAAACAGCCACTACGTTACTCCGAAATAACGCCTCGCGCGTTTTTTATCGTAAATCCACAGAGTGAGAAAAGCGAGGGAATTTGAAAATGAATATTTTTAGATTGGGATTTTTTGAATTTTTCAGTTTTCCGCGGAAACAATAGATCAAAAATTGAGTTCACGTCAAAATTAAAATTGAAACTAATAAATAAAATGAATAATTTTGCATTGATGACATCATCACTAAATATGAAATTATGATTCATATTTCAATCTCCGCAAACCTTTCCACTCTTCCGTTTTTATCAATGTGTATAAATAGAAACGGTTATGCGACGACGACGACGGAAAAGAGAGAGAGAGGCCGCCCTTTTCATATTGCGCATGTTATTATACAGTGACACAAGAGACAGGGGGTTCCGTCGGAAATGAAAAACTTATTTTTCTATTGGAAATTTCTTTTTTTTTTCTCAAAGTTTTAGGCGGTTTTAGACCAGTTAGGCCCTTAAAAACTATCTAAAAACCCGAGAAATATTCTATTTTTTTGAAAATTCCCAGTTGTGACCATCTCTGAAATTTACAGAATCTCCACTTTCGAATCCCCTTTTTCTTTCCTTTCTATCCCATTTTTCTAGCCAAAAAACTGCCAAAAAACCAAAATTTCCCACGATAAAAGTTCGAAACTTTGTGTCTCTTTTCAATAGAATACAGCTGTCTTTTTCTCCTTTTCAACCGATTCTCTCTCTCTTTTTGTGTATGTCAATATTCATATTGAAATGTATATACATAACGGCTTAACACTTCTTTTACCGTGTCGTTTTCTTCCGACATTTGGAACAACAACAAATCTCTCTCTCTCTCTCTCTCTCTCTCTCTCTCTCTCTCATTTATTCCGAGAGAAGGAGGAATGTGACCTTTCGAGATTTACAACTTGAACGGTCTTCTTCTATTTTCTTATCAAGATCTTCCTCGGTGATCTCTTCATTTAGTCTCTTTTCTTTTCTCCATCACAGTTTATAGACTGAAATGAGTCAGAGGTCTAAGCAGCCTTCATTCAGAGGAGCTTATTGGGCAGTGCTCACATATTTTTTATTATAGCTGAGCAGCATTCTTAAGCTAACTGACTCTCTGAAAAGACAGTGTCAGTCAATTCCCTAGTCCTTAGCAGTCTTTCTGACTTTTCTCTCTCTCTCTCTCTCTCTCTCTCTCTCTCTCTCTCTCTCTCTCTCTATCTCTCTCCCTCTCTTTGACCGATCAAAATGATCACATCAATGTGATTATGGTAATTCCTGATTCGAGAGTGTTAATCCCCTATTGACACTCCTACTGTCACCTCTCTCTTCATCAGATTTCCAGACTCTTCTTCTTTTCCTCATACCTTTATTTTGATTCTCTAGAACCTACTGAACAAAGAAAAAGTGAGTCCAATGGTAGTTATTTACTCTTTGGATTACCGGGTTTCCTCGTTTTTGAGGTAAATAGTTCACCGAAAATTATAGATTTTTTAGTGATTTCTTGAAGATTTTTTCATTTATAATTCTAGAATGGTTAAAAATGAAAAACGTAACATGTCCCAATTTCGAGAATAAATAAAAATAAAATTTGAGGAAAACAATGATTTTCGGAAAAATGATCCAACTTTTCAAAAAATATTTTCGTCGCTTTTTTCGAAAAATTCGAGGTATTTTCACATTTTTAGATGATGTGAATGCGCTCTGTTGTAAAAGTTCAATAGAGCGAACTTTCATTTTTTCTATGAATCAGAAAAATTTATTGGTAGAAGACAGCTGAACTAATAAGGCATTTCTCATTATTTGCTCTATTTCGATTCGAAAAACCCTTTAGAACCTTGCAAAATCGTCCTTATCAAGCATTAAAATACCCATAAAAAACTGAAAACCGTGTTGAAAAAAAAACAAAAAATTCCATTGTTATCTACTTTTTTCCCCAAACAACTAGGTATTATATCGATGAGTGATGCCTCCCGAAACCAGTTTCATTCGTTCAGTTTTGTGAAAGAAACTCTTTTATTTTTCTGTTTTTAGTTTTCACTCCGAACTTTTCTTTTGTTTTTGGAAATTTCAAAAATAAAAAAGCACCGGAAACCAGAGCATTCTAGTTATTTTCTGATTTTTTCCTTGAAACTTTTTATTTTGTATTCGTCACTAGACGTCACTAACAAACAATTTTCTCTCTCGAAGTTCAATCTGCGTCCATTTCGAACTTGTAAATTTTTTAATAGAAATTTCGATTTATTGATAATCTGTGGTTATTAATTAGGCGCAATTATTTTTAAACTTGAAAACAGATTTATATTTTGCAGATCAAAATAGACGGCACATGATCTGCGGTGCAATCGTCACCATTTTGGTGACGTGGCACATTTGTCTGACAAGCGGAGTCGAGGATTTTATGTAAGTTAATTTTTATTCTTGAAAAATAGAGAAATAATCATTTAAAAATATTTTAAAAGAGTTTTTTATCTCGAAATTTGCAAATGATTAAAAAAAATTTGTACTACTTACAGTACTCTTTAAGGCGCATGCAAAAAGTTTTGAGCTGGGTCTCGAACAGAATAAAGAATTTTTGAACTTAATTTTTTCTTCAGATTTTATTTTCAATCTTGTGTTTTCCAGACCTGTAAATATAACCGAAGGAAGTGGAAGTGGACAAGAAGACACGGTTAGTTTTTCTCTTTCCCCAGCTCTCCGATAAAAAAGAAAACAGATTTCAGGCGATTTGGTCGAATGATTTGCCACCGTTGTCATCGGAACTCGATTTCTTGCGATCGACGACTCAGAAAACAGTGACGAAAAGGGCCACAAACACTTTTGTGAGTTGTTTCTTTTAAATTAATTTTTTTTATTCTAAAAAGTTTTTTTGCGAAGTTGGTCACAACTTTTTCCACTCCAACGTAAAAATAATTGTTTTTTTGGGTTTCTCCCCATTTTTTAAAACAAAAATCATGTTTTTCAGTACAATGGAATTCTGGATCGCCCGTTCTACTCAGTGTTCTCCTATTCAAAACCGCTGATTCCGCCGACAGCCATCATCCCATTGAACCGCCCATTGCAACGTGGAAACAATATTCCCCAGCTAAATTATATTGCTTTATGGTAATTTCTTTTCGAATTTCTCCGATAACTCACTGATAACTCTTCCAGGGCGCCACGTGGCCAACCGCCTCATTGGGGAGTCATTTCTCAGAATTCACAGGGAAAACTGGACGGAAGTTTTATAAAAGACCGTCGAATCTACAATTTATCGTCTTCCGATTTGCAAAACACGCCAGTTCGTCTCGTTCAATACGTCGGAAACGAACGGGAGAATAATTTCAAGTCAGTCAACCCCATTCCTTTCGATTATCAATAGAGCGCATTTGCAGATTCGCATGGACAAAAGCGATTGACGTGGATATGGTTACAGTAGTCTCCGAAAGAGATTACACGAAACAGTGTAGTCCCAGAATGGCTCCAGCTGTTTTGCAGGTTGGTGGCCTAGGATTGATGGCCTAGGAAAATGTTCTTCCAGGATCAAGGATACGAATTTCTCGGAGAAGCGGATATTGATAATCGAGTAATGTATTATGTAGATAACAATGCGGTGAATGCGGTTTCAGGGGTTAGTTCCGAAGCTCCGCCTTTTTTGAGGGCGTGGCCTAATCGGTTTCATTTTTCAGAGTCGCTTCACGAATCAAGTGTTACTTCTGACGAAGCAACAGTGTCAATGCTCTTGTCCAATTACTAGTTATTAGGCCACGCCCACTTCTTTGGCCACGCCCACTTCCTGCTTGTCTGTGATGATTCAAAATGATTTTATGTGCATATTTGTGTTTTGAAAGAATACTAACGGGTACTCGAATTGAAATGTGATATGATTCTTTTATTTATTTCTGTAAAATGTTCAAAAATACACACACGTGTGGCTCAATTATCAATAGAGCGCACTTTCACCCGATACTTTGACGAATAAATTCTCTTCTCGCCACTTGTATTATTTTCTCGTTCTCGATGGCAATTCGATGAAAATCGAATGGAATATAATCGGATTTGAATTTCACAAAATCTTCCAGAAACTTTTTCGCGTTCTTCTCAATCATCAAATCGCTGAAATCCAATGGCGAACCGATTGAGTAGTTAAACTGAAATTATGGATTTTTAAAGGTGAAATCGTTTGAATTTGCATTTTTTGTGAGCTGAAATTGCAGAAAAAATAGGATTTTTGGTGAAAAAACGGTGGAAAACAGCGTTTTTCAAGCGAAAAAATTTTTTAATTCGAAAACGCAATTTTGCAAATTTTTGCAGCAAAAAACTTTTAGACGATTTTCTTAATTTTAACATTATGTTTTCTCGTTTTCACTAGATTTTCACCCAAAAACTCACATATAAAATATAAAAAAAAGCGATTGTTCTGTAGAGAATAAAAAAGAAAATCGCCGAGAAGAGGAATCGTTTCCATTTTGTTCGTGGAAGAGGCGGAGCCATTTTTGTGTCTAAAAGAAGAATCATAATTCGAGAATAAAAATTAAAATGAAAGTTTTACGAGAAAAATGAAAGAAAAATGGAGTGATCACGTCGGAAATTGTGTAGAAAAGTTAGAGAGAAAGTTCGCTCCGCCGAACACAATTCAATATGTTAGTTTCTAGGTGATTAATTTAAATTAACAGTGAGAAACATCAAAGTTTTAGTATTAAAACTTTTCAAAAGCTCGAGAAAAAAAATTGAAAAAAACCCGCTCTTGGCTTTCAAACTACAAACAGAGAGTGGGCGGATTCCGAACAAGAGATTTATAAAAATCAAAAGGAATTTGATTCACACATCACGAACGAAATGCAAAAAAATAGGAGATGAATCTGGTGTGGAGAATAGAAAGGCGTTATTATTCAATTCAGAAGTGACGGATCGAGAAAGAGAGAGAGAGAGAGAGAGAGAGAGAGAGAGAGAGAGAGAGAGAGAGAGAGAGAAAAGGAACAGACAAAAGAACCAGGAGTGCAATTATAAATGGGAAGGATGGGTAGGTGTGTAAAGACATTTCACGCTGTTTTTTTTTGGAATCCCTGAAAAACTGTTGCGGGTAACCAGCAGAAACCTAGTCGAGCCACCTCCGATTACTGTACTCAGTCAAACAAATGAATATCCACATTGAGAAAAAAAGATTCAGGGTAGTAATCAGGTCACCTTTATTAGGAAAAAAGCAATTACTTTTCTTGGTCTAATTAGGATAGAAAAAGGTCAAGGGAACATAGAAATTTATCATGGAAAACTGTTTTTTTTTAAACACGAGTATCTAATTTAGGAGAGGAGATACAGAAAAAGTATCAATTGATGAAATGTTGCTCTTGGTAAGCTGAGCATTTCGTTAGTTAACAACATTTTTGTATCTCTGACTAGAATTAAGATACAAAAGGAATAATACAGTTGGTTAGAGCACGCATTCAATCAATAAGGTAGCCATATTTGCATATAACAGAGCAACCAACCGAAAAGGTATTGAGAAAGAAAGGAAACACATTGTTTCCTCTTCTCTCTCTCTCTCTCTCTCTCTCGTACAATACCACGAGAGGGGGAGAGCATTGCGTATCAGTTAACAACAAAAAAGTGATTCGGAAAGGTGGTGGATAGTCAAACAAACGGAAGGAGAGAGAGAGAAAGACGCAGAAAAAAATACAGAATTTACATTTTATTATAACGGAATGTTTTTGAATGAGAGAGAGAGAGAGAGAGAGAGATCCTTGGAAACCCCGAAAATGACACATTTTTGATGCACTTGACATTCGAAACTAGAGAGAGAGAGAGAGAGATTGGTTGTCCAAAAGGAGTACAAAAGAACATAAAAAGTAACACTTGGAGCATTTTTTTGACGTTATGAATGATAAGAAGGAAAAACTGAACAAAAACGTGGAGACTGAAGAATGTGGCAGTAGAAAAAAAGGGTTAGGAAAATAGAGAAGAAATTAGGATAAGAGAAGTGTTATCTGATAATAAGTAGATGAGATGATCAGCTTTCAAGCAGCTTATTTTGATGTAAAAAGAAGAACTGCTGAAGAGAAGAGCAATAAAACACTTATTGACGATTGAGAGAATCACATTTTAATTAGAGCGAACAGACAGTACATTTTCTATAGATCAGAAAAAAAGATTTTTCGTATAATGGTTTTACAGAATTCTGTAGACACTCAACTGGTGTGACAGCAAAAGTCTTCTTTAAATTTACGACTCGAATAATAATTTTCTTGAAATATGAGTCCCAAAAATGTGGCAGGATTTAGTGAAACTACCTGTAATAGTCTTGTTCCCTGTCACTCAATTTTAACAGTATTTATCTCGGCTTCTAATGAAGCTGTTTGAAAGTGTCAAACTAACAAAATATACTTCACATTGCTAGAAAAATTTTTCCGGCACTCAGACAAGGTTCTAGAAAAATAGACCAGCATGCCGGGCAATTATAATAAATACGGTATTTGTCTTTATTCATTTAGTATTACCAAATATTCGGATGAAGGAGGGAATTTAGCTTGTTATTGGCCAAAATATAAAAAAAGTAATTTTGCAGGTACACGAGACTTCACAGAAGAATACAGTGTCTCATAGGCAATATTCAGAGAATATGAGAATAGTTTTACAGAGAATGTAAGATTACAAATACTCGAGAACCCCCTTTTCTTATCACTCCCCCTCCCTTTCCATTCATTCATATCCGGTGACCCTCAGTCTTCCCCCCATTCCAAAAAGGTCATTTCCCATGTTCTTCTCAAATAATCATTTCAGCTTCTTCTTCTTATTCTTGGTGTCTAACTGTCTGATTCTCCGAATGAATGACGTCTTCAAGCATTCGGATTCATCAGGTTTCGGAGGGAAGAGAGGGAGGAAACAACACAGATAATAGCAGCCGCCTTTCCCTTTTTTCTTGTATTTTCCCTTCCCGTTAGCTTTGATTTCTTCGCCCTTCTCTCTCTTTTTCTTCTTCTACCACTCAATCCAATCAACAAGATTCCCCTCTTTTCCCGATGGATTAATGAATTCACAATTTACATTTCTCTTTTCTTTTTTTTGTTACCGACATTCTAGTTATGCAATCTTGGTATGGAGGGATTCAAAGTTGCTAGCAGCTTCATGAATGCAGCTCAGCTTATTTTTGAACGCTGCTTAACTTTTTCGAGCGCTAATTAGCTTACCATTCCTTCAAGCGCACCCTCTTATTGTTCATCGGCCAAATAACTGTTTCTGCAAAACTGTGTTTTGCTTTTCCTCCCTTCTCATGTGTATTATCATTATCAATTATCATCATAAGACGAAAGAGAAATAAGATTAATCGATTCGGTTCTGCTGGAATCTGAAATATCTGCAGTTTTGCGTCGGGTGTATAAACGATTTAAAATGCAGAGAAAATTTTAATTTTCTGAAAAATTTAAAGTTTTTAGTGAAAAATAATTTTTAAAAATCAAATGGCCAAAAAAATATTTCAAATATCTCTATCGAATAATACGAGTTTTTAAAAAAATAAAATAACATTTTTGAGTAAAAAAAAGTTTTTTCAAGACTCCGCCCCTTTTTCCCATTTAAAATACTAATAAAAGTTCTGCGGGTGGCATTATCTTCTCTTTTTATCACTTGGTTCTCCCATTGTCATAAAACAAGCACTTTCAAGCTTGGAGGTCCTTTTTTATTGGTGACGACAAAAAAAGAAGAAACAACTTTCACTCGTTTAGGTTTTTCGGTTTCTTCTTGTTCCTTTTCTCTTTTATTCGTTCTAAGATTAGCAGAAAAACTTTTAAAAAATTCCTGGGTCCTGAAAACATATGAACCCGCTTCAAAGAAGCTAAAAACTGTCTGCGTCTCCACCACCTCCACACTCTCTCACCCCCTGCTCTCCACTTTCTTGCCGCCGTACACCCTCTTGCACAAGTATGCCCTCAGCGACCCACTCTCCCGCCCGGCCTTGTGGCCTAATGGATAAGGCGTCTGACTTCTAATCAGAAGATTGCAGGTTCGAGCCCTGCCTGGGTCAAATCTTTTTGCCTTTCTCGTAGAGAACCCGGAGTCTCATACTGTTTCACACCCCATGAAGCATCTGTGTGGGGGACTTTCCACCTCATATAATCCTTCTGTGATCCGAATCTCGGTTTGGTGTCTCTCCTCCTTTACAATGTTGGATTCCGTATCCCTCAGCCATTGACTAAATCGTTTCCCCCTTTTCCCTCCGTCTTCATCGGTCATTCACGGACACTTAGCCGTTCTTCTTCTTTCCGCGAAAGAAAAAAAAATCAAAGGCAACTTTCGATGGTTTTGTATGGAAATAAAAGAGACATTTTTACAATTTCTTCGTTCAGTTTATGACATACTTTTCACCTCGTCTATAAATTTTCATTCGATATATTTGGTTAAGTGAAACCACAAATTTCCCTTTTTCTTCTTGGTGTTGTAATATCTCTTCGAATGGTGTTCCCATTTAACTTGTAACTATTTTCTGTGGTTTTCACTGACTAACTTGTTTTTTCCCCATCTTCTATATCTTCCACTCTTTATGTGTCATTCGGATCGACATTCCTTTTTCTAAGCAGCATTCATTCTGCAGAACACAGTCAGCTACTTATTCCAATTTACTGAGATGCTTCCCTTCTTCTCGAACTCTGCTAAGACCATTTGAACCGGAAGTTTCGACTCAAAGATGAAAAATTTTGTGACGTAACAAATCAGGTTTCTTCTGTAGAAACAACCAAATATCTGCATTTTTACACCTCTTTTCCCCTCTTTAAACTACAATTTTCTCGCTTCAATCGGTTATTTTATTGTGTAATCTCGTCAATTGATGGTTTTCTTATCTCTTTCGAGGTTGAACACTGGCTTACACCTAGCTGCTAACTACTGCTTAGGCTTAAACGCGGCGCTTAACACCCCAATCATTTTTCTGTCATTTTGATTCGGAAAACCGTTACGAAACATCTTATTTCTCTTTTCTAGACACATGTGAGAAAAAGGACCAGTTTCCGTGTCTCTTCTTCTAATCCGTAATTGGATTTTGGGTCCAAATTGGACGAGTTTTGATCTTCTTAAGAAGCGAGAGAGAAAATGAGAGAGAGAGAGAGAGAGAGAGAGAGAGAAAGGGAGAGAGAATGTCACAATAAACATTGCGACATAATCAGAAGATAGACAGAACGGCAATATGGGTTAAAAAGCGTTTGGAGTAGTAGGGAAGCACCGTTTCTGGAGGTGTGACTGAGACATTCTCAGGAAAACTATAACTGTGGAAGAATTGTTATGAAACTAATTACAAGTGGTCTGGGAATGGCAGAAAAAGAGAGAGAGAGAGAGAGAGAGAGAGAGAGAGAAGCTAAGCATCTTGTGTAACCTCTATAGTCTGTACTCGCATTGTTATTCTTCAAACGATCCACAAGTTCCAGTTGGCATTTCATCAGATGCATATCTTTTCGTTGCCATGTCCATTGTTCCTTTTGTTTTGAGACTGACTTCAAAGCATTTCAAACCCCCTTTTTCCTAGTAATTTCTGTTCGAACAGTTGTATTTCAGTTATCGTAAAAAATTATCAGCTAAGCTGACTGAAAAAGCTCATAAAAATAAATAGATAAATTGTTTGGTGCTCAGCTGTAAAACTAACCGTTCTATCATAGCGGAGTTAAAATTTCTAGAGCGATTCCACTTTTTATGACCTTTATTTTCAAAGTTAGTTAACTCGATTGACATCCACTTCAGTCTTTTTTGTACTATTTTTTAGTCAGTTTTAATTTCAAGCAAAATATCCAGTTGAAAAGATCTCCTACCGTAACCAAAGTACATTCAACACCGTCATTTTCTATGTAGATTAGAATGTTCCACCTATTTTAACCGATCTCTATCTCAGTTTTTTTTTTCATTTTTCTGAAACAAACCTTGATGAATAAGGGGGAATTGATGATATCTGAGACTCTATTCATTAACCTGTTTAACCGGAAAAGCTTCGGGTATTCAACTAAAAACAGTTATACAGTCTACAGAAACTCCAAAAGGAATACAAATTCATTGGAAATTGTGTTGGGCTTAACCCACAAAATTAAAGCTAACTAGCTGAAAAAGGTTCTGACAGACTAGAAAATACTGGAAAAACTGTTTCATGAAGCACACTTTCTGTTAAATACTGCTTAGCAATTTCTGAACGCTTTGAGCCCTCTCTTCCCCTATCCTGAACACCTAGAATCCATGAAATCTCTCTCTTCCCTCACATCATAAATCCCCTTGTCCTCCTCCTTCTTGATAAGCCTCATTTTGATTGATATTCGATCATATATGCATATATGATTTCCTTTTTGATCTACACCGCCCGTTGTTTCCTGTTATATGCATATTCCGCATAGAGAAACAAAAAAACGGGCGGTCTCTCTCTCTCTCTCTCTTTGAAAAGTGGGCGGAGTTTAGAAGGAGAAGATGAAGGTGAAAGATTAGAGATTCCGAATTGCAATTTCATTTAGTTTTCAAGTACCTGACCAGATTTATCGGCTGAGATCTTTAGGATGAGGAATAAAAAGAAGCTACCGGACATTTTTCCCCGATTTTCAACTTTATCTCTTTTACGAAACCGTTTTGGGGAAGCAGCTCCTGTAGTTTTCTAGGTTACTGTAAGCAGCCTCCAATCTATCTGACCTTCCCCCCTAATCACTCTTCTTCTCACGTACCTGTCTAGATTGACGTCAAAACTGCAAAAAAACCAAAAAAAGAGATTACACAATAGTCATTTCTCTAGACATCCTTCTCATATCTTTTCTGTTTTTTTTTTGCATTACTGTGTCCTATTTATGAACATTCATATCATCTTCATTTCATTCTGATTGTCTCTTTTCTCATTCAATGTCACTTTTTGGACGGTTTTTTGAGTGTATTGGGGGTACTGTATCTAGACAGGTAGTCGAAAGGAAATTGAGTTTTTGCTAACTGTGTATTGAGTTTTTTGAATCTAAATGTTGAGAGCGTTATGAGCCTCTTTATAAAGTACAGCTAAAAAGTTTACCCTTTTTAGGTTATTAAATATCTCAAAGTCAACTTTGAGAGTGTCTTACTGTACCAGGAAACACGTAGATGCTCTAGAAGTTGCTGAGCTTATTAAGCATTACAGAACCTTTATTTTTTTAGTTAACTATTATTCTTGAAAACCATTTCTAAAAGTCTATATGGCCCTCTGAAGAAAAATATCAACTCTTTGGTCCTCTTGCAATTTCGAAAGCTTCCTTTGAAGATCCGTAACGTGCCTTAGAAATGGTTTTCAAAAAAAAAGTCAACTACAAAAATAAAGTTTCTGTAATGCTCAATACGCTCAAAAAATTTCTGAATCACCCTCGCTTTTCCTGAAACAGCTAGACACTCAAAGATGGCTAGCTTTCACTGAAAGGAACTAGATTTGGGAGGTACTGTATCTCAATTGTCAGTCAGAGATACGAAAAAGTTTTCAACTAACAAAATGTTTATCTAATTATGAGCAACATTTTATCAGTTGACACTTTTTTTGTATCTCCGCTAGTAACCCAGATACACGTGCTTTAAGAAACGCTTTTCCAGTTTTTAAAAAAAGAGTTTTGCTGTTTCCCTGTCCTTCCCAGATCTAGATTTTTTAACCGACATCTTTTTCATTCTAATTCCTCAATTCTTCTTTTATAACAATCAAAATATAAATTCCAGAAATGGTACAAATACAGGACACATCGTCTTCTCAGATACGTGAGAAACGTCCATATGGAACCACTCAAACGCCCCGTTTCGTTTTTGGAAAACTTCACATTAATGTGAGTTTTTTTTTCTCTTTCGCTAATCGAATAACCTCTAATATTGCAGCACACAATGAAAGCGATCGCTGCGATCGGAATCGTCGCCATCTTTATTCTCGTCGGTGTACTGTACTTGAAATTCAAGAAAGCAATGTTCGTGTTGCTCCTTCCAACTACCGTATCCGTCTTGACAGTCTTTGCAATTGTCTCAAAGAGACATCGATTCGTCTGGCCAGTTATTGCTATTTCGGTAACTACCGTATTCCTTTAAAGGCGCATAGCTGAATTCCAGATGTTCCACGTGATTCTCTCTTGTTACGCATTGCTCATCTTCAGTTTCTATTTCTTCTTCAAGCCCGTTTACATCGTTATGATCACCAATTGGGCTTTTGATAGTAAGTGCGCTCTATTGATAATCTCTAATAATTCTTTTTTTCAGCTATGCATAATGACAACCATAACCCTGCATTCTATCTTCAATCCCTTGCCATTTACACCTTTTTGACTGTATTTTTGGCCTTCAACGCCTGGCAAGCCCACGTTGGAATTCATTTCATTGTGAGTCCAAGGCTATGAATAAGACTACAAACTACACTATTCCAGGATCACATCCACGCGGAACGCGAAGAGGACGAGCCCCGACAACTCCATCAACCAACTATTGTCACTGTCAACAAACCAATGTATTAAATCTTCTTGTGCACCTTCTAAGCACCCCAGCTTTATCCTGCCAACCAGTTTGTATCCTGGAATTAATTCTTTCCGGATACAGTTTGTCCCGTCTAACATGCAAAGCTTTCAAACAACTCGATGAAGAAAACTAACTTATTTTCGTTGATCTCCGGATCCCCCATTATCCCTTTTGTTGTGTATTGATATATTCGATTTTATCAATAAATATTATTTTTTCTTGTTTTTTGAAGAGTTTGAATCAAACTGATGTATCAGGAAGCCGCTGTACTTCTTTTCTAAAAGCATTTTCTGAAAGTCTAGTCGGAGAAATTTGAAAATCTGTGAACATTTGTTTTTCAAAATATAAATTATAGTTTTTCTGTAATCAAAACTGCCTTCATAAACTTTCAACTCTAATGGGGATACTGTACTTTTCCCTATTCCCGAGTTTATATTTATTCCCAAACGAATAAAATAATAAAAAATACGAATGCATTTTGCATTTTTAATGACGCCTTTCTCTCTTCTCTCCACGCACAATGGACGTGGCGACTGTTTTGTTTGTGTTTTGGGGGCGAAATGTGTTCCCCTTCCTTCTTCTCTCTCTCTCTCCGAAAAGAGAAAAGAAGAACTGTCCATCATCATATGTGCGGTCATTTTGTTCTTCTCTTTTCACTTTTTCAAACAAGTATATTTGTACTTTGCACGCATTTCCGGGAGGTTTTAGAAGAATTCGAGTGGTTTTTTTTTGTTTTAGAGGCTTCTCTCTTTCTCGTTCAACATTGTGGGAAAACTGTCTTGTGACAACAAAAATTTCCTTTTTTGGTTTCAATTGCTTTTTTTTTTGAAACGAGAACGAAAAAAAGACGAGAAAACCGGTTCGCCGAACTGTCGACATCTTATCTGATTAGTTTTCTTTTCTTATTGTCTTGAGAGTAATATTACTCTGATTATTCTGCTTTAACAGGTTTCGCGACTTTCATTATCATCATTTTAATTCAAAATTTTCAAGCCAAAGCTATCTTTAATTTAAAAAAAGATAAATTAAAATTGCAGGTAATCTTCCCATTTTCTACTGAAAACAAATGTTGGTAATCGATATCGTACAAATTTGACAATTATTTCCAGTTTTCAGCTTTGAAAAATGCGCTTTTTCAAAAACTTTTTCGATAATTTATTGAAAACTTCGTTTTCTTGCTAACCTTTAAATTTGCCGTTATCTTGTATTTCTATGCACCAAATATAAAATTTTTGCAGTTTTCCGCTTTATTTCTCTGAATTTTCGATAAAATCTGACCCAGATAAACGAAATTACGCTCGAAGTTCTCCGAAAGACTTCAAAAAATGAACGCTCGTCAATTTCGGTGTTTGCGTACCTCGCGGTGTTTGCGTCTCTCCATCGATTCCACCGCATCTTTTGTCTGCGTCTCTTCGCTTTCATCGCGTATCCCTGCATCTCTCGCCTCCGAAATAGCTGTTGCGTCTTCCCCTCCACATTACTCTGTCAGTTCACTCCAAACCGCAGTGTTCTCGACCTCTCAACCTAAATAGATATATCGATTGGTTGTCGTATTATTATTATTCAATTTGCCACGTATATTTTGATCTAAACACACACGAATAATTTCCCCACTGGCCCCCCTCTCCTCTTCCCTCAATATGATCCCGTTTCTTCCACTTTTCTCCTCAAATCTCTTCTTCTTCGGGTCGTATTTTGAATACACAAGTAAACTGACTGACTGAGAAAAAAGTTGAGTTATTAAATAATTATATCGGATACACGAATCAAGTCTCAAATCATCTTTTTTCGAAAATTATTTGGAATGCTAATAATTTATTTTTATAGGGCGATGGACGATGAGGACTCACTTTTGGAACGAATCGCAGAAGTTGGTGAGTTTTTAATTTTTTTTTCAAAAGAAAAATAGGAAAATAAAATTACAGAGAACCTAGGAGACGAAGATGACGACGTCCCAACGAATTCTAAGCCAAAGGAAGAAAAAGAAGAAGCGGCAGCGCCACGTGGCGAATCTCCAGACGCTTTGGATTATAGTGAAGATCCGGACGAAGATGATGATTCTGGAGAGATAAAAGAGGAGGAGGAGAAGGAAAATGACGGAGAGGACGGAGAAGTTGTGGAAGATGGGGAGAAAGAAGAAGGAGAGTTGGAAGATGGAGAATTGGAGGATAGTGATGAGGAAGAACAAGATGGACCACCGAAAAGAGGTGAGTTTTTTTCAAAAAAAATTTTATTAAAAATTGATAAATTTTTTGGTCAGTTTACCGCTTGAAAGTCGGCGCTTTTACGCTCTAAAAATACCTCTTTTTCTAATTTTCCTACTCCAAACCCAAAAATCATCCTATTTTCACCAAATTCGTCTCTTTTCAGCCCCAATAACCGCTCCATCCGGCACCGGAAGTGGTCGGCGACCAATAGAGGTTGGTTCGAATGACGTGAGTTCTTTCCCTGTGATTTGTCCTATGCATGAGTGCTTCATGTTGCTCGTGTGCTCTTCGTTCCTTTTGTAGTCATTTTATCCATTCCAGAATCGTCTATCCCGCCCGTTGACACGTGTCGGCCTTCCGCCAATCACCCGAAATCAACCCTATATTCCAATTAGGGAGGAGAAATCCGGCGAAGTATTCGACAATTTACTTCAAGATTTCAAAAAATCAGTGCAGTATCATGAGAGTAAGGGAAAACGGGAAGTACAGTAGAGCACATTTGCATCATTTCAGATCCAGATGCAGAAAGAGATACTCCATCACCGGAATCAGAGAAACGAGGGCATATTCCATCTCTTTTGGACATTCGGACACACAAACCAATGACGACAAAAGATCTCGGCCCACAGACTCTTTATCCAAGTCAACGAAATAAACATCTTCAACATCCTCCAATAAACAAATTCAAACGAGATTCCGTGCCTCCACTGATGCAGCCACGTGGCAGAACGATTAGTCAACGATCTCAGGGACCGCCGATTCTCATGCGGAAGAACTCATCGAAATCACCACAGGGACGTGGAATCAGCTTCTCTCCGACAAAATACAACGTGGAATTCATATCAAGTGATTCAGATGAAGAGGCATTCAAAAAGAAGCCGCCGAGACGAATGAATTCAAGAAGATCTCCGTCGGCATCATCGTTCACCTCTTCCAGTTCAAAGTGAGTCATTTTTACTGTCAGCAGCACCTTCTAACCTCTTTTCTTTAGATCCACTATCCCTGGAGTCAGAAGTATCTCATCAGATTCATCAGATTCCTCTTCCAAAAGACGCCGTGCTCGTCGTCGTTCCAGAAGCAACTCCAGAAGTCGTTCTCGCACGTATTCCTCCTCTTCTGAACGTGGATCCTCATCGAAACGACGTCATATGAAGAGAAAAGGACCGGTTTCACCGAGAAAATCCAGAAGTCGTTCTCCTCCACCGTATCCTCCAGGATTCAAAAAGAATCGAAAACAGGATCACCTGGTAACAGGAGATATCCACACCTACCGTATCCCCAAAAGAGGAGGCGGAGCTTCTTCGAAGAATGGAGGAGGAGCTCAACCGGCGTTCCTCTCGCAAAGATCTCAAAAGAATTCGAAAAAACGGCAGAGATCAGAGACTCCGCCGATGCCATCGAAACGTCGAAAAGAGGAGAAATCGAAGAAGAGACGAAAAGATGAGAGAGCACAGACTATAAGTGACAGTGAAAGTGGATCGACGTTCTCGAATTCATCTCGAAAGAGCAGGAAGAGGGGGAAGAGAAGATCTCCGAGTGTATCATCGAGAAGTTCAAGAAGTACTAGATCTTCCAGTAGATCCAGATCCAGATCCAAATCTTCTGATAGTTCTGGTAAGTCATTCTCTTTTTTGTTTAAAAAAATACTTTTTTCCTGAAAAAAATCGTCCAGATAGTTATAAAATAGTTTTTTTCACGTTCCAGTGGCCTAGAAAATCAAGATTTTCTAGGCCATTATGAATTCCTCTTCCACCCAAAAAAACCCCATCATTCAGATTCATCTGGAACCGGCCTTCCATCTCGTTACCGTCAAAAACTGCCTTCCGAAGAGAAAATCAGTTCCGATGAAGAGACCACCCCAACCAAAAAACCCCGTTCCCCCCTCGATTCTCCAATCAGAAGATCAGCGAGCTCCTCCCCAATCCGAAGTCCTCCTCGTTCATCAACGTCTCCAGAAGAAGAAGAAGAAGCTCCGCCCCCTCCACCTCCACCTCCACCACCACCAGAAGAGGATGAAGCCCCGCCCCCTCCGCCGGAACTTTCGATCAAAGAGACGAGAAAAGAGTTGAAAAAACGATTGAAGACGATCAATAAAACGATAAAAATCAATCCGGAAGCGGCGGCGGCGTTGAAAGAGGCACAGACGACACATTCATAATTTATTGAATTTCCTCCCCTATTTGTAATATTCCCTTTGGGCGGTCCGAAAGGGGTTCTGATGGCCTAGAAACCTCCATTTCTAGGTTATTCGGCTTTTCTTTCAGCCCCCAAATCATTAATTTATTCAGATTTTTATCGTTTTTCTCTTTCTAATGTGATTTACTATTTCGTTTTCCCCCAAATGTCTAGTTCTGTGCAATAGAGCGCACTTTCACCCTTCTTTCATAACAAAATACTTTTTCATCGCTACGGTTTCCCCCCTTTCAATTGCTGACATTTCTTTTTTGACTCCTCCCCCATCTTCCAAAATGCTATAATAGATTAAAAATCTCTCTTTTTTCTCGGGATTCTCTCTAGGCTCCGCCCACTTGGCTAGTCTATCTGGGAACTTTCTCTGTTATAATCGGATGCTTTTCTCGGTTTTTTGTGATATTTCTATGCTGTTTTTGACTTTTCTCTCTCTCTCCCTCTCTCTTGTCGTCATTTTCTCTGGATTACTGTAGTTTGAAACCTCTCACAGTATCCCATCTCTCGTCATTCTTTTCGGATTAGTTTTCATTTTAATTTCGATTCTTTTTTTGGTTATTAAGTTTTTTTTTGTTAAAAAATGAAACAATTATGGGATTGAATTTCTAGTTTTCCCTAGTTTTCTTTGTTGTTTAAAACCAAAAAATGATTTATTTTGAATGATTAAGCCACGCCCACTATCAGAAACTTTCAGAAGATATGGGAAAAAAGAAAGAGGAGATTCTAATCGGCGAATCGTCGTCGTCTTCTGAATCGACGTCGAATCGACAAGGCGATCGTCTTGGAGTCATTCATTTAGATGAGAAGATGACGACGAAATTCAAAAGAGGGGCGTCGAAAACGGAGAAAACGAATATGATACGTGGAAGGCTGACGAAAGAGGATAAGAAGGCATTCAAGTGAGTCTATCTATCTCGCAAGCCGTTTACAGGAGCATTGTAAAATGTCACGCTCGGGTCTCGTAAAGAAATTGAATTATTTTTATTTAGTTATTTAAAAACAGTTGTTTTTCTGCATTAAATTACTGTTTTTCTTCGATTTTGGTTGAAAAATGCAAATATTTATTGAACTCGTTGACGAAAATTGAAGAAAAATGACTATTTATAGAGAAAAAACGACGAAAAAATAACACTTCCTATTTAAAAAGCGTTGAAATCTGAACAGAGCAAGCAGCGGTGTAAATGACATTTCCTATTTCAAAACAAGCTAAAAACTTCGAAAAAACCACCCAAATCTCATCTTCTTCCAGATTCGCCGACATTGTTCCAATGAACACAGACTGGCAAAAGTACTATCGAGAACGTCTCCAGACCCATTTCGCCCATTCGAAAATCGAGAAAACCATTCTGAAAGCCGACTATCATGGAGCACTTTTGACTGTTTGGCTGGCTGAAAACTCGACTCAGGTTTCCTTCTTTTCTAGTTTTCAGTCTAAAAACTCTTTCAGATTGGCATAAGCGGAATCGTCGTTCTGGAGACACGTCACACATTTCAAATGGTGACGCAAGAGGATCGATTTGTGGGTAAGGAGAGAAAGGAAGTCTTTAAATAAAAACTACTAATTTCAGTGATTCCGAAAAAAGGAAGCGTCTTTCGATTCATTCTCGGCGACCGTCTCTTCTCGTTATTCGGTGACGGAATGCGGACGCGGCCGGCGTGGCGTGGAAAGAAGCCACGTGTGAAACGAGTAATTCCGACGTTTATTCGAGGAACACTTCAGATGGTTCCAACGGCGAAGAATGATAATTAATTGTTGATTTTTGTGTTGTTTTTGTTACATTTTTATGAAAATCTTTATTAAAGAGACTCAACGAGAAAACCCGTAGAAAATAATTATAAGCCACGCCCCTCTGTCCATCTAAACGGGCTCCCCATTACTACTGACACTATAGTTAATACTCGTCTCTTTAATCGAATTATCCACGAGTCGACAACAACATCGATACGCGATTCCGACGATCACTGAGTAAAGGATCAGGACGATATCTGCAAGTGCGCTCCATTGGACTGTATCAATAGAGCGAGATTACTTACCGATGACAAAAGCGACGAGAAGGAATTCGAAGAGGGAGTCAGATGACATTTCATCAATTAGGAAATACATTATACTTGACATGATAGCGATGGTTAGACTGAAAGAGGGAGAGATAGATAGATAGATAGATAGATAGATAGATAGATAGATAGATAGAGAGAGAGAGAGAGAGAGAGAGAGAGAGAGAGAGAGAGAGAGAGAGAGAGAGAGAGAGAGAGAGAGAGAGAGATAGAGAGAGAGAGAGAGAGAGAGAGAGCTCACCTGCTAACGAATCCGACGACGAGAAAAAGGAAATCGAAGACGATGTGAAGAACGAAAAGACTCCATCGAGGAACACAGATTCCCATTATAAAGGGAACAGAGGAGAAGAGCTGAATAGGGGTACTGTAGGAGGGAGTACTGTAGCAGGGTCTTACCACGAAAAGACACCAAACGTCGAATGCCATTCGGGCGAGACAAGTCGACGATTCTTTTAGTTTTGCGATTTCCATCTGGAACTATATAAAAGTGTTGCTCATCTTTAACCGCTCACCTCCAAATGCAATGGATCATAGGGTCTCGTAGTGGTCTCCATCTGTCCCACAAACGCATTTCTAAACATCGGAGTCACATCTTTCACATAAATTGTTTCAGTATCTGCATCATTCACTTCCACGTAATATGGAGCTTCAGAAGATGGTGGATTGAAGTGGAATGACGGGGGAGGAGAAGGAGATGTTGATGGAATATGAGAGGATTTTCCGGAATGAGATGGTTGAAGATCTGACAATAGGATAGAGGGAGTGTACGCCTCGAATTCCTCTTTCTTTTGATTCCATTCGTCTTTTGACATTCCTCCCTGGAAATGGAAGATTCGGAGACTGCTAATCAGCTAATCTTGCTCCCCCGTTATTCAACTTTAACAACATGTATCTCGGTTCCCAATAAAGATAATGAAAAGTAGTCAACTGATGAAATGTTTCTAATAATCTGAGCAACATTTTGTTAGTTGATCACTTTTTGATATCTTCATTGGGGACAGAGATAAATGCTGCTAAAAATAGGTGACAAGACTATTACTGGTTTTACGGTTTACAGAGTTTGGCAGTTGCTAACTAGGGAATGAGTTAGAGTTAGGGGTATGAATAATATATTGTTAGAAAGCTGAAATCATCCTGATTTCAGATCAAGTTTTTTCTTTTCTAGAGTGCTTCTCGAATTCGAGAAATTTCCGTTTTTGTAAAACCTTCGAGACCCGACGAAAATTGAGGGAAGAACAAGTTGCGGAAACCAAAATTGCCGATTTAAAAGGGCGGAGTTGATTGATTATTGGCTAGTTAGTATTGCTTAGTCACTTTGAACCTTTTCTAGAATTTTAGAAGCATTCTGCGGAAATCTCAGCTAGCTTTCCAACGATACTATACCCAAACTCCATACATAACTGTGATCATTCCCTAGTTAGCGGAACCCTGCTTAACTAGTCGTTAACACTACTTCGCTAATCCTTGCTCAGCTCCAAGTAGATCTGTTCACTTACCGGCAACGGTTTCTCCGTGGTCGTCGTACTACTCGATGAGGTCAATTCCTCCTTTTCAACCTTCTTAAAACTGACTTCTTCCCCTCGATTCGTATCCTCTTCCTCAGCCATTTTTGTTTGTTCTGTGGCCTTTGGAGCCAAAAATGTCGTGTATTTCAATTCATCCATATCCCACATCATTCGGGTACTATCAGATATCTTCAGATTCTCTTCCTCTTCCTCTTTCTTTTCATCTGGAGTTCTCGGAGTGGAAGAAGGCGGTCGACGACTCGCTTTTTGCATTGGATACCCTCTGATATGACCTTGATTCGTGAACTTCGGATCAGATGGATCAATGACTCCGTTGATCCACGAGGACTTTGGACTAGGAGTCGTCGGACCGACGGAAGACGTCTTTCCTACCAGATGACGTGGCTGTTTCGTCACTTCTTCTTGATTCTGAAGCTTCTTTTTCTTCAATCCCTTTCCCTTCGGCTTCTTTGTCAATGGAATCGAGGTCGTTGTCTCCGAGAGAACTGTTGACGTGGAATTCATTTTCTTTGCCTTTTTCAATCCTTTTCCCTTCTTTTTCTTCTTCTTTTTCCCATCTTCCGAGTCTTTTTTCAACTCTTTCAGTAGATCAAATTGCTCTTCTTCTTCTCCTCCATGACGAGATTTTATTTTTGAAACGTAGATTCTTGGGGCGTTTGCAATATCGATTTCGATGAATTGTTCCTCATCGGAACCCACTTTTTCGACTCGGTTTCGGATGGTTTTCATTCTGAAAAATATGGGATTTTTGTAAGAGAAGCAGATTTTTAATTGAACGAGTGCTTAGCTTACCAAAAAATGCTGCTCAGCCTAGGTTACACAATGTTTAGCTTGCAGCTACCTATTTGAAGGTCAAAACGCTTATCAGCTTGACCTTAGCTAAAGCAAAACGCTGCTAACCTGAGCGGCGCCGCTAAATGTATTTCGATTAGCTTACGATGCTTGCTAGAGCGCTGCTTAGCTAACCTTACAAGTTTATCTTGCTCATCTTGCTCACCCTATCTCATCCACCCCCAAACTCACTTAACAACTCCAGTCTCCTCCCCCGACAACGGAACAATCTGAGTATTCGTCAAAGTGACCATAGTTGTCATCGGCATATCATCCTCTTCTTCTCCCACTTCCGGAATATGATTACTGTCAATTCTCCGTTGGAAATTCGGTGGAAGAGGACCAAAATCTAGTCTCGGATCGATTTTCGGGGCGTTTAAATCAGTGGAAGTGGCTGTAGATCTACCGTATAACGGTTTCTTTTTCTTCTTCTGAATCACATCTGTCTTCGAATTATCATCATCGTCATCGTCATCTGGAGTCTTTGAAAACTTTCTTGGATCTGATTTCTCACTGAAAACTTTATTTTGTAGTTTGTAGTTTATAGTTTTAACCCACTATGGAGATCTCTTTTTCCTTGGCTCCGCCTCCCCTTCTCCTGCATAATCATTATCATTCAACTCCTTTTTCGTCGATTCCTCCTTCTGATCGTATCCATATCTAAAGAGGGTTACTGTAGAGATTACTGTAGGAAGGAACTCACAAATTAATCCATCTCTTCGTTCGATACATATTATCCATCATTTGACCCCCGGTTCCCCATGCGGAACATCGGAAATCGAATGTTTCATATTCTCGGATGATCCAAAATGAGATAAAGAGACACTTGATTAAAACGATGAGAACGAGGACTACGGTAAGTGGACAACCGTAGAATTGACCGCTTTTTCTGGAAATAATAGGAGATTTTTCAGTGGCAAAAAGCTTACGGTAAGTATAATAGAATGCGCGTAAAAATGCTTTCAGTGCGAGTAAGGCAACTTTGAGAGTGTACCACTGCGTCTGAAAGCATTCTATCATTCTAAAAATTTCAGAGTGCGTTAACCATAACAGGAACTGCATTTTTGTACTTGGAAATTTTTTTGTAAAATCATTTTTGAGTGTTTTATGAGCCGCTGATAAACATTATACCATTTTTACTGAAATTCAAGTGATTTCATTAACTTTGCTATTAGCGGCTCATAAGTCACTAAGAAGTCAATTTACAAAAAAGTTTTCAATTACAAAAATAAAGTTTATGTTATGGTTAACACACTCTCAAATTTTTAGAACGATCGGATGCTTACAGACGCAGTGGTGCACTCTCAAAGTTGCCTTACGCGCATGGCCAGTACTGTACGCTACTTTATATTCCTGCTTAACTTACCTAAAAGCAGTTCAGCTAATCTTAAACCTATCTAACCTACCGTGCATTTTCTCTAAGAATAGCTCCCGCTTTCAAATCGATCACTTGCTGCTTTCCGATGGGAGTCGTCGGAAGAACCGACGACGACGTCGACATCATTTTGACTCTCAATTCACAGTTTTCAGGGCAAACAGCACATCTGAAAGTATGGTCAATTCGAATGATTGAAAGTGACGTAAGAGAGGAACATAGAGAATGAAATAAAAAGTTGGGGGGGGGGGGTGAGGGAAAAGAAGAAAAAGAAGAAGCCATCAAGATAATGCTCTAATACTTTTTTTTGTCCTCTTTTGTTCTTCTTTGGGTCCAAATGGAGATTAAGTTGAGCATTGAAAATGAGATGAGCAAGGGGGCAGCAAGAAGGAGAGAAGATTTATTAGTTTTTTAGTGGAGGGGATTTAGGAAAAATAGGTGAGAGGAGGGGTTGAAATGGATGAGTGAGTAGGGGTGAGCAAGGTTAGCTGGTAGCGGCCAGTTTAGCCTCACTTAGCGTTCTAGCCTATTTAAGCAAGGCCTAATTCTAACCTAATTCTAAAAAGTGTTCAGATTAAGCTGAGCAGCGTTCATCTCTCTCCCATCCAATGATTCTCTACACCACGTCATTCTAGATCATCAAAAGTGACACCAAACACATTCAACAGCAGCCAGTTAAAAAACGAAAACTTTTTTCTTCTCTGTTGAGAACAGAAGAAAAAGAGAGGCTAAAATAGAAGAGATGTCTTCTCCCAGCCCTCAGGGCTCAAAAACTTGGTCTCTTTACGCCAGTGTGTTCTCTTTTTTTTTTGGAAGAGAGAGAGAGAGAGAGAGAGAGAGAGAGAGAGAGAGAGAGAGAGAGAGAGAGAGAGCATGCTTTCCTTCACACATCATTTTTCATTTATGCCCCCCAAGTTTAGTTGAATTTTGTTTGTTTTTTGGCTTTTTTTTGGTTTGTTTTCGGAGGAGGTGTGAGTTAGGCAGCGTTCAAGGTTAGCAGCGTTAAAAGTTGGTTAAAAAAGGTTTCCAGAGTTTAGAGAATATCGGAAAATTCAAAAAACAGACTATTTTCTGTGATTTTCGAAAAAATAAACACTTGAAAGTAAGTGTCAAAAGTTAATAGAGCCATCAAAAACGTATCATTCGAAGCGGCAATTGACTGAAAAAACAGGAAATATCCGATGTGTTTTGCAGAAGGAAAATGAGAGAATCGAGAGAGAAAAAGAGAGAAATTAGGTTTTTTTAAAGAAATTGAATTAAGAGAGAAAAGAAGAGAAACGATGAGTTGAACACTCGAAAAGTGCAAGAGAACCCCCTTTAGGGAAATCTGTGAAAATCAAGTAAAAAGGGGAAAAATAAAAAGAATCGGTACGATTTGTAGCAGAAAAGGGGGAAAATAGAGTTATTATTGATAATAAAAGAAAAAACAGATTGACATCACTTGAGGTAACTGGATTTTCATTTAGGATACTCTTGAGCTAACCCCTGCATGTGGTCTCTCCCCCTCCGTCGACCACCGCATTCATATACCCCCTCCAGAGCGTGTTGAACCGCAGCAGCGTGGCGCAGTGGAAGCGTGCTGGGCCCATAACCCAGAGGTCGGTGGATCGAAACCACTCGCTGCTAGAATTTTTTGCTTTTTGTTTAAAACAGTTTATGGAATACGGGAAGGGTAGGAAAGTCAAATTTAATCACGAATGTTCAATTAGAAACAAGAGGGAAGACGGAAACCTAATTGGAATTGAGAAACTAGTTACAGAAGTCGATCAAAACACTCGAAGATTCTAAGAATATATATTCCTAACAATACTAATAAACATAGGTTTCCCCTTCTTTTCCTCTTTTGAATGGGGGGAGGAAATGGAAAAGAGGTCTTAAAAGAAGAGGAGAGTCTACCTAATTTGAAGGTAGAGTGAGGGAGAGAGAATGAGAATTAGATATGAAGTGATGCGTGAAACTTTCCAACTTTAGCCACCCATTGTTTCCATATTTTTCACTTAAAACATCAAGGTTGATGGACGGGAATAAACATGAACGCTGCTTATCCGAACAAACGCTGAAAAGAGAAATAGAAGGTTAGAGTTCTTGGAGTCGCACATTTTCTGGAAGTTTTCAAACTTTTTCCGCTTCTAGTTCTTTTTTGTTCCCCTCCACACCCCACCCATTCAAAATAGTCATCCGGAAGTGCTTGCGGTCGCTGGCAGAAACAGAAAGAAATGGGGAGGGGGGAGACGAATTGTATGTTTTGTGTGTCAACAAGACGATTCGCGTCATTGGCACCCCGCAGTCGTTTTTTCTGGAGAGTTGAAAGTACAAAGTGGAGTTTAGTGCGAGAAGAACTCATTCAAAATTGTTTTCCGTGAGAAACAAAAAAGCAAAAAGGTTCTAGCAGCGAGTGGTTTCGATCCACCGACCTCTGGGTTATGGGCCCAGCACGCTTCCACTGCGCCACGCTGCTGCGGCTTTGCTGCGACCTTGAGGGCGTTGATGTGTTCGCGGGGATGATAGGCATGCAGACAGGTGGGAGTGGGGAAGGTGGCTCAACCGGTAAGAACGATGGCTTGGAGAAGACACACCTAGGTTCAAATCCATGTCAGATTGAAAGATTTTGCCTAATTGGAATATACTTTCTAATAATAAGACAAGACTGAATTTCAATTTAGAAACTTTTTTGACTATTCGCTAAAGATACCTAGACAACCAAAAACCAACTAAGATTTTAAGCTCAAAAAAGCTAGAAATAGTCAATAAATGTGTTATTTTCGCCTCCATTCCCCCCAACAAAAGGCATTGTGGTGCTCTCCGTCGTCCCAAAAAAAATGGAGTCGAAAAATGCGATTTGCATTACAAAATTAAGCAATTTTGTCGTCGACTCCCCACTATCATTTTTTGTTTTTTGGGGGATTTTTTTTGGGGAAAACAGAGGGAGAAGACAAGAGAGACAAGAGGTGAAATTTTGAAACAAAAACTTTTTCTCTCTCTCTTTATTTTGAGAAAGAAAAAGGGAAGAGGGGGGCAAAAGAAGTAAGGAATATTTGATGAGAAGTGTGGATATGAAAGTGAGGAGATGAAGCGGAAAGATGAGTTTATTATTGGAAGAGGAAAGACCTAAAAGACCCACACGAACAAGCAGAAGAAGTAGAAGTACATCAAAAAGTTGTAACAAATTGGGAGAAGATGACGTCAGGTTTGTCATGTTCACACGCTGGGATGCTGCTCAGGATTTCGACCAGTGTCTGATTTTTAGTTTTCTAATGAGACGATTTATTCAATAAAAATATAAAACTTCAAAGTAAATAAGAAAAATAGCCACTGTGGCGGTCCAAAACCTCTTGGCCGAGGTTGCAAGAGCTCTTCCACAATAATCATATCTCCCCATTTCAAACCGGTTTTTAAGGCATTTAGAGGCATTTTCAGAGAAAGTTGTCAACAGAAACAATGTTCAGAATGAGAAACTACATCTATATTCGAAATATTGGATTCCACTGTAGCCCTCCTTTAAACGCTGCTTACCTCCTCTTAAACTTGTCTGGCCTTTTCGAACGCTGCTTAACTCCGACTGCTTATCTAAAACGCTGCTAACATTCAAAACTGAAGGTCTATTCTAAAACGCTTCCTATGACTAAACGCTGTTGCTCAGCTTATTCTCACTGCTTCCTAACTTCCCAGACCCAGTCACTCCGACAACCGAAACAAGGTATGATACGTGAGAAAAGAATGACTAGCCTGAGAAATTCTTCATCTTTTCCAGAATTTATTTCTTTTCTACAGAAAGAAAAATAGAAAGCGCTTCTGCAAAAAGTAAATAAAACGTATAATATCTGAATTAAAATTGGAAGCAGAATCTTCTAGAAGACATCGTCGGAAACGAAGAAGAAGAAGAAGTAGATGACCAAACACAAAACGACAAAGAACCGTGAGAACCGAATATTTGTTTCGATGTTGGGGGGAAGGAGAGATTGAATGGAAAAGAATGGACTAGTAGTTTTCGAATGATGCTCAGCTTATCTTAGCTCCAGACCTAACCTGCCAAGGTCAACTTAAAAAACCGAAATGACATAAACTTCAGTTTTTCTCCTTTCTCCGCGTGACAAATCCTCTCAAATTTCATGAAAAACGTGCCAAAAAACGGTTCTTAAATGTCAAGCTCCGCCCACTTTTCTCTTCTTCCAGCCCCCCAAAAAACACATTAAAAACTATGAAAATATCGAATTTCTGATGGAAATTTGATATTTTGGGACCCGATGAAAACTTGGCAATATTTGCCTTTGCCAGGAAAAAAAAACTTCTCGAAAGAAGAAGAACCAGAAGAAAGTTTTTTGAGATTTCAGAAGGCCCCGGAGGCGATAAAAAAGCTTTTAAAGAAAGAGAGAGAGAGGAAAAATAAAAACAAAAAAGTTTTTGGGGAGCTGCTTAACGACGAAGAAGAACAATAGGAGGGAAAAAAGAACAATGGACGCTTCGAAAGTTGCGAAATTTAAAAGAAAGCTCTCTTTTTGGGGCAAAGAGCACCTGCTTGACACTTTGAGACTAAACGTGTTGAGAAGAGGTCAAGGAAGAGGAAGTATACATTTTTAAGCGTCAATAGAAGGAGTTAAGTTGATGGGTTAGATGGTGTAGTTTGGAGTATGGGCTGGGGTTAGTAGTGTTCTAATTGAGCTTGATAAGCAGCGTTTAAGCTAGTTACCATAGTTGTTGGCGTGCCCTCCCTTGCCAAGCCAATAATTTTCTTCAGACCCAACATTTTTACACGAACAAAAATGGAAATGATAGATCTTGGTAATTTCTACATGATGGATTTTAGTTTTTTTCTGTCACTAGTTTTTGAAAAAATTTACATGTCGAAAAGTAGACATGCCTAAAAAAACTGGGCACTCCTCCTTTATCGCTTCTAACTTTCTTCTTAATGATGCTACATAACAAAACGTTACACCATTGCGTAGAACTCACTGAGCTCTATCATTTTCGCTTTTTATTCGTAAGAAAATATCAAGTATGAAAAAAGCTACAGTACCGGACAAAAAGATATCACCTTTGGCGTTTTTTAGTTCAAAATAGTCAACTTTGGGGATTCATAGCAGAGAGGTGAAAAATGGGATTGCTCTAAATTTTTCAGGGCGGTTTCTTCATTGCTTAAACTGCATTTCTTTAGTTGACAACTTTTTTCTATAATCATTTCTGAGAGAAACACGGCTTGTTGAAGAGAACGATGCTGAAAAACATGCTATTTTGCACTGAAATCGACAAAATTTCAGCAATGTTTTCTTCAACGAGCCGTGTTTCTCTCAGAAATGCTTTTAGAAAAAAGTTGTCAACTAAAGAAATGCAGTTCCATCAATGAAGAAACCACCCTGAAAAATTTAGAGCAATCCCACTTTTCATCTCTCTGCTATGAATCTCCAAAGTTGACTATTTTGAACTAAAAAACGCCAAAGGTGATATCTTTTTGTCCGGTACTGTATGACTCGTCCCGACAGGGCACGGGTTTAGGCACGCCGACAGGTATGCTAGTTACCCAGCTAAGATTCCCGAAACTCAAGCAAATAAAACAAAACCAGAAAAGTGACTATAGTCTGATTCACTCCCACCCCCTCTTAAAGAAGTTTGAAAATTCGAAAAATCCGTATCAATTTCCTTCAAAGCAGAAAAAGATACAAAAATTAGAGGAAAAATAGGATATGCCATGGGAAATGGCTTAGAAATGGGCGGAGGGCGGAAGAGGAGGGTTGAATTTCGGCGATCTTTTTGTAGAAAGCCTCTCGAGAATCCATATTATGCGTTTTGGAGTGAGGGAGGCGGATCAAATGACAAAATGACTTTTGGAAGAAAAAGAAAAGTTTTCGGAGGAAAGGCTAAACTGTTGGGTGCTGCTTAGACAGGAGACTAAAAAAGGGGGGAAACATTTTTGCAAATCTGGGTGCAACGAGTTTCCTCTAATAATAACAAAAGGCGTCTCGGGGAGAAGAAAGGAATGCAATTTGCACCTCCCCCTCTATGCCTTTGACTCTTTTTAAAAAGAGACACACACTGGTGGCTACTATTTTTGAGGATAACTGACCACTATTTGGAAAAGAGAAAAGAGAGTCACAGACAAGAGAGAAAATGACCAGCTGAGCTAATAAAAGGGTACAGGTAGGTTGGTGGGACAGGAAAATTATGAGCATTTAGGAGTAGAATACCTTTTTTGAACGCATTTAAAAAACCTTCAGATAAAGAGTGATTTTATCATTAGAAAGTGAATTCCTATTAGGTAAAAAATTTGAATCTGACATGGAATTGAACCTGGGTGTGTCTTCTCCAAGCCACCGTTCTTACCGGTTGACCCACCTCTCCCACACCCACCTGTCTGCATGCCTATCACCTCCGCGAAAATATCAATGCCCTCTAGGTAGCAGCGAAACCGCAGCAGCGTGGCGCAGTGGAAGCGTGCTGGGCCCATAACCCAGAGGTCGGTGGATCGAAACCACTCGCTGCTAGACCTTTTTTGCTTCTTCCGGAAACTTTTTAAAATGGGTTTTATCAGTTTTTAAGGGCTAAATCTTCCTAAAACTGAAAAAAAAACTATAAAAAAAGAAGAATAGAAGAGCAGTTTCTTGCACACACACAAAAACAGATACTAAACGAGCCATGTATGTGTGTCCGAACGGAAATCCCTAATTGTTAGTTTATCCACCCTCTCCCGTCTCTCTCGTAGAAAACTAAAACTAGCCATTGACTCACCTAGTGAAAAACCAGAATATTGAGGGGGGAAATTCCTCCGGAAATGAGGGAGGACACGCCCCCTTGTTATAACAAAGCTAATGAGCAGCTAAATTAGAAGACGCTTCACGGAACATTATAAATGAGTTGGATGGAAAGAGGAAAGAGTTAATGGGGATTCTTGAGCTTCTTTGGTGGGCGAAAGAGAAAGAGAGTTCAGAAATCTAAAAAGAGTTCAACTAAACGTCAATCACACTTGAATATTCTGATATTTTGACATTCTCAATCGGTAACATGCTCCTTCATTTCCACCTGTCACCCCATTCTACCCTTACAATCACTTATTTTTCCCCATTACTTGTTATCCGAATGGCGAATTCACCATGCCCTGAAACGATTCCTTTTTATTATCCATTGACTCTTCATATTATTGCTGGAGTATCAATTCCAGTTAATCTAGTTGGTTTCTATTTAGTATGGTATCAATCACCGAAAATGCAAGGATACAAATATTGTCTTTGTTATTTACAGGTAAGAGTTGTTTTTTCAGCTATATCTCAGTTTATAGTGGAGATAGGAGGAAGTGGTCAACTGATAAAATAAAGATGAAAAGAAGTTGAACATTTTTGTAGTTGACAACGTTTTGATTCCTCCATCGGGAACCGAGATATATATTTTTCAACAAAAAGCTACTTTAACAGCAACAGAACAGAAAGTTACTTTGCTGTTGCGTTCTTTCAGCTGTATCTCAGTTCCCAGCGGAGATAGCAAAAAGTAATCAACTAATAAAATAAAGCTGAGAAACAGTTAAACATTTTCATAGTTAACAACTTTTTGATTCGTCCATCGGGAAGCGAGATATATCGTTTCGAACAGATAGTTGATTAAACGCGCGCGCAAAGTGAGCAACTTGTTAATTTGATCACAAGATAACGAGCTATGCCTTCTTGGAGGCCTTGAACGGGTTATTCTTAAGATTAATATTTAAAAAGCAATCAAATTACGTCACAACGAACGGACCTCAATCAAGTTGTTTTTAGAATAGGGTCTGACTGAAAATCTCACTTCCTCTGACAAAAACCGGATAAATGATCAAAATTTATAGTACTTGGAAACCAAAAAAACAACAGAAAATTTTTTCAAAACCTAAACCTTTACAGTTCGTCAGCTTCATAACAGAAATCCACATGTCGTGGATCTGTCCCGGATACTATTTCTTTCCAATGATCGGCGGATACAATACGGGCGCCGAATTCATCAGTTCCCATTTGAGTATGACTCTTTACGTTCTTATTTTTGCATTCGAATTGCCTTCCGCTCTTCTTTGTTTTGTTTTTAGACACAATGCAGCTCAAAGGATTAATCAGGTGAGGAGAATTCAGAGATTTCTGTGTTCATTCAGGAATAAATGAATTTAGAATGGTGCAAGTCAGATGTATTTCAAGAAATTCTTATTAATTCTGTGTCATTTATTTCCATTCGCAGCGTCATTTTCAATGTGGATGTCCAGGTTAACCTATCAACAGAAATATGATTTTGTGAAAGAAGTGAGTCTGATAGGGTTGGAATAATTCACTTTTTGTATTCAGAACTGGTCTCAATGCCTTTTTTGGATGCGTTTCGACGCCTTCGAAGTCTATGATTACAAATTGAATCCTTGGTTGGCTGTCGTTGGAATCGGTGCTCTTCTATTCGTTCTAATCGTCTATACCTACGGTTTATCTCTTGGAATTCACACGATGTCAATTCTTCAGAAATTCCGAAAATCAATGTCAAAACAGACATTTCAAATGCATAAAGCTGCCCTTTTTAGTTTGGTTATGCAACTTTTAATCCCCGGAGTTTTGATTATCATTCCTTTGGGAATATGTATGACTGTAGTGATTACTGGAGCAATTGGACTACAAGGTATAATTACCGTTCAACTGTCCCTAATTCCTTATTTCAGAGCTAGCAACCAACACAATGTTCCTAGTGAGTTCCCATTCAATGTGCTCTTGTTTCGTTATGATTTCGAGTAATCCAAGGTATCGGACAGTGGTTAAAGAGAAGGTTTTGAATAGTTTGAGGTGTGGATTGGTTGAGGTTTCAGAAAAAAGAGAAATGGATTTTCAGTTTGAGAAGAAGGAGTGGGACGAGACCACCAAATTCAGTGGAGCCGAGTCAACAAAGAACAAATAGTATTGTGGTTGTTAGGAGGAGTATTTCTTGATTTTAAACAAAGATTTTATAGAATTAATAAATAATTTTCTTTGCTTTTTCTGTTAGAATGTTCTTTTTATTCTGATTTTGATTTTAAAAAATACATTTATTAGGTGTCAAAATGATAGTCCGCATTTTTGTTTCATCACAAAAAGGGGTGTGGTTCTAAAATTAGCTCCCAAACATAACAAATATAACTTTTTCTGAAATTTTCTATGAGATCACAGTTTTAAAAAACTTTAAGGTTTTTGAACTCCCGAAAAATTGGTTTCAGGGATAAAAATGGACAACAATAAACAATAGTTCAGCAGAGCGCGATTGCAGACTTTTGCTTCAACCTTCAGAAAACTGGGTTTTTGAATATGTAGAACATTTCGAAATGATATTTTAAAGCTTTCTTTATGAAAGGGGCGGAGCTTTGATTATTCCCGCTAATCTTTTATTTTTATCAGAATCGAGAATTTATTTCAACAAAACGATACTCCGTTTACTTGGTTCCACAGTTGCCGATGGATTCGTCGTTTTTAGTCTCCTGAAACTTTCCTTTCTGATAAAAAAACAAAAAAACAGCTTCTTACCCAATACAAATACTTTCTCTAACCACTTTCCGATATCTGGGATTAGTTAGAATCATGACAGTTGAAGACAACATGGAATGGGATCCCACTAGAAACATTGTGTCGGTTGCTAGTTCTAAATTAGGGAAATAAAGACAGTTGTAAGGTGATTACAGTATACCTTGTAATCCAATTGCTCCAGTAATGACAACAGTCATACAAATGAGCAATGGACCAACGAGAACCATTCCAGGAATTAAAAGTTGCATTAGGAGACTGAAAAGGGCGGTTCGATGCATTCGAAATGTCTGTTTTGACATTGATCTTCTAGATTTCTGAAGAATTGACATTGTGTGAATTCCGAGAGTAAATCCATAGGAATAGACGATCACAACGAAAAGAATTGCTCCTATTCCGACGACAGCCAACCACGGATTCAATTTGTAATCATAGACTTCAAAAGCTTCCAGTTTCATCCAATGAAGACACTGGGGCCAGTTCTAAACCCTTCTCTTATCATAATAAAACATCCGGACAAACCCACTTCTTTCACGAATCCATATTTCTGTTCATAAGTCAAATTGGATTTCCACATTGCACTGGCAGTTGCAAAAGGGAATAAATGGGTCAGGACGATGAAGAATTTCTCGAGATACATTTTCGAGGGAGGACCCTGAAACTCTGATTCAGTTGGAAACCCTTTATATTCCCTACCTGATTGATTTTCTCAGCTGCATTATGTCTAAAAATGAAGCAAAGAAGCATTGAAGGAATCTCGAATGCAATTATAAAAGTGTAAATAGTCATACTCAAATGAGAACTAATGATCTCCCATCCCGTATTGAATCCGCCGATCATTGGAAAGAAATAGTATCCCGGACAGATGAATGACATGTGTAGTTCTGTTAGGAAACTCACGAACTGCAAATTTTTCATTTTTTCCTTTGGCAGGAGTTAGAGGAATGAATATAATGTCGATGGAAATCTGAAGTGATTCTGATTTCAGAACAGGTTCCACTTTCTGTAGAATGCTTCAAGACATTTCAATTTTTGTGGGTTTTCAGTACTAAATCATTGTTTTTTGCTCCATTCTGACTTTGAGGATTACCTAATGAGTACAAACACATGTAACTTTTATTTAGAAAAGTACTCGAAAACCACAACTAAACATTTTTTATCATACGGTAATTGATAATTAAAATATTAGATTCATCTAAAAATGTTCATGAACCCTGTTAGCTTTCATATTTTAGATGGCGATTCTCAGTAAGTGGTATTCAAAAAGCTCCATTTTTCGGTGCATTCTTCTTAATTCAAATTTCAGAACCAATTGAACTTTACTCTCAGAGTTCTGCTCTCCGTATTCTGTGACCTAATTGAGAGACATGCGTACCTGATTAGGTTATGGGTGCGACGGAAATAAGAATGGAACTCTATTAATAATCATTTCATACTATAAACTACAAGGTAAAAATGGTAAAATCTCAAAAAGAAAGACTTTCTAAAAACTGATGGACCTCTAAATGATACACAATTTTCAAAATGGTACATCATTTTCCAATTGTGGATTCAAACTAAATTGCTCAACCTAAAACTTTTCTACAATTTATCAGAAGCCATTTTTTGAATTTTTAATTGAGAATCAATAATAAAACGAAAAAATCTCCCTGCTAACCTGTAAATAACATAAGCAATATTTGTACTCTTGCATTTTGGGTGACTGAAAAACAACCATATAGAAACCGATTAAATTGATTGGAATCGATACTCCAGCAATAATATGAAGAGTCAATGGATAATAGAATGGAATCGTTTCAGGACACGGTGGACCAGACATTTCTTCGAGAGCAAGAAGTGAAAAGATATGGGGAAGTAGATTCAGTTATATATGATTATGTGTGACATGCATGCCTCTCGGATTAAATAACATTTTTAGACGAATTCTGATGTAAATTGAGGGTTTTTTGTTGAAATGTTATTTAGACGATCTTTGTGTTTTAGGAGACAACAGAATTCTCGAACAATCCATTTGAATTGTAGTGTACTTTCAACTTTTATTGCTGACAACGAGACTAGTGACCAGTTGACTTGGTTCCACAGTTGTTTTTGGATTTGTCAGTTTTATCAATCTGAAATTAAAAATAATACTGTCAGGTAAAATAAAATGAAGTTTAGTTTTAAAAAAGCTATGGAAATCCATTGAGATTTTTTCAGAACCGTGGAACTACCGTAAGACATGTGTTTTTTTGCCTCACTCAACTTTAGCAACATTTATCTCGCTTCGCGATGAAGGTATCAAAAATATGTCAATCAATGAAATGTTTATTTTGATAAGAAGTACATTTTACTAGTTAAACACTTTTTGATATCTTTATTGGGAGCAGAGATAAATGTTGTTGAAGTTGAGTGACACAAAGACTACTACATGTTAGGCAGTAAAAATTTGTTTATCGTGATTTAAAACCTGTTTCACCGTCCTAAAGTATTTTATGAGTACTTACCCGAAAACCTTCTCCAATTTCTCTTTCATCACTTTCCGATATCTCTGATTACACAAAATCATAACAGAACTGGAACACATTGAATGAGAACCAACTAAAAATAATGTGTCAGTTGCCAGTTCTAAAAACGATACTCGGATTACTGTACCCTCTTGTTACAGTATACCTTGCAGTCCAATTGCTCCAGTAACCACTACAATCAAACAGAATCCAAGGGGAATCACGACTAGAATCGCGGGTATCATTATCTGCATTGCCAGACTGAAAAGAGCATTTTTATGCATTTGATACGTCTGTCTAGACATTGATTTTCGATATTTCTGAAGAATTGACATTGTGTGAATTCCGAGAATTGTGCAATATCTGAAAGAATAGATTTCAGGAAATGTCAATTGATTGAAACCAACGAAAAGACGATGAAAACTAGAGAAATGGCTCCGATTCCGACGACAGAAAGCATTGGATTCAGATGATAATCATAAATTTCAAAGGAAGGAACACTTAACCAATGAACACATTGGGGCCAATTCTGAATACTTTTCGTTCTGTTGGACATCCGGACAAACTCACTTCTTTCATGAACACATGTCTCTGTTCTTGTGTCAGATTAGAATTCCACATTGCAATTGCCGCAGCGAATGGATATATATGAGTGAGAAGAAGGAAGAATTTTTTGATGTAGAGGGTTCGGTGAGTTGTCTGAAAACTTCAATTGGAAACAGGCGAGCCAGAACTTTCTTCACAATCAGACTTAAAGTTTTTCAGTGATCAAGAAGTGAAAATTATAGATGGGAGTTCAATTTTTCTATTGTTTTGTTAAATTTTCATGGTCAGTTTAAAAAGCAAAAGATAAGAACAACAAGAGGATTTGAACCTGACCCTTTTTGAATGTCGTCAAAACCTGAAATTCCCACTGCGCCAGTCGAACGACATTCCGGAAATCGCCTTTTTCGATGGTTTCATCAACAAGAAAAAGGTTTTCGAAGATTTTGAATAGTTTTAAGATAATTTCAAAGAGGTTTGTAGGTATTTTACCTTTTTTCCTAGACCAAATAGAGATCAGAGCACAGACTTTCCAAACGTTTTATTTTGAACTGTAATTTTTTTTAGAGTGCAGTTACTTGATTTTTTATGAATTCATCATGAGGAGCTTGTCGAGATCTATCATTTTCACTTCTCAGTCACCAAAACTTTTGAGTTCGAAGAGAGTTACATAGCGATTACGATAGAAACTACTCGAACCTTGTGAATCTCCTCTGCAGAATTATGTCTGAAGACGAAGCAAATGAGCATCGAAGGCAGTTCAAAAGCAAAAATAAAAATAAAAAGAGTCATACTGAGATGGGGACTAATCACATTAAAACCAATATTCAATCCGCCTAGCATCGGAAGAAAATAGTATCCAGGGAACGTCCAAGAGATGTGGATTTCTGTGAGGAAACTCACGAACTGAAAGATTTTTGTGTTGACTGGGGAGAAATGAAGGTGTAAGTTAAGTGACTTTGTGTTCTAAACAATATATCTCGGTTCCCGAGGGACGAATCAAAAAGTGGTCAATTATGAAAATGTCCAGCGTTCTGACCTGCAAATAACAAAGACAATACTTGTATCCTTGCATTTTCGGTGATTGAAAAACAACTAAATAGAAACCGATTAGATTAATTGGAGCTGATATAACAGCAATAATATGTAGAGTAAGAGGATAATATGATGGAATAATGTCTGGACACGGTGAATTTGTCATTTGAATAAAAGGGTTCAGAAGAAGTTGAAAAATGGAATGATTAGGCGATGACAGATGGATATCAGAAAGAAAATATGAACAGAAACAAGAGTGGGAAGTATTATGAATGGAAAGGGAATTCAATTAGTCAGAACTGAATACGTAATATGTGTCAGAAGAAGGAATTGAGTGCAAATTATATCAAATTTTGATTAAATATACACTCGAATCGCTGACAAATGCAATAATTTCACAAATTAAGCACAAAAAATCACATTCTTCCAATCTCAAGCAATTCGATTTGAAACATGCACCTAACACACACCAGTTCACACTGACCTCTGTCTATCTCTCTCTCTCCGTCTCCCTCTTATATGCCTTGTAGGCACCGTGCGGCGGGGCCTCCTTAGCTCAGTTGGTAGAGCGTGAGACTTTTAATCTTAAGGTCAGGGGTTCGAGTCCCCTAGGTGGCTTGACTTTTTTGTTTTTCTTTTTTTAAATTATTATGAAGAGTTCTACTCAAGTTCATTTATTTAATACGAAGCCTTTCTACAACAAGATCATAAATCTCAGTTGTGTCTTTCTCGATGATCCAATCATCTTCAATATTTTCTGTCGAAAATTTGAAACAATCTCCATCCTCGTTCATTTTTTCATGAATCATTTGAAGAAACTTCTCAAGTCTTTCTTCTCCTTCCCTCACTTCCCATTCATTCCATTCATCAATCTCTCGTTCCCTCGAATTCGCTCTTTTTTGATTTCTTGCACGCTGAAAATGGACATGAGGTTTTGATAGTTTAGTAAAGTTCTTACTTTTCTCTGGAATTTTGCTTTTTTCATCGCAGTCTCTGGAATCTTATTCACATTGACTGTTCTAATCTGAAACCAATAATAGAAAGTCAGAAAATAATATTTGACAAAGAACCGTACCTCATACAACGAAAACTCTGGTATCCAAGGTGGTTCTCGAGTATCAAAATACTTCGAACATCTTCCAGTTCTCGATCCAACGATCATTGTCTCAACATTACTGAAATAGCATTGCCAATAGAATGAACAACTCCTCTTTTCCCAGAAAAAACTATTCATTCCACCGCTAAGAACTTTCATTTCGTAGTGTTGTCCTTCTTCTGAAATTATCATTTTTCTGTTTGTCCAGATGTCCATAACAAACCATCAATCGCATCGATTTCTCCAGAATATATCACTTTAAAAACCTGGTTTTTCGTCGGAATCTCTGCCATAAAAACTGCTTTTCGAATTATTCCATCCTCTTCCATTTCTTCATTTTCTGTCTTTTTCGTCATAAAATGCTCGAAAACTGCTCCAAAGTTTTGTTGCCACGTGTATTCTTCTGTTGATTTTAAAATGAAAATCACTCCATCAATCCGAACAACTCGAACTTCGAGGGACTTCAATCCTGGGTTCATCAGAATATCTGAAGAGGCAATCGCCTTCAACAGTTGCTTATTCGTCACAAAGTGCGGTTTCGTCTTCTCAATCCATGGTTTCTGATGAATGTATTCCAGAAGTGACTCCATTTTCAGTTCTCCTGCCCCTGTATCAGAGACAGGAACATTCAAATTCTCATATGGAATATGTGGATTATTGATGTATTTTGTGTTCTCATTTAGTCTCTTTGGAAGTAGACCACGTGTCACCTGCCTGAATAAAAGATTGGAAAGGGAAATGAGTGCATTCGTTATCAGTCAATGAACTTTTTTATTAAAGGAGACCAGACATCATGTTTTTAATTTCAGAAGTCAATACTATGGAATCTTACAGTAATGGGCACTACGGTAAACAATATGTCTTCTTTTCGAGACTATTTGAATAATCTTGGTGCCATCAGAGCAAAAACAACTCACATTCGCTGGTCACGATGCTAATAATCGATAGTCGTCACTTTGATTTTATTGTTTGCCATTGGAAAATACAGATGTGTTATCAGTCGATTACGCATTATTTTATACTTTATGAGTATTATCAGAAGAAATATGTAGAAAACGGGAAAAAGTTCTTAATCCTTCGTTTTTTGCTCACTCTTAAATTATTTCCTTTTTTTGTAAACACCTTTTGATTGAACATTTCAAAAGACGTTCTGATGAAATTTTGAGTTCAGAATGCAAAATCAAGGGTTTGGGAGCGGTCATATAACTTGACGCAAAAGTTAGAATTATTTTACGTTACGAAGGTCTTGACTAGAACTAGTTTGAAGCAATTTCAGAGATGTTACCCTAGGATTTTGAATTTTAATTTGAGTTGGAGCTCCTCCCATTCTTTTACAAGTAAGAACAGGGACGGTATGTTCAAGCATTATATTCAGATAATGATAACAAATTTCCCGTTTTCAAAATTCTTTTATACTGAAAACGATCTCCGTAAACAACAGAAAATGTAGTCAAGCACACAAAAACAGAGAGAAAAGTAATCCCAATCAATTAACACAAAAAGCGATGAGATCATGAAAATCCTTAGTCTCTTTAGTCTCTTCTCTTTCAATATTCTCTCTTTCAATATTCTCTCTTTCAATATTCCATTCGTCATCGATCAATTCCTTCGAAAACTTGAAACAGTCTTCATCCTGAGTCAATTGCTCAGAAACCATTCGAAGAAACTCTTGAATCTCATTTTCTCCATCTTCCACTGTCCATGCTTCGTATTCCTTTTTCCATGTTCTTGCGAATTGAGCCACTTTCACGGGGAGGAGTCTCGCTTCGATACTTTTGATCTGAAATTGGATTTTTTATCAAGAAAGTCGCTCTCGGCAAGTTTTTTAGTCAGTTAAGTTCGAACCCGGTAATGTCTTTTGCTTTTTTCTTTGAAAACATGTTGCTCACCTCAAGAAGTGAATATTCAGGTAATGAAAGCGGCGGTCGTGTCCTCGGATCAGCTTCTTGTTTTCCAGTTCGATTTCCAATGATAAGAGTTGAGAAACCGCTCAAAACAGACTGCCAATAAAACTTAACGCTGGTGTTCATCCAGAACCAATGATTCATTCCACCGCTGAGAACTTTTAATTCATAGTGTTGACCTTCTTCTGAAATAATCATTTTTCTGTTTGTCCAGATGTCCATAACAAACCATCAATCGCATCGATTTCTCCAGAATACATCACTTTAAAAACCTGATTTTCCATTGGAATTTCTGCCATAAAAACTGCTTTTCGAATTGTTCCATCTTGTTCCATCTCTTCATTTTCTGTCTCTTTTGTCATAAAATGCTCAAAAAATGCTCCAAAATTGGTGTTGACATCCGTGTCAAATGTCTTTTTGAGCATAAAAATGACATCATTTATCCGAACACAATGAATCTGAATTTGATTATACTTCTTCGAAGCAATCATTTTCAACAAGTTCTTATTTGTCACAAAATGTGGTTTAGTGTCTTGATTCCAAGGTCTCAGACGAATATATTCGAGTAATGATTCCATATAATGCTCGCCTGCTCCAGAATCTTCTACAGTACTATCAAGTTTCGTTGGTGGAAATTGATTGTATCGGGAACTATTGAATAAATATTTTCTATTGAAATTCAGAGTTTTTGGAAGAAGATCCAGTGTCACTTTCCTGGAATAAGAAATTGATTCCAAATTAAATTCTAAACTCACATTTCCCTATCTCGATGGTAATATCCAATAGTTTTGACTTTAATTTTCGTTTGAAGGGACATTTTTTTAGAAAGATAGAAATATTAGGGAAGAGAGCTGAAAAAAAAGGAGACGGAGGGGTGAAAAGAACTGAGGAAGGGGACCAGTTGGAATGGAAAAAAAAGATACTGAAGAGGAGACGCAGAGATACAAAATGGACTCTTTGGATGGGAAAGCATCTGAAGAGGTGGTCTTTTGTTTTCAGATGGCCTTTGAGTCAGGGGAAACACCCGAGAAGTTCAAGCATCTTAAGCTCCGCCCACTTCTAGAAATCACTAAATTTCCATGACAGTGGCAAAATAGTTGGACCCTCTAGACTCGTCACAAAAGAGAGCGGGCCGAGAATTTTTGGTTGGTTTCTTTTTTCAGATCAAAGCTACAAATGTATTTTCTTTGAAAAAAAGAAAAAATATTATAAAAATCGTATAAAACCCTTTATAGAGCTCGCCCTGAGATTTTTCATTTAAAATCCTTACTCATTAGAAAATTTTTTTTCGAAGTAAAGGTCTTTGTTCTTTTGTCGGAGGTTCTGCTGACTCATTCAGTCGGCAATGAGTAAAAATGGGCGGAGCTTATATTTGAATTCGATCTCAAAGAAAAAAACGAGATCCACGTCTCCGGTGGGAGGACATCTGGGAAAAATAAGAGATAAAGATAGCAATGAGCAGATCTTATCTATCTCTTCCTCCATCTTTATATCTCTTTTATTGAGAAACCAAGAGAAAAAAGTTCAGATTCTATGAGAATAACTCATTTCATTTTCTGCTCTTTTCCTTGAATTTATCTCAAAATTTGTCATAAATTATAAGAAATTTCTGAATTATGACCCATAAATTATGTCAATCCATTTTTTTGATTTACGATTTTTTTCCAAAATCTTGATTAATTGCGAAGTTCAGGGGCGCTCCGAAAATTCGAAAATATAGTTTTTGTCTGGATTTTTCCGAAAAAAATATTTGGATTCTTGAAATTAAATTTTCAACGGGAAAACGGTCTGAAAAGTAGCATTCTCTATCTTCGAGACCGCAGTACGCTTCTCAGATTTCATACTTCTCAAAACGAATTCCATTCCAAACGTCAAGTTCACCTTTCCGGATAACTCTAAATTTATTAAAAATCAGGAAAAATTCATTAAAAAATCAAATTAATTCAATCAGGAATATTCATCAAAATGAGACGTCGAAATTCAGTCACTGCTTTATCGTCTCTTCTTATTTTCCATTCAGAATTGCCTTCAGGTTTGGAGAAAACAAATCCATCACCGTCTTGTGTCAGCGTCTGTTCAGCCATATTCAGAAGATATCGAAGGTCTTCATAACCATCTTCGAATTGTTGTAATGATGGATCATTCTCTATGCAACTATTTGTGTCGAAGTAAAAAGTCTTTAGTTTCATCTTCAGAACCTGTAAATAGATTACTGTATTCCCCCATGAACTATGTATCTAGTACTATAAAACTAACCTTGTAAACAGATAACTGCGGATAATTCGTTGGTGGTCTTGTTTTCCAATCATTTTTAATAAATCCAGTTCTTTCAGCAAGTATCATATATTTGACGTTTTCAAAGAATGCTTGCCAATAGAAACTGACACCTCTGTGCTGGAAGAAAGGGAGTCGCTCAACAAATCCGGCGATCACTTTCACTCCGTAATGAATATTTTCATCTGAAATAAGAAAAATGAACGGTTGGTTTCATTGTAGTTCGGGTAGTTAGTGCAGTTAGGGGTCCCTTCGAAAAATAGGGGTCCATTCGATTTTCGCAAAAAGAATAGGGACCCTTCACGCTTCATTTAAAAAATAGGGGTCCCATATATTTTTTTGAGCTTATTAAGCCTAGAGAGACTCCTATTTTTCTGATGAAGTTCGAAGAGACACCTACAGTAGCGGCCACTAAAATATCACCTTTGGCGTTTTTTAGTTCAAAATAGTCAACTTTGGAGATTCATAGCAGAGAGGTGAAACATGGGATTGCTCTAAATTTTTCAGGGTGGTTTCTTCATTGCTGAAACTGCATTTCTTTAGTTGACAACTTTTTTCTAGAATCATTTCTGAGAGCTACACAGTTCGTCAAAGTGAACAATGTGGTAGAACGTGATATTTTGCACTGAAATTCACGAAATTTCGGTAAGTTTTGCTTTGAAGAGCCGTGTAGCTTTCAGAAATGATTTTAGAAAAAAGTTGTCAACTAAAGAAATGCAGTTCCAGCAAAGAAGAAATCGCCCTGAAAAATTTTAAGCAATCCCATTTTTCACCTCTCTGCTCGTCTCTGCATCTCCAAAGTTTTTCACCTCTCTGCATCTCCAAAGTTGACTATTTTGAACTAAAAACGCCAAAGGTGATATTTTTTGTCCGGTACTGTATTCTACAATAAAGCCGAATAAACAAGTAATGAAAGAGGAAACAAACCATCAATTGCATCGACTTTTCCAGCATAAAGAACCTCTGTTCTTCTTCCATTTCGAGTTTCAATCGACGCTCTAAAGACTCCTTTTTGAATGATTCCACTTGTATCAATTGGTTCATCTGGTGATTCTCTTGTCAGAAATTGTCGAAACATCCACGAAAATGGAAGTGAGACTCGGTTTGCGGATGCTGAGTCTTGTTTAAACATAAAAATGATTCCATTTATCCGTACCAAATACAGAATTTCGTTTTCTAAACCTGTTGCAATACTTTGAAGAAGTTGTTTATGAGTGACGAAATGGGGTTTCCGTCCGTCTGGCCATCCTTTTTGATTGAGATATCTCAGAAATGATATCAGATTATACTCTTTTATTTGATGATTCTTATGATCTTTGTTTGATACGTCAACAAATGGAATCGGGATATTCGGATTATCAAAGAACATTCGATTCGAATTGAATCGTTTCGGAAGAAGATTCGGCGTCGCTTCGCTGCAATTTTATAGGTCAGAAAACGTGCTCCAGTGCACTTTGTTCAATTTCAGTGAACTCACAAATCAATATCCGCATGATAATAACCGATAGTATCCACATATATTTTAGGAGCTTCCCTTTCTGATTCTGACATTTCTCTTTGCAATTTCTGAATTTCTGAAAAAAATATTGGTTATCGTGCTTAATTTCTTGGAATGGGGAAAAGAAGGAGATAGTGTGAGGAAAAGAGAGAATTAGAGAAGAAAGGATGAGAGTGGACGGCGTCGAAGAGACGCAGACAGAGAAGATTTTTTGTTGATCTTGCTGAATGAAGTGATGAAAAATAAAAAAAGACACATAAAAGAAAGAAACGTGTATTTTCTATCAGTCGATTGTTTAGAATAGATAAGAAACCGTAACAATTTCTCTCTCTCTCTCTCTCTCTCTCTCTCTCTCTCTCTCTCCTTATCTCTCCTTTCAAATTAATTTTCAATTCCATTGCTCATCTCTTTTCTCCCCTAATTCTCCTCTCTTTTTTTCCCTTCCGAATTTCTTTGTTCGTCTATTTCTCTTTCTCTCCACATTCCATTCAATTTCATAATACTTTTGGTCTGTTATTGTCAATTTGAAATTTTTTATTCTGAAAATGTTCTATTACTTCTTTTTTCCGTAACTAACAATAAACTTCGATGGCAACGTTAACCTTTAACAAAATTCATTTTCATGTATTGAAACAAAGAAAAAATGAACGAGAAGATCCACGTGGAGACGATAGGATATTATCATTCACACTCGAATAGGTAAGAAACTGACGGAAAATAGGATTAGTTGATGTAAATAAAAACCTAAAAATTTGAAAAGATAACATAATAATTAGGTCATTTTTTAAAGTGATTTCTCAGATATTTTATTTAAACAATAGTATCTCAGATGTGGTTGAAGATACAAAAAAAGTACCAACTGATGAAATGTTGCCCATAAAAAGAACAACATTTTATTAGTTGACAACTTTTTGATATCTTAATCATATATTGAGATATTCCTATTTTTGTGCAATCACTTCGTTTTCTCTTTCACACGATCCTTGACAAGTTCAATCTTACTTATCTCACTACCCATTAGAGATATCAAGAAAATGTCAACTAATAAAATGTTGCTCATAATAAGAAAAATATTTCTTTAGTTAACAGCTTTTTGATATCTTCACCATAGGCTAAGATATACTTAAATAACCAAATGCCATTTTCAGTACAGCGACTCCGGACCTCCTTCCTCAGAAACTAAACGCCAACAAAATGTTTGTCGAAGACCCAAATCTTCCAATTCCATTTATAAATCTAAAAGTAGAATATCCGAAAATAATGGAAATTCGAGAGCAAAACGTCGTCTCAGTTCTTGATTACATTCGTCAAAAAGGGTGGACAGACGGAGAGAAACCAGATTTTGTCACTGATCGATTCCTTCTGAAAGCAGTTGTTTCTCCAGAAGCATCCACGACTATTCATGTTGTTCGTGTCGATGGAATCTATTTTTTATCTTGTTCCGATGAAGAACCTGTCGGAAATAATGGATTTCGATGGGTTTTCAAGCATATGTTGACAAAGAAAGAGATTGACGATGAGTTTGAAACGGAGGCCACGATTCGGAAAGCAATGTTTAAGGCGACTGTCGAAGGCGAAGAGAAGAAGTATACTGTCGTTTACTCCGGAAAAGTTGATGCTATCGATGGTTAGTTTTACTTATTAAAAAATTCGAGTTTCTGTGTTTTCACTTGCTTCAAGCAGCTTGCAAATCTGCAGCTCGTGGCCTAGTGGCTAAACCGCTTGTTTTGTATTCGGAGACTCTCTGGTTCGACTCCCAGTATGCCCAATTTTCTTTTGCTTTTTGTTTAGGTCGCAGGAAATTATAAATAAACTTAATCTCATGTTTTTTCCATGTTTTCCATACTCGATGACCATTGATATCAAATTTACAGACGAAATGAGGCACTACGAGATAAAAGTGGCTTCAAATGGAACAGATGACTACTTCTGGGAAACAAACAGTTATCGTCTCTATTGGCAAGCTCTCTTTGGAAATATCGACAGTTTTATAGTCGGGGCGAGAACAGGAAAACAGAATTCGGATCCAAAGACGAGAAGGCCACTCAGATATCCGCCATTTTCGATTTATAGTGTGAGTGGATAGATATGAATGAAACTATACCTTTAATTTTTTTTTTGAACCGGCATGCCGTTCAAAATAATACAGTACTCTCATTTCTAACAATTTCAGGTGGAGAAAATCGGAAAAGAAGAGTTTTTCAAGAAAGCAAATGCTCATTTGATCAAAAATCCATCGAAAAGACAATTCGAAGACGGACACAAAGATCTTCGAGAACTGTTTTCCCTTATCGAAAAAACCGTGAAAAAAGACGGAGATGGATTCGTTTTTTCGAGAAAAATCGAAGATCCGAAATGGATAATTCGAGAGGATGAAGACGTCGTCGCAGAGTTTAGACGATTGATTTTGAAAAATCTTCCGGAGTGACTTTTCATTTTTTTTTATAAATAAATTATTGTTAGAAAAAAAATTAAAACATTTTCCGTGAATTCGAATTCTTCCGTGACCACTTTTTTCTGTTCCACCTTCAATAATTGTTTCATTTGTTACACGTGTTTCCCATTTCGCATGACAACCATGCGACTGATCAACACCTTCACCCGATCTGTTCGCTTTGGAACACCGACGAATTATCTTCGTATTTCTGGATCAAATGGTTATTCTACACATCCATATAGGAAAATGGAGAATACAGAGGTTAGATTTGTTTTTAGTGACTTTTTTCGAGTTTTGAGACTCAAAACTATGAGTTTATGATAGTTTTGAAAGATTCGGTTTTTGCTTTTGACACCGAGAATTTATCGAGTTCATGACCCAGCTTTAAAGAATTTTTATTTTTTCCCCTGCACAAAGATTTAGAAATTTTCTTGGGAAACCTCAGAGGTATTGTGCTTTTCATAACAAGAAACAGTAACCCCTGGCATAGTGCCAAGCTGCCTTTTGACCCTATCGGTATCAATGCTCATCATTTTTTATTAGAGGGGGACTGAACTGGAACTTAATAATTTGAAGTTAGATGTAGTTTTTCATTCTGAACAATTTTTCTGTTGACAACTTTCTCTGAAAATGCCTCTAAATGCCTCAAAAACCGGCTTGAAATGCAAACATTTGATTATGGTGGAAGAATTTTTGCAACTTCGGCCACTGGGTTTTGGGCCGCTTTATTGGCTATTTTCCTTTTTTCTTCAAAATCAATGGGAGGGAAAATTCGATGAAAGCATAAAACTTCAAAGAAAAAGTAGGAAAATAGCCAGTGGGGCGTTCCAAAACCTCGTGGCCGAGGTTACGAAAACTCTTCCACCCCAATCACCTCGACGTTTTCAAAGCGGTTTTTGAGGCATTTAGAGGCATTTTCAAAGAAAGTTGTCAACAGAAAAAAAGTTCAGAATGAAAAACTACATCTAATGACAAATTATTGAACTTCATTTCAATCCTCCTTTATTTGGTTTTCATGAAAAGAGTCAAAACCAGAAAACCAGACTTCATAGCGAGCTATTTTCGATAAAATTATATTCTTTCCGCTAGAATAATCAAATGAGTGTATTTAGTTGTTCTAATGAGAGAATATAGAAAAGAATAGACCCCAACAACAATAATAAATGAATGTAGAAAGGTCTTGTAAACTTTATATGGTGACCCAGGCAGGGCAGGGTCACTGCCTGGGTCACCATGTAAAGTTTACAAGATCTTCTTATAGTGTTATTGGAGAATATTGAAAAGAATAGACCCAATAACAATATAGAAAGATGAAATAGATTATATAAATCAGAGATGGTGCGACCCGTGCTCAACACGCCTTAAAAAATGAAATCGAGGGGCACCAGCAATTTACAGGAGCATTGTGAAATGTCACTTTTGGGTCTCGAAGCGAAATTTTAATTAATTTAATTTAACAGGTTTTTCTGCATCAAACAGTCGTTTTTCTTCATATTCAGTTGAAAAAAGTCATTTTCTATCTGATTATCCAACGAAAATTGAAGAAAAACGCCTATTTGTAGCAAAAAAACGACGAAGAAATAACACTGCCGATTTAAAAAATTACAGTAGTCCGGATTTTCGCTGCGAGACACACGCCTGACATTTCACAATGCTCCTGTAAACGAGGGGCAAGCGCCCTCGATTTCGGCGTCACTGAACACGGTAGTAAAACCAACTCTGATATAAATAGATGAAGAGTGATAAATAAATGAACCCTACTTATATAGTTACTACATTTGGTTATTCTAATGAGTAAATTTGGTTATTCTAATTATCTATTACGGAAGTTGTTTCTTTTCATTACCCGGAAAGGGTGACATTTTAAAATTCTTTGAGAAAACTCTGAGAACGTGTGTTAACAAGATACAGTAAGACCTGGCACAGTGCCAGCCCTTGTCATGACCGTTTTGGCATCGAATTATTTGTTAACTGGTTCTGAAACATACAGTTCTCAAATGACTACATAGATCCGAAACATCACTCCTACTCTTCTTTCAGAAATCGAAATTCCCTCATCCCGAGAAGTTCTCAAGACTTGTCGAAGGTCCAGAGAGAATAAGAGAAAGTGTTCAGGTGTCAAGTGAGTCCTCTCTGTCTCTCTTCCCTCCAACCCCTCATCTTCAGAACCAATAAAAGGATTCTCTGATGGAACAACAAAAACAGTTTGGGATGTACTTGTGAGAAGTTCTCAAATGAACCCCAATGGACAGTTATTTGGAGAGATAGTCAATGGAAAATACGTGTATACTACCTACAAAGAAGCAGTCGAAGAGGCTACGGTCATTGGATCCGGAATACTTTCGACGATTCAGAAGATGGAATCAAAGAACAAATTGATTGGAATAGCCGGAATTCATTCGAGAAATTATATGCATACGATTCATGCAGTTTCTGGTTTTGATATGACTACAGTACCCCTCTATCATCAATCGAAAGTTGAGACTTTGGGGTGAGTGTCAGGGGATCCATAACTTTCTTCAAACTCAAGATTTTCTGAAGATTTAAATGTTAAAAGGTAGATCTTGGCGAGTTCTACTCAATCGGTTTACTCAGGTTACTGTAGCAATGACCTAAAGAAAGTTAGAAGCCCAAAACTGGCTTGGTTTGACCACCTAACCCCTGAAAAAAGCATTACAAACCAGATTTTTTATTATCAGGTTGGTAAGAAAGTTCTGAATCACTGTTTGCTTTTTCTCCAGAAACTTCGAGAAGGTTTGAAAACTTTTCATATTAAGGGTATGTAAGGGTCAGTGTGTGGGCTACTCTTGCACAAAATCTCAGCTCAATGGCAGCTTCCAGTAAGCAGTAGTGAAAGTAACACGAACTCAAGTCAAACTGTTACTTTTGAATCGGCCTGTTTCGAGCACTTCGAAATGATAAACAGCTGAACTAATTTGATTAATATTGGGCCCCAGCACTGTTAATTAAATAACAATTGTCATTTCGTTCCAAGAATTCAATATAAGAAAACTAGAATCAAATGAATTTTTTGTCATGTGCAACCTATAGTGTTTGTTTGAGACGATGTAGTGTCTCTTGCCGATGAGACCCGCAGTCAGCTAGTTGAAAATCTTATAGAGAAGCTTGAGTACTATAATATGATACCTAATATCTGACTTTGAAAGTTTAGGTTCTCATGGAATATGCTGACATAAGTAACGCATGTTCTTTGGGCCTCATGCCTACAGTGAAGAGTGGAAGCTGCATCGTCACTTCAGTCTTTCTGAAGAACCACAACGAGGCTTTTTGATTTGATTACTGGGATATGAAGTAGACACTCTGTGTCAGCTATCATCATATGCGCCAGTAGTTGAATCTCCGGGATTCTGGAGATCTAACGCCAAAAAGGCAATTTCGCCCATTTGAGATTATCTGAGCATCTGGTGGAACGGGAAGAGATTGAATCACTCGGATATTTTCCTGTCTTATACAGCAGTCTCGGTAGACTTTTAATATAGAAAAATAATAACAGTAGCTGAGAAAATCAAGAAGAAAATGAATAAAGTTTAAATCTTAATGACAGTGCTCAACTACTTATTGCGAAGAGGACTTGTTGGGGAATTCCCGAGTTAGACTGAACAGCTCTACCTTATTTCTTGTACTATTTGGACATGCCTCTTACTAATAATAACCAACTCCCGTAACCCAGTCGTTTCCTGGGCAAACAGGATTTCCTGGAAGATGTGGACTCGAAAAGTGGATACCAATGATTTTTCGATAGTATGTCTCCAGGCTCTGACCAAGAGTGAATAAGGCAGTGCCCATCAATTGGTAGGACATTGTCGACAACCATGAAGCATATTATGTTGGCCGATATTGTAAATAAATAGACGAAATTTGTTACAAAAGTTTTTATGTTAGTGATTCAAAACTTTCTTAACACCCTGATATTTTAATTAACTATCGAGGTCAATCTAAAAAGGCAAAAATAAAACCCTCTAGAGGGGTTGAACCTGATCCTTTTGAACGTCGTCAGAACATGGATTTGCCCACTGCGCCACTTGGACAATTTTTTGAAAGTAATCAATTTTGATGGTTTTAACGTTTAGATATAGGTTTTTGGGGGTTTTGAATTGATTTAGGACATGTTTCTTCACCCCTTTTCCTCTTTTCAAAGTCCTCCAATCTGTCATTTTAGAGATATCATTGAAAACTGTCGACTCGAAATTGTGTTCTGCGACAAAGCATCTCGTGCCGATGGATTCCTTACACTGAAATCTCAAAAAAGACTTGAATCTCTGAAGAAATTGATAATAATGGATGATTCGAAGTGTCTTCAGAAGAATGAAGATGTCGAAGTAATGAGTTTAGAAGAATTCAAAGATTTAGGGAGGAAGAACCGTCGGAATCCAATTGGACCGAATCCCGAAACGATATATGTGATATGTCATACGAGTGGAACAACTGGAAGACCAAAAGGAGTCGAGATGTCCCATCGGGGTCTTCTTGCGGGAGTCGCCGGAATCCACACCTCATGGACAAATGGATACGAATGGAAATTTGGAAAAGAGGACACTTATTTCAGTTTTTTGAGTCTTGCTCATATCTACGAACACTTGATGCAGACACTCACTATTTATTTTGGAGGAAGAATCGGAATTTATGATGGAAACATTTCCACTTTGATTCAACAGATTCAGAATGTTCGACCGTCGATCGTTTCGTTGGTTCCACGTCTTTTGAATAAACTATATGAGGCGGTACATGATGGAATTGCGAAGAGAGGAATCGTCGCTCGGAATCTCTTTGAATTCGCTAAAAAGGTGAGGAACTCTATTAGAAGGGCATTGATAAAAGTTTGCAGACGAAAGCCCGGGAATTGGAAAAAGGAATTCTACAATATGACACTTTCTTCGATAAAGTCGTTTTTAGTAAGGTAAGCTCCTTCTTGTCCGCAAATTTGGAATTTTTTTGATTGGAAAACATCCGAAAAACTATTCCGAACTCAATTTTTATATGATTTTCGGGATCTAACAAAAAAGCAAAAAATAAAAACCACAAAAGGTTTTGAACCTGCGGCCTTTTGAACGTTACGAGACTTGAATTTCCCCACTGCGCCACTTAGACTATATTTCGGAAATTGCTAATTTTGAATATTTTTTGGCGAAATATAGGTTTTAAAAGGTTCTAAAGTGTTTTCTGATGGTTTCAGATAGTTTTGAACTCGAATTTCGATTTAAAAAAAAAGAAAAAAAACTTGCAGAATGTACCGTTTTTCAGCTAAAAGAAATGCTCGGAGGACAGCTAAAAGTGCTTACAACGGGCGGTGCACCTGTACCAAAAGAAGTCAAAACATTCACCCGATATGCATATGGATGTCCTCTCGTCGAGGGATACGGTCAAACGGAATGCAGTGCAGCAGGAACTCTGACTCTTCCATGGGATACCACTTATGGAAATGTAGGAGGCCCCGCCCCTTGGGCTCAGATTAAGTTGGTCGATGTCCCCGAAAAGAATTGTTTGGCGAAGAACGACGAAGGAGAAGTTTGTTTCCGTGGATCTGCTCTTATGAGTGGATATTTTAATGATGATGATCTGACACGAAAGACGATTGATTCAGAAGGATGGTTACATACAGGAGATATTGGAAGATGGCTTCCATCTGGAGCACTTCAAATAATTGATCGAAAGAATGAAATGTTCAAATTGTGTCAAGGGGACTTTGTGTCTCCCATTCAAATCGAATCAATTTATGCGAATTCTCCTCTTATTACTCAGATTTATGTGACTGGAAACACTGAAAGATCTTTCCTCGTCGGAATCGTTGTTTTGGATCTTCCGAAATTCAAAGAGATGCCAGAGGTGAAAGCATTCGAAGGAAAAGAAGAAATCGAGAAGATAATGGAGAGAAAAGAAGTGAAAGAGGCAGTGATCGCTGATTTGAATAAGTATGCGAAAGCGAACGGACTACAGTTGATTGAATTGATACGGAATGTGCATATGACTCTACAGGTCAGTGGATTACTGTACTTTCATAGTTTCACTTTAAAAATTCAAAATTGTATCGTTCCGAACCATGTTCAGGGCAGCCTTGGGCTCATATAGGGTAGAACGTTAGATGCAATTTCGTGACGCGCGTGGCGCAGTTGGCAAGAGGATTGTTTTTCAACCCACTGGGTTCGAACCCCGCCAAGAGTATTTTGTTTTTTTCGTTTTTCTTTTTCTGAAAAAAACGAAAAAAGAGGAAATATTAGCTAAAAATAAATATTTTCAGGAATTCAGTGAAGAAAATGGACTAGTGACGACGACACTCAAAAATCGAAGGAAGGTTCTGGAAGAGTTCTTCAAGCCACAGATTCGGAAAATGTATGAGGAGATTAATGATTTGTAAATAATGAGTGTTTTGGACTTGTTTTAATTGGATTTAGAATTTATCAATAAAGACATTTTTATAATAAAAAGAAATTTATTGGATTTACAAAAAAACAAAATTACTCGAAATGCAAACATTAAAAATCTCAGGATTTCACTCTTCGTCGTCCTTGAATTGATCATCAGATGAGTCTTCTTTGTAGTTGAGGAGGGGCGGAGTCACTGGAATCTCATAGTCATCTGAATAGAAACGATCGATTGGATTGACTCTTCCAGATACTTCGACAGACAACACAGGATTTCTTCTTCCGGAATCTTCTCTTTCAGAGATTTGATTTATTTGATGAGTCTTCAGATCTCTTTCCAATCGAATCTTCTTCTCCTTCACAACCACTTCTTCCACTGAATTCGAGACTCTTTTTCTATCGAAATGAATTTCCTCGTTCTCCGGAATCTCTTGAAGACTTGGTTTCTTTGAAATTCTCTTCTTCATCGATCGATTTCTTCTTTTTTCGGCTCTTCCATGTAGTCTTTCCAACAAACGCTTTTGGAAAACAGTCAATCCGCACATTTTGGGTTTCTGAAATAATAAAGGGATGAGAATAGGGGGAATAGAATATAAAATCAATCAATAAAAAAAGGAGGACAGTTTCAATTGATTTATTCTAGAAAACAAGAGGAAGACAAGATGAGAGACCGCACAATGTCGAATGAAGAAGAGAAGAATGAATGAGTGAGATGTCTGCACCAATTGGATGTTAGAGGGGATTGAAAGAGGCGGAGTCTGAGAACAGTCTAGAAGGTTCTTGACAACTTGGAACCTCTGTCTACTTGTTAGATATGGGAAGACAGGTGTAACCGTGGTTGTGTTCACGAGACTACGTGATGACGTGTAGATGGAAGATGCTAATTTTTCGCAATTGGAGAAAAAAAGGAAAAAGAAAACGATGGAATGAAGAAGAAAAGTAAGAATAAGTGAAATACCAACTTAAATTAAAAGAAGATAAATATTGAAATTTAATTTTAAAAAGTACCGATAGAAAAACAATATTCGTCAATATAAAAATTAAGTCATCAGAATGTGATCTCAACCATTTTCTTGTTTGGAATCTAGCAAACGACTAGTAATTATTCTAATAATTATTCTTTGTCTTTTCTCATGTCTGAATAACTTCCGCGGGGATTTTAAACCTTTGGTTGAGCATTTCAACTTGATACAGTCCGCCCAATAATGATAGGACCCCCTTGAATTTTTGAGTTCCAGACTATCTGGTGGTAGATAGGAAATATCTGTGAATTCCATTCGAAATAGTTTGTAATTCAAAACGGAGATAAAGGTTTTCAATAGCGATATTTCCAATTGTGAGATAACGAGCACAATAAAAACTAAAACTAAATTTATTCTTTCTGTGGACTTTCTTTTTTCAATGGAAGTAAATTCCGAGAGTAATCCAAACGAAAAGAAGAAATAGATTGAATCCTGAGGATATTTTACATATTCCAGTTTCTTCACAAATGACGTCACTGTAATATCCAACTGCAGCATATTCTTCACTTTTAGCGTTCTCTCTGTTCGTTGCATTATGACAAGAAGCTGAAACACTGAGTATAAGTTTTCAAATAAATTTTTTTGAGAATCTACCTCGACATAACACTCCGACAACTGTGATTCTTCCATTAATTCTTGCAACTGCTCCTCCTCCACTGTCTCCCTGTCAAATGATTCATTGAATTAACGAAACATATCTGAACTCACCCCACAAGCCATTGTTATCTTCTTTGGATCTTTTGCTTCAAAATAATAATCTTCCAAAACGTATTCATGATAAACCTGAGTAGTTTCGTGTCTCAACTTATAGGTATCCCAAGTTACGTTATTAAGAGCTGAAACATGAAACTTTTTAACTTCCAGAATGAAGATATTCTTACGATTAGAACCATAACCATAATAATCAAGCATTGTACCGACTGCATTTGCAGAAATGTCTTCTGTAAATAATACCACTAATGGAGATTTAACGAAATTTTGTTACCTGCGATACAAGCTATTTGTACAGTATCAGATAATTTCAAATCTTCTTTCAAATGGATTATGGCGAAATCATCATTGTAAGCGTCCGGATGCATATTTTTATATATATCTGGTTTTCTTCCAGAACATGCATAAAACAGTGTTATTCTCTCTGGACTTATCGAAATTCTTGAGTAATTTGATTGAATTTCCATTGGTTTCAATATATCTGGATCCGTAACTATGTAATGTCTGAAAACCGATTTTTCATTGATTTTCTATTTTGACATACCCATTTTTGCAATATGTTCTGTATCGTACGATACTTCGATCCATTGGTCTCTGACCTCTCATCCGCCATATTTTCATTCCGATGGAATGCTCTGCCGTTACATTTTTTCTAGCTGCTAGCACACAATGAGTAGCTGTTAATACGTGACGAGAAGAAATGATAGTTCCCGAACAGGCATTCTGAATTCTAGTATCTTAAAAATATGATAAGACAAGTACATTACATACATAATCTTTTCCCAAATGAAAATATTGAACAGCCCATGGAGCTTCTGATTGTTCCACTTCTCTTCCCATGTAGACTTTGGCTGAAAGAATCTTCAGAATGAGAGGAATATTCTGAATTCATAAACTCACATTGAATACTTTTTCCACATGAATTAAGACGTTGCTCATTCTCTGTCTCATCCAAACGATAAGAATTAATCTGTCTGATGATGAAAATAATTGAAATTATTGATGATAACTTCATTGTTTTGAAACAGATTTAAAATCGAATACTGAATTCATTTCGACAGATATTCCATCTCAGAAAACACGTTTTCAACTAGAAAATAACGGTCACGGAGAAAATGAGGGAATTGTTTTTTTATGAGATTTATTTTTTTTCTTTATTTCATTTTCTCTTTTCAATGAAAGTAAAATATAATAGTGATCCAAACAAAAAGAAGAAATAGATGGAATCCTGAGGATATTTTACATATTCCGGTCTGTTCACAGATGACGTCACTATAGTATCCAACTGCAGCGTATACTTCAAGTTTATTGTTTTCTCGATCATCGGGATCATGACAAGAAGCTGAAAGATGTGCATTCAAAGTAACTTCCACTTTTAGAATCAGTTTTCAAAAAAAATTTTTATTCGAAAAGTACCTCGAGATGCCACTCCGACGACAGTGATTCTTCCATTAATTCTTGCAACTGATCCTCCTCCACTGTCTCCCTGTTAAACAATTCTCATAAAAAATAAGCATTTTCGAAACAATACAGTTTCGGTACACACATGACAATACTTTAGCTAGACAATATCCTGTGCATTCTATCGAAATTAAGATATTTTTTGAGAAATGGAAGAGAAATTTTCGAGAAACATCTTGATAAAATGCTTAGATTTGGTTGTTTGAACATCTATAATATGTAAACTCACAGGGCAAACAATCGTTTTGTCTTTCGAATCTTTCGCATGGAAATAATAGTCCTCAATGTAGTCAACAGAATAAATCTGAGTGGTTTCATGTCTCAACGTAAGTTTAGGCCATGTAACATTATCTGTATGAACACGCTTTGGAGCTGAAATATGAAATTGTTTAACTTCCGAATGAAGATATTCCTACGATTAACTCCATAACCATAGAAATCGAGCATCGTTCCGACTGCATTTGCAGAAATGTTTTCTGGAAAAAGTACCATCAGTTGTAAGAAAACGGCGAGCGTGGGGTGTAGTGGTAAGAAATTCCGTAGTGAGACCACCAGCTGCTTGGGAGTTTATAGAGGGAGGGGCCATTTATGAGCGGATGGTTTGACTTTTAAGTAAAGTGTGGTTAAGGGAAACATCCATCTGCGTTTGGTTCCTCCCCGCTTGGTCATTGGATTAATGACTGCTGACAGTGGAATACAGTGAGCTTCAACCCTTACCATCCCTCTCGGGAAGGTCTTCGTACAGGAAACCTATTGCTTCTTGATGTTTGAAGTTCCCTCTTCTCGTTTCTCACCTGCGACACAAGCTATTTGTACAGTATCAGATAATTTCAGATCTTCTTTCAGATGGATTATGGCAATGTCATCAGTGTATGAGGCTGGCCATAGTTTCGGATCCGCACTTGTTTTATTTGGTTTCCTATCAGTGCATTCATAAAACAGTGTTATTCTCTCGACACTTGAGGCCTCCAATTTCCTATTGGACCAAATTGTGATCTTTTTCAATAGATCCGGATCCGTTACAATGTGATGTATGAATGATGAATGCTCTCGTTTCTCGTTTCATTTTCTATTTCCACATACCCTTTCTGACAATTACTTCTGTATCGTACGATCCTTTGATCCATTGGTTTCCGACCTCTCATTTGCCATATTTTAATTCCAATGGTATGCTCTGCTGTCACATTTTTCATAGCTGGTTGAACACAATGAGTAGCATACAATATGTGACGAGAGGAAATGATCGTTCCAGAACAGGCATACTGAATTTTAACATAATAAAAAATATACATACTCATTAGTACATACTGTTAGGAGAGAAATTTGAACAGCCCATGGAGCTTTCGATTGTTCCACTTCTTTTTCCATGTAAATTTTAGCTGAAAGAATCTTCCTAATGATAGGAATATTCTGAATTCATAAACTCACATTGAATACTTTTTCCACATGAATTAAGCCGTTGCTCATTCTCTGTCTCATCCAAACGATAAGAATTAATCTGTCTGATGATGAAAATAATTGAAATTATTGATGATAACTTCATTGTTTTGAAACAGATTTAAAATCGAATACTGAATTCATTTCGACAGATATTCCATTTCAGAAAACACGTTTTCAACTAGAAAATTACGGTCACGGAGAAAATGAGAAAAGGCTGTCAATACAATTTTTATTTCACTAAAAGTAACATCTAAGAGTAATCCAAACGAAAAGAAGAAAGAGATTGAATCCTGAGGAGATTTTACATATTCCAGTCTGTTCACAGATGACGTCACTATAGTATCCAACTGCAGCATAAATTTCACTTTTCGCGTTTTCTCTGGCAACTGGATCAGAACAAGAACCTGAAACACGTTCATTATTCTTTGTTTTATTCTCGAAATTCTGTTTGTACCTCGAGATAAGACTCCAACAACTGTAATTCTTCCATTGATTTTTGCAACTGCTCCTCCTCCACTGTCTCCCTGACAAACAGTTCTCATTCAAAATCATCATAAAATCTGAACTTACAGGACAAGTAGCCGTTTTATTTTTTGGATCCCTTGCTGTGAAATAATAATCTTCCAAGACGTATTCATGGTAAATCTGAGTGGTTTCGTGTCTCAATGCTGTTGTATCCCAAGTTACGTTATCGGTGTGAACACCTTTTGGAGCTGAAATATGAAATTGTTTAACTTCCAGAATGAAGATATTCCTACGATTCATTCCATAACCATAGTAATCAAGCATCGTACCGACTGCATTTGCAGAAATGTCTTCTGGAAAAATTAATAGTCATTGTAGGAATCCAGTGGAATCTGTTACCTGTGACACAAGCTATTTGTACAGTATCAGATAGTTTCAGATCTTCTTTCAGATGGATTATAGCGAAATCATCAATATAATACGGACCCCGATATTCATTTGATTTTCTGTCAGTGCACCCATAAAACAATGTAATTCTTTCGACACTCCAAGGCATCGTTTCACCATTCGAATGAATTTTGACGTCTTTTAATATATCTTGATTCGAGAATATGTAATGTCTGAATAATATTTGTTTCTTTTTCATCTTATATCGACAAACCCTTTTTGACAATTACTTCTATATTGTACGATACTTTGATCCATTGGTTTCCGTCCCCTCATCTGCCATATTTTCATTCCAATCGAATGCTCTGCAGTTACATTCCTTTTTCCTGGTTCAATACAATGACTTGCATATAAAATGTGACGAGAAGAAATGATTGATCCAGAACAACGGTTCTAAATGTAGCACAGTCAACAGTCAACTATGCGCGTCATAAGATTACGACGGCCCCCTTTTCGACGTTTTCAAAAAAGGACAATTTCTAAAAAAAAATCATTCGGAATTCACGGAGATTCAATGTCATTGTTATTTGAACTTTTTTTGAAAACTTCGAAAAGTGGACACTACAAAAGGTGAAGCAATTTGAACAGCCCAAGGCGCTTTCGACTGTTTCACTTCCGTTCCCATGTAAACGTTCCCATGTAAACATTTGCCATATTTTCATTCCAATGGAATGCTCAACAGATATATTCTTTTTTCCTGGTTCTATACAATGACTTGCATATAAAATGTGACGAGAAGAAATGATTGATCCAGAACAACGGTTCTAAATACATATATCATCGTTTTGAATTCCAAGAGTTTCACTAATTCAATGTCATTTTTTTTGAATTTTTCTAGTTTTCTGAATACTTCAGAAAATATATGCACCAAAATTATAAAGCTCACTGTACAGTACCCTGCCTATAAAATGAACTTGAACAGCCCAAGGCGCTTTCGATTGTTTCACTTCCTCTCCCATATAAACTTTGGCTGAAAGAATCTTCAGAATGAGAGGAATATTCTGAATTCATAAACTCACATTGAATACTTTTTCCACATGAATTAAGCCGTTGCTCATTCTCTGTCTCATCCAAACGATAAGAATTAATCTGTCTGATGATGAAAATAATTGAAATTATTGATGATAACTTCATTGTTTCAAACAGATTTAAAATCGAATACTGAATTCATTTCGACAGATATTCCATCTCAGAAAACACGTTTTCAACTAGATAATAACGGTCACGGAGAAAATGAGGGAAACGAGAATCAACCGATTTTGGAAAAAGAAAAAAAAAGAGTAGCGACTGGGGCGGTCCAAAATCCCGTAGGCAAAGTTACAAAAAATCGACTCAGGGTCTGAAGACTTTCATATTTGAAGTTTACTTGTTTTTTTTTCTTCAGAATAAACAAATACTCTTCTATCATTTGATCAACAATAGGTTCTTTTCTATTTCGAAAAATAGTTTAATAGAATTCTCGTTTCCCTCATTTTCTCCGTGACCGTTATTTTCTAGTTGAAAACGTGTTTTCTGAGATGGAATATCTGTCGAAATGAATTCAGTATTCGATTTTAAATCTGTTTCAAAACAATGAAGTTATCATCAATAATTTCAATTATTTTCATCATCAGACAGATTAATTCTTATCGTTTGGATGAGACAGAGAATGAGCAACGGCTTAATTCATGTGGAAAAAGTATTCAATGTGAGTTTAAGAATTCAGAATATTCCTCTCATTCTGAAGATAATTTCAGCCAAAGTTTACATGGGAACGGAAGTGAAACAGTCGAAAGCGCCTTGGGCTGTTCAAATTGCTTCACCTTTTGTAGTGTCCACTTTTCGAAGTTTTCAAAAAAAGTTCAAATAACAATGACTGAATCTCCGTGAATTCCGAATGATTTTTTTTAGAAATTGTCCTTTTTGAAAACGTCGAAAAGGGGCCGTCGTAATCTTATGACGCGCATAGTTGACTGTTGACTGTGCTACATTTAGAACCGTTGTTCTGGATCAATCATTTCTTCTCGTCACATTTTATATGCAAGTCATTGTATTGAACCAGGAAAAGGAATGTAACTGCAGAGCATTCGATTGGAATGAAAATATGGCAGATGAGGGACGGAAACCAATGGATCAAAGTATCGTACAATATAGAAGTAATTGTCAAAAAGGGTTTGTCGATATAAGATGAAAAAAAACAAATATTATTCAGACATTACATATTCTCGAATCAAGATATATTAAAAGACGTCAAAATTCATTCGAATGGTGAAACGATGCCTTGGAGTGTCGAAAGAATAACACTGTTTTATGCATGTTCCGGAAGGAAACCAGATAAAACAAGTATATATAAAAATATGCATCCGGACGCTTACAATGATGATTTCGCTATAATCCATTTGAAAGAAGATTTGAAATTAACTGATACTGTACAAATAGCTTGTATCGCAGGTAATAGATTCCACTGTATTCCTACAATGACTGTTACTTTTTCCAGAAGACATTTCTGCAAATGCACCCGGAACGATGCTTGATTACTATGGTTATGGAAGGAATCGTGAGAACCTTTTCGATGAAAGTTGAACAATTCAGATATTTCAGCTCCACAAGGTATTCCTTCCAAGAACGTAACTTGGGATACCTCAGCATTGAGACACGAAACCACTCAGGTTTATCATGAATACATTATGGAAGATTATTATTTCACAGCAAGGGATCCGAAAAATAAAATGATTACTTGTCCTGTAAGTTCAGGTTTCATGATTATTTGAACTGGAAATGCCTTCACAGGGAGACAGTGGAGGAGGAGCAGTTGCAAAAATCAATGGAAGAATTACAGTTGTCGGAGTAATGTGTCGAAGTATTTTCTGAAAATAATTTTTTTGAAAACTTATAATCAGTGTTTCAGTGTCTTGTCCTGATCCAGATACCAGAGAAAACGCGAAAAGTGAAGAATATGCTGCAGTTGGATACTACAGTGACGTCATTTGTGAGCAGACTGGAATATGTAAAATATCCTCAGGATTCAATCTATTTCTTCTTTTTGTTTGGATTACTCTAGGAATTTACATTCACACTGAAGAGAACTAACAAGTTTGTAACTCTATAAATAAATTCGAATGTGCTTTACTCTCGGACGATTAGACCGGACATTTTTTTCGGATAACCGAAAAAAAATCTACTTCTCCATGCTTTCTAACTCCATTTCTAACTAGTGAGGGAGACATCAAGCAGATATTATTCTGAGAAGTTTCGAAAACTGGAATTCTGAACATCCGAGTATTGACTGTCTGAAAATATAGTCTCGAACTGCCAGACTGGTTCTCGCAAGAAGTCTGTCCTCGTTATCAAAAGGATTCCTCATAGGTTCTTATCATAATTTCCAAATAAATTTTTTTTTCTGAGGAATTTTAATTCATTTTCTAACACTGATGTCATTCATTTCCAAGCTCCGCCCCTTTTCTACACATTTCTATTCATTTCCTTCTGTCTCCACCTCCAAAATTGTGAAAGATTTCATCAAAAACCCCTGTTTCCTCATAGTTTCTCTTGATTTCTCTCTATTTCATAACCTTCAAGAGGAGTATAAAAGAGAAAGAGATTCCAGTAGAAATTCAATTTGAAATCTTCCCAAAGGTTTCATTTTCTCCTTCCTTCTCTTCCCAATTATGGATACCCGAATTCGCGTCGAAAATGTCGATTATTACAGTTTTGGATCTGATTTGTGAGTTATTATTCATAAAACTGCATTGAGAGTTTCCGAAAATAAAAGTTCCAAAAAATTCAAATTTTGAAAAATTATGAAATATTTCGTAATATTTTTAGGAACAGAATATCTTATTAGGGAATGGAGATACGGAAAAGTTGTCAACTAATAAAATTTGAAGAATGATATGAGCAATATTTTATAAGTTGACAGTTTTTTGATAACTCAATTGTTAGCCGAGATACAGCGGAATTACCGCTTTTCATTTTTTTCTGGTCTGTTCCAATAAAGCATTGTTCACTAAAACAGTTAGATCTCAGTCTACAATAGAGATTTCGAAAAACTTGTAATCAACAAAATGTTTAGAATAATATGAGCAACATTTCATCAGTTTACAACATTTTTATAACTCAGCTCGGAACCGAGATAGAACAAATTTTCATCTTCCCGCTTTTTCTGACTGGTCTGTTTGGAAAGTGTTTACAAAAACCTTCACAGCTCATTTCTCAATAAAGGAATTTAAAAGTTGTCAACTGATGAAATGTATATTTTTATATGAGCAATATTTTATTAGTTGACACTTTTTTGATATCTTTGATACGAAATGAGATACAGTGTCTCGAACTCGAACAGGCAGTACGAGATTACAGGGCGTAGCGCTATTGAATTAACGAAGACCCAGAAAATAACTGACCCCAGGCTCAAAAATAGCTCTTCATCAATATTTTCATTTCCAGAAAGGCAATTCCAGTATCAGAAGGAGGTCACTTTCCAAAAGAATTGAATGGACACAAAGAATATCTTCAACATTCCATTCGTCAACTTCCACTTTGTAACCTGAACGTCAAGGTTCCCCAATCGAAGATTTCTGATTCCAAAATTGAATCTCTTTTTGATTATATTCGACAGAAGGGATTCGAAGGCAAAAAACCAGATTTTGTGACATCGAAAGAACTTTTGAAGTCGATTGCCTCGATGGAATCTCATATGATCCATGTTTGTCGTATTGGAGGGGTCATTTGGATTCAGAAGGCTGATAGGGAGATTCCGGAGAATTATGGAAGGATTTTCGAGCATTTTATGACAAGAAAACAGGGTGAAGAGATGAAGGAAGAGGGAACGAATGGAGTATTTAAAGGTACAGTAATCCACGGAGACAAGGAATGGAGTATACTGTATTCGGGAAAGGTCGATGCAGTCGAAAGGACTCCTAAAGGTACTGTAAGACATGGGATTACTGTATCTATCTAAATGGTTCCAGGTAATCTTCGACACTACGAATTAAAAGTGAGCAATGGGCCGACTGGATCCAGCTATTTCTACGGAGAAAACAGTTGCTCTCACTTCTGGCAATCATTCTTCGGAGCATCTCCCTCTCTGATTATCGGATCAAGAACTGATAAAACTCCGTTTGAAAAGACGAAACTTCAGAAGTATCCAAAGTTTGTGATCTATAAGGTAATTGGATTACTGTAGTTCTCTTTTCTTACCGAAAATATTTTTCAGATTCAGGAAATCCGTCGAGAATCGATTCCGGGTGAGGTCTCTGAACTACCGTATCGTTTCCAATGGAATGTGGAAGAGGGGAAGAAAAATATTCGAGTGTTCCTTCAATTGGTCAAAAATCATTTGAAATCAGATGGAGATTCTCTCGTTTTCTCTAGAAAACCTGGAAGTTTCAAATGGAATATTCGAGTGAATGAGAACACTGAATTCAGTGATCTTGTTAGAAAATATGTTACGGTTTGAAGTTATACGGGTATTTGTTTTTGATCTTTTTGTTTACTTTTCAATGAAATTGTTGCTTTGTTGGTTCCAGTCTTGAATTGGAAAATGCATAAAAAAAGAAGCAGAATTCCTACAAAAAACTGAAAACGAGGCAATCGTGGCCGAAAACTCAAGTTGCAATGAAAAACTTATCAAGGGCAGAATTTACTGATAAAGACTCTACCATAAAGTGCCTATGTTATACTTAAAGTCCATCGTTCCCTTTTCAATAAATTCTGTACTTTATGTTTGAGTCTAATGCGCGATAAAACCTTAAAAGTTTAAAAAAACCACCACGAGCAAAAGTTTTAAAGAAATCTGACAGATTTCAAAAGAATACTAGTGATAAAAAGAGGATGATCAAAAACTATGAATGTGTATCTGATTAGAATTTTATTAGTATGTATAACACCTCTGTATGAGAGCACAAAACCATTGTGTGAGAGTATTTCACAATCTATTGCTCATTTCCTCCCTGATAAACTGTTCTACATATACATAAAAGATTATACAGTGAAAGAAGAAGTGATGTGATCATTTTGAGTCACCATGATATTAGCAAAATCTGAATTGAAAATTCTAAAGTGCACTTATAGATAGGCACCGCAATGAAAGTGGGCGGGGCGTCGAAATTTTTCTCACCAGCGCCCTGCACCAACTTTGAGGCTCTGTACCGCGGGCTGGGAACAGATAATTGTTTCATATCGAACATGTCTATACGTAATCAATGGCGTAGAATCCAATGGAACTATCAGTTTTCAGCTATCTTCATTTTTAAGTTATAGAAGAGCATTCTGTTCTCACTCTGAAGAGACCTTCGACTCATTATCGAACTAATCTGAAGATTTTCAGTTGCGTTTCGCTCATAGCAATTGGAAGTGACTCTTTCTTTCAGTTTTCTATAGGCGCCCATGAACTGATAACAGTGTTTGCGTCGGTCTTTCACGGATCAAAAAGAAATTATAAGAATGACATGTCAGCTTTTTTCAGAAAAATTTCGAAATCAAAATATCTTGGTAATTTTAAATAGAATGTTCGAATGAATGAGAACACTGAGTTCAGAGATCTTGTTAGAAAATATGTCACGGTTGAAGAAACTTCTTGTCTAATCAATTTTTTTGATGTATTATAGTTTTACGTTCCTATAGACAGTGATTCCTTTTGTGTTTGAAGAGCTTTTTCAGCTGACTTTGCCACTGGACTGTTTCAAATTTAGTCTTTTATTTTATTTTGTTATGTTATTTCGTAAATACCAGTTTTAAAACGTCCTCTTGTATTTTAATGCAGTTTTAAAGTATAACAATGCTATTTCGGGCGGTTTTATTCGGCACCAAGTTTTATTAAGTGCCAGTTTTATTATGGGAAAGTTGGAAAACGTGGTAGCGTCATTTTTATTGATAATAAAAACGTGCGAAGAACCATTCTGCAAAAGCGATATGTGTTTGCAAATGACTCAAGTCCTCTATCAAATTATAAAAATGAGTCGACCTTATCAGTTCATAGGAAACTATAAAAGCACTGGGACAGGTATGTTTCAAACTATTATGAGCAGCAAACGAAACGCGAAATTGTAAGTTTTTTCTATTAAACTTTTTTTAAAATTATGTTTCTGGGGAAGCCAAAAAAGGAAAACATTTCAGACCGAAAGTTCGAATTGTGACAACCGGAATTGACTATTACCACCAAGATCTGAATTTGTAAGTCTTATTATTGAAAGTTCTTTTCTTTCATACTCTCATTAGTTCAGAAATGCGATAATAGGGGTGATACCGAAGCTACTCACCAAACAATGCCGTGATTGGATAGCGGAATCCCATTTCAAAAAAAACCTTTTCAAGTTACAAAAAGAAAAAGAAGACCAAGTGAAGAAAGAGGAATTGATGGAATCTCTTCTCGACTACATTCGTCAGAAGCAATGGAAAAAAGAGAAACCAGACTTTGTTACTAACAGAAACACGTTGATTGCAATTGCTGACTCAGATACTCTTACAATCTACGGTTGTCGAGTCGATGGAGTCATTTATATGGTTCGAAAGGAGGATTGTTCGGGGAAGAAAAACTACAATGGGATTTACAATGGAATTTGCAATGAAATGAAGCTCACTGAAGATCCGGATGGAATAGTTCGACGAGGTTCGAGAAAAGGAGTTTTCAAAGCAGATATTCATTATGACGACAAGAAGTGGAATGTCTTCTATTCTGCTCAGATTGATGCGGTCACGAAGGATCCAAATGGAAGACTCAAACATCATGAACTGAAACTGATGGGGGGTGAAGGAATTAATAGCCGTTTCTTCGCTGAACACAGTTGTCGGATCTTTTGGCAAGCAGTATTCGGACAATGTGAATCTCTTATCATCAGTCATAATACGTTTAAAAAAATATTCAAGGGAACCCCGCCGTCCACGGTTTTTTCCGTGAGTATATGTAGCCTTTTACTTAACTCTTCAACGAGTTTTTGTTGCAGATCAAGGAACATCAACGATCTGAAATTCCTGAAAAGTTCAAAGACAAATGGACTGTTGATGAAGGGAAACAAAAACTACGGAAGTTTTTTGAATTCGTTGATTCCGAAGTCAAAAACGACCGTTTTATTCTGTCGAACGAGGGAGGACGTTGGAAGATCATGTCGAGCAACAATCAAGTGGAGAAGCTTTACGATCTCGTTTTGAATAATATTTCAGTTGTGTCTGATCAGTGAGGTAACAAATCTATCTCGTTTTGTTTATTCTTCATTCAATCGAATAAATTTTAAAAATTGATGATTGAACTCGTGAATCCAAGTGCATAGAACAAACGTTATGTATAACCCCCTATTGTGAATCAGAGACACAGGAGAGTCATCAACTAATGGAACCCTAAATAGGGAATAAAGATTCATCCAATCATTGACTTTTTTGTCACTCACCTTCTAAACTTCCTGCTTTGTGTGGTGTAGTAGACCATTTGAACTTCCCCTTTGTCGGCCGGCCCGAAAGGACACAATCTCTAAAGATAGTAAAGTAATTACTCCTATCTGAATCAGGGCGTACACCCTATGCACATTGAGTACCATTTTCTCCCGTATCAACTACACTATGAGTGACCTCTTTATTTTACTTTTTTGCTTTCAATTACAGAACTTTGAGTTTTGAGCCATCTGTCCGCATCGAACAAGCTTTTGAGTGACAGTTTCTTGACAGTTTTCACCCGAATGATAACAATTATTGTTTTATAATTCGCTCACTTTCCTTTTCTCTCTCACTTTCCTTTTCTCTCTCTCTCTCTCTCTCTCTCTCTCTTTCGATCGTCCGCTTCTCCTTCTTCTTCTTTCTCTTTCATTTTCTATCCCTCTTTTTTCATTTCTATACACCTTTTTTGTCGGGTACAAATAAACTATTCGATTATGAAAACTACTATTCGAATAGAATCACTGGGATGTTTTCAAGATGAATACACGTGAGTTTTCTTTTAATTTAGGAGAGCTAGAAAACGATACTAGTCTTTTGAAATAGGGTATTTTCAATTTTACGAAGGGTTAATTTTATATTTTTGCCTTTTTTATGGCCGTAGATAACAGGAAAAAGACTGAGGTAATTCAAATGATAAGTGTATCGGAAATTGATATGGGTGGTCTAGATAACATTTCGTTTTTATCAATAAAAACTATAATAATGGTGAAGAAAAACAAGATAAGAGTCATGATGAATCATCAGAATTTATTGTTTATTTTGAGAAACATTCAGAAATCTTGTCGTATCAGAATAAAAGAAAAAATAAAGATTCAGAATCAAATCAAAAATTATATCAAAGAAAATAATCAAAGACTTGAAGTTTTTGGAAAAATCCTGAAAATTTACGTCGTAAAAACATTTATAACGGGTTATTAAGAACTCTGAAAAAAAAGAAAAAGAAAAAAACTCTAGCGAAAAACAGCTAAAAGGGGGCGGAGCTTAACTCAGAATATCTAATTATTCAGATCAATTGACCCGCTGAAACTCAATGAGAACAAAAAATACATCGAAAGTTCAAATATTAAAATGCCATTTCTTCCATTGGAAAACAAAGATTTTGAAGAAAAAACCCCTCAATCGTCTCTTCAATTTCTCGTTTCTTTCATCGAAAAGAAGGAAGAAAAACCGAAAATAATCACAAATGACTGGACATTGACAACAATTGCATGTGGAGGAGCAGTCGATATCAATGTATTCCGAAAATCAGATCTGATTTTTCTGTGGATGACAGAGGAAAAGAACGAAGAAAAGGAGAATGAAAACATTCTGAAGACTTTCTTCACAGAGAGAACAGAAACAAAGAGAACAGTGTTCAAAGCGAAAGTTCCAATTGGAAGAGATTACTGTAGTGTACTGTATTCAGGAGAAGCTGATCCAGTTGATGGTTTGTTTTTTTCTAATTTCTGTCACTCTTGAAGTTTTATTTTTGCAGACAAAAACCAAACGTACAGTTTCCGAGTGACCAGTTCGGCCACATCGACTTTCGATTTTTGGGATAAAAAGAGTTCGAATTTCTTTTGGAAAGCAGTTTTCGGAATGACTCCGATGGTTGTGATTGGAACGAGAACCGGAGAGAAAGAGAAGGATCCAAAGACAAGGCCGCCACTGAATTATCCGGAACTTTCGGTTTACAAGGTACGACTATTTGGAACCGAACTGTTGAAAGCCAGTTTATAAATAACTAATACCAGCTTTGAAAGTGTATAAAAAACTTTAATCACCCAAATCTCGAATTTAAGCCCCGCCCATTTCACGGGATTGAAAGCTTGAAAAGTGATTGACGAATAGAGTAGGAGGATCCAACTTTTATTTTTTGAGCTTTGAGTTTATTTGAGATTTTTTTCCGATTTGACATTTTTGGTTTTTCGACCGATGTTAAAAAATTATAATGCTTATTTTCTTATAAAAAGTAATTTTCGATGAATGAAAAAATAATATTGAACAGCAACCTTATCTGTGTTCCAAACCCATTTTTTCTTATTCCAGCTCGAAAAACTGCCTCGTGACAGTATACCAGGGAAAGCGAATGAATATTCCCTCCGACCACGGAGCACCTTCGTCTCGTGGAGTCTTGTGGATGGAGAGGCGAGAATTCAGAATTTCATGAAGATGGTGAAGGATACTGTAGAAGGAGATAGTTTCGTTTTGAGAAGGAATGAAGGAGCCGAAGAGTGGAAGAAAGAGGAAGCAGTTGAATGGGTTTGGTAAAGGCTTCTCAATATGAACCGGGTTTTATTGAATTCCTTACGTATTGGTTATCATTTTCTCTTGTTTGAGCTCACTGGTTGAGTATTTTATTGCTCATAATAAATTTGAACATTTAAAATGAAAAATGAAACAAAAATGACTTTACACTGGTCAAAAAAGCGAATGCAAGTTCACAATGACGAATGGAAAGAGAAAAGAAGAAGATAGAGTAAACATGACTGTAAAAAACGTCTTTGTCTTCTCTTCTTTTTTGTTCGTCAGTCAAATACTCCATTATGATGACCAATCTACTATCTGTTGAGAAAAAAAGAAAAGAAACTGTGATTCCAACGCTTAAAAGTATTCCTTATTCTTCTGCTTCTTACTATTTTTTTTTGAAAATGTTCAAGCTCTCATATCTCTTTTCCTAGTCTAGACACAAAAAATTTGTTAACTAACAAAACATTCCTCTTAATACAACAAATATTTTATCAGTTGACACTTTTTTGATAACTAGCCTAGAAACCGAGATACGGTAGTTTTAACATGAGATACATATTTAGACGTCATACCTCGTCATACCTCCTGACAGTCTTTTTTTCATCTTAAAAGTGCTTTCTTATCAAGTTTCTCTCCACATTCTTCTCTTTTCATTTATCATATTGATTTATGTTTTTATTGGATTTTCCTTCTGCTTCTGATCTTTATTTAGCCCCGCCCACATTCCTTTCTCATTCAATTCAATCTTCTTCTAGTTGTTATTACGGTAAGTTTGAAACTATTCACTGTGTATTTTTTCCGGAACAGTTGTGTGTTACCCCGCAGTCTTATAAGGTACCATACAACCGTCCTGGGAAAAAGATTACAGTGATGGAGATTTTATAACCTTTTTTTAAAAACAGAAAACCAATGACTTCTCGATTTTAAAGGATTCGTGCACAAGTTTGTCCGGGGATGCGCCATTCTTCTCTGAATTGTCTGATGATAAAACTAAACATTGAATACATGTGTGAATGAACAGAAGTCACTTTTTCATAGTCATGTGTTCGAGTTTTGGGAAGATTTACACTGTCAAAAAAATGAAGACTGAAAAATCTGGAAAAACTGAATTTTACTCGACAAAAACTATAAAAAATCGCAAAGAGGGAAAATAGAAGTTTGATTTGAAAATGGAGTCTGCAGAAGAGCCCATTTTTAATAGTGGAATCTAGAAATCAAAGTATTAGCTTTTCAAGTTGGAAGTTAGATTTTGCCATCTTCCAGTGCCTAGTTTTTGAAAAAATGGAACTTTTACAATGAGAAAATGAGAAAAATGATCCTCGGAATCCTTTGCCTGTGGAAGATGGAAAAAAAATTTAAAATTTATCAGATGATTTAGGTTGGAGGAAAGGCAAAAGAGTTTCGAGTACTTACAGTACTCTCCCAATCTGAGCAACAAAAACAATGCCCAAGAAATGACTGTCGTTGGCGTGTGAATAGGTTTTGGAGAATTCCGAGTAGGCCCAAACCCGATGTCTTTGAAAACTTCAAAAAGATAGGAAATCTTCAGCTTTAAGGGTTTGAATATATGTATAATAAAAACGTGGAAGAGCAAGAAAGAGACCTTTGGGTAGAAGAAGGAGAAAGCAGTGACTCACATTTGTTGTTCTTTGTCAATCTTTTTTCTCTTCGCCTCTTCTTCTTCTTCTTCCTTTCTTTTAACCATGCTCCCTTCCCATTTTGTACTTTTTCTGACTGCGCGTTACAGCGGTCTTCATCTGATTTTTCTGACTTTTTCTATTTATTCAAAACTCATCATTAGTTGAGATGAGATGCATTTATGTGAAAGTGTGTCAAAGGCATTGGGATAAATAGGTAGAAGTTTTTTCAGATGGTTCCCTGAACGGATTGCTCATTTAAGAACATATTCTCAACAAAAGCATTCTATCACGTCGTTGGATGAATGCTCATGACCGAAAAGCTGAGAAAAAAGGACAAACAGCTGTACTGGCAACACATGTGAAACATTCTCGACAAAAATCAGAAGATCCCCGAATTTTCGGCTGAATGATCGCAACGCCAACCGAATTCACAGTCTTCGAAGTCTTCACGTGCCCCACATGGAGTACAACCTTGGAAGTTCAACTTTGGAAGTTTAAAACGTCCTGTATTTATGGGCCTCCCGTAGTCCATTTGTACTCAAATGAGTACTCCTCCAGAGCATATTATTTCATTTCATCATCCACCCACATTCTATTATTGTAACAATTTTCTAATATCGTCTTGCTCTCATCCCATCGTCTACATTTCTTCTAAACTATCTTCCCAATTATTCACACTTCGTATTGTATCATGCTGGAACTCGCTTCCAAAAACAGTATTCCCTCTGATTGTTTACTGTATCTTTTCAAACTAATTTAACTTATATCGACTTATCCCCCTATCTTACTTTCAACGAATTTACATTTTAACTTATTTTATATATTGATTATATTAGTGGTTTTATCAATAAATATTATTATTAATCAAGAATATTGCAAAATTTGGACCAAAAATAGAAGGAACTCATCAAAGAAAACCCTTCGGAAGCAGAAGTTCAACAGGTTCAAATATATGGAAATTATCTCCATCAAAACGGCAATACAATTCAAAGAGCTACGACGAATGTATGGTTACGGACTTAAAAAACTCGAACAAATGGATCTTTCGAAAATAACGACTCTGCAAGCAGCATTACAAGACAAAATTTAAAAATTCTATTATCGGTCTATGTTATTCGAGGAATCAGGTCTCTTCAGAGTGAAAATAGACTACAGGGCACAGAAAGTGCGCTCTTCTGTAATTGCAGAACTAGAACTTTCTATTCAGAAGACTCATCTATCTTTTTGTGGGTGTGTCTCTCTCTCTTTCTTTATTCTGCTAATCGACTCATTCATTCTATAACTACCATCGGGTCTGTCACTTCCATTCACTCCTCTAACACCCTTCTGCAGAATGTCATCCTTCCCACTCCAAAACCTCCCCCAAAACGTTCAAAAATCGATTATTGGTCATCTGACCCTAATCGAAATATTCGAATTGTCCCGATGCTCTCGAAAGACGAGAAATCTGGTTAAGGAGAACTATGAGAGAAATGGATACTTCATCACAATCCATTTCTCAGAATCGACAACCATTTGGATCACTCGGATAGATACAGGAACCATTGGAAGATTTAATGTCAGCAAGGCAGATGAATCTGTCATGGAATCTAGAAAAATCGGAAGAGTTGAAGTGGGATTCGAAAAAACTGAAAATGGTTCAGAAGTGATTACCTATTGGAATGATATCCTCGGAGGATGTGCGTCTCTTGCAATTGAACTTCATAAACTATTCTCATTTCCTTTTGGATACATGATTATTGATATGGATAAAAGAATGGATTGGAAATCGATAATCGGATGGAATCGTAGATTCGAAAGACTATTTTTCTATGGGGAAGAGGTCAGTGGAGAGACTTATTCATTCATTTTGAATAATATCAATTACTCGAAATATCTTGCGATCGGAATGAAAATGAATGGGGAACTTGTTCCACAGAAGAATATTGATTTCGAAGAATTGATGATCGATCATGGAAACTGGATTCGAGTGGAACACCTCATCAACTTCTCTGTTGCTCACTTCAAAATCAAAAGTGCTCGTTTATGTTCCTCTGCACTGAATTTATACCTCAGACAACTCATCGAAGGGGCGTGTCCAAAACTAAAACATTTGGAAATTTCCCTTGATCTTCCAATCAATTACAATGATCTGTTCAAAGGAATCGAGGCGTGGCCAACGGATGAAAGGAATATTCGACATTTTGTGTAGGTTTTTTTTCGTTTTTCAACAAAATAAAAATAAATATTTTTCAGCGGCGAATCGTGTGTATCTTCAAATGAAGGAGGCCATGAGATTCTGATGAAGAATGGAGATATCTGTTCAGTGACAGTAGGAGACGACGAAAGGGGATTTCCAAAGATGGAGATTATTGTTTGGAAGGGAATCGAATGGAATTATAAACCATTGAGAATTCAATACATACCGTTTGTTGCTCTCGATGAGATTATTCGGAGTATGGATGCGATGGAAGCGTGAGTTTTTCCTATTTTTCCAAAAAAAAATATCCATAGTAATACCATTTCATAATCGGAAAATTCATTTAATCAAAAGTTTTGAAGATTTAAGAGCAATAAAAATATAACTAGAAATCATAGGATCCAGTTAATTTTCGTCTGTTTCAAAAGATTTTTTTCCGAAAATGTTCAAGCTTTTATATCTCATTTCCCAGTAAAGCTATCAAAAAACTGTCAACTAGTGAAATATTCCTCTTAATACAACAAATATTTTATCAATTGAAACTTTTTTAATAACTAGCCTAAGAACCGAGATACGGTAGTTTGAACATGATATACATATCTGGCATTCAAATCCATTAATAATATTTTATTTTTCAAAATAAAACAGTAGAAAAAAAACTCCCAATCCCTATATTTTCAGATTTGAACTATCAATGTGTTCTGGAAAAATGAGGGATCTTGTGAAGAGAATTTTCCGAAAAAACAACTTCAAAACAAGTATTGCTGCAGGAGAATACGGTATCGTTATCTGTCTCTTCACTCAACCGAAACAGTATCATTTGGTATTATCGATGCAGTTGCCAGTGGATTTCAGTGAAAAGAAATTATGGATTGAAAGAATTGGAAGAAAACAGGCAGTGTTCTCTCGATCGACTCAAATTCTTAATTGTCTGCAGACGTTTTGGTGTGACAGATTGGCCGGAGCAAAAGAGAGTTTTGAGGCATTGAGAGATGTTTTTGGAGCTCCGTTAGAAGAAGTTGATGTCCGAATGGACACGAATGAGGGTTTCGGAAGAGCTATCGAATGGATTTATGAGCTTGGAGGAGCCAAATCAGTTACGAAATACGTGACAAATATTGTGGATGATGACACGTATTCCTTTATTCTGGATAATACAGTAACCGAAAACTTGCATGTCGACATGAAACAATCTATTCGTTTCAATAGAAATGAGTTTAAAACTGAAGCCAAATCCCTTTATTTATCTTCTAATTGGATGGATATTAATCATTTAATTTCATTGAAATGCGAAGAAATTCATATGATGGAATCTTCTTTCCGTGACAGAAATATCAATGAATTCTTGCATCTTCTCATTCAGGGATCCAATCCGAATCTCAAATTTATAAAATTTCGAGTTGATCGATATGCGAGACCTGATGAGGTTTTGGATGGTATCGCTGGACAAATAATGGAAAATCCGAGAATCTTTGAGTAAGTTTTTATTCATTTTATTATAAATTAAAGACAATTTCTGTTTTCAGATGCCAACGAATGAAAGAAGAAGTGTGTCATGGATTCCAATTTCCATTGGAGAACGGCGATTTGTGTGCAATCAAATTTTGGGGAGATAGTCTTCGATCAGAAATCAGAATTTATATCTGGAGAGGAGAGGCCGTTTAGAAGATTGTTTATTTTATTCATTGTCTATTGTTTTCCTTTTAATGTGACACTTGTTTTAATAAAAGCTTATAGATTCATTTTTCGTTTTTTTCTAGCCTCCTTCAAAATGTTAATAAAAGTTTATTGAAGCCGAAAGGCTTTAGCGACTAACACGGTAGGCTAATGAAAAATTAAAGGAGGACTGCAGTTAATTTCAATAATTTACCATTAGATGTTTCATCCCCATAGAGATTCCGGAACATATTATAGTATAGTTTGTCAGCACATACATTTTTCTAAAGATAGCTGCCCATTTTTGACATTCGAAAAAACTGGTCTTTCCTGACTACTTGTTTTTTCATTTTCTAAAAATCATTTTCATATAAAAGTTGACTTTTTTATCCCTTTCCTCTTATCTTTTCATCAAAATTTATCTAAACACCTTCACTCAAAACTTTTCCTTATCTTATGTTAGGAATCAAAATTTGAATCTCCTCGGAAATGTCTAACTCATGTGATTTTATTCCAAAAGCTGAAGACAAGGTCATTTGCCCCCTCTCTCTCTCTCTCCATTTCAACCCCTTGTGACCTTTCATAACACATTGGAACGGCGCTCCATCGCTCAAAACTCGCGCCTTTTCCCTTTCGAAAACTTTCATTTGTTATCATTATTTCTTTTCCACGGGCACAACTTTGGAGCAGTGATCCGTGGGTTACTGTCTTGACACTAGATTCCTTTGCGTATCCTAAAGTTACGTATCCTATCGTTAGGGCCCTTTAAAACCACTTTTTCAATTCTTATCAGATTTCAGAAATGGCGGAGGTTTGGATTCGTTCCAAACCCTTTTTCAACGCAATAATGGAGTATCTTCCCGAGGAACATCGAGATTTGGTGATAAGGAATGGAGACCAGACGATCGTTCCAAATGATGGGGAAGATCCACGGATGAGTATTTATGGTGGAGGATTTGTAGAACTTGTGGATCAAGTCCAAAAGTTTTCGACCTTTCCCGGAAGCCTTTATGCTTTTGGAGGAGATCTCACCGACCCATTGAACGTGAGTTTTTTGATTTCTGGATACTCATTTCCAAATCTCCCCTATTTCAGTTCGAGTGCTGGACCATAATGAATCCAGCAACGGAGGAGTTTTATGTCCATAAATGGGACATCCCTATTGGACTTGACGTTGAAATCAGGAGATTCTACAGTTCGCCGATTATCCAGAAAGTTGTATCATTTTATTTGAGGTCCTTGAAAATTGATGCGAAATGGGGAATCGAGATGATCAAAAGAAAAGAATTCGAATTGAAAACCAAAGAAGTTTCTGAATTCATCAATCACCAATATCACTGTCCTTCTCGCAAACAAATGATTCTGAAGAAATTAACTCTGAAAGAATTCTTCGAAGCCGTCAAAAGTGTTCTCCCAAAGAACGATGAAGATCCAGAATATTTGTCGGTTTTCAAATGTCTAGAGACTTCGAATAAAGAGAAGCCAATCAAACAGAACAAGAAACTCTACGAAGAGTGGTTCAATAAAATTTCGCTCATCGTCGAAGCTCTGAGCAATGTCGTCAAGGAGAATCCAGAATGGTTCGGACATTCTGATGGACCCCCAATCGTCCAGCTCTTCTGCTTTTGCTTGTCCAAAGAAAAATTCGTTCTGGTACAAGAACTTCAAAAAGAATTGAGAAGAACAAATATGGAAGGAATAGAAGAAGAGGCCACGCCCCTTTCGACTATGGAGATTGGAGAAGTCGAAAGAATTCTCGGAGAACAATTCAAAAAGATCAGTTTCATTTGGAAATTCATGAAAAGAACCAATAGTCGAGAGTTTTATTTGGCGGGAGTCGATGGAAAACACATGATTTTATCGTCGGGATTTTTGAGAGAACTTTTCCATGAGATTGCTTCCGTTAAGAAACTCTTCCAGGATATATCTCAAGAGGAACTACGTATCATAGCTTCTTCTCTGACCGATATTGTGAATTCTGATGAGATGGTGGGTTTTTTTGAATTTTAAATATGATCAGAATCATAGTTTTCTGGGGATAAGAGGATGATAGATCTCGGCAAGTTCTTCCCAATGAACTTACTCAAAAATTCTAAAATGTATTATGAAAAAAGCTGCAAACCAAAAAAGACGAGTTTCCGGGGTCCGAATTTTAGGCGTCTGCCTTTTGTGACACATCTCTCTTTAAACGCGCAAAACTCGGTGGCTATTAGAGATATCAAAAAGTGGTCAACTAACAAAACGTAGAACTTTTTATGCTGAGCAACTTTCCAGTTAAAAACTTTTTGATATCTATCACGGCAAGCGAGATAGTGGCGTTTGAAGAGGCGCTGCTGAAAACTAGCGCTATGCGCCCTTAAGGAAGTGCGTCCTGATTTCAACCGCCCGTGTCTTGCTCACGGTAAAAGCTATCAAAAAACTAGCGCTATGTGAAGAACTTTGATTTGATTCATCGTGTAGAACTTGTCGAGATCTATCATTTTCAATTCCTGGTCATTGAAAAATATTGACAATGGAACCTTTTTAATTTGAGATTCGTTAGTTTAAATGAAGTTTTGACAACACTATTTCAATCACTTTTCCAGAAATACCGGTTCATCCAAGTGGAAACAGCCAAAACCATCCGAAAGTCCTTCTTCGAAACTCTTCAAAATGAGATTCCAAACGTGATGTCAAAAGAGAAAAAAGAAGTTTTGGAAGTGGGATCTGAAGGATTTTCTCTTCTCGACTTACAAAATGAAACTTATCGAATGGGAATATTCAACACTTTTCCCAATATTCTTCGTTTTTGTGAAGAAGCCTACAAAGAGGCGAAAAAAGAATCGTGTGTTCTTGGAACATGTTGTCTGCATAAAGTTCTGAAAATCGCCCAGTGGTTGAGCTTCTTGGAATTAGAATACGCTAAAGAGGTTATTTTTAGATTTCCGGGATTTTAAAGAGAATATTTTCAGATAAAATCGGTCATCCATGGAAAAAGAGATTGTCATCTGTTCGACGGAATATGCTCTTTATGCTCCCAGGAAAAGTCTGAAGTCGAGGAGGAAATAGTACAGTAAGATTTTTGAAGCTATTTTGATTTTTTGATGGTTTTTGATGGTGTCGGTTTCCAGGCAAATTCGATCTGTCGTCATAGATGAATCAGAATCAGAAGAGGATTGAGATTTCTGTCTTCAATCGACTATTTCACGTTCCTCATTCTTTCCATCCAAACTCTCTCGTTCTTTATAAAAACCTGTATTTTCCATTTCATTCTCCTTTTTTTTGTAATTCAATTCATTGTTTTTGTTATCTCTTTATTTCGTTTTCACTTCAAATAAAATATTTTTTGGTATCATTTTTCTTTTGAGAATAGTCTGTATTCTTTCAGTGGATTCAGTAAAGTACTGATAATTATATCTATATAAAACGAATTTGATCTGAAATTAACATTCAATTCATTTTCAGTTACAAAAAAAGACAAATCTCAATGGTTCGCTTCTTTTCCAAGCCTCTGGTATACTATAGCTACAGTAACCGGAACCGACTCACAGACAATCCAATCAACTTTGCTTTCAGAGATTCAAAATAATCAAATGGAAAATTCACCGAAAACGGGTTACGGTAAGTACAAAAAATCGAATCTTAGACCCACTTTTCTACCGTCTCCCATTTTTGATCTTCACGTTTTATAAATTCTCTTTCAACCCACTCCTTTCTCCTGGGAATATATATTTGCTACTCGAATCAAATTATCGATTCTCTCTGTTCTTATTCCTTTTTATCCCCTTCAAACCTCTCGAATTTTCAGATTTCCGCCGACAAAATGGCAAAAGATACACCCTTGAAAAGGAATTCGAAAGAGACGCCGAAATCTGTATTTCGGTTGATGGAACTGATAAAAGAAATGAAGGCTCCTAATAAGGAAACGCTTATTATGCACTTCAATCCTCTTCAAATGTGAGTTTATTTCGTTTTTTAGAAATCCTTTTGAACTCAATGATCAGAGAGTGAAAGGTCTCGGCATTCTCTATGATAGATCAAAATTGAATAAATTGCAGAGTGAATCTATTGGAAACATCGAAAAGAATGGCGGAGATGATCAAGACTTCATTCCGACCGAACTCTTATTATTTGGGAGTTCAATTCAATACAGGCATCAATTTCACAATTGGAGATAAGTTCATAGAACACCCGGATCTCGGTTTAATTATGCCTCCCGGAGAAGCATTTCCTCCCAAAGACAGAGTTCTCATGGAACGGAATAACGGGAAACGGAAGTACTTTATTCACTCTCCAGATCCATTGAGTTTTGAGATCAGATCAAAGAAACCTCTGGAAGATGCAATGGAATTCTTTCGATTTCTTAATAATCGTCTCGGAATAACAGGATATCAAGTGAATATTTCTGTAGATATTCTGAATTTCCATTTGAAAGATGTCGTCGATTGGATCGGAAAAGCGACATGGAATCGATGTTTGGTTTATGGACGATGGAAAGTGTCTAACAAGGTTTATTCGTTTCTTCTGGACTCTTTGAAGGCACCGGAGATGATCGAAATTCATGTTCGTGCCGCCCAAGGATATCAAAGAAGGAGTACGATCAAGCATCAACCCGAACATTTATTGATTAAATTCTCTGATTGGGTCCGATTTGATCAGATTCGACAACTGAAATCCACTCATTTGAGATTCGAATGCAATCTGATGTCGGACTTTGAATTGAATAAACTCGTAAAGTATATAGTAACGGGATCAATGCCTGAACTCGAATGGATCTACATCACCGTCCCTCAAACGATTTCTGAAGAGGATATTTTCAAAGGAATAGAATATCACAGAATTGCTAAAATGGTTCCACCATCCGTTATGTGAGCTCTGTTTCTTCCATTCCCCTCTAATCTTCCAATTTCAGTTATGAAGATCCATGTATCGGAGACAAGGGAGGATTCCGATTGCCAATGAAAAACAATGGAACTGCCACGTGTCGATTCATATTTTTCACCGATGGAACCACGTCTTTGGAGGTGATCGTTTGGCATCATGATGTCTATGTTCCAGACGAAGTATTCGCACTTATGAATCTTCCCGATAAGGCATTGAAGCTGGTTTTTCAGCAAATGGAACCGGTTGCATTGTGAGTTCAGCTATTGGTAACCTTCTCATTACGGTATTCCAGATTCGACCTTGCCGCTGGAAATGAAAAAATGACGAAACTGATCAGAAAGAACTACTCGACAAATGGCTACACAATGAAAGTGATGATTTCGGGAACATATTCATTCTATATGTATTCTCCGACAACAGTATGTGCAGAGTTCGAGGCGGCTCCCATTGAACACTCTCTCCCTGGAGCTATTTATACGAAGAGACGAATTGGAAATGCAAGAGATATATCTGGTTCATCGCCTTCTTTGACAACTAGAAGAACTTATTGGAATGATGTCTCTGATGGAGCACTTCAACTTTATACTTTCCTCTTTAATCTGTTTGGATTGCCATTGTTAGCTGCGAGACTTTATCTGGATACTAATCCAAGGGTTTTCGAAAAGATTATCATTTGGTTTAGAAGTGTGATTCCGAGTGTCAGAGTGTGTGTCGTACGCGAAGAACCCAAGAAAAACCTGGATCTCTTCTATGCGTTTATTGTCACCAATATGAGATCAATGGATTGCGAAATGGATCTCATTCCAACCAATAAACTACGAATCGAGGAGCCGTCCCCGTTTGTCCCTCATTGGTATTTCCAATACGGACAATGGATGACATTGGAAAGTATGATGACTATGAGGTATTTGGTGACAATGGAACTGGGAAGATGTTCGTGGAGTGATCAGGATTCGAATCAATTGATCAAGAATATAATCAAAGGATCTCATCCCATGTTGGAATTTGTGATGATCACTTTTAACAGACGGGTTTTTGAGATTCCAGTTTTATCAGGAATCCCGTGTTCTGATGTTGTCTGTGGACATTTGAGAAAGTTTTGGTAGGCTTTCCAAGCAAAATGTGATCAAATCTCTGAATTTCAGTAAACACGGATGGGATGTTTCCCATGAGGATGGCTATGATATTCAGATGGACAGTGGCGAGTTATGTACAGTATGCTTTTTCGATAATGAGGAAGACACGAGAGTCCAGGGATTCTATATCACTATTTGGAGAAACTGATAATTTTTCTATTTTTCGTATTGGCCTAGCCATTAATATTTGGATTGAATTGAATTAAAAAGTTTGAATTTTAAGAGTTTTTTTCTAAAATTGAATTATTTAAAAATGATATTTATTATACTTCACCGCCTGCAACGACTTTCTCCAATCGATGAAACTGACTAGTGTTGAATAATTGATTCCAAGTTCGCTAGCGATCTGAATTTAGAGGATTAATGACTGATGATCTTGTCTTTACTACCTCCATGTTCTCTGCAGTCGTTTTCCGTTTCTGTGTCGCCAGAAACTCCATTCTCTCCTTTTTGTCATCGGGAAGCGATAGAAACTCGACACGAGCCAATTCCCATAACTTTTTCTTTCTATTATGAATTCTCTTTTTATTAAAATAATTCCTGACTTGCAATTCAGTCAAACCGAGTTCCTCCCCCAGTTTCGTTCGTTCCTTGACGCCAGGCGACTGATTCGCTTCGAATTTCGCATTCAAAATCTCAATTTTATGGTTCGGAAGCTTCTTTCCATGAGCTGCATTCATTCGTGCATCCCGTTCTCTTCTAAACTCAATTACATTATGTTCCAGTCCAAGTGTCGCGCATTTCCGCTTATTTATCCAGAATTCCACAGATTCCGCTTTTAAATCAAGTTTTATTGCGAGCGATACGATATCCATCATACCCCATTCCTTATCTTTACTATGATATTTCTTTTGGAGATACGCTTCTTCGAGTTGTCGAAGAACATCCATCGTGAAATGGGGACCGAGTTCTTCATCTTTTCTCCAGTCTTTCGCTTTATCCGTTTTTCTGTCGTTTGTCAAAAGGTTTCGTTTTCCGATTTCGAATTGACCACGAATGTAACTGGGATGAAGATCCACTTTTTCCATTATCTGAATATGAGTTTTGTTTTAATTTTGAGCCAAAAATATCAGTTTTCTTATTGGAAACTTCCAGAAAGAGCCGCTTACAGAAGAAAAGATATAAGACAAACCACGTGTAAGTATCCAATGGACAATCGTTTTCGAGACAAAAGATGCGTTTCAATCTCGTCTTTCAAGCAATATCGAAGCTCATCGTCCACTGGCCAATCGCTTGCTGGTTCGGATTCTCTGGCGAAGAACTGCTTGATTTTCTCACACGGATCATCCTCTTCGCATTTAATATTCTTCATTTTCCGCTTCGAAGCGAAATAATCGACGACTGTCTTGTATCTGGAACCCCATCTCTCTGCTAACCTCTGCATTACAAGAGCACTCGGATGATTGATCTTCTCGAAAACTTTGTCGAATTCGCATCGCATCCCTCTCGAAGGCTTTTTCTCAGGTTCTTCGTCATCTTCGGGGGAAGGATTGATTTCTGAATTCGTCGACGGCAGATTATCGAAAAGAACAGAGCTTCCCAGCCCCAGTTCAAACTCCATATCTTCTGTATCGTCTTGAAGAAAATCGGTGACACTTTGGATCTTCGGCTTCCAAACTGGGATGGTACTGGCGTTCTGAAATAGAAAAATACACGGTTGAAGCAGAAAAAGAATCCTTACTTTTTGATCTTCTTTGACTTCCGTTTTTGGAATTTTCAGCGGGACCTGGAAATCTGACATCGACGATTTTTGATCTTGCTCATCTTCCACCTCAAGTTTTGGTTCTTTCCATTGGAATTCTTCATACAAAGGCTCTTCTTTTGGCATTACAAGAGAATCTTCTTTCGGCATTACCTCCATTGGCAGTCCTTCAAAGAACGATGCCTGAACATCACAATTATTCTATAATCCACTTATATTCCGCTTACATATAAATCCTCTTCTGTCAGCGGCTCTTCCACGGGAATCTCAGGTTTCTCAACACGTTTTCGCCTCTTTTTTGTGGTTCTGTAAGCATTGAAAATTGAAAATTGAATTATTGAAGCAACTCACTTTGCCAACATCTTCTTTTCCTGTTTCCTCTCTCGTTCTTTGTCTTGACGGAGTTGATCTCTAACTTTCCTCGGCATGTACGGAGTGTGGCGTTCGCTGTTCTTGCAGAGCTGGAATATTCGAATAGCTAAAGAATTTTCAATTTGAAACCTACAATATTGAATGCCCATTCCTCGTTTACTTCGGTTTTTGGCTCCATTTTCAAGAACGCATCGTCTGAATAGCATAACTCCATTTTCAATGTAACGGCGAAATAAATATAATTAGTCTAACTTACATTCTGTCATTTTTGATCCAAAACACCCGTGGAGCACTTTCTAGACTTGATAGACTACTAAAAATCGAATGCAAATGGACTCGAGGGAAACCCAGCCAGCAAACGTTTTACATTTCTCAATAGAGCGCACTTACTGACATGCGCATCTGGTTTTCTTTGCGCGTCTCGTGGCAGACACAGAACGCTGAAACACGCAATTAGCGGGAGAATTGACCGTAAAGTCGACATTTAAAAATAAAAACAGAAATTTCAAACAATTTCACCGGTTTATTATTCTTTGAGGTCTTACAAGCAATAAAAGAAACACGTTATATGAAAGAGTTATTCGAAGTCAAGTTATTTATCTGCTGGAGAGATTGACACGGAGTTGTCTACCGTTGAAGTCGGCTCCGTTGAGTTGCTCGACGGCCTTGTTGGCAGAAGCCTCATCGGCGAACTCGACGAATGCGAATCCTCTTGGGCGTCCGGTCTCGCGATCGCAAACGATTCTGGAATAGTTATTTGAATAAGGGAGGAGAAAACAGAAAAAGCACTAGTCGTCGAGCAGACTTTGGGTTTCACTCACCTCACGTTGGTAACTTGTCCGACGTTGCTGAAGAAGTTTCCGATCTCATCCTCGGTGGTTTGGTATGGAGCGTTTCCGACTGAAAAACACGGAAAAATTTTTTGAAAATTTTAGGCCAAATCCTATTTGCTTGTCGTCAAAATTGCAACCACAGCTGGTTGAGTTGTCGGAATTCACTTATTAAAGTTAACATTTTAATTTAAAACTCACCGTAAACAGAGAATCCGGACGACATGACGATTTTAGGACTAACGGGAAGTTGTGTCCCAAAAAGTTATAAGTGGGAACGTGGAGAGGGCGCTGTGCGGCAACGGCAGAACAAACGTGCCAGACTTGCGTTTCGACTGAACCCTCATTGGTCCGTCCCGCCCCTTTTTTAAAAACATTTTTCTTTTTGCGAAGTGTCATTTGTTCTATATTTTTCAGCTATTTTTCGGTTAATTGTTAAATAGAAAATTAAATTAAAACAAAAAATGCATAAATTTTTATTCAAATTTGATCTAATCTGCCACGTAGCTTCACTTCATTCGTTCTCGCTGCGTTTTGTTCGAAACTAATTCGGAGAACAGAACGTGTTAAAAGAAAGTATGCATGATTGATGACAAACTGCATTCAGTCTGTTTATCGAAAAACATTCTCATGAGATTCTCTATTATATAATTTCTATTGTTTTCGAATAAGATCCCGTGATATTTTATTTTCCATTTCTAACTCTGTGTTTCTTTATTTAGTGAAATGGAACCCCCAGCCTACATAACGTGACGAGAAATCCAGTCCGTTAAGGCTCCTGATTCACTTGATTTAATTTACCGAGAACCGGTATGCTCCGTCACTAATTCTTCCTTCGTCCCGAACAGCTTTTTCACTAGAAAATTCTCGCCATTTGTTTTCAATTCTAATACAAGTTCAAAAATTTAGAGTTTTATTAATTACTTGGGAGATGGAGTTAATATCAAGCAAAAAAAACATGCACGAAATATATAGATGGAATGTATATCACAAGTGCAATCTCTTTGAAAATTCAAATAATCTTTGATTTATTTGTTGGCGTAGTTGACACGGAGATTGCGGCCATTGAAAGATTGTCCGTTGAGCTCATCAACAGCTCTTTGGGCTCCAGTCTCATCAGAAAACTCGACGAAGGCGAATCCTCTTGGACGTCCGGTCTCACGATCATAAACGATTCTAAAATTGGATATTAAGATGATTTAAAGTGAGAATAGCGGTGTTACCTGACGTTGGTGACGACTCCGACTGAGCTGAAATATTGTCCGATCTCTTGCTCTGATCCCTGGTATGGGACGTTTCCAACTGGAAAATTGACGATTAAACGAGGAAATTCAAGAGCGGCAAACAAGTTATGAAACTCTCACAATGCACGCTTACAGATCAAATGCACCCTATTCTAGCCTAGACTACGGAGACCGGATCGCAAAAAGTCTCGTCACCATTACTTTCTGTCTCAAACGAGCTGGAGCGCCACGATTCCGGCCATAGGATCATCCATTTTTCGAGGAGTCATCGATCGACGCGATCCAAGGTTATTTTTGGTGAGGGTGGTTTCCCGCGAGTCTCAGTTAGCTACCGCATTTACTATACGTGTGGGCACTACCTGAAATATCGGTATCTGTTTTCAAGGAACACGAATGAACCATAGAGAACGAAGGCCGATCGGAGACATACTAAGAAGACAGTTTATAGGAAAACAAGTAGAAGGAGCAAGACAACTTGTTCCATTTTCCAGTTTCCATGGTTTTTCAATTTGCATCAAAATTTAAGAATCTTTTTCCGGTCAAAATTTTTGTTTCAGTGAACTTACCGTAAACGGAGAATCCTTGAGAAGCCATCGTAGTTTTTAAGGTATTTATTCTGTTTCCACGCGGAAGACGAGAAGAAGGAGAAGGTCGGTGTTGGCAGTCCTAAAAAAGACGCAACCACACGTAGAGGGTCTCACAGCGGTAACGCAGCACTACGGTCAGGGACGTTTTACGGGAAGAGGGGGAGGAGAAAAGCATGAATCAGATTTTCAGAACAAGCTTTGCAGCTTTCTTTCTTTATTTTCTTTATAATCTCGTCAATACTTCGATGAAAAACACTTATAACTTATTTTAAAATTCGAAAAAGCTTCAGAAAAAATTTATCGATTTTTGTTGGAAACCCCGGTTTTCTCTATTTTTCTCGAGTGAAAACAAAATAATCGTTGAAAAACTGAATCTGTATGATTAAATAATTTATTTAAAGTTCACTGCCTGTTAAAACTTTGCAAACATTTTGCAAATCCAAGAATAGTTCAGCTTCTATTTCCTGTTTTCTTCGTGTTCTGTTCTTTTGTGACTTCTTATCGCCGTCTTCGTCAAAATTCAGAATTTTCTTCGTTTACGAAAGATTTTTCAGTAATGCCTTTAACAAAACGGGCGGTGTCGCCAGTCGACATCAGCCGCCGCACAATTCCGCCGACAATAACTCGTGATGAGCTTCAGTGCACTGCCAATGGAACGATAGCCAATTTGATTCGACAGTTGAGCTCTATTAGGTGAGAAACTTGTAAGAAACCTTTAGCTTTTAAACATTTTTTTAGTAAACACGCAGAAAACATATTCGGTGAGATATATCACGACGCGATGGTGATTCATCACAGAACGGGACTTCTCCAGCAGCGAATCGATAGATTGCACTCGAAAGTAGAACAACTGGACACAAAAACAGATCAAGCCTCTTTGAACGAGGCGAACATGCGAAAAGCGTTCAAGAGCTCCATGCTTGTTGATCAACACATTTTGGATCGAAGCACTCTTCCAGTGGCATTAGCAGAACGATATGCGATGTGTGATCCGCCACCAAATCTAGATGCTCTGAATCCTTATAGGTATGACAAACTTTTCTCTTCTCCTGCCTCCAAAAAAGTGTTTTCTAGAGATTCCCCGGTACCAGCTCTGTCTTTGTACACAAATCCATCGTTCTTCTTCGATTTGTGGAAGAAGGAAACACTGAAAGATGTGCCAGAACGACCTAGACGAGTGAAGAGTCCAAATGATGGGAGCAAAAGCCCGAAGAAGCGAAGAAAGCCGCCTCCACAAGGAACTGGACCTTTGGGAACGACTCCGTATTATGATATGCATAGAAATCGGCAGATTAGTGGATCCAAAATGAATCAGGACGTTGTATCGTTCCCGGATGAATATCAAGACCCAAGATCGTTGAATAAGAATTATATGAGTCAGAATCAGCATCCATTGAATATGAATATAGTTGCTCCTCTCGGAATGACAATGCATCATCATCCACCACAGAATTCTCATCCAAATCAACGTCCCCAATTGACAAATCGTGGATCTCCAATCATCAAAAGACCATCAGATCCACCACCATCAATTTCAAATGCGGATCATCCTCCTCCACCGGATATGTCAATTCTTTCGATTGACGATGACGATGATGATCTTCCACCTCCACCACCTCCTCTTCTGATGCACTCTTCCATAGTTCATCAGTTGCCTACGGAAGTTCCTGCGTCCACGATACAGTTTGTGGAAACAAGTGCTGCGCCGCCAGCTAATGTAAGAAAACGCAAATTCGTTGAAAGAAGGCTTAGATCGTCTAGATCTTCTCATTTCCCTTTTGTTCCTCTCACCTTTATGTCTGTCTTCCAATCCGCCCTTTCAGATTCCTCCACCTCCTCCTCCACCACCTCCACCGCCAGTCAACATAGCAGCCGCCACTTTCGCCGCTCCGGCTACCAAGGTATTCCTATGTGTCTTCTAACCCTAGACATCCCTTTTGTTCTTTTTCTGCTTTGGGACTTCTTTTCACACATGAAACCCCTTTTTTCATTCTGAAATGGTAATCATTAAGGCTTCTGTCGATGGAGAACCCAGCACATCTTCGCCAGTTCAACCGAAGCAACCAGATGCTCGTAGTGACCTTCTTGCTCAAATTCAGTCTGGAATCAAACTGAAAAAGGTGCAAAGAGCGGAAGAAGAAGCAGCTGATAAGGCGGCACTTGCATCGAATAATGTCGCTGCTATTCTAAAGAGAAGAATGGATCAAGTGATGGGAAATGACGAAACGAGTAGTGAAGACGACGCTGATAGCGATGACTGGGATTAATTGTTCATTTTGTTATTAGAAATGCAGTCTCGATACCGAAATTGTGCATATTCTCACTGTCTCTTCTTTTCCTCACACATTCTAATTAATTCCCCTAACCCATTTCTAATTAAAATCCTTCATTGTCCTCACAGATGTTCCATATTTCTCCATTTCGTGTACTCTCCGTTCTCCTCATACATTTATGTGTAAATAGTGCTTTTAATTCAACCAATTTTATCATTTTAAAACAAGTTTCACCCCAAAAAAACCCTTTCGAGCCATTTTTAAACAACGCAATAAATAGTTTTTGTGCATTTTTATCGCCTCTTTTTTATATTTTTCCTCTTCTTATTTGCCTATTTATTTATTTGTGGTAACTCCGCCTTCCCGTCATGACTATTTCGCAACCAATTTTGAGTCATCTTTTTTCTTTTTATTTCTTCTTTTTGGAAAGATTCACGTTTCACCGGAGATTTTATCAGTTTTTTAATAGTTTTTAGAGAAAAAATCGGTGAATTTAGATAGAAAATGCAGCTTTTGCATCAGAAAATCAGTATTTTTCGTTGGAAAAAATTGAAAAAGTCTGGTCTTGTTAACCGCAGTCTTGAAATTATTTTTAGCTTTTTATACGTCGAAAATCAATTTTTAACAACCGTTTTTCCCAGAAAAATCTAATTTTGTAGCAGTTTTCAGTCTCTCATTTCCCCTTATTTGCATCTTTTATACCATTTTTATATTCTAAATCTTTCTTTTCCAATCGAAAATTGCATATTTTCAGTGCCAAAACCTTCCCAAAAAGAGATGTTTGCAAGTAGAAAATTAGTAGAAACGGCACTAGGCGAAGTGAAAAAGAAATTCGTTCGGGTGGTTTCCGCGAAGCTTCCTGCCGATGGAATGGAATACGATTTGGTTCAATACAGGTGTAGAAATGTGAGTTTTCTTTGGACTCCTCGACATATTAAATCTCCTTGGTTTCAGCTATTCGATAACACTGTAATCGGTGGAAAATACTCTCGTGCGTCGTTATGCGTCGACGCGATACGAGCCCTTCAACCACATTTACGAGAAGAAACACAAGAGTTGCAGGCGGTTTGTGAGGCTGCTTCTACACTCGAAATTGTTAGTTTTCTGAGATTCAAACTTCTTTCAAATAGTCCTCTTTTCAGATCCAAAGCTTCTACCTGATAGCCGATGACATAATGGATAATTCGGAGACACGGCGAGGAAAACCGTGTTGGTTCAGGCGAGAAGGCGTCGGAATGTCGGCTATCAACGACGCTTTCATCATGGATTCATTCGTTGAAGACGTCCTTCGATTGGCTCTTCCCGGACATATCAACCTGGATCGTCTGTGTGAAGCATATCGGAAATCAAAGCAGAAAACGTTGATTGGCCAGTTTCTGGATACATCGTCAGTGAATCAGATTCAATCGTTCACATGGGATCGTTATGAATTGATGGTTGAGAACAAGACATCTCATTATACAGTATTCCATCCACTTCAAATGGCTCTTCTCATTTCGGATGTTCTCGCTTATCATGGATCTGTGAAGAAGGCTGCATATCAAATTGGATTCCTTTTTCAATCTCAAGACGACTTCCTGGATGTCTACGGAGATCCAAAAGTCACTGGAAAGATCGGAACGGATATCCAAGATGGAAAATGCACGTGGCTGGCTGTTCGTGCTCTCCAGAAGATGCACTCATCTCCTCAAATCTCTGCTGCACTCATCGCCGAATTCAAGGAATGTTTTGGTTCATCGGACCCGGAAAAAGTAGAAAAAATCAAGAAAATCTACGATAAACTGGCGTTACGAGACGAATTTCGACGATTCGAACAGCATTTTTCGGGAGAAATCAAGAAGAGTATAGCTGAAATTCCGGATGTAATTCAGCCGCTTCGGCCTGTTTTGGATGGATTTGTAACGAAATTAGTCAATCGAAATGCTTGATTTTATGTGATTCTAGTGTGTTCCATCGAGATTTTTGAGTTTTCAGCCATCAGAATCGCCTGAAATCCCTTCTAAACTTCAGAATTCTCATTGGAGCGCACTTGCTTCCCTGTCTTTTTCTTTTCAATTTTCTTCTCGTCCTCTTGATGTATATTTTGAATTTCTTCTAATATTATTTATCGAATTCGTATTTAATTTATCGGTTTCATATGATTCTCTTTCTCTTTCTTCCAACACAAACCCCGGATTCTGTTTTATTGATTTTTTTGAGCTTTCACATCAGTTTTTCCATTTCTTTTGAATTTCCGACTGATTTTGAGCTTTTAATTGCCAGAAACCAACGCAATTTCGAACTCAAAATCAGATTTTTAAATATCTATTTATTTATAATTTTCATTGCAAAATACAGAAATTAATATATTTATATGAATGCTTTTCGCACCCTTTCTCCCCCGCCTCTCCTTTGTAGTCAAACGGTCTGTTTTTGCCCGTTTCGTTCAGATATTTTCCCTTTTCCTATCATCAGATTTCAAGGATTTGTCCTTCAGAATGACAACTTCTGCACAACACTCAAAATCGCGAGTCTCCTATTATTATGACGGCGATTTCGGCAATTTCTACTACGGACAGGGTCATCCGATGAAACCGCATCGAGTTCGAATGACGCACAGTTTGATAGTAAATTATGGATTGTATCGGAAATTAAATGTGATGGTAAGGATATCTTTAAGGATGGATTTTTAATCGGAGAGTCAAGAAAAATACATAAAACATAAAGAAAACTTCAGAAAAACAGATCTTTGAGAAAACTGAGACTATCCAGAATTTTCCAGAGACATTTATAAATTCAAATCCGATTTCCAGCGTCCCGCCCCCGCGTCATTCAACGAAATCACTCGTTACCACTCAGACGACTACATAAACTTTCTGAAAAACGTCCGCTCCGATAACATCTCCTCATTCACCGATCAAGCCGCCCGATTCTCCGTCGGAGAGGATTGTCCCGTATTCGATGGACTCTACGAGTTCTGTCAATTATCGTGTGGAGGATCGCTGGCGGCCGCCGCGAATCTGAATCGAAAGGAATCGGATATTGCGATTAACTGGATGGGCGGTCTTCATCATGCGAAGAAATCAGAAGCTTCTGGATTCTGTTATTCGAATGATATCGTGTTGGCGATTCTGGAGTTGTTGAAACAACACAAACGAGTATTGTATATTGATATTGATGTGCATCATGGAGATGGAGTGGAAGAGGCTTTCTATACAACAGATAGAGTTATGACAGTATCATTCCATAAACATGGAGAGTATTTTCCCGGAACCGGTGATCTCAGAGGTTAGTGCCCTTCGATTAGAGCTCCTCTATCTCTTTTTTCCAGACGTTGGCGCCGGTCTAGGCAAGTATTACGCTCTGAACGTTCCTCTTCGAGACGGAGTCGATGACATCACCTACGAAAGAATCTTCCGAGCAGTTATGGGAGAAGTGATGGCTCGCTTTCAACCAGAAGCCGTCGTCCTTCAATGCGGAGCTGATTCACTGGCTGGCGATCGTCTTGGAGTATTCAATTTGACCACTTATGGACACGGAAAATGTGTGGAATACATGAAAAGTTTCAACGTTCCGCTTCTTTTGGTAGGCGGAGGAGGATACACGATTCGGAATGTTTCCAGGTGTTGGCTCTATGAAACGTCGATTGCATTGAATGTGGATGTTGCTGATGGTAAGATTTGGATTTGGATCGGTTTTCTAAGAGAGAATTTTCAGATCTTCCAATGCACGATTACTTTGAATACTTCATTCCGGACTACAAACTACACATCAAACCAATAAGTACTCTAATTAACTACAACACTTCTGATCATATCGAATCGACGACTGCCCAACTTCTGCAGAATCTGAAGCTGCTGCCTCATGTTCCATCGGTTCAAATGCATCCGATTCCGGAGACTCAAGATGGAATTGTGAAAACGTTTGATCAGGGATTGAGAAGGGATCATCAGAATGAGGATGTAAGCTTTCTTTTGAAGCAAGATCCCAGAAAACGTGGAATTTACAGATTCGAAATTCTCAATTCGACAAAGACGTGGCAGTGGAGGATGCTGGAGAATTCTACGAAGATCGAGAGCCAGAAGCACGGAATACGTTCTCTGGAAAACGACAAGCCAGCCCTCCGATTGCCGATTTGCCGAAAAAGACGCGTGTCGATGGAGAATAATGAATCAGAACTATTTTTATCCTCTCTCGTCTAACCACTGTATCTAATTATCTCTAAACTTTCACAAACGGCTCCCACCCAATCAAAATCTACCATAGAGCGCGATTGCATATTTCATTTCGAATTTTGTTTGAAGCTTTTAATTTACAAGAATCTCAACACAATCATCCCCTTCCCCCACCCGAATTACACACTCTCTGATCCTCAAACTACTTGCGCGTCATTTGCAGCGCACCAGCTCTGCGAACACCGCGACGCACACTTACACAACCCCTCGGATTTCGAATTTTCTCCAGTTCCATCAAACACCCCCATTACTGCCCGTTAAACGTTATTTTTCATGTTTCTATCGATTTTTCTGAAAAGAATATGGTTTTATCTAACTTATTTTCGAAATTTCCGTCTAATTCTTGGTTCTTTCCCATTAAATTCCGCTGTTTTTCTTGTATTAAGCCGCGAATTGATTTGATTTCAGAATGAGTGGAGAAGAGGAGAAAGCCGCCGATTTCTACGTTCGTTATTATGTTGGACACAAGGTATGTTAGACAAAGAGAATTTCTCTCTCAGAAATCAGTAAATTATGAAGTTCACAATGAAAAATAATCTGTCTTTTCAGGGAAAATTCGGTCACGAATTTCTCGAATTCGAGTTCCGTCCAAATGGTGCTCTTCGCTACGCGAACAACTCGAACTACAAAAACGACACAATGATCCGCAAGGAGGCGACAGTTTCGGAGTCAGTACTCACCGAGCTGAAGAGAATCATCGAGGATTCCGAAATCATGCAAGAGGACGACGACAACTGGCCAGAAGCAGACAAGATTGGTCGTCAAGAGTTGGAGATTCTCTACAAGAATGAGCACATCTCGTTCACCACCGGAAAGATCGGCGCCTTGGCCGATGTGAACAACTCAAAGGATCCGGATGGTCTCCGTTCGTTCTACTATCTCGTTCAGGACCTGAAATGTCTCGTCTTCTCACTCATCGGACTTCACTTCAAGATCAAGCCAATCTAATTTATAAATCTCTTGGAAATCTTCTATCTTACAATCTCTTAATTCTCTCAACATTTTACCCTCCATCTTTAAATTATTTCTGTTTTCTTATTCGTCAATTTGTTACGAATGAAAAATCACATATTCATATACAAGACTACTTAAAAGAGAATTTAAAAAGAAAGAAAAGGGTTAAGCATACACAAAACGTTTTCAGACAAATAGGAATATTCAGAATACATTTGAAGTTCATGGGGGAAATCATCGGGAGCCAGGGAGCGGAATTAACAGTATCTTTGAATGTATTCACGAGCACGATGCTTGAAAGCGTCGCGGTTCTGAGTCCATTGCTGGGCGGCCTGAATGTTCAATGCATCATCGAAGTCGATGAGATCAGTGAAGAGAGCGACGAGTCCGTGAACTACTTCGAGAAGATTGCGAGTTGGTCTCCATCCGAATTGATCCAACGAGTTTTGTCGGAGGATCGACAAGCAAATCGAACCATCCTCATTGATGTTCGGATGCCAGACACGTGTCAGACACTTGACGATTGGCGGCATGTTGTTGTACTCTGGAGGAACGGTGATCTTGAAGCGGAACACGCCGCCCTTGTAGATTCCCTCCTGTGGAGTCACCGTCAAATCCAGCTCATGAAGACGCGATGTCGACGGAACTTGCAGATTCCAGAGCTTTTGCTGGCGGAGGCTGCTCTCGAGATCCTTCATTTCTGCAAGTTTTTATTTATAAACGCTCGGATAGGTGAAGAAGCAATTTCATTTCGCTCTGTTGACCTGCTCTGGAAGAAATACGTACCTTGAGCTAGAAGTTTGTCGCGAACAGCTATACGCGTTTCCAAGTATTGACGATCGTCGTCGTTACCATTGATTCGGTTTTGAAGATTGAACATGGCTCTGAAATTATGAAGAATTGAGAACAGAAAGAATTTATTGAATTGGTGAAAGGTAGAACACGTGAGTATCGATCTGCGGGAGTTTCGAAAAGAGCCATTAATGTGACTGGAATTTAAATTGAAACGCTGATTCTTCTCCGCTTTTCCGCAGAAAACAAAATTTTACATGAAAACAGTTTATTTCGACTTATTAAAAAACTTTGGTATTTTAAGGCTCATTATATTTATTTTCTACATGAAAAAATGCTTAAAATTTAGATTTTCAAAGAAATTCATGAATTTATCGACTTTTCTACGCCAAAATGCTGTTTCTTAACATTCTAGAGCGTTCTGAGTGTGACGGACAGGTTCGATGAATAGGCGGAGCTTATCTTGCAACCGCCGCACAACCAAACTGCAACTGCGGCACGGTTTCGTAGGCGAGAGAACCACGAGAGAATTTTGAACTCTTTTCCTCATAACAGCTTGCAGTTGGTCCCAAAACTCGTCATGTCTCAAGGATTTTCTGTCTACGGTGAGTCTAAAATTTCAGAAAGTCATTAAATATCTTAACAACATCAATTGAAAGCCCCAGATGCGTGTTTTCAAGGGAATATTGTTGTGGCCTAAAATCTTTTGTTTTTTGATGAAAATCGATTTTCCTTAATAAGGCATGATATTATATATTAATTCATGTTTATTAAGAAGTTGAAATCAACAAGATTTGATATCTTGTGAAGTATATTTCAAACCCTAGAAGTCAATAAAGTTTCTCATTCAAACCATTATTTTTCAGTCGGAAACGCTCCATTCCAAACCACCGAGCAACAAATCGGAGATTACTTCAGCAACGTCGGACAAGTTACCAACGTCAGGTAAGCGTGTCATAATGGCTTTAGCTAATTCTCAGATAATATCGTAGAATATTCATGATAGCTAATTTGCTAATTTTTTCGTTTACAATGATTCAATTTCAGAATCGTCTACGATCGCGAGACCGGACGTCCAAGAGGATTCGCCTTCGTCGAGTTTTCTGATGAGGCTGGAGCCCAAAGAGCCGTCAACGAGCTCAACGGAGCTGACTTCAACGGAAGACAACTCCGCGTCAACTTGGCTAACAACAAGTAAATCATGTTCTGAAATTTCATAATGCGTGTTTTTTGTTGATTGCTAGATCTCAAAAAATAATAAATCGTCTGGAATTGTTAACACTTATGTTTCTCGAGTTTTTTTCCAGGAAGGATGTTAGCCTCAACTATCTAAGAGCTTCTATTGAAAGTGTTTGAGAGAATGATTGAATTCTGACTTTATTGGTTAAACTGTCAAGTAAGGACTTCACATGTGCTGCTGTTTTTTATGGGATAGGGTTAGCCTCCAAATCAACATTAAGAGGGCTCACAGTAGAATCAGAACTTAGAAGGCAAGATCAGTGAGTGAAGCGAGTCTGAAATTGAATGATTTCATTGCTGAAGTTCTTCATGAAAACTCACTTGACTGAAAAGTCACATCGAAACCGGGGAACAATTGATTAATTGGAAGAGAAAGATGAAGATGAATATTCCTGATGTCTTTTTCATTGTTTCGTATCGGAAATCTTTTAAACAGCCGGACGAAAAGCAGAACTGATTCGAGAAGGGAGTTCGAGAATACGAATACTTCAAGGGTCAGGGGCAAGGGGTCGAAGTTTATTGAAACTTTCGTTGCGTGAAATCTTTTTCAGAACTCTTATCGATTGTTGGATCTTCGTAAACTCCTTTTTAATTCACAGAAAATCAGAAAAAATCTTATGGGTTTAATCGCGTCAAAAGCTGGTTTTGTGTTTAAAAATTAGTCTATTGGTTCTCGTTTACTCCGATTTCAGTCCGTGTTTGGTCCAGCTCTTCCCTTTACTTTTCCGAATTATTCTGATTCTTTTTCATCATTTTATCTATCTCTCTCTCTCTCTCTCCCGTCTATTTCCCTTTTTCACAATCTCCACTCTTCAAAATTTATCATTTATAGAGAGAAACACTACTCTTCTAACTTCAATTTCAGCAGATCAGCTGACATCAAAGGTTAGATAAATTCTTCTTGTTTCCATATGATTTCCATCTCTTCCAGATCCAAAACGTCATCCAAAAAGCTCCCTCTGAAATCAACCACAAATCTCCTTCTCAATATGTCAAAACGAAAAGCGACGGCAACAGAATCCGAAGCACCGAAACCGAAAATCGCCTCGATTTTTCTGAAAAAAGAGAAGCCACAAATCACGACAGACAATGGAAATCAGAAAAACTGGAAGTTTTTGTGCTGGAATGTCGCCGGATTACGTGCATGTGTGAAGAAGAACGATTTCAGCGAATTGCTCGCCGAGAAGCCGGATATCGTGTTTCTCGGAGAGACAAAGTGCAAGGAATGGCCTCCAGAAGTCGAGGAGAAGTTTAAAGTGAGGGATAATGGAAACGGGGATTCCTTTAGAAATTCATTTTCAGGATTACACGAAGACATTGGTCGTCTCGACGGAGAAAAACGGAGGATACGCTGGCGTCGGAATGCTCAGTAAAACTGCTCCATTGAAAGTGGAAAAAGGGATCGGAGATCCTGATTTCGATTCAGCCGGTCGCCTGATCACTGCCGAATTCTCTCAATTCTATTTCATGGGCGCATATGTTCCAAATTCCGGCGCAAAATTGGTGAATCTGGAGAAACGTGGCAAGTGGGAGAAGCTATTGATGACGAAAATCAAAGAGATGACAGAGAAGAAGCCAGTGATTTACGGAGGAGATTTGAATGTTGCTCATAATGAAATTGATCTGAAAAATCCGGAATCGAATCGAAATAAGACAGCCGGATTCACAGATCAAGAGAGAGGATGGTTCTCGGATATGCTTTCGAATGGATTCATCGACTCGTTTCGTCATTTGCATCCAGAATCCAAGAAATACTCGTTCTGGAGTTATTTGGCCAATTCGAGAGAGAAAGATGTCGGATGGCGACTCGATTATTTTGTTGTCAGCAGCCGAATCATGTCAAATGTAGGCTTATTTGAATCTATTTTTTCTAATTTCTATGTTTTCCAGGTGAAACGAAGCGATATTATGAGTGAAGTGAAGGGAAGTGACCACGCTCCGATCGTCATGGAAATCGAATTTTAACTGATCTACTAATTCCAACTAATTGAACAATTTCTCATTTTGAATCTCATTAATTCTGTGAAAAATTTTATATTTCTCAAAAAAAGATACTCCAATTGAGCTTGTCTCAGAGAACAAGGTGGTAGTGAGTTGAATGACAAATTATTCAGAAGCAGTCTCTTCCATCTTTCATTCTATCGTCCCATATTCATCATGTGGCCCCAGAGGAGAGCTCTCCTTATAGCGAGAAGACCATCTGCTAAGTGTCCCCCTCATCCCCTCTTCCATTCATTCCCAATCGATGCCTCTCTTCTCTTCTCTCTCCCGATATTTCCCATTATTCAAAAAAAGCCGACCAGATCCGGTCGTCGAGCCGTTCCGAATTCAGAAACTTCCTCTTCTTGCTCTCGAAGAAATATTGAAGAATTTTGAGCCGATTGAACTGTGAGTTTTCTCTCTCTCTCTCTCTCTCTCAATCTCCCTCTTTGTTTTCAGAATCAATTTATCTCGATGCTCAAAACGAATCAAATGGGATGTTGTCCGCATTTCAAAGCATTATTCCGGAGCGAAAATCAATATTTTTGTGGTTTTTAGTCTGTGTTCATTCGTCGAAATCAAGTATCGAGACACGATTTTCACTGAATTGTTCCTTTTGGAATCCGATTTTCCCGTAGAACAATCGAATAGGAGAAGAAGATTCTTGGATAGATTCATCGATCGTCAGCCTAGATATCCAACTAGAAATCAGATTCTGATGGTAAAGGCAATTACATCCGGACTAAGAAATGTGTCAATCACTTGGACAGAAAATGAATTTCGAATGATTCAAATGATTCTTGAGAATGCATCTAAAATGTTTCATTCGGATAAATTAGAGATCAAAGTGATCATTGGAAACTACGAAGAATCAAGACTCATATGGTTGGAAATGAGTCAATGGTTGAGATTTAATCCCCAGAGTCTTGCATTGATCATCGATCCGATTGAGAAACAGAAATGGCATATGGTTGATAGGGTGATGAGTCCACTGCGTTATGATTACTCTTATTATCGTTATAATCGTTAACTCAAAAAAAAAACAATTTATCGTTTTCCACATTGGTTCGAACAATATAATTTTTTTCAAAAACTAAGAAAACAAATTTTCATTCAGAAATAAAAAAAATGAAATCAACAAAACAAATCCTGATGTTCGAATGTCCAAATAGTGACTCCAATATACTTTTGTTTCTCGTTTTTCAATTCGAAAACCGATGCGACTTTGGTTTGATCTTTTCGGGTTATGTTGTAACTGGGATGGATTCGACCGAGTCTGGAAAAAGTTTCTTACGGTTTCAAGTAGAAAGCTGTCTTTGAATGGCTTTATCTCGGTTACCAGTAAAGATATCAAAAAGTTATCAACTAATGAAATATACCTTTCTATAAGCTCAATATTTCATTAGTTGACAACTTCTCCCTATCTCTACCCCTAATCGAGATAAACCAACTAACCTTGCATGAAACCATTCGTTCTCCTCCAACACATAATCCAATCCTTCCAACACTTTCATCAAATTCATTTGACCTCGAATCTCAATCAATAAAGTATCCAAATTCGAATTATCTTCTGATCCAGAAACCCATTTTTTCAGAAATTGATTCACATGTTTTTCCTTTAATTTCGATCCAAATATATTCAAATTCTTCGAGTTCAAATATGGTAAATCAGTTGATTCAATCCATTTTGCATCCAAGAAATGAAGAATATTCGCTTCGATTTTCGTCGTTGGAATCTCTTTTTGTCTTCCATTAAAGATGAGAGCATTGATTTTTTGAAAATATTGAATCGAATACTGTATTCGTTGATTTGGATTTCGGAATTCAATGCTGCTAATCGTTTTATTCCTTCCTTTTATCCAATTTCCCAATTTTGAATCTTGTCTTTCAAATTCCATAAGCATTTCGATTCGAAATGAACTTCTGAATACATCAGAAATATGATCCATTAAAATCCGAATTCCAACGATTGGATCATCCCAATATGTCGTCAAAACATTCGGATAAATTGATTGATAGACCGCCCATATCAATTTTCCGTTGATTCTTCTCTTCTGATTTCTATTTGTATAGAGAAGACTCGTCGATGCATCCATTTCATCATTGATACAGTAATCCTTGACAACATGAACACAATGAGTGAATTCTGATCCTTTTCCGAATTTTATGTAGCAGTTTTCGTCGATTAATGCGGTTATTTTTGAGTTTTTGAAAAGAGATTTCGCATTGAATCTAACGATTGATTTTGCTTTTTTCGAACAAAGAGTCAATTCGATTCTGCATTATTTTTAGATTAAAAAATTGTTTTTTCAGGGAAAACTTACAATTCAAGAGGGGAAAAACTGCTTAGACACTCATGGAGTGCAAGATATGGAAGATTGAGTATTTTGAATCCAGATTCAAAACCCTCATCTGAATCAGAGTATTCCTCAATGGGAGGAGGGAGCGGAGACTCGAAGAAACTGTTGATCCAATTGCAGAAACAGTCATAAGTGTCCAAAAGTCTTTGGAAAGGACTCCAATCATATAGTGGAGTATAAGAAGAAGACATTTGGTAATGAGAGGGAAGAGGAACGGAGAAGAGGGGATGACTTGACCCCCGGCGTTCCGTATTGCTTCGAGAGGGAGAACTCAAACAGTTGGTGAGAGGAGGAAGAGGGAAGAGCCCCTGTTCCTCTCTTGTTCTCTTAGCTTCTGGTGAATGATGAGCAACATCTACCTACATTTTACTGCTATGAAACTAAACTGTTTTGGTCAGTTAAGAAAAATCTGCTTTTAAACTACATATTTTTTGTAAAATTGAATTGAACAAGATAATTATGAAACAAGAGTGATTACAGAATCCATTCATTTTCCGATTTCGATGGGCGGAGTGTCGGCGTTTCGTTGCTTTTTGAATCGGGATCGGTCATCTGAAATTAAAAGGGAATAGGAGGCTCAGAGTAGAGTTTGGAAATCAAAAATGCAGTTTTTTTGTCGAAAATAGTGCATAATTTGTCAACCCTGAAAATGGTCCAAAACCGCTAAAATCAACTGAAAAAACAATTTTTAAATATACTTTCGAACGATACTGTATAACAGAAAATAACCTTTTATTGATTTCAGACAAGCACTATTTTCGGCACGAAAAACTGCATTTTTGATATCTAAAAAGCAAAAATACCTCATAAAGCTTCTTCCTTTCCTCCTCATCCATATTCGCCAATTGTTCATTTAACGAGCCAACCAATTCAATGAATCCATCGTTATTCATTAACTGATTTAATACTTTCTTTGTGAATTCTTCGTCTTCAATCAACACATCCAACAAATCGTCTGTTTGTGTCGATTTTTCGAATTTCTGGAATTAAAGTTCATATTTTTGGATGTTGACACAAGAGTACCTCGCAAGAAGACTTTACTCTTTTCGCTGGCACTGATTCTCCGTAATCGTGTTGTCTTCGTCGTGACGAACTTCTCACGGATCCTTGAGATGAGCTTCTGGAGGAAGAAGACTTCTGGGAAGAGCTCCCCGGTGAAAATGAGTCAATGGGTCTTCTGGAGATACGAGCAGACGATGAATCACGTTGAGAATGAGGAGAAGGTGTTGGACGGAGAGAAAGTCGAGGCTGTTGAGGACGATCTTGTTGGGAAGATGGGCGGTACGAGATCTGGAAGAAGGCCATTTTGGTTAGAGAAGTCCTTTTGACTGACAATATCTCTACTGGTGCCGATTTCCTTTCCTTGACTACTACTATAAACTCTCTCAACGCCAGTTTTCACAATTCGACTACTCGAAGAAGAAGGCAACGATTTCTGTGACAATCGATTTGGACTGTCCGTCGTCTGATTTTCCGTCAGATATCCGATCGAATGCATTTCTTTCAAGAATTTTTCTTTCTTTTCTTGATCATCAAAACTCAAACGAAATCCATTTGAAGAACTCGTACTGAACATGCAATAGACATGCGGATCCCGATAGCTGAGATTTTGAATTCTATTTCAAACTTTTTTCTTGAAAACTCACAAAATTCTTGGATATTTCGACTTATCCATGTTGATTGTGATGTTTTCTTTCTCTTCATCTTCACAATAAACTATTAAACTTCTGTTGAGAGAATCCACCACGACCGACACGTTATTTGTCTGAAAAATAGGAAAAATAGAAATTTCTGAGAAGTTTCTTACCTCGCAAATGTGTTTCGTTGCTAGTCGATAGTATTTGGACACTTTTATTTGTCGAGATGGCATTTTTTGTATGGAAATTTGACAGAAAAAGATAAGAAAATGAGTTGGATTCTGAAAAATAATTTGGAAAATCGAATGAAAAATTGAATCGTTGCGAGACCATTCTAACAGCTTTTCCTTGCGCCTTTAAAAAGTTACGGTAGCTGCATCAAACTGATTTGATTTTAAATGGAATTTCTTGAGTAAACTCGAAAGAAAACATTTATTCATCAATCATAATCGAAAATTCTACTTTTTCGGTTCCGCCGAAGAAGTCTTGTTAGTTATCGACTTAGACGAGGCCGATGCTCCCGAGGACGAAGTGGAAGAGGGCGGAGCCGGAGTCTTCGGCTTCTCGTTTCTGGGTCTCTGTCTTTCTCCAACTCGATATTCAACTTCTGTAAACTTTCGACTTCCACATCGAAATTCTTTCTGTTCCACGTTCTCCTTGTTTTTCGTTATTTTTACAGTCGGCGTCTGACGGTCTTTTCTGCAGGAAAAGGTCAGTGTGGGGGTGGAATTCAGTCTGATTTTACCTGTTATAAGTGTATAATTTATAGATGTAAACTTTGCTCTTCGGATCCTCCGCCACCTTTGGATCTTTCGGATCTTTCGGCGCTTCCGGCGGAAACTTGATCACCAGTTTATCTCTCGCCGACTTTTGCTTCTTCGCCTCTCCTTCCGACTGCTTCTGCTTCTCTTCCCATGCAATTTTATCCACTTCGAACATCATTGTCCCATAGAAAGTATTCGCAGACACTCTTTTCAACTCCTTCTCTTTCGCTTTATCCCTCTGCTCTCTCGTGAATTCCTTTTCCTTCTGTTCTCTCGACGCCTCCTTCACCAATCCCGTCTTCAATTCCTCCACTCCAATCGATTTATCTATCTCTTTCAACGACATAATATACACTGTTCGCGGGTCTAAAAACGGTTCGGTTCTGGTGAATTTCGGATAAATCTCTGTCGGCGATTTGCTGTACAACTGTTTCAGAGGACGATGCAATTGAATTTGAACCTTCGGAATGTGCTCATCGAGTGCCGATTGCAACCAGAACGGGCGATTGTTGATGAAAATCTCTTTTGGGGTGCTCGACGGATTCGATTTGACACGTTCACGGCAGTCGACTTCGGCGAAATGTTTGAAATAATCATCGGGATTCGGTTTGAAATCTTTCGAATTTTTCTCGTTGTATTCCGGTGGAACGTACGATTTACAGAGGTTTTCGATCGATCTGAAACTCGGTTTTTTTGAACTAGACAGTCTGAAAACGCGCTCTATTGAACCTAGCAATAGAGCGCATTTACAAAAGAAAGAAAAAACACTCACGGATCAATGTAATAATCATTCTCTCGTTTCCAGAACATTGTCTTTTTGTACACTTTCTTGAAGAATCCCTTATTCTTCTTTCGTTTCGATGGATCCAGAGATTTCGTCGATGTATTCGTCTTCTGGCTAACTCCATCATTCGACTCCTTCTTCACTCCAGGCTGCTTCTGAATGGGCGGAATTTGAGCAGCTTGCGCCGGCCCTTTCTTGGGTTTCTCGTCCACAGATTTCTCTGCAGGACCCCGAGAGGAACGATCTGGTTTCTTAGGCGGTGCAATTGGATTCGAGAGAGCATCTGGTGTGGATCCTCCAAAGGATTTCTGAAAAAAAGAACCTCTAATTGACAGGCATCTTCAAAACTCCTCTAATGACTCGTCCTCTCTCCCCCTTCTCTCCCTCTCTCTCCCCCCACCACTCTTCTCTATCACACTAACCCACCCCATTCCCGTCGCACGGATGGCCGAGTGGTCTAAGGCGCCAGACTCAAGCGTTTCACTGCTTGCCTCAAGTTCGAGGTCTACTGGGTGTTCTGGTACTCGTATGGGTGCGTGGGTTCGAATCCCACTTCGTGCAGATTCTTTTTGCTTACCGGAGCATTGCTTTTAACCGGCATTCGTTTTGTCGTCTCCTTCTTCTTGTTCTTTTTGCCGTCACCTGATGTCAATGGCTCATTTGACACGTTTTTGTCATCTTTTCGCTTGTCCGCCTTTTTTCCATCTTTACCCGATAGAATTTTGAGTGCTTTTTTTGGATTTCGAATATCGCTCCGCGCACTTTGACCGTCTCTTGAAGGTCTTCTTACGGACTTTGGAGGTTCTTCTTGTATGATTGTTGGACGAATCGAGTTGTATTCCTGGAATAATGTAGTAGTCAGATACCGTAAAAACTCGTTACAGTCTAAAACTTTAGCAACATGTATCTCGATTCCCAATAAAGATAATAAAAAGTAGTCAACTGATGAAATGTTTCTATTAATCTGAGCAACATTTTGTTAGTTGATCACTTTTTGATATCTCCATGGGGAACAGAGATAAATTCTGATGTAATCAGGCGAGAGGAGGGCTAGATTATTGTGGTAGTTCATCATTCACTAACCACAACCGGCAATCCAACTGGACCAGATTCATCTGCTTCGGCACGCTCTTCCTCTTTTTCTTCTTCCTCTTTTCCCTCTTTCTCGTTTTCTGCTGCCTCCTTCTCATTCTCCTTGGGCTTCTCCTGATCTTTCTTATTTTTATCTTTCTCCGTTACAGGTTCCTTTTCTTTTTCTTTCGGCAGCTCTTTCTTCAGTTCTTTTTCTTTTTCCTTGTTTTCTTTCTCTTTTTCTTTTTCTTTCTTTATTTCTTTATCCTTATCCTTAACCTTCTCTTCCTTCTTTATATCCTTCTCCTTGTCCATCGGCTCCTTATCCTTTTCTTTTACGTCCTTCTTCACCTCCTTGTCCTTAACCTTTTCTTCTTTTTCCTTCTTTATATCCTTCTCCTTCTCCTTCTCTTTCTCCTTCTCCACTTCCTTCTTCTTCTCATTTTCCTTTTCCTTCTTCGCTTTCTCCTTCTTTTCATCACTTCCTTCCTTCTCTTTCTTCTTCTCTTTCTCCACTTCTTTTTCTTTTTCTTTCTCCTTCCCCTTTTCCTTTTTCTCACCACTTCCATCCTTCTTCATCTCCTTTTTCTTCTTCTCATCACTCTTCCCTTTCTTTTCTTCTTTTTCCTCTTCTTCCTTCTCCTTTTTCATCTCCTTCTTCTCCACCAACTTATCATCCGATTTCTTTTTTCTCATAATTCTCTGCGATGGAAATTTCGGTTTCAAAGCCGCCGGAAGATCTCCGTCTTTTGGAGCATCTTTTTCTCGACGAGCTGATCGTTTACTTCGATTTGGATTACTGTAATTAATCAGATTACGGTAGCCTCATCTACAGTACTACTCACTCTTTTTCACCTCCTCCCCCAGGTGCATCGTCATTTGTTCCACTTTCTTTGCTATCAGACTTCATTTCTCAATTCGTCTACTGTTTTAAATTTGACTCCGATGCAATTTGAGACGATCGAATCTCGTTCGGATTGAGAAAACAAAAACAAAATGATTCGTTTTTTGGACTGACGTGCGGAGGAGGGGTTGAGAGAATTTTAATGGAATTAGGGGGACACGTTTTATTTTTTATTTTTTGAAGAGACTAATGTGAAAGGGGAATGGGATTATTATCGGTTCAATAGAATCGCCCAAGAAATTTCACGTTGATTAGACTCCGCCCATTTTTGAAGCTCCGCCCACTTTTCCCCCGTCAGTTTTTCAAAAAAAGTGGGCGGCGCTTCAAAAATGGGCGGAGTCTAATCAACGTGAAATTTCTCGGGCGATTTTATTGAACCGATAATAGACTATTTTAAATCAGTTATACGTGGAATATGGTTCGTGGGTTACTGTAGAACAAATTTCAAAGTTAACAAGTCGTAGCACTTGAGAGAGAGGATGTTTTCAAACCGATATATCTCGGTTGAGAGCAAAGATACAAAAAAGTTGTCGAAATGTTCAGCTTATTGAAAGGTATAATTCATTAGTTGACAACTTTTTTGTATCTTCACTGGGAAAACCGAGATAAAGCCATTCAAAAGCAACATTCGATTTGAACACTAATTTCACCTAAAAACTTCATGGTAAGAAAAACAAGCCGAAATTCATCCCAGTTACAGTATAACACGAAAAGATCATTGAAAAAAAAACAAAAGTGTACATTGGATTCACTATTTGGACATTAGAACACTCGGATTTGTTTTGTTGATTTATTCTTTTTTTTTTGAAAAAAAGTATTTTATTATGAAAAATAAAAAATCATTTTTCAAAAATTAATAATAAGTATAACGATAATTAGAATGGCTGATGCGTCGTGGACTCATCCTTCTATCAACCGAATGCCATTTCTGTTTCTCAATTGGATCGACGATCAAAGCGAGACTTTCGGGATTAAATCTCAACCATTGACTCATTTCCAACCATATGAGTCTTGATTCTTCGTAGTTTCCAATGATCACTTTGATCTCTAATTTATCCGAATGAAACATTTTAGATGCATTCTCAAGAATCATTTGAATCATTCGAAATTCATTTTCTGTCCAAGTGATTGACACATTTCTTACTCCACACATTACTGCTCTTCCGATTATTCTTTGATTTCTAGTGAATCTAGGATATCGATCGATGAATCTATCCAATGAGAAGAATCTTGGTCTATTTGGTTCTTCGGGAAAATCGGAATCCAACAGGAATAATTCAGTAAACATCGAGTTTCCATATTTGATTTCGACGAATGAACACAGACTAAAAACCACAAAAATATCGATTTTCGCCCCAGAATAATGCTTTGAAATGCGGAAAACATCCCATTTGATTCGTTTTGAGCATCGAGACAAATTGATTCTGAAAGAAACAAAGAGAGATTGAGAGAGAAAGAGAGAGAGAGAGAGAGAGAGAGAGAGAGAGAGAGAAAACTCATAGTTCAATTGGCTCAAAGTTCTTCAGTATTTCTTCGAGGGCAAGAAGAGGAAGCTTCTGAATTCGGAACGGTTCGACGACCGGATCTGGTCGACTTTTTTTGAATAATGTGAAGGATTGGAAGAGGGATGAGAAGAAAGGCATCGATTGGGAAGGAATGGAAGAGGGGATGAGGGGACACTAGGCAGATGGTGTTGTTGACACTTCTTCTCATTAATCTTCCTATTGGAAGGGTGCCAATTGAATATTCCGTGGCAAGTGAGAGTCTAGTTCAATTATTTTTGTGTTATCGATTCAAAAAAATCACCCGAAAAATTTCATAAGAGCTTTTTTGGGTTTCGAATATCGCTCCGCGAACTTTGACCGTCTCTTGAAGGTCTTCTTACGGACTTTGGAGGTTCTTCTTGGATGATTGTTGGACGAATCGAGTTGTATTCCTGGAATAATGTAGTAGTCAGATACCGTAAAAACTCGTTACAGTCTAAAACTTTAGCAACATGTATCTCGATTCCCAATAAAGATAATGAAAAGTAGTCAGCTGATAAAATGTTTCTATTAATCTGGGCAACATTTTGTTAGTTGATCACTTTTTGATATCTTCATTGGGAACAGAGATAAATGCTGCTAAAACTAGGTGACAAGGTGGCAAGACTATTACAGGTTTTACGGTAGTTGGGATTATTAGATCATTTAAAATTCGATTTCCATGATGATCGGAGCGTGGTCACTTCCCCGTTTTTATTACGATTCTAATTAATTTTTTTCCAAACTTTTTCATTTTTCGACGTGTCGCTCCTATACCCCAAATAACTGATGTATCATTTGCAACGTGTCAAAAAAGAGAAAAACTTCGAGAAGCAATCAGTTCTATTTTTCTTATTCACTGATTTGGACGAAGGTTTTTTATTTCTGTTTAAAATGAATATTATAGGTTAGTAGGGAGTACTGTAGCTAGGTCCTCTTTGTAATCGAACGCTTTTTTCCTTTCAGGGCGAATCAGAAATCGAACCCAGCGAAAATCTCAGGATCCATTAAAAGAACCGGTGAGGGAAAACAAGGAAAATAAGGAAGTGAAGGAAAAAGCGAAAGGACCACCGAGAGAAGAAAAAGATAAAACGAAATCGGAGAAAGAGACCCAACCGCAGAGTTCGAGACCCGGACCCGATGATCCGACAAGCAAGGATAGGCTCATCAAAAGGAAACAGGTCAGTGCTTTATAGAGAGTCAGCCGGCGAGGAAGCTGTCGCTCTTTTGGCGCAGCTGGGTGCGCGCTTGTCTGTCGACACAGGTAAATGGCGCTCTGTCCGGTAACGGGCGGAATTTCTATACGGACCCATATACAATTCCTATTTCGTCCATACGGATTGAGCGCCAATACGGACAGTATATGGACGCGTGGACGATATATGGACCGCATGCGGGCATCTCCTCTGGAACGGACATTATATGTGCACTCTTTTGCGGTCCATATTCTGTCCGTTCCAGAGAAGACGCCCGCATGTGGTCCATATATCGTCCACGCGTCCATATACTGTCCGTATTGGCGCTCAATCCGTATGGACGAAATAGGAATTGTATATGGGTCCGTATAGAAATTCCGCCCGTTACCGGACAGAGCGCCATTTACCTGTGGATCCAACGGTAGCAGGTTCGATTCCACGTGCGATCTTTTGTTTTTTTCGCTTTTTGCTTTGATTGAAATCCATACCTTTCATTTCCAGATAGTGAAATTTGTGAAAAACACCGTCGAAAAAGGGCCAGCTGGCATCCGAAACGAGTTCTCAACAATGAAAAGGTTCAATGATTTCGAGAAGATGAAAGCATTCAAAAACGCTCAGGATAAGAACAAGAATCGGTATAAAGACGTCGGATGTCTGGACAATAATCGAGTGAAACTGGGATCCCCATGGCCTCATGATTACATTCATGGAAACTTTGTGGCAACTCCTTCGAATCCGAAACGATTTATTTGTACTCAAGCGCCAATGGAGAAAACATGTGCTGACTTTTGGTTCATGTGTCTTCAGGAGAAAGTCGAATCGATATTTATGTTGTGTAATCTAGTGGAAAAAGGGGCGAAAAAGTGTTTTGAATACTATCCGAGTAAAGAGAAAACGATGGAATTCGAGGAGAAAGGTCTGAAGATAACGGTGAAATTCGAGTCAAGTGCTGTCTTGAAATGGGAAAAACCGAGTGAATCGAAAGTGATGGAAACGGTTTTAAATGTGGAAGGACCGGGTGGATTGACTCTTCGAACCACTCATTATCACTGGATTGATTGGCCTGATCGAGGAGTTCCAGTCGCTGATTTGGCGCTCTGCGAGTTGTTGGCAAAGTCAAGGGTTTCCAAGTAAGTGGCACTAAAGATACGTTTTTCATACTTTTTCTGTGTTTCCACCCGAAGAAAAAAATAAAAAATGAAAATGCACTAGGCCGGGTCTGAACTCACTAGCCGCTTGAAAAACAAAGCTCTAACCGACTGCGCCACGCGAGGACACCTCGCTGTCGACCTCTTGCCGTATATGAAACATTCCTCTTCAGAAACCCGATCGTTGTCCACTGCTCTGCTGGAATCGGACGAACAGGATCAGTGGTGATGATCGAATACATGATTGACACACTTCTCATCGGAGGAATCATCGAAGACAGCGACAAGATCCTTTTGAGAATCCGCGAGCAACGGAACAACTCTATTCAGGTACCGTATCCCTTTCTGACCACGCCCCCATCTTTGATCTTTCTAGACTGATCTACAATACTTGTTCGTTCATCAAGTGATGATGAACTTTTTACTCGACAAAAAACTATTCGATAACGATGTGAAAATGGCTCATCTCGATTTTACGACAAAGTATTTGAAGGCGGTTTCGTGATTGTTTTTTGAAGGAGAACTGGAACCGATTTATCTAAATGTTATTCGCCACTTTTTCTGTTGGAAACGAATAAAGTTGACTTTTTGATTGTTCATGTTTTTTTCGTACTCGCAACAGTCAGAACTGCATAAAAATTGAAGTTCCAGACAAAACGAACCGTGACTTCAGATTCCCCATGAAAAATCCGGAGTTTTGAGCCCCAATTTGACCATCTTCATGATTTGCCGGTCTATTTTAGACCTATCCTTAAAACGCTGGATTTCTCATGTAAATTAATATCTGAACTCATTGTCAGATTTTCGAGATATTTCGACTGCAAAAAGTATCCAAAAATTTTCATTTCCACGTGAACTTTCTAATTCCCTGGTTTCCTAAACTTTTTAAAAGGCCAGAAACAAAGAAAGAAAAAATCAGTTCTTAGAATCGAAGGTAGTTTGACTGCAAGTCTACAAATGGTTACAGGTGAGTTTTTCCAGAAGCTTCTAGTAAAAGAGCAAGAATTTTCAGTAAAACACTTTATATACGGGTTTATTCTATTAAACTCAACGAGTTTTTTGAAGTGTGAGGATGATGATGATTCGGTTGAGGAAGAAGAGAGTATTTTAGTGCGAGGAACCTTTGATGATATGTGAGTGATTCATCTTCTATTTTTTGAAAAAGGCAAAAGAAATGGGGCGCACTAGGAATTGAACCTGCCACCGTTCGAACGAGAGGCAAGCGCGCACCCAGCTGCGCCAAAAATGCGCCAGCTGCCGGCCACCGAGTTTCAATAGAAGAAATCGCCACTCGAAACCATTTTCAGATCTTCTCACGACGTTTTCTTCTTGAGTTTCATCACATTCCTAGTCGTTTCCTCATTCATCATTGGATCTGCAATGACTTGTTTCATACAGTATCTGACAGAACAGATCAATCTACACATTTTGGACAAGAAAGAGGAGGAATCGGACAGAACCTGTTCTGGTTCTAGAACCAGGACAACAAGTGAGACTACAGTAACTGGAAGCAGTTCGCTTACTGTGAATTCAATTGAGGAAAACGATACGATTGATGTTCCATTGACTCAAGAGCAAGAAGAATTCATAGCAAATAAGAGAGTGAGTTGGATGGAAGAATATTAAATTAATGATTTTCGAACAGGAAACCGAAAGAGAATGGGAACAGGAAACAAAGTACAGTAATCAGGGATCAGTTACAATGAGAAGTCAGAATGTGGAGATTCTTGATGTAAGTTTTCATTTCAATTGTCTTAATCTTTCTGGGAATATTTTAGTTGGTAGATGGATTGGAACTGAGAACGCCACCGAAAAACTCGATTGTCGAAGTGAAATGGGAAGATGGTACGATTGCATTCTATGAAATTGGAGAAGATATCGATGAGTTTCAGGTGACAAAACTCTCTCATTCAACTTCCAAATCTCTTTTTTTCAGGCGACCGATGATGGAAGAGGACTTCTCTCGAGCAGTTCCATTATGACTGCTTCCATCAAACGAGCGTAACTTCCTATTGAATAGTTCACTTGTTTTTTTTAAATGAAAATGGATTGAATTAAAAAATTACTGAGCTTCTCATCATTATCCTCAAAGTGCTAAAAAAAAACAAAAAAACATCAGCCCAATGCGGGGCTCGAACCCGCGACAACCAGATTAAGAGTCTGGTGCTCTACCGACTGAGCTAACCGGGCGGCGAAAACCTAAATTGCAGAGGACGTAGAGGAATCTCACGCTTTTTTGTGTCTCATGCCTCTTCGCGTGTCTCTTTCTCTGCTGCCTCGTACCTTGACGCGAGCCTGTTTTTTGTCGGTACACGCGTTGAATAACCTCCATCGTTTCCTTTCTCAAGTCGGTTATTTACCCAGTTACCAAGGTAAATTGCAGTTCCGACCTTTCTTTCAAAGAGAGTGTCTAGAACATTCCCAACTTTTGGAACCGCTCTTCCGGGGTATCCGGAGGGGCAAAAGATAAATTTTCCACGTCAATATCCTCATTCTGTTATCATCGAATCTCATCAAGGCTTTCCACTGAAAAAAAATCATTTTCTTATAATTTACGGCCGTTTGGAAGAGGGAGGAAGAAATGAAAAAGACGAATAAAAAAACGGGATCAAAATGTGATAATCGAGTGAAAACATCAGCTCAGGAAGTAGTGAAGAAGAAAAAAGATACAGTAAGACCGACGAAAAGAAGTAAACAAATGGAGAAAGAGAAATCGAAAGGGACTGTTGGAAGAGGGAAGATTAAATCAAGTTCAACGACTCATTCATCTGATACAAATAAGGTATGAGAGAGAGAGAGAGAGAGAGAGAGAGAGAGAGAGAGAGAGAGAGAGAGAGAGATATTTTCAGTCAAGTGACAAGTGTCAAAGTAAAGAGAGTCCAAATCAAGAAGTCATCGTCAGGACTCCATCAGCAGATCCATCGAGTCCAATCCAATCGAATAACACGGCAAATCAACAAAAATCTCGAACAGAAGTGACAAAAGAAGAGATTTCGAATAAAGGGAAAAGTGTGGAAAAAGAGAAATCTCTTCTCAAAACAATTCAAAAATCCATTCAAAAATCAGAAATGGATGAACAGAAAAAGAGGAAAAACGAGAGAAAAAGAAGAAAAGTGCCAAATCGCAGCCGAAATCGGAGAAAGAATCGGAGAAAAAATTGGTTGAGAAGGAGGAGAAAAATTCAATATGCACTTGGCACAATTGTTTTTAAACGAATGATGGATGCACAGAGGACCACTTCTTCTCAAAATTCAAATCGAGATGATGTGAGTTTTTTGTTTCTTTTTGGGGTTCTAGGCTACCGTAATCCTCATCAAAAACATATAAACTCTCCACTTTATTTCAGAATCTAGAAGTGATGCCAACATCGATATATGTTCCAAAATCAACGAAAAAACATAAGCAAAGAACACGAAAATCTCGTCCATTGGACAAGAGAATATTCAGAGAAAACGGAGAACCAGTTTGGATGATTTCAGATGAAAAAGGGAAGGATTCTTCGAAGAATGGAGGAGGAAAAGAGAGAGGAGGAGGAGAAGATGGAGAATTGGAAAAAGCATTGAAAGAGGAAGAATTACAAATGGAAGATGGAAAACAATGGACTGCAATGATGATGGATTTCAGTTGTAATAAGTATGATGATGGAATTATAAAGGAAAGGTGAGAGAGAGAGAGAGAGAGAGAGAGAGAGAGAGAGAGAGAGAGAGAAATGTTTTCAGTGTCGATGAACTGAATCCATACGATACAATGGAACAACTCGAGGAGAGATCTGATGTTTTCTTTCGAACCGATTCAATGACTTATTATACATTATCAAATCTTCTGACACTTAGTCAAGGTACAGTAATCCTTCTCTCTCTCTCTCTTTCTCTCTCTCTCTCTCTCTCTCTCTTTTTCTCTCTCTCTCTCTCTTTCATCAAATCATCTTTTCTTTCAGTTGCAATGGATCGATTCGAACAACAAGAAAGTCGTACTGTAGCGTGTCGTTTAAAAGAAATGGAACAGAAGAAGGCGAAAAAAGAGGAAGAAGAGAAGACGTGTGTGGTGACAAGTATCCGATTCAGTATGGACAGTACTTTCTGTATTAGTTATGATGTAAGTGTGCTCCATTGAGAATCATCAACTCAACTCCTCTCTCTTTCAGAGACGTCATCCGATCCAATCGATTCAAAAAGTCCGTCAAAAATATCAAGATAGATTGCGCCGAGCAGTGGAAAAAACGAGGAAACCATCGAAGGAAACCACTTCGAGAGAAGGTTCCAGAGAAAGAACTTCCAAAGAGAAATCTTAAGAATTTAAAGAATAAATAATTCTCTTTGCAGCCAGTAACAACAGTTTTCATGAATAACAGCCTTGTTTTGTTTACCATTCGAACACCTTTTCGGAATAAAAAAATAACCCGAATTCCGGTTTCAAATATATAATTTCGCCGGAATTTTTGTGGTTATTGACTTCAAATTACTATGAAAATGTTTTTTTTTGAGAAATCGAAGTGACTTTTATTGCTTTTTTCTCTTCGAAGTTTATAATTTTCGGCCAAGGATTTTTTATAAACATCAACAGTTTATTCGAATGTTTAATTTCTATTAAAATTATTATTCAGACGAGAGAAATATTAATAATTGTAAATGGAAGTAAACTTTCATTTGCATTATTCGAAAATAAATTCCGAAGTTTGTTTATTAAGCGATAAAACCATCTCCGAACGTTGTTCCGCAATTCCGCAAATAAGCCCCGCCTCTAGCCCCGCCCACTCACCGCAGGTCGATATAAAACTTTTGATTTTCGAAATTTTTCGTTATTACTCAACATACTCTAACCGAAAAACAACGATGGCTCGTACCAAGCAAACCGCCCGTAAATCGACAGGAGGAAAGGCTCCGAAGAAGAACTTGGCCACGAAAGCCGCTCGCAAATCAGCGCAAGTCGAAGGAGGAGTCAAGAAGCCGCATCGCTTCCGCAGAGGAACCGTCGCTCTCCGCGAGATCCGAAAATATCAGAAATCGACGGAACTTCTTCTCCGCAAGCTGCCATTCCAACGACTCGTTCGCGAAATCGCTCAAGACTTCAAAACGGATATTCGATTCCAAAGCGCGACGATCGGCGCTCTTCAAGAAGCCGCCGAAGCGTATCTTGTCGGCCTTTTTGAGGACACAAACTTGTGTGCAATCCACGCGAAACGAGTGACTATCATGCCGAAGGACATGCAATTGGCCAGAAGAATCAGAGGCGAACGCACCTGATTTCTTTTGTGTTCAATTCCTTCAAACACCGAACCCAACGGCCCTCTTTAGGGCCAACAAATCGTTCGGAATAATCCGCAATAATCCAGAAAACACTAATAAAATTTTAAACAAATTAATTAAAATTTTTGAATTTTTTTTTGTTTTCTTTGCGCAGCGTTTCATTCACATTTCGCTTTGTCATCAATTGTTTCTGTTGTCACTCGAGGTTTTCGTTTCGTTGATTGGTGTCGGATATAATAATTCTTTTCAGATCGCTGTGCGTTTCGCCGTCGAACGACTCGTCGCTGTTTCTTTACTGATCAGCTGATTCAAAGATTTAAAAACAGTTAATCACTCATTTCCTGAAAATATCTGAAATTCAGCGCATAAAGTCGAGTCGCTTCGATTTTAATTGCTTCAATATTGCTTTTTTTTTCGGAAACACCCATTTTCTCTTGATATTTAAATTATAAAACCAGATTTTGCTATTATCATTTCTAACAAATCACTTGGAAATTTAGACGTTTTCAAAAATTTAGACTTGAATTTCAATTAAAATGTCAAAGTTAACATGCAATTTGTTTGAAACGCTAATAAATTACTTTGAAGAACAAACTAATATCTCCTTTGCTGCTTATCGACGAGCCGACGCCGAGAAAAAAGCAAAAATAATTTCCAATTAAAAAAAAAAGAATTTTATTCAGATTCGAAAAAGAAAAAACTGAAAAAAAAGAGGGAAAACCATATGAAAAACACAGAAATTCATGGAAGTTAGATGAGTCTTCAATAATTTTCCATCCGAGAAAAATTCAGATGGAAAATGAGAAATGGAAAAAAGAAGAAGCGAGTAATCAAATGATACAAGAAAAGGGGGAATCTAGTACATGAGAAAGAATGGATTAAAAAGCACAGAAAGAAAAAGATACATATTTGGGATGTGGTGAGAAGAAAGATAGACTAGCGATGGTCAAAAGAAACAGATAAAAGAGAGATCACTGAATGGTGGTTACTGTTGTGTTAATAGGGAGGTTACTGTAGTTTCTCGTATCCTAATTCAATTTGGTCGCCCATTTCAAATCGTCTTCACGTGGCTGCATTCCGGTCGCCGCTGTCACAACCCATTCGAGTTTACGCCAGAATCCTGAATAGAATCATATGAATGATCAGATGCTACAGATGGATACTCACCACAGTATTCCAATGGCCAATTCAACCATCCAGTTGTGATACAGTAGTAACAGGCATGTGGTGAAATGTGATGAATCTGAAAGAGACTTTTTAGAGGAAAAGGGGGCGTGGCTTTAGGATACCTTATGATGACTTCTTGGCAAAATGATATGAGTTTTCTGAAGGAATACAACCCATTTCGAGAGTCCAAAGTAGGTATGTGACCATTTGTGAATCTAAAATGGATGATTGGAGGTATTTGGGTTACTGTATTGCTTACCTGATTAGTGAGTGCCACATAGATTCCCAAAAGAAGAATATACCAATGGAAAGAAGCCCATTGAGTGATTGCTTCCCTCTCGTACGTATTCTGTTGATACAGTATCCATACGAGTGGAACGATACACAACATGAAGTTGTCTCCATTCACTTCAACGAAATCGTGTCTTGTGATGGCCGTTGGATCGACGTGATGCTCTCGGAATGGGCGGATGAACGAGCGTCCGAACCACGTTTCGACGCTTCCGAAAGTGTCGGCTCCCCAATGGACGAGACCCGAGAGAAAGTCGGCCGTCATGATTCCGAGGACTGCGTAGAAGAGGACGGACACTGAAATGATACAGAGAGATGGAAGAAATCGGAGAGAGAAGCTAGACTTACTCCATATCGACGAGTCGAACGTGATGATTAAATTGATGAATACGGCAGAGAAGAGGAAGATGGCCACGATCAGAGACACTTGCTCCTGGAGCCGTTTTTCTGAAAACAATCAATGTTTTGCAGTTTTTCAGCTGGTTGTAGAGGAAAAAAGTTTAATTTGATTTCAAAAAACTACCATATTCCAAAGTCCATTTCCATCAAATTCTTCTTTGACCCTCTTCCCTTCCAGACCGTCAAGTGGCCTGATATAGTGCAATCATGTCGTCGAATAACCCCCGAATGGTGTGATAAGGCTTTCTCTCTTACCTTTGCTATACATTGACGCCAGCTTCTTTGCTCCAGCGTGTTGGGGACCCCATCGCGGTCCTTTGAAACCGAGATCACACTCGACAACATTCCCATTTGGATCGTCTTCAAGCATTGATGGAAGAGTTGCAATGTCTACTTCTTCGTCCAATGTTGGCGCTGGATCAGGGGATTTGAATCTGGAAGAGAGGTTGGATTAGGAGAAAAAAAGATCAATCATTCAATTACCTCTCCTCTTCCTTCTTCAAACATTCACTCTCATCTGGCACCGTTGTGGTCGTCGTCGTCGTCGTAGAAGACGATGCAGCAGAGCTAGCCGTCATTTCTGAAGAAAATTATATTTTCCAGAGGTGAAACAGGAAGTGAAGGAAGTTGAAGAGTATACAAAATTATAGAGAAAAGCTTGTTTTTTGGACGTCTTTTTAATTTTTAACGTTGAAGTTTTACGTGAGAAAAATAACGTTCAATACTTCTAAATACTTCTAAATATTAAAAAAAACGAATTCTCTCGAACCGCGCAACACCTTTTCTGAATATACATTTTATATATTCAATCCGCCGTTTTCTGTGAATAAAACGAAACTATTTCTTTTCTCTAAACGAGTGAGAGAATGACACAATAATTGGCATCGTTTGTCAGTGACGCTTTTCCTTTTTCGAATCTATTCTTTATTCTAGAAAATACTTTGTGAATCGAACTGTTCATCGAAAAGATGCGTTGTGTGCAGAAAAAGGCGAAAAATTGTTATCAAATGGGGGATGGAAAAACGAACAAAATTGACATTTTCGGCGAAAATCGGAAATGAAAGAGATGGGGTTTTTTGATTGACAAATTCTATTGAAAAGCTTAAATTCTTTTGGGGTATTCTGATGTAAAGTATTTGGAGAAAAGTGTCATTTTCAGTTTGATTTCTTCGGTCATCGAACACTTTTCTTCGGGGTACGATTAGCAGCGTCTATTGTCTTTCTTGATCTTTTTGCCGACTCTTTGGTCCATTTGAAGCTAGAATTGAGTCTCAGAAAAAGGAACAATCCAAACTAGAGAATACGTGAAAAAGTGTATACAATACGCGTTTTCGCCGATTCTCTTCTTCCATTGAGAATGTTTTATTATCAGTGCTCTCTTCCACAAACGCTCTGCGTCTCTTCAAATTCAGTGATATCTCTTGACTCTATTGTATACATAAATGGGCAAAAAAGCGTCAGAGAAATGAGAAAATGATGATGATGAATTGATAAAATACATTTCTAATTGGAAACCCGGGGGGAGAGGAAACACTGTTGTTTGTACGGAGTCTCTGATGAATGTTCTGCTCACTGTTAATTTTGGGGATTTATCATGAAAGCTCATTGGAAAATACAAACTAGCTTCCCTGATTCTCCGCTTCCTGTGCCATAGGCTGGACTATTCTCTGTGATCATCATAAAACAACTCGTCCCTGAACTGCGATTGACTGATAAAAAAGAACATACGACAGCATTTTTGGAAGAAATGGCTAGAACAAAGTCGCTTTTCGGAAGATCCTTCAAAGATCATCTTCAAAAGACAAATGTCATAATGATTTCATCGAAGCTGTGTCATCCTCCCATGTTTTTGTTATTTACTTGGCAACACCTGTTACCTTGGGATTACTCTAGACAAGTGAAGAGAAGAAAGAAAGACAAAACAAATCATAATCATCATTTCTCTTGACACATCGAACAGAGATCCGATTAGAAAAGCTGATAAAGGGAGCAATCTATTTCAGAGAAATCAAAGAAAAATCAATGATTATTACAATTAAGTTGAGATCAAAATGACCGATCAAAAGGTGAGCTCTCTGTTACGATAATTAGAATTCCGATGAGAAGAAGAGTCTATCAAACACGGAACCTTTCTCTTCAAACAAATTGTTTGTTATCCTCCTCCTCCTCTTTCTCCTCTAACAACCAACACTTCTGATTGATAAATGAGTCGATCTATCGCCTTGATCTCATTTCTCTCTTATTGCGTAGACTAAGAAGAGAAAAGAGGAAAGGTCGAATTGGCTGAATGCCAAGAAAGTCTTCTGACGGAAACGTTCGGAAACCAAAAACCGAAGAACTACCCAAAATCAGAGATGGACTTAACCGTTTTCTCAAAAAATTTAAAACTTCAAAAACCTAAAAAAGAAGAAGAAACAGGTGATTTTTCATGACCTGCAAACCCGAAGAAGACGAAAGAGAATGTCTCAAAGTACATCTGATAAGGTTTCCCGCGGAAAGGGGGCGTGGCCCAACCAAATGGGCGTGGCCAGGTTTGGGTTATGTCAAATCGAGGAGAAAACATGCAAAATGATCAGTTTTTCGGTGGGAAAACACTGTTGGTCATTGATTCCGAAAGGGTGGAGGAGGAACTGGTGACTATGTGGGAGAATAATAAAGAAACATGACGAGAGAGAGAGAGAGAGCACGGTGGTCTGCTCCACTACGATGTGTAGCTGACCGATGATTCGTCAAAAATATTTTGATTTCTGTTTTGTTGTCAAGTGATCTTTACTGATTAGAGACAGAGGGCACCGGAAGAAAATGTTTCAAGGTTTGTTTATGAATGGAGACCGGAACCTCCAGGTTTTGGTTAGAACTTGGATTTCAAACTGCCAAGTCGCTGAGAAAGTGGGCGGAGCCTAGTGGGCGGAGCTAGGAAGGCGGAGCTTCTCAATGAAAACACAAGCATCTCTGTGAAAATCACGTGTTGTTCTACAACTCATTTCGAGGGAGAGAGAGAGGAGGAGACGGAGGGAGCAAACACGAGGGAGCAAAGAACGTTCGAGGGGCAGGATATGACTACAAACTTGATTAGGGATAACTTCAATCTTGATTGGAATATGGAGACAGGTGTGTGTTTAATCAACTTTTATTATGCAGAGCATTACTTTTTTATTTTTAGTAGAAGCCAAGGACTTCGATGCTTGATCAAAAGTTATTGAATAAAATCGGAATTCAATACTAAACCACCTAGTAAGAAATGTGGAATGAGAGAACATATTGAACATGTGGTTGGGCGGATGAAAAAGCTATAAAGTGGGACCACGGAAATCTTGATTTGAGGAGGATAGGAGGAGGAAAAACTCTCTTCTATCCGGATGAAGAACAGTTGGCAATCAAGACAAGAGATAGGAGACGCAGGAGTAGAGAAGAATGGGTACATTTGAGTCAAGAATGATATCCTTTAAGGCTATTCGAGAATCGTGACTACTGTAGCTCAGGTGACTTCCTTGGTGGAAAATGCGAGTCGACAACAAAAAACAAAATGCAAATCACATTTTCCCAATGTGACAAAACTGTTCGTTGGTCTATGATCATCACTTCTATTCATATTCCCTTTTGAATACGCATATTCAATGGGTTACGATCGGATTAAAATGTTATTCACGAACATAACAAACCGGAGGGGAAATGTTGCCATGTTCACCATGCGGAGGTGGATATTTTGAGTAGTCAGGGATACAAAACTACAAGTCTTGAGAGCCTCCATGATTGAAAACAAAAATGAACGTTATCTTAATTCGACTCAAAAAGTCTGGAAACCCCAAGATTCCGTTCGAAAAAGGCTTCTTGGCAGCCAAGAAGAGAGAGAATTCCGCATTCGTAAGATCAAAAACCTTGAAGTTCTCTTTCAACGTGGTGTTTGAGCATAATCTCTCCGAGTTTGCAACGAAAAAAGAGAAATCCAAAAAATCAGATATTCTGACTTTTATAGTGCGTTCTGATATGCACTTTGAGTTGAGAGGAGGATGAGTTCAGAAGGTGACAGAGGAGATGAAACACTTGAAAAGTGCAGATTAGCACGTAGAGATAAGCCAAGAATAGAGTCCATGATGCAATAATACTAATCTTCGGGGGAAGCGGTCCAGAATTCAGATGTCTGGTGCGTGGGGGGAGAAGAAGAATGGGAATTTTCTTATTTTCCCAGGTACTTTTTGCAGATTCTAAAACAAAATAGCTCGGGAAAAAAAAAGAAAATCACAAGAGGTCTAGGCCATGGTTCGACTGGAACATACATCGGAACCAGAGTTCATGACTACTTTGGAGTGAATGTGTGCTCTCACAGGTCATCAGAGCAGGTGTTGAATATGCTTTTCGACGTATCCATTGGCAACTCAGTGTGTCCTGAATCTCTCGGAGCACATGCAACACGAGAAACACATGCACTAATTCATTTCCGCTCTCACACATTTTTAATTAGACTAAGCCAGCCAAGGATTTTTGAGCCGGAAAGATATTCTTTCATCGTCTTGTGAAGAGAAAGAAGAACATGGAACCAATAAGAAATGAGCAACACACAACGAAATGAGGCGGTTTTCGAAGGAAAAAAGAAGAGGATGCGAAATTGGAAACAGGGCGCTCGTCTTCAGAAAAGAAGTGGATGAGAAACGGAGATGAGCACGAAATTGATATATTGGATGTGTCTTTTGTTTTTCTTCTTTTTTTCAGAGTTCCGAAATTAGTGAAAACAGTTCTAGAACCCGGACAAACAGAGTTGGGAAACCACAAAACTTTGTGTCTCTTTCCAACGAAAAGTATTTGTAAATATCGGAATGACGTTGGGTTTGAGGGAAAGTAAATAGAGAAATTAGGTGTTCGGAACACTGGGAAGATCAATTTGTGATCAGTTCCAGATGAATACGCAGAGAACCGACACAGAATCACAGAACGGATATTTAGGAAAGAACGAAAACTACAAAGGCTATCAATTATAGCCTATAATGAACTACAAAAGCTGTCTTTTGTCGAAATTCAAAACAAAGATCAGCTATCTTATCTTCAACTCACTTGGAATAGCACTTCGACAGAAACGGAATTCTCAAGATCTGGACACGAAAATAAACGAAAAATGAAGGAGTCCCGGTTAAAATTAGAGCAAATGACTCATTTTTCCACGTGTTTTACGTGAAAAACTACCCGGAAACTTCTTCAGAAATAGATGAAATTAGCTTCGTTTTCGAATACAAAATCCGTGAAAAAACAGAGATTTTCTCAATTGATTACTCTCATTTGACACCCCGTTTACTCTGAATAATGTGAGAAAAAATCTGTTTTCAACGAATGAATAAATAACAACAACAAATAGAAGAATTTGTCTGGAATTTGTGGATTTTTGGTGTTTTGTTTTTGAAAAAAGGCAAGAGAAAGCTATGGAATTTCAGAAAAATAATAATTTTTCGTAACATTTTGCAACATAAAAATTGAAAAAAAAACTTGTTCTAGTCTGCTTTTTTTTCCATTTTTGCACAGACTAATTCTTTCTTTTTCTTCAAATAAAAGGTGCAAATGAAAATGAAAAGAGACTGCATCCATCGTCGTCTTTCAATTTAAGAAGAGAAAATGAGGAGGAGGAGGGGGAAGAAGAAGTGGAACCACCCCCTAATGAGATGAGTTTCTTGAAATTGCACCGCTTTCTTTTTTTTCTGTTGAAATATATCAAAGAGAATTCAAAAACCGAAAGACGGTTATAAATGGAGAAAAAAAATAAAAATAGACAGCTCCCGTTTTTTTAAAGGGTATTCGAATCGGAAATCATCAGAAAGCTGGGATCACAAATAATTATGAAACGGGGAGAAAGAATGACAAATTAACAGGATGGAAAACTAATAAAACTTCTAGGAAGAAATTCAATTTTTTGCGAGATTTTTTAAAAGAAAGGGGACAAGAATCCAGAGGAGGGACGAGATTTTCAGAGTGGCCGTACACTGTTTAGGCAATAGACTCCGCCCATTATTCAATGGAAAGCGGGTGAAGGAATTTGAATAAAAAGCAATTGGAAAGTAAAAATAAATACGGGATTAGTAAAAATTTAGAATTTAGCGGCCAAAATGGACACTTTTTCGTCTTTTTGGGACAGTGAACTCTTCTCGATCAACGCCGTTTTCGATTTCTTCGATGGACTGTGACTGGAGCTTCGCGTCGAATTTAGATGAGTGGTTACCACGTGGAGGCCGTCTGAAACTGGCTGGAAATTAGTTTTTATCAAAGAGTTCGGTGAAAACGTATCAACTCTTTCGATATACTCACTGGAATGATTCGTTTTCGCACCCTCTTGGGACCGTTTCCTCGTTACTTCCTTCTCTGTTTGTACTCCCATTCTGGCTACAATTCGTCTCAAATCATGATCCGATTCATCGTAAACTCTTTGTATTTGACTTCGTGCGACACGTGGATCCAATTTAGAATACTTTTGCTCTTTGGATACTACTTTGTAGAATTTTTCGAACTCTTGAATCTCCTCCGCGTTTTCATGTTGCTGTAAATTTTTTTTAAAACAGAATGACGTTTCAGAAAACACACCTTCTGCTCGATTTTTAAATCTATTTGCGGAATCGTTCTTTTCGATTTCTGTAGCAACTGATTGATTCTTTCTATCTGTTCATCACTCAATTGAGCCTTATTATACTTCAGAAACTTCTCTAATCCTTCCACATATTCCACCACGTTGTCTCTCCACGAACACAAATGACCGAGAAGTACATTCGTATTCTTTGCAATCTGTTCATACTCTAGAATCTTTTCTTCTGAACTCAAAGAGTTATCTGGAAAGATGTGATCTAAAAGTTTCGTCGCAGGGGGTTTCGGGAAATCGGGAATGAACGGAAATACTTGAGTCGATGAAGCACATTCTTGAATTATCCCAAGAAGTTTGACTGAAAATAGAGCACTCTTTTTTCGTCATCATTCATCTCACTTACATAGTGGAATTTTTCTGACGAGCGGCACTAACATCAGAGCCCATTTCTGCAGCTCGACAAAGAGTTCTTTGTGTGTTTCTTCAAAATTTGAATCGAATTCTGCTAAACTATCGATTGATCTGTCCAAATACTCTTCTGACACGTTTTTATCGTCCTGAAAATCGTTTATTTTATCAACTTGTTCAAATAAATTTCGAAACTTGCAGCGAAAAACATGTGAATGTCAAACGGCGACATTTTGATGGGGTTCAGGCGAAGACATTCGCGCACTGACTGCTCGGGTGTCATTTCTGACCCTAAAATATGATTTCTCTGACAAAATATACTAAAATCTTACCAGAAGTCGATGTTTTATCCATGACAGATGCTAAAAATGCCTCGAATGTAAAATCAACAATAAGTGAAGCCTGTGCGGGTGTGTTGCAATAACCACGCGCCCCGATTGCGTTTGAAAGCTCCGCCTATTTCGAAAAGCGATTTCGAGCGGAAACTTTCAGAAAAGCAGGCGAAACGTGTGTTTTGAGCTGTAAAATTACTGAAAAAAAAGTTGTTAAAAATTAGAAAAAGATTCTTGAACATAAACACAATGCGAAAAATAGAAAAAATAGCATAAAATACTGGTTTGCAAATTTTTCTGAGAAATGTCTGTAACATGAGATTTTTCTTTTTTTTTCCTCGAAAAAACGCAATATTTTGGTGTTTATCTCGCAATTAATTATTGCTTAGTATCTAATAATTACTCGTAAAATCAGCTTTTCTTGATAAAATCTGCTAAAAACAAGTTTCAAAATTCTTCAGTAACGAAAATCGGAAAAACATGTACTTCAATTTCTTTTCAATGTTAAAATGGACGGCTCCGAGTGATATGAAAAAGTGCAAATGCCTGCGTCTAAAAACTCATTTGAAACGTGATGTCGTTGAAGCGAGAGAAGGATTAACTCAAAAGTATTGAAGAGAGAATTGTAATGAGTATGGAGTGCAATGCTCTCAGAGTATTCAATTGAGTTCAAAGAAAAGAGATCTTAAACAAAACTGTTCATGGATAATTCTCAAGATTTCTCTTTGGAAGTTCTTTCTCTGGAACCTTCTCTCGAAGTAGTTTCTTTGGATGGTTTCCTCGTTTTTTCCACTGCTCGACGCAATCTATCTTGATATTTTTGACGGAATTTTTGAATCGATTGGATCGGATGACGTCTCTGAAAGAGAAGTTGATGATTCTCAATGGAGCACACTTACATCATAACTAATACAGAAAGTACTGTCCATACTGAATCGGATACTTGTCACCACACACGTCTTCTCTTCTTCCTCTTTTTTCGCCTTTTTCTGCTCAATTTCTTTTAAACGACACGCTACAGTACGACTTTCTTGTTGTTCGAATCGATCCATTGCGACTGAAAGAAAAGATGATTTGATGAAAGAGAGAGAGAGAGAGAGAGAGAAAGAGAGAGAGAGAAAGAGAGAGAGAGAGAGAGAGAGAGAAAGAGAGAGAGAGAGAGAGAAAGAGAGAGAGAGAGAGAGAGAGAGAGAGAGAGAGAGAGAGAGAGAGAAAGAGGGTATTACTGTACCTTGACTAAGTGTCAGAAGATTGGATAATGTATAATAAGTCATTGAATCGGTTCGAAAGAAAACATCAGATCTCTCCTCGAGTTGTTCCATTGTATCGTATGGATTCAGTTCATCGACACTGAAAACATTTCTCTCTCTCTCTCTCTCTCTCTCTCTCTCTCTCTCTCTCTCACCTTTCCTTTATAATTCCATCATCATACTTATTACAACTGAAATCCATCATCATTGCAGTCCATTGTTTTCCATCTTCCATTTGTAATTCTTCCTCTTTCAATGCTTTTTCCAATTCTCCATCTTCTCCTCCTCCTCTCTCTTTTCCTCCTCCATTCTTCGAAGAATCCTTCCCTTTTTCATCTGAAATCATCCAAACTGGTTCTCCGTTTTCTCTGAATATTCTCTTGTCCAATGGACGAGATTTTCGTGTTCTTTGTTTGTGTTTTTTCGTTGATTTTGGAACATATATCGATGTTGGCATCACTTCTAGATTCTGAAATAAAGTGGAGAGTTTATATGTTTTGATGAGGATTACGGTAGCCTAGAACCCCAAAAAAAACAAAAAAACTCACATCATCTCGATTTGAATTTTGAGAAGAAGTGGTCCTCTGTGCATCCATCATTCGTTTAAAAAACAATTGTGCCAAGTGCATATTGAATTTTTTCTCCTCCTTCTCAACCAATTTTTTCTCCGATTCTTTCTCCGATTTCGGCTGCGATTTGGCACTTTTCTTCTCTTTTTCTCTCGTTTTTTCCTCTTTTTTCTGTTCATCCATTTCTGATTTTTGAATGGATTTTTGAATTGTTTTGAGAAGAGATTTCTCTTTTTCCACACTTTTCCCTTTATTCGAAATCTCTTCTTTTGTCACTTCTGTTCGAGATTTTTGTTGATTTGCCGTGTTATTCGATTGGATTGGACTCGATGGATCTGCTGATGGAGTCCTGACGATGACTTCTTGATTTGGACTCTCTTTACTTTGACACTTGTCACTTGACTGAAAATATCTCTCTCTCTCTCTCTCTCTCTCTCTCTCTCTCTCTCTCTCTCATACCTTATTTGTATCAGATGAATGGGTCGTTGAACTCGATTTAATCTTCCCTCTTCCAATAGTCCCTTTCGATTTCTCTTTCTCCATTTGTTTACTTCTTTTCGTCGGTCTTACTGTATCTTTTTTCTTCTTCACTACTTCCTGAGCTGATGTTTTCACTCGATTATCACATTTTGATCCCGTTTTTTTATTCGGCTTTTTCATTTCTTCCTCCCTCTCCCAAACGGCCGTAAATTATAAGAAAATGATTCATTTTTCAGTGGAAAGCCCTGATGGCTTTCTATGATAACGGGGAATCAGGATATTCACGTGGAAATTCTACTTTTGCCCCTCCGGATACCCCGGAAGAGCGGTTCCAAAAGTTGGGAATGTTCTAGACACTCTCTTTGAAAGAAAGGTCGGAACTGCAATTTACCTTGGTAACTGGGTAAATAACCAACTTGAGAAGTGAAACGAGGGACGTCATGCAAAGCATGTACCGACAAAAAACAGGCTCGCGTCAAGGTACGAGGCAGCTGAGAAAGAGACACGCGAGGAGGCATGAGACACAAAAAAGCGTGAGACTCCTCTACGTCCTCTGCAATTTAGGTCTGCGCCGCCCGGTTAGCTCAGTCGGTAGAGCACCAGACTCTTAATCTGGTTGTCGCGGGTTCGAGCCCCGCATTGGGCTGATGTTTTTGCTTTTCTTGTATTTGCTTGTTGAAGACATTCAAGAATAATTTATGAATTAGAACTGGAAATTGAATCAATTTTTTTATCACAAAAACAAGTAAATTATTCAATAGGAAGTTAAGCTTGTTTGATGGGAGCAATCATAGAATATCGGGATGCGGCATCCCGTCATCCTGAAAAAAGAAATTTGAAAGTTAAATGAGACTGTTTCGTCCCCACAATCCAATCGTTCCCAACATCTAGAATTATAGTCGTGTCGTCATCATTTGATTCGTCTTCTTTTGAATCCAATTCAAATTGATCGACGTCATCTCCAATTTCATAAAAATCAATTGGCTCACTTCTGAATGTCACCGCTACAATCGGCTTTTTCGGCGCATTGACCTCAACAGGACCATGCCGCAACTGAAAAATACCTAGAATGAAGACAATCGAAATGAAAACTTACTTCTCGTTCCGAAACTTTTTGACTTTTCATTGTAATTGTTCCCTGATTACGGTACTTGGATTCGGGATCCCATTCCTTATCAGCTGACTGTAAAAACACAACTAAAGTCAGATCATTACCTCTAACCTCACCTTCAATCTCAATCACTTTACTCAAAACCGGCTTGGTTCCTGATGGGGCTACAGTTGTTAAACCCTTTTTTCTTTCTCTGAGTGATGTATTTTTTCCGATACAAAACTCATTTTCGATAAATTAGAAACTCAAAAAAACATTTTGATATCATCAAACAATTTATTTAGAAAACAAAAAGAACTATCCAATCTTTTTAATGGAAGCAGTCATGACGGAACTACTTGAGAAACCTCCTTCTTTTGCATCGACTTCGAATTGATCGACGTCTTCTCCAATTTCATAAAAATCAATTGGATTAGTAGTCCATTTGACAACCGGAATCGATTTTTTCGTTGGGTTTCCCAGATCCAATCCATCTACCAACTGAAATATTTCTAGAGAGATGAAGACAATTAAAATGAAAACTTACATCCGGAGGTTCCACATTATCACTTTTCATTGTAATTTCTCCTCGATTACGGTACTTTGTTTCCTGTTCCCATTCTTTATCAGCTATCTGTGAGAATACAGCTATTTTTAGATAATTCAATCTAACCTCACCGAGTTTTTCTTTTCAATCACTTTCTTCACAAACGGTAGTCCACCTGTTAACCCTGGTACTGCTACAACTATCGGACGGTTTGTTTTAAAGTCCCATAGAGGAGGATTATTTCTTTTTTCGATGGCCTCTCGCCTTTCGATTTCTCTGGTTCTGATAGCCAGTTCTGCATTTAACTTTTCCAATTTCATATTCTTCACACATTTACACAACAGGTATATTGCACAAATCAATGATGTGTTGAAAGATACGATTCCAAAAACAAAAACCCAGAATGTCGGTTGCGTCAAATACCATCTGAAAAAATTTTATTTCATAATTATATTTCATGAACTCACGTCCATTCGGGATCGAATTCCGCAGTCGTAGGAGCATCATAACAATTCAAAAAGTCGATGGAATTCAGCAGAATATATACGTATATATTGTGTTTTACTGCAAGACTAAGCGGTTTTCATTGGAAATAGACTCTCCCGGTGGGAGTTTGCGCCAGTTAAGGGAACTACAAACAGTCAAAAGTACTACTCTTGGGAAACTTTTGAAAAAGATTAATTCTTGTTGTCTAGGCATTTTAAGCTTTTCTTTTCTTTCTAAACAGGCATCTTTCGAAACTTCGCTACCATACACGAGAACCCTTCAACGCTCATTCTATGCTGAAAACCCACCTGTAACCATCGAAAATCTCTAAATGATGTGGGAAAAACTGTTGTGGGTTTTCGATTTCTTATCAGATTAAACGGAATTTAGAGCAAATTGTAGTTCACGGAGAAATTAATTGATTTTTTTCCAATTTAATATGACACTTTCGGCAAAATAACACTTTTCAATTTAAAATTACAACTTTTTTCCACGTGGAAAAATGAAATATTCAAGAAGAAAATCCTTGCAACCCGCATCCGCCGTGGAATAATTTATTGCTGATCGTGAAATGTTTTGTCAAATAAAACTTTCCCAAAACTTATTTTCAATTGATCAAAGAACCAAAAGCTAGTTCGATATAAGAGAACAATTCATTTAGAAGAAACATAAAACTATCCAATCTTTTTGATGGAAGCAGTCATGACGGAACTACTCGAGAAATCTCCTCCTTCTCTTGCATCGACTTCAAATTCATCGACGTCTTCTCCAATCTCATAGGAATAAATCTTGCTGTTCCACGTGACAGCTCGAATCGGCTTCGTCAGTGGCTTTTCGTCTAATTCAATTGCCAACTGAAATATTTCCAGAGAGATGAAGAAAAGTGGAATGAAAACTTACATCTGGAATCTCCACATTCTGACTTTTCATTGTAATCGTTCCCTCATTAGCATAATACATCTGTTGTTCCGATTCAGCTCCCCAATGAATCCGACCATCCACACTACCGTACACATGCAATGGTTCTCTTTTTCTTGATTCTTTTTTTAGCTGCCTATATCGATTCCATCTCTGCTCGCGAAGTGCATTCCTACTGATCTCCTCTTCTTTTTCGCGTTTTTCTCTTCTTTTATTCTTCACAAATTTATACAACAGGTATAATAGAAAGGAAGCTAACATTGAAAAAGGGAAGCTAACACCGAGTAATATCCAGAACGTCGGTTTCGTCAAATACCATCTGAAGAACGCCTTTTTTTATCTCTATCTCTCTCATTTTCTAAACTCACATCCATTCGGGATCAAATTCCGTAGTCAAAGGACCATCATAACATTTCAAAAAATCGATGGAACCCAATAAAATATACACGTATATAAAGTGTTTTACTGCAAAACAAAGATATCGTTTTTGGAATTATACTCATGGGGTAAAGGGCTAATCTCGGGGAACTTTCGAGAAAGAGCTCTCGGTCGCCTTGAAACAAATGTTAGAGTCATCGATTCTTGTTTTCGCTTTTGTAGAAACTAATTTCTAATAAATGAAATTTTGCTGCGATACACGAGAACCCTTGAGCGCTCATTTTATTTGAAAAACTCACCTGTAACCATCGAAAATCTAAAAATAGTGTGGAAGAAAAACTGATGTGGGATTTTCGCTTTCTTATCAGATTTATAAAAAATGTAGAGCAAATTAGAGTTCACGAAAAATGAATGAACTCTTTTCCAATTTAAAATTACACTTCTTGCCACGTGGCAATTGGAAAAATCCCAGAAATTTTTTGATAAAAAAGAAGCGCTGTATCTCAAGAACCAGAAGAGGTAGAAAAAAGTTTTCAACTACAAAACTGTTAAAAATTATGTGTTCTACTGTAATTTGTAATTTTAGTTCCCGAAAAAATTATATTTGAAAATTCTGGAAACCCGCATTCGATTAGTCTAGTTAAAAGAAATTCAAATCTCGCAGTATGGGGATTTTTGATTTTTAAAAAAGTGTTTTATCAAATAAAACTTTCTCAAATTCTATTCAATAAAATAGAAAGCAAAAAACCATTTTAATATCAGCAAACAATTTATTTAGAAGAAAAAAGGATCTATCCAATCTTTTTAATGGAAGCAGTCATGACGGAACTACTCGAGAAACCTCCTTCTTTTGAATCGAATTCAAATTGATCGACGTCTTCTCCAATTTCAAAGAAATCAATCGGATTTGTACTCCATTTGACAGAAGGAATCGATTTTTTCACTGGATTTCCCAGATCCAATCCATCTACCAACTGAAATTCTTTGATTTCATAAAAAGCATCAGTTGAAATGAGAACTTACATCTGGAACCTGCACATTCTGAGTTTCTATTGTAATTGTTCCTCGATTATTGTACTTGAACTCTTGTTCCAATTTCTCATCAGATAGCTGTAATAATACAACTATTTTCAGATTATTTTCCTCTAATCTCACCCAATTACTCCCTTCAATCACTCTACCCGACTTCTGCAGTCCACGTTGAAGGCTTTCCAATTGTCTTCGATAGATTGAGGGATCCTGTCTGTATCGTCGTGGTACGTTTACGAATCCACGTTTCTTTATCCTGTTTTCTTCCCTTTGAAGTTGCACAGTTTTATAACACAGGTATGATAGAACGGAAATTACGATTGACCAAACGAAGATAATTACGACTAATATCCAGAACGTCGACTTCGTCAAATACCATCTGAAGAACGTTTATCTTTATCCTTTTCTCTCTCTCTCATTTTCTAAACTCACGTCCATTCGGGATCAAATTCCGTAGTCGAAGGACTATCATAACAATTCAAAAAATCGATGGAATTCAGTAGAATATATACGTATATATTGTGTTTTACTGCAAAACGAAGCGGTTATTATAAGAAGCCAATTGAAATTAGCCAATTTTGAAGAAAACTTTTGAAGGAAACTTTTTGTTAAAGTTTTCGTGTCTAAGAAAAATTCACTGAATGTTACAAAACACGCTAAAGAGCTCATTTTGATCAGCGTAAAATTTCACACCCAATCTATTTTACCGCTAGTTGATTCCATCACCGCTAGTCGATTTACCGCTATTTTTACCGCTAGTCAATTTGACCATTTAGAGCCATCGGCTGTATGTTTTAAGCGCACTCGATCGAGTGAAAAACAATGACAGTAGGCAATTTGATTTGGCGACGAATTATTGTTTTTCAGACAATTTTAAATATTTTAAATACTGCAGTTTTCTTAATTTTTTTGAAATTTCGCTGCGAGAACCCTTGAGCGCTCAATCTACTCTGAAAACTCACCTGAACCTATCGAAATTCTATGAAAAGTGTGGACGAAAAACTGATTATGGGTTTTTGCTTTCTTATCAGATTAAACGAAATCTAGAGCAAATCATAGTTCACGGAGAAATAATTAGATTATTTTCTAAATTGGAAATACACGTTTTGCCACGTGGCAATACCAGGAATTTGTGTAGATAGAAAAGAAGCGCTGTATCTCAAGAACCAGAAGAGATTTTAAAAAGTTTTCAACGACAAATCTGTTTAAAATTATCTGCTCTACAAATTTGTAATTTAAAGTTTTCTTTTAGCTAGCCTAGTTTTCAAGATACACCCAAAATAAGTTGATCTTCAAAAATAAGCCGCAAGAATAGCTGCAACACACCCTTGATACGGATCATTTTTCGATCCATAAATTCTCAAAAAAGAATGAATTTTGTATTCAGAAAGGGGTGTTTCCATAATGTATTTTAAAAGAAACATTTCCTTCAAAGATCAAGATTCGAGATATATATCTCATCATCATTCAAACATTCAATCACTTAATTACGCAATAGAGGCGGGAAGTCTTCCAGTTTTCTCTCTCTCTCCCTCAGAAGACAAAGTCTATGATCTAACTGAATTGGTGAACTATCTGATGTTCGTGACCATGTCGATGGATAAATTCTGTAAATTGATGCTATTTTTATTTTTTTTATTTATGACTTTATTCACTTGGTTTTCTATTGAAAATACGTAAGTTTTAGCTAATTTTTGTTGATCAAATACTGAACCCTGAGTGTTTTTATATTATTCAGATGTTAATCTACATTTTTCCTGTCAAAAACGTTCTTTCAAAGTGCCACCTAATGACTTAAAGGAGGACTGAAGTTGATTTCAATAATTTGTATATAGATGTAGTTTCTCATTCTGAACACTTTTTCTGTTGACAACTTTCCCTGAAAATGCCTCTAAATGCCTTAAAAGTCGACTTGAAATGCAAACATTTGATTATTATGGAAGAGTTTTTGCAACTTCGGCCACGTGGTTTTGGGACGCACCAGGCGCTATTTTTCTCATTTTTTCGAAGTTATTAACTAGATATATTCAATAAGAACATAAAACTTCAAAGAAAAAACAAAAATAGCGACTGGAGCGTCCTAAAACCCCGTGGCCGATGTTGCAAAAACTCTTCCATAATAATCAAATGTTTGCATTTCAAGTCGACTTTTAAGGCATTTAGAGGCATTTTCAGAGAAAGTTGTCAAGAGAAAAAATGTTCAGAATGAGAAACTACATCTATATACAAAATATTAAAATCAACTTCAGTCCTCCTATAAAAACGGCCTTGAAAATGTATAAATCATTTGGGTGTGAGATTTTTCCGGCAGCTAGGGCCACCAGGTTTCTGAACGTTTTTCGGACATTTTTTTGAGTTTTGAAGTTTTTCATAATCTCATTGAGTTTTCCTTCTGTTATTCAGAAAAAATTATTTTCAAAAAACCGTCTGGAGACCTTCCCCAAATCACTTTGATATTTTCAAACCTCTTATTTGCAACTGGAAGCATTTTCAAAGAAAGTTGCCGAGTCTATTCAATGAAAAACAGTACCCAAACGTCGATATACTAAATAAATTGCAGTTTCACTCTAACGGAACCCTATGAATTCGAGATTTCGACAACAACAGAAACGCCAATTCGAATAGCGAGATCCATAATGGAAGAGTTTCAGGAATCGGAGTAAAAGTTCTTTTTTAATCATAAACTATAGGGATTTTTCAGAGAAGAGAGTTTAAATTCTACCAAGACGACGATTATAGTCGTGACTCCGACATACAAGAGACTGACGAGGATAGCTGATTTTACGAGGTGCGAACAGGTGTTTTTGCTCGAGAACGTCTCGATACAGGGGTTTTTTATTTTTTATTGAAGCAAATGCGCTCTATTGCAAAATAATCATGTGGCACTGTGCAAAATAACAACTTTTTAATTATTAGAAAATGTTTTCTTTTTTTCTTAAATTTTTTGTTAAAAAAATTTTCGTTGCCGGAAACTTTGAAAGGGTGTTGAGTTGCTCCGCAGCCAACTCCCTTGGCCGGGCGGCTCAAATTAAACTTCAGAATGGCGAATACCCTGTCTCATATCTCGAATATCTACTGGATAGTCATCGAAGATTCCGTTTCAATCGTCCCAGCAGTTCATCGAATTCTAAGAAGAAGTTCAATTCCATTCACTTATATGGCCTATCCTTCTCCCGAAAACTATCCGAATAGAGGATGGTTTCAACGAACGATGGCATTGAAATACATTCGAAAGAAATATAGAAGAAAAGGAAATGGAGTCGTTTATTTTGGAGATGATGATAATACTTATGATTTGAGATTATTTAATAAGTATATACGGAAAGTCAATAAGATTGGAATGTGGGGAGTCGGTGAGTTTCATTGAAAGTGGTTCATCTCGGTTGCCGCTGGTGACAAGTAAAAGTTGTCAACTGATGAAATATACATTATACTAAGTGCTACATTTTATTAGTTAACTACTGTTTGATATCTCTTACGGATCTCGAGATATGGCAGTTTCAAAGTAGACGTTTTATGCTCTGTGAATAGCAAGTAGACTGAATACAAGAGCGTATATCTCGGCTCCCAAATAAAATTTTTAAAAGTTGCCAAAAAAAAATTACCAGTGGTATTCTTTATTCTGTTCTGCCACCAAGTAAGGCAGTTGAGTTTAAACCTACGTTGAGTCCAAGTTTAAAAAATTAAGCCTAAGCCTAGGTGAAACGCAAGCCTCATTTAAGCCTAAGCCTAAACCTAAGTTAAGCCTAAGCCTAAGTTAAGCCTAAGCCTAAGTTAAGCTTAAGCCTAAGTTAAAATTGGCTACGAAAAAGGTTCAAGTTGACATGAGCAATATTTCATTAGTTCACAATCTCTCCCTATCTCCATCAAAAACCAAAATACACCAGCCCAAATCTCTCTATCCTTTTTCCAGGACACGTAGGAGGAAGTCTCGTGGAATCTCCGAAAGTCATCAACCAAAAAGTGGTTGGATTCAATGCAGAATGGAAACCGAATCGTTATTTTGCAATTGATATGGCTGGATTCGCAGTCCATCTTCGGGTTATTCTGAATTCGGATGCAGTTTTCAGTGGTTCATGTCCATCGGGAGCTGGTGCATTGGAATCATGTCTTTTGAAAGATTTAGGGTTGAGAAGGGAAGATGTAGAGCCATTTGGATTTGAGAAAAAGGTTTTTTCTAGAGAATAGATTATAAATGACCTAAAAATAATTATCATTTCAGGAAGAGAAAGAAGTGCTAGTCTGGCACACAAAAACAGTTGTTCCTGATGTTTGGGATTTGAGAAGAAACTTCTGGAAGCGAGAGAAAACGCCAAAGACAAACGGGTATTTTGTGGAATATTGAATTCTAGTCAATTTTTTGTTTTAAATGAAATTTTTTTGTTTTCTATAGATTAATGATTTATTGAGGAAATATAAATATTGAAGAGAGGATTTTAGTTTAAAAATACATTAGGAAGAGAAAAAATAGTGCATCAAGTGCGCTCTACTGTAATTATTTTGATTGATAAAATAAAATAGTGGGAAGGTTTTCTGATATTCATCACAATTTGGAACTGATTGAGATTGACTATTTCGGGCGGAGAGCGAGAGAGAGAGAGCGAGAGAGACTAGGGGTTGTAAGTAAACGGTATAAGTACAGTAATCCAGGGGTGGGCGGGGCTTAGAGATCGAAAAATATGGGAAGAGCTGGAGAAGACAACCGGGGCCAGCCGGAAGAATGAGAGTGGGAGAGAGAGAGAGAGAGAGAGAGAGAGAGAGAGAGAGAGAGAAAAATGAGAATCATTTGAGAAAAAGAATCAATAGTTATCTGGAATGGCCACTCGCATTTTGTATAAAAAGTTGAGGATCGATTCGTAGAGTTGTTCCGATTGACGGGATTCGAGACCATCGGCAAGGCATTTGACTGCAAAAATTCATTTTTCAAGACAGGTTGAGCCTAAGCCTAAGATAGGTTAAGCCTAAGCCTAAGTTAAGCCTAAGCCTAGGTAAGCCTAAGCCTAAGTAAGCCTAAGCCTAAGTAAGCCTAAGCCTAAGTAAGCCTGAGCCTAAGTAAGCCTAAGCCTAAGTAAGCCTAAGCCTAAGTTAGCCTAAGCCTAAGTAAGCCTAAGCCTAAGTAAGCCTAAGCCTAAGTAAGCCGAAGCCTAAGACAGGTTAAGCCTAAGCCTAAGACAGGTTAAGCCTAAATCTAGGTTTAGCTAAAGATAGGCGAAGCCCAAGAAGAAGCAAGACGTCATCCCTCTCCTAACCATCTTCTAAACTCACATTGTCTCTCCAATTCAATTCTCTCTCCAGCAGTTGCCGGTTGCCGAGCCGCAATAATCTTCTTGACCGCCTTCTTCGGCACCTGATTCTTGGCCACTCTTGCATATAATTCTGAGACCTCTGCCGTCAATTGACGATATACATGACGACAATAACAACGATGAGAAGCCATCAAAACCGACCGAACACACATTTCAAACTCGTCGACCAACGATCTATCGAACGGGCGGTTCGGTCCCTGTGGTGGTGGTCCTTGCATCATATAGGGAAGATTTTGATGCGGATGTTGTGGTTGTTGTTGTTGAGGTGGCTCTTCTGGAGTGTTCAGACGAAGATTTGGGGCCGATTGTTGGTGTTGAAGGAAACGAGTGTGATGGGGAAGATGATGGTGATGGGCAAGGGGGTTCATGACCACTCCGTTGATTATGGTTGGCTTGAATTCCGGGACTTGCTGAAAATTTGCATTTTTAAACATGTGTATGGTTAGGAGTAGAGATACAAAAAAACTGTCAATTAATAAAATGTTCAGCTAGTCATGAGCAACATTTTAATACTCAAGAGCATTTTGATTTCTCAGTAGGGCTGCGAGATAGAGCTGCTAGAAGAGAGCGCAGAGAAAAGTTTTGCTTAAAATATCATTTTTTGAGAAGAAGATATCTCAGTTTGAAGAAAAAAAACTATCAATATATTTAGCATTTTTTGGGCCACATTCCACCAGTTAACTCTTTATAATATCTCCACGGAAACGAGAGATAGAGCTGCTCAAAGCAGTCTTCTTCTCTCAAGCGTATCTCAGCTCTCGTTAGAGATACAAAAAAGTAGTCAACTAACATAATATTCAGCTCATTAAAAACAATATTTTCTCAGTTGACACCTTGTTTGTATCTCTTCTCAGAACGAAGATATAACACCTCGAAAACCTGGTTCCAAGAAATCTGAGGGAAGAAAACTACGAAAACGGGGGGACTCGAGGGGGGAGCAAAATTGTTGTCAACTGATCTAGTACAACTACAATTATACTGAGCAACGAGGAAAAGAGCAAGCAGCTATACAGAATACATATCTCTCTAATACACCCCTCCAAAACTCACTCCAGGCGAATGCATTGTCACTGGCGGTGAAGAGGTCACTGAATTTTGTTGTTGAAGTTGTGGATGAAGTGGAGAATTCATTTGTGGAGTCATATATGGAGACATATTCGAATATCCTTGAGTCGGTGGAGAATTACGTTGTCCTTGGTTATTCTGAGAGTATTTCGACAGTGGTGGAGACGATTTTTGGGAGTTTGAAGTGAAAGATGAGGATCCTGGAGATCCTAAATCGGCGAATCCATTTGAAATGTTTGATGGGGATGGTCCGCCGAATGGGTTCTTTGGATTGAAATTTGAATTTGGTCCAGATTCTCCGAGAATGTCATCCACGTCATCGGCCGTCATTTCCAATGCAAGCTCACTTTTGCTGGAAAGTACATACTTTTCAAAAACCTATCGATAATTGAATTTGGCTGTTTAACTGAGTATCAAACGCTAAAAAAACTTCGCCTAAAAAATTTACTTACCGTTTCTTCAATTTCTTGTTCACATGCGGTGCAGATTCATTCAAAGCCGTCGGTTCGTCGTCAGTCGCCTCCTGTTTAATATTGTCAGACGACCCGAAAAGTGTGGCTTCTAGACGGATTTCTTCAAATAACGATGAGATTATCGCGTTTTTCTCCGTTTCTCTAAAAAAATGTTTTTTTTGGAGGGAGTTTTCGAAACTAAATAAGTAGCTATATTTTAAAACATTTGGATCTCGCTTCTTATAATAGATAGGAAAAAGTTGTCAACTAAAAAATTGCTCAGCTTAAAAAGAGCTATATTTTATTAGTTAACAACTTTCTGATATCTCTTAATGTGAGCAAGATATAAATCCTTGAAGTTGCACTATCAGAACTATTAAAGTAAGCCTACTTCAAAACGGTATATCTCGGCTCGTAAGAAAGATACAAAAAAGTTGTCAACTAATAAAATATTCCACACAAGATGATAAACATTTTACTAGTTGAAAACTTCTTGCTAACTTTTCTGAGAACGGAGATATGCTTGAACAAACAGAATAAAGCCAACAGACACTACTGGCGGTTGTCTAGGCTCGTTTCGGCCCCGTTGTTTTTCTAACCTGACCAAAAATATTTTGCCCACATTGATACCCTTTTTCCCACGCTCACCCCCTCATTATTCGGCATTCAGACGCCTCTCTACACACACGTATCTGACATTTACACATACACACACAACACTCTCTAATTAAAGATATCTCTCTTTTCTATGGTAACTATGAAGAAAAACAACTAACGCCTTATCCTCATCGCTCAACATTCTTTGTCCACCTCCAACTGGATTCGGATGAAGTGGTCCCGAATGAGTATGATGAAGAAGTGGATGTTGTTGTTGCGCTTTGGCCAACGGAAGCGGAGTTGACGTCACATAAGCAGTTGGAAGCTCATGAGATATTCTGGAATATGAGAGAGAGGATAATCTGACGACGAGTAAGTACATCATGCACTTTTATTGTCTCCGGATATGGTTTCCTATGTAGAAAAAAAAAGCAAAAAACATCAGCCCAATGCGGGGCTCGAACCCGCGACAACCAGATTAAGAGTCTGGTGCTCTACCGACTGAGCTAACCGGGCGGCGACACAGGTCATGCGCGGTCGGTCTATCATAGGTGTAGGCCCATGATGGGGCCACAGTAGGTCTACTGCGTCTGAAAATTCCAGAAGCGCAGTTGGTGCATCATAGGCCTATTATAGGCCTATTATAGGTCTATCGCGCACGAACTTGTTCGGTGATGCAATTTTCCGAAAACACTTTATTTCATTTCATTCCTATTGAGTTATTATCTGTTTTTTCTTGTTTTTCCTAACTTCTAACTATATTTTTCTTATCATTTCAATAAAGTTTTGTTGAATTTTCATATTTTCTTGGTGATTTTTGAATCTTTCACAACGTTTTGAACGTTTGATAATACTTATGATATTTTCCTCGCTCTTTTCGAAGCACTGTGACGATTCTGGATGGAATTAATTACTTGGTGAGCGACTTTTATTATTAAAAAAATATAAATCAGCTTTTTTCAGAAAATTCTGCTGTCCTCCTCACTAATCGACGTTTCCGGGCCCAACAAGTGGATCGGCGGAGACAAGCAGTCACCGAGTAAGTTTTGTGTCATTTTTTTCATTTTTTAAATAGTTACTCTTTCAGAAAGTGGAACACCTCGGTCAAAAGGAATCGACTCTCCAAAAAGGACAACGTCGAAGCCCAGCCGCCTCGGAACAAAGTCAACGAGTGAGCAGATGGACTTATTCAATTTTCGTTTTTTGTATTTCTCATTATCTTTATTTCAATTGTAATGTTTAATTTTTGAATTAATAAATTCAATTATAAACCTAAATCCTCGAGCGTTAATATACGACCTGCCGAAAATTCTACGTGGTGCGCAAAGGAGCTATAATAGGCCTATGATAGACCAATAATAGGTGCGGGATAGATCTATGATAGGCGGAGGCCGTGCGCAGTAGGCCTGTGATAGGTCCATCATACGTCTATAAGCGCAGTAGACCTATCATAGGCGTATGATAGTATGCTGGCGGTGCCCCTCTTTGACCGACGTGCGCCTCATTTCAGAGCTATGATAGACCGATCGCGCAGGACCTGTGGAGGAACTGGGTCACAGAAAGAATATAAGAAACTAACCCTCTTCCAACAATTCCTGAATGATCGACTCCACTTCCTGCTCCATTAATCGGATGCTGCTGTTTCATGAGACTATCAATAGTTATCATTTCACATCAGCGGAGACCCAAACTGCAAAAAATAGAGAGAGATGAGAAGGAGGAGAAATCATGAATTAAAGAGCATATGAAAGGAAACCTTATTATTGAATCGGAAAGACAATTTTCTGTGTTTTTGAGGGAGGAGATATATGGCTTCTTGAGGGAGGGGAAGGAGAAGAACTTAAGTATTCAGAATAGTTTCAGACGTCGTCAGATGAGAATTGGAAGAAGACGTCAGGGAGTGTACTTTTTAGTTTCTGAGAGATGTCCCAGATGGGGTTTTGTAATTGAATACGTCACTTGTTGATTAAAAAGTACAGACTCAATCACTATGAAAGTGATAGAAGAAAGTTATGGTTAGTTTCAGAGAAGCTGCTAGATACCTAATATTCGATAAGCTAAAAAAAAGTGCGGAAAATGTGGCGGGTCATAACTACCTTTAAACTCCGTATTTTTCTATGATAAAAAATATCAATTGATAGCTATTAATGTGCTTTACACGTAGGAGTCAATAAAAATTCTGTAACATTGCTCAGAAAAAAGTTAGAAGCCTAAATGCAGGCTAACTTTTTTAAGCGCTTGTTTTGACTTATAACTTTTTTCATTGAAAAGATTAAAAACATTGAATAACACCATTAGATAGAGCTCGTCTAGACCTATTATTTCCAGTTTTTAACTTACAAAAATATTTTGTTTGAAGAAAGTTAAGGCTCGACGCGTGAACGATGCAAAAATGCTTGGCACCGAACATCCTTCGCTCGTCAGGTGATAGAGATTGATAAAAAATCAAAGAAGGGGTCCTCCTAATTAGAGAAAAAAAGAGTTCCAAGAAGAGTCTAGACAGAAACAAACGAAAACATATTATTCCTTCTAACCTCCTTGTCTATAACATAACACACACACAAGGGGTGTCAAAATAGAGGGACGCGAATCTAAGATAAAATAATGAAGACTTCTTCTTCTTGAGACTCAGAAAAACATGAGCTGAAAAAGAGAGAAAGATAAGCCTGACAACTCATCCGCCTCCCTTTCAAAAATATGGGCGGAGCCTATCTCTAAGCTCTTCTTCTCACATGCCTATTCGATGATGACGTTGGGAGAGAGAGAGAGAGAGAGAGAGAGAGAGAGAGAAAATAGTAGAGTAAAATACAGGAAATTATCAATAAATATGGAATATCGCAACTTTTTCATGTTTCTAATTTCCGACACCCCCACCGAACGGAAATTGCTTTTTTTCGTCGAATGGATTTGTTTGTATTATTCATTCTTTTTTCTGGAATAATCTCTAGTTTATTCGAATGGAATTTCCGGTCAAAAAGAGTGTGGACTTTTTTGGAATGTAAGGGCTACATTCTTTTCTGGGAAAAGTGATTTGGAAGAAGCCAAAGTTTGTCTCGAGACACGTCTCAGGACCACCGCATTTATATATTGCATGCAGGTCAGGCGCCGTTTACGCGCGCATGGCGCAGTGGGGTAAGCGCTTGTCGGTCTATCTGCAGATCATGAAAGGGGCGAGATCAACTTCCGTCTGGTGAGAAAAAAGGTAATGTCGAAATAACATTTAGAATTTATTTTAGAGTTCAGGAAATCAGACTTTTAGGTTTTAAACTAAACTTTTTTATACATCTGGCACAGTTTTCTACTTTTCGCTATCTCCTTCATAAACTGAGATATTGAAAGCCCAATGCGTCACATCACGTCACGACGCCCTTCATTCAAGAATTCTGGAAGTCTCGATGAGATAATCCATTTGTTTCCTTAATCTCCTACGTGGCAATCTACAGAATATTCTCCAATCAAACAATGAAAACCACGTGGTCTTGGAAGAGATGAAAAGGAGCTGCTCTTTGAGCCAAGAAGCAGCAAAAACTTGTGAGAGGATGTGGTCAGAGGAGGAAAAAGGGGAGGAGAAGGAGAAGGAGAAGGAGCACGTGGGAAAGTGTAGACATATTCTAATATAAGGGCATCCTTTTATGTCGATTTTTCAAAAGTTTTGAATTTTTCAAAAATTTGCAGCATTTCTCGGAAAAATAGGAATTTCGGAAATCCGTAAAAAATTTCTAAAACTATAAATCCTCTTTCGAAGACTACAAATACAACAATATATACAAAATTAGAGTGTTATTCTTATACTGAGAAGAAATTGGATTAGCTTTTCTAGAAACTCCATAAAGAAAGGGGAGGTTATGGGAAACACGATAGAAAAAATGGGCGGCGTTGGGAATTGGATTTTAGTTTTTTATTTTTGAAAGAAATGATTTATAGGAAAGAGAATTAGCTATATAAAATAGATATTTGGAATCTGGAACGTTTAGATTACGATGGGGGAAACGGCTAATCAAAGGAAACGCGCATTCTCAGAATATCACTTTTTCAAACCCCTATATCTCAGTTCCCATTTTAGCTAGAAAAAACTTGTCAACTAATAAAATATTTATCTAATTAAGAGCTACATTTTATTAGTTAACAACTTTTTGATATCTCTTGAGGTAGCCAAGATATAAGCGCTCGAAGTGTAGGTTGCTTTGCCGCTGGGTAAGCCCAGTTCTAAAGCACATATCTCCGTTCATGTTACAGCTTTGAAAAAGTGGTTAACTACAAAAATACATAGCTTTTTTAGCGCAACATTTTATTAGTTGACAACTTTTTGATATCTCCCAAGACAGCAAAGATATAAGCGCTTGAAGTAGTATGTTGCTTTGCCGTTAAGTAAGCCCACTTCTAGAACACATATCTCAATTCCTAGTAGAGATACAAAAAAGTGGTCAACTGATAAAATGTTCTAAACAATTATCATTTCAGTGATATCTCCGTTGAGAGACAAGATACAGCTGTTTGAGGAGAGGGAGAAGAGAAGTCTTCGAAAGTGCATATCTCGACGCTTGTTAGAGATACGAAGAAGGTGTCAACTGATAAAATACTTCTCGAGTTGTGAGGAATATTTTCTTAGTTAAAACTTATATGATAGCATTCAAAAAGAATTGAGAAAGTAGAAAAACTATCAAAAACGGTAGAAAAAGAATATCAAAAACATATCGATGAAGTAGTAAATATCAGCTCTATACTTGTGACACATTTCGATTATAAATCCATCATTTCCTTCTTCTCAACGACTACAAAATCCAGAGGATTTGACTTCTTTCGACTACTAGATTTATCTCCTTCTCTCTCTCTCTCTCTCTCTCTCTCTCTTCAAATCAGAAAAAGTCAAATAAAGGTTTTGCACTTCAATTCGTGCGATGATTTCATGTTTCAGACAAGGAGAAGCTATTTTTGAAATTAGAGAGTGCAAGATGAAAATTGCAGGAAAAGTTCAAATGAGATTATAGATTAAAAAAAGAAAGGGAGAGAGAGAGAGAGAGAGAGAGAGAGAGAGATGTCATAAAAGGGACCAGGAAATCAATATAAAAAGATGACGGTATCAGATAAGATAGGCATGCCCCCTTCTCTCCATTTCTCCCCTCTAATTATATGAATCCTTTAATTAATGGCCGCCGCTCACCTACAATCCCTTTAAAGGGACACGCCAGTTTACGTCTTGAAGATCCAAGATGAGGGCACTTTTTGACTGTGTCTGCAAAATTTTCATTTTTTTAGGGAAAAGGAAAAAATGGGGGTAAATTGAAAGTAAGATATCTCGGTTGCCATGAGAAATATCAAAAAGCTGTCAATTGATAAAATATAGAAAATTGAACGGAAAATATTTTACTAGTTGGATATTTTTTTCTAACGTCAGCGAGAACCGAGTTATAGCCATTCTGCGAAACACTAAGTGTCTGGGAAGCAATGTATGTTCAAAGCGCTATAACTCTTTTCCTATTACACGCGCAAAAAAGTTGTCAACTGAAAAAATGTAGAAAATAAACTCACCAACAACTTCTTTGTTGACTTTTTAAAGAAAACTCAAAGGATAACCTAGTTACAGTCATTTTCATGAATAAATAGGTAATTCCTTTCCAAACCCTTATATCTCAGTTCCCATTACTCCTACAAAAAAGTGATCAACTAATAAAATGTGAAGAATGTTATGATACAAAAATCATCAGTTGACAGTTTCCAAGTATCTTCTATGACAAGGGAGATATGACGGTTAGAAGAACGTTCTCTGTGTTTTTTTGAACATGATAAGAGAAAAATTCAAGTTATGATTTATGTTTGAAACACAAAACTGGGAAAGAAAAATCTAAATGACATTAGAAAATAAGAATTTGAAGGAAACGGAAAAAAATAATTTCCATATTGGCAAAAAATGACGTCATAACCGAAAGTTTCAAAAAATCGGGGGTAACCGTTCAAAATGATCGGAATTAAAAAACAGAACAAAAGTCAAAAAGAAGAGGATGTTACTCTCTTCTCTCTCTCTCTCTCTCTCTCTCTCTCTCTCTCTCTCTCTCTCTCTCTCTCTTCCACAGTCTCAGGCAGGCAGGCGATAATCGGTTTGACTCTTCTCTAGGGCAGGTGCCTTCTTTCTCTCTCTCTCTCTCTCTCTCTCTCTCTCTCTCTCTCTCTCTCTCTCTCTCTCTCTCTCTCTTTTGCCTATTCGTCGTATGCTATGTGAGTGTGTTTCGCGCATCGACCTCCCCCTTCGGAACCAACTCTCGGAGGAGAAGGAGACACCAGACACTCTCCTCCCCAAAAAAAGTTTTTTCCGTTCCACTCTCTGCGTCTCTTTATCTCGTTTCTCTCTCTCTCATCACAGATTTTTGACTTCTGGTGTGACGTATTAAACAGAGATAATCTATATTTGAGGGATACCTTCACTAGAAAAAGAAGGGACTTGGCACTGTGCCAAGCGCTAGGTTCTATCAAGTCAGGTAAATCTTGCCCGGTTTCTTCATAACCTTTTCAGCCGCCGTCCAGATTGCGCGCGGTGGTCTAGTGGATAGCGCGCTTGACTAGCAATCCGAACCTAGAAAAAGTCGTCAGTTCGATTCCAGAGACTCAATTTCTTTTTTTTTTAGTGATCTAGTACAAATTATCAATCCTCTTAGGCTATCTTCTACGTCAGAAAGAGGCAATCTTCAAAATGGAATCTTTTTCTGGGGAGCTGCTCATCATAATCTGCCGCTGATTTCTCATTTCCAACAAACACGTGCTTCTTCTTCTTCATCTATTGAAGACGTATACACTGATGACGTCTTCTGAATAACATGTCCTCCTAATGTATGCGTGACCTAGATGCACAGAGGGAGAGCAACAATGTTTATTGGGGGAGAAGGGAGAAGAAGCTGTTCGAACGAATCGACATGGAACGTGATAACAAAAAAGTTCATGGGTGAGAAGGGAGATATCATCTGATTGAAAGAAGAGAATATTAATCCAATGATTTGATAGAATTTGGCAGATTAGTCTCGAGAAATGGAAAAAATGGATGATGAAGAGGGATCAAGGATACTTCCACAATCAGAATGACACCTTTTAGGCTTACAATTAGAATCGTGTTTGGATAATACAGATGTTCATTTCGACTTTTAGTTTGTTAGGAGAGTAATTTGAAAAATGTTTACTCTTATTCACCTCCAATTACAGTAAGAAGCGACATAAATAAGAACTATGAAACTGAAAATCAGGGTACTTTGAAGCCGAATATCTCTTTTTAACTAGACGATATTTTAAAGTGGTCAACTAATAAATTGTAGCATATAATACGCTGAGCATTTTGTTAGTTAACTACTTCTTTGTATCTCTAACAAAAATTGAGATATACTGCTTTAAACTTTACATGTCCAAAAGTGTTTTAAAAAGGTAAATATTTCTCGGGAGAACCTTTTCTTTTCAATTGAAACTTGTAGATAAACCAAGTTTTATACGGGTGTCTCATAATGTTAAAAATCTAATAAGACACTTTTTCAGCTTAAAAACCCGCATATTTTATTTGGAGCACGTAAGGTTTAAAAAAATCGCAGGATCCTGAGATAGGGTAATTAAAGCTGAATATCTCTGCTGCATACCGTTTTTTGTGGCCAGAAAACGACTATTCATTGAAAAAAACACTTACGGAAAAACAATAAAATAAAATTTGTTACCAAAAAGTCAGAAATCTAGAGAAATTGGATCAATAGATCTCTTTAGAAAGTCTAGACCTGATTCAGATAAATAACATTACTTTTAATAAATGTATCTCGGTTCAACTTAGATATGCAAATAAGTTGTCAATTAAAAAAATGTAGCCCACAATTAGCTGAGCATTTTCTTAGTTGACAACTTTTTTGTATCACTAACAGGAATTAAGATAAAATGCTTCAAACTAACTAAACCGACAAAATGTAAGAAAACCTTCGTTATCCGACAAAACTTTTGCCGGAAAGTCCATTATAATCGACAAAAGTAGCTTCAGTGTGCCGACTAACAGTGCAACAAAACGACTAGTCTATCGGAAAGTCAGAAATCTACAAAACGTGGGCTTTGATCAAAATTCCTAGGCCTAGACCTCTCTTGCCCTTCTAAAAGAAAAAGACAAAAGTTCTGCAAAAATGCGGGATTGAAACCTATAAAAATGAACATTGGCGTCTTCTTTTACTCCAAGCAGTTTCTCTCTCTCTCTCTCTCTCTCTCTCTCTCTCTCTCTCTCTCTCTCTCTCTCTCTCTATCCCCCTCGTGAGTGTTGGAGGACCGCCGAGCCACACGAAGAGAGATAGTGTGTGAAATGAAGAGAGTATTAGAGATAGAAAGTAAACAGATACTACGTCACATAGAATTAGTTAAAATAAAGAAGAGATGATCCAGAAATAGATATCAGACACGAACTCATTAACATTTTTGGAGGAGGGAGGAGCCCAGGTAGGAAGAAATGTTTTGATTAGAGTCATTTGGAGATGAATTTCTCGAGAAAAGGGTGGAAAAAAGTAGGAAACGCTTGAAAAACCGGAAAATTTTAACAAGCGGAATTTTAGAAGAAGGTACTGTGAAATGAGCTTCGGAAAATAGTGCAGAGTGAAAAATAGAGTTTGCTTAAAGTTTCATATCTTCTTACCCAATAAAGATACAAAGAAGTCGTCAACTAGTTAAATATTTATCTAATTAGGAGCTACATTTTAATAGTTGACAACTTTTTTTATCTCTAAATATAACAGAGATATGCAATGTGAAACTAGGTGACACTCAGCCCAAGGTTACCGTGGTCCGACGGAAGTTAGTTGTTCGGAAAAACGACTATAACTTGATTCTTATTGAAGATACAAAAAAGTTTTTAACTGAGGGAATGTTTATCAGATTAAGTGCTATGTTTTGATAATTAACGCTTTTTTGATATCTTTCACGAGAACGGAGATATATGGCCTCGAATTAGGAGGAAATTTTCAAGTTGTACTGTATAGATAGTGTCAAATTTAAAAATTATCTGGAGCTGATATTCTTATTTTTCAAATAATAATTAACTTTTGTAGAACTCAAATGTTAAAAATACATAATCAAACTTTGATTTAAAAGATTTTCTGATAGTGGTTCAAAAATCATTATAATATCCCAAAGAGAGCAAAGAGATATAGGACTGTCTCCAGCCTAGTTACAGTAAAACGCCCACAACCCCGTTCCCTTTAGAGATACAAAAAAGTTGTCAATTAACAAAACGTTCATCTTGTAAAGAGCTATTTTTCCTCAGTTGAAACTTTTTTTGTATCTCTTACGATAATCGAAATATACTGTACTATTTAGCCATATACAGATTTGGCCTTAAGTTTATATAAACTTATGGCCAGCACTTTATATCTTTTTCTAACCAAATTTTACCCCTCAAAACCTCAATTACCTACAGGAAAAGAAAGGGGTTACAACCTCTAAAAAAAAGAAACATGACATCATGTTCTTCTTCAAATAGTTAGCCGGGCGGGCAATCGTCGGAAAGGACATTCCTCCGCGCGGCACGGTCAATGACGTAATATACCTGGATGATGAAATAGAGAAGATGCATCTGTGCTCTATTGAGAATCTACTGTATCTTCTGAACTACTAATATGTTTTTTGCTCTTCTTGTTTTCATATTCCTATTTCTGTTTATGTACCGGAAAGATGACGCAAATCCGGTTTCCTTCTCTCATATCTTTTAGAAGACTAGTTGATATCACACATTGGTTTCCTAGGCCACCAAAAGAAAACAAAAACGAAAAAATAAAAAAAGGAAAAAAAGAAAATGATCGGAAGGAAAAAGGTCTCTCCTCCATCGACATTTAAATGCACCCTTTTTGACGAGAAAACGACAGATTTTGAAAATTATATGGGTTGAAAGAGTGAGTGAAATCGATGGATATTTACTTCTTTTTCAGAAAAAACTTTCGAAATCTGGGGAAGAGAAGGGATTTAGAGGAGAGGGGCTCAGAAAAAGGATTCTATCAAACAAAGAGGATTCTAAGGGGGGGAAGAACTTTCATTGCTTTTGTGAAGTTACTGACGCTATTCTTTGGTTCCATAGTGGTTTCATTTTTTAGAAGAGAATCTGGAGACTCATTGCATCTTTATCAACTAAAATTTCGTGCGATCTCCATAAAGTCACTAAATGTGCTAATTGCAGATTGAAGAAAAGGAGACGCAGAAAAAGATTGTACTTCTGAAACTATATCATTTGGGAACCTCAAGTTATTTGAGAAAAAAGAAAAAGGTCAACGGGAATGTTTCGAAAAGTTGTGAAATCTTGACTCAAGGTTGTCCAGAATAGGTTTTTGAATCTATGGGATCTAAAATACAGTATAAGAATTGCATTAGGACAAAATTTGAAGCGGAGAGACGAAATTAATACAGTATCTGGAATTCTAGAACATTCTACAGACTAGTCGATTTTCACATACGGGATAGTACATACCAGAGTTGTATGGAATGAAAATTTCCAGTTCTGGAATTTGGAATTTGGACAAAATCTAGCGGTTTTTGAAAAAAAATTGAAATTTTCGATGAAATTCGTGTATTTTTAAAGGGTTATTCTTGAAACATTTCTCTTAATTTTACATGGAATTTGGAATTTTTTCACAGTTCAAAATAGAATTTGGAATATGGAATTTAGATTCCATACAACTCTGCTACATACATATATTAAAAATAAAATATCTCGAATCCCTAAAAAAATAATTTTTTTAGCAGCATTTGTCTCTGTTTCCAATGGAGATATCAAAAAGTGATCAACTAACAAAATGTACTTCATCTCAATAAAAACATTTCATTAGTTGACTACTTTTCATTATCTTTATCAGGAACCGAGATAAATGTCGCTAAAGTTGAATTACAGGGGTACAAGACTATTACAGGTTTTATGGTGGTTGACAACTCTTTGGTATCTCTACTAAAAAACTGAGATATACTACTTTTTGAACTTTGAGTTTTTTGCAACTCCAATAAGAGACTTGAAATAAAAATATCTCCGTTCGTAGAAGAAATACAAGGCAATTATCAACTGAGAAAATCTTCACTGTAACATGAGCAACATTTCTTCAGTTGACACCTACATTCTATCTCTATTCAGAACCGAGATATTCCGTTCTGAATAATCAGATAAGGAAAAGAAATGAAGGGAGCTTTTGATAAATCCTTTTTCAGTTTAAAAAAATCCGATTCAAAATGGAAATGTATCACAAAGAAAATGGGGTTCTCTTCTTCAAAAAACTGAGAAGAAACGGAGAGAAACGAAGAAAAGCATGCTTCGCCCTCCCCTTTCGATCACTTATGTACTTAAACAAACGAATGGATGATGATGAAAAGGGAACACAAAAGGAATTGAACGAGAGAGAGAGAGAGAGAGAGAGAAAAGAGTATACGTTCATACGAAATGTTTCGAAATCATCAAGATACCAGAGAGTTATCTGAGGAAACGGGAGCATCTTAATATGAGCAAAATGAGGAAAAGGGTAAATGTCAAAGTGTGCAAAACATGATGATTGTTGTTTTGCTACTACTATTAAAAATTGATGAAATTTTATATTAATTTTTTGAGAAAAAAAACCGGGAAATTATTTTTGGAAAACGGAAATTATTTTCTTGGAATTTGAAAAGTGTTTTTTCAAATAGTGATATCTAGTTTCCCATTTGTGATTTCAAAAAGGTGTCAACCGATGAAGTATTAAGAATTGTATTCTGAGCAATTCATTAGTTGACTACTTTTTGATAACTCAAACAGGAAGCGAACTAGGGGCTTCTGATCAGAAAGTACCTTTTTCTTGTGATGGAGAACAGTATACGGTACAAAAACAGTTGTATCTCAATTATGATTGACTTTTTCTAAAATGGGTCAACTATAGAAATGTTAATGAATAATTTGAAAGTAGACTAATTCTCAGAAATTCCAAATAAAAATGATCGAATGAGAACAAACATCGTCTGTGTCGGGTATTAATTAGAGACGAAAATGCTGTCGGAAAATAACGAAAAACCTATAATTTTCGTTCAAAGTGGCTAGAAAATTCCAAATTTTGTTGGGAAACGGTGTAGAGAAAGCTCAAAGAAGTCGAGAGTTGGAATGTGCGAATGATCAGAATTCTCCTAGAAAATGAAAATGAGATTTGATTTGAAATCAGCATCATCTCAGATTTCCAATAATAGAAAAATGGAAAAAGGCTTGGCATAGGGCCAATTAACACAATAAAATCCCTAAAACCAACAAAAAAAGGCTTCAGGGAAGCCGCAAAAATGCATAATAAGCTTAAAATTCCATTCTAAAACAGAAAAAGAAACTTCTAGAACCCCTAACTAAAAGGTTAATCAAAACCAGAAAAAACTCTAAAAATAGGCTTAAATTGAGCCTCAAACCCTCAGAAGTGAAAGAAAAAAGACTAGAAACTCCAAAACTAGGCCTAAAACAAGCCTAAATCGAGTCTTCGAAACCCCAAAATTAGGCCAGAAATAGGCCTAAATCAACATTAAAAAACCTTGGCACAGAGCCAAAAAACCGTCTAAAAACGTTCTAAAAGAGCAGGCTAAAACAATGGAAAAAATAAGAAAAGGAAGGGAAAGTGCGCAATAAATGAATCGGTTCGGTGTCTCCAAAATGACTCTTTTTTCTCTCTTTTCCCCTTCTCTCGTTTTCTCTGCGTCTCTTCTCCTCACACGTGATCTTTCTCTTTAGTCACTTCGTTCTGTTTCACATCTGTTTAAACGGGGAGGGAAGAGAACGGCAATAAATAGTGTGGAGATGATGGAGACGCAGAGAAAGAAGGGACAGCTGATAGCGGAGAGAGGGAAGAGGCGCAGATAGGTGGAGAAAGAGGGGAATGATGAAATGTTGTTTGAACTTTTGAGGAGGAATAAGTTCAGAGAGGGGGATACTGTAGTTTCTGAAAAGAGATTTCATCCGGAATAAAAAACGATAGATACAATGGAAAATAAGAGGTTTTTCAAGGGGGAGGAGGAGGATAACAAGAAGTTCTTATTGCTGCTGGAAGAGGATAATTAAGGAGAATATTACATGATTCTGAATTGGAATTATTAAAAAGAATAGATGGGGAAACAGAAAAAGGAGGAAATAATAATAATAAACAAGAAGAAATAGAATAAAACAATAGGGGAAGAAGAGAATATTAAAACATAGAAATTGAGTTTAAAACTTGAATCTATTCGATTTTTTCCGGTTTTTTCTGGAATTCAGAGACAATCGAAGTGCAGGAGAAGGGGAATAAGACAAGGGGATTTCAGACTAAATCACTAGAGAAGGAAGAGAAATGATAAAAGAGGTGGAGGATCAGACGAGATTCGGATTCGGATCCGATGGACTTGGAGTTCGGAGAACTGGCGAATGGGGGAATAGTTCTTCGTCTGGAAGTGGCATGTAGTTTGGATCCTGCAAAGAAAAAAGGAATGAGATTGATACGTGGATCTACAGTAACTCTATGGACTACTTTAATCTGAGGATACTGTAGCCCAATCTAGCAGTTTTTCATTTTTGAAGGCATCATTGCTGTGAATCTAACTAAAGGATTACTGTAACTCTTTTTCTAATTCATAAAACAAAAAACTCACCGGAATCTGAAATCCGTTATCCGAAAACTGATTATCACCCAAAAGTGGATCCAACAACTCTCCGGCGTCATCATAAAACGCGTTTTCCGGCGAATTTTTCAACGCCAGCGGGTACTGAGAGTTCTGTTGTCCCATTTGCCCATTTCCTCCATTCATTCGTTGATCATCCAAATGGAAGTGTTGCTCATCGTCATCATCATCCGGCAGATTGTCTCCGAATGCATCCCAATTCGAATTGCTGACCATATCGCGAAGAGAATCCATTGAAGTATCCATTCCATTCAGATATTCCTGAAGTTCCTGGGATAGCTGTCGATCGAACGACGGCGAGAGACCAAGAGTCGGAGAATATAGATTCATGTGTGGATCCTGTTGATCTTCTATTGCCATAAGTGACTTTTGAGGTGTCATTGACGGCTGTTGTTGAGGTGGCTGATAGGTCAATTGGGCAGGCATCGTGTTGTAATTGTAGTTGTTCGATGGATTCCCTTGATATTCTTGTGGATTCTGAAACGTGGCGGATGGATTCAAGGGCATTCTGTAGGCGTCGCTCACCACCGTCTGCGCCAGATTCCTGGACGCCTGCTTATAAGGAGCTCTCTTCTGTGCCGTTCTTCCAGATGACGTCGACGGTCCAGATCCATTCTGAATTCCAGAAGACATCTGATGTCCTTGATAATCTCGTTTCGTCGTACTTCTATGCACATTCTCATGAGTCAGCGGCCCGGATCCCAGATACATTTCCTGTGGCTTCTGCTCCTGAACCACTCCATTCTGCATTTGTCCATTGCTCAGCGGCTGCGATATGATCGGATGGGGCGACGCTTCACGGGAATCTGTCGCATCCGAATATCGGCTACTCTGAACTCTCTCCGTGTATTCTGGGAACAAATCATTAGCTCCACGTCCAGCAGGAGAGTTTCCAAACTCATCGGTGACTTCTGAGATCAGTGGTCCTCCATGATCATTGTTGGCAAATCGACGAGTAAACGGCTCTTGTGACTCCCGTTGGAGGGATTCCAGGAGTTCGCAGACGTCTTTATACGGTCCCTCATCCGATGAATTCATTCGTGTTCGTTTGTTCGGCGTCGCTCCGTTATTCGCTCCGAAATCAATTTCCAAGACGCCTCTGGAAGCACTTTGAAATTCGTTAGAGGGAATTAAAGCTCTAAAAGATTCCTACCTCTTCGCCACTCGTTTCGACAGCCCTGGCTGCATAACTGAGACGAGGAAATGTAGAAGTTTCTTGAAATATTGTTGCTGTCGGGCGTGTTGTTGTCGCATCGCTCCCATTTGATTCCACATTTCACGGTTCTCTCTGAAACAAGACAAATGAGATAGGAAAGAGTGGACGGAGCCTACTTTGTCAGTTTATTCATCTTATCCTCCATATTCTTCGCTTTGTCTCGTATCGATCGCATTTCCGACATTACGATATCCAAATTCTGTTGTGTCTGCTCACTGACCTGTTTCTCTTCCACTGTTTTCGCCGATTGCTGAAATGATTTCTAAAGATTTTTAGCCTGGAAGATCAGGAAAACTCACTTTTCTCTTAATCTGTGTCAACAATTCTGGACGTCCCTGAACGAAACACGGATGACTGAATTCCAAATGATCTTGATCTGATTCAGTTCGTGTTAGGCCTCCTTGAGAGAGTGGAGTCATCTTTCGGAAGCCATCTGAAGAATCCTCTATTAGAAGAGCACGGGGAATTTCTGAACTTACACATATTCAACTGCCGAATCAGACTATTCAGATTGTTGTGTTTGAAAAAGTGAGGAAGGACATTCCGACAAAAAGAATATGGATCGGCGATGTGGAAACTGGCTCCTGACTCATCCCAATGGACTATCGGCTGAAGATGCGCATCGTCGACGATATTCCACAGTTTTATAAGGAATACAGGGAGTTTATCCTCATCCAATTTGAATTGCTGATTCCCAGTGCCTCCTGTGATGCTTTGATTATTCTGAAACTGAGATATGGTTGGATTTAGAATCAAGAAGACAGGAACTCACATCCGAATACGAGTTATTCATCACTTCCTCTATCGTCACCGACGACATTCCTCCTCCCTTCTTCCCAGTTCCTCCACCTCCACTTCCATTCTGACTCCTTTGGGTCTGTTGTCGTGGTGGCGGTGGCTGTTGAACGTATCGTCGTGACATTTCTTGCTTCGGTACACGCATCAGTTGTTGTTGTTGCTGCTGATTTGGATTCATTTTACGAACCACTGAGAAGACGCGATATCTGCTGAAAGAAGTGGAATGAAAGAAACGGCAAGAGAAACGGTTCGGAGAGACGATTTTCAGAATTAAATAGGGTCGAATGAAGAAATTCTGATGTTTTTCAGCAAGAATGAATCACCACGTGGATCTCAGAGGAAATTGAATTTTCGCTGCGAGACCCACTTTCCTCAAATATGATTCTTTGATATCTCTGACCAAAGCTACAAACCAAAAATCAAAAGTTTCCTCTCTCATTTTATCTCGATTAACCCTCTCTTCAAAATCCCCCTTCATACCTTGGCTTATTGTTATTAATAGAGTGATGACTAGTCGGATACAATGTAGTAGATCTTGGATTCATTTTCGAATATGAATAGTATACTAATGTAGGAAGAATTAGTGTGAAAAGAGGGAGATAATTGGGAGTTGAACTCTTTTTTCTCCAGTTCGTTGCACACACTATGTGTGTGTGTGTGGGTTGAGGAGATTTCCGGAGAAACACACCGCTTTGGAAGCTCTTCTCTCTCAGCCGAATGTCTATTGTGCTCTATTTCCCTCGTTAATCTCTCTAGCACTCTCTCCAGGTACAACACTCTCTCGACTAGTCCGATATTTCGGACAGACGAATGTTTCTTGAGATGATCTTGCCGAGATGAATTGGATGGAGTGGAGCTTCTTCTTCTCTCCTCCAATGCATTAGATAGTATCCCATTGTGAATAATTCGGAGTCTCGTTTGTCCTTTGAGGACAGATGGACATGATATTACACACCAGACAGGGCAGATAGCAGCAGCAGATGATCATTGATTATTAATTCGAGAGCAGCATTCGCGTTTATCGCCGAAGAAGAGTGCCAGAGAGAATTGGTTTCTTCGAACGTCTTTGCAAGAAATCTACTTGTTTTCCTAGCGATAGGCTTAATTACCGGGTAAGAAGCCTGCCGAAAATAAAAAGAACTGCTTATTTCTTTTGAATTTACGAGTCTTTTTCATGTCCTTTAACCTGTTATACTCTACTTTTTAATTAAAACTATTTGTGAGGTTCGGGAAGTGAAAACGATGGAAAACCATCATAACCCCGACATACAATTTCGCGAAGAAGCTACAGAAAATATTAAAAACGAGTTAAGGGTCGAAAATGGCTACTTTAGAATTTTTAAAAATAATTTTAGCTTGATAGAAATCTGTTTATAAATTTAGGTACTTCGACAGCTTTTAATTCTCTTTCAAATATGCTCATTCCCTCAAAAAGTATCTAATTCCTTCATATTCTGTCGATTTTCTATCAATTTCTGTCCAAAATCCCAGCAAGATCAACGTAATCAATCACCTGCTACGCCTTCTCACATGACCCGAAACTATTGCGAAATCGCGATTTTCTAGAACATTCCGCCGATTTTTTTTGACTTTTTGGGCTCATTTTGAAGCTAATGAGATGAAAAATGTCCAGAAATCGATAGAAATGAAGGAAAAAGCAAGAAAAACGAGGAAAAACGGTGAAAACAGGACAAAATGAGAAAATCGTGATGAAAAAAATAATACGTTGTACAGTGGAGCGCACTTGCCGCATTTTGGGGAGGGAAAATAAGGCAAACTTCAAGAGGTGAAAAGAGGTGATAAGAGAGGGAAAAATAGGAAATTTTTGTGATTTGTTATCAAATTAGAGATAAAAGAAGCCGATAAAACAGAAATATATCAAAAATATGGACGAAAATCAATTTTGTTTGTTTTCTTGTTCCACTAAAAAAAACTAGCAACTCAATGTTCAATGAGCAAGAATTGTAAAAAGAAAACACGCAGAGAACCAACCAAAAAGAGAAAATATAGACGGAAAAAATGAAAAAAATAGGAGAAAAAAGAGAAAAAAGTGGCAGCTGGTCAGTTGGCCTTCGAAAAAAAAACAGAAAATGGGGGATGAGACAGACGGTAAGAAACTAATCGTATTCATCGAAAAAGAATGGAAATTAAGAGGAAAGTGGCAGATGTTCAACACAGAAAAAAAACCATTTTTCTTTGCGTTTTTTGAATATTTTGAACTCGAATCACATCAAAAAGGGGGTCTTCATATGGTCAGAAATATACTTTTAAAGGAAAGAAAGCGAATCAACACAGCTTCCTACGTCTTTCGATTTCAACGTCAACGGCCGGCTGGCCCGCTTAAAACCACCACGTACTTGATCTCACATCCATTATCCTATCAGGATCTTCTCTTCCAAACATCATCACGACGTCATCTGTCGTCCCCCTTCACTCTATTTTTGCAATGTTTTCTCTTCATAACCACTCTCACAGAGAGGGGATTAAACGTGCGATTTTTGATATCTGTATAGTTTATTCGGAAGTTATTCAAACATGGACTATGAATTTGAAGCTAAAGATATTTTTGTTCGGGTTGCACGAAGAGATCTATGATGAATGTGTCTTGGGATTAGTAACATCAAAAACTTTAAAGTGGCTTCATCATCCAGCTAACCAAAAAAAGCAAAAAACATCAGCCCAATGCGGGGCTCGAACCCGCGACAACCAGATTAAGAGTCTGGTGCTCTACCGACTGAGCTAACCGGGCGGCGAGGTCCTAGATTGCAGAGGGCGTAGAGGAATAGCACGCGCCCTTGTTTCTATCTTGCCTGCCAGCGTATTCATTTCTCTGCGTCTCTCCAGCCCGCCGCCACTCGCACCTCCACGCGAGCCCGTGTTTTGTCGGTACACGCATTGAATGACTCGGCTCGTTTTTCTTCTCAATTTGGTTTTTACCCTGATTACCAAGGTAATTTGGAGTTCCGACCTTTCTTTCGAGAGAGTGTCTAGAACATTTTCTAATTTTTGGACTAGCCTGGCCGCCATCACTCGCTCCGCTCGTTCCGGCGGCCAGGCCAGACGCGTTCCGCGTGTTGAGCTTTTTGTATTCAAATCATTTTAATCATGATACTATTCCTCTAAAAATACCGAACAGAACTTTTTTTAACACCCCAAAAAACTCTTTTTATTTCCATATCGCTTCGCGCGCGCGAGGAGAGACGGGGACCTATAGAAATGCAGCGACCGACATCGAAACGGGCTCGCGTTGGCCACTATTGTTTACGTGTAGAGACGACCACTTTGCCCCTGGGAAGGTGAACATTTAGTACTGAAAAAGCACTAAAATGACCGTAAAAAATTCCAAAGACTAAATTTTTAAAATCTAAAAATAGGGGCATAATGCGGCCAACTTTTCCTATCTTTTGGTCAAAAAATTATGAAAATCGGTCGAGTAGGAGCTGAGAAACTGCTTTCGACATCTGGACACACACACGCACACACAGACACACAAAAAATGTCGACCTCATACTTTCGCAGTTTAAGAGAGAGGGCAGACTAGCTTTTGAGCCCTAACGGGCTCAAAAGCTAGGCGTGGCTATGCCACGCGTTGTGCTCTGCTCCTAAGTTGAAAGCTTCTATGTGTTTCTGAGTAAACTATAACTTGAGCTCGGGTTATAGGAGCTGAAAGTATGAACAGAGCAGTTTTTATTTTATAAATTTTTATTTCATTTTAGATTTAAATTATTAAAAAAGTTTACAATTAAAAAAATTAGAAATTAAAATGATTTATTCATCCTCGAGTTTGTCACTTCCTTCGGCTGGTCTCTAACTGAACTTGATCTGAACCTTTCCACCATGTTATTGAATAGGTCTCGAATCCCACGACGTCCGGTGTTCTGCAATTCGTCTTCGATGGGTCTGTCGCGCAGCACTTCCTTGTAAACGACATTCTTCACGAGGATGCCTCCACCGACTGGTCTGTCATCCGCTCTTCGGTGAATCCGCTTCGTATGCCACAACTTGAAATCGGATCCTCGTTGAACTCTCGACATTGCCACGTAGAGTTGTCCATGTGAGAAGACTGGGGAGTGAAGAACAAGTCCGCATCTTGATAGTGTCTGGCCCTGGCTCTTATTGATCGTACATGCATAGGCAAGTCGAATGGGGTACTGCAGACGGCTGAATCCGCAGGACTTGGCTCCCTTCCCAGTTGGCGACATGTTCATTCGATGGAGGAACATGTGATCCGGCGTGTTCTCCATCTTGTTGTTCACCGTGCAACGAATGATATCATCTCCGAAAGACTGGATCGTGAGGCGAGTTCCGTTGCACAATCCTTGCTCAATTGATATGTTTCGAAGCAGCACGACTTGAGCACCAACTTTCAAACGGAGCAGGTGTGGCGGCATTCCTTGTGGAGTCTCTGAGGCGAAGGTTGCTGGGTCGACATCAAGCGCGCTGTTCTTGTCGACAGTGTCCCTTGCATAAAATTCTCGAACTTCTCCATTGAGCTTTGAGAGTACCACGTCGTTCAATCGGAGAGCCGTCTTGTTATCGACTGTCAGAAGTGCGGCCGACATGGTTGATTTGATGTTGTTGACATTCGGGAAAACCCAATCAGCCAAGTCCAGCTCTGTTCCTCTCTCGACGTTCTCCTCTGGAACTTTGACCATGTGCCTCACCGGATTTTCCCATCCAGTTCCATCTCCAATTTTCAAAATCTGCTCGGCAAAGACCGGATCGTTGATGGCTCTTTGATTGGAGAACAGCTTGAATTTCTCAAATTCGTTGAAGAGCAGCGAGTTCTTGAGGGTGTACTTGACGACTCCGAATCCTTTGGCACTCTCAACAATCGGCAGAATTTGACGCCAGTCACCTCCAAAGATCATCAAAACTCCTCCGAATGGTAAAGTGTTGTCCTTCAGCTGTTGGAAGAGGATGTTCACTGCATCGATGATCCTTCGGTCCGTCATGCACACTTCGTCCCAAATGATGCAATCTGTCTGGGAGAGCTTCTCGGCTTCTGAACCACTGAGCGAAACTCTGCAAGTCATCACATCGGAAACTTCCAAGGGAATCGAGAATTTTCGATGGGCGGTGCATCCGTTGGGGAGAAGACAAGCAGCGATTCCGGTATGAGAGACACATACTACTTTCCTTCCTTTTGCAGACAGGAGATTGTAAATGGTCCGATAACAAAACGTCTTTCCTGTTCCACCGGGTCCATCCACGAAGAGGAGTCGTTTGCGATCCTTAGCCTCATCCAACTCCAATGCACGGTCGACAAACTTCTTTTGTTCCGGGTTGAGCTTTGAGTACATCTGTTTTCCTTCCGTCTCGTGCTGGTTTCGGTCGACTCTGACTGCATCCGGATTGTCGTAGTCTCGTGCCGGATCAATTGGCGGAAGTACATTATCGTTGTAGGAATCGCCCAACTCGAAATCTTCCAATGTCATTCCATGGCGTGCGAGTAGGAACTGTATGTGCCTCAGTGCGTGGGCCTTCTTCTGCTCGTCGCTCCAGTGTCTGCCGGTATTCACCAACTGCTCCCAGTGATCTTCCCATAGCTCCAGCGGGTTCGACGGCGCACAGTGAGCCAAGATGCTGACGAAAAAGCGGCGGCAATCGAGTGGACTTTCCGTTTTCGCGATTTCATCGAGAGCACTGTGCCACTCAGCGTCTCCGTCCATCAATCCTCGTGCTCGTGCTGCTTGCAGACAAGTGTCGTAGACCTTTCCTCGATACGTCCTCAATTCCTCCCAGCTCTTCGGACCTCTCACGTTCTGAGCCAAAAGTCGAGTGGCAAACAATCCAAGGAATTTTGGCTGGGGAGCTTGAATTCGTCCCATGATTCGATGCGAATAATCTTTTCCTCGTATAATAAATTCTTGCCTCTTCACATCGAATCGGTAATACGAAAGCATCTCCGGCATTGTGAGGTCCGTTGTTGATTTTCCGTCGGGGAAGGTTTCTGGGTTCTGATTGGCTTCGAACCAGGCGGCCATCATTCCTCTCGGCTTTCTCCCCAACATCTCTCCAACTTCAGCTGTTGACACTCCACGAAGCATGAATGTGAGATCCTTGTTTTCTTCGTGGATATAGCCGCGGTGAACAGTGTGGGAGCTACCGTGCATCGGGAAACCAGAAATTCTCCACGCTGCCTCACATGATGTCATCGCCGATAGATCCATCGTGTAGCTGCTTTCGTTGAGAGCGACCCGTACCTCCCTTCGAAGCTGAACTCCAGCTCTTTCCATCATCCGGTCGGCTTCATTTTGTCGCTGTATCTTCTTAGCTTCGGGCAACTGTTTGGGGACGAACACATTCCTGGCCAAGACCATCGCATCCGGAGCCACATATCCTATCTTCGCCGTTTCGGTGCACTCCAGAAGAACTCGATCGGCTCCTTTATGAATGTATTTAAACATATACTTCATAGTCTTGATGGAGGAGACGATTTCCACGTTCACATGGCAATTGTATTTTGTGAGCAGGTAAGGGTTGTGCGAGACAACGTACTCATCGCCAGCAAAGTACACCTGATTGTTCTTGTGGATGATGTACGAGTTTCCAGAGTTCCTCTTGTAGTCCGGATATTGGTTATCGCAGAGGACTGTGTGGTCGGTCAACTTCTTCGGGAATCCCTTGTTGCATTGTTTCCAGTGAGGCTTCTTCTCGAGATTGCAGTAGGCTGTTGGGATTCCTTGGCACGGCTGGTGTACCATAAAAGACCGGACTGCATTGTAGTAGCGTTTGCTCTGAAAATTGAAAAAATAAAAATTGATAAAATTAGAATATATAAAACTCACAGCTTCAAATGCTTTGTCCGTTGGGAAGTCTTCTGGTTTCGGCTGCTTTGGTACCTCTGCGGAGATGATCTCGTCGACTTGTTCTGCACTCGTGATTGCTGTCTCAAGGGAGATGAGGAGATGGCAATGGGGCATTCCACGTTGCTGGAATTCCACGGAGTAGTTGTACCACTTGATTGGTCCAAAAATTCCGGCCTCTCTGATGTACTTTCCGTTATGCTTTGAAGATTTCTTTGCTTTTCCAAGTACATCTTCAAGGAAGATTTCGAACTTCAGCTTGAACACTCGGTTGACAAACTCCGGAATGTCCGACCAGTCACACTTATTCGCCTCACATTGCCTTTTGATCTCCGGCCACATCGGGTTTCCAGTGAATGTGATGAAAAGGTGCGGACTCCCGAGAGTATTTGAGATTGTCACGGCACTCATCACTAATTCTTTCTGGTACTTGCTGGTTCCAGGAACGGTTGCCGGCATTGTGACGAGCATTCCAATCTTCTTCTTTCCGTCGAATTTCTTATCAAGCATTTTCGATAAATGCTTTGAAAGTTCACTTCTATTTGTCACTGTGGGGAATTCGGCCCTCTTCTCGGTCAATGCTGCCATTCTCATCTCTCTGATTCGGCATGCCAAATCAATGATGTAGAGTTGTCCAAGAGTTCGTCCTCGACCTTGGTATCTGCATGAGATAGATATACGCGCCTGGAGTTGGAACTTGGCATACTCCGCGAGGCTAACGTGCTGACGGAAGCCGACGTTTTTCACTCGTACTCCGTCGTTGCTTTTTCCGAGAGCAGTCTTCTCAGCGTCGTGTTCGTCTCCATAACAGACATCCTCGTCCTCATCTTCGTTGACCTCGCGTTCCGGGATCACGCTTTGCTCCGTTGCCTGGATCTCTTCTCCACGAGCCGTTGGAATGTTCGTCTCGAAATCGGCACCTTCGAAATGCTCATAATCGTCCAAGTAATCTTCATCTTCTTCCAATTCCTCTTCCTGCTCGTCATCATCATCATTACTTTTCAAATCATTGAATGCATCGGAGTAATCGTCGGTGCCATCTCGATAACGATCGACGATTTGCTCGGGAGTGGTTGAACCGCTGAGTCCACAATGCTCACCGTCATATCTCAACATCTGGTCATGTTCTTCAGACATCAATTGGAATGGGTTCGAGTCGAAAACAAAAGGAATTTCTTCGCGGCGTTTTTTCCTGTTGACCATCGGATACAGTTCTCCTCTTCTTTCAACCATTTCGACATTTGGCAGCATTCCAACTTAGTTCTCATCAACAGGTTCATTTTGTAAATCCTCGAGAATTCCACGTTCCAGAATTTCGTCATCGCTGAACTTCTCCGGATCGTCTTCGATGCTGTCGTCATCACTCGAACTCGATAAACCAGCATAATCCGACAAATGAGATTTGTCTGTTCTCTTGCTTGTCTTTCTGCTGTATGTCATCTCCTCCACAATCTCCCGAATGACATCGTCCTTGTCCAAATCGTAGTAGTCAGCTGGATTTTCTCCTTGTTCTCTGAGCTCAGCCAAATGAGTTTTGACGCGTTCGATGAAGAGAGGGATGTTCTTCTGCTTCTTCTTGTTCAGCCGGGTGTACTTGTGCAAGCCCCATCCTCCAACAGCATCAGGGAAAAAGAGCGGGTAGGACATTTGATCGCACATGTCACTATAGATGGAGAGAGGCTGTTGTGGCGTCTCCGGGTTCTTCGGATATATCTTGAGGCCTCTCGGAAGCGGAATCATGTCATCCGCGTTCCAAGTGTAGGCGACAGAAACATAGCTCTTTCCCATCCGACTTGGCCTCGCGTAAACTCCATTGTGCGCTTGAAGGGCTTTGATCTGGTCGTCGTTTAGTTCTCCAGGGGGAACAATGCGGAAATGAATCTTGTTGTTGTCGAGCAGATCTTTCGTCGCATTGTCCTCTCTCAGCTCCTTTTCGATTTGACTCATCGACTTGTAGGCTTCATACAATTTGTTGTGTTTATCCATATATTTTTGAATGTCCACAAAGATCTTCTTCAAATTTCTATTGTATTTGCCTTTGACTCTGCTCATCCGTTCCGCTGCGATTCCTTCGTTTGTCATGTTGAGAGTGATGAAATTTGCAAATGCTGGACGATCTTCGTTCCGTGCATAGATGGCAGATGGGTGGCAGCTGATGATTCCCTTATTCTTGAACGACTGAACTCCTCCGCGTGCCTGCGAAACACGGTCGTACTGGATACTCGCCATGGAAAACAAAGAGTTCGCTTGCAGAAGGACCGGTCTGTATGCCTTATCGAAGATCTGGTCCACTTCTTTCGGCATCTTCTTGATCGGTGGGATCCAAATGGAGCCAGACTTGCAACAAGAGTAATTCTTCTCGCCTTCAAAAAGCAGGGCTCCACAAAACGGACAAGGGACTATTGGATCTCCGATGTCGAGTGGTTCGGGGTACTTTTCTTTAAGTGGATCCTTGTCGGTCGTCTCGATGAATGACAAGTCCGGCGAGTCATAAGGGTCGTATGGGGCCCTGTCGAAGGGCACATTGAATCTTTGCAACTTCAAGTGTTCCAGCATCGAGCGCAAAAACTCATCGACCGAAACATCTCGTCCATCCTCTTTCTCCCACAGTGCTTCAGTGACATCGATAACATCCATGTCCGGAATTCGTTGGTAATTCAACATCATGATGAACGGGGAGTATTTCCGGAAGTAACGATTTCGCAGTGTCCGTTCTTGTTCCAAGTCTTTGGAGAAGTGTCGAATGTACCTGTTCGCATCAAGAGCATCCATACACTTGTCAAGAACTCGTGTGGCTTCTGTGTGTTCTGCGTCATCGTTACCATTCTTGGTCTTCACGAAGTTCTCATCGGCTTCTTGGAAGTCTTTCATTAGATGCTTCGAGTGCTTGTCCTTGTCCTTATCCGATTCGATGATCTTGTCGTATTCGGCTGGGTTGTAAGACTCGGGTGCAATCTCTTCGCCAACAGCTTTCTCGAGGTTTCCTTCATCGATGATTCCGGTCAATTTTTCTTGCTGATCTTGAAACAGTGTTGTTCGAGCATCCATCCACAGTTTGACGCGCTTCTGGAGCTTGGCTTTCTGTTGTCTCACACTCTCTACGAACATTGCCTTTCGACCTTCGGGCATCCTTGGTACCACAGTTGGCTTGAACTTGGGGATGGCGTTGAGCTGTTGGCTTGTCTCAGAATTGAAGATGAAGGTGTTCTTGTTGAGAGTCCACTAATCAATGACGGCATCTGGATGACTCAACTTCGTCAAAAAGACAACCATCTTTTCGTGGCATCCACTCGTCTCGAAAGAACAATCGCAATCACATTTGAATGGTGCGAAATCGATCACGTCATTCCAGATCTTCACAATTTTTCCGTGGACAAGCTTCAGATGGTTGAAGAGCTTCTTGCGATCCTTGCATTGATCCGATTTCCAGTCAACTTCCACGCTGTCTCCGGAATGTTCTTCAAAAAACATGTGGTAATAGGAGAGAATCCACAGTTTTCGGAGAATTTGATTTGATCCACAGAAGTTGATCAATCTATGTCGCATGTCCAACATGTTAAACGAATGAGCAACTCCATCTCCGACTCCGTTGTCGATGTAGTGACGCGCGAAGAGTCGGTCATTCAATCCATCTTTAAGAACCATGAAGTTGTGCTTCGGGACTCCAGTTCTCTTGCCCATCGTATCGTTAATGGCGACCAATTTGTTCGTATTTTTCTTGAACCTTCCTCTTTGCTGACTCAACTTGAAGCTTCTCCAAATCAAATCGGTTCCTGGGATTGTTGCGAAGTGACGTTCCTCTTTCAGCCGATCGAAAATCTTCTTCTCGTATCTCAAGTACTCTTCTGTTGTCCAGGATCGCAAATCGAATTCGCGGATATACGAGAAGGTTTTTCCAATTGAATCGTACACTTTCTCTTCATTAGTAACGATGTAGATCAGCTTCAGGGCGGTGTATTTGACAGCGTGCATATAAGCAAAGATCATTTGCAACCCAACAGCGGCTGATTTAACTGGACACACATTTCGCCCTAAGATAGGGAATGCAAGACTGGACTCTTGAAGTTTATCAGCTTCCAGTAGGCATGACAAGTAGGCAGCTCGAAGACGGCATTCTGTGACCGTCGAGAACTCGCTCTCCTGTTTGAGAGACGGGACAGTGACGTGAAAGGAGCCTGGAAATGCATTGTTTTGTTTTCAATTCAAACTGAATGTGTTCTTACTTGTTTTCAAGTCTCTTACGCGACATAAATTGTCTGGTTTCCATGTGAAATGAACACATCCGTGGTTTTCCAATTCGTGTTTTGATTCGTCGGATTTGATGAGTTCATCAAAACTTGAGTATTTTTCCGTATTCAATCGACGAAGAGTGTTTCGCATTTCTGTCAATTCCTTCGACTCATCCTTCTTTTTGGTGGATTTGAAGTGTTGAATGACAATGGCATCTGTCTCCACTTGGAAAAGGTCGATCAATCCAAAGCGAACTTTACAATTCTTCTTTCCTGATGGATCTGGTTTCTCGGTTTCCTTTTCTTGTTGGAATTTCGTTTGTTCTACATTTCGTGATTTTTTCATCGGTGGTTCGCCGTCGAAAGATTTTTCAGCATCGCCATGTACTCCACTGCCTTTCAGTACAGCGTCATCCTCAACTTGAGAACCATTTCTTTTCAGCCTTGATTCTTGCTTTTTTGAACGATTGTACGTACGTTTCTCTTCTTGAGGCAAATCTCTAATCTTTTCCGGTTTGATATCCACAGCAGCTTGGAGTGACTTCTTCTTGTCTCGAGACTCGGCGCTCTTCCTTCTTTTATATTCTTTTCGTCGTTTCTCCGATGTCACGTCTTCCAAATTAGTTTCGGCATCGGCTGTTGAAGTCGAACTCATTGCTTCAATCGCGTATGAGGATTCCTTCAAAGACTTAACAGCTTTCACTCTAGCTCGTCGTTCAGCTTCTTTTTCTCTCTTATGTTTTTTAAGCTGTTCGGGCGTCATATCCTTGGGCCTAATTTTTGTCGGTTCTGAAAATCATAGTTTATTAGGTTCCCACGCTTACTCGTTTTTACAAACCATTGTTTTCGACATTCTGCTGTTCAGAATCTCTATCGAAGTCGACTGTTGTTCCGAAACTGGAAACTGAAAGTTGATCTCTATCCACATTACTGTCGAAAGAGATATTCTCTGTAAAATATTATTTTAAAGGTATTTCATCAAAAAAGTGAAAGCGTACATTCGTTTCCTTTTTTTTGCGCTCTTTTCTGACGTTTTTGCTCGGCATCTTTAGCCTTGCGGGCAGCGTTTAGTTCACGTTTTCGAGTCATAATTAGCGTTCTGGAAAAGGAAGATGTTTAAAAAAAGAGAGACAGAAATTAAAAATCAATAGAAAAGCAGGGAAAATCGATGAAAAAATAAGAATAAAATAAAAAATTAGTTTGCTCTCACATATTCAGTTGCGTCTGAACTCTGTTCAGATCAAGAGTGAGAGCAACTGAATGATATGAATGAGAATGACAAACTGATCGCAGACTGGAATGCTATCTGCTTTCGTTGATCTGCTTTTGTCATCATGCACAAAAATAGGTCATCGCTGTAAAAGATAAGATAGTTTGTCATCATCCGCACTGGATACTTTATGGCTGCGTCGCGGTGCACTGCTGTGCTCAAAGGGAGATACAAAGGGGCACCGCTAATATCGTATACTTTTACGATAAGATATTTGTTTTTTCGGTTTTCTTTTTGTTTTCTTTTTTGTTTACCGACAAGGTCATATGAATATTCCCTTTGAAGTTTCAGTTTTTCAATTTGCCGACTGAAAGAATTCTTTTGGGAAGACGGAGGCGGAGTAATCACAAGTAAAACTAATCGTATCGCTCAACATACAGCTCATTTTTGTCTGACGAAATGTTACTTGGACACGTATTCTGGTTTCTTCTATTTTTAAATCAATGTCGGAGCCAATTCTCCACTGTTCAACTCGGTGTGGGATTCATCGAGGATTCTACAGCAGGATCACAACAATGTGGAATACTCGAAGTTCAGTTGAATATATCACCTGAAACACCGTTCATCACGGAAACTGTGCAAGAGAGATGCATAGGTATGTTTTTAATTCTAAAATATCAAACGTTGAATGTATTCAGAAAAACGGAGAAAGCTAAAAAACCGAGTTGTAGTGACAGCTACGATTGATGATATTATCAAAATTGGTCTATATGTCAATCGATTAGCCTTAGAATTCGGTTTACATGGTTGGCAGGAAGAGCACGGTCTTTCTGATAACCTTGAAAAGTCGCAAATGTTCAATTACTTATGGCAAAAGGTTCACCAGGAAACATCGTTTTCGTTGAAGTAAGTGCTCAAAAAAATAAGCATTTGAAAAATGAATTCAGAGATGTGAAAGAATTGATTAATCAACTTGGACAAAACAACAAATGGAGTTCATCTAAAGCGAAAATTTTTGAAGCGAAAATTTTAATAAAAATTTTCGAACACTTCAATATGAATCCCGCGGTTAGTTCAAACAGAACTGTACTTCATAGAACAATTCTTTCCAGGAAGTATTGAACTCTCTGGGATTTGATGCACATTTGGGATATCAGCTGCTCACTTCAATGGAATTTTCTCTCGTTTGTGATAATAAAAAATCACCAATTCCAAGATTCCAGTTACACATGTGTGCTTCTGTGAATCCAACTCGAATTTACGGGCAAATAAATTCGGTTAGTGATTCAGAACGATTCCTTGAAAATAGTAGTCAATGAACTTTTTAGGTGGCTCCTGTCGGGAATTTTATTCAAGGAGGACGCGCATACAGATATTACGATGTTCCACATTTTGCAATTACCACTCCCAATGGTCTTATCTCAGCTGAAACTTGTGAAAAAAAAATTGGTTACTTCGAGTGTCAAATGCCAAAAAATACTTCCTGTAGTATTATGAACTATAAAGGATGCCACACTGTATTGAAGATGACTCCGCAGAAAATATTTTCATATGAGTTGGGAGAAGCGACTTATATAGCCACGACACAACCGGTGAGTTCAAATTCTATTAATAAATTAGCAATAAGAGTTTTTCCAGTACTATCGTCTATTCTCAAATGCAACGGTAGAAGGAACATTGGAGAGTGTACCTCGATCTGGCCATTTTTTGTTTCAAGCTCCACGAGACCACTTCATCGCTTTCGAAACTGTGAACCCTGTTCAAACTTTCTATGGAAAACACGATCAGCTGAAAATCCGAACACTCCTCTCTCCAGAAGATGTAGCTAATTTTAATCATGCTGATATCGACCAGTGGAATGAGAGGAGTAAACTAAATAACGGACATTTGGACGATAACGATTTGGCAGTCCTCCATGAAATTTACGGTTTTCATCTGGATTATGACACCATTTTCCACTATTTTAAATGGAACCGATTGATTGTTGCGATGGTTGGGATAGTGGCTGTGATTATAGTAATTTCAACTGTTATCGTGTGCAATTATGTTTTCGAAATCTGTGACACTGTCCTCTTCGATAACCGAACTAATTTTGTAGAGAAGAAGGGAAATAGCAGACAAATAAGAAGTGATGTGAATCAACAACAAAAAAACGTCAAACTTTTTGCTGTTGAAATAAATTAATTGATTCTCCTATTTATTGTTATAAAGGTGTTTCTCGTAAGTCTTCACTCAAATGAATTGTTTCTTTTTTAAATAATGCTCTCAATTTGAACTTTCTGTGTGATGTCAATCAATGAAACAATGTGTCTGGAAATCGTTACAGTTGTAAAAGGGGGCGGAGCCTGCTCTAAAACTTCGTACCCCTTTTTCACCACTCTTTCGCGACAAAACTATCAAGTATTTTATACCATTGAAATCAGAAGAGAAAACTCTATCTATTCATATAAAGAAATCAGCAAAACAGTGCGAAACAAATAATTTAGTTTATTTAATTTTGCCTAAAAATGAACTTTTTGTCATAACTTGGTTCAAACTTTTCCGATCAAGCTGAAATTTTGTTTCCCTTTTTGTTTTCAAAAATGAAGTATTTTGAATATTAAATCAAAAAAATTTTAGTTCAAAAATTTTTCAGGAGACCCAAGAAACCTCAAAAAATCACGTTTATCCGGTTTCCTGAAAAATTTTTGAACTAAAGTTTAGCTAAATCTTATATCAGTCGACGCAGAATTTTTTTCTCTATCGGAATTTATCCTCTTATCCATAGGTTTGACAAAATTAGAGCCACCACAGAGGCGAAAAACTTTTGAAAAATAAAAAAACACACACTTTTCCCCATCACAAATATAAAAATTATTTTCACATAAATCGATGGTAAAAAGTATATAATATGACTTATGAGCAATTTATCTAATGGATAAAAAAAGAATTATCAAAATGGGTCAGGTAGGAGCCGAGTAACAAGCGCCCAAAGAAGGCCTATTTCGGCGCGCGTCTCTCCCCCTCGAAAAACGAAGTGCACCCACTAAGACTGTACGTAACTCGGCTCAAAATTCTCTAATCAAAAATAAAAAAATAGGGGCATCATGTAGTAATAAATTTCCTATCGAATGGTGAAAAACGAAAAAAACTGTCGAGTAGGAGCTGAGAAACCCGTGCCGACACAAATAAACACGTTTTTTTTTGGACACAATTTTGGGGACATAGGCCACGTCGACAAAATGTATTGCGCTATACTTTCCATATTTAAAGAATAAGGTTGCAGAACCGCTTTTCCGGGGTATCCGGAGGGGCAACATACAAAATAAAAAAACTTTATAAAAATGTCAAACTAAAATAAGGTTCGTTGTCAAGAGCACCATGATTTGGGGGGAAGAAACAAAATAATACTGGAATATTCGATGAAAGAACTGGAATGATTTGAAATGAGAGGATGAAGAGGGGGCGGAGCTTATGTCATATTATAAACTGTATCAATTGCTGGCGCTTTAGTGTCTTGAAATAGAGTTTTCAGTTGGCTGACACTCCAATTTATCTCCAATGGATCCATTCCAACGCACGCTTCCACACCTCCACGATGGTCGAATCGACGGGCGGTTTTGACAGAAGCTGGGCGGGATCTGGAAGAAGATTACTGTAGAGATGACAGGGTTACTGTACCTACCCATAGATCTGTTTTGCACTGTTATTATTATTATTCGAAGTTAATCCTCGTTGTGATGACGATCTTTGGAGGTCTGGTTTCCGTGTTGGAGCTTTGTAGAAATCTGAAAGAGTCTACAGTAATCCATCTACAGTATCCTCATTACCATCTGCAATGAAACTATGCTCTTCTCGATCCTTCTGAATCATTGATCCTCCATAATTACTTCTTGGCATCACTGGACTATTCGTTAAACTCTTCGTCACATCACTTCTGAATCTCGACGTCGTCGTTGGTTCCTGGGGAACGAGAGACTCATTTGCAGCAAGAATCGAGTTCTGACGAAGTGCATTCAATCGATCATTTATAGTTTTGAGACTTGGCTCTTGAGAAAATGGAGCCACTTGAACTGTTGGTTTCGATGTTGTTTCTTCTTTGAGGAAATATGGTCGGGGATGAGGATCCGATGGAATAGATGATGTGGATGATGTGGAGGAAGAAGATGATGATGGAGATTTGTAAGTCTGAAAAAATATTTGTTGAAAAAAGCAAAAACATCAGCCCAATGCGGGGCTCGAACCCGCGACAACCAGATTAAGAGTCTGGTGCTCTACCGACTGAGCTAACCGGGCGGCGACAACCTAAATTGCAGAGGGCGTACAGGAATCTCACGCTTTTTTGTGTCTCATGCCTCTTCGCGTGTCTCTTTCTCTGCTGCCTCGTACCTTGACGCGAGCCTGTTTTTTGTCGGTACACGCGTTGCATGACCTCCTTCCTCTCTCTTCTCAAGTCGGTTAATTACCCAATTACCAAGGTAATTTGCAGTTCCGACCTTTCTTTCAAAGAGAGTGTCTAGAACATTCCCAACTTTTGGAACCGCTCTTCCGGGGTATCCGGAGGGGCAAGATAAACTATACCTCTGTTAACATAGAAGCCACACTGCTACTCTTGAATTCAGGAAATCTGGAATCCGATGCAGAAATATGTGGAAGTCCACAATCGGCTGTCTGTGTCGCTTCTTCTCTCGACTCTTTTCTCGATGACGGAATCGATTTGGGTGGTGTCGGCGTGACGGCGTCACTTGGTTCTCTGCTATGATGGAAAGAAAGGAATTCGGCAGAGTTCTTTCTGGCAACTTCTTCGAGAGAACTCTTCCGTCCATTCGGTCGATTATGGAATTTCATTGCTTCGAAATCAAGTTTCACCGTCCCTTCCTTGTTTCTGAAATACATTCAGAATTCTCTCTGTCTTCTCTGCACTCTCTCTCCTACCTATGCTGCGCTTCAGTCCTCTGAAAATGAATCCTCTTCAAGCACGGCGACCTTGGCGTCTCCTTATTCAATCCCTTATTATCCACATCATCTGAAGACGTTTTTAACGTCTCCGAAACGAATGAAGTCCTTGCGAAAGAAGTGGAAGACGTCGGTCGATAGCTTCTCAATGCCTCTTCCTCATCTTCGTCTTCAGATTCAGAAGACGAGAACAGAAGACGTTCGTCGTGTGCAGGAGGTTCAGAGATCTCGGATATCGTCTCAAGATGTGCGGAATTCGTTCGTGGCTCGTCTGGAAGGTCGGATTCGGCTAGAGAGGATTGAGAGGTACGGTCATCGGCATCTGGAATTATAAGAAGTGTTGAATACAAAGGGGTTCATCCTTACCATTCAACTCCTCAATAATCGGAGTCTTTTGTGACGATCCACCGTCATCGGAGTGGGAGGAGCTGGGCGCAGGGGAGCAGACCATATTAGCATTGTGATCGACCATCGGAGAACTCATAATAGCGAAGACGTTGTCTGTAGAGAATCCGGGCATCACTTGGGCGGCATTAGAGATGAGGAACTCGACGAGTGGTGGAATCTTTTTTCCTCCTTCCATTGGATCTGGAGACTCGAGGAATGAAGGAGCAAGACAGACTGAGAGAGAAGAGGCATTCATTTTAGACGTCGGTGAATTCGAAATCTTATTCAATAACTTCAAAACATTAGCCAATAGAATACTGTGAGAAGTTGGGAGATGAGAGAGAAGTGCTCGACACGAGACAATCTTCTTGTCTACGTCTCCTTCATCGGCAATCTCTCTCATCCACAGTTCATAGTTCCCGGATAACAGTATTTTTCCAGGAATACTTCTCAAATATTCTTTCAGAATCGACGCCAGAACATGAGTGTTGTATTTATGGAAATCGGGGACGACTCCTTTGTCCAACTCGCTTTTTAGCTCTTTGAACGTGCTTTGTTTCGGCGATTTTCTGAATATTCCCTCGGCATCGAATCCATCCATTCGGAGGTGATCCACTATTGTCATGATCGGTTGTGGAGGCGTCGGACCGTTCAGCTCTTTTCCAAATATCGAACGGGAATCTGTTCGGGTCAGCACTTTTTTCCTGAAAGCATAGGGTTGAGGGGCGGTATTTAGAGTAGGGGTTACGGTATAAATATAGCTCTTGATCAGTTGAGCATTTTGTTAGTTGACCACTTTTCTGTATGTCTAACGAGAGTTGAGATACGCCGAGTCAAACTTGAAAATCGGTAAAACAAGGTGCGCTAACTTCAAGTGGCGCTATCTCAAATGTCTTTGAAGATACAAAAAAGTGTTAATTAATAAAATGTAGCTCCTATTTAGCTGATTATTTCTGTAATTGACCACTTTTTTATATCTCTAACGAGAGTTGAGATACGCAGAGTCAAACTTAAAGGAGGACTGCAGTCAATTTCGACTCAAAAAAATTCCTATGTAATTCGCCCTGAAAAATCTAATTCTGCCCTTAATTTTTCATAAAATTTCCTCTAAAATGCTCCAGCTGCGAGCAAGCCGAAAAACTTATGATTATGGTGGAAGAGTTTTTCAAACTCGGCCACGGGGGTTCTGGGACGCCCTGGCGGCTATTTTCCTTTTTTCTTTGAAGTTTTATATATGTATTGAATATATCTTCTCTTTTACTATCTGAAACTTTGAAAAAAGAAAGAAAATAGCCGCCAGGGCGTCCCAGAACCCCCGTGGCCGAGTTTGAAAAACTCTTCCACCATAATCATAAGTTTTTCGGCTTGCTCGCAGTTGGAGCATTTTAGAGGAAATTTCATGAAAAATTAAGGGCAGAATGAGATTTTTCAGGGCGAATTACATAGAAATTTTTTTGAGTCGAAATTGACTGCAGTCCTCCTTTAAAAAGAGGTAAAACAAGGTGCGCTAACTTCAAGTGGCGCTATCTCTAATACCTTTGAAGATAAAAAGAAAGTATCAATTAATAAAATGTAGCTCTTTATTAGCTTAATATTTTTGTAATTTACCGCTTTTTTGTATCTCCAACGAGAACTGAGATACGCAAAGTCAAATGCAAAGAACAGCTAAACGCGACCTGTGCTAACTTCAACTAACGCTATCTCAAATGTCTTTGAAGATACAAAAAAGGTGTTAAATGATAAAATGTAGCTCTTAATTAGCTAAATATTTTTATAGTTAACCATTTTTCTGTATCTCTACCCAGAGCTGAGATCTAGTGCCATCACTCACTTGATACTATTAACAATTTGCTTGGCAGAGGGTCCCGAAGTTCCTTTAATCGTCGACAGAACCAATCGACAATTTGCAATCGGACACGTGTCAAGTGACTGTTTCTGACTCTCCGATAAACGTGTTCCCTGTCTTTCGATTTCACTCATAATAGCAACATAAACATTCTCGGGACCTTGAAGTTGACGATGAGAGTTGTCTCCTGAATCCAAAAGGGTTACTGTAGTTCGGATAATCAAGACTTGCCAACAGAAAGTGTCAATTGATAGGAAGTATGAGGGAGACCGAGATCTCCAGCAGTGTCCACAACAATTTCCCCCGATTTCTTTCCATTGTCGACTCGACGGCGAATCGTCTTTAAAAGGAACTTGTTTTCTAAGCTAGACGATTCCAACTCACTTGTTTCCTTCCTCGAACATTGATATCCATAGATACCGTAGTAAAAAGTGGGCGGAGACATTGTTGAACACAACAGGATAGCAACTCGAACCACTCGTCTTTCACCTCGGTATTTCTGAATTTTCAGGGTGTTATTGAAAAATAAAAATAAAAAAAGAGAAAATACCTAAAATGAACTAAATAATTAGTAAATGGCCATCCGATTAGAAACGAGTCGGCGGTGTTCGATGAAGCAATCCAAACCTTTTCGAGACGAAGTTTCTCTTTTAGTTTGTATGAGCACGCTCCTCTGAAATTGAATAAGTAGGAGAAGTTTTAAAAAATTCTCACTTTTGTTTGGAAATAATGAGAGTCTCATGATAAAGAAAAAAGTATCGAGGATGAGAAATCAACGTGGATAAAGATGTCAATTGGACGGATCCCTCTTTCAGCGGCTTCTTCCCGTTCGTTGGGTAGTCCTGAAGAGAATGCTTGTAACTCGCTTCGTTTATGAGATACAAAAACGTTGTCAACTAATGAAATGTTCAGCTAATCAAGAGCTACATTTTATTAGTTAACAACTTTTTGATATCTTTTATTCCAACCGAGATAAGTGGCTTGAAACCTCCACTGTTGGAAGTTGGAAGAACAATTCAAAAACTCACCGTCTCCACATTGAGACTTGTCGATGACGAATTACTACTTATCATGATTTTAAGTCATACATCCAATCACAAAATATTCAAATATGCAATGTCGTTGACCAACACACACGAATTCTGAAGAAAGAGGAAAATGTGAATAACAAAAAAGAAATACAGCTTAACCGTCGGAAAGAGGCTTAAGGATAGAGGGAGAGAAAAACGAGAGAGAGGGGCAATTAGTCAGGTGGGAGACGGTTTTGTGACTAATATGCAAATGTAAGAGGAAGAAGGAAGGAAGAGATGAAACCTCTTCCCGTTTCCAAGGTCATCCCGGATTTTCCTGCGGTAAAATTGGAGATGGTTTTCGTTGGCGGTTTTATTATTTTACGGGTAATTTTGAAAGGGGAGAGAGGAAAAATGAACGAGTTTCTTATTAGAGCGCACTTGCACTGATCAAGATCATCACTTCAAATTTCCGAGCTGCCACTTGTTACACTATGCCGACCCAGTCGCTACCTCTGCCATCAGTACGCCCTTGCAACCCAACCTTTCCGCGCTCCGTTGTGGTCTAGTGGTTAGGATTTATGGCTCTCACCCATAAGGCCGGGGTTCGATTCCCCGCAACGGAAGATGCTTTTTGCTTTTTTTTCTAGTGTTGGTTACTGTATGATTTTTTTCAAAAAATAAAAAACTTCAAAAAAACTACTAAAAACAATCGAACTTCTTTCAACCTATAATTCTCAATACATGAAACCTGAACCAGAAGCGATTAGACAACTACAAGGAAAGAAGAGAATTGGAATGTATCAATGAACAAAGTATCGGTTCAAGAATCCTTGAGAGAAGTAGCTTGAAGCTTCCTCTAAATGTATCTATGCAAAACGTAAAACACATATCGTCGAGAGATTGGGGAGTGGCAATTCAGATAGAGGGAAAGAGAGAGAGAGAGAGAGAGAGAGAGAGAGAGAGAGAGAGAGAGAGAGAGAGAGAGAGAGAGGCAAGAAGAATAAGTTGCGCAAGTCCAAAAGAGAGAAAGTGAAACAATTCCCCCTCTCTTCTCATCCCGAAATGATTCTAGGATGAGATATAGAATTGGGGATGGCGGAGAAATAGTATACAGATCACAAGAGACGCAGACACTTCTCATTCGAGAGAAGGCGTTGTTGTTGTTGTCAAAAGGTTTTCGAACGCAAAAGGGAACGGTGGGTGTACTGATAAGAAATTGGAGAAACCTGATTTCGAATTTCAATTTGAACTTTCCGACTTCTCCTTCCTCCGAATTCGAGATCTCAAAAGTGTCGCCTAACCACAACAACAACAATCGACTTAGGCTTCTGCACGTTTCCGAATTATGTATGTCGAGAGGGGGGTTTTGACGAGAGGCAAAAAGCTGGAATCAACCCCCGATTTGTGGGTGGGAGCTATGAGAAATAATCGCTTGTGGTTCGGCGTATTGAGAAGATTAGGATCCGTTTCAAAATTTCTTTTTCTTATGAAGATTTCAATTTTGAGCTATTTTGAGAAGTTTCAAATACAGTAATCAATTCCAGAAAAAAAGCAAAAAGCATCTTCCGTTGCGGGGAATCGAACCCCGGCCTTATGGGTGAGAGCCATAAATCCTAACCACTAGACCACAACGGAGCGTGGAAAAGTTGGGTTGCAAGGGCGTACTGATTGCAGAGGTACCGACTGGGTCGGCAAAGTGTAACAAGTGGCAACTCGGAAAGTTGTTTAATGATGAAAGTGCGCTCTAATGATAAAACTTTGAAAATATCGTTAGAACAGAAGAAAGTTGCTATTCTAAAGATCTCAAAGATGAAACCAAAGTTTCTAAACCACAACAACAACAAAATTTCCACACATCTTATAGTTAGAATTCACATTTCGGCCGGAAAAACGATGTCAAAAGTCGCCGCGGCGAGAGGTCTAAAGCGGACGATGAAAAGGACAAAATGAGGGAAATGAGGCGAAGAAGTGTCTGTTTTTTCGTTCCTCCTCCTCCGGAGAAAAGTGATGACTAAACGGATGTGAATGACTGTAGAGAGACACCGAATCACACTTTTTCACTACTTGTGAAACCACTTTCTATAGTTACAGTAATCCTTTTTTCAGGAAATTTAGCTGGAAAACTCCAAAAAACTGTACGATTGGAAAGGGAAAAGCACTCAAGAAACACGTCATTCCCCTCTTTCCGATTCTCTTTTCAAAACAAAAATCCATAACAATTGATTCCGAAAAAAGTGGAAAAAGAATTCAGAATCGAGAGTAAAAATAGAAGAATTCGTTGAAAAAGGAGGACGTGACTCAAGAGAGTTTATGGGTATCGTTTTGAGGGAAAGGCCCACTTTTGCCTCTTGTTGACCTGTGTTTGGATAAAGAAGTCGTTGGAAATAGTATGGAGAATTGAGAGAATTAGAGATATGATGGTGTCAAACACAAATATCATAAATGGTTATAAGCATTGGAGAGAGAGGGAAAGTTATTTGATCTAGGTGTTCTCTTTCATATCAAAACGTTTACAGAAGAAGAGATTCGAGAAGAAAAAACTGGAAATCGTAAAGTTTGTATTAGAGCGAGATTGCCTTTTTTAGAATATGAAAATCTCTTTCTAAACCATTTTTTTCAGATGGCTCTCAGGTTTCTTTTCGATGAATTATCATCAGAGCGCACTTGCACTGATCAAGATCATCACCTCAAATTTCCGAGTTGCCACTTGTTACACTTTGCCGACCCAGTCGCTACCTCTGCAATCAGTACGCCCTTGCAACCCAACTTTTCCACGCTCCGTTGTGGTCTAGTGGTTAGGATTTATGGCTCTCACCCATAAGGCCGGGGTTCGATTCCCCGCAACGGAAGATGCTTTTTGCTTTTTTTCAGAGTTGATCAAATGATTCAGAAAACTTTTTTTGGTTAAAAGTATCAGAAAAGAGAGCAGTTCAAACTAAATACTGAATAAAATCGGAAGAGAAAAACTTGAATGACGTGGTGCTCAGAGAGGGATTGCAAAGAAATCGAATAAACACACACAATCGACACTCAAAAATCATAGAAACGTATTGAATAGGCCCTCCCCCCGATGTGCATGAAGAACACAAAAAGGGGTTCAGGTTATACAGTGTTTGGCTGCCGGAATCGGAGGGCTCTTTCTCAATTGCCTCGTCTCGCCCTGTTTGGAAGGAGAGCTCTTTTTGTTGTCTTTTTCTCTCTCGGGGGGGCTCTCGATTTGATTGAGGTGTGAGTTGCAATGAGGGAAATGGTATGGAAGAGAGTTTAGAGAAATCAGAGGGGGCTGGGACAAGAAAAGGTTAGTTCAAAACTGAATATCTTAGTTCCTTTGAGAGATACAAAAAAGTTATCAATTAAAAATATTTTTAAAATAAAATGAGCAATATTTTATCAGTTGACACTTTTTTGATAGCTTGCCTGCCACCTGAGATATGATTTTTTGAAAGTCTGCTACTTTCAATACAGTATAACTGAGCTGCCGATGAAAATTTAAAAAAAGTTTGAAAAAAATAAATGTTCAGCTCAGCCTGAGAAATATTTCATATGTTGACAATTTTTGGATAGCTGTGCTTCTAAACGAGATAGGTCAATCTAGGGTGATGACTCCCATTTTAGATTAAAATAAATTTGAAAAACAAAAAGAAAAGTCAGAAAAACAGCGATTGACCAAGAGATGCCGCGCAGTGACCACTTGATGATTTTTGCGGTATGAAGTGGCGTTTTCGCACCGGGAGAGAGAGAGAGAGAGAGAGAGAGAGAGAGAGAGAGAGAGAGAGAGAGAGAGAAGAGGAATAGACAATTGGAGGGCACATAACTTTTTTGTATTGGGATTTTGAAAAGTTTTCAGAATTAACCATGTCTAAAAAACCTATTTAAAAACCCTAATCTTGCCCCTTAGGTTCTCCTTATTGCATAGGGAAAAGCACAAAAAACTATTTGGCGGAATGATGGAGTGTTGTTTGTTCAGTATATAACAGATCAAATTGAATGAAAGACCATTGAAAAGGAATGAATGAGGGAGGAGAAAGGGCTTGAAGTTAGAATAAGACTGGTTAGAATACAAGAACGGAGGGCTTAGGAAAAGTGATTCTTGTGAAGAAGAGAAGTGGAAAAAGTCAGAGAATCCTCTCTGATTATAAAAAAAAAATATCTTACGACGAAATAATGCAAAATCAACAGTACTGAAATTTCAGGTGGATTTTTCTCAATTTCCAGAAAACCATAGCAGAATTTGAAAACAGTTCTGAGATCCCCAAAGGGTCCTCTATAAAGTGGTATAGGTCTTGAGCTGAATTTCCAGACCCCATTCTGGCCCTAGTTAGTAAGTTTCACCTTGGGGAATCGCTATCAACTAGGCTAAAAAAGTTGGCTTCGGTTTTCGGCTCATAGCTTTTTTTCGAGCAAAGTCAGAAAATTTTAATTAAGCCTATCGTGTAGACCTCATTGAGAGCTATCATTTTGACCCCTTGGGTGTCTAAAAATGTTGAGTTTAAAGGGAGTTATCGGCTGACGAAAACTATACTAAATTTTGACTTCAGGACTAGAAGTGTATATTTCTAAACGGTCTCATAAACACACCCACATGGAAAATGAAATCAGAGGAATTAATCTAAACAAACGAACCCTATAAACATATCTAAAAGGGGCGGGGCCTAACTTTTCCCCCTAGGCCATCAAACCTCGGCCACCCGATGCCAAAACGAACACTAATCTTCTTCTACTTCTCCGAGAGAGAAACGGCGGGATAGATTCAATCAGCCATAAATGGTATATTTCCATTCGGAAAAGAGGAAAACTATCCCCCTCTTTGACTATTAGTCGGCTTCTCTCGTTTTGTATTCGAATTGAAAAGAGAAGAAGAAGGGAGATTGTATAGTTTGAGAGCAGATTAGGAAAGAAAAAGTAACAGTAAACTTTTTGATTTGTCAACAAAAGTGAATTCTTTTTGGAGAGGGGGGCGAATCTGGGATTAACCTGGTTTTGGATAACGGAAAAGACAGAGAGAGGTCGGAGATGAGGGGGAGAAAGAATAGAGTACTAATGAATAGCAGAAAAACGGTTTGGAGGAAAGAAAAAAGAAAAATAGTCGAAAAAAAATCGAACCCGCGACCTTCGGATCGAGAGACAAGCGCGCTACCAGTTGCGCCAAAAGCTAGCTCGCTGAAAGCAAGGGGGTAGCGGTAGATAAAGAAGAGGTTATTTCTAGCCAGGACGACAGTGCTTATCGAAAAAAAGATTGACTGAAAAAGAAAAAAGAGCAAAAAGGCACTCTTTTTTCACTATATTTGGCACTTACCGTTGAAACGAAGAGAAGAAGGAAGCCATCGACGGAAGTTTCCAGACGAAAATCTCGAAAATGAATTAGTTTTTTGGGGCAAGTACACGTGGTCCACGTGACGTGGAAAATATTTTTCATCAAGGATTGCCACGTGGAATACACATTTTTTTTCGGGAATCTTCGGAGCGCCACTCGGATAATATACTGGTTCGTTTTTTAATTTTTAACAATTTCATGGAAGTTTTTTGTTTTCCAACTGAAAGCTGACGTTTCACGATTCTTTAAAATGTAAGCGAATTCATGTTTATTGATTTAAAACTTTATTTTTAAAAAAAAATTTCGAAACGGTTAAAAAAGTAAGAGTATTTTACGAAAAAGAGATAAAAGCTTGTGCGTCCTGAACATACCATCGGTCTCTGACGCTAGTTTCTGACGGAAAATATCGGAACAGGCTTCAAAAAAGGCTAAAAATAAAATCCACGTAAAAAAACTGTTTCCCGTAATTTCCCCCATATTAAAAAATAGTCTCTAAAAAATAAAAAACGTGGCAACACTAAAACCGCCCGAAACTGGGGTGTCTTGATAAGAAAAGGGTATAAAAGGGTTGGTTTTCGTCCGAATCGATCACTTTTTCGAAATTCGCTCTGTGAGATTCAAAAACTCTCACAGACAATCCTCCTCTACACCTCTTCAACGCATTCGAAGCGTCGACAGCACCGACTACGCCAGTTTGTATCGTCGAACGATGAATTGGAAGATTCTATTGCTCTTCGGAGTCCTTTTGATAGGTAAGGAGAAAGAGAGAGAGAGAGTTTCTTTTGAATAAGAGTATTTTACAGGGAAGATACACTGTGATGGGACTGGTGGATTCGTCCCCGGAGGTTCAAATGCTGGAGGAGATTCAAACAATGGAGATCCGAACGCTATAGTTCCAAGTGGAGGAGATCCAAGTTCTGGAGGAAATCCAAGTTCTGGAGGAGATCCAAGTTCTGGAGGAGATCCAAGTTCTGGAGGAAATCCAAGTTCTGGAGGAGATCCAAGTTCTGGAGGAAATCCAAATACATTGCGCCCCGGTTGGCCCCCCGTATGGCCCCAGTGGCCTCCAATCGGTAACCCTGGAGATCCAAGCACGGCTGAACCGGAAGCGACAACTGATCTCCCGACATTACCGTCGTTGCCACCAGGGTTCTGGGATACCACCCAAGATCCGAATCCTCCAATCGGTGGACCCATCCCTGGAGGTCCAAGCACGGATGAACCGGAAGCGACAACTGATGATTTCTATTCCTGGACATTACCGTCGTTGCCATCGTTGCCACCAGGGTTCTGGGATACCACCGTTGATCCAAACCCTCCAATCGTCGTGGATACCACCCAAGATCCAAACCCTCCAGTTATCGTGGACACCACCCAAGATCCAAACCCTCCAATCATTTCGGATACAACCGTTGATCCAAACCCTCCAGCTATCGTGGACACCACCCAAGATCCAAACCCTCCAGTTATCGTGGACACCACCCAAGATCCAAACCCTCCAGTTATCGTGGATACCACCCAAGATCCAGTTGCTTCCTTAAGAGAGACCACAACCGAAGATGATATAATTGGCAAACCAAACTTGGCTCCAGGTGTAAGTAGGGGCTAGACGGGGGAGAAAAAATAACATTATACTAGGGGTCCGAGTTTTAAAGGTTTGAGAACATTACTCTTTTTCAGCAATTCGATGTGAACAAACTGCCACATTCTGGAAAACCGATCTTGGATTTGACGGATACTTATGAAGTGTTTAATGGAACCAGTGACTGGAGTAAGATTGTCGCCAACAAACACGGATATTTTGTCCTTCATCCGGTTCAAACTGCCAATGGAAAATTGATTTTCGATCCATTCACCATTGGACAAGTACTCGGATATATATATGAGGTCACCCCCTGTCCCTCTTTGGTCCCTTACTTCATTTTTCAGGTGGAAGAGTTCAACGGCCAGGCACCGGCACACGGATGGACGATTGAATTAATGGGAAGAACGGCTCCAACTGCTATCAAAAAGCGTTCTGCGAAAAAACGTCGTTTCGCCACTTTGGTATTCACTAAAAAGGCTAGCGTCGTGGCGAAAGAGGAGAAAGAATACTGGAAGAAAGTGATTGAATCCGCCGTCTAGTTGGTTCGATAGATTCGACAGCCAAAGCAACTTCATACTAGAATTCCGAACTTTTTTAATTCTTTTTTATTAGAGGAATAAAGAAGTTTTTGAAAAAGTGGCTTTTTTTGTCTTTATTCTTGTCTGGAGCTCTATTCTGAGCTTTGCTTCAATTTTTGACCGGTTTTTTGCCTTGAGCTCTTTTTAGAGCTTCTTCTAGAGCTTTCTTTGAAGCTTTGTCATAACATTTGTCCTTTGCTCCTTGTTTTTTACGTCAACTCCCCCGGGAAGGTCATCAAATCCACATTTTTTACATTTTCCCAAACCCTGGTCGTTCATTCCGTTTAAAATGCCGAAAACAGCAAAAAATTCGAATGTAAAACCTGTAAATCAAGGAAATTCGAAAAAGTGAGTCCGTATGGGAGTGAGAGAGTGCAGAGAAGGCTAAAGTGTCTGCTTCTCTGCGTCTCTTTGAAGCCCTCTATCTCGAGAGCCGGAATAGATAGAGATAGTATTTCAAGGAGACTACTTTGAACAAAAACTAAAATTCAGAAGATCGTCGAGATCCAAAAAAGGTAAATCCACCTCGAAAAAGGAGTCTCTAAAGGCAAGTTTCACTCAATTGGATCGGAAAGATGATACGAGTTCTCGAGTAATATACGAGACAGAACGGGATCCTGAATGGAAACAGGATAAGTGAGTTGATCCTTCAATTCATTAAGAGTTTAGACATTTCAGAGTCGTTTTGATCACCTATTGGATCATGTCAAAACTACAATACCTCGTTCTCTTTTATCTCTTTTTCGCCTGGATGTATCAAGTGTTTTTCGGTGATCCAGGGATGTGGAAAGTGTATGGAATTGTTTATTTAATGGAGGTGAGGCCTTTTTGAGAAGCATGAACAACAAATGTACAAGTACTTCCAGGTCTCTATCGCTTTCCTGATCTACCTGCTAAACCCGAGAGACAATCTCATCAATCAATATATTTCTTCAATGTCTCTCATCATCCAATTCATTGTCGTCTTCCATTTCTTTTCGAGTTACCTTCAATCGGAAAACGAGGCACATGGGTAGGTATAGTTTTTGACGGGCGATAACTCTTTTTAAACTTGATATTTTTGGGCATTCGGGGGTGTAAAAGATAGATCTTGACGAGTAGAACATGATGCTTTTTACCAAATTACTGTAAATGCTTTCTGAAAAAAGTTACAAGCCAAAAAGCGGCCGAGCCGGAAAATCTGGGCCGAAAATCTCGGCCTGCCCTCTTTTTGGCTTGTAACTTTTTTCAGGAAGCACTTACAGTAATTTGGTAAAAAGCATCGTGTAGAACTCGCCGAGGTCTATCATTTTCTTTTTCACCGTCAAAAAATTTCAAGTATGAAGGAAGTTATGGCCCGGCGACAGCCACAACCCTTTTTCCAGCTTCTTCGACCACGTCTTCGGTTACTCAACACTCACTCTCTTCTTATCCATTCTTCATACTCTCATTCTGATCGAATCAATCGAATTTCTGGGAGAAACAAAATCAAAAACCCGAGATTTTAGTGATGAAATTCTTGTGGAGAGTACAGAGAAACGAGAGCAAAATCTGGGAAAAATGGTGGAGGAGTTGGTCGATAAAATACTAGAAGATGATGGAGATTTGTGAGTTTTTAGAAAAAATAAACTACCGTAATCCTTTTCAGCCACGTCCTTTTTGCAATCAAAGACGAATCAGGCCATCGAAAATCAGTCGAAGGAACCGGTGTGGAAACAAAAGAAACGAGACATTTCGAAATGAATTCCTTTGGAAATATGATCGAGCTGTCTAGAATTAATACTACGGTAGCTTGTGTGGACGCCCGAACAGACAAAAAAGAGGATGAGAGTACGGTAGAAGAAGAGGATACTGTAGATGGGGTCGATTCGAAATTCAATAGTTGTTTGAAGGTGGGTTATGGGGGGGATTGTGAAATAGAATGTGATTGTTCCAGCAAGAGAAGGCGTTGAGTCCAATGAAGATCTTGTGAGGAGATTACTTGATTATGATGCAGAATGAATGAAGATTTTAATCTGAATGTGTTTCTATCTGCATCTCTTCCCCAATGCCATACGCGAATCACTAATCAACCAATCAATCAATTTAAAGGAGGACTGCAGTCATTTTTGACTCAAAAAATTCCCATGTAATTCGCCCTGAAAAATCTCATTCTGCCCTTAATTTTTCATGAAATTTCCTCTAAAATGCTCCAGCTACGAGCAACCCGAGAAACTTATGATTATGATGGAAGAGTTTTTCAACCTCGGCCACGGGGTTTTGGGACGCCCTGGCGGCTATTTTCGTTCTTTTTTCGAAGTCTCAGTTTGTTAATGAGAAGATATATTCAATACAAATATAAAACTTTGAAAAAAGAACGAAAATAGCCGCCAGGGCGTCCCAAAACGCCGTGGCCGAGGTTGAAAAACTCTTCCACCATAATCATATCTTTCTCGGGTTGCTCGCAGCTGGAGCATTTTAGAGGAAATTTCATGAAAAATTAAGGGCAGAATGAGATTTTTCAGGGCGAATTACATAGAAATTTTTTGAGTCGAAAATGACTGCAGTCCTCCTTTAAAAACTCAAGTCTCTCCTAGTCATTTATTTTTTATTCAATAATACTACGCCCAGCCGACTCGAATTTTTATAAAATTCATTTCTTATAAATTATAAGTTATAATTGAAATATTTGTCTTTTTTTCTGTTTTTTTATTCATTTCATATAATAAACTTTTTATTAACCAATCCTTCTTATTCTTTGTCTCGTTTCTGATTTAGACAAAAAGATATTCTAATCATTGAAATTTTAGAACATTGTTTCTGGTTTTTATAAACCTCCAAGTCATAAATGCTCACATAATCAGCTGACACACACCAACAAATAATGAAGGAGAAATAGTGGAGATCCCAGACAAACGAAGATACGACATTATTCACCAAGAGGGGAGAGAGAGAGAGAGAGAGAGAGAGAGAGAGAGAGAGAGTGAAGTAGCTACAAGACCCTACGAGACCCCCTTAACATTCAATGCAACACCTTCTTTCCTTTTTCCCCCTTTTCTCATCTTTCTACTCGTTTCTAACTTAAATGAGGACTGCAGTGGATTTCAATAATTTGAAACTATTAGGTTGTTCAATAATTTTCCGAAAATTTCGAATGCTTGTGTTTGGTGGCCGATTTCTCGGCGATGGACTTAGTTTTCAATTCCCTTTTGTGTTTGTCTGAAAGCCCTTTAAATACACTGTTGTTGCCTCACAGCTCTTATAAACTCCTTCTCTAGTTCCGAAGAAACGCCGCCTGTCGTAAAGCCTCCTCTCTTGAAAATGAGCTATCCATTTTGCTTCAACGTTTTCAACCCAAAAAAGTTTTGATATTTAAGAGGTAATTATTGACATTGGTGAAGGACACGCCCAGTGTGTTGATAAAACTAAAACTAGATTCAGCTGAATCGATTTCGAAGAGCTGACTTCGCGAGATCAGGAATGTTGTATGTGAGGGATTTATGTTTGGTGCAGCTCTGTTGAGAAACGGAGCAATTTCTATCTGCTTGTGAATGATTAACACAGATAAGGGTTACTTATCTAGCAAATCAAAACTATTGGAAGCCTCTTCTAAATGTAAGAATACTAGGTTGTTTCTTGATATACCATTTCAGGGATTCTGATGAATTGATATGAGAATCTTTCCCCTATGTTTTCTCAAAATGAAACAACAACCTGATGATCTTTTATTGTTGATGAAAAAGTAGTACAATACCTTAACCATGGTTTAAATTTCTCACGAATTCATCAAAATAAACTGGCGAAAAACGTCTCCAAACTTGAATTTTAAGCCAAAATCGATGTGCAATATATGAAGCTCTCTTGTGAGTAGTGGAATAGCAGGAGAATTTAAACATTCAGTGTGAGTAACCACCATTGCCTATACTTTTGAATGACATTAATGAAAAATGAAAATCTTCTGAATTGGAGGATACACAATGAGAATTCACTTTCATCCCAAAATGAAAAGTTTTATCTTCATTGAGCAACTGATTCCAAACTGTTCTTAATCGAAAGGACTTTTCTTTTAGATTTTTAGCACATTTAGGGCTATGCTGATTCTAATTATTAACTTTTGGAACCCATCAACAACTATTTTATGTCTAAAACTCCAATTCAAAACATACCCCAAAAATTGGGTACATGGAGACTTTGCGTTCCAGTACTCGAGCTGTTCAAGGAATAGAATCGCCAAATTGCTGCAGTATTAGGGGAGGACTGTCAATGCTTTATAGCACACAATCAAATAAATCACATGCTATTAACACGAGAAAATCATCTCGAAAAAATAGGCAAAAATTTTCGGAAAATTATTGAACAACCTAATAGATGTAGTTTTTCATTCTGAACACTTTTTCTGTTGACAACTTTCTCTGAAAATTCCTCTGAATGCCTTAAAAACCGCTTTGAAAACGTCAAGGTTTTTGAGGTGAAAGATTTTTCCGTAACCTCGGCCACGAGGGTTTTGTCCTTTTTTAGGCGTTATTTTTCTCTTTTTTGAAAATTTATTTTTCTAATTATGATAGAAAAACTTCAAAAAATATACATATATAATCAAAGAAAATAAGCAAAATAACGTCTATGTCGGTCACAAACCCCGTGGCCGAGTCTGACAGAAAACTCTTCCACCCCAATCACCTCGACGTTTTCAAGCCGGTTTTTGAGGCATTTAGAGGCATTTTCAGAAAAAGTTGTCAATAGAAAAAGTGTTCAGAACTCAAAAACTACATCTAATTCCATATTATTGAACTCCAGTTCAGTCCTCCTTTAAAAAACTGAACAATTCAGCACAAAGACCTGAAGAAATGGCTTACGAAGAAGAAAAATCCGATAGGATGATGGACAAAAAGTGTGAAAGCTGTAAGAAGAGAGAAGAAGAAGAGGAGGAGAAAAGAAAAATCGAAGAAGAGAGAAAAAGAAAAGAGAGACAGTTGGAACGCCGTCGAGAGCATAATCGAAGACATAAGGCACAGAGGCGGCAATATCAAGGAGACCAGTTCCAGAGATGGAACCAGGATAGATATCAAGAAAGATATCATGGTAATCAGGGATACCAGTGGCACCAAAGTTACCCATATTACCAAGACAATCCTTGGCAAAGTGGGTGGATGCCGCCATATATGGGAGAACAAACGTGGCAGATTCAACCGCCACCTCCTCCTCCGCCGCCGCCGCCACCTCCAGTCGAGTCCTCTTCCGTGAGACTGATTAAGCAGGAAGTTCAGGATGTGGAAGAAACTATCGATAAAAAACAGTCTTTCGGTTGAACATTCTATTATATTCTATCCATAATTGTTGAGCCCTTCCTCTCATTTTATTTATTCTCAATAAATAGCTACATATATTACTGTGTTCTGTTGTGTAAAAAATGAGAAAGGTTAATAGAACCGACCGCTTCTAACACGCCAATGGTGCACTGTTTGAACACCCATTGTTCAAGATTAATAATTTCTATTCTTCCCTATTTTTCATAGCTTTTAATATTTTATTCTGTTTACATTACAATTCAAAGAACATCAAATTGTTATTTCTTTGTTTATGAAAACAGTGATTGGATGCAGTGTTTAGAAGAAAATGGGGCGTGGCTTGCAGATTCACTCAAAAATCATGACACCCTGAAACAAGACTACAGTTTAGCTCTTCAACCTTTTGACTTACAATTAAAAAGATGGCTCCTAGAAGGACTCCACCGTTTGAACCTCCAGCATTTGAATCTTCTCCGGCTTTTGGAACTACGGTACTTGGAACTACGGTTTTTGGAACTGCGGTATTTTGGATTGGGACTACGGTAGTTGGAACTACGGTAGTTGGATCTCCGCCACTTGGATTTCCACCATTTGGACCGATTGGCGATCCGAAAGACCAGCCGGGGGGCCAAACGGGGGGAACTGGAGTTGGATCTCCGCCACTTGGATCTCCACCATTTGGACCGATTGGCCATGCGGGGGGCCAAACGGGGGGAACTGGAGTTGGATCTCCTCCAGAACTTGGATCTCCACCGTTTGGAGGATTCGGATCTTGGGTGGTATCCCAGAACCATGGTGGCAACGGCGGTAATGTTGGGAGATCAGTTGTCGCTTCCGGTTCACTTGGATCTCCTCCTGCATTTGGGTCATCATCACAGTGGATCTTTCCTGTAAAATACTCTTACTCGAAATCCATTCTCTCTCTTTCTCCTTACCTATCAAAAGGACTCCGAAGAGCAATAGAATCTTCCAATTCATCGTTCGACGAGAGAAACTGGCGTTGTCGGTGCTGTCGACGCTTCGAATGCGTTGAAGAGGTGTAGAGGTGGATTGTCTGTGAGAGTTTTTGAACCTCACAAATAATTGATCGATTCGGACGAAAACCAACCCTTTTATACCCTTCTCTTATCAAGGCATCTCAGTTTCTACCGGTTTCAATTTTGTCACGTTTTTTATTTTTTAAAACTATTTTTTTAAGTGCACGGTAGAACAACTGACCGCTTAGAATGTGATTTCTGTGAGGTTCAAGTTCAGGATTTCATAAAATTCAAACGATCACTCTTAAAGCCACGCCCTCTAAACTCCGCCCCCCTCAATTTATTCAATCAATTTATTCAATTAAAAAAAAATTATCTGTATCGGTTCTGTGACTCTGGGAATTCCGAAATATCCTGAAAAAAAAAGACAGTAATCAAAGCTACAGTAACCCAGACCCACAATAAAAATTGCTGCACTCAACAGCAATGCTTTCGAAATGACATCCAAACCACTTGAAACTGAAAAAGGAAAAAAGTGGGTGTGGCCTAGAGAAGGCTTACAGGTAACCGAGTACAGTCCATGGTCCACTTGAGCGGTGAATCCTGTCCATTTCCGGGTGATCTCTCCAATCATTTCATTTGATTTTCTGATCTGAAGAAAAGGTGTACCTACAGTAATCCCCTTGACCCACCTGAAACTCCATATCCTTACAGCCAAGAAGCCTACAACAACAGGGACCATCGATTTGGAAGATCGCATTTTCATCCCCATCCAGGACGTCATAGCTAGTAGTCTTGAGTTGAGGCTTTTGACGGATGATCCATGGAGGTCCCATCGATGGAATTCTGATGGTACACTCAAAAGGATGACATCCTATTGTGGATCCCCAACCATAACATCCCTCAAGGAAGTACTTGGTTTCACGTTTCATTGTTAGCACTTCCTGGAAATGGAACCCTGAGGGATAAGGATAGTTGGAATAAGTTCGTCAGGAAGAATCAGAAAAATATGAGGTTCTATTGTAGCTAAGGGGTCTCCCAAAAATAGGAGTCCCTTCGCTAGGCCTCATAGGACCAGAAAAAATAGGGAACCCTTCGATTTGATTTGCGCAAAAATAATAGGGGTCCCTCCTGAAAAGTAGGGGTCCCTTCAGGCTTCATTTAAAAAATAGGGGTCCCTCATATATTTTTTAGAGCTTATTAAGCCTGAAGGGTCCCCTATTTTTCTGATGAAATTTGAAGGCACCCCTATTCTACAATAGAGCCAAATATAATCATGCCTAGGGTTTCATTATCCACTCACGATTCCTTGTCCATTTATAAAATGAATATCGCATGTAATGAAACCATTCAATTTCTGGAATGCAAATAAAACCTGCTCCCCATTGGAATTCTTCAATTTATACTTCTTGTTCCGGTCTCCAATCGGATCTCTGATATTATGTATCATTACAGTATCCAAATAGGTCAGATACTCTAGACCAGTTGGTACTTCTTCGAATCCTTGTGGGAGTGGCATCCAACCAGATTGTGGAGGTTGAAATCCCGGTTGAGTGGTGATGATTGGTCGCATTTGAATGAATTGGACTGGCTGGATTTGAGATTCAGAGCGTCTGAAATAGGGTACTGTAATTTAGTTAGTTGAATTCTGCTGTTCTTCCAGATTTAAAATGATCCTGGCTCAAGAAAAAAACTCACTCGTTCGGAAATATTGAAGCCATAATCAAACTCAAAAGTCCAGACTAGAATGACTTTTAAAAGACGCCTGAAATTTGATTTTGTTTCGTATCCATGACAACCGTATTCATCAAAGGATTAAAGAGCAGGTGAGAATCGTTTGATGTAAGAGGGAAGCCAGGTGGAATTCTAGAAGACACCCCATTTCCGGCCATTTTAGTACTGAAATTGGGAGAATTTCAGGTGTCTCTCAGAATTCGTCAAATTAAAAGAGAATGAGGTATTTTTTGAAAATTATGAGAATATAAAGTTCTTTATTAAGATTTTTCCTAAGCCTTCAAGAATTTTCAAAGCGATCGGAAACCCAAGATCCGAGAACCAGACCCCTGAAAATGACCTAAAACCACTACTGAAATGAAAATTTTTCTAAATACTTATGAACGCTATTGTAGGCTTTTTTATACTTTCCTGAAAGCTCTCAATGATCAGAGTCCATTCATCACATTTCCAGATCCCCCTAAATGCACTCAGTGATTACCCTCCAACCTGGTGTCGACCCTAAAAGACAGGTACTTTTCGATCCATCAGTGGTCACTGCTCAACCAACCGAAAGTGTTCCATCTGCTCCAGGAGTTCCATGGATGCCAGTTCCATTGAATGAAACTGGATTGGAATACTTGAAAGACTTGGAAATGATACAAATAAATCAGACAAAGGAATCAGTCGGTATTCTGACAACATGGCAATTGGAGAACAAATATGTGTTGAGAAATGGGAATGGAGAACAGTGTTATTATGGATTGGAGAGGAGTGATGAGTGTGAAAGAGATTGTTGTTCTTCATACAGAGAGTTCAAGATACATATTGTAGATTGTTTTACAAAAGTGAGTATATATTCAAACTACCGTAATCCAATAAGTCAAAAACCGAACCTTCCAGGAAGTGCTATCCATTCAACGTCTCTCCAGATGCAATGGTATTGGATTAGGAGCTCTATTCAGATGTTGTCAACAGATATGTACCATCGATTCTCCTTCACTAGGACCTCTTGGCTCTATTCGTCAGTCTTTTCGATGCTCCAATTCGAAATTCGAAGTCCTTGATTCAGATGGGAGACTCGTTTTCCAAATCACTGATTCCGGGTGTGGATGGGGAGAAACAGAGTTCATGGTGTGGTTACTGTAGTTCCTACCGTATCCTTTATTTCAGATCAAAGACTCTAATACAGTAATCGGGAGGATCACGAAGAGCGGAATAAAATCATATACCGTATACTGTAAGTGCCAAGAAGACACGCCCCCTAATTCGAAGTTTCAGTTCCTCGAGATTTGGATGTGAAGTTGAAGGGAGTCCTTCTAGGAGCCACATTTTTAATTGTGAGTGGAAAGGTTGAAGGATTACTGTAGTCATATTTCAGGGTATCATGATTTTTGAGTGAATCTGCAATCTTCTTATTACTTTCTTGCCATTTTTTCTCAAAAATAAATAAATAAAAATTTCCAAAAAATACCTTTCATTACAGTTTCTTTAATAGACAATTGAAATGGAGAGCAGGGAAAAGAGTAAATGAGTACTACCACTGTTCGGAATTTTCTGGAATAGAGCTAGAAAAATAAAAACAATAAGATTTGATTTTTAAAAAAAAGTTTATTTTATGAATTCATAAAAAAAAGAAACATTTCGATTATTTATTGAAGATGGCAGTCGGCTGAGCGTAGTAGTTCATCGGTCGCTGCTTGAATCCACATTCATGGAGTCTGTAGACTCTTCCCTCTCTCTTGTAGAATCCTTCTCTTCCTTTCGATCGGATATAGCAGAAGAGTTTTCCATTTCCAGCAGACAATGGATGCTCTTGTGGCAGTTCTGGAAGTGGCTGACTCGGTGGCTGATAACCAAATACAGTCAACGGGTTGAATCCTCTGGTTCGTTGTGCAGGTTGCTCAGTTCTGATGACTCGATACGACTCTGCTAGATCCTCTTCAATTTCTGTCTCAACTGGAGTGTTTTCTGTGGCCAAACCTCCAATGATTTCTTTGAACTTTTCGATTCTATCCTCCAACTTCTTAACTTCCTTCATCATCTTCGCCATTTCTCCTTCTGCTCGTTTCACGTCTTCCTTCAAGGTAACCGTCTTCTCGTAATTCATTGTGTTGATTTCTGCCAATTCGTAGAGCTCAGAATCCTTCTCTTCTACGATTCTTCTCGATTCTTCGCTCTCTCTCTCCAATTCCTTCTCCACGCATTTCAATTGAGTGTGCAGACTTTCGATCACTATCGTTTGATATTTCTCCAATTGGATCCGACGGTTTTCTGTTGTCCAATATCCATCGACATCCATTGAGTTGATGGTGAAATTGAAGATAATTTCCTTTTCGTTGGAAAAAATTGAAGACATTTTTATTTTTCGGTTCGTTCTGAAATAAATTTTCTATTTGACAGTAGATTTACAGATCTCTTGCTACAGTAAATATTAAAAATTAATTTAAAACGGGAAGGAAACATTGAGGAAAGTAAAAAGATAACTCGTTAAATAAGTTATCTAAATTCTTACATTGTTAGAGTGCAAAGACATCAGTCCAATACAGAAATCAATACATTCATAATGGACAAACGGTATGTTATGGGAAAGGAAGACCAGGAAAGAAGAATGGTTGACAGAAGTTGTGAAAAAAAAGACTGTGGATGGATCAACAGGCACTCTTATTCCGATAGATTCAAAGACATCAATCAATATTAAATTCTCTAGAAAGGATTAACAATGATGAGGAAGAGAAGGAAGGGATGAATTCAAGAGAGAAATGGTGAAACAAGGGAAAGGAGAATGAATGAATGGCTGGTCTCATTGGAACATGGTTACTCTCAAACTCTAAATGGGCGGAGCTATAGGTCTCACCACGAAAAGGTATTTGGAACATTTGAATCGGTTCTGTGAATACCAAGTCGTTAGATGGAGCTTTGTTGAGTGTCTGGCAGAGAACTTGGAGCATCTAACAAGTTGGAAGAAAGGTTACACGGACTTGGAGAAGATGGTTTTCAGAATGAGAAAAAAATGCTACAGGTTCTGGAAAGTAGGAATGAATTAATAGAGCAGCTCGGCTGATGGCACCTAATCTATGACAAAATCCACGCTTAACCACAGTCAGTAGTACGTAAAGTTTGGGCGGCATGTGCTGGACTGGCAGCCACCAGCCGAAAAAATGAAGTTTTTTGCCTAAATAAACGATCATTGGTTGGTTGGTAAAGACTAGAGAATTTGAGAAATAACACTTCGAAACAAGACATTTATTTGCGTATCCACAAAACAAAAAAATATTTCAAGTCAACGTGACCCTCCTATTTCCCCATTTCTGAGTTTCCACGTATCGTCGTGTTGCCCCCCAAATTCAGTTATTCTTCGCTTTGAAATAGTCCGTACACAACTGCTGAATAAGCGAAACAATCCAAATCGATGGAGTTCCAAAATGTAAGTTCTCTTCCTCCTTTAGTCAAGGGGCCTGTTGTTGCCCGGTCTATAACTCGCTTCAGATTTGGAGATTTTGAAAGAAAAATAGTGAAAATAATAGATCTCGTTGAGCTCTACAAGATGAAGTTAGCCAGAAATTTGTAACTGCACTTTGAAAAAAGTCATAAGCCAAAAAGTGAAAGAAGTGAAAGAAATTTCTAAGGTTGTCTTTTTTGGCTTGTAACTTTGTTCATAATTTAGTTACAGCGTTCTAACTTAGCTTATTGCGTAGATCTTGTCAAGAGCTATCATTTTCATTTATAAATCCCCATAAAATATTGAAAATGAAGAAAGTTATGACCCGACCACCGACATACCCAACTCCGCTTTCAAACCATTTCATTTCCAGATGAAAGCGAACGAAATGATCGAAATGAGTCTAAATCAGACGGAGAAATCGATTGACGTATTGAGAGAAGGGGATTTGTGTCGTCGATTGACATCATTGGAATTACGTGATATGCATCTATCGTATCACGAAGATTTTCTGCGTCTTCGTCAGATGATTGATACGGTCGAAGAGCAGATTCATAAGGAATCGCAATCGAATTCGAAATGGATTGATAGAAGAATTAATGGGGCAAAGGCCACTGCTGATCAGGCTGTAAGTGATCTCTCTCTCTCTCTCTCTCTCTCTCTCTCTCTCTCTCAAGAGAATATTCAGTTATCATCGACTCTAATGGTCAAAGACATTCAAATGTTGGAAAAGAAAGTGAATATTTTGAAAGAATCTGTTATCCAGTTGAACAAAGCGTATTACAAATACGCAAAAGACGTGGATATGAATGATTTGATGCAACAAGTCAAAGATATGGTCACTCGGACTCAGGTTATGGAGAAGAAGGCGTTGGCCGGCAATCCGATGGATGAGAAGGCGGTTTGTCTTTTTTTAATTGTACGGAGAAAGGTTTTGGTTCGTAGTGAAAAATTAGTGCAGCACAAAAACGCGCGCAGTTAAAAATTTTAAGGGGCAAACAAAAATTTCTAATGCGCTGTAAAAAGTTCGAACTCACTACGAGTAGAACGCAAAACAGCGCCGTTGCCAACTGCGCCACGCAGCCAATCTCTACATCCGACGCCTACCGATATATGAAGCACTCCCTATTTGTTTTGCTGTCAGGGGACCCCGTAATCATAGTTTCAGAATGAAGCTTCTCTCTGGGTTTTTTTTGAAATTTCAAATTACAAGTGTCAGTAAACGCGCCCCAATGAAGCATTGATCTTTTCAGTTGCTTTTTTGCATAAAAACCAGGAAATGAGCAAACGTTTCACTGGGGCGCAATTACTGACTTAGCTATTCTTTCGTTTGCAGATAGAGAAGGGATTCCGTACTGCAATGGAATCTCTCTACGGAATCCAGTCATCGAATCCAAAACTCGTGGAAGAATCGAAGAAATTGGCCGACGAAATGCGTGTTTTCAGAGATGCGGCTGCCAATAAGGTATCCCCGTTCCGTTCTGAATTCCTCTTCAATCTATTCTTCAGAATTTCTATAAAATGATTGGGAAACCAGTGAATTCTGCGACTTCTTCTGGTTCTTTCTCCGCCTCCTCATCTGAATCCTCGTTCTGCTCTTCTTCATCCAACACATCTTCTGCTTCTGCTTCTTCCTCTTCAGCGGTTTCTTCCATTCAATCGGCTCCCTCTTCTACTCTATTTTCGTAGAAGAATGAATAAAAAAAGAAGACGATTTCTCAAGCATGTTTGTATTTTTGAATCCCTTTTGGATCTCATTTCTAGAATTCTAAAATAAAGATTCTGTAGATTATTCGGGGAATTCAATGCGAATATATTATAAAGAAACACCCAAAAGAAGAACATTGAACGAGTTATACAAGAAAACGTTAAAGAAAACAAAGAAATTCGTCAAGAAAACAATTAGTAGTGGGGAAATCTCTCTATTCCAGAGATTCAATAATCAGCAATGTCCTGTGCATGATAGTAGTCCTCTTTGAGTCGATTAACATGAGATGGAATGATGCATGAAGTGTTGGAAACGAACAAAGTCACTAGATCAGACTGAAGGCAATCGAATGCCGGATGAAGACAGTCGACGAGACCAACCGATTTGGCCGACAAATCGAATGGCAGTTGATTGGAACGGAAAGTGTGAAGGGAATCCGGATCCGTCATGAAGAATGGGCACAGTTTGTAGAATGGAGCCAGTACGTAAACAGGAACACAGTGTCGTTTGGCGAGAAGAGCGATTTGATGTCCACCGGCTGGAACGAGACACGAGCCGTCGGGGAAGTAAGCGGCAGCCACTAGGACCACTTTCGACGTCTCTGGCATCCGGGAAGCGACTTCGTATAATTCTATCGGTGACACAAAATCAGGCGCTGATTCTAATTGCTCTTCCTCGTCGACAATATCAATTACACGATGTTTCCGCCCGGATTTCGTGGCGTGTGTCAGGAAGGCGTGCATTGTTTTAGAGCTGGCTAGAGAGTGAACCATTACGACGTCATTGTTAAATAGAAGTTCTGTTGATTGGATAGCAATGCAATCACGGGATGAATCGATTTCCGATGTTAACTGAAAGAAGAGCTAGTTATTTTAGTGATAGAATAGAAATGAACCTCTTTAATAGAAGCCTGTAAATCCTTCTTGATCTTCTTCATATCGGCAGTTTTCAACTTCTCCGTCGTCTCATCATCGTCTCTCCATAATGTATACAATGGCTCTGGTTCTCCGCCTCCCTTCTTCTGAAGCACCTCATCTCGTGCCAACTTTGAAATCATCAATCCCATATTTATGATTATTAATTCGGATCGCTCAGCGGCGTGGAGTCGTTTACAGTGGTTCGCTAGCGACACTTGCAAATCGTTCATCGTTTTTGGATTTTCACGATTCAGAATTTTTCTGAGCAAATGGACGGTGGCAGTTGCAATAGCGGAAGAGGAATCGCGGGGGTATCTGAAAACTTGGCTTTTCAGGTGAACCTTTTGTAGATTTTTTACAAACGTTTTCGCCGTTTTAAATTTATAACTCACTTTTTCCGCAGCGAGAAAATGAACATTCGCTTTAGTTCTTCAATTTCTGTGGTTGGGTCCATCTGAAATAACGGAGCATTATTTTTAAAAGAAAATATAACTAAAAATAGAATTTTTATAAATTCAGAACAAATTTAATATAAAAATTCGATAAGATGAACAAGATTTCAAGAAGACACCACTGAAGCGCGTATAAAATTTCATAAAACAATGAAAAATGAAAGTTCGCTCTATCGCTTGCTCTGCGTCTCTCTTCTCCGCACACTGTTTCTCCATTCTCTGCACCCGATTCATTTAAAATTGAGGTTCTTTTCAATCAATCCCTTTTGCAGAAATTTCGGTTTCTCTTCCGCAAATTTCCCGAAAAATGAAACATAAACGGACTATTGATGATAATCAAGAAGCAGGAGGTGAGAAATTATCTTAGATCCTCTCTAAAACGAAAAATCGAATAGAGACTTCAGGAAATCCCGAAAAAGAGTATTACGAGCCTGGTCCGAGCGAACAGGGCGAAGGTTCGTCTGCAGGTTTGATGAGCAAAGTACACGATATGCGACCAATAGGTATTGCCCGAGTTTCGACTCCTTTTTAATCTGTTTACAGTTCTAGAATGTCTTGAAGTCGAACTACAGCAACCAGCATTGAATGTTCAAGAGATTGGAAGAATAATTGCTGACGGAATGCTGGCGAAATTGATTACAGAACAAGATCTTCATGAATTGGCGAAAAAATGGTCGAAATCAATGCAATCGCTGGCAAATATCAACGTCGGAAGTCTTTCGGAAGATCTCAGTAGAGGAACGATCGACAGTCGATTGGTCGTCATTGGAAACGCTTTTTTGGTATCTGAAACTCTTCTCCGAAATTCCTTCATCTATATAATTTACAGTGGAACATTCTGAAGATGTCAATGTCGACAGTTCGCGACAAATTCGATCATTATCACTTCAAAGTGAGCACAATGGCCCAATCTCTAAGTGCTCCGATAACTGTTGATTTCTCAACAACACGAGTACGAAATGGACAACACATTGTTCCTGAAGACGATATTTTCAAGCAAATTGACCTTCTCGATGTCTATAATTCAGTTGTTTTTCGGAAGACCGGGGACATAAGTAACAAATCGAAGCAATTCATCAAAGCTTATCTGGTTGTCGCCACCCATCCGAGATGTGCCATCTGGCATTATAGTCTTCGGCAGAGTGGATCTTCTCACAAAAAATGGCTTCAGAATATTCCAGAACACATTGTTAGCTGTCTATTGAGTAGGGAAATTAGAGGATTTTCCTGTTGCTAAATGGAAATTTTTCAGGTTTCCTTCTCGCTTTGGCTGGACTAGATGCACCTGAATTAGATATTACTAATGAACAATTGGATGAAGGCGGAAGGTTATTTTATACAAAAGAATTGAAAAATTAAAAGCTATTTTCCAGTTTCTTCCTTTCCCTCGGCGAAACCGATGAGATACGTGTCTCCACATACAATGCGATGAAAACGGCACGCGAGCAGCTTCTTTCCAAGTTCAAAGCCTGTGTTACTGATGCATTGTGAGCGAAATTAAAGAAATCTCTGATAAATCAAGCATTTCCAGGAATGAAACTCGTGAAATGCCTTATAATACGAATACGAAGGAGCTGATGGCACCGCCGGTATTTCTTTTAGAAAATCTCTGAAAAAACCTTTTTTCAGCGTGGAAAACCGGTCGACAGTCATCATTGTGTGACGTGGCGTCAATACGAAAGCCTTATCAAAATTTGCGAACTGGATCCGTCGAAAGAGAATTTGGAAGCGAAACATGTCTTGGACTCGAAGCTGCTCATTTCATATGGACCTCGCCTCGAAGAGGAAGAAGTGGTGATAGATGTGGAAGAGGAAATGAAATAAGTCAGTTCTATTAATACTTGCTCACTGTTTTATCAATATCATGTTTTGTTCAATCGATAATCACACGAGAACAAGAAAATGTAAACTTTTTGAATTTGTTAATCACTGTCGAAGAAGGTGCCTGTTCAATATCTTCGCCCTCTTCGCTTCGGGAGTAGTCTTCGCTCTCTCAACTCTTTAAATTCTTTCTCCGAGTACTCGGAGATGTCTTTGATGGGACTATTCATCAAGATATGAAGCAATTGCTTTCGATCCGTTTTCATGATGACAGACTTGGCCCTTCTGAAAAATCAAGATAAAGGAAAATGGGAGAAAATGACAAACTCCATGTAATGCTGTAACATTCTAGAGTATACAACGGATTCTGCAGTGTTATGCTTATCGACGACATCAACAATCACGATTTCAGCTGTTCTGCTGAAAAAAAGAAGATTGAATGAAAAATCGATTTGGTTTCACCGTGAAGCTTCTTTCTCCTTGAGAATTCCGTTCTCAATGTCAAGTTTTTGAGTTGAGAAATCCACGATTTCCGAATAGAAATCAAGATAGAGCATGAAAAGAGTGCCAATGCTCACATCACAATAATTGCTTTCTTTCCATTTCGAAACATCTGGAAACCGAATTTCATTAACCTGAAATTCTACGAATAAACAAAACCTTCATTCGGAATTCCAAATGATCCGTTTTCTCCTTGTCTGACTCTTGCCCACGTGGCACGATCTATTCCGAGATGTTCTTTAATTGAGAGATCATTAGGTATTTGTGAAAGACCTTATCACTTTACCTGCATGCTTCTTATTGATATTCGGCGGAAGAAGTTTGTAGCGTTTCATAAAAAATATAACCATCAATACGATGGTACAAGAATTCGGAAAGATTTTCTTGAAGAAACGCTCATTCCTGTCCGTTTTCATTGATTTCTGCCATGCCTTTGCAAAGACGGCGAGCAGAATGAAACGGTGATCGTACCTGGAAAAATAGATTGCATTACATTTCTGAAAGTCTCTTCCACGTACTTTGCATAAGCATCAATGTACTTGCACGTGAGATACTGAGCCGATACTCCTTCAGTCATAGAGATACTGATATCCAAATCAATATCGTCTACAATTCCAGTCACAATGGGAATTCTTCCTCTGAATCGGTGTTCCATATCTTCGAATTCCCTGTGTGGAAGCATTCTCCCAGAATCGATATCCTCCAGAATTTCCTCCAGTATCATATTCGTTCGCAATTTGATTTTTTTGTTTTTCGGAGAGAATCCTGGATGAAGACAGATTGTCATATCTAAATCTCCTCCTTTCATTCCGAGACCGGAAGCCGAACTTCCGAATGGGACGACTGCTTTCACATCGAATTTCCATTGGTGAATCTGTAAAATAGAATTAGATGAAGGTCCTGAAAGAAGAAGACAAACTTTTTTGTTGAAGATGTTTTTGGTGACATACTTCTCAATTTCCTTCAGAATTTCTAGTTTCTCAGCGTATTCTTCTTTTGTCTGAAATAGTTTTCCATCATTCTCTTTCAGAATTTCAAGACTAACCTGTCTATTATCCAAATAATATCTCTCAATACTCTTACTCAATTCCTTCAGAGACTCATCCCATTGCATTATCAATGGCTCATTGTTCTTGAAAATACTGTCTTCTGGTCGCCCAATTTTCCGAAGACGTGCTTCGATTGCAGCTTTTGCAGACATATTTAACAATAAAGATAAACTCTGAATGAGAAATGAAAAACGTCGGGAAACGGAATGGGCGTGGCATTCTGGAGTATTCTCTCATTTAAGAGTGAGCAAGGGGAAGAGTTTCACGGCGGAATAAGAGAGAACAGAGAAAGAAAAACGGGAGAAAATGACTGAGAGTGAGAGAGAGAAGGGTCAGTGGGCGAGAAGATGGCAACATTTTGAACTGAGAGAACGAAGGGGAGGGAAAAGTAATTGTTTATGAGATCGAAGGGTACTAGATTTTAGTTCATTCTTGAAATATTCACTCGGATCTCAATATGTATAATAGAGTAGTGAAGGTGGAATTTCCGAGTTTTAGTATCTCGGTGCTCCATGGTGGTCCCAGAACGATTTGTTCTATTCAAAAGGAATTATCGACAGTAGGATAACAAAGGATTGAGAGACCATGATCTCCTTAAATGTACCGTAAGCCTGTCACTCATTTTCAACAACATTTATCTCGGCTCCCAATGGAGATACTGAAAATATGCCAACTGATGAAATGATTCTATCATTTTCATGTGTCTGGTTCTCGGATCTTGGGTTTCCGACCGCTTTGAAAATTTTTGGAGGCTTAGATCAGACTGGAATAAAGCACTTTATATTCACAGAGTTTTCAACAAATAGCTCATTCTCTTTTTATTCGACAAGTTCTAGAAGACACCTGAAATTCTTCCCATTTCAGGACTAAAAGGACCGAAAAAAGGGTGTCTTCTAGAACTTGTCGAATAAAAGGGGATGAGGTATTTTTTTAATTGTGTGGATACAAAGTTATTTATTAAGGTCTGTTCTAAGCCTCTAATCATATTCAAAGCAATCGGAAACTCAAGATCCGAGAACTAGACCCCTGAAATGACCTAAAACCGCTAAAATCAACTGAAAAACATAGTTTCGAAGGCTACTGTAAAGTTGAGTGACAAGGGGCGAGGCATGCTTTACGGTATCTAGTTTTCTCTCTCTGAACGAAACTATTTTCGTATGAAGATCAAGGTCGATAGATATTCTGAACTTTTAGGAATAATGTGGGTTTTTCCAGAACTTTTTATAAATTCAGCAAATAATATTATTCAAGGACTTTAAAAAGCATGACAAACGACGTGTTCGGTGACAATATTCTGATCATTATCAACTACAGTATACCTCCATTCGTGTGTCTTTCGATCGCATTCAACATCAAACCAAAGAAGAGACACTTTCGGATAGGAATCCATATCGACTCTCTGAATGAGAAAAGAATTAACCGTTTGAATATTGTATACTCACATAGATCATGCCTCCTTCTGGCCAATTCGTTCTCAATAATGTTCTCTTATCTCCGGCTCCTCGAGCACATTCTATCTCGATATTTGTGCAATTTGGGTATGAGAATCTGGGAATTGTCAGTATTCCATCTTTGAATCGATCAGCGAGTTCGGGATTCAGAAGACGGATTTGATTCATGGAGAGAAGTTTATAGTCGATGCAACCACATTCTGAAAATGAAGATATCTACAGTACACTACAAAATGGAGAAAAATTACCATTGAAATTGCGAGTTTTTAAACATCCATTCGACACAGAAACAGTTATTAGAAGAAGAAAAAGAGAACGCATGATGACAATGAAATTCAAATGATGTGGTAGTTTTCATAAATGTAAATCGAATTATAATTAAATCATTGATTGATGATAAACAGGAAATTTAATTTCGATACGAATATTAATAGAGATGAACACATATCTCTGTGTCTCTTTGGGATGAGTTCATTGGAAAGGATCAGAAAGAATTGAGTTTGAAAGATTAGAGAAGAAGAACTGTTTCTTGGATATCATATTTTCAAGAAACAGATGCGTGTTATTCTTTATTCCATTCTCATTTTTCACTAGAAGTAATATCCGAGAGTAATCCAAACGAAAAGAAGAAATAGATTGAAGCCTGAGGAGATTTTACATATTCCAGTCTGTTCACAGATGACGTCACTGTAATATCCAACTGCAGCATGCTCTTCACGTCTATCTTCTTCTTTTTCGACTGGATCATTACAATCAGCTGAAATATGGAGAAAAGTTTTTAGAAATATGGGTTTTAAAAAATACCTCGACATAAAACTCCAACAACTGTAATTCTTCCATTGATTTTTGCAACTGAACCTCCTCCACTGTCTCCCTATCAAATAATTCATTGAATTAACGAAACACATCTGAACTCACTGGACAAGCAATGGTTTTTCTCTTTGGATCTCTTGCTGAGAAATAATAATCCTCCAAGACGTATTCATGATAAACCTGAGTGGTTTCATGTCTCAATGCTGAGGTATCCCAAGTTACGTTCTTGGAAGGAATACCTTGTGGAGCTGAAATATCTGAATTGTTCAACTTTCATCGAAAAGGTTCTCACGATTCCTTCCATAACCATAGTAATCAAGCATCGTTCCGGGTGCATTTGCAGAAATGTCTTCTGGAAAAAGTGACAGTCATTGTAGGAATACAGTGGAATCAGTTACCTGCGACACAAGCTATTTGTACAGTATCAGATAATTTTAGATCTTCTTTCAGGTGGATTATAGCGAAATCATCATTGTAAGCGTCCGGATGCACATTTTTAAATACACTTGTTTTATTCGGTTTCCTATCGGTGCACCCATAAAACAATGTAATTCTTTCGACACTCCAAGGCATCGTTTCACCATTCGAATAAATTTCGATGTCTTTTAATATATCTTGATTCGAGAATATGTAATGCCTGAATAATATTTGTTTCTTTTTTAATCTTATATCCACAAACCCTTTTTGACAATTACTTCTGTATTGTACGATACTTTGATCCATTGGTTTTCGTCCCCTCATCTGCCATATCTTCATTCCAATCGAATGCTCAACAGATTGGTTTGTTTTTCCTGGTTCAATACAATGACTTGCATATAAAATGTGACGAGAAGAAATGATTGATCCAGAACAACGGTTCTGAATATATCACATTCAACATTAGATGCACGTCATTACGACGGCCCCCTTTTCGGCGTTTTCAAAAAAGGCTAGTTTCTGATAAATAATTTTGAATTCACGAAGATTTACTAATTTAATATCATTGTTATTTGAACTTTTTTTTTTGAAAACTTCGAAAAGTGGACGATACAAAAGGTGAAGCAATTTGAACAGCCCAAGGCGCTTTCGACTGTTTTACTTCCGTTCCCATGTAAATTTTGGCTGAAAGAATCTTCAGAATGATAGGAATATTCTGAATTCTTAAACTCACATTGAATGCTTTTTCCACATGAATTAAGCCGTTGCTCATTCTCTGTCTCATCCAAACGATAAGAATTAATCTGTCTGATGATGGAAATAATTGAAATTATTGATGATAACTTCATTGTTTTGAAACAGATTTTAAATCGAATACTGAATTCATTTCAACAGATATTTCATCTCAGAAAACACGTTTTCAACTAGAAAATAACGGTCACGGAGAAAATTAGGGAAACGAGAATTCTCATCATCTGATTTTAAAATTTGTTTGACAGAAATAATTCCGTGGAATCAGGAAGGTCCCTTTACAGAAGACTGGATGACATGATTGTCTCAGATGATGTTCTCAATGGTGTATCCGTTTTCAACAGGAGGACCCTCGTTATTCGACACGAATATGCTGGAATAATTCTTGAAATCGGTTAATTAGAATTCTCGTTTCCTTCATTCTCCCGTGACCGTAATTTTCTAGTTGAAAACGTGTTTTCTGAGATGGAATATCTGTTGAAATGAATTCAGTATTCGATTTAAAATCTGTTTCAAAACAATGAAGTTATCATCAATAATTTCAATTATTTTCATCATCAGACAGATTAATTCTTATCGTTTGGATGAGACAGAGAATGAGCAACGGCTTAATTCATGCGGAAAAAGTATTCAATGTGAGTTTAAGAATTCAGAATATTCATATCATTCTGCATATCATTCTGCATATTTCCAGCTAAAGTTTACATGGGAAGAGATGCAGAACAAACAGAAGCGCCTTGGGCTGTTCAATATTTTCATTTGGGAAAACATTATGTGATCTAATTGTGTCATCACACCTTCAAAGATAATATAATTCAGGCTGCCTGTTCTGGAACTATAATTTCTTCTCGTCACGTATTAACTGCTACTCATTGCGTGCTAGCAGCTAGAAAAAATGTGACTGCAGAACATTCCATTGGAATGAAAATATGGCAAATGAGGGGACGAAAACCAATGGATCGAAGTATCGTACTATACAGAACATATTGCAGAAATGGGTTTGTGAAAATAGAAAATGAAACGAAAAACAAATATCATTCAGACATTACATAGTAACGGATCCAGATATGTTGAAATCAATGGAAATCCAATCAAATTATTCGAGAATTTCGATAAGTCCAGAGAAAATAACACTGTTTTATGCATGTTCCGGAAGAAAACCAGATAAAACGAGAACAAGAGAATATGCAGAAATGCTTACATCAGAGTATACTGATGATTTTGCCATAATCCATTTGAAAGAAGATCTAAAATTATCTGATACTGTACAAATAGCTTGTGTCGCAGGTGAGATATATTGATGGTTTCTTTCAATGAAGTTTTTATTTTTCCAGAAGACATTTCTGCAAATTCAGTTGGTACGAAGCTTGATTACTATGGTTTTGGATCTGATCGTAGGAATATCTTCATTCGGAAGTTAATCAATTTCATGTTTCAGCTGGAAAGGGTGCTCGAACAGATAAAGTTACTGGCCTTACCTATTTTTTGAGACACGAAACCACTCAGGTTCATGCTGCTGACCACCCTCTGGAAGATTATTATTTTTTAGTGAGAGATCCAAAGAAAAAAACCATTGCTTGTCCTGTGAGTTCAGATTTCATGGCCATTTTCAATGAGAACTGTTTAACAGGGAGACAGTGGAGGAGGATCAGTTGCAAGAATTAATGGAAGAATTACAGTTGTCGGAGTCTTATGTCGAGGTATATTCTCAAAATAATATATTTGAAAAATTTTAATTTATGTTTCAGCTGATTGTGTTCGTCAACTTCCACAAGACTACGAAAGAGGTGAAGAGCATGCTGCAGTTGGATATTACAGTGATGTCATTTGTGAACAGACTGGAATATGTAAAATCTCCTCAGGATTCAATCTATTTCTTCTTTTCGTTTGGATTACTCTTGGATGTTACTTCCACTAAAGAAAAGAAAAGTGAAATGAAGAAAAAAAATAAATTTCATCAAAAACAATTCCCTCATTTTCTCCGTGACCGTTATTTTCTAGTTGAAAACGTGTTTTCTGAAATGGAATATCTGTCGAAATGAATTCAGTATTCGATTTTAAATCTGTTTAAAACAATGAAGTTATCATCAATAATTTCAATTATTTTCATCATCAGACAGATTAATTCTTATCGTTTGGATGAGACAGAGAATGAGCAACGGCTTAATTCATGCGGAAAAAGTATTCAATGTGAGTTTAAGAATTCAGAATATTCCTATCATTAGGAAGATTCTTTCAGCTAAAATTTACATGGGAACGGAAGTGAAACCGTCGAAAGCGCCTTGGGCTGTTCAATATTTTCATTTGGGAAAACATTATGTAATGTACTTATTTCATCATATCTTCGAAAATAGCATAATTCAGGCTGCCTGTTCTGGAACGATCATTTCTTCTCGTCACATATTAACTGCTACTCATTGTGTTCAAGGAGCTATGAAAAATATTCCTGCCGAGCATTTGATAGGAACAGATATATGGCAAATGGGCGGTCGGAAACCAATGGATCGAAGTATCGTACGATACAGAACATATTGCAAAAATGGGTATGTGGGAGGCGGACAACCAATGAAAGATAGGTTTTCAGACATTACATAGTAACGGATCCAGATATATTGGAACCGATGGAAATCCAATCGAATTACTCAAGAATTTCAATAAGTCCTGAGAGAATAACACTGTTTTATGCATGTTCCGGAAGAATACCAGATAAAACAAGAGATAAGAACCCGTATCCATCATCTTACACTGATGACTTCGCCATAATCCATCTGAAAGAAGATCTAAAATTATCTGATACTGTACAAATAGCTTGTGTCGCAGGTAAATATTATCGTTTCATACAAATCGCCCGGAAATTTTGACGTTTTATGTATTTAATTTATGCTTGAATTTTTCCAGAAGACATTTCTGCAAATGCAGTCGGTACGATGCTTGATTACTATGGTTATGGATCTAATCGTAGGAGTATCTTTATTCGGAAGTTAAACAATCTTATTTTTCAGCTCCAAAAAATGTTCATTCCGTTAACGTAACTTGGGATACCTATAAGTTGAGACATGAAACTATTCAGGTTCATATTGGAAACGTCTTGGAAGATTATTATTTCTCAGCAAAAGATCCAAAAAATAAAATGATTGCTTGTCCAGTAAGTTCAGATTTCATGACCATTCTGGATGAGAACTGTTTAACAGGGAGACAGTGGAGGAGGATCAGTTGCAACAATCAATGGAAGAATTACAGTTGTCGGAGTCTTATGTCGAGGTATATTCTTGAACAGAGTTTCGAGAATAATACAGAGGATAATTGAACGTGTTTCAGGTTCATGTCATGATCCAGATACCAGAGAGAATGCTAAAATTGAAGAATATGCTGCAGTTGGATGGTACAGTGACGTCATTTGTGAAGATACTGGAATATGTAAAATCTCTTCAAGATTCAATCTATTTCTTCTTTTTGTTTGGATTACTCTCGGAATTTACTTCAAGTGAAAACGGTGTTTTGTACAGAACGAATAAACTTGATTTTTGTTTTGCTTTGTTCAAAAATATCAAATGATGAGAACGATGACAGAAATGAAATTTATTTTGAGAATTCTTAGAATTTAACGACATAAATGGAAAGATCACTATCGAAAACCTATAATTTCAGCCCTTTGGTTTTCATTCAGATTAGCTCCTTCTCCGCTTTGTACCTTTTTCATTTGCAATTCAAATCTCTGTTCTGTCCATTCATCCCCTCTATTCAGCTGTCCGTTGGCTCCTCGCGCCCTTTCTCTGCACTTCTTCTCTTTTTCTCTTCTCTCTCTCTCTCTCTCTCTCTCTCTCTCTCTCTCTCTCTCTCTCTCTTTCCTCATGAATGATGGCGTCCTCTTCTCCATCCTTTTTTAGCCTCCTCCTGTCTCTCTCATTCACCCTTTTCCAAATGCACTCTTCTTCTCTACCCTTATTGTTTTCAAAGGCTCTTTTCATCAAAGACGCCACGTCCCGTCTCTTCTTCTTCCTCCTTCATTTCCCTTTTCATCCTTTCATTTGATTCAATTTCAGATGGTATCCATGTCACCATCGAAACAAAAAATTGAGGAATCTCTCGAGAAAATGAGTATCCCTAATCCGGAACAAAGACGTTTGACAACTGTTCAACTAGAGAATGGAGAGACTTATACGGAGTCATGGAATAGAAATTTCGAGAAACTGAGTGAAGATATCGAGAAGTTTTACGAGGAGAATAGAATGAGAAAGGAGGATTTTGCGGAGAGAATGTTTATTGTGGAGGAGATCAAAGAGCATTTGGACGAGAATATTTTTAGTTCACCGGTAAGTGAGCCTTTTTTTTTCTCCTATGGTTTTTGGAGCATAGAACTGCATTTTTGTAATTGAAAACTTTTTTTTCTAAATTCATATCTGAAAGATTTATGACCTAATGAAGATAATGAACATTTTGCATTTACACCAATGCAGCAGGTCATAAGTCTCTTAGAAATGATTCTAGAAAATGGTTGTCAACTACAAAAATCAAGAAACTGCTCTAGAAAAATCAGAACAGTGAGTCTTTTACTTATTTTGTTAGGGAACTCTGATAGTTGGCTATTTTTAGAATGAATGACATTTCTGCAACCTCCATTCTGAAACCCCTTGGAAAATTTTTTTAATAAATAAAATATTCCAGATCAATGGCGTCTACTTCATACTGAGAGCCATCGTCCCATTTGGAAATGGGATGAATGGTCTCGGAATGAAAACCGACGGTCTCAATCTGACTAACTGTGTCATTCCAATCAATGTGGACATTGAGTCCATGACACGTGTCAGAAATGAAGACATCCTGGCCAAAATCATCGAAGAAATCAATTCGGGACAAATGATGGAACACCGAAAATGGTCGGAAATCGATTTGAAAGAGGAGGAAAACAATTCGATTCTCATCGGAAAAGTGGATGACGTGGAACTGAAATTGAGAATTTCGATGACAGATAAAATGTCTTCTAACTGTATTTCAACACCCACAATCGAGTTGTATAAGAAATACGATGACAGATTCCTTAAACTGGCCGCCTATATTTCTGCGTGGGAGAAGGCGAGAGGAGTCGGAACGAATTTGCTCCGAGATGTCTTTCCGAATGGATCGACGACTGTTTTAATGGTTATGGTTTTCATGAAATATTATCATCTTCTTCCTGATAAAGATACTCTCAAGACACAGTTTATTACGGAGACAGGTATGGTTTTTAGAGGAGATTAGTTAGCAACAGAGGGAATTTCAGAGATCCAGAGATGGAAATCTGAAAACGAGTCCGATGTGAGTCTAGGAACACTTTTCTTCCTTTACATCAACTTCTATTCAAATGTCGTTCGATCGAAAGAAACCAAAAGTGATGAAAACGTCGCGGAGACAAGTGGCGACATCGTCATGGCAGAAGAGGACGCTCAGAATTATCCGACTTCTTCAACCAATTGGATTCAAGAACATGAAGATAGTGCAATGTAATTCGCTTTTTGGTTTAAGGCTATTTTTATTATTTTCTTTCAGTGACGCTGAAAATACGATCGGTATGGAAGACCTGCCATCGACTTGTGCAGAACTATTCAGACACGGTCTTCCACCTGATATGAAATTTTATGCGGGAGCATTTCTTCAAGAAGATTATGGGAGACTGAATACAGATGGAAGAGGAAACGGAGAACCGGCGGAGAAGAGACGAAGAATCAGATGACTCTTAATTGTATTTAATCTTCACTAAATAATATTTATTCTTGATTTTATTATAAACGCTTACAATACGCTTTTTTATTTCCAATGAATGAACAGAAAAAACATTCAAAGTGACACTTCCAAACGATAAAAAGCTGGTTTGAAAAATTCAAAATAACGATTTCGCGGCGAGACCCACCTTTAGTTCAGTATGCGCCTTGAGGGATACAGTATGTCCATGACGTGTGGAATTTGTTTTCTTTCGCACAGCCCATTCGTTTTTTCAAGATAACTCGAAAACTATTGAATTTTCTCCCAATTTTTGCTAAAATTTTACAAATAAAACAAGTGCTAACCGTGATTTGCTGATTATTCCTTAATTATGCAGCGGATGGCAGTAAAACCGGTCGTTCCTTCAATTTTCGAAATATCCTACGGAATGATGTATTTCTTGAGAAAAACACTCGAGTTTCTTTCGAATTCGCGTCCAAATTACTAAGTTTTTCATTTTAAAAATGTAAAAAATGAAATATATCTTCAATTTTCGAAATGATTAGTTGAGCCGCTTTCACATTTTATTTCCCGGGTTTTCTCGAGATACCTTCATTTCTTCTGCTTCTTCTCCGGTTTTTTCAACTGTGAGATACAATTTTTCAGCGTGAAATCGCCGGAATGGCGTCGCGATCGAGAAGACAGGGTGTCATTTCGGGTTCGATCACCTGGAATGGAAACGAATACGTAGAGATTTTCGATCAGAACTTCAAGTATTTGTATGGCGAAGTTGATGATCTTTTCGTGAGTTTCAGAGAGAAATAGAGAATTTCCGACCTAAAATATCATTTTATTTTTCATACTTGCAATGGGCCGGGCCGGGCCGGGCCGGGCGCTACCTCTGAAAATTTTGTGCCCGGCCCGGCCCGGCCCAGCCCGGCCCGGCCCGTTGCGCCCGGATTAGTACTGGGTATATCAAAACTGAAGTCAAGTACTCTGTTTTTCAATCAATTTTAACCCAAAACGACTATATTCAATGTTTTAGAGTCAGAACACATTGAAAAAAGAAACATAAATCGAAAATTGAAAAAATTAGAAAAAAAAATATTTTTTTTATTTCGAAAAATTTTCATTTTTCAAAGAATCTAGGTGTTTTCGTGCAAATACCATAGTTTATCTTAATTTTTTCTACACGAAAACCTTAAAAAATTGAAAAAATGGCTTTAAAAAATTTTTATTTCATATGACGGGCACAACCGGGCCGGGCCGGAATATCGCAAGTATGTTATTTTTAGATTGCCTTCGGCTCATGGGTTGAGTACGACGTCGTCGAAGCTCCACAGCAGCACCCGAAAAACTGTCTGAAAAGAGCAATCAACATTGATATGGACTTTAAAGTTTCGAAAGCGCCGACAACTGACGAGTTTGGAGATAAGCCGATGAATGTTCGAGATTTCAATAAAGTCGACTATTTTCAATTCGATTCACAGGGCGATGGGAACTTGACGGTTAGCTATTGAAGAAGAAAGTGCCTCTAGAACTTGTTTTTTAGCACAAGTCAACAATTCGCCGGAATTTCGCAAACGACACGTATTATAATAAGTATTACGGCGAAGTAATCATATCGAGAGACTCGCGGAATCGGTTGATAGAATTCAATATCAACGAAGTAGATGTTATGATGAATTTCATCTCGTCTGAAAAATACTGTGGCGCTGGACCCCATTGGGAAGTCACGCATTTCATCAATCTCGGAAAAATGTACAGCATAAATGGATTTGTAAGGGTCATTTCAAGATTTACTGTAAAAACATTGTTTTTAGCTCTCGATTCGTGGATTCGTACTTCGTGGGCCGGGAGGTGTCGTTCGCAACCGGCGCGACGTCTACATTCCCCCGGATTCTCTTCGCCCAGTCGGTAATCCAAAAGACCAGAAGTCATCGAATGAATCAGAGAAGAAGCCAATGACTAAGGAACCTCTGGAAAACGGTTTCAAAAGACTTCCTCTCCCCGCGAACCCTGTAAATCAACCTCCTGAGCCTTCACGTGGATTAGGAGGTCATGGTGGAGCAATGTTCGGAGCAGCTGCTAGAGAAGCTACTCAGTCAATGCAACCAAGAGAAGAGGTCACAAATGATACATCAAAGGGATTTGCTTCTTCTGGATTTGGAGGTCAGCAAACGTCGACTGGATTCGCCTCTTCTGGTTTCGGAGGTCAGCAAACGTCGACTGGATTCGCCTCTTCTGGTTTCGGAGGTCAGAAAGCATCCACGGGATTCGGAGGTCCTCCAAAAACGCCAACTGGATTCGGAGGTCCAAAAACACCGACTGGATTCGGAAGTCAGAAAGCCTCGACTGGATTCGGAGGCCAGCAAACGACGGCTGGATTAGGAGGTCCTAAAACACCGACTGGTTTTGGAGTTCAGCAAGCCCCGAATGGATTCGGAAGTCAGCAAGATACATCAAAGGGATTCGCCTCTTCTGGATTCTCCTCTTCTGGATTCGGAAGCCAACCAACGTCGACTGGATTCGGAGGTCACAAAGCATCCACGGGATTTGGAGCTCCAAAAACGCCGACTGGAATCGGAAGTCAGAAGGCGTCGGCTGGAGGTCATGGCAGAAAGATGCTTGGAGCAGCTGCTATAGGAGTTACACATGAAATGTTATCACGAGAAGAGGTCAAATACGAAACACCGAAAGGATTTGCCTCTTCCGGATTCCCTTCTACTGGATTCGCTTCTTCTGGATTCGGATGTCAGCAATCGTCAACTGGATTCGGAGGTCAACAAACATCCACAGGATTCGGTGGTTCAAAAACGCCGACAGGATTTGGAGGCCAACAGACGTCGGCTGGATTTGGAGGTCAACGAGCACCGGGAACATTCGGTAACGCATCCGCTGAAAACAAAGGACCTTCTCAACAAAATTCCGGAACAGAATGGAAACAGCTTCCGCGGAACACTACAGTTCCATTTGATAACCCAGCCGCGGGAACAATTGTATCTCAGCCACATTCCGATGATGTACTCGGAACTCCAAGAGGAACTGCTGGAAGAAGAACGACAGACGAAAGTCCAACACTTCCCATTGACAGTGATTTCGAGTGTACAATAGATAAACCGAAGGAATCTGATGATGGAAATCTGTATGATGATAATTGGGGAGACAGTCTTCCCACGATGATTCAGCCATCAAGATCCCATAGATCAAGAGGAACTGGATTAGCGAAATATGGACAATCTCATTTCTAATTGCTACTTGTTATATCATTTTTCTGTTCCATTGCCACTGTTTTCTAAAATGTTAAAATTCTCAGCGTGTCTGATTTCCTAGAATTTTCCTAGAGCAATTCCAATTTTATGCACTGTTTCTTGAAGCTTTCTGCATTTCTTCTCACATGTTCCCTCTTATAACTTTATTCGCATTGCATTTGTTTCTTTTTACTTACTTATTCCTAACAACATTTTCCCATCACTGGAAACCGAAATATTATGAACATGACTCGGAATATTCGTTTTTTCACTATTTTCAATTGTTTTATCTCAATATTTATATCTTTTTTAACCGGGGTTTCTTTTAATTCCAGGGTTTTAGCAGTTCCGAGAATGGGATCTCGAGCGAAACGACAAGGCGTCATTTCCGGTTCTATCACCTGGAATGGAAACGAATATGTGGAAATATTTGATCAGAACTTCAAGTATTTGTATGGAGAAGTTGATGATCTTTTCGTGAGTTTTAGACAGAGAATTTCCAACCTAGAACATATTTTTTCAGATCGCATATGGTTCATGGGTTGAATACGACGTCGTCGACGCTCCAGAATACCACCCGAAAAACTGTCTGAAAAGAGCAATCAATATCGATATGGACTTCAAAGTTTCGAAAGCGCCGACAACTGACGAGTTTGGAGATAAGCCGATGAATGTTCGAGATTTTAATAAAGTCGACTATTTTCAATTTGATTCACAGGGCGATGGGAACTTGACGGTTAGCTATTTAGGAAGGGAAAGTCTCTAAAACTTGCTTTTTAGCATAAGTCGACGATTCGCCGGAATTTCTCCAATGACATGTACTATAATAGTTATTATGGAGAGGTCTCGATATCAAGGGATGCGAAGAATCGATTGATAGAGTTTGATATCAATGAATTGGATGTTATGATGAGTTTCATTTCATCTGAGAGATACTGTGGAACTGGACCACATTGGGAAGTCACTCATTTTGTTCATCAAGGAACCCCGTATAGTATCAATGGATTTGTAAGCTTCTGAGATCACCTTAACTCCAAATGATGTCTTTTTCTAGCTCTCAATTCGTGGTTTCATCGTTCGAGGACCTGGAGGCATTGTTCGTAATCGTCGTGACGTTAGAATTCCTCCAGATGCTCTCCGACCGAAGCATCAGAGACAATCGGGACGACCGCAATGGGGAGAACCGATAAGAACTATGTCGGCACCAACGGAAAAGGATGCTCCAATTGAAAAACCACATGGAGGAGATAAAATTCAGACACCATTCAAAATGAAACCAGAGAATTCTGATCCTTTTGCGACGATCGAATCACGGAATTATCTCCAACAGAAGCTGGAATCCATCTCTATCAGTCAACGATCCGCAGAAACGCCGAGTATGAAACCACGTGGCTTTGAAGTAGTGCCTGAAAAAGATCCTGAGAGTAAACCCTGGCGTGCCTTACCTGGATTGAAGCCATCAGAATCTTCTACTAAATTAAAAGAGCCGATGTATAAAAAGGCTACTGGATTTCCGATAACACCACTTCAAATAGTTAGTGCGAATCGGCCAGTGAAACTGAAAACGGTGGTCCAGGAGGCGCCGCGATTCACGACGCGCTCATTCGGAGGCATTCCATTGAGTCCTGTGACCACTGTTGAAGGTAAGGATAACATAATTCGGCAGCAGGGATTTGTATTCTCATTAGAACCCCCAAAGCCAGCAGGTGAATCAAAATCAAAAGAAAAAGAGCCAAAGAAGAGATTTCGGTTTGGAGTGCAGAAGACTGCGCCTTCTCCTCTTCCTCCTCCGCCTCCACCTCCTCCAGCACCCGTCAATAAACCGGCATCTGAGTCGGCATCAGTTAGCAGAGGATTCAGAATCGAGAATATCACGAAAGAGGAGAAAAAACATCCACTTGATGATAGTTTTGAAATGAAGAAGACAAAAGAATCGAATGAGGGCAACTTGTACGATGATAATTGGGGAGACGAGACTCCTTTCATTCAGCCACCACAGAGAGACATCGGTCGGCCGAGATTTCCACCACAAACGAAAGTTGGATTATCGAAATATGGTCAGAGTCATTTCTGAATTCTTCTTGTTCAATTCCCCCCACACATTTCTCCCGTTTTATCCATTTCTCTGTTCTATAACTCGTTTATCTGGTATATATCATATACCATTCATATATCCTCTCATTCCTATATTTTATCCGCATTTTATCTCTCTGTATTTCTATTCCTGTTTATCATTTTATTTTCCTGAATAAACCGCATATATGTTATTCTCCCTTCAGCCGAGAACTCCGCAATTTGTTCCAAAAACTCGGATAGTAATCCGTTGGCCTCATCTCGGCGAATATCACATCAGGAGCCTCTTTTGGATCTCTGGAATTGAAATGAATTCCCTTTTCTTCTCTTGGATCTCACCGATAATATACTTCTACAGTATCCTTTGACAGATAAGCCATCCACCATCCAATGGAAGAAGTTGGAGCGGAAAGGAAAAAGACATCACAGAAACTTCTGGAGAATGCTAAATCGTCGATTGGAGAGAGACCGACGGTCAGAAGAGCCTGAAATCTTTTTGAATCTATCCTGAATTTATGGAATAGGGATACGGTATATTCTGGAGAATCGGCGATGGAATTGGTGTCGTTGAAATTGGAAAAATAGTTGGATTTTCCGATTTTATCTGAAAACGTTGAAGTCATATAAGGCAAGAGCAAGCGGGACGAGCTGGTGCGCGTGGCGCAGTCGGTAACAGCTTTCGTTTTGAACTCGGTGGGTTCAACCCCGCCTGGTGCTATTTTGTTTTTTACTTTTTTTAAACTTTCGGGAAAGCAAAAAAAAAGAAATTTTCGTGAGAACTCGAATTTCTGGGAGTTCTAGTCTTTTTTTTGAGAAAGCATTCTCACCGTGAAACAGATTCTGAGCCCATAGAATATCATTTCCCAGCACTGCAACCGTCACTCGATTATCTTCTGTTTTATCTGAAAACTTTTTTCAAAATTATTTTAAAATCCTACAGTAACTCACATTTCGAAACCAAAAAATCTGTAGCTTTTCTTGTAAAAACTGGATCCGATGGACCGGATAAACTCATTTCACGGTATACTGGTTGCTTTGTATGGACACATATTCTTCAAAAACAGTCATTTTTTCTCCAAACAAAAGGAATTTCTAACATTAAATCCTTTCGGAAATCGTCTGGAATCTGCATCTCCGCTCGAATTGCACTCTCGATGGGCGGAGTCAAAGCAAGACGGATTTCGGGACGAAACTCGTCGAAATATTTGAAACTCTGCAATTTTAATTTTTCTTCTGAAATTGTTGAGAAAAGAGACCTGAAAATAGACTCCATTAATGAGAAGATGTTGTTGATCCAGGGAATTCAGGTTCAGAGGGTTCTCGTATTTACAACAGAATCGAATGTTCAAATTGACGGAAAAGAGGGAAGATGGCTGGAAAAAGAGGGGTATCTCAGTTGGCGATATAGGTAGAAGAAAGTTGTCAACTAGGAAAATGTAGAGCATAAAATGAGCAATATTTTGTTAGTTGACAGCTTTTTGAAATCTCTAACGGTTCAAGAGATAGAGCGCTTTTAAGAAAAAGTATGGTTATTCAATTTCAAACTAGCACAACTCGGCTCCGGGGAGATATAGAAAAATATGTTTAACTATAAAAATATAGAGCACATTAAGAGCTTTATTTTAATAGTTGACACATTTTTCATTTAGCCTCTGCACGCCGAGATATAACTGTTTGAAGTTGACGGCCTCAAACAGCTTCTGTTCATTTTCTTTGCTTTTCTTGTAACGGCTATATCTCGTTTCCCCAAGAAGTTACAAGAAAGTAATCAACTAATAAAATATAGAGCACATTAATAGCTATATTTTATTAGTTGACAAGTTTTTGATATCTCTACTAGGAACTGAGATATTCCCATTTTCCAAACTCACATCCATATCCACTTGCTCGAAATTCATTCCGAACACCGGGAAATACTGCGTCACCGAATTAGTTACAGTATCCCAAACATCAGCGTATCTCGTTATCACAGGAACCCTTCCAATCTGTTTCGATATTCCTAAAAGAGATGCCATTTCGAATAACTGTTGTCCTAGGCCACGCCCATTTTTGAAAGTGAACATGGAGATCTGAAGGGTTTTTCGGGTGTCTGGAGGTGGCATATCGAGAGGAAAAACTGGAAATGGAGGGGGCGGAGGAAGGTTTTGAAGGTCCTGGAATTGAATTAGGGATCTCTTTTATAAGGGCATGTATTACTGTCATTTTGAATCCATTTAGCATAATCGGCTGTTCTGGATCTTGTTTAGTGCAAAGATTATCCCAGTTTTTGGAGATGAGAACATAAATAAATACAAAAGATCCTGAAATTCTAGAAATATAAAATCTACCGTAATCCTGATAAAAACCTAGCAGAAAAACGAATAAAAAATTGATGAAAGTAGACCTGGAATATCGCATTTTATAGAGGGAGTGTATTTTGAAGTAGGATAATGATGAATTGGACACATTTTATTGTTTATTTAGCTGTCTCTCTTGGCAAATGAATCGGAGAGGAAAGTGCGCTCTATTGAGAATGGATACTGTAATTGGTTTCAACTCTGCTAATCCAAAAACCCAAACTTTTTCTGAAATTCTGAAGGTTTTCTTCTAAAACAAGCATAATCTCATAATACCAAAAACATCCAATAATAGCCGTTGATGGTATATTTTATCCTTTTTATTACTTTGCATTTATTGGAGTAATCCTTCTATTTATGAGAGAGAGAGAGAGAGAGAGAGAGAGAGAGAGAGAGAGAGAGAGAGAGAAACCAACTGAACCGGTGTGTATTATCTTCCTTTATGTAGGATACAACGAACTGAATTTGGACTATTTTTGAGTAGAGATTTTGATTTTTCGAGGGTTTTTTTTTATAAGAGAAGATGATTGAAGTGATTAAAATTACTTTGATTATATTTATTTTTCTTCATTTTTTTTTTCAAAAAAAAAACTTTAAAAAAATTTTTTTAGTTGCTTTCAAGCAGCTGTATCTCAATTTACAAAAGAGATATCAAAAAGGTGTCAACTGATGAAATGTAGTCCTTTTTAAGCTAAACATTTTAATAATTGGCAACTTTTTTGTATCTGCTTTCTGAATTGAGATATATGATTTTGAAAAAAGTATAGAAATCAAAGAAGTTGTCTGGTTATGTGCACGCTCTTCAAACAGTCATATCTCACTTCCGCTTAGAGATATTGAGAAACAGTTAACTAGTGAACTATGTAGCATAAAAACTGCACATTTTATTAGTTAAAAATTTTTAAAAATTCACAATTGAGATATACGCTTCTTAAAAAGATGAACATAACAAGGTTGTCCGGCACTCTGCACCCTATTCTTATACTCATATCTCACTTCAACTAACAGATATCAAAATGCAACCGACTAATGACTTATTAAGCATAAAAAACTGCACATTTTATTAGTTTACAACTTTTTTGTATCTGCTCTCCTAATCGAGATATACCGTTTTTCATAAAAGATACCTTTCCAGTCTATGTTTTCTTTTTTCCATTGTTTTCTTATATTTTACAAATCTCAAACTAGTTCTGTGTGCTCATTGAGCTCTCTCTCTCTCTCTCTCTCTCTCTCTCTCTCTTTCGGAACTTGACAGTAGTAATATGTTCTTATTTATTTGCCACTTTGCGGAGAAGGAGGCGTCTCTAAGGGAAAAGTAAATAAGGGAGAAGACTTTCAACTTTCTTTTATTTATTGTTATTATTACTACTGAGATTACCTGTACCTGACTTTCTCTTTTTTTTTGTTTCCAAAAGTTTTTTTTTTTAGAAAATGCACATCGAGGAGCAGATAACAGATGAGTCTGAAGTGGTGGGCAATGAGAGTTTCTATCCGAAACAAGTGATTTGGGGACAAAAAGTGATCACTTTGGACACCTTTTATGCGTCGCAATGTAGAGGAATCACTAAAATTGTGTGCATTGTGAGTTTAAAAATATATAAAATATGAAAGAACGCAGCTGGGGTCGAACTCGCGTATCAAGAATGGTAAACAAGCGCACTCCCAGTTGCGCCATGAGGGCGAATTTTTTGGCGACTGGCTTCCAGTATAAGAAGTCAATGTTTCAGGCAATGTGTTTCTTCGCTATCGTTTTAGTGTGTGGCAGTCAACCGGTGAACGATGAAAGAGGCCCCGCCCTCTTTTTCTGTTTTCTCGGAATCGTCGTCAGTTTTGGAGTGCTTCTAGAATACACTTTCATGCTGAACACCCATATAACAGCCACTTGTGGATTCATTATTGTAAGCCTTCAGAAACTTTGAGATTACTGTAGGAATATTCAGGAAGCCCTTCTCTACGTCATCGTCTCTGTTGGCCTCCTGGTTTCTGCTATCCTTATGTGGGTGTTTTGTGCCGCTCATTGGGCAGATATGAACCCCGATTGGGCTACGATGCCGTCTCTGGCTACGGTAGGTACCGTAGCCTATCTTGAAAAATAAAAAGAAAATTCAGGCGGCTCTGTTCCTTTGCTCAGCACTTTATTTCATCGAAATTTGCATTCTGATCAACGATGCTCGACGATGCAGTTGGAGACCTCCACAACCGACGTCTTCTGTTCTTCCGCATTGAAATTCTTCAAGATTCCCCCACCGTCTTTCTGTATTTTTCTACCTCTTTTTTGCATAAAAATTATTTTTTTTTCTGTGAAAAATCACTTTCTAAAGTAGGACTGAAAGGAACAAATGCTAATACTTTCACGTTGAGCTCTCTAGCTCCCCCATTAATATTCCTCGCTTCAGATGCAAATTTGCTGCTCGCCGTTCATTGTGCAGCTGGGCCGCTCCCATTCACAACGACGCCTTCAACATCCCTCCCACCGTAATCCAAAATGCACTTTTCCTCTATTTTTCCTCTAAATCCTCTCAATCTCTCATTATCCCTTGTCTCCCCCCACACTCAGTACATTTATCTTCTCTTCCCCCTTCTTCCCACTTTTTATCCCGTTCCATTCAACGTCTTCTGGAGCACTTTGTGTGCAGATGAACGCCATCTGTTCGGAGGGGTGACCGCGACGCCGCCGCAACGCGCGACGAGAGAGCAACGTAGTTGTATGCATTCGGGTGAGATGCGCAGACAGTGCAAGTTAAAGGCACTTGTCTCGATCTGTCAACGATATCTCGCAACGAAAGCGCTCGTCTCTTCGATTTTTCAATTTGCCGCCGTTCAATTCGAATTTGAAGGCGTTCTTTTCTGTTTTTCTCTCTTTTCTATTGTTTTTTTCGCGTTCCACTTGATTTCAGACGTCTAATTATCGATTTTTTCATCAATTTCGTCAGAAAAACATAGAATAACTCGTAAAAACTACAGAAAAACGCCCGTAAAGCCACATTTAACGTCTACAGTATATTTTTAGATTTTTCTCAATTCACGTAAATTTTCCTTGCTCTTTTTGCTTGTTTTATCGTTTCTTCCGTTATTTTAGAATTAAACGAGTGTTTCCACGTGTTCTATTGCTCAATTTAACATGGAATGTAAGGAAAATAGGCTAAAAACCAAATTGTCTGAAATTATTTTTTTATTGTTTTCAGTTAAATACTTTTTGTTATTTCTTCCTGGAAACGCGAAAACTTGATTATTCAACTTTTTTATCAACAAGATTTCTCCACTTTTCCCTAAATTAAGCTCTAATTATTGCAGTACTCATCAAAATGAGTGAGGAAGTCAAACAAGAAGTCAAACAAGAGGCAGAGGAAGTGAAAGCTGCCGCCGATGTTTCCGTAACAGAAGCCACTGAAGAGGCTGCTCCGGCAACAGAAGCACCAGCTGCCACGACCGCCACCACTGCCACTGCTGAAGCCTCAAATGGAGCTAAGCAGGAGAATGGAAGCTCAAACGAGCCAAGTGTAAGCGGAACCCATTCATCGTGTCTCATACAAATACAAATTTGTTTCAGAAATATGCCGAGACAGAAAACTACAAGAAACTGATCGGACAGAAAATGAAGCCAGCTATAGCCGATGTGGTTTGCGAAATCTTCGAGTCCGGTCTCCTGTCACCCGATGATCTCGACGATCGTGCTGTCGATATAATAAATACTATCAGTCTCGATCAGGCTAAATTCATTTTCACCGAAATCAAGAACTCTGAATTGTACGGTGTGATCACCAAATCACTCTACGTCACTTCACTGATTCGCTCATTCAAAGATCGGTGCCGTCATCAGGGAGCCGCTGCTGTGACGTCTGGAAAGTTGATCAATGGACCAGAGTTGGACGCAGTGAAGAAGCTTGTCGCTGATAGTGGATACAATCTTGAGGTTACCATCGGACAGAGAAAGTACGGAGGACCCCCACCAAACTGGGAAGGACCTCCAACTGGACCAGCTGGACAAGGGCATGAGGTTGGTTTCTAGACGCTTCTGATGAAACTATAAGACTTATTTGCAGATCTACGTTGGTCATATTCCAAATGACATATTCGAGGACACTCTCGTCCCTCTTTTCGAAAAAGCCGGTAGAATTTGGGATCTCCGTCTTATGATGGACCCAATGACCGGTGCTTCCCGTGGTTACGCATTCGTAACCTATTGCGAGAAGGAACATGCCGCAAATGCGGCGAAAACGGTACATTTTTGTTCTTCTCCCCCAGCCACCCCCGTCCCAGTGTTTCAGCAGACTCTAGATCAGTTCTAGTACCAATAAGTTGCCTTTAAATGCGTTGTGTATGCATTTTGGTCCCATTGAAAAACTGCAAACACAAGACAAAAACCAAAAAACCAACGCATTCTTTTTCATATCATTTTTATTTCCTTTAGTATGACGGCCACGAAATTTCGACTGGAAAACCACTCAAAGTGAATGTTTCGATCGCTAACACTCGCCTTTTTCTGGGAAATATTCCGAAGACGAAATCTAAAGATGAAATTCTTGAAGAGCTCAAGACTCATGCAGGTACAGCCCAACTCTCTTTTCGATTCCATTTGATTTCCAGCCAAAAAACACAAAGAACAGAATAAAGAAAGAGAAAAGAAAAGAAACGTAGCACCCAATTGGTGTCTATTATTATGGCGAATATAATCAATTATACTTTTTTTCTATTGTGATGTGGTCTTGAATAATTATGTTATACTTATCTGTTCTCATTAATCGAGAACATTTGTCCATCGTTTTCAGGATGATTTGCCTCTTTTCTATTTCCCTTTCAGCCTGTTAAGTTATTTCAGAAGGCGTAACTGACGTCATCGTGTATTCCGTTCCGGATAACGACAAAATCCGGAATCGTGGATTCTGCTTCGTCGATTTCATCGATCACAAGACTGCTTCGGATATAAAGAGGAAGATTGCACAGCACAAGGTAAATCAGAATCATAGAAGAAAGAACATAACTCAAACCTAATTTCAGATTCGTCCATTCAACGCAGAAGTGTACGTGGATTGGGCTGAGCATCAAGAAGAGCCAGACGAGGACACAATGTCGAAAGTGAAGGTTCTCTACATCAGAAACATCAAAGAGGCAGTGACAGAGGAGAAGCTGACTGAACTGTTCAAAGAGTACGCGAGTCTGGATCGAGTGAAAAAAGTGAAGGACTACGCATTCATTCATTTCAATGAACGAGAAGATTGCATGAAAGCTATGGAACAATGGAACGGAAAGGACTTGGAGGGAACGATTGTTGAGGCTTCGCTCGCCAAACCACCACAAGAGAAGAAGAAGAAGCCAGCTATGCGTGGACGAGGATTCGGCGGTGGAGCCGGAGGAGGCGGTGGTGGAAACCAAGGGCAACGTGGTGGAAATCATCATCGTGGAGGAGGCGGTGGTGGTGGTGGTAACAACTACCAGCAACAACCACAACAAGGAGGATACTATCCAAATCAGTACGGTTTCAACAACGGATACGACATGCCAATGCCATGGGGTGGAGGTTATGGTAATGATATGGGATACGGTGGATACGGTGGGGGCTACGGTGGCGGATACGGAGGCCCAGGAGCTTATGGAGACTTTGGAGGAGGATTCGGTGGAGGTGGCGGTGGATTCCGTGGAGGAGCACGTGGATCACCGAGAGGTGGAGGTTTCCGTGGAGGACCACCTGGACGTGGTGGAATGTAAGTTCGAGATTCGGAAGACGTCGAATCGTCTCCGAAAGAATTTGGCTCTAATGACCTTTTCTTGAATTCAGGGCAAACAGACGCGGAAGAGGCAAGCGACCGGGGGATGGACGCGGAGGGCCGGCTTCGAAGAGAGATAATGGAAAGCCAGATTTCTCTGCTGATGTCAACATGAGCACCTTCTAAACCTTTATCCGTGTTTCTTCTTCTTCTCCCTTTGTGCAGCTCACTTCCACTCTCTTTTCTTTTTAAATTATTGAATTTATTCTTTTTTATTTCTTTTTGTTCTCTCCATCCACCCAACAAATATTTCTGTACTTTGTATGATGGAGATTATCATGCAGAGATGATATACATATACCATATTTCTTAATTTAATTCCTCCTTCTTCCCTCCTCCCCTCGGCGAACTATTTGTTCGCTCTTCTCCCCTCCTCCCCCATCTCTCACGACCTCAAAAGTAACAAAACCATTTTTCTACTTGTATTTTTCATTTTTGGCAAATACTTTGAAAAACATTGGTTTGTAACGTATCTCTGTTTCCCCCCTGTTCCTTCTTCTTCTTCCGCTCCTTTCCTTTTTCCTTTCTCCTTTTCTTCTTCTCCTATTGAAACAGTTTTATTCCACACAGATTTTTCCCCCTCCGAGATTTTCACCTTTTGTTGTGGAAATTCTCTCCAAACAAAGATTTATAATAATAATAAAAAACGAAAAAATTCGTTAATTGTGATCCCATTCTTTTGGAAAACGTGTCCCAATTATTCTATTTCTCATTTTTCCCATTTCTATTTTTATCCACAATATGTTACAGACGATCGACTCCGATGAGCGATGAAAAGAAGAAGAAGCGGTAGGGAATCAATGGGCGGGGCTCAAATCAGAGGGATTCTCTCGTATTTTCAGAGGCATTTTCAGATACAGTGTGTTGAGCACAACGTCGTTCTCATCATGGAGACGATCATCGACAAGTGGAAGGTAAATGGAGATGAATTTGGGGATGAGAATGGAAAATGGGAATGGGGGAAATAGTAAGGGAGAATGGAAGACGCAGAGAGAATGGGAATTGGAACTGGGAGTTATTGGGAGAAATGGGAAAGAAAAATGAAAAAAAAAATACAAAGAAATTGGCCTAGATTAGGCTTGGAATCAATAAAAAAGACACAAATAAAGACGGGAGGCCTGGGAATCTATCGGTTAGAAAAAAGGAGCCAATTGGATTTACGAGGCTAAAAAACTGACTTCTGGGCGAAAAGAAGCTCCCCGAGAACGGTTTGAATTGCAAATTTCTCGGAAAATTGAAAATTCGACTAAAAAAGGATTTCGGGACCCGCTTTCTCCGTCCGTCGAAATATGCTAATCTAGGCTTAAAACACTCGAAATAATGCAAATTCATTCCGTTTTTCTTTGCGAATCATTCCCGAAAAAACCAATGTCCTCTTCTTCTTCCTCCTTCCTCAAGAAGAGAAAGCCGTCGAAAAAGCAATTATCGCCTTCTTCTTCGTTCCACTTCATCAGTTCGTTTCGTTTCTTTCCGGAGGTTTCGCCGAGCTCTTTTTCTTGAAAAGACCTCTATTTTTTGGAAGTTTTATGGGTTTTCCGAGGTTTTTTCCCGAGGTTTTTGGATTGAAGCTTCTATACCAGGGTTCCCTTATTCTAGGGCTTCTGGATACTCTCCAGAAGATCTAAACGACTCCAGTCTATCCGGATCCATCTGAAATCGTGAATAATTCATGGATTCCATCTAAGTTCTCGTTTCCCATCTGCACTACTTCATTCTTCTTCTTCTTCCGTTTTTCATTTTCATTTCATCAAGTGCCTTGACTTCGTTTCTCTGGCTCCTTGGCTCCCGGAGCCCACCCATTTCGAGTCCTTTTCTCTCCCTTTTTTCCCAAAGAGAGAGAGAGAGAGAGAAGGAGACACTCTGAAAAAAAGGAAAGCGCACATTGTTGTGCTTCTCTCCATAGGTTCTGTGCTCATTTTGTGTTGTTGAGAACATCAACTCCCCTTCCTTCCTATTCGGAATATAATGTGCTACTTGTTCATTAGAACCCTCTGGATACAGCTATGGGAAGCGTTGGTGAATCGACGGAGAGGAAGATACCAAAAGTGGGTTTTGTGCATCGAGAAGAGTGGTTACAGTAGGAATCATGTCATCTGGAAGTTTTCTCTGGAAATAGCTACTTTTCACCTGCCTCTAGAGCTCGGAGTTTATTCTGTTGATTGGAAAACATGTGAGAATTCAATTGTTTCTATCCCAATTAGCTGCTTACATCATCTTGAAATGCTCTTGGGATAAGGCGTCACCCAATTTGAATAGCTAACGAACAGGATTCGTCATTCCGTTTTTTGGTATTGACTCTAGAAATTTGCGTTTTTTTGATATGGAGCTTCATTGGAATTTCCTCCAGAGAGAACAGTTTGTCTAACTAGAACGTGACTCTTCTCGGGAGCCAAGTCATTCGCTTTTTCCTAGAATTCCACCTGGACTCCCTCTCTTCTGAACGTCATCCCCACTTAACCGTTGCTCTGGGTAACGATCTCTTTTTCAGTCTCAAGTGTTTTTTTTCTGCCTTTGCATTTGTAATCCGATGAAGAAAACACTTTGTAGTTAGACAAGTGTGTATCTTCCGGCGACATCTTGTCTGAAGAGAGTGAGTGAGAGACTTGATTTTTGCAAGATGATAAATGAGGAGGAGAAGGAGAAAGTTTGGGTTCTGGAGAGAAGCTTCCAGAGCAGAGACTCTAGGAGCTACCGTTCAAAAGGAAATAGAAAACTCTTTTTTCAGTTGATTTTAGCTTTTTAGGCCATTTTCAGGGGCTTGGTTCTTGGATATTGGGTTTCCGATCACTCTGAAAATTCTTGGAGGCTTAGAAAAGACATTAATAAAGATCTTTATATTCACACTATTTTCAAAAAATACTTCATTCTTTTTTTATTGGACAAATTCTAGAAGACACTATTTTCGGCTATTTCAGTAATAAAATGGCCGAAAATGGGGGGTCTTCTAGAACTCGTCCAATAAAAAGAGAATGAGGTATTTTTAGGAAATTGTGTGAATATAAAGTTTTTTTTATTAAGATCTGTTCTAAGCTTTCAAGAGTTTTCGAAGCGTTCGGAAACCCGAGATCCCAGAACCAGGCCCCAGAAAATGGCCTAAAACGCTGGAATCAACTGGAAAAATTACTTTTCTATTTAATTTTGAACGGTAGCTCCTTGAGTCTCTGAAGATCTGCCCGGCTAATCTACTAAATCAGCTCTAGAACCTTCTCTCCAGAATCTAAACTTTCTCCATCATATTTATCATCTTGCAAAAATCAGTCTCTTACCGGGAAGTATCTAGATTGTCAGAATCTTATTTTTCGCCCTGATTAACTGTATCGGTTCAGAAGTTCCTCTAGAAGTCGTTCTCTCCCCTCCAAAAAACGGTTCAAACCGGTTCATCGCTCTCAAAAAGAAAAAAAAACCAATAAAAATAAATAAAGTACGCCTAGAAAATGAGAATATAACCAATTTGATCTATCCGTTTCCATCTCCTTTCGAAGATCATCTGATGTCTGCGTCTCTTGTCTTCCTTGTAGTCTCTCGTTTTTGTCAGTCGACCAGTTAATCATTCGGATAGAGAGAGAGAGAAACACGAAGACCCCGAGGGGGGAGGACAGGACACAAGAAACAAAACGAGACGACGCGAAACAGGAGAAAACTGTTTTTTATTTCGAAAATATACGAAAACAGTTTTCTCTCTCTCCCTCCGAGAGCCGCCGCCACGTGGTGACTCCCCAAAGGTCACTGAAATCCACACACAAGCCATGTGGATCGAAATGGTCAACTGTATTTTCTGTCGCCAACGTCAAAAAGGGTTTGTTGTTTGTTTCTCTGCGTCTCTCCGTATCTCTATACTATTTCTTTCTAACAGAAAGAAGAAGAAGTGATTAGTCGTCTCTGTTCCCTCTCTTTCACTTCTTCAATCAATTTTTTGTTCTGCGGGGAACTATTTTTTGAATGAAAATGATATTCTTCTCCTTCCTTACCTCTTCTAAATCCCCATCTTCCAGTATTTCCCAATCACGAACATCCACGTCATCTGCCACGACGTCTTCCGTTTCGCCATCCAACCTCATCTCCAACACCAATGCGACGGCGTCGACGTCTTCTGAGCCGCCCGCATCGGCGCCGCCCAACATCGAGATCGCCGTCTACCATCGAATGGTGCCGAGCAAATCGAAATTCCGTCAGTGCGACGTCTGCTCCAGATATTTCTTTTTCGATCTGTTGAAACGGCACAATTGTGAAGATGTCTATTCGTGTAGTGTTTGTGGGTGAGTTTAAACTGTTTTTATTTGAAATGATGATAGAGATCCGCCCATTTTTCACTTTTTTTCGCAAAGATGCTTTTTGTCATCATTTTCTAGATTTTTTTTCAGAATAAAAAGAAGTTTCTTAGAATTTTCTATAAATAAGCTAGTACTGTAATGTTTTTTTCCTGTCTAAATTGCTGAAAACCTTTTTTAATTACATTTTTTGACTAAAAATGCTAAAAATGATGACAAATGTGAAGCTTCACCCATGTTCAAAGGCGAGCTCCTTCTGAATTTATTTCCTTACCCAAAGGTCTGAAAACCTCTTTTTGTAACAAGAATTGTTTTCTTTTCTAATGAAGATGATGGCAATTTGAGTAAACTCCGCGCACTTCCTCGTTTTCGACAAAGCAGAACAAAAACATACATTTGTCATCATTTTATAAATTTTTTTTAGAGTCAAAATAAATGCCATCGAAATACAATGAACAGATTTGTCAGCCGGGCCGTCATGAGCAACAGCTTCGAACAAATTTTCGAGCATTTCCAGAGTAGTCCTGAACTTGTCTGCCGGGATCCCACTAGCTTTGGTATTTCTTCCTTTAGATTCAAAATTTTTTGACGATCAGGTAGTGGAAATGATAGGACTCGATGAGTTATACCAAACGAGCCTGCGATTTGAGGTTTCTATCATCGCCGTAAAGAAAGTTATGAGGAAAAACAGGTAGGGCCCGGCCCGAAAGCCACTTTTCGCCTCATAACTTTCTTCACGGCGACGATACAAACCTCAAACTGGGCTCGTTTGATGGAACTCATCGAGAGATCTATCATTTTCACTCCCTGGCCGTCATAAAATGTTAAAGGAAGAAAATCCAAGGCTACTGGAGGCTCGGCTGATCATTGTATTTTGAAGGCATTTCATTTGACTTCAGAGAAAAAAGCTTTATAAAATGATGACAAATGTGTGCTTTCTTTCTGCTTTGTCGAAAACGAAAAGTGGGCGGAGCTTACGCCGGGGCACAATTTTTCATCATTTTTAGCAAATTTCCTACAAAAAACAGTGATCGCTAAAATAGGCCGAATCTAAAGGTAGAAAATCCAAGGGTAGTCCGGCTGACAATCTGGGCTACTCTAGAAATCGATCAACTCGAAAATTTGTTCGAAGCTATTGCTCATGTTGAGCGGTTCATCTAAATTCCTGTGAATCCCCATTTTTATATAAAGAATTTCGTTCGTATCATCGAATTTTCCAGAAAGCGAGTGCACGAAGGATGTTTGGATCAGCTGAAAAACGACTGTAAACTAACGACACAATACGTTGGAGGGATTATTAAGAGTGCAATAATCAAGAGTAACAACGAAATATGGGAGAAACCAGCATCTCGACCACCCACACCGCCGCAATTAGAAGGAGCTGAAGAAGGAGGAGGAGGAGGAGAGACTCTTGCAGTCACGACGACGCCACAGGTTTTGGAAAGTGAGTTTTGAGGGCAACATACGAGAAAAAACCATATATTTTCTCCAGGAAATGTACATACACGAAGCACGACACCGACTCCTTTAATGACAATGACAACATCGACTCTCGACGATGTGACAATGTATTCAGAGACAATGGACGCCGATGATGTTGACTATGAGACAATGCTAATGACGTGGGAGGATGTGACCATCCAGATGTCTGATGTTCATGTAAAAGGACGAATTGGCGACGGACGTTTCGGAAATGTTCATTTTGCCGAATATCACGGCGACGCCGCTGTCAAATTTGTGAATATGAGCTATGTGAGAGAGGAGAGTCAGAGAGCTCTGGCGTTTACCGAAGAGATTGTCACTGCTTATAAGGTAGGATTAGTGATACGAATCATAAAATATATCCCATGATTTCAGAATTCTCGACACGATCACATTGCTCTTTTCTATGGATACGTGGCTGATCCGGAGACCCATACCTATGCCATCGTCACAAATTTCTATCAGCACAAGACGCTCTATCATCGGATTCATGAATCGTCGGAAGACTTTGAGCAGTCGTGGATATTCCAAATCTCTTTACAAATATGTCAAGCGATGTCATATCTACACAAAAAGAAGATCCTCCACAGAGATCTTCGATCCAAAAATATCCTTCTCGACAATCCGAATCGAGTCGTCGTCACTGATTTTGCGTTGATGAAGCTGGAGAGGCTTGCTCATCCTAAAAGAGACTACACTTTTTGTGTTCCGAATCATTGGTTGGACTATCTGGCACCGGAACTAGCATCGAATTTGATGTTGGATGAACGAGGAGACGTGGCTTTTCATCTGGATCTTCCATTCTCCGGAGAATCGGATGTCTATTCGTTTGGGTGAGTTCCAGGGATTCACCTGAAGATTACTGTACCTCTTTTAGCACCATCTTCTTCGAATTGCTCCTCCGTAAAATGCCAACAGGATGCGACTCTTGGGAACAGAAACTATTCGCAAAGATGTGTGGACAGAAGGCGGCTCTCGTCCGTTTGGATACTCAACTTCAGAAGATTGATTCGAAACTCTATGATCTTCTGACGAGCTGCTGGTCGAATCATCCGGAGAAGCGACCGAATTTCCCGCAAATTGTGAAACGAATCACTGCAATGATTCCACGAAAAGAGTCGAATAAGCAGAAGAGACGGAGTACGGCACACGAGAATCCGTTGTTTTAAAAGAAGAATATAGATATTTATATATATATTTAAATGCACACATCACTTTCCAGCTTTAGAACTAGAATCTAGGGGTTTCCCCTTGATTTTCAGATCCTATTAGTCATCTTTATCTTGTCCTATATACATATATAACCATATCATAGTTTTATCCCCATCTTATTACCGTTTTATCCCATTTCCCCCTTCCCCAAAAATCCCCTTCAACTCCCCATTTCTCATCCATTTTTATCCGCGTTTCAATTGAATTTTTCCCCGAAAAATTGTATTTACAAAAGCAAAAAACAAACACAAAATTAATCCAGTGACATACAGTACTACTGTAAATTATACCCCCGCCTTCCACGCTTTTCCCCCTATTCTTGTGCCATCATTTCAATGATTAAAAATTCGAACGAGTTTTATATATACCGCTTCCCCTTTTCCCCTTCGCTTCTCTGATTTCACTGATAAAAACTTCATATTAATTCCCATATTTTTGCATTCTCCCCCTATTTATATATTTCTAGTCCTTTTTTGGCCCTTTTCCACTTCTTCTTCTTTTGACCGGTTTCCATTCCAAACACAGAAGATTCTGTCATTTCTCGTTTCCCCTGACTATGCTCTCTTTGCTTATCGATTTTCTTCTTTTCGGAAACGAAAATGAATATATTTTGGCTTTTTTCTAATTGAGAATGTCTATTTTTTATGGAATGTCCATGAAAATTATTGAGAAAAATGGTGCGATTGGGTTGCAGAAAGGGGCGGAGCTTTGATTTCAAAACATTGTTTTGGAAATGAAAAGAGAGTTTTCAAGCCAGAAAATCCACTTTTTGAAGGCTGAAAATATCTTTTTTCAAAAGAAAATTTTAAAGAAACTGGCTTAAAAATCTATTTTTCAAGGAAATTTCAGTCAAAAACTTGTATTTTTTTTTGAAAAAGGCAGAAAATTAACTTTTTCTCGAGAAAAATTCGTTTCAAAATCCCCAAAAAATCCCATTTTCCTATCGGAAATCCCCCCAAAAAATCGAGAATTTTCAGATGAAATCTCTGCGAAAAACGGAAATCACAACGGCAAAAGCAGTGCATAAACCGTGTCCTCGACACGTGATTCTCGGAAAAAAGAAGCGTCGAGGAAACCTTCGAGACTCGGATATTTTCTCCGATTTTCTCGTTTCCCTATGCCACGTGGCAATGGAAAGATGCACGACGAGTCGATTGGATAACTGGGAAAAGATGAAATTCGGTCCGAATTATGAGCATTTGAAATGTCCGGATAGAAGATTTGAGAGATATGTGGAAGAGAATCGACAATTGGCTGAACAATATATTTCATCAGGGAAACTGTTCGCTTTTGAAGGTGAATAGTGGCTTTTTCTATAAAAAGCTCGCAATAATTCACCCATTTTCTCTATATTTTCTTCCAAAAACTATTTTAGTGTGTATGGTGACACCTTCGGAACGACAACTCATCGGTTTTCGAGTCACATTGAGTCAATTCGACTATCCGGAATGTCGTCGAATTCGAAATGTTTATTCCCGATTCTCGACGATTTTGGAAAGAGTTCGAACGATTGGAATCAGTCAAGAATTGAATGCAATGATGCATTCTTGTAGTTCGTTTTTCCATTTTTATGGGGAAAAAATCGCCGAAATCGACGGCGCGTTTACAGGAGCATTGTAAAGAGTCAAACGTGGGTCTCGCAGCGAAAATCGGAATACTGTAATTTTTTTTTAAATTCGAAGTGTGGTTTTTTTTGTTTTTTTCGCCGTGCGACAAATAATCGTTTTTCTTCAATTTTTGTTGAAAAATTCAATTAATATTTGCATTTTTTTAAAATTAAAATTTAAGAAAACAGCTATTTGATGCAATAATTCGAATGAAAATGAATTTACTCAATTTTCGTGGCGAGACACAACCGTGACATTTTGCGCCGCTCCTTTAAATTGTTTCGACCACTTTTTTTCCCAAAAAAGCAATTTATTTTCAGAATACCGCCCGAGAATCCGTATGCTGACTCGTCTTCGCCCCGATTCAAAACGGAAGATCGACAGATCGAAAGCCGAAGAATCGACAATCGCCGTCCCGCTTTCCGACTCTTTTCCCCTTATTTCTAACTTGCTCACTTTCTATGCTTTCATGTAATTATATTGATCTGTAAATATGAAAATAAAACACAGGTATTTAGATCACAATCGTTTATTATTCTTTTGAATGAGTTCACTTTTCGGACAATTTCCAGCCTAATGAGAGCCTTCAAAAGTCAGCCAAAAGTGCTCATTTTCTTTTGTGATCGAGATTTCAGTGATAAAAAATCGTAACCAATGTCAGATGGAATAGATGAATCAAGATGGAATTTGGATTCAAATTGGATACGCAAAAAACGCCGAAATCATGAAAGAAAGCCGAAAAACGCCCGTCGATTGGCCGGTAGATCGCAGAGAGAATTCTGATACTTCTTCCAGGCGGAAAATCGACGGGGGATTCGGATGAGAGACAACAGATGGAAAGAGAGAGAGAAACAACAACTTGTAGACAAAAAAGAAAAGAGAGAGGTGGGAATGCGAAAACCTTGGAGATCGAGGTTCGACTCGCGCAAATTTAAAAATTAAGGCTTCTTGTTGGGTAGATGGAGAAACAGATAATATGGGGATGATTAATATATATAGGAATGAGAGAAGGGGGAAGACATTCAGAATTTCCAGAGATTTTCTGAAAGGAAAATCTGGAGATTCTGAAGGTATTCCTCACACATTATTTAGACTAGATAATAGATTGAACAGAGAAAAAAAGGCAAAGAGAGATTTGATAGCCGGGAAGATCTAACCAAAATGAAGACTAACTCTGGGGGATTGATTGATTAAATGAGGATATGAACATTAGAATATGACTTTGCGAGAGAGAGAGGGGGAAAAAGAGAGACTTAGAGTAATAGAGAGATGAGAGAGTGTGTGGGTGCTAGAGAGAAATAGAGAAACATGTACAGATTGATAGAATACGAAGAAAATGGTACAAATCGAGCAAGTTTTGGAAAATAACCTGAAGAGGTAAATTTTCAAATGAATGGGGGGGGAGGGGAAATCAATGCAATCAAGGGGACCGCCCGTCTTTTCGGAGGACTTTTCACAGAAAATGATCGAAATTCGACCGACGGAAATATGGGGATTAACATGGGAAAAACAACGAAAAAAGAAAAGAAACAAGCGTGACGTTCCGGCCAAAATAAATTTTTGAAGTTGGAACGTCAACGGCAAGATAAAAATGGAAATTGTCGAGTTTCAAATGGTGCTCCGATGATAATTCTGGGGGTTTTTTCCACAGAAATTTCGAGATTAGCGCGTTTTCAATCGATTTCGAGCGTTTGGAACGCCTAAAATCAATGTTAAAACCTCTAATTTCTCGAAAAACGCAGTAAAAACCTTGAATTGTCGCTGGAGCGAGTTTTCGACATTTGGATTGAAAATCGACAATTTCCACATAAAAAAGAGAAAAAAAAGAGGATGAGTGAATCCAATATGTACAGGAATGTCATCACAAAACAGAGAGAGAGCGTTGCGTGGATGTGGGAAGAATACTGAACATTTTCGATGAAAAGTGACTACAGAAGGGAGGGGGCGGGGCCTATTTGATTAATTTGATTTGAAGTGGGGAGGAACGGGGGGATCGGGAGATACCTGTATTCGCATATTATTACCGATAATGTTGAAAATGCGTTCTCTACGGCACTTTCAAGAGGAAAATGCCATAAAGTTAGATTTTCGGGTGTGTTGGTAGGGGACAAAGAATCAGTAAAGAATGGTGTCTCTATTGGTGTCTATACAAAGAGAATGATTCTAGATTTCTATTTTAGCACACGGGAAGAAATGAGAGAACTGGGGGGAGGGGGATAAGGGATTGGGGGATTTATAATCCATGAAAAGACAAGCAATGGGGGAAACTTTTCGATTAAAAAGGTTTCCCGCGTGAAAAAAAAACAAAATTAAACACAAAATATTGAAAAGATCAAAAGAGAGAGATAGGTAGAGATGAGAAGAAATATGAGGAAGCCAGAATTGTGATTAAATTGGTTCGGAGACGAATATGGATAAGTTTTGCGTGTTGTGGGGGGGAGAAGAGGAAAAACTGATGAGAAAGAAACTCTATGAACATCTGTTTTTCCTTTGCTCCAAATGAAAAAGAAACAAGAATATCACATGTTGGTGTCTCTGAATTTGGGGGGTTGTTGAATGGAAACTATGCGGAAACGATAGCGGCGATGAGTTGCAATGGGCAAACACGGATTCCGCCCATCTCAGTTGACTTCTCCAGTTGGAAATGGCTCAATGGTGAGCTTGGAGAAGATGGATGGCCTCCGGATGAAACTGAGGCTAGAGAAGAGGTTGATGAGGACGTATCCGAGATCGATGACGATGGCCGTGATGGTGTCTCGTCGGATGGAACTTGCAACTGCAAAAAAAGAATTGTATTTATTTTTTATTGAAAATCCATTTATTTCTGTAATTTCCGCCTTAAAAAATGTCTGAAACCCCTCACCTTATTAAGCCATTCGATTGGTGGCAACGGAACATTTCTGGCCGATGGTGACGAACAAATCGATGACGAGGCGAACGGATTCAGCGCTTGTGGGCTCGATGACTGAGCCTTGCGTTGTCGTCCATTTGGCGTACGCTGTCCTCCCCGCTGATGATTTCCATTTGTCTTCGGAGTCGTTGGAATTGAGCTGCCACTGCCACTGGCACGAGATGACGACGTCGGCGAAGAGATCGTGTGATTCATTATGAGAGAAAAGAGTGGGTAAATGATTGATTAAATCGTTTTTAATGTTTTTGTAGAGTTTTTGATCTTACAGAACTACACCGGGTAGAACCCGAAGGTTACGATGTTATAGACCGTGGGATCTGCAAAAAATGGACGGATTGAGGCGAGAAAATCTTATTTTAAAAGGATTTAAAGTATTTAAAACAATATTTTATGAGAATTGAAACGAAAAAAATTGACATTTTTATCGAAAAACAGGTTTTTGGGCTCAGAAAAAATTATTCGGAGAAATGTGCGTAAGATAAGGTACATTGTACGTATTAAGAATCATCTGCGGACCTGTGCATTTTATGTTACGCGCATATTTTTTAGGATTTTTTTCCAGATAAAAACAGGTTTTTGGAGGCAATTCCGATTGAAAATTTCGTATTTAGAGTGTAATGAACATTATTGCAGATTCAAAATGTTTCAAATTTATAACGAAATTCAGCAAAAACAGATATTAACAGAAACGTAGTAAATTTTGTTTTCTCGATTCGAAAATGATAATTTGCCATTATTTTAAAAAGTCAGTAGAACAGAAGTGCTTATCTCTTGTAAAGATAACCGGTTTGCAAAAAAAAACAACTTTAAAAACAAAGGTTGTGTTGTTTGCAATATTATGCCAATCTCAGCGGCTGCCTGTTGTGGCCGAAAATCCGACAAGCTCTTCCACGTGTGTCCCTCGCCACGAAAATAAAATAAGTACAGTAAGAACTTTTTAATTTTAGTAGTGCGCCTTTAACGTTTTCTATTGAAAACCTTAAAGGCGCAAGGGTTATGGTTAGAACTTCTTACTGTATTTATTTTATTTTCGTGGCGAGGGACACACGTGGAAGAGCTTGTCGGATTTTCGGCCACAACAGGCAGCCGCTGAGATTGGCATAATACACCTGCGTATTCTTCACAATACTGCACAAGTGAAACGAGATAACCATCTCTAGACAGTAATTAGCAGATTCTCTCTCTCACGTAGGTCTCGAAAAAATAGGTGCAAAGAGGTATTTATATTATGAAACCTCTAGTAAGAAATAGCAATAACACGTAACATTTCGAAAGAAAAACAAGGTCACATTTGTGATGATTGCGAAATGATTTGTTTTTCGAAATGGGCAGAGCTGTGAAACTATTCCAGAACGATAACAATAAACATCTGGGAAAGTAGTAAGGGTTTTGTGGGAAGAAACATGTGTATGAAAGAAAAAAAGCCATCGATTTGGCGATGTTTGGGAGGAGAGATGAAGGGGGGAGAAACCTGCTGTCACGAGGCGAAAGCCGCGACGCGCGTACGCATCGCATGCCACGAGATACTTCACGAGAAGGTGGAAGCGCAGAGAAGGCCCTCCTATTTATTTCTTCGCGGCGAGAGAAAGAGAGGGTGGAGGAGAGACTGGCCGGGCGTTCTGAAGAGAAAAGGCCAAGGGCATTAAGAAATAGTATGAGAGAGGGAGACGAGAGAAAAGGGACGAGGGAGCGAGCGCCCATGACGTATCACATGGCAGATGCGGGGAAAAGGGGGACAGAAAAAAGGGGGAAGAAAACAAATGTGTGGTTTCAGGTGGCCATTTAGAAAAGGGAGAGAAAAGAAGAAAAGTGGGCGAGAATCAGGTGATAATGGAGGGAAAGTTGGAAAATTCTCGAACTTTTCTCACGTCAACAAGTATCATATCTCTGGTGCAGCTGTTTGCAGTCTTTGGCAATAGGCCAAGTGGCCGTTTAGGGGGGTTTATGATGGGAAGTGACAGTATCTTTAGGACTGGAGGTTCGGGTAGTTGGGTAGAAGGCAATGTTGATTGACGACTGTAAAGTTACACTTTACTTTCTAATTTACTTTGTTTTGGGAAAAGAAGAGAACCAAATTAAGAAAGTAATTTCGATTTCATACTAACTAAGAACATACTAGTAGGAAAAAGAGAATTCGAAGTTGATTAAATTAGTCGTCAGGTGGGGAGTAGTAGACTAAAAACTAGGTAACGGGGGTTTTCAATTGATTTTGAGGTAGGGAAAGAAGAGATTGAATTTCTTTTTTTTAATATTTCAGAGTGAAAGATTATTTCAAAAAACGATCAAAGTAGGATTATATGAAGAGGAAGAAAATAAAATACAAAAAATTGAAAAAAAAAAAGATTTATTAAATTTTCAATTTATGAACAGGTGTATCAAAAGTAACATGTAGAATTCGAAATGGCAAATATTGAAAATGACAAAAAGCTATTTATGCAGAGGCAGCGGCGGCGATTAGTTGGAATGGGCATAGACGGATACCGTGGGACGAAGAGTTGTGGATTGAGGAGGAGGATGAAGAGGAAGTTGGGAAGCTTTCCGAAGACAACGAAGAAGATGGTCGTGACGTTTCGCTTGAAACTTGAAGTTGATTGAGCCATTCGATTGGAGGCATCGGAACACTTCTTGCCGATGGAACTGAGCAGATAGAGGCGCACGCGTAACTGTGACTCATTTTGGAGAATTAGAAGGTGTTTTTGGGTGGATTAAATCTGGAAATAGGAGCAGTTCAAGATTTTTGAAGGTGGGAAGAAGGAAAATAATCAATTAAGGAAATTCTAGGTCAATTGGTTCTGGAAGAAGATAAACGTTGAGTTGATTGGAGTAGAAAAGAAATGAAGAAAAGGGATTATAAATTGAGAATGTTTAGGGAAATCAATAAATGAATATCACCGACTATTCAAGATGAGAAGACTACACTACTTGGAGTAAGAATGAATGACTAAATGAGAATGAGATCTGAATCTGCACCATCTGGGAGTATACTCTGAATGGGCGGGATCATTCTGCAATGCACCATCATTGACTTTCTTCACGTTTTGACCCTCCAATCTCCCCTTTACTTGGATCATGGAAAAGAAACATCTTCCAAGTAACTGTAAATGTTATTTCTTTTGATCTGAATGTTTTTTTCTGTTCCAAATTATTAATGTACCAGGCATCCATTTACGTTTTCCTCTAGAGAACTAAATTCAGAAAATAGTTGAAATTTATCTGATAGTCAAAAAAAAGAAATTTAAGGCAGACAGTTTCTAAAATGAAATGAATGGAACTTGGACGAAAATAGTCTTTTTCTTTTACTAGGTTCTAGGTTTTCTCTTTAAATTTCAGCATTCTCTGTTGATATAAATCTGGGGAAGCTTTAAAAATTGATGAAAAAGTCCTCGTGACTATGCATGGAGCTGATAGATTACTCCCAGGATATTTTACATTTATTTATTTACACTGATCAAATCTGATTTTTTTTTTTGAATAAACAGTAATTTTAAAGTTTCCATGTTGACTGATCCGTCAAATGTCGAAGTTGGATTACAGTGAAATAACGAAAATAGAATTCAGAGAAAATTTAGAAAAAAACATTTATTGAGTGTTTCAATTATATATAAGTGAATTGAAGTAACCAATAGGGTTCAAAAGGAATGAGACACAAAAATAGAAATTTATGCAGAGGCAGCAGCAGCGATAAGTTGAAATGGACACAGGCGGATACCGTAAGTCGAGGAAGTTTGGATTGGTGGGGATGGAGAAGACGTCGGATTACTTTCAGATGACATTGAGGATGATGGTCTGGATGTCTCGCTTGCATTTTGCAATTGATGAATCCATTCGATTGGCGGCATCGGGACACTTCTAGCCGAAGGAGCTGAGCAGATTGAAGCACACGCGTAGCTTTGACTCATTTTGAAGGGTTGAGTGGATTGAATGGATCTGGAAATATACATAGGCAGTTAAAGATGGTTGAAGAGGAAAATTGAAAAAAGGGAAAAGGACCAATGAAGAAAGTTTAGGTGTGAACTGAGAAAACCATAGGGAAGAAGGATTAGAATCAATTAAGGAAATTCTAGGTCGATTGGTTCTGGATGAAGACCAAAGTTGAGAGTAGAAAAGAAGAAAAAAACGAGTAATAAGTTGAGTAAATCATTGAAAAATGACATCGACTTACAACGATGATGACTAGAAGTGAAGAAATGAGAACAGAATGAATGAATGAGTGAGAATGAGATCTGAATCTGCACCATCTGAGAGTATACTCTGAATGGGCGTGGTCTGTTCTGCACTGCACCATCTTCTATTGGTGTTTACGAATGATGACAATGTACAGTAATCGTCACGATTCGACTCTTCTGCACTTTGATCATGGAAAAAAACATCTTCGAAGTAACCAGCAATATTTCTTCTTTCGGTTTGAGTAGAATTATGTTCCAAGTTATTAATCCATTAATATTTACTTACTGACAACTAAATTCAGAAATTCCATTGGATAGTAAGAAAAAGGGGATTTGGAGTTGATGAAATTAGTCCCTAGATGCACATTTCAATTTTATAAAAACTCGAGAATTGGGAAAAAAAGTTTTCCTTTGATTAGAAGGGAGGGAGCGGATTCTAGGTTTCCAATTCATAATTGAAAATCATCTATTCAAATAGATACTGGAAAAAAGTATTATAAGATTGTATGACTGTATGATGCTGTCAGATTACTCTCATGATATTTCACTCAACTTTTGTTACTAATCGAATCTGATTATTCTTTTTGAATGATGCTTCAAAGCTTTGACTACTCTGTCGAATGCCGAAGTTTTAGAATAACACACATTGAAAACACGGAAAAGTCGAAAAATTGATTTATTGAAACTTGAAATTATACAAGGATGAATTGAAAAATAACCAGTAAAATTCAACATGACAAAAAATGAAACTGGGATTTATGCAGTAGCAGCGGCGGCGATGAGTTGAAAAGGGCATACTCGGATACCATAAGATGGAGAGGCTTCGATTGAGGAGGCAGAAGAAGACGTACTTTCGGATGACATAGAGGATGACGGTCGAGATGATTCATTCGAAACAACTTTCAACTGATTGAGCCATTCAATCGGCGGCATCGGAACACTTCTAGCCGATGGAGTTGAACAGATTGAAGCACATGCATATCTTTGACTCATTTTGAAGGATTGGAGGGTGATATTGAGTTGAAGGGATCTGGAAATAGAGACAATATGAGATGGTTGAAGGAGAAAATAAGGTGAGAATCAATAAAGAATGCTACAGATTTTCCATTATGAGAAGACAATTTAGAGAAAGAATGAATGGCAGAAAAAAAGTTTGAGGTAGAAAAGAAGAAGAAATACGATAATCAATCGAGGAAATCAACGAAGAAAAAAAAATCGATTTTCTCAGATAAGAATACAATTTGGAGTAAGGATGAATGAATGAGAGCAGAATGAATGACTGAATGAGAATGATATCTGAATCTGCACCATCTGGGAGTATACTCTTAATGGGCGGGTCCATTCAACAGTGCACCATCTTCTATTGGTGTTTACGATCGATGACAAATCACAGTAATCGTCACGTTTTGACTCTTTACTACTCCTTTCTTTGGACCATGGGAAAGAAACATCTTCCAAGTGTCTGGGAGTATTTTTTCTTTTGATCTGAATGCGTCCATGTTCCAAATTCACTAGTCATCGATTTATTTTTTGCTCTGGAGAACGAAATAAATAAAAAGTAATGCATATCTCATAGTGAGAAAAAAGATAACCCGAAAAAGATTATGAAATTAGTTGACACAGGCAGGGGTTTCCTATTAAAATAACTGAAAACCGAACGAAAGTTGTTTTTATTCTGATTTGAGGCTGAGATTCGAGTGAATATGGTAAGTATGGATTCTTAATTCTCTATGCGGAAATCCTTCTTCAGAACATATTATATTTGAAAATTTCATTTTTGAATAACGACAGAAGATAAAATACAGGAAGTGGAAAAACAATGATTTATTAAAATTTCAACTTATAAACAGTAAATCAAAGAAAAACCAGTAGAATTGAAATGACAAGAAATCGAATTCAAGAAAAAGAGAAATTTATGCAGAGGCAGCTGCGGCAATGAGTTGAAATGGACAGAGACGGATACCGTAGGACGAAGAGGTTGATGGGGATGAAGTAGAAGATGAGACGCTTTCCGAAGACATGGATGAAGATGGTCGTGATGTTTCCTTTGGAACTACTTGAAGTTGATTGAGCCATTCGATTGGTGGCAATGGAACACTTCTAGCCGATGGGGCTGAGCAGATCGAGGCGCAAGCATACAGTCCGCCCAATAATGATAGGACCCCCCTTGATTTTTGAGTTCCAGAAGAACTGGTGATAGATATGGAAAATCTGTGAATGCCATTTGATTCAGAATCAAAAATAACCCCCGGATGCAATTTTTAAAAAAATTCTATCAAGAATTGGGTCGCTGACACCGAAAAACCTCTTTTTTGGCCGCCCAAAAATGATAGGACCCCCTCCCAAATACACCTATTTTTGATGATTTTTGAGCTTTAACCGGGTTGAAGTCACCCGGAAAGAAGTTTTATAGACTTCTGAACTCATTTCTGATCAGATGTGGATGTTATCTTTCTTCCTGAAAAATTTTAATTTTAGGTCAAAATGACCAATTTTCAGTTTAGGGGCTATTGAGGTCACCTGGAGAGTATCTATCGTTTTGCTGTCTATCAGAAATGATTAGGCAACTTATTGATAACAGTTCCTGAAAGTTTCAGCTCAATCGGTTAAGCTTAAAGGAAGATAGGAGACGGTGAATTGGTGTGACTCAAAGAATCAAAGGAACAACTGACATTAGTACTGAAATGCAAAAACATCACAATAGGTCAGCATAACTTCTCTTAAACTGAACCGATTGAGCTGAAACTTTCAGGAACTGTTATCAATAAGTTGCCTAATCATTTCTGATAGACAGCAAAACGATAAATATCCTCCAGGTGACCTGAATTAGCCCTAAACTGAAAATTGGTCATTTTGACCTAAAATTAAAATTTTTCAGGAAGAAAGATAACATCCACATCTGATCAGAAATGAGTTCAGAAGTCCATAAAACTTCTTTCCGGGTGACTTCAACCCGGTTAAAGCTCAAAAATCATCAAAAATAGGTGTATTTGGGAGGGGGTCCTATCATTTTTGGGCGGCCAAAAAAGAGGTTCTTCGGTGTCAGCGACCCAATTCTTGATAGAATTTTTTTAAAAATTGCATCCGGGGGTTATTTTTGATTCTGAATCAAATGGCATTCACAGATTTTTCATATCTTTCACCAGTTCTTCTGGAACTCAAAAATCTAGGGGGGTCCTATCATTATTGGGCGGACTGTATCTTTGACTCATTTTTGACGTTTGGAGGGTGATTATTTGGCTGATTAGATCTGAAAATAGATAGAAATTGAGATGGTTGAAGAAGAAAAGAAGATAGAAATTTTCCAATCTGAGAAGACAAATTGGAGAAAGAAAGAAAACAAAAGTTGTGTTGATTGAATTAGAGAATAAGAAAAGATGGAGAAATAATAATAATAAATCGATGAGAAAATCAATGAAGAAAATCAATCGACTATCCAAGATGAGAAGACTATTTGGAGTAAGGATGAATGAATAAGAACAGAATGAATGAATGATTGAGAATGAGATCTGAATCTGCACCATCTGGGAGTATACTCTTAGTGGGCGGTCCTAAACGCACCATCTTTGATTGGTGTTTACGAATGATGACAAACTACAGTAATCGTCACGTTTTGACTCTTTACTACTCCTTTCTTGGACCATGGGAAAGAAACATCTTCTGAAAATATTTTTTTCTTTCGGTTTCAGTGCAATAATGTTCCAAATTATTAATGTACCAGGCATCCATTAATATTTTCCTCCAGAGAACTAAATTCAGAAATTTTAATGGATAGTAAGGAAAAGAGATTTCGGAATTGATGAAATTAGTCCCTAGACGCACATTTTACTTTGAAACAAACTGGGAAAAACGTTTTTCTTTGAGAACAACAGTTTCTAGGTTTTTAATTCTGAATTTCAGAATAATCTATTTAAATAGATTCAGGAAAACTGGAAAAAAGTATTGAGATATCGAATTGATTGTATAGAGCTGACAGAGAATTTCCATGATATTTTACATTAATCTTTGGATCTTTCGTTACTAATAGAATCTGATTTTTCTTCAGTATCATGTAACACACGAATAGAAAATAGGGAACTGTAGAACATTTGATTTATTGATACTTGAAATTATACACAAGTGAATAGAAAAAGTAGAATTCAAAATGACGAAAATTGAAATTCGAGAAAAAAAGCATTTTATGCAGTTGCAGCAGCGGCGATGAGTTGGAAAGGGCATACACGAATGCCGTAAGATGGAGAGGGTTCGATTGAGGAGGATGAAGTAGAAGTTGATTGACTTTCAGATGACATCGATGAAGATGGTCGAGATGTATCGTTTGGAACAACATGCAATTGATTGATCCATTCGAGTGGCGGCAATGGAACACTTCTAGCAGATGGTGCTGAGCAGATGGAAGCATTCGCGTATCTTTGACTCATCTTGAAGATTTGGAAAGTGAATTGGAGTTGAAGGGATCTGGAAATAGATAGAAACTGAGATGGTTGAAGAAAAGAAGAAAAAGAATCAATCGAGAATGACACAGATTTCCCAATATGAGAAGAAAATTTGGAGAAAGAAAGAAGATAAAAGTTGTGTTGATTGAATTAGAAAAAGAGAAGAGGTAGAGAAATAATAATAAATCAATGAGAAAATCAATGAAGGAATAACATCGACTATTCGAAATGAGAAGACTACTTGGAGTAAGAATGAATGAATGAGTGAATGAGAATGATATCTGAATCTGCACCATCTGGGAGTATACTCTTAATGGGCGGGACCTGTTCAGCAATGCACCATCTTCGATTGGTATTTACGAATGATGACAATGTACAGTAATCGTCACGTTTCGTCTCTTTACTACCCCTTTCTTGGGCCCTGGGGAAGTGACATCTTCCAATTGTCTGACAGTATTTTTCTTTTGTTCTTAATGTCTCCATGGTCCAAATCACTCATCTACCAGTCATTCATTCGATTCTCGTCTTTTCTTTGGTCTTTTAGAATTAACCAAAATTTATCACAAATACTTCTTAGTTTTGAATTTCTTCTCCCTCATTCATATCACTTCTTAGCTACTCTGCAATATGGATGACGTCCATTTGACTACGATATAGTTCCATATTTCTTTGTATGATCTTCCATTGAAACTCTTCTTCTTACCATCATCTCATTATTCTTCTTTCTACTTATTTTGCATAAATTTCCTTCAATAAGCCTGAAGAATAATATCATTTCTATTTTCCTCTATTCCATTCATCTTAAAACTAAATTTTTCCTCTTCCCCATGCCCAATTCTCTTCCTTGTTCTTTTAATCCTCTCACTTTTCATTTTGGAACCTCGAGATTCAATATTTTTCGATATTTATGTATCTTCCAAGTTTCCCGTAACACATAGACCCCTTCAGATGCGCTCCCTCAAACCTCGGTATGAAATTCAAATGTTCCAAGTACATTTTCGTGGTGAGACCCACACTAGCTCCGCCCACTTAACGCTTGAGTGTATTCATGTTCGATGCACAACTCGACCAGTCATTCATTCATTCTTCATCTCCCTTTTTTGTCTTTTACCTTTCTTCTCTTCTTTTACCTTTCTTCTCTTCTTTTCATTTCTTCCTGTATCCATCATTCTGTAACCAATCAATAATATTGAATAGTCTTCCTGTAGCTAGATTGCTGTACCTGACTACTACTGTACCTTATTTCTTCTCTTTTCCCTATTAAACTTAGAAGGACATTTTCCCTCTTCATTTTTTCTATTTTTTGAAGCAATTTTATTTATCATTTTTCGTGGCCTTTTTTGTGGCTAGCAGTTTTATGTAACATTAGGATGAGTAATTCCACTAATAATTTTAACAATATTTTATACACTTTTGTACTTTTGTTTTACCTTTCAAAAACTTGTGACATTTCATTCACTTGCATTTATTGCTCTTCTGAAAAACATTGTAGATGGTATCTGTTGTGAACCTCCCTTCTTCCAACATTAGCGTGTAATTGAGATTCAAATGTTCCAACTACCTTTTCGTGGTGGGACCCAAACTCAGCCCACTTATCGCTTGAGTGTGTTCATATTCCATTAAGACCTGTACAAGTCTGTCATTCTTCATCTTCTTTGTCTTCTAGCAGTTTCTCATTCTTTCATACTTTCTGTACCTTCTTTCACCTTTATAATTTATTGATTTTAATTTTCGCCAATGCAACCGTATCCCATTACATCATTATAGAACCCTCTAGGTCCTCTGTATCTTCCAAAACAATAGCAAACCGTGTTTTACTTGACTGTTCAGTAGTCTGTGTGGTGTTTAGGTTCTCTGTATTTTATAGCACAATTCCCCTCACTTTCAGCTACCTTTCTTTCTTTTTTCATCAGATCCGTTGGGCCAAAGTTGATTTCCAGTTTTGCGCTATTGCGTAAAAACGAGCAACAGTCAACGTGAACATCTGAAATGTTTTAACGCGTTTTTTATTTCTTAAACTCTTATACCACAACACCGCTCCTTTTTCTTCTTTCGCTATATTTTTAAACACTGTAAAATTTTATTCTGCACCTATTTCAACTTTTCACTGTCAAATAAAATATCTATTTTGTATTTCAGAAATAACAACAATGTATTCAACTGTTGCTGCTACCAACCAGGAGTGCGTCTTCAACACCACATTCATGGATACCAATGGATTCTCGACTACGGGAGAGCATCCATTCCAAATGGAGAAGTATGAATCCATTCTTATTGAGAGACTTCAAAGTCAAGTGAAAGTCCTCCAGAAAGAGTTATCAGAGGAGAAGGAGGAACATGAGAAGACGAAGAGAGAGTTGGAAGATAAGGATGAGGAACTTTATGAGCTCGCATTCATAAACCAAAAGAACTACGAGAAATCGATTGTTTTGAAAGAGGAAGTAGAGAAGGCGAAAGAAGAAGTGAAGAGATTTGAGAAGGAGTTAGAGGAGGCGAAGAAAGCGATTGAGAAGATGGCAAAGGATCTGGAGGAAGCAGATGAAAAGGAAGAAAGTGTGGAAGAGGAGTCTATTGAAAGCATTCTGGCTTCATATGGCCCTGCCTGGAGTACTGGAGAAGATCAGCCTGCTCCAAAAACTTCCCGTTTCCACAACCCACTCACTGTTTTCGGGTGGCAGCCACCCAGCAGACCACTGCCACCACTTCCAAAAGAGCTTCCATTGTCAGCTGGCGATGGAGAGTTCTATTGCTATATCAAAACAGCCGGAAGAGAAGGACTCTACAAGAGAACGAAAGGAGTATACAAGTTGGATGAGACTGCCTTCAAGCAACGGCCGGTCAACTTCTACGCTCAACCGACTAGGACCATGGCATAAATTAATTTTTCTTTTTGTTTTGCTTTTCGTGTGTCTGATTAACATGATTGTTTTTTTTTCATGATAATTAATAAATTTTCCTTCGAAATAATTTTTTATAAAAAAAAAAATTCCAAGTCTTCACAAAAACTATCATCTGATTAGTTCAGAATTCTTCTTTGGTTTCTCAGTCAGATAACAGGGAATCTCGCGGCTAGAACACCGTGGAATGAGACTTTTTATTCCAATTACTGGCAATTCAAAATAAATTTAGTTATTCCACCATCTGAATTAATCAAAACTGCATCCCTTTGACTATAGATTTCCGGAATTGTGAAAACTTGTACATTTGCACCAAGAAAGTTCAATTTGAGCATTCCAAAACAAGTGTTTTTCTGGAAGATCTGTTTTGAGATCTGGAAATTTTTAGTTGTTCACATTGTGAAAAATTCTATCAAAAGGTATTCTGAACATGTTTATTTCAAAACTGAGTTGAAATTCAGTGCAGTTCATTGTAGCTCGATTGTTAAGTATTTTTCGATGGTCGAGAAAGCGACGGAACATGTATGTTGACATGTACCCGTCTTGCTAACTTTCAGGCATACTTAGATTTCAGCTCTCTTTTAAAAGCTCCCCATGTAGCCTCGATTGATTGTATGTAAACACAACTGTCAGTTGGATCCACAAAGTTTACATTATGGTTCACCCATTTGTGCCTGTAGTCCCTTTGTAGCGTACTAATGTCGTCGTATGCTTTCCATCCATCAGAAACAATCAATATACCTGAAGTGTAAGATAATTCGTTTGATAATTAGAAATAAGTTACTTGCCATTCAACACTTTATTGGTGTGGCGCTCCACCATACCAAACATCCAGACAGCTTTTCTTATCTCTTTGTGGGTTTTGATTGTTGACTCCGGTTAGCAGAAACGCGTTTCCAAAATTATTCAGCTTTATAGCTTCCTTGGCCATGTCAGGCCATATTGCCATTGCCGGTTTATTTTTCGAGACTCTTGTTTGAGTGCCGATTCCATTATGGTCGTTCACCCAAGTTAGAACGTTCTGGAACAAAAAACATTTGGAATCTTCAAGTAAAGAAAGTTAGAATAGATAAGGGCTAACAAATGAGTATAAAGAAGCAGCTAGTGAGAAGAAAAAGACTGTAGATGAATGAATTGATTTGACGGTTTGTGGTCTATCTACCATTGATCGTGCTAGTTATAGCCTCTCTCTTGGTACCTTTGAAGATCTTTGGAAGTTATAAGAGTGAAATACGTTTTTCTCAGATACATATAATTTAAATGGAATAATATCTGAACCTACTCCAGATGAAGCGGTGTTATCTCTTTGTGAATTAATAATTGTCTATTCAAAGAAAACTATTGATGAAACATAAATAACTGCCATGCGAGTAGAATGAGCTTATCAGGAGTTCTGAATCTACTTATCACTCATTAGTTATTGAACTGTTACGAAAGAAATGAAACTATGATAAACTGTGACGTCATAAGTAATTCAGTGACATATAACAAGTGATAGATGGTTAAAATGAATGTTTCAGGTTAACTTTGATTATAACATAGGAGGTATGACTTATCGTACTTTATGATTGGCATTTACGCTAGACTGATAAGAAATTGATGGAGTTCATACATAACTACACATTTGGGTGTGTAATACTTGTTGACATGAAATGTGAAGGGGGTCAGAAACTGATAAGAGTTTGAAATCGTTTAGAAATTTCAAAATTGATGGTGTCAACATGTTTTCCATCGATTTTGGTAACAACTCTAACGAAATCGAATAGTAATAGACATTAAAGTGGCATTTTTTGCATTGAAATGCAAAAAAAACTTGCTGCATAACCCCATAATGGAATTCAAATTCTTCACATCGAATGTATAAGATAAAAGAAACGCATTTAAGAAACAAGTTGTTCTATAATTATTAAAATTTATTTAAAAATCAAAAAAACAGAAAAGGAATTGAGAACAAAAGAATAAAGAACGAAAAAGTTTTGGAAAAAGTAATCAGAAAGTTTTTTGAAAGAGAGGGAAAATTCCGATCAAATTAGTTCAGGATTGCAGTCGGTTGTGCATAATAATTCACAGGACGCTGCTTGAATCCGTCGTCAATAAGCTTGTAGACTCCCATTGTTCTTCTGTAGTGCCCTTCTCTTCCGGCCGTCTTGATGAAACAGTATCTCTTTCCATCGCCCGCAGATAGTGGAAGTTCAATGGGGAGTTGTGGTAGTGGCTTGCTGGGTGGTTGCCATCCGAAAACAGTAAGTGGGTTAGAGTAACGAGGTCTCTGTACCACATCTTCTCCAGTACTCCAGGCAGGGCCATAGGATTTCAAAATGGTTTCGATCGACTCCTCTTCCTTCTTTGACTCGGCATCCTTGGCCAAAGCTTCGATGGCAATCTTTGCTTCCTCCAACTTCTTTCTCAACTGTTGCACATCCTCTTCCGCCTTCTGTACTTCCTCTTTTAGCTGAATTGACTTTTCGAAATTCATTCGATTTATCTCATTGAGCTCGAATAGCTCTGCATCCTTCTCTTCAATCTTTCTGTTCGTCTTCTCGCTTTCATTTTTCTCTTCTTCCAACTCCTTCTGGAGACTTTTCAAATGAGAGTGCAATGACTGGATAACGACGGATTGGAATGGTTCCAGACGGATTTGACGGCTTTCCGTTGCCGATTTTCCATCCATTGCGGTGAGGTTGAATTGGAAGATAACTTTCTCGTTGGTGATGGCCGACATGTTTTGGTTGTTCTGAAATAAGTAGGCATCAACCATTTGACAGTAAGTTAACAGTGAAATTGATTTTGGCTTGCCAGATTTCTAGCGCGCGAAAGATAGTAGTTAACTACATTGATCAATACCTATAAAGATACAGAATGATACAGACAGAGGCAAAACAGGAGGAGGAAGGAATGAGTGACGGCTAAAATTAGGATAGTAGCTTAGACTTAAGAAATTGAATGAATTCAATTATCCATTCAGTATCGTAACTACAGGAGGATTCAGAGTGTTAAGAAAAGAGGAATGGTAAAACATGAAGCCAGTAGATGAGAACTCAATAAATGAATAGTGAAACAAGGCTACTCTACAACTATAGGTTATGTTATGAAATGTCTTGAGAAAAAGAGAAGAAAGTGCATTGATACAGTAGTCATATACAGCTACATATCTACAAGTCTAGTTACAGAACGATAAATCAATATAGTTACAGAATGATGATACAGGAAGTATGGAAACAAGAGAAGAGAGGTAAGAGGCAAAAAGGAAGATGAAGAATGAATGAATGGCTGCTAGAGATCTCATGTATACACCCGAGCTATAGATGGGCGGAGCTAGTGTGGGTCCCGCCACGAAAAGGTATTTGGAACATTTGAATCGTTGTTACAAGATTTGAAGGAGGTTACAAGGTGTTACAGGAATGAAATGTTACAAGTTGTTAAAGGTATAACAAAATGTTGAAATTCTGGTTGTAAGAGAGAAAAACAATTTTTTATAATCACATTAAACACTACTAACTACAGTATAACTATTCCTGATCGATACAAGAATAAAGACGACACAGAGAGTATAAAACAAGAAAAAGAACAGCGAAACCAGAAGAAAGAAGATGAATGAATGACTAGAGTTGTGGTTACTCTCATACTATAGAAGGGCGGACCCTCTCAGGAAGTGCAAGTAGTTTCATAGGCAACTTGGAACATTTGAAGAATCGATCTTGTGTCTGCAGATTCCATGTTCTAGCTAAGAATGAACGAGAAGAAGACAAGAAAGTGGGAAAACGAGGAAATATGTTTATAAGATACAAAGCATCAAACGATGGAGTTTCTACAAATCTAGGGTAAGACTCTAATGATTCTTAGTTTATTTTCGGTGACTTGAAAAGAAAATTCAAGAAGAACAAGTCTAGAAAGAAGAAGATTACAAATCATACCTAGTTCGTGGAAGACTTCCAGTCAGAGCATTGCATATTAAACTAAAATGAAACTAATTTTGAACTAGCGAGAATGTGATTACTGGTAGATCGTGGTTTGGAAAATGAACATATGCAAAAGAAGACATATTTCTGTATACTTGGAAGATGGTTCTTTCCAATGGTCCAATTAGAGAGACGAAACGTGACGATTACTGTACAGTGTCATCATTCGTAAACACCAATCGAAGATGGTGCATTGCAGAATGGTTCCGCCTATTCAGAGTATACTCCCAGATGGTACAGATTCAGATCTCATTCTCATTCATTCATTATTACTCCGAATAGTCTTCTCATCTTGGAAAGTCGATGTTATTCTTTCATTGATTTCCTCAATTAATTGCCCTTTTTATACCTCTTCTCGTTTTTCTTTCTAATTCAATCCACTCAATCTTCTTTCTTTCTCCAAATTGTCTTCTCACATTGGAAAATCTGTATAATTCTTCATTGATTCTTTACCTTTTTTCTACTCCGACCATCTCAATTTCTACCTATTTTTAGATTCAATCAACCCCAAAACATTCTCCAATCCCCAAAATGAGTCAAAGATACGCATGTGCCTCCATCTGGTCAGCCCCATCGGCAAGAAATGTCCCGATGCCTCCAATCGAATGGATTAATCAATTACAAGCAAGCGAAACGTCTAGACCAACTTCTTCAATGTCCACGGAAAGTCAACCAACTTCCTCCTCATCCCTTTCAATCGAACCCCCTTCGTCCACTGGTATTCGTCTATGCCCATTCCAACTGATTGCCGCCGCTTCTACTGCATAAATTTCTATTTTTCTCAAGTTTCATTATTTTTGTCATTTCAATTCTACTGATTTTTCTTTGACTTACTTTTTCGAAAAATGTACTGTTTATAAATTAAAAATGTTTTAATAAATCTTTGTTTTTTCACTTTTTGTATTTTTCTATCGTTTTTCAAAAATAAACATTCAAATATGTTTTGATAAAGGATTTCCACATAGAGAATCAAAAATCTAGAATTACCCATATTCATTCGAATCTCAGCCTCGAATAGGAATAAAAACAAACAGTCTTTGGGTTTTCAGTTATTTCAATAGGAAACTATGCGCCGACTACTTTCATCATTTCTTCGGTCTTTTTTTTCTATGAAATATGAGTTACTTTTTATTTATTTCGTTCTCTAGAAAAAAAATGAAAAGATGACTAGTGAATTTGGAACATGGACACATTCAGATCAAAAGAAAAAATATTCCCAGACACTTGGAAGATGGTTCTTCCCCAGGGCCCGAGAGAGAGGTAGTAAAGAGTCAAAACGTGACGATTACTGTAATTTGTCATCATTCGTAAACACCAATCGAATATGGTGCATTGCAGAATGGTCCCGCCCATTCAGAGTATACCTCTAGATGTTGTGCAGATTCAGATCTCATTCTCAGTCAGTCATTCATTCTGTTCTCATTCATTCTTACTCCAAGTAGTGTTCTCATTTGGAAGAGTCGATGACATTCCTTCATTGATTTTCTCAGTTTATATCTCAGCTTTCTTCATTGATTTTTTCCTTCTTTTCTCCACTCAATCATATCGAATTGTTGCTATGTACTTTCAGATTCAATCAATTTAACCTTTCAATTTTTATTCAATTTTTCTCAAAACTAATTCTATAGATAACTCTCTGATTCAGAATTGAAAATCTACGAATCCTTGTCTTCTTTCTATAATAATAAAAGGAAACCTGTTTTCCCCATGTTTTGAGTAATTTTAATTTAAAAGTTCGGACACTGTGCATCTATGGACTGATTTCATCAACTGCAAATTCCTTTTTCCTTTTCATCCAATGAAATTCCAACTGTTTCCTGAATTTAGTTCTCTGAAAGAAATGATAAATGAATGATCAGTGAATTGGTGATTTGGAACATGAACTCGTCAGATCAAAAGAAATAACACTTCCAGTTACTTGGAAGATGTTTCTGTTCGATGGCCCAAGAAAGGAGTAGTAAAGAGTCAAAACGTGACGATTACTGTGATTTGTCATCGATCGTAAATGTCAATCGAAGATGGTGCAGAATGGACCCGCCTATTCCGAGTATACTTACAGATGGTGCAGATTCAGATCTCATTCTCATTCATTCATTCTTACTCCATAGTGTTCTCATCTTGAATAATCGATGTTATTCTTTCATTGATTTTCTTCAATTTATTATTCTTGTTCTACCTTTTTTTTCTAATTCAATCATCACAGCATTTATCTTCTTACTTTTTCTGAAATGTCTTCTGTCATTCTTCATTGATTCTTTTCCTTATTTTTTATTTCAACAATCTCATTTTCTATCTATTTCCAGATCAAATCCACCAAAATCACCCTCCGACCTCTTGAAAATGAGTCAAAGATACGCTTGTGCTTCGATCTGCTCAGCCCCATCGGCTAGAAGTGTTCCGATGCCTCCAATCGAATGGCTCAATCAATTGGAAGTTACAAGCGAGACCTCCCGTTCATCTTCATCGATGTCATCTGAAAGTCAATCAACTTCTACTTCATCCCTTTCAATCGACACCTCCTCCACTTACGGTATCCGTCTATGCCCGTTGAAACTAATTGCCGCTGCTGCCTCTGCATAAATTCCTTTTCTTCTTTTTTTCGAATTTCATAATTTGTCATGTTCAATTCTACTGGTTCTGTTTCAATTAACTTGTATATTGATCAAAAATTCAATAAATCTTCTCTTTTCTTTGTATTAAACTTGTGTTATTTCGAAACTTTGACATTCGTTGGAGAACTTTAATTGAAAAAATAATCAGGTTCGATTAGTGACCAGAAAAAGACTGTATAATTTCATGGGAATACTCTGACAACTCCATACAAATATGCGATCTTTTTATAGTTTTTTTCAATTTTTCTCAGAATTATTTCCATAGATAATTCAGTAATTCAATATTAAAAATCTAGAAATCGTTGTCTTCTTTCTAAAAGAAGAAAATATAATTTCCATAGTTTTTAGGTTATTTCTATTTTAAAATTGTTTGGACACTGCGTCGAAGGACTGATTACATCAACTGTAAATTCCTTTTTCCTTTTTATTTCATTTCAATTGTTTTCTGAATTTAGTTCTCTGAATGAAAACATAAATGAATGACTAGTGAATTGGTGATTTGGAACATAAACACTAAAACCAAGAGATGTTTATAGATACATACTTGGAAGATGTTTCTCCTCCTGGGATTAAGAAAGGGGTAGTAAAGAGACGAAACGTGACGATTACTGTGAAACACCAATCGAAGAGGGTGTATAAGAGAATAGGGCCCGCCCATTCAGAGTATACTCCCAGATGGTGCAGATTCAGATCTCATTCTCATTCATTCTCATTCATTCAGTTCTTCTTACTCCAAATAGTCTTCTCATCTTGAGTAGTCGATGTTATTCCTTTATTGATTTCCTCAATGTATTATTCTTTTTCTACCTTTTCTCTTTTTCTAATTCAATCAACACTACTTTTATCTTCTTTCTTTCTCCAAACTGTCTTCTCATATTGGTAAATCTGTATCTCCATTGATTCTTTTCCTCCTTTCCTCCTTCTAGCCATCTCAAACTATCTCTAATTCCAGATTCCAACCAACTCCAAATCTACCTCCAATCTTCAAAGATGAGTCAAAGATACGCGAGTGCTTCCATCTGCTCAACTCCATCGGCAAGAAGTGTTCCGATGCCGCCAATCGAATGGCTCAATCAGTTGCAAGCTGCAAGCGAGACTTCTCGACCACCGTCTTCAATGTCTTCGGAAAGCGTCTCAACTAATTCCTCTTCATCCTCCTCAATCGACACCTCCTCCTCCTTCGGTATCCGTCTATGCCCGTTTGAACTTATTGCCGCCGCTGCCTCTGCATAAATTCCTTTTCTCGAGTACCATTTTTTGTCAATTTGAATTCTACTGGTTACTTTTCAATTCACTTGTTTATAATTTTAAGTTTTAATAAATCAAATTATCGTCTTCTCCCTGTATTCAATGTGTGTTATTTTAAAACTTCGGCAATCAACGGAGAAGACAACGTGAAAACTTTGAAACTATTGTTTCATTTGAAAATAATAATCAGAGTCGATTACTAACCAAAAGATGAAAAAGATAATTTTTTTTTCTTTTCATTCAATGCAATTTCAACTGTCTTCTGAATTTATTTCTCTTTAGGAAAATATTAATGGATGTCTGGTACATTAATAATTTGGAACATAACCACACTCATACCGAAAGAAGAAATATTGCTGGTTACTTGGAAAATGTTTCTTCCCCAAGGGTCAAGAAAGGAGTAGTAAAGAGTCAAAACGTGACGATTACTGTACATTGTCATCATTCGTAAATGCCAATCGAAGATGGTGCATTGGAGAATAGGCCCCGCCCATTCAGAGTATACTCCCAGATGGTACAGATTCAGATCTCATTCTCAGTCATTCTCATTCATTCTGCTCTCATTCATCCTTACTCTAAGCAGTCTTCTCAACTTGTATAGTCGATAGTATTCTTTAATTGATTTCCTCAATTTATTATTCTTTTTCTATGTACCTCTTCTTCTTTTTCTAATCCTATCATCACAACTTTTATCTTCTATCTCCAAATTGTCTTCTCATGTTCTGTCATTCTTTATTGATTCTTTTTCTTTTTTTCTTCTCCTTTAACCATATCAAAGTGTCTCTATTTCCAGATTCCAACTCCAAATCTACCTCCAATCCTTCAAAAATGAGTCAAAGATATGCCTGTGCCTCTATCTGCGCAGCCCCATCGGCAAGAAATGTCCCGATGCCGCCGATTGAATGGCTCAATCAGTTGCAAGCTGCAAGGGAGACATCACGACCACCGTCTTCAATGTCATCTGAAAGTATCTTGACGTCTTCTCCATCCCCATCAATCGACACCTCCTCTTCTTACGGTATTCGTCTTTGTCCATTCCAACTCATCGCCGCAGCTGCCTCTGCATAAACTTCTCTTTTTCTCAAGTTTCATTCATTGTCATTTCTCTCTGTCATCTTTGTCAATTCTACTGGTTACTTTTGTTTCACTGTACTTAAATTGAAAATTCAATACATCAATTGGTCTATTTACCTTTGTATTCAATTTGTGTTATTTCGACGTTTGAGGGAGAAGATTTGAACGGGTTATTGGTACATTAACGATTTGGAGCATGATCATATTTAGATCAAAGAAAAAATACTCCCAGATACCGCAGTAGTGAGACCTCTTGTCACAGCAGATAATCTATTGATTTTTCGTCTATGTTTCCTCTTCGTTGTCGGTCATTGGTGGCCCATAATTACCAGTAAATGCTTAATGTTCACTATTTGTGGCAGTAGAATTCAAAATTCGATGCGTTTTGAAACCAATCCATTCGTATCAAATTCTTCAAGCACATCTGAATTGCTCCCTATGAAATCATGAGAAGACTCTCGACCATTTCTTCGTTTTCGCAGAACGTTGGCTAGACAACAAGTGCGCTCTATCTACAACGCAGGTACAGTAGGAAGAGGACCCCTTGACAGAGCAGATGACCATTCTTATTGATTCTTCGTCTATGTTTCCTCTCTTAAAACTGCCTTTATTATGTATTAAAAACATTTCCGATCTATGGGAAGCTAGAGAATTGTAAGAAATGTTTTTTATTATAATGGATAATTCATGTTTCCAGATACAATTTCTCTCTTCTTTCGAAACGAGCGAAAGGGATTTCGAAGAGAAAGAAAGTGAACAAATCAAGAGTGGAATTAGATATCACAACACGTTTATTGTCTCTTTATGAAGATTTTCGTGTTTGTGATTGGGTTTTCAAACATAATAGATTTTATGTCAGTCTGGGAAAAAGTTTATCAGTAAAACCTAATATCACTCCGTTTATCCGAGCAACTCAACATTTCATGGATGTCTTTAATTGTTTCTTCGGAACAGTTTATTTTGAATTGGAGACTCCCCTAACCGATGATGAGCTGATTGAAATTATCAATTGGTTGAATAACATGAAGACGGAAATCAGAAGGATCGTTATAAACTCAGCGACTTGGCCACTGTTCCAGATATTCATAAACACATTCCGGAGAAATATCAACCAACTAATAAATTTTGAAACCAGATTCGAATATAACGGAATTGTTTACAAACGTCTCAATTTCAAAATCAAAGACAAACTCTATTCTTATCACCCTACATGGTTCCATCTTGATTTCCTTTTCAGTATGGACACTGAAAAGATCATTGCGTACGAAACTAATTTTTCTGCGGAGGATTTGAATATTTTTTTGAGAAGTTGGCAAGAGGGAAAGACGAATCAAAAACTGAAAGAGATTAAATTAGAAACGCGTTTAGAAACAGACGTGAAGGAGGTTCTGAAAGGATGTGGAGGAGAATTGATGGATCCGAGGACATCTAAACTTAAGTTTCGGTGAGATTCATCGACAAAACACATGCTTTCATCAAGTTTTATTTTCAGATATCCCGGTGGTGACAGATATTTAGATCTCTGTGTTCACGGAGGAATACACATAAAAGAGACCGATAGACGTATTGCTGTTATTGGAGGTTATTTGAACGATGAAGAGGAGGAAGATGTTCCCGAAGAAGAAATTGAAGAATATTTGAATAATCTAAGCAACTGGAATTCAGAAAATGAACATTGGTATAAAAAAACATATGATCTTTTTTTCTTTTGATAAATCCTTATAAGTTACTCAATTGTCTCCTTTGTTACTTATTCCTATTTGCATTACAGGGTTTCTAATAAATAGTGTAACACGTACTGTAATTATTTGGAAAATCATTTAAATGACACGAGAATTGAATGAAAGTTTACTAGAAAAAGAATTCAATAAAAACATATGAGAAGACGATTTGATGGAGATTCCAGAAAATTCGAAACAAACTAGTTTCGGTTTTATAAAAAAAAGTTTTATTACAAGAATAAAAACAGAAAAAATAAATTTTAAAAAAGAAAAACAATTATTTGCGGCATCTGATTCCAGTCGGCTGAGTGTAAAAGTTCATTGGTCGCATCTTGTATCCAGTGTACAGCCGATAAACTCCATTCTCTCTCTTGTAGAAGGCTTCCGGACCATATCTGCTAGTCCGGATATGGCAGAACATCTGACCGTCTCCTATCGATAGTGGTAGCTCGGCGGCTGGTTCCGATGGCTGGCTGGGTGGTTGAGGACCGAAGACTGTCAATCCATTGACTGTTCTTTGTGGGACGATTTGACCGATGGCATTGTTGGTCCAGTTTGATCCGTAAATAACACTTTCCATCGGTTCCTCTTCAACTTCCTCTTCTTCTTGGGTGACCATGGGTGCTGTAGTATCCTTGATGATGATGTCGATCGTTTCTTCGGAATCTTTTAGCTTTTTCTCCAATTTCTTCATCTCTTCCTTTGCTTTTTCCATCTCTTCTTCCGCCTTCTTCAACTCTTCCTTCATCCTCATTGCCTTCTCATGGTTCATCATGGTCACTCCGGGTAACTCGAAAAGCTCGACGTCTTTCTCCTCCAGCTTTCTCTTCGTGTCCTCATGCTCTTTCTTCTCATTCTCCAACTCCTTTTGGAGACTCTTCAGACTGTTATGAAGCCCTTCAATGACCACAGACTGGTACTTTTGAAGCTCGATCTCCTTGGTTTCCGTTGTCCAGTAGCCATCGACACTCATCGAGTTGAACTCGAATTTGAAGACGATCTGGTTGTTAGCGGCAACAGAAGACATTTTTCGACAATTGTTCTGAAATATAAAGTTTTGAAATACAGGTTCTATTGTACAGAGGACTTACAGAGTTACAAGATTGTAGGAAGTACAGAGTTGAAAATTTACAGTTTTTTCAGCGACATAATTACATTTTCTTATAAATAATGATCAAAGTCAATAAAGCTTGTTAGAGCGCAGAGTCAAGTGGATTCTGTATTTTTTCATGCTCTTTTGTTAATTTATGACATGCACAAGCAGAAGGAAAGAAATGATAATACACGATTAGGAAGTGGAATATTGTATTGTACCGTATAGGAATACAGGACAATGTATTAAATACGACTGATTCAGAAAATAGAAAAGGTATGAGAGAGGGGAAGAAAAATGTTATGAAATGTTGTAAGGAAAAGAGAAGATATGAAGTACACTGGTACAGTAGTCAAGTACAGGTGTCTAGTTACAGTGCGATGAATCAATATTATAGATTAGTTACAGACTGATGATACAGGAGAAGATATGAAGTACAGTAGTCAAGTACAGTGAAGATGAAAAGGAGTGACAAACGCGTTCCATTGCGATGCAGTTACATATGTGTGATGTACTAGTCTACACTAGCCTTTTTCGTAGTTGGACTGGTACAGTAATCAAGTACAGGTAACTAGTTACAGTACGATAAATCAATATTACAGAGAAGGTACAGAACGATGGATACAGGAAGAAATGAAAACAAGAGAAAAATGCAAAGAGATAAAAGGAAAGGAGAATGAATGACTAGGTAGAGGTCTTAATGGAACATGAACACACTCAAGCGTTAAGTGGGCGGAGTTGTGGGTCCCACCACGAAAAGTTATTTGGAACATTTGAATCGCTTTCACCTCGTCACGTTTGAAGAAAGGGAAGGTGTGTATTGGGTCGTGAATATACAGATTTCAGAGAAAAGTGGAGATGAAGAATTATATATATACTGTACTAGTTTATACTAACCTTTCATAGTTGAAAATGACAAAACCCCAATAGCTTAATCTTATTTAGAGCACCTAGCTATTATATTTTAGAATTAATTGTTGTCATCAAAGACTATAACATAATGTTCTTGTGCACTCTTTTCCAGTCTTTCTTTCTTTTTTTTGTAATGCCATCTGGGCTAACATCCCATTCTCACTATTTACAGAAATATGGCTCACCATCTGTCTGGAATTGGGGTTTACGAGCAAACGCGCTCCAACGCGACGCGCGAATACAGCAGCGGGTCCCTTGACACATCAGATGACCATTTTCATTGATTCTTCATCTATGTTTCCTCTCTTAAAACTACCATTGTTATGTGTTCAGGAAATCACCGATCTATGGGAACTCATTGATTTGTGAGATTTATTTTATTTCTATAGTGAAATGTGATTTGAATTTCCAGATACAATTTCTCTTTTCTTTCGAAAAGAGCCAAAAGAATATCAAAGAGAAGAAAAAGAGACGGTTTTGGAGTTCAATTAAGTTTTGATTCTCGTTGTTTGTGGATCACTAAAAATGGTAGATGTGAAACTCAATTTCATCTTAAACAGGATCGATTTCAATTAGAATGGGTCAATTGAAGAAGAATCCAGACACCCGTTCCCTTTTTTTCGTTCTTCCAAGCCACTGAACACTTGATCGATGTTTTCAATTGCTCTTTTGAAAGTCTCAATTTCTTTTTGAAACCTCCTCTAACCGATGATCAAGTGATCACAATTATCGATTGGTTAAATGGAATGAAGACTGAGATTCGAAGAGCTATTATAACATCAGCAACGTTGTCAATGTTTAAAATATTCATGAACAGATTCAAAAGAAGTATCAGAGAATTATATCTTCCCGAAAGAGATCCCGAGTATGACGAAAACGTTTACAAATGTCTCAATTTCAATGTTAATTATTATTTTTATGCGGATACTTGTCCATGGTTCAATCTTGAATTCTTTTTAAATATAGAATCTATAGCAATTACTTTGAAATCGATTCAATTGTCTGACGAAGATTTGAATATGTTTCTGAGAAGTTGGCAAAAGGGAAAGACGAATCGACAAGTGAGACAAGTCGTTTTATTAACTTCTTCTGCAAGAGACGTGAAAGAGATTCTGAAAGGGTGTGGAGGAGAGTTAATGGATCCAAGGACTACTCAACTCAAGTTTCGGTGAGTTTTTTAAACAGACTTTCATTATTTTCATTTTGCAGAGAGGTAGATGGCCAAGAATACAAATGGATTCGTGGAGGAATACATATCAGACGGAACGATGGACGTATTGCTGCCATTCTAAACAATAATCGTCGATATTCGACAGAAGATGAAAATGTTTCTGATGTAGAAATCGAAAAATATTTGGAAGCAAGGGATATTTGGAATTCAGAAAATAGTCCTGATAAGTGGTTGGAAAGTGATTTTTATATTTATGTCTTCTGAAAATATTTTCTATTTTAATCGTTTTGTTGTTTATTTTATAAGTTTGTTGAATAATTATAAATAAAATATATTATATGAGAACAAATTTTGATGGTTTTTTGAATGTCTGAATTAAGCAGTGTGAAATTGAGCAAAAAGATGACTCATCCCTCTTCAATATTCTCCCGAGTTTGATATTTCTTGCAAAAGAGAGTCTTGCAATAAAATCCGCGCCTCCAAACCCGTGGTTTATTGTTCGTTTCTCTATTTAAACCCCGCCAGAGAAGGAATCGGTCTTTCAAAATGTTTTTCCAAAAGAGCGTTTCTGGTTGACGATCTATTTTTGATTTTTTATAAAAATTCTATTTATTATTAGTCTTTGGTGAGTTAATAACGTTTGTAACAAAGAATAAGGGAAGAGGTTTTAGGTATTATAAAAAGATGACGAGTAATCATCTTTTTTGATCCTCTCAGCAAAAAAGGAAAAACTTCTGCTTTTGTTTTTCTCAGTCTACTATTCCTATCTGATATGTAATGGTATGTATTTCAATTATTAAAATTGTTGCTCATTTTGAATTTTCAGATAACAGATACTCGCCACCGTCATCACCCAAACCTAATAGCCCAACGACTGACTCAATTTATATTGAATAAAGTTTGAGCGAATAATACTGTTTACTGTCACAATTCATGAAATGATAAAGTTTCAGATGAAAAATGATTCTGAGAGAAACCTTATAGAAGGTCATTGATCAAGTGACAATTTTTGGTCATTGATCAAATGACAAGCTTCTCGGAGCTGAGAAAAAACCACATATGAAGTGGTAAAGGCGTCTAAAACATGTTTTTCGTGAAAAATTAAAATTTCAAAAATTTTCGAAATTTTAATTTTTCAATTGTTTTCTGAAGCAGTTCTAAACATCCTGTCGAAATTTCATAGTGATCCGATTCCTACAACTTTGGTTATGGACGAAATTGTATATCTTATTGGCCGGTACTGTATAATGCTTTCAGATTGTTGAAGTTTTCCTCTGTTTCATTAATAAATTGAAAACCTTATTGGAAACCCTTGCTTTTTTTAATTGAATAAAGAATTTTGAATTTGTATCTTTACGATTTATGGAACATTTATAATTGTTGGTCTATCGAACTACACGGTTGCTTATGGGGCTTTTCACAGGCTATTCACGAACAGGAAGAAAAGAAAAAAAATCCCAAAAAAATAGGAAGAAAATTAGTTTTTTTTCCTATTTTTCCTGCTCGTGAATAGCTAAAAATAGGAAAAAAAATCGTTTTTTTCCTCAAGTGAATAACCCCATTACCCTATTTGTCTAGAGAGGTTCACTCGCAAACGCGCTCTACCTACAAAGAGGGTACAGTAGGTGAGGTCCTCTTGACACAGCATATGACCATTTTTATTGATTCTTCGTCTATGTTTCCTTTTCTTCGACTCCCATTTCTATGTATTCAAGATGTTACCGATATGTGGGACATTGATGAATTGTAAGTGAATTTTTTTTTCCAATAAAATAAAATACAATTCCAGATACCATTTCTCTCTTCTTTCAAAAAAAGCCAAACGGATTTCGAAAAGAAGAAAAGAAAACGATTTGGAAGTGTATCTAAACATGTATTTTTGTGTATTGACTATTCGTAGAAATGGTGAAGATGTATGTCGAATGGTTTATAAACAGAAGAAATTTCTATTCAATAGGGAAGAAATTCCATCGTTTGACCCAGATTTCTCTTCGTTTTTCCAATTGACTCAACATTTTTTGGATGTTTTTAATTGTTGTCTCCAACAAATTGATTTCAAATTAAAACGTCGACTAACCGAAAATCATCTCATTGAAATTATCAATTGGTTGAATAACTCGAAGACTGAGATAAGAGGAGTTGTTATAAAAGGAGCGACTTGGTCAATGCTCGAGTTATATATGAACAGATTTCGAAAAACCATCAGACAACTATATTTTAACGACAAGAAATTCAAAAACGAAGGTGGCTACATTTGCAAAAGTGTCAATTTTGGAATCAAGGATTCATTTCTATCTCTACATAACTCTCCGTGGTTCCATCTCGATTGTATTCTCAATTTGAACTGTGAACAAATATCAGGGAACAAATTGAATTTCACTGCGGAAGATTTGAATGTTTTCTTGAGAAGTTGGCAAGAAGGAAAAACGAATCGAGAAGCGAAACAAGTCGTTTTATCAACTTCTTCCCCAAGAGACGTGAAAGAAGTTCTGAAAGGATGTGGAGGAGAGTTAATGGATCCAAGGACGAATAAACTTAAGTTTCGGTGAGAATTCCCTATAGTTATGAAATAAGTTTGCTTTTACAGTATTCTCCGTCAAAACAAATATGAGGATATCTGGATTCGTGGAGGAATATACATCAGACGGAATGATGGATGTCTTGCAGTCATGCAAACAAATTCTTATAGACCTTACACAGAAGATGAAGATGTTTCCGAAGAACAAGTGGAAGTTTATTTGAAATACAGGGACAATTGGAATTCCGAAAATAGTCATGATCAATTGAATGAAACGTTTTTTAGTTTCTACATTTTTTAAAATTGTTTTTTTCGGATTTCATTCTGTTTTTTTCCTCTCTTCGTTTTCTACGGAATAAATTGGTATGTGACCTTTTCAGTCCACAAAATGTTCATTTGTTTAGCTTCTGGTGCTATCACACTTGTAAATTCGACAAAGATTAGTAAAAAATGTGGAAAAGTCAATGGAACCTTACTGCTCTCCAAATAACTTCTTGAAAACACTCCAAAATGTGAAATTTCTGTTTTGCATACTCTTTGGTCTCTTCCTGAAGTTTTAATTATGGATTACAAGGAGATATCATTTCTCGAGGCACAGATGCACACGGAATAACAACCAAGACCTCATTCTGTGAACCAATACCGTTATTTCTCATTGAGGCTTACTGTCTAGACAGGTTCGATATAAATGGCTATTAGCAAACGCGCTCTACCTGCAGCGCAAATTAGGAAGAGGACCCCTTGACACAGCAGATGACCATTCTTATTGATTCTATGTTTCCCCTTCTTCGACTTCCATGGTTATGTGCTCAGAATATATCTCCGATCTATGGACAGTCAGTGAATTGTAAGAGAGTTTTGTTTTATTTCTAAAAAGAATGAGTTTTCAGATACAATTTCTCACTTCTTTCCAAACGAACAAAAGGGATTTCAAAGAGGAAAAAAGGGAACAAAGTGGAATTAGACATCGAACGACGTTTATTGTATTTTTATAATCGTGATTGGGTTTTTGAACAGAATAGATTTCAAATCGGACGCAGAAGAATTTCAACTAGAGACTCTAAAATTTCTCCATTTATCCAAGCGACTAAACATTTTATGGATGTTTTCAATTGTCATTTCGGAGTTATTGATCTAAAATTAGAGCATCCTCTGAGCAATGATCAACTGATTGAAATTATCAATTGGTTGAATAACACGAAGATTGAAATCAGAATACTTGATCTAACATCAGGTTCTTGGCCAATGTTCGAACTATTTATGAACACATTCCAAAAAAGTGTCAGCCTATTAATAATCATCGAAAGAGGATCCGAAGGCGAAGGTATCGTTCACAAGCGTCTTAATTTCAAAATCAAAAACGCATTCTATTCCAATCCTTGTGCATGGTTCTCTCTTGAATTCCTTTTTAGTATGGAAACTGAATATATCACTGCAAACAAAATTGATCTTACTGCGGAAGATTTGAATGTTTTCTTGAGAAGTTGGCAAGAGGGAAAGACAAACCGAAAAATGAAGAAGATCTTGTTAACGACTTGTTTAGATAGAGACTTGAAGAAGGTTTTAGAAGGATGTGGAGGAGAATTAATGGATCCGAGGACGACTAAGCACAAGTTTCGGTGAGACTTCCTATTAAATAAATATTTCTTATCAAGTTTCCTTTTCAGACGATTCATTCGGGACACTTATAAAGATATCTGGGTATATGGAGGAATACACATTAGACGGGATGATGGACGTATTGCAGTTATTAAAAACAGTTGGAATGAGTATGAGACAGAAGACAGATCCGCTTATCAAGAACGAGAACTAAACAGAAATTATTTGGAAAATCTGGATATTTGGAATTCATTGAATAAGCCTTGGTATGTTAACGAGTTCAGAATCTATTTTTTTGAAGAATGATCTCTTAAAAGATGTAACTCAGAATAAAATTAACACTTTTTATTTACATGGCAAACTTTTTTTTTAAAATCTGCTCTATTATTTTTCTCTTAACCTTTTCTTTCTCTCTTTTTTCTTTTTTTTTCCTTGTTAATATTCAAATTTTTATCGTTAAGGTTATCCTAATCTTTAAACGGTTTCATCATTTCTCTGAATTGTTCACTGCTTCTTATTAAATTTCGTATCTGGACGTGCTTCTTTTTGTTGTTGTAAAATAAATATGATTATATAATCATTCCTAGTTTCTATAAAACTGAGTGACAATTGAGCAAACGCGCTCCAACTGTAACGCGGCTACAGTAGGAGGAGGGTCTTTGCCACAGCAGATGACCATTCTTATTGATTTTTCGTCTATGTAACATACATAGACTATGTTTCCTCTTCTTCGACTCCCATTGTTATGTATTCAGGATATTACAGATATGTGGGATATTGATGAATTGTAAGAGAATTTTGTTTTGTTTTATAAAAAAGTAATTTGAGTTTTCAGATACAAATTCTCACTTCTCTCTAAAAGAGCCAAAAAGATTTCAAAAAGAAGGAAGAATCAATTGAACGGGGTATTAAATTTACCATGGTGTTCAGTGTCTCTTTCTCAGAATGATCATAATCTTTGTCGATGGGTTTTCAAAGATAATGAATTTCAAGTCAGTCAGAGTAAAGATACACATACACGCTCAGAAATCTCTGCGTATATCAAAGCAGTTCAACATTTTCTTGATATATTTAATTGTATTTTCCGAATAATTTTAATTCTAGATTAATTGGTTCGAACTTTTTTTTTTGAATCTTTTTTCAATATTCAAATCGATCCTGTAATTGGAAATTATTTTTATCTCCAGTCCTTTTCAATTGTCTCTCCTTATTTTTCACTGATACTCATCTCTTTTTATATTCATTTTGTCAAAATTCCTCTTTCTGTTTTTGTAAAATGAACTGTGTTATCGTTTCTAGTTTTAGGTTCTATAAAACATTGTGACTCTCGCAGAGGAAATGTTGAGACAAGACATGTGAGGAGAATAGGTGGAAGAGGGGCCTTGGCCGCTCAGGCGCCTGTGAATGACCATTGAGCGAACGCGCTCCGTTGCAAAGACATTACACCAATATTGTCATTCTTATTCATTTTTTGTCTTCTACTATGTTTCCACTCTTAAAACTACCATTATTATGTATTCAAGATATTTCCGATCTATGGGAAGCTGATGAATTGTAAGAATTGTTCTATAATATAACGGATAATTCATTTTTCCAGATATAATTTTTCTCTTCTTTCCAAACGAGCAAAAGGAATTTCAAAGAGGAAGAAAGGGAACAAATCAAGAGTGGAATTAGACATCCAAATACGTTCATTGTCTCTTTGTGGAGATTATGTTACTAAATTCGATTATAGCTGTACCGGTTGACACAGAAATCTCTCCATTTATCCAAGCAACTCAACATTTGATGAATGTTTTCAATTGTCGTTTTGAAAAAATTTATATTTTCTTGAGAAGTTGGCAAGAGGGAAAGACAAATCAAAAACTGAAAGAGATGATTTTCACAACGTGTTCAAAGAATGACCTGAAGGAGGTTCTGAAAGGGTGTGGAGGAGAGTTAATGCATCCGAGGACGACAAAACTCAAGTTTCGGTGAGGTTTTCCGACGAGAAAAACATATTTTCATATCAAGTTTCCTTTTCAGGCGTGGTAATGGTGATACTTATCTCTGTCAAAACAAATATGAGAATGTATGGATTCGTGGAGGAATATACATAAAAGGAAGCGATGGTCGTCTTGCTGTTATCGGGAGTTCTTTGAACAATGAAGGAGTGGAGGAAGATGTTTCCGAATATGAAATTGGAGAGTATTTGGAACATCTAAATATTTGGAATTCAGAAAATGAGCATTGGTATAAAACATCATATCATGTTTATATCACTTGAAAAATTCTTATGAGCTGATCTATTGTCTCGATTGTTACTCATTTCTTATTGCATTTTGTCTGTTGAACGTTTTTTTACTTGTTGCCTGAAAAATGAATTTGATTGTGTGCACTCTGAAAGTAAAATCATGAAACGAATACTTACTTGGGTCTGAAATCAATGTAGTAAAAGGGAAGAACGAGAAAGGGAGAGTATTAGAAGTTTCATGATACTTTCAGTGTTGTCAGAATATACAAATGAAAAAAAAATCCAAAGTCGTAACTAAATTGTGAATAAATTTAGGTGATAGATCCAATGTAATTTTTCTTATGCAGGATTTGAAGGTTCCCGTTGAAAATATTACGCTTGAAAGTATTAGGTTGTCCGGAAAGTCTTTGACACTTTGAGTTTGCATCAACTTTTTGCAACCGTTTATTGACTTTTCTCAATTCTGTTTTTATATGGTTGTAGGGTACCTTCAACACAAATAATATACTAGATCACATCTCATTCGAACATGATCAAAGCCGAGAAACAGTTTAACGAAGAGCATGCGTTCCGAGATCACTTTTTGCATGCAATTTTTAATGAACCCAAAAGCGGCGAATCTCTTCGAAATGTATCTATTGTAGTAGGCAAAGACTGTGTCTTTCACTCTCCCAGAAAGATTTGGTTCTGACGGTTCACGGAAAAAAATTTTGATCAAATCACTTGAAAGTCATAGTTGAGATACCGACGCGGATATCTGGGAAATCTAGACAGAAGATCCGAAGACAATTATGTGTGATAACTTCTCAAGTCTCAAACTCAAAAAATCACATAACTTCAATCACTTCCGCTTTGAGGAAACTACTAAGAAATTCTTATACTACAATTTCCTCATTTTAACAAATTTAGTGATAGGAGGTGCAGTTTTCCGGTTTTACCACTGGAATGATTTGACATTGGATCAAAGATTTTTTTGATAGAAATAAGAAGTGGGATCTATATGTATAACATATTATAAACCCAAGTTCATCACGACACGAGAACCGGAGAAATTGCACCGAACCGAAAATTTAGTGAATTCGTGACTAGAGCGTACCGCAAAGAGGATAATTTTTGAGGCACTGTTCTCCAATTTTGTGATCATCAATGTCGATGTCTGATACGGCCAGCAAAAAAATTTCGTCTGGTTTCTTCTTCATCTTCGTGCGAAAAAAATGAGTTTTACACTTCTCACATTAACGAAAAACCACTTACAAGTTGAACAAGGGGTAAAAAGTTCCAGGATCTTGGAATCGAAATTCTGTATTTTGAATAATTTTTGCAAAGTCTGATACTCGTGGTTTACAATATTTTCCCATCATTTTGAAATCCCTCGGCAGAACGCAGATTCTTCAATTAAGATGATGTTAAAAAGTACTATGATGAGATTGTGCCTTGTAATCCCCGGATTTCAAAGAATACGGAATTATTTTTCTATGGGTATGTTGGCAAGAAGTCATAGACTCTAATGGCCAATATATCTCTCATTGAACTCCATCCTATTTGAAGAAATTTTGTTTTGAAAAAAAATTTGAAAAGTGTCAAAGACTTTCCGGACAACCTAATAGTCAAATATCAGATATTCACTGAAACATTTTATAATTTGACATTTTTTATCATCTTCCATGGAAATTGAAATGAATACAACTAATGATGAATGAGGAAGGCAAGGCATGTAAGGAGAATAAGTGGAAGAGGGGGACTAGGGAGCGCAGGCGCCTGTGAAAGACCATTGAGCAAATGCGCTTTGTTGCAAAGACAATACACCAGAATTGTCATTCTCATTCATTTTTTGTCTTCTACTATGTTTCCTCTCCTAAAACTACCATTATTATGTATTAAAGGTATTTCTGATTTATGGGAACCTGATGAATTGTAAGTAATGTTCTATATTATAATGGATAATTCATTTTTCCAGATATAATTTCTCTCTTCTTTCCAAAAGAGCAAAAGGGATTTCTAAAACGAAGAAATGGAACCACTCAATAGAATTAGATGTCACAGAACGTTCATTGTTTCTTCGCGATGATTATGTTAGTGAAAGCGATTGGATTTTCAAGCAGAATAGATTTCAAATCAGTCAGAATAGAGATCCACCTATTGACACAGACATTTCTCCATTTATCCAAGCGATTCAACATTTCCTTGATGTCTTTAATTGTCATTTCGGATTTATTTATTTCAACTTGAAACCTCCACTAACCAATGATCATCTAATTGAAATTATCAATTGGTTGAATAACACGAAAACCAAAATCGAAGCAATTTGGGTAACACCAGAGTCTTGGCCAATGTTCGATATATTCATGAACAGATTCCAAAGAAATATCAACTATCTAACAAATGTTCAAGGAATCGAGGAGTATGACGGCGTCATTCACAACCGTCTCAATTTCGAAATCGAAGACGAATTCTATTCCGATAATTGTACATGGTTCAATATTGAATTCCTTCTCAGTATGGACACTGAAAATATCACTGCGTACAAAACTAATCTTTCTGCGGAAGATTTGAATATTTTCCTGAAAAGTTGGCAAGAAGGAAAAACGAATCAAAAAGTGACAGAGATGTTGTTAACAACTTGTTCAGAGAATGACTTGAAAGAAATTGTGAAAGGATGTGGAGGAGAATTAATGGATCCGAGGACTACTAAACTAAAGTTTCGGTAAGGGTTTTCGAAAAACTAAACTAAAGTTTCGGTAAGGGTTTTCGACAAAAATACGTACATATTTATCAAGTTTTCTTTTCAGACAATTAATTGTTCACGATTATGAAGATATTTGGATATGTGGAGGAATACACATCAAAGGAAGCAATGGACGTTTTGCTGTTATCGGAGGTTATTTGCACCATGAAGAGGAAGAAGAAATTCTCGAAGATGAAATTGAAGAGTATTTGGAACATCTTAATATTTGGAACTCAGAAAATGAACGTTTGTGTCAAGAAACATATTATGTTTATATCACTTGAAAAATTCTTATGAGCTGATCTATTGTCTCAATTGTTACACATTTTATTTTTTCTGTTGACCATTTCGTATTTCTTTTCGCCTGCAAAATGAATATATGTAATGGATAAATTGATTTTCCAGATACAACTTTTCGAGTAAATACATATATGACTTGATTGATTTTCCAATTGTCCCAAAAACTAATTCAATCAAAAATATGTGGTTTGTAATCTCTAATTGTAAGCCCCACCAAAACCTCGAATACTTTCAAGGGTCTGAGATAACCAATACAGGTTTCATGATACGTTTAGTGTTGTCAGAATATACAGATGAAGAACAAATTCCACTGTCCCTTAACTAAATTCTGTAAAATGAATTTAGGTGATAGATGGAAACGTAATTTTTCTTATGCAGGATTCAAAAGAGATTTTCAGAAACAACGCGTGAAGATAAAATGAATGTAACTGGATGATAAGTGAGAGGGAGGCAAAGCATGTGATAGGTGTAATAGGTGGAAGAGGGGGCCTGCGAATGACTATTGAGCAAATGCGCTCCGTTGCAAAGACATTACACCACATTGTCATTCTCATTCATTTTTTGTCTTCTACTATGTTTCCTCTCTTAAAACTACCATTATTATGTATTCAAGATGTTTCTGATTTATGGGAACCTGATGAATTGTAAGAATTGTTCTATGTTATAATGGATAATTCATTTTTCCAGATATAACTTCTCTCTTCTTTCAAAACGAGCGAAAGGAATTTCGAAGAGAAAGAAAGGGAAGAAATCAAAAGTGATATTACATGCCACAACTTGTTCATTGTCTCTTCGTGGAGATTATGCAACTAAATGTGATTGGGTTTTCAAACAGAATCGATTTCAAATCAGTCAAAATAGAGGTCTACCGGTTGGCTCAGAAATCTTTCCATTTATCCAAGCGGTTCAACATTTGATGGATGTTTTCAATTGTGGTTTCGGAATAATTTTTTTTGAATTCGAGCATCCATTAACAAGTGATCAACTGATTAAAATAATCAATTGGCTGAATAACACGAAGATCGAGATCGAAGAAGTTGTGATATTAGCAGCCACTTGGCCAATACTCGAAATATTCATGAACACATTTCAAAGAAACATCAGCAAACTAACAAATTTTCTGAGAAGTTCCGAGTATGACGGCGTCGTTCACAAGCGTCTCAATTTCGAAATCGAAAAAGAAATTCATTCCGATCCATGTACATGGTTCAATATTGAATTCCTTTTAAGTATGGACACTGTGGAGATTTATGCGTACAGATCTAATTTTTCTGCGGAAGACTTGAATATTTTCTTGAGAAGTTGGCAAGAGGGAAAGACGAATCAAAAACTGAAAGAGATCTTGTTAACAACTTGTTCAGATATAAACTTGAAAGAGGTTCTGAAAGGATGTGGAGGAGAATTAATGGATCCGAGAACAACTAAACACAAGTTTCAGTGAGATTTTCCGACGAGAAAAACATGTTTTCAAGTTTCTTTTTCAGATATCTCGTTGGTGACCCTTCTACAGATGTCTGGATATGTGGAGGAATACACATCAAAGGGAAAAATGGGCGTATTGTTGTTATTGAAGGCAATTGCTCTATAGAAGAAGATGTTAGCAGAACACAAATTGAAGAGTATTTAGAACGTGTGGAAGATTGGAATTCAGAAAATAAGACTTGGTTTAAAGAAATATTCAATATCTTCATCTTTTGAAAATTCCTTATGAGCTGCTCTGTTGTCTCATTTGTTACTCATTTTTTATTGCATTTTCTGTCTCTTGAATGTTTTCTGTTTTTTTGTCTGAATTATGAATTTGATTGTGTGAACATTGAAAGTATTATAAAACCATAAAACTAATATTGTGGTTTTCCAATTGCAGGAAAAACGAATTCAATTAAAATATGTGAATTTTAGTCTTTAAGCCTCACCAAAACTTCGAATACTCTCCACTTATCAATTTCTGAAGTAAGTGTAGCAAAAGGGAAAGACCAGGAAAGGGAGACTATTACAGGTTTCATGATTCTTTCAGAGTGCAAAATAATTTGACCTATGCAGGATTCAGAAGAGATTATCAGAAACAACGCGTTCCTCCCAAATTCAGACGACAATATTGATTATAATGGGAGCGACAGAAATGCACTGAAACGTTTTATAATTTGACAATTTTCAAATATCTTTATTGGAAGATGAAATGAATGGAACTAATGATACATGAGGGAGGCAAGGCATGTGAGGAGAATAGGTGGAAGAGGGGCCTTGGCCGCTCGGACGTCTGTGAACGGCCATTGAGCAAATGCGCTCCGTTGCAAAGACAATAAACCAGAATTGTCATTCTCATTCATTTTTTGTCTTCTACTATGTTTCCTCTCTTAAAACTGCCTTTATTATGTATTAAAGGTATTTCTGATTTATGGGAACCTGATGAATTGTAAGAAATGTTCTAGTTATAATGGATAATTCATTTTTCCAGATACAATTTCTCTTTTCTTTCTAAACGAGCAAAAGGAATTTCAAAGAGGAAGAAATCGAAAGTTGTATTGGATGTCGCAAGACGTTCATTGTCTTTTTATGAAGATTATGTTAACAGTTGCGATTGGAATTTCGAGCAGAATAGATTTCAAATCAGTCAGAATAGAGATCCACCGATTGACAAAAAAATCTCTCCGTTCATCCAAGCAACTCAACATTTTATGGATGTCTTTAATTGTGATTTCGGAATAATTTATTTTGAATTGGAGCCCCCACAAACCAATGACCAACTGATTGAAATTATCAATTGGTTGAATAATACGAAGAAGGAGATCAGAGCAATTGATATTACATTAGGCTATTCGCCAATGCTTGAATTGTTCATGAACACATTCCGAAGAAATATCAGCCAGCTAACAATTTTTCATTATGACGGAAGATCCGAGTATGACGACGTCGTTTACAAGCATCTCAATTTCGAAATCAAAAACTCATTCTATTCCCATCCCTTCTCATTGTTCAATCTTGATTTTCTTTTAAGTATGGACACTGAAAAGATTTTACCGTACAGATCTTATTTTTCTGCGAGGGAATTGAATATTTTTTTGAGAAGTTGGCAAGAAGGAAAGACGAATCAAAAACTAAAAGAGATATTTTTCATAATATGGCCAAAGGCAGACGTAAAGGAGATTCTGAAAGGATGTAGAGGAGAGTTGATGGATCCGAGAACGACGAGACTCAAATTTCGGTGAGGTTTCTTAACAAAACATTTCTTATCACATTTTCTGTTACAGAGAGGTCGGTTCTGACAATCATCGTGAGTTCTGGATATATGGAGGAATATACATCAGACGAAATGATGGACATCTTGCTGTTATCGGAGGTTGTTGCTGCAGAGAAAGGGAAAATGTTTCTGAATATAATATTGAAGAGTATTTGAAACACGTGGAAGATTGGAATTCAGAAAATAGGACTTGGTATGTAGAAGGATTCCGTATCTTCACCTTTTGATAAATCCTTATGAGCTGATCTATCCTCTAATTGTTATTCATTGTTTCATTATGTCTGCTGACTTCTACCTGGTTTTTGTCTCCAAAATGAATTTTATTCTGTGAACATTGAAAGTGAAATCATGGTTGCTTGTAGACTAATCACAGACTACACAGTTGCTCTCCCCAGCCCCAGTTTCAGAAAATTAAGTTTCCGGGAGGTTTTTCGATTCATCTGTTTTCTTCTAATGTACAAAGAGTTCCATTCTGAGGTTTCATTGATACACGTGGATAATTGGAATTGAAACAATAATCCTTGGTATGAAAAACAGTTCTACATCTACATCTTTCAAAAAAGACATCTAAGGATCTATAGCTCAGATAAAAACAAAAACTAGGAGAATTTTTCTTTCATTCTTTTTCTCTTAACCTTCTCTTCTTTCTCATACTTGGAGAATGTATTAAGGGTTTTCTTCAAACAAAAAATCTCATTTTCAACTTTCTCAATCGTTTATCTCAATTATTTCTTATTGCATTCTGTATGTCGAACTTTTCTATCTGTTTTTGTAAATTAAATATAGCTTTTTTCACCATTTATAGTTACTGCCTCACACAATATTGTCTAAACGGGTATTTGAGTGACGTTTGAGCAAACGCACTCTATCTTACACGCGGGTACAGTAGGAGGAGGACCTCTTGCCACAGCAGATGACCATTTTTATTGATTCTTCATCTATGTTTCCACTTTTTAAACTGCCCTTATTATGTATCAAAGATATTTCTGATTTATGGAAACCTGATGAATTGTAAGTATACTTTAATTGTGTTTTTAGAAGGATAGTTCAACTTTTCAAATACAAATTCTCTCTTCTTTCAAAACGAGCGAAAGGGATTTCAAAGAGAAGGAAAAATAATGATTTAGAAGTGTCGCTGGACTTTTATTCTCGTTCACTGTCTTTTTATGAAAATGATGGCCGTGTTTTTAAATTGATTTTTGAACGGAATCGCTTCAAGTTCAATCAGAATAGAGTTCTACCGATTGTCTCAGAAGTCTCTCCGTTTATCCAATCCACTCAACATTTAATGGATGTCTTCAATCGTCGTTTCGGAGTAATTTATTTTAAATTGGAGCCTCCATTAACCAATGATCAATTGATTGAAATTATCAATTGGTTGAATAACACGAAGACTGAGATCAGAGAAGTTATTATATTAGAAGCGACTTTGCCAATGTTCGAAATATTTATATCTTCATTTCGAAAGAATTTAGATTTTTTCGATGTTTTTGCGAACGTGTCTAACGGAATCGGTCACCAGGAACCCAATTTCCAAATCAGACGGTTGTTTTTCTCCGAATATTCTACATGGTTCAATCATGAGTATCTAATGAGTTCAGACTGTGAGCATATTCAAGCGAACAAAATGGACTTTTCATCAGAAAATATGAATCAGTTCTTCAGAAGTTGGCAGGAGGGAAAGACGAATCGAAGATTAGAGAGATGTGAACTTCAACTGAATTCTTATATTGACGTGAAGAATGCTCTGAGAGGATGTGGAGGAGAACTGATGGATCCGAGGACGACGAGACTCAAGTTTCGGTAAGTAAGGTTTTTTTCTTAAACAGTGAAACAGATATGACTTTTGCAGTTCTTCCAACGGTGGTCATAATATTTGGATTTACGGAGGGATTCACTTTCGAGGAAATGATGGACGTCTTGCAGTCGTCGAACTGACCGGTACTTAGTTTTCAAGAGAAAACGACGAAAACTGCCAGACACAAATAAAATTATATTTGGAAGAAATGGAAAAATGGGATTATTCGGATGACCGATTGTCTTTTCACAAGAATCTGAATGTGTTTTTCTTTTGAAAAGTCAAAATAATATTTGTCTTGAGATTAATTTTATTATCTGCTCTATTTTATGCATTATATTTAATTGTTTTTCAAATAAAGTTTTATTAAACTTCTATATTCAATCTTGCTCTTTGGATTGCAAAGAAAATCGAAAATTCTAGTTTAAACTCCCGCCGAGACTACGGTGGATGACCGCATTGTGCACTATTCCGCAAACACAGCGAAAACATTGGCCTAAACATTTTCTAGATTTTTCTTTAATTTTCTTTGTTTTTTTAGGATTTTCTATCAGTTTTTCAGTTAAAATCCCCAATTTCCGTTGAATTATAGCAAAATCCGAGTATTTTTCACAAGTTTTATATAAAATGTGGCTCGATTCGCTAATTCTTCGTCGTTTACTCAAATTTTCGCGTTGTGTGGCAAATTCCACCTAAAAATTCTAAATTCTGAAAATTATGAGAGTTGCCCACTGGAAATTCTTTTTTGAGTCAAAATTAGCACAAATACTTGCCCATAAAAGTGTCCCGAATGACGGTTGGCATTAACCCGCGTCGGAGTCACTCTAAACTCATGGAATATCCATTAAAAATGCCCCAAGTCGCTAAAATCCACGATTTTATCGCAATTCCCACGAGAACCCTCTGAATTCCGTCGGAAACTTCAAATTTCCATCGAAAAAGACGCGAAAAAAAATTAATTCAATTTGAATTCCCGCCTCCACTACGGTAGTCGACGCGCATTCTACACTGAAAGTGTACAGAGAGACGCAAACACCGCAAAGTCGCAGGCACAAAAATTCGTGGGAATTTTCGTATTTCAATCGCTTTTTCCTTATTTTCCGCCTAATTTTTCAGGATTTCAATCAATTTTAGCGAATAATAACACAAATGAACCTAATTTACCTAACAATTCCAAAATCGTGCAGAAAATTCCACAAGAAATCCACAAATTTATGAAAATTGCGTCATCCTTGTGTTAACTTCACTAATTCACGCTGTTTTGCTCATATTTCTCGTTGAATCGTACTAAAAACGTATTATACTTATTAATGTGTTACAGGGTATCATTCCACCTCTCCTCGACTTCAGCACAGCCTCGTTCAAAGAGTCAACCAGCGGAAATTTACCCAGAAGTAAATGAACATCCAACGGAAAATGCACGAGCACAACCGCGTAACACAACGACGGAAAACTAGCCGCGGAATTTGTTCCACAGAGGAAGTCACAACGAGCAAGTGTTCCCGCGTCCAATTCAGTGAATTTTAAGTCGCAACGAACAACTTTCGAGAGCAACCGCGTAAACAACGTCCACATCCTCGATGCATTGAGTCAGTGTTTTGTGACTCAGCATGGCAACCGCGTCTCAATTCGTGTTGGTTTTTTTATTTAAAATCCCACATTCTAGGTGAGTTAAAGTAAAATTTAACAATTCTCAAAACGTTTTATGTTGAACGCGGCATCGCCGGCCGTTTCAAACTTTAACTAAACAAATTTTGATTAGTTTTAGTTGTTTCTGTTCATATTTTATTCATGAACGTGTTACAGGGTATCATGCGACAACGACAAACCGCGAATATGAGGAAGTCACAACGAGCAAGCGTTCAATCACTTTTCGGCGTCCAATTCAGTGAATTTTCAGTCACAACGAACAGGTGTCGAGAGACATGATGACAACGACCACATCCTCGATGCATTGAGGCAATGTTCTGTAATTTAACATCACAACCGCGTCTCAACTCGAGTTGGTTTTTTAAATTTCAAATCCCACATTTTAGTTGTGTTTAAGTGAAATTTAACAATTCTCAAAACGCTTTATGTTGAACTCGGTATTGCCGGCCGTTTCAAGCTTTAACTAAACGATTTTAGATTAGTATTAGTTGTTTCTGTTTATAGTTTATTTATGAACGTGTTACAGGGTATCATCCGACAACGACAGTAAACCGCGTTCAGTCACTTTCCGCGTCCAATTCAGTGAATTTCCTGTCCCAACGAACAACTGTGTCCTGGGTGAAAAGTGGAAACCGCGACATGGTGACACACCGATCATATCCTCGAATCATTAAATCAGTGTTCTGTAATTCCACATCACAGCCGCGTCTCAGCTCGTGTTGGTTTTGCCTATACTTTACACATGAATTGATTGTTTTCAGAGTTCTTCTGAACTTCAGCACCACGTCGTTCGAAGTGTCAAGCCACAACCAGCGGAAGTTTACCAAGAAGTGGATGAACATCACAGCGGAAGTGCATTGAATCAGTGTTCTCTAGTTCAACGTCACAACCGCGACTTAACTCGAGCCTAATTACTCATTAAGAATAATTTTTTCGTTCTGTCTCTCTTTCTTTTCCATAAAAATAAGCTTTTTCTATTTTACTTTTCTAATGGTTCAATTACCGCTCATTATCTGATTAACCCGTTATTAATCAAAACATTCCAGCACTTACTCAGATACTAGAAACGACTTACAAATGACACCGGTAACTTCACCGACCCACTCTCCATCCACACCAGGCACTTCGCCTCGTATTCCACAACGCAAGAACTGTTGCGCTTCCACTTACAATAACCTCCGCGATACGATGCGTCGTCAACATCAGAGATTGAAGGAGTCGCAGAAAGAGGGTTTCGAGGAGACTCACAAGCTCATCAAACAGCAGAACACCGCGAACAATGAAGCACAAGCTGAGACAAATCAAAAACTTGAGCAAATCGAAAAGAAGGTTGATGATCTCCTCAATAGAATTACGTCAATCGAACAGCAACAAACCGCGATCAACATGACTCTTGCTGAGAATCAGAACGGCTTCGCGAATCTGAACAGCGCCATCGCTTCTGTCACGGAGCTCTCGAAAACCATGTCCACCACGAACTTCCAGATGAACCATCATCTGAATGCGATGACCCAACAGCGAGATCAATTCGGCAAGCAGATGGAGGTTTTTTTCAATAGATCTACCTCTCAAACACCGGCTGCCATCCCACCACTTCTCCAAATTATGGTAAAAATAACAAATTACAAATAAACACTAATAGTTTCAGCCGTTCTGCAAATTCTGCCGCGTCAATGGACATCGATCGGAAGACTGTAGAACCTACGGATCGTTTAGTCGCCGCGTCAAGAGAGCCCAAGAGCTAGGAATTTGCGAGAAGTGCGCAGAGACATCTGATGGCCCTGGCACCACTGCACACACCAAATGCCCAGCTTCAAGAGTTCAATGTGACAACTGCAAAGAAGACAGGGAAGAAGGCCCACTTCGAAACCACGACAAAATCTTCTGTCCAATGATCGAAGAGAAGGTGCCGAAACGCTCGAGAGAGATGGGCGGATTACCAGGCGCTAAGGTGAGGCGAATGATGTTTTTACCTAATAGAAAACTCACTTCCAGCGTGGAAGAGGAGGAAGCAGAGCTGTCAACTAAACCGCGGAATGGTCGACTACTCAACTCATTCATTGTTTCACCGCGAGTTCTCTCGCAATTGTTGTTGTTATTGTTCTATCAATAAATTGTTAATTGTTGGAGCTCCCTTCTTTTAGACTGCATATACATTGTTCTTTCCAGTACCTCATTATCTGATTCATTCGTTATTAATCAAAACATTCCAGCTCTTACTCAGATACTAGAAACGACTCACTAATGACACCGACAACTCCACCGAATCACTCTCCATCCACGCCAAGCACTTGGCTCCGTCTCCCACCGCGAAATAGTTGCGTTAACGCTGTCAAAAATCTCCACGAATCACTGCGACAGAAGTTTGAGAAGTATGCTGCAGAGTCGCTCGAGGCGGTGATGAAGAAAGTGGAAGACATCATGAAAGATGGTTTCGAGGAGTCCCACAGACTCTTCAGACAATGGCGCAACACCACCACATTAGCACAAGCAGAGATCTTTCGACAGCAAGAGCAACTCGATAAGAAGGTTGATGATGTCCTCAAGGTACTAACTAAGTTGGATCAAAAGCATGAGCAACTCGACAAGAAGATGGATAATCTCCTCGAAACTGTGCTTATCGAACAGCAACGCACAGCGATCGATAAGACTCTTGTCAAGTTCGAGAAGGGCAACGCAAATCTGAAGAGCGCCATCGATTCTGTCACGGAACTCTCGAAAACCATGTCCACCATAGGCATCCAGATGGACCAGAAGATGACTTCAATGAAACATCATGAGCAACTCGACGAGAAAGTGGAGGTTCTTCCTAATAGAAATACCCTTGAAACATCAACTGCAGTTCCAAAACCTGTCCAAAGCATGGTAAGAACAATACAATACACTGAAACAAGAATCTTTTCAGCCGTTCTGCATCTTCTGCCGCGTCAATGGACACCGATCGGAAGACTGTAGAACCTACAGATCGTCTCATCTCCGCACCTTGAAAGCCATAGAACTGGGAATTTGCATCAAATGTAAAGGCTCAACTGACAACCTCGACACCTTGACACACACGGGTTGCCCTGCGCAAAACATCAAATGTGACAACTGTAATGACGACGCGGTAAAAGGTGATCATCGATACCACGACAAGGTTTTCTGCCCAATGATAAAGATCCCGCAAATGCGCTCGTTAAATATGTTTGGACAACCATGCGCTGAGGTGAGTCAAATGATGTTTTTTCGTCAGTAGAAAAAATTATTTCAGCGTGGAAAAGGAAGAATCAAAGCTTTCAATTAATCCACGGGAGGGTCGACTACTCAACTCATTCATTGTGTTGTTATTGTTTTATCAATAAATCGTTAATTTTTGAACCTGCTTTAAGTTTTATTTAAGAACTTTCAGATAAAAAAAGAAATACAAAAAAGAGATTACGAATACTTATTTCTGACACTTGATTCCCGTCGGTTCACTGTAGAAATTGACTGGTCTCATCTTGTATCCCATTTCATGAATCTTGTAGACTCCATTGACTTTCTTGTAGAAAGCCTCCGGTCCATTTCTGCCTGTTCTGATGTAGCAGTACGTTTTTCCATTTCCCGCTGAAAGTGGGTGCTCCTGAGCTGGTTCTGGGAGCGGCTGGCATGGTGGCTGGTAGCCAAACACCACCAATGGATTGGAGAATCTTGGAGGTCTTTGTTCCATTTGTTGATCTCCATTTGACCATGCAGGTCCATACGAAGACAGAATTTCTTCAACTGACTTCTCCTCTTGTTCTTCAGCCTCCTCGGTCTCCATTGTCAATTGCGCAATGATTTCTTGCGAATCCTCCAATTTCTCTTCTAGTTTCTTCATCTCATCCTCAGCCTTCTTTAGTTCCGCTTTCAAGTTGATCGATTTTTCATAGTTGATACGATTGATCTCTTCAATTTCAAAAAGCTCCGAAGTCCTCTCCTCCATGTCTCTTCTTGCCTCTTCCTGTCCTTTCTTCTCCTCATCAAGGTCTTTTTGAACCTTCTTCAAATGAGCGTGGAGAGATTGAATCACAATCGATTGATAGTTCTCCAAGTCGATCTCACAAACTTGTTGAGTGCTCCAGTATCCGTCTTCGTCCATCGAATTGATTTCGAAGCGGAAGACGTATTTTTCGACGACAACGGTGGTAGAAGACATTTTTTGAGATTTTGAAAATTAGTTCTGGAAAAAAAGTACAGATTTTATTTGACAGTGGAGTTACAGTAAATTTTGAAAAGGTACAGAGTGGAAAGTTTACAGCTTTGGAAAAAGTGGTAGAAGTTAGGGGAGAAGTTGTTTAGGAATAGGTAAAAAAGGTTTGAGAATCGTTAAAAAATATTAAAAACATATGTCAACTAATGTTCAGGTTACTGTAGCTTTTAAGAGAAAAAAGTACAGGACGGTGTTCTGAACATGGTCGATTATGAAAAAAGAAAAACGTAAATGTAAAAAATTACGATAGGAAATGTCGTGAGGAAAAGAGTAGCGATAAGGTACAGTGGTATACTGTAGCACTTGTCAAGAACAACAGTCTATATTCACAGGGAGACTATTCCATATCACAGAATATTGATACAGGAAGTATAAAAGAAGGGAAGAATGGTAAACGACAAGAAGGAAGAATGAATGAATGACTGGTAGATATCTTAATGGAACGTGAACACACTCAAGCGTTATGTGGGTGGAGCTAGTGTAGGTCTCACCAGTGTGCTTCACCGGTCAAAAATTTCGCGATTAATGAGCTAAAAGCTAAAGGCTAATTCACCGGGGATTAACCGACGGTTAATCGGTGAAATTTACCGTTTACTCGAGCAATTCACCGGTGAAACAACAGTACGGTTAACCGGTAAATTTACCGGTGAATTCACCGGTGAAAAATATGTTCCTCGGTTAACCGCGGTTAATTCACCGGTTAATTCACCGGTTAATTCACCGGTTAATTAACCTGCGGTTAACTGGCAGAGCAAACTATCCAAAATCATTTTCTTGACCGTAACAGTGATGTATTGAACTATTAAACAACATTTTAATTCTAAAAAAACAAATAAAAACAGATTAAAAAGCCTATGAAAATTATAAATCATCGTCACTCGTGACGGTCGTCGGAAGTTCAGCCTCTAAAAGCGGCATCACATCGTCAGTCGGATATTGTGCGTTTATTTCCGCATCGTCGAATTCCGGCTCTAATTCTTCATCGGAACTTTCTTCATCAGACTCTCCATTAAAGTCTCCAGTTTCATCACTATTACCTTCTTCCTCGTTCCTAGAATATAACTTTGATCATGGGAAAAATTTTTAAATCTTACTCAATACGACACAATTCCTTAATAGTCAACATCTCGTTTAAAGTCTCAAGTTTAGCACGATTTCTCTTTGTTTGCCTAAGAGTGTCCGTGCAGCGACTGTAATGAGATAAGCGATGATATTGTTGAAAAATGCATTACCTGAACAGTCTCTCAGATGCCGATGATGACGTGGGAGATCCTAATAGTTCGGCTGCGATTCTGGCGAGTTTCGGAAAATTTTGTTGGTTTCCCCTCCAAAAGTCTAATGGATTCTCGAAATTCGGGCGGTTCGTATCTAATAGAGCTTTATATCGGAGAAGCTCCGACTAAAATTCACACTCATTCATAAAATTCATACTTATTTAATACCTGAATCTTATCAGTTTTCGATTCGTTACTGGTGAGAGAACTGTGTAGGAAATCATCGATGTCATCATCATCTTGAGAGCTTCTTGGAGAAACTGAGACACTGTATGGCTCTTCTTTCACATAATTATCAAGATCTAACTCAATTAATGTCCAACTCTTCGGTGTAATCCATTTATCGATATATGCATACCGATGATCTAGAGCCATGGTACAAAGAAGCCGAGAATTTTCAAGTGCCTCATTTAATCTCTTTACGACAAAACCTTCTAGAATCTTTGAAAATTTAGAATTGCTTCTTTTAACCGAACTTTGGACATAGCGGAGCGCTGGGATAGTTTCAGATGCGAACGAAGAATCTCTTTCGAGCTGAAACATAACATCTTGCTACGAAGAAACATTGTGTCACCACGAAAAGGTAGTTGGAACATTTGAATCGCTTTAGCATCCCCAAGTTGGAAGATGGGAGACTCACAACGAGGGCCATCTGGAAGGATGTTAGAAGGGATGCACTGTGCATGATAGAATGGAATGTTACAAGTTGTTCGAAGTGTAAAAACAAAAGTATATTAGAATGACTGACATTATTATTGGGAATCCCAATTTGGGATTGAACATGTTTGATTTGTTTTTTTATTTATTCTATCTTTGCACATTTTTTAAAACTCTAACCCTCTGCAAAATAGATACATTTGCCAATTTCTTGCCGGTTTGTGATGTTTTCCATTGAAAAACCAATGAAAAGTTAAAGGAGCATGCAAAAAATTATTACAGTGGTCTCGCCGCGATACTTACAGGTTACTGTCAAACATATTTTTTCGTTCCGCTTTTCTTGCGAGAACCTCTCTTTTCTCGATTTTGCGAAGAAATTATTGGTTTTTCTCTACTTTTTCAATCAAAATTTATTCTGAAAGACCTTATAAATTTAATCAAGCATTACAAACATGTGTTCTCTCTAAATTTGAAGCGAAAAGTCTTTTTCCGGCGATAATTCTCGTAAATACGTTAAAACTCAACAAGCCTATGCTTAATTCACGTTTCCTATCTGTTTTCATCCAATTACACATTTCAAATCGTTCCCAATATTTTCCAACGTTCCCGATGATTTGCTAAATTTTCTAGAAAATGCCAGAAAATCATTCACGCTGACTGCCCCCCCACTCTCAAAATCAACATTTTTCGCAGAAATGAGCCAAGAAAAAATAGCAGTTCAAGTGTTTTTCGAAGGGAAAAATCTGGCGATATCGTGGCCGAACGGATGCATCAGAATCGCCGAAGACTTCCGATATATTTATTTTACGAACGATGCGAATGGCGAGAGAAAAAACTATCGGATCAATCGATTTCTTCCGCAGAAACTTGAAGAAAAGCGATACGATGCTCCGTTTACTCTCGAATTGAAAGCGGATCCAGATTTCCCTGGATCACAAGCGTTAGTTTTTTTTTCTAGAGTTTTAATTATAAAAAATTGATAATTTTCAGGCTGGAAACGATAAAATTGAATTTTGGAGACTCGAAAACCGGCTATTTGTATGTCATAGAGAAATTCAACGAAGCGATAGAAAGACATCAACATTTGTTTCCAAACTATCCGAATAAGCAAACAATTCCTATTCCTCTTCAGCCAGTTCAGCAACGAATGGCAGAGGTCGGCGAGGAGATAACTGAATTCCAACACTGGGATCTGGATCATCCGGATAACACAGAAGCGAGACGTCGTTGTCCAGAAAGAATGTATCGTCAGTTGATTGACGGAAGACCGCCAAGTTGGGTTTGTAATCGATGGTTTAAGCGAAGAACCCAATATTATACTCATTCACACAACTATTATGCTGCAAAATTTGAAGAAAATCAGAAATTAGTTGAAGCAATGCAATCAGAATCACCAGAATCGCCGAAAAAAGCGAAGGTTGAGAAATCAATGAACAAACCTCGATCATCATCGAAAAGAGCAGTTTCTTCCCGTCGAAAGAGTCCAGAGAAAAAGAAGGAAGAGAAAGGTAGAGAAGCAAGAATGGCATATCGAACTGCAGCTGCTCGGAAGGCTCCAGAAGCTCCAAAAGTTCGGAAGCGATGCAGGAATGTGTCAGGATCTTCCCAAGGAACTTCAGAACCGCCTCCTGCGAAAAAGAAACCAAGAGGGACTTCCAGGAAAAGAAAATCTTCACCGGAGAAAGAGGATCGTCCAATATGGTTCACACCTCCTAGAAAGCATAGATACCCTGACCCAATTCCTCCGATGTCACCATTTTGTTCATTCTCTCCAGAAGACGCTACTCCTTCTCCAGTGATGACACCACAACGTCCATCGTCTCCAGAAGAAGTTGTTCCTCTTCCTCCTCCTCCTCCTCCGCCTCCTTCTTCCTCTTCTCCTCCATGCGCTTCAGAACTTTCAGAGGAAACCGATTCAAATATTAACATGTGAGTTATTTTTCCCCTAATTGTAAAACTACACTGCCCTTTTTAGAACTATGGACGAATTGATCACTCCGAAAATAGAACAATCACCGAGAGATCCGAATTCCACGGTAACCCAAAAGGTTTTTCTCCGAAACTCAAGATATTTCAGAGTCCACCGATAAGAAGAATTATGAACACGTACATCAGTAATTCGAGTATCAGCAATGCCGCTTTATGGAACTGCGTCGTCGAGAACTCGCGCCTCATTGGATGTAAAATCACTAGTGGTCCCCGTAATATCAATCAATGATTATTAAATTAGCCCCCTTTTTATAATTTGTTGCACGCTGTTAACCAAATAATCAGTTTTTAATAGAATATTGCTAAAATTAGGTATTTTCTGAAATTGTCTTTAGCTTTAGAGACTGAGATTGTTTGAAACAAAATTATTGAGGAGAAGCGATTATCGGTTGTTTACTTGTAGAAATCGTATTCGTTGGTATCCTTCTTGACGACGTTCTTGTATGCTTTCTCGAGATCTTTTGTGATCACAACGTATCGATTCTCACGGACCGCCTGCATTCCAGCTTCTTGACAAATCGCATTGATATCCGCTCCAGAGATCTTATCGGGACGAGCAACCCAATCCTCCAAATCGACGTCATCACTGAGATTCATACGTCCACAGATTGTGGTGAAGACGAGACGTTTCTGACGGCGATCTGGCAACGGGAATTCAATTTTTCGGTCGAGGCGACCGGGACGAAGTAGAGCTGGATCAAGAGTGTCAGCGCGATTAGTGGCCATAATCACTTTCACATTCGTACTTTGATCGAATCCATCCATTTGGTTGAGCAATTCCAGAAGGATACGTTGGACCTAGAGTTGAAAATTTTAAAATTATGATCGGGGCGACTTACTTCACGATCAGCTCCAGTTTGAGCGTCGAAACGTTTCGTGGCAATCGCATCAATTTCATCGATAAAAATGATAGATGGGCTATTCTCCTTGGCCATTCGGAACACGTCGCGCACCATTCGAGGTCCTGAAATTAAAAATGATAGAATAATACACAATTTACATTCAAAAACTCACCTTCTCCAAGATATTTCTGCACAAATTCCGATCCGACCATTCGAATGAACGAGGCAGCAGTGTTCGAAGCGACAGCCTTCGCCAACATTGTTTTTCCACATCCAGGTGGTCCGTACATGAGAACTCCTCTTGGAGGATCGATTCCGATTTGAGCATAGAGTTCTCCTTGGGTCAATGGAAGTTCGACGGCTTCTCTGACTTCTTGTTTCTGGATATCCAGTCCTCCGATATCGGCATACGAGACTTCTGGCTTCTCATCCTTGCGAAGCATTTGAATGGTGCTATCCGCCTCTGGAGGAAGCACATCGACGACCGCATTCGAGTACTTATGCATGGCAACTGAGCATCCTGGTTTGAGAAGCTCTCGATCGAGAATTGAGAGAACACGAACGTAATAATTGGATCCTGTGGTACTGCTCACAATCGCATGCTCATGATCGACAGCCTCCAAGAACTGACCGATGACAAGGGGAACTGATTGAATACGTTTGACCTCTTCTTGAGCATGTAGAAGCTCTCTTTCGAGATTTCTCGTTTCCCGTTTTATATAATCCTCCATCACTTGCAGATGAGCGAGTTTCCGTTCTAAAGCCGTCAATCTGATGTAATCATCAGAAGAAACATCGATCAAAGCGACAGGAAGAGATGAAGGGGTATTCGAAACGCCGGTTGGAAGCGGAGTGATCCCAATTTGACTCAATGCAGCCGTTGACATTTTTCTGGAAAATGAAAAATCAATTTTGCATGAAATTTCAGGATTATGCGCTTCAAAATTAAGAAAATACTCATTTCCAGAACTCACCAAAAACTTTCGCAAAAAGAATCGGAAATAATTTAAAAATAACGAAAATAATTGGAAAACGTGGGAATTTTTGACGTGGCAAATTCTGCATTCTACCGTGAACGTGAACCTCACGTACGATGCATCTTAAATTACCACAGTTTTTCAAAAATTAAATTTTCAAGGCGTAAGCAAAAAATTATTATTTTAAAATGAATAATCTATTTGAAATCAAGTTTCTTGTATACGAATAGACCAAAAAACAAAAAAAAAATAAGAAAACAGCTAAAAACCTGATGAAAACCTGAATTATATGAAACTACAGTAACCTGTAAACCTGCAGATCTAATCTTTTTTCAGTTTTATTTCAGCATTTTCAGAATTCAAAGCAGGCTGAAAGTTTTGATTTTGCAAATAAAAATGCTTTGAAAATTCGAAAACTAAACTTATTATTAAAAAAAAAAAGAATTTGATCTTCCGACGACCGCTAAAATAAACCCTTTTAGACCTTCTTTGAAATTTCTTTCATTCTCTCTTTTTCTTCATAACCTTAATTTTTATAAGCAATTTTTTACAGGAGAAATGTCGGAGAGATCTGTCGTTTCGAACTCTATTCAAGCATACGTTCTACACGAGCAAGAGCGTCTGTTCGCTGTACCAAAACAACAAAAACCGAAAAAAGTGAAGACATCGAAGGCTCGGGATTCAGAGTACCTACCGGAAACATTAGATGAAAGGCAATGGCTAGAAGATGATCTTTTGAAGTTTCCAATAAATCTTACTCGGAAAAGTTTTTTTCTACCTGTAGATCCAGTGAGCGAGTTAGACATCTTTCGACGGAGAATGGATTATTTGATGAAACGAACTATATTGTTAGAGAACAAAGTTGTGTTCTTCGGAAATCGAGAAATGACAACGAAGGAATGGGATAGAGAAGATTTGAAAATGCTGACTTTGTTGAAGAAGGTACTATTTTTAGAGGTTTCAGAAACAAATATTGTTAATTTCAGCACGATAATGTTCTCCAAACGAGCTGCGAAGAATACGAAAAATTAACTAGGAAACTAGACAATGAAATTCGCATCAATCCGTTCAGAACTCCTACAGTAGAGCCAATCAAGCTACGAGGAAAAGAGAAAATTGCAAGAGAACTGATGGAAAACACGGCTTCGAACGCCTGCGTTACCGATTACATTCGACTCCATTTTTCGTTTATGGAGCTGTCGAGTTTCCGAAACAAGATGTGCATGCTGAGTTCTCTTCCTATTTCAATTATAGCTGAAAGCTTGCATGAGGTAGAAGAAGATGAGATTCCAACGAAGGAGGAGATGTTCAATCAAATTTTAGACGTAGTCATGTCCCGGAGGGTTAGCTATAGCATCTCTTCTTCGACTGATTCTAGTTTCAGACTGTTCTCAAAGATCTCCATTCGCACTGGCCGGAGACTCTATTGAAAAGAGGAAGACCTTTCCTGGAAATGCTTATCTTTGATTCAAGCAACAGAAAACTGATCAAGAATCATATGTATTCGTATTTCACTTACAGAGAGTATCATGATTTCGCTCGGAGAGTCTATCTTCTAGCCGAACACCTTACAAATTTTGTCACCGCATTTCGTCTTGGACAGATAATGAGTGATCTGTTTCCGAGGGAAACCCATGAACCGTTCCTCCCTGATTATATCATTCCACATGACGTCACCAAAACCAAGCCGATAAACTACTCGGATTTGTTAGAGTTGACTAAAGCAAAACTTACTGGATGTAGAGTAAGACTTCTGACGATCCAATGATTTTCAGAAAACATTTTTGCAGTATTTGTGTTCCTATCTCTTCGAAGAAGAAGTTTCTGAGGTTTTAACTGTGGAACAAAAACATTTCGTTGCGACTTTAGTATTAAGATGTCCTCAAAAACAATCGAGATATTACCAAATCACTCAACAATTTCTGAAAGATTTCCTGCATTTGGTTAGTTTTTTGCGTCTGTTTGAGAATGAACTTGCTTTTTTAAGTACGAAGGGCTGCGAGAGCAGATGTTGCGACGTGGATTGAAATATTCAAAAGAAGAAATAACATTGAAATTGGAGGCCGACTTTTTCGTCCTCCGACTATTCTACGCAACAACTCAAAATACAAGATTCAATTTCGCAGATCCACTCTCCAGACAACAATACAATGAGGAATTCAAATGCATGTTTGCCAATCAAAAATATATTATGGAGAACCGTGATAGTTGGACGGTGAAAGGAAGTGACTTGATTGATGAAGAGAAGGTCATGAACTTCATTCAAAGTAATATGAAAACGAAGAAGATGAATAACAAGCACACTGTTGGTGAGAAAGTAAGAGAATACTTGGCAGTGGAGCGAAATCGAAGGGAAGAACTAGTGCTTGAATCTATGAAGTTCGAGTCTGAACAGGAAAATCCGGTGACGCCTCTTGGTGATCATACTCCGGTAATTTCAAAAAACTGTTGGCTAGAAAGAAAACCTTATTCCAGGAATATCCGAAAGCTTCCAGCTGGCCAACCCTTTTGAAAAACGCAAGAGACGCTCTGGAATCGACTGAAACGGTCCAAGCGGGACCGTATGTATTTAGATTTCATCAACGAACTAACCAACCAACATTTCCATGGGATGTCGTCCAGACAACTTGGATCGATTATCAACAGGAGAGCACAAAGAGCCAGAAAGATTTAAGAAGAAAAATGAAGAAGCCTAACTTCAAAATTAGTGATATTCATAAATTTCTCCATCGAATGGGATTGTAATAATAATTGTATACTTTGTATTAATAATAAATTGACTTGAGCTTCAAGCTGAGACGCTTCATGAAATAGGTTTGATAAGCCAAAAGAATATATCTGAAAATGTTTTTTAACTTTGAAAATGCAAAAAAAAATCCAATAAAAACGGTTTATTAAAGGAAAAAAAAAACGAAAAATGGGTTTTGATCTGAATTTTTTTTCAAAAAGCTTCAAAATTTGTTTTTTTCCTTTTATTTTTATCTTTTATCAAAAAGTTTCTTTGCATTTTTTTTTCTATATTTTTAGCAAAAAATTGATTCAAAATTTTTTCAAAAAGTCATTTACCCTACTTTTTCTATTATAAACACCCTTTGAACTCCGATTTAAAATGTCTAAATTGAGTTTGGATACTAAAATACTCGAAATATTAGAGATGAACATGGTTTGAAACTTCAAAACTTTCCGAGGTTCGCTACAATATTCTGGAAGAATATGATCAATTTTATATGGTATTCGGCGGATCTTTACCGTCATTTTCTCCATTTGGAGTCTTTCTTGGCGTCTCTTCAATTTCTCTCGATCTCTCGAAGATCCTGGCGTCTTCGGTTGAGTCACCTCTCCAGTTTCTCAAGACATCCGTTTCTTGTGCCTCCTGGTCGTTGTCTTGGTGTCATCTGGATCGTCGAATCCAAGTAACCTGAAAGAAAAATGATTTGAAGGAGAAGAAGAACAGGGTGTAGAAGAAGCCCCTTCACAGAAATCCAGTGGTCGCATTCTGATTCCATTTCCTCTGAGACCCTGCGATCTAGTCGGTGTCGATGAATCTGTCGAAATCCTCATCGTTTTCCTCGGTGGACTGCTCTCGGATTCTGTCCTTCTGACAGGAGTAAAACAAGAGCATCCAGAAGGCCTTTCTGCCAGAGATGGAAGACTGATTGTCTTTCCACGACGCTTCTCTTCAATTATCGGATGTTCCATCAACTCCTTGCACGTTGGTCGGGCGTCTGGATTCGAGTGTATCATTTGGAGAATCAGTCCTTTCAATTCTCCAGCAACTCCTTTGAAAAACCGTTCCGGGATCTTTCCATTTCGTATCTGATGCCACGATGATCCATTTTCCGGGAGAAAGATGTTGGTTGCCAGTTCGAGAAGAATGATCCCGAGACTGAACACATCCGAAGCCATGGAGGTTCTCTTGTCGGTGAGCACCTCTCGAGCAAGATACCTTCCATCTCCGTCGACTGCCATTCCTTCATCAAATCTTGTCGACAATCCGATATCCCCGATTCGAAGTCTTCCATCCATCGAAATCAGAATGTTCTCGGTTTTCAAATCGTTGTGAATCCATCCATTAGAATGCAAATGATTCAATCCGGCTAACAACTCCAAAAACATTGTCCACAGTGTCTCTCCACTCAACTTCTGTTTGGAGAAGACGCTCAGATCCATTCGACACAGTTCGGTTTGAATGTAAACGTGTCCATTATCCCTCCAAGCGCCGTAGAATTTGAGAAGATTCTGATGAGGTGGAATGCTCAGAAACGTCTCTGCCTCCTTGTACTTCTCGACGTTCCGTTCGACAATCGACTTCTTATGCATTTTGATCGCATATTTCTTCCCGTCTTCTCTTGAAATCCCACTGAACACGTCTCCAAGACCTCCTGATCCGATTTTGACGACGTCTTTGAAGGATTGGAGAAGGAAGCCAAGCGGATTCGAAGGAGTGTAGAACTCGCTGGTTAGTGGAGAGAGTCCTGGAAAGAAATACAGTAGTCTCCTTGGAACTAAAGTATCTCTGACTTACCATCAAGGGTGATCCTCATTGCTTCTTCCCTTGGTCCTTTTGAGTTTCTCAAAGAGCTTCTTCTTCTAATGGGACTCTTCATTGACAAAGGGACAGTCGAAACGATTCTCTCCTCCCGCTCCGCCTTCGTCTCCAGTTTTCCTTCGTCGTCACCCTCCGGTGCCGCCTTCATTCCGATGGCTCTTCTCAGGACATGGTACCCGAGAATGGAACAGAATGCCCAGATCGAGATGACCACTTCGGTGAAGAATGGCATGTTTTCGATTCCTGAAAGGGAATATCGATTGGGGGGATTTTCTAGTTGAATGAATTAGGAAAACGGTTCAAATAAATGGTGAAAAAAACGGAAAATTGGAATTTAGATGTTTGAAATCGTTGAACAGACTAAAGTTTCGATAAAACTAATAGACGAGGTCACTTGTAGCTGAAAGAGCATGAGGAATAAATGGAAGAGAAAGGACGTCTGTTCTAGACCACACCAGAGGTGCATTTGAACACAATGGACCATCTTTTGCTGACAGATGTCTTTATAGCCTATAAATGGATTTAGACAGAGACAGAGAGAGAGAGGGACAGGTTCTAAAAGGGACCACAGAGAGAGAGAGTGAGATAGAAATATGAGATACGGTATTCAGAAGGGACCTAGAGTGCTTCAAAGTGTCAGAGGAAAGTTCTTGGTTATTTTCTATAAGCGGGAGTTTTCTATGACTTGCAGAATATACAGTCAATATTCTAGAGTAACTATCAAAAAACTCAAGAAAAGAATGTCAATTAGAGAGAAGAAAATGTGAAATGAAGGATTTTTTATTGAAGAAGGCAGAGTGTAGGTGTAGTAACTCCACTATAATTGAAGAGAAATAGTGTGAGTGCACCTGTTTTCCATTAAAAAAACAAATCCTTCATTTTATGAGTGACAGATGAGTTTATGACCTGGTAATTGCCTATAGTCAGAATAACAATGGATTTAATTAAAGAGAAGGGGTTAGGAAGAGAAAAGTTAAATTATCTCTAGAACGGGAAGAGATAAAAGAAAAGTGTCAACTGGAGAATTGTAGAAAATGAAATTCTGAACATTTCTCTACTTGATTGGTTTGTGATAGAAGAATCCCCTAAAGAGATACGGTAGCCGGGATACATTGCAATGATTTGAGCTTCTTCATTTGCAAAGTACCGTAATCGTAATTGATAAGCGCTGAAAATCTAACAGGTTTTTTCTAAAGAATACCCGATCCTCTAGACTTTCATTTTTGAGAACACTTTTCCGAAAGCAAATGAATTCAATTTTCAGATGGCTCACCGGAGGAGATTCCGCGTCAGCCCATTCCTTGAAACGGATATAATAATAAGAATGGAGAATCTGAAAGACGATATCGATGTACTTGACTATTTGAATTTGATTCGAAAAGAAGAAACGACGAGTAGATTGGATGAACTCAGATGGCATATAACAGATCAACGGAACAGGATTCATCATATGGAAGAGCAGGTTTCGAAGGGCGAAATTGAGATGAGCGAGGAAGATTGGGAGAATGAAGAAGAGTATCTATTGGAATTGGTTGAACAGGTAATTTCTGAAGAAACTAGAAAAAAAGAGATTTGATTCTTGCAGTTCGACATCGAAGTCAAACAAATATCGTTGGAACAAGAGGAAAAGAATCGAGATTTGGAAGAAGAGAGTATGACGAAATATCGATATAATTCAAGAATAGAACCTGTTGAATTCCGACGGAAAGAGAAACAACTCAAAGAGATTCTTCAATTTGATTCCGTGAAATTTCCGAGTTTTGTGAAAGAGAATTTCACAGAAACGGAACTTCAGGAATTCCATAATCGACTAGAAACTTTTGTTCGATTTCCATTTAAGAATATAGTTGAGTCTCAGTTGTCAGAAGGATTTTGTGAATTAAATGAGAAGGAAGAGGAGAGAATGAAAAAGAAGAAGTTATTCGAAGTGATTCTGGATATGATTGATATGTGGAGAGAACCTCTGAAATTATATCATAAATCATTAATTGATGAATTCTCAAAGGACGACGAACGCCCTCTTTTTATTCGGCTTCTATTGAAATTACCGGTCGATGTTGCTCAGTTCAATTTGCTAACCGTCAAGCAGATCTCGGATTTCGGAATAAAAGTGAAATGTTTTATTGAGAAAGTGAGCAATTATTTCGCTCTTCAACATGTTTCATTACGCCTTGGCATCGAATCGTCTGATTTGGATGAAGAGAAAGAGATGGAGAGACTGGAGGAAAAGAGGAGGAGATTGATGGAGGAGAGGGATCTAATGATGGAAGAAACGAAAGAGAGAGTTGATGCAATAAAAGTATATCCTTTTTTTCAAATTAGGACTGGAGTTCAATAATTTGATATCAGATGTAATTCTGAACACTTTTTCTGTTGACAACTTTCTCTGAAAATGCCTCTAAATTCCTTGAAAACCGGTTTGAAATGAGGAGATATGGTTATGGTGGAAGAGTTTTTGCAACCTCGGCCACGGGGCTTTCGCTATTTTTCTTCTTTCTTTAGAGTTTAGTCTACCAACGAAAGGATATCATAGTTGTATGGAATACAAATTCCATATAAAATCGTGAAAAATTTTTCAAAAAACCCCTCTAAAAATACACGAATTTTATCGAAAATTTCGATTTTTTAAAAAAATTTTTCAAAAACCGCAAGATTTTGTCCGAATTCCATATTCTAAATTCCATTTTTAAAAATTTTGTCCGAATTCCGAATTCCATTTTGAACAGTAGAAAAATTCCAGAACTGGAAATGATCATTCCATACATCTCTGAAGGATATATTCAATAAAAGCATAAAACTCCGAAGAAAAAAGGAAAATAGCGACTGTCCGAAACCCCGTGGTTGCAAAAACTCTTCCACCCCAATCATATCTCCCTCATTTAAAACCCGATTTTTGAGGCATTCAGAGGCATTTTCAGAGAAAGTTGTCAACAGAAAAAGTGTTCAGAATTCAAAACTACATCTAATTTCAAATTATTGAATTCCACTATAGTCCTCTTTCAATGTGTAATTTTCAAAAAAAACTATATTTTTCAGGATCTTTTATTATTCGTTTTGGAGTCATCGATTGTGAATTATCTGTCGTTCGACGAGAAATTGTTCATTTCTCTGTGCTCTTTCGGATGGGATGCTACAACTGGAAAAGGTCCGTGGACAATTCCAATGTTACAGGAAATTAATGAAATGGTAGGTTTTTTTTTAACTGAAAAACCTAGAAATTATGTTCAGATCGACGGAATGAAGAGACGAATGGCCGAGGAAAAATACGATCCTTTTGGAGAAATGAGTGATCCGGAAGAAGAGAAAGAACAAAGACTCTATCAATATTCCCTTGTTCTCTACGCATTTTTCCTCGCTCGAATTGATGGAAAAGGGGAGAATTTAAAGGATCCACTCTATAGATTCAAGTATCACAAAGAGTTTGAATTTGTGATTTTGAATCGATTCCATATTCTCAGAGGCTTTGATTTGATAGCAGATGATATTGATGATAGAGTTGAAATGAGGCTTGAAATGTTGCTTCGGAAGAATTTTGAGAGATTGGAGGAGGAAGAGAAGGACATTTTGAAGGATTTCGAGGCGGAGATGAGTTATGGAGAGAGAATTCAAGATGAAGTGAAGAATAAACAAGAGGAAAGAAAGGAGAAATTGAATTCGACTCCACAGAAAATTAATAATTTATCTTGATGAATATGATTTTAATAGATGCTTGAACAATATGTATTTAAACTCACTTCCAATTTGTATTTTTTAATTTTCAATATTTATGCACTTTTTTTGATTGAATAAATACTTTAAACGTTTTTTCAGCTATTTTTCGTTTTTTCTTCAAAAGAAAATTGGTTTCAAAACGAAAATCTTCAATTTCGCGTCGGGTGTTTGCGGACTTATAATTTACGCCACTTTGTGAAATTGACTTTTCAAAAATAGAAGTTGAAGCTGAAACATAGGAGAGTTTTGTTTTTCAAATGAGGTTCGTTTATATTACAGGAAACAAAATTTACAAATTCAGACGATGAATATCCGTAAATAAAGCACACAATCTTGGGGAGAAGGAGGTGAGTTTTTTGGAAAAATAATTACAGGGAATTTTTAAAAATAATACAAGAAAAAGAAAAATTAGTAAATCACTATAAGTAATCAAAAAAAGCACCGGTTTGTGAGAAAAGGGGGCGGGGCGGAAGGTTTCGAATAATACAAGAAAAAAGGGGGCGGGGCGTCAAAATAAAACCGTAATCGTGATTTGGGAATGCCAATATAAAAATGAGAAGGTGGGATGGGGTTCTCTATGTATACAAATTGTCTTGTGCTCGTTTCGAATTACTCGAATTCTGAGCGACGGGGTCCGGTGACGACGATGAGATGTGAGCGTACGGATTTTCTGGAAAAAAATGAATATGGTCCCTTTTTTAAAAAAGTGGGCGGAGTCTCAGTTAGCCACGTAGAAGGTGAATGAAATAGATGGGACATCGGTGGTTGGATGTGTAAGAAGATTACAACAACACTTCACAACACGGGGGTTACTGTAGGTATCTATCTAGTAGTCTTAGGATTACTGTATTCTGTTTCAGGGATTCCGGGGGTTTTGGTATCTAGAGATTACTGTAGTTAACCAAGGGGGTACTGTTTTTCCTAGATCCAGATACTACTGTAACTGTTCTAGGATCTCATGGATCCTAGGATTACTGTAGGCAGTCTTGGATCGGGATTACTGTAGTTAACCCAGGGATACTGTTTCTTCAAGAAGCTAGATCTAGATATTACTGTAACTATTCTAGGATCTCATAGTTCCCAGGGTTACTGTAGGTAGTCTTGGATCATAGGGATTACTGTAGTTAACCTAGATTATAAGTTCCCTTCAAATGAGTGCTATCAGGGTTACTGTAGCTCCTCCAACTAGATCCCAGAAGCTTCTCTCGGTAAGGATTACTGTAGGGATGACATTCGGAAAGAAAAAAAAGGGAAAAAAGAGGGAAAAGAAAGGAGACAACTTACCGCACGTGTGTGAACCGGAATAGGGATGGATATCTCTCTACTAGTTTCTTATCCGGTGCCACCACTAACACAACAACAACAGAGGGGATTTTGGAAAAGAGAGACAAACGGACAAACAGACACCCGGATAGACAGACAGATCCCGGAGAGAAAAGACAGAAAAAAGGCACCGTAACCAAGCGAACAAAAGACAACCACCGATAGAGACCCATTCGGAAAGGGGGGAGGGGTAAGGGGGCATGCATTGGGTTGAAGGTAACGGGAGCTTCAGGGGGTACTGTAGGTGACTTCAGACTACCGATAACCTACAGTTAGGTATTCTGTAGACAGCTGTATACCTGGGGATACTGTAGGTAACTTCAGAAATCCTACAGTAACCCTCAAAAAACCCCCAAAACTCAAGAAAACCGAGGAGAGACATACCCGCGAGAGAAAAAAGCATGCAGCGGAAGAGGAATATGGAGAAGGGAAAAGGAAGGGGAATAAATACATGCAGGAATCCCAAAGAAAAAAGCTCTATGAACCATTTGTTGTTGTGCGGGTAGCACCACCACCACCAGATGAAGCAGAAGAGGATCCACCACCACTATTCTGGATCACTTCGTGCGGTTCGTCAAATTCCTCCTCTTCGTCTTCCTCTTCAGAATTCAGAAGATGTCGATGTTGTTCATCAGACGATGAATTCACACCTCTTCTATTCGATCCTCCTCCTCCAATTCCCGCTCCAGATGAAGAGGTTCCTTCTTCGGCCACTTCGTCTAGGGATGCGTATTCATCTGAAAATGATAACTATAGTTGGAGGAATAGAGAGAGAGAGAGAGAGAGAGAGAGAGAGAGAGAGAGAGAGAAAAGAACTCACTATTGCCTGCTCCTCTTCCTGCTCTTCCTCCATGAATCTTCTTATTCTCCAATTCCTCTTCTTCCACAGACAAAAGACCGATCGGCGGGCCGCCCGTGTTTCCCGCAGAGAATGGTTCGGCGTCTGGGAATACAGATTGACGGGAATAGAGTGGATTCTGGAATTCCCGATTGTCCTCGTTGTTAGGGGCCTTGTGGAATCTGAAATTTCGGATTTATGAGCAAGTCCCGCCCCTTTTTCCAACTCACGAGACAGTCGGCATGTCAGGATCCTTCTCCTTCTGATATTTATTCCGATAGAAGAGTGCAATCAACCCAAGAACTCCACACAGTGCGACGATGAGAAGAATAAAGAACCACGTGGCTCCTCCGCCTCCAGATTTTCCTCCATTCAACGCTTCAAACTCTTGTTTCGCTTTTCCGCAGCTCATCTGATCCACGTGGCAGCATCCGATCGCCGCATCGCATTCGTATCCCTCTCCACATCCGTCTTTCGGACATTCCTTCTGACATTTCAGGCCAAATGTCGATTCAGGGCATACTGTAAGAGGGATGGGTTACTGTAGATGGGGGTACTGTACTTACGTTCATGACAAAAGTCTCCAGTGAATCCAGGATGGCAGAGGCATGCTCCGGAGACTCGATTACAGGAGGAGGTGGCTGTTCCCTGGCATTTGCACTTCTTGATACAGTCTGGTCCGTAGTAGCCGTCTTCGCATGGTTTATCGCATCGATCGCCTTGGAATCCTGGAGAAGGGTTACTGTAGCTTCATCTCCTTCTCTCTCTCTCTTTCTCTCTCCTTCTCTCTCTCTCTCTCTCACTTACCTGCCGGACAACTACATTCTCCCGTTTGCGCATTGCATTGTTTGAATTCCGAAGTGCATCTGCACACCTGCTTACATCCATTTCCCCAGAATCCTGCGGCACACGGACGAGTACAGAGGGCTCCTTCGAGACCCGCCGGACAGACACATTGTCCGTTGATGTGATCACACGTGGCGCCTGGTCCACACTTTGGACATTTCTGAGAGCATCCGTATCCGAACCTTCCTTCTGGACACTTATCGGCACAAGTGACTCCCTGGTATCCGGGTTCACAGATACATTCTCCAGACGTCGGATCACATCCATGTCCATCTGCACAGGTGCATTTCTGAGAGCATTGTGCTCCGAAGAGTCCAGCAGGGCAATTGTGTTCGCATTGAATTCCAGAAGATCCTGGAGGACAGGCGGTACAGACTCCGTTCATCGGATTCGTTGAGGCGCATTGCGACGGGGTTACTGTCTGTTGGCAGAGGTATCCAAACGTGTTGGCCTCGCATTTCTGATCGCAGGAGACTCCTTTTGTGCCGAGTGGACACAGGCATTTGCCAGTTTGTTTGGAGCAGAATCCATCTGAGCATGTGGCAGAACAAGACAGTTCACACGAGTCACCATATTGTCCTTTGGAGCATGTCGTCGAGCAATCGGCGCCGAAGAATCCCCGACTACATGAGCATTCTCCGGTTTTCGCATCGCATTTTCCGTTGACACACTTGCAATGAAGTTTACATCCGGGTCCATACGATCCTTCTGGGCATTCGATATCACATTTTGCTCCCTGAAGACCCGGAGGACATGTGCATTCCCCAGTGATTGGATTGCATCCGATTCCTTTTGGACACTGACATCGCTTCTCACAATTGGCTCCAAAAGTGTCTGCTGGGCAATGAAGTTCACATTTGTGTCCAGTCCATCCTGGATCGCATTGACACTTTCCGTCGGCTCCCGAGCATCCGATTCCCCGGTTATTGCATTGACACTGCTGTCCACAGTTGGGTCCATAGAAATCCAGAGGACACGATTCCGAGCAATTCTTTCCAGTCCTTCCAGCCTTACAGATACAGGCGCCGGTGCTGGGATCAGTCTCCGAAGCGTGCTGCCAGTCACACATCGCCTGCTTCTCACAATTTGGTCCGTAAGAGTCTTTGGAGCATGCCGTTTCACAGTTGTCTCCATAGTATCCGGGTTTGCATCTACAGTAACCCGTGTTCGGGGCACACATTACCGTATTCTCCATGATGCATGTGCACGTCTTCGAACAGTCTGCTCCGTATTGATCTGGCTCGCATTTTCGTTCGTCGCAATGGGGGCCCTTGTATCCGGATTCGCATTGACATTCGCCGGTTTTTGCGTCGCAAGAGGCGTTTGAATCCTGGAAAATATAAAGTTTAGGGGTCAGAAAATGCTCCAAAAAATTCTAGAAACATACCTGAAACTCTAGTCCTGGACACGAGCATTTCTGTTTGCATTGAAGTCCGAATCGTCCTCTTGCACATCCGATATCGCATTGTTTTCCAGTCCATCCGATACATTTACACTCTCCTGTCTCGCTATCACAATCCTGATTATTCAGACATTGACACTTCTCCGTGCATCCTGGTCCATGGAATCCGACAGAGCATTCGTGTTCACAAAGGGCTCCATGGAATCCTGATTTGCAGAGGCATTTTCCGTTCGTATTGTCACATGTGGCACCATTTTGACAAGTGCATTCGAATTTACAATCGGCACCAAATTTGCCTTCTTCACATTTGTTCAAGCAGAATTCTCCACCCCATCCATCGGCACACACACATTTTCCCTCGTGCGTGCATTTTCCACCGTTTTGACACGGACACGATTTGAGACAGTTGGGTCCCCATTTGTCGATTGGACACTCTTCTTCGCATCGTTTTCCACGGAAACCACTTGGACACACACAGTCGCCAACTTCTGGATCACATCCGGCTCCGTTCTCACAGTCGCATTTCTTCGAGCATCCGAGGCCCCAAGTGCCAGGGGAGCAGGCTGAAGAATGGGGTAGTTTGGGGAAGGCAAGGGGGTTTTTTGGTAAAAAGTTCGGAAAATGCTAATTTTGCGGAGAAAAAAGAGAATTTCTGACATTTTGAGATGGAAATCAAGAAAATATAGGTTAAGTGAATTGTATAGTAGCGTACTCACAACCTTTTTTGATTAGGAGTTTTAAAACTGATTTTGTGGGAAACAAAAGAGAATTTCTGACTTTTTGAACTGAAAATTCAGAAAATTTAGGTTAAACGAGCTGTAATTCGACAGAGATTTTCTATGTCTCGTTTACTTTTTGATCGAAAAATCTAGTTTTTTCAAAAGAAAAACTTGGTCAAATTCCCTTTTTTCACAAAAATTTGGTGCTTTTTCGTTTATTTTTCGACAAAAACTGCATTTTCCTATTGTCTCTATTTTTGTTTCAAACTCTTTTCCCTTCCCAGAAAAAAAACTCACAACTAGCACAATACTTCCCCCCGAATCCTGGATCACATTCACATTTCCCAGGCTCAACGCATTTTCCCTTCTTGCATGGGGGATTACAATCGGGAAGGCAATAGTTATCCTTCGTTTCGTAGTATCCTTCACAGCACTGCTTTACGTATTTCTCTCGTTTCACTAGCTGCTTTTGGTAGTGCGCTTTTTGACCAGTTCTGGAAAAAATGGAGAGTTGGGGGATGTCCGGTAGAAGAAAAAAGGTAAGACTAACTTTTGAACGACACATTTGAATCCGGTGGCAATGTTAAGGCAGCTTTCCGTTTCGTTATAGACAACCGTATGGACCACTTTTCGAAGCTCGTAGTCGTCGACACTGGAATCATTTCAGATAGGGAATTGAACATTTTTTTTAGCTATTCCTTCAGATTTTTTCCCCGAGAATAGATATTTACATAGCTAATCCCAATCCCTTCTAGTTTCTATTTATACAGGAAATGGTCACTTGTTGCGGATATGTATGTATCTTTGTACCGCCTGTGTCTATCAAATAAAGACTACTCACAGTGTTTTAACTGTACACACGTGTTCGCCACGTGGCTCCTGACCCGTCGTCGTCGTCGTCGATTTGTCGGCAAATGTGGGGGCTCGTGTGTCGACACATACTTGCCACGTGGCAAGTAGGACGACAACGAGTTCGAGACGCATTCAGGCGGCTCTGTAATTAGACAAATCGGCTTGCGTTAGCTGGTAGAGGGAGAGAGAGAGAGAGAGAGAGAGAGAGAGAGAGAGAGAGAGATCATTTGAAAACCTAAAAGATACTCTGCCACACCTGTTAATCCTCTTCCCCGGGGGAGGGGAGAAGGAGGGGTGTCACTGTGAAGAAGTGATCAAATATCTAGGTCCGTCTTCTCAAAAGGTGCCGACTGTATTCCGAGAGATTTGCGATTACGCCGCACCTTTATGGTCTCTAAACTAAAGGATTGCGTCTGGAGAGACTAAGCTCCCCCAAGACTTCAACTTTTGATAATAAAAATTGATCTCTCGAGAAGAAGGAGACGCAGACACGTCTGGAGAAAAAGACATTGTTTGTTGTTTGAAGGGAAGAAGAAAAAGAAAAGTGTGATAAGAAGGAGGAAAATGTGTTTTATCGGGAATCGATTGATGGTTAGAGATGAGCAACGGTTTAAAAACATTAGGAAGGTTGGACGATAATTCCACGCACAATGAATTGGGTGCGTCGAGAGAAATTCCAAATGGATTATCATTAGTACTATCTATATCTTATCTACCAATTACTACGGGGGGCCTCCTCTCTTTGATAGTTACACAACTTGACATGGAGAGAGAAAGAGAGATAAGATTACTGGCGGTGGGGAGGAGGACTGTGTCCTTAAAAGAGGACTGAACTGGGAGTTCAATAATTTGAAATTAGATGTAGTTTTGGATTCTGAAGACTTTTTCTGTTGACAACTTTCTCTGAAAATGGCTCTAAATGCCTTAAAAATTGACTTGAAATTCTTTTTTTGAATTTTTCATTTCAAGTCAGTTTTTAAGGTATTCAGAGGCATTTTCAAAGAAAGTTGTCAACAGAAAAAGTATTTTAAATTCAAAACTACATCTAATGTCAAATTATTGAATTCCACTTCAGTCCTCCTAAACCAGAGCCTAATAAAAAATGACCTCTGCTAAAACCGGAACCCAACAACCGTTTCGTCGGGTCAAATAGAGAGTAAGACACTTGAAGAAGAAGAATTGAAAACAGTGTCCTTCCCCCCACAAAGTTTGTTCTTACGAGAAAGAGAATGGTCAGTCGTCACACATATGGTGGTCAGGGAGGAAAGGAAGCAAAGGGGAGGAGGCAGACGATGATGATTGTTTATTTATTCAAGAACGGGGAAGGGAAGAGAAATGGTATCAGAAAACGGTCCTCTGCCGGGTCTTTTGTCGGCAAAAAGACCGACAAAAGGGAGTCCGTTCATTTTCAGCGTCAATAACACCGAAAACTGCGAGAAAAACACATAGAAAGCGTCAAAGACCACCAATTCAATATCAAATTAACCTTTTTTTCTCCAAGACCCTTGAAACTGAAGAAAAATCAAAACCAAAGGAGAAAAAGAGAGTGTCGAAAGAAGCACCATTAGTCATATGTTCTTCTTTCTTTCTCAAAAATGTTTTGATGGAAGAATGGGTGTCGAAGGGGAAGAAGAAGCGAGAAGAGAGATAGAGAGACGCAGAGTGAGTGAAGGAATCCTTTTGAATGGAGGAAGAAGAACACATTTGAAATTGAAAAAGGGGAAGAGGAGGAAGAGGATAAAGTGGAATGGACGGAAAAGGCGGATTACTACGGTTCATTATTTCGCCATGAAAGCGAATTCAATCCGATTTCGAAAATTCAGGTGGCCAATTCTATTAAAATAAGAGATTCCAAATCGAAAACCGACGGTATATAAGCTAATTTTCATTACGAAACTCGCAAATCACCCCATCGGTTTTTTGAATGACTAATACGAGAAAAACATCAGAAAGGGGCGTGGCCCTTTACTGTTCTCTGCCGGAGAGAGAGAGAGAGAGAGAGAGAGAGCGAGAGAGAGAGAGAAAAGTGACCAAGGTTGGGTAGTTATCGATGATGATTCATCTGATTGATTTGGAGACGCAGGGCGAGAGAGGAACAAGACGAAAAATGGTCGGGAGGGACACCCGAAAAGAAAAATAAAAAGATGGAAGCTAAAAAGACTGTCTGATGACAAAAAACCGAGAAAAAACGATTAGGATTAACCTCGGAAACACCTGGGCATCCCCCGTTATCCCCCCCCCCCCTCTCTCTCTCTCTCTTTCTCTCTCTCTCTCTCTCTCTCGCTTCAGACCGCCCATAATTATAGGGTCTTGATACTGTTTTATGGTAATTATGCAAAGACCATCAACACATATTGCACAATATTTATGAGAGAGAGATGGATGCAATCAATCACGAGATGAAATATGAAAAAAAAAACATTTTTCAATTTCGGAAATTGCATTTTTTGTCGATCATGGGATTTCAAAGGATGACGAGCGTATCAGGAATTCTATGGGAAAACTCTGCTTAGCTACGAATTTTAGAATTTTCCAGATGAAAAAACCTCGAGAAAAAGAGAAAAATAGTGGAAGAATGACCACGTGAGAACCTTTCCAACTCTTTTCGAGACGCAGACACCTTGAGAAGACCAGAGAGAGGAGTTGAAATCAAATTAGATTCTTCTTTCATTGGAGACTTCATTTTCTCTCTCTCTCAATGGGCTCCTCCTCTTTGAGTACTTCCCCCGGCCGGCAAAGAGAGGAATACCTCATTACGGTCGAGTGGTGTCAAATGAAGAGGAGTGAGAACATGAGCATAATTGGGTGTCGATTTGTGGGAATTCGAGAGCTGTTTTCTATGGGAAAATGGGGAAAATGAGGTTCATTATAGGGTGAAAAAGTAGAAATGACAGCCAAAATAAGGAGTTTTTCGTGAAGAAAATAAAGAATTTCAATTGTTAAGAACCCATTTTTTTCAATTGGAAAAACGCTTTTTGAGGTTTTTTAGGGAATACCTTGAAACTGAGATGGCAAATCACACATATGGACTAGAATTTAAAATCTTCGGAAGTCAAGCAAGCTTCGGAACGGTGAAATAGGGTTACAAATAGCTCTCTTCTGAACTCTGTTATCAGTTTTTTCTCGAAGACTCGACTGTCGCCGGGAAATTCTGATCAAACTTCGGGCAAAGACTCAGGCTAAAGCGGACCAAAATTTTGCCTGAAACTGACAAAATTCCGATCAAAGTTCAACACGCAAAAATGCATGCCGCCAGGCTTTTAACTTGAGTTCAAGAGCGGACAACGTTCTGACAATGATCTGACAATAAACTGATACTTTCAGCTTTGATCTGAAAGTTTATCCGATCGAAACCTTTGGAACCCCTAATCTCCGCCCAAAAGTTGCCGGCGAGATAGCTCTCTTTTGAACTATTCTATCAGTTTTCTCTCGTGGACAACATCTGCTATTCAAATACAAGTTCAACGCCGTCTAGATTTTACTCTCACGGAGAAAACACTGAAAAACCAGCGAATCTACAAGGAAAACTAGAAAAATCAGTTGATACCCCGCTATTAGAATACCAAATGAAAGCAAAAATAGAATTTTCTTCGGAAAATTCGACGAGACTACAAACTCATTGCTTCAATCAGAACCCTGACTCTGGAACCAAAACATAACATCAAAAAAGGGGAAGTCATGTAAATTGAAATGAAATGAAAAGGGAAAAACGAATCAAAAACTGTGTCAAAAACCAAACAAAACATCGATCCAATAACACAAGTTGAAGTATCTCCTCTCTCTTCTCTTTCTACTGAAGGTATTCTCCCGATTTCCCCCCTAGAGAGATAATGGGATGAAAAGAGACTCAGACAGTCACAGACACACATCCAAAGAGACCCACTTTTTTAACGGAGGGGTCACTTTCTGAGTCATCGAAAGGCGATCTTCTACTCATTTGTTCTCTGATTTCTCCCCATTCCACGTGATGTTTTCCCCTTTTTTTGTTCGAATTTTTCTCGCGCGTTCGTTCCGAAATGGGCGGAGATTCGTTGTCTTTTTCTTTCCCTCCAATATTTATTTTTGTCCTTTTTCTCATCTTCTTTTTATTTGAGTAATGATGATGAATCTTTTACTTGCCTCCTGGTGAAGAATTGATGGAAAAGGGGGAGAGAAAGAAGAAAAATGAGTTTTTGTTGTAATATTTTGGAAAGAATTTATGATTTTTGCATTGAAAAATGGTGTAAAGAGCCTCTTTGTTATGGAAATTTGAAAAAAGGGGTTTTTCGGGAAAAGCTGTTATTTTTTCCGATATATAGTGACTTTTGTGATTTTTCTATGATTTTATATTTTATTCGAAACTTTCTATTGTTTTCGAGAAAAAGAATTCCCTTTTTAATGAGTTTTTGCGAAGAAAAAATAAAAGAAAAAATAATTATTAAAAAATTGCAAAATAAAAATAATGCTAACGCGCTCTACGGCTATGGACTAGAGATTAGAGACGCAGAGATTTTTGGAGGGAACTTGAATTTAATTTTAGGAGAATTCCGTTTTCGGAGGCGTTTTTGAGTGGGATGAATGCAATAAAACCAGAAAACTATCATGGTCAGTCTCCTCTAATTTTCACAATAACTTTCATGTCCGAGATTTTCTTTCTAGTCCTCTATATTCCTTCGCAACCTGCTCCGGGAGCAGCCCTACAGTAACTTTGCAGTTCTAAACCCAATAGACGGAGCTCTGTCTCTCTCAAAGAATCGAACAAACACATTTCGGACAGTTCGGTGAACGTCTCTCAATTCCTCTATACTCTCTCTCCTTCTCGGGTGACCTATACGGGATATTTGCTCATCTCATACCAGTCCTTTTACTTCTTTCACTTACTTTCATTTTAGGCCTTTTTCTATCGATTTTTAGACGAGACGGTTTTTCGGGTTTTTGAAGGGCTTTCGTTGTTACCGTAGTCTCACAGGGGGTTCTGAAAATAGGAGATGTCAGGAGAAGGAGCTATGCTATTTTTAACTAAGTGTATCTCACTTAGGGTTAGAGATACTAAACAAGTGTCAACTGATAAATTGCTCAGCTTGTTTTAAGCTATTTTTATTAATTAATAACTTTTTTATATCTCTATTGGAAAATGAGATACGCTTTTTTATAGAAAAGCTGGAGGAAACAGCTATGCTCTCTAGAAAGCTTTATATCTCAATAACCATTAGAGATACAAAAAATGTGTCAACTAATAAAATATAGCTGATTTTATGCTGAACATTTCATTAGTTGACTAATTTTTTGTATCTTTACTAGAAACTGAGATATGCCAGTTTTTAGTAAACGCTATCTCCTAGAAGCAAGTTGCCTCAAATTTCCCATGCATTCTAGTTTATGTATGACTATTTATATATGAATGCTCCCTATTTTCAATTTCAAAAAACTTTCTTTTTTCCCGTTCCTTTAGGGTCAATTTCCTATCCCTTTTCATCTTTTCCTTCTCTTTCAACGCCTAGTTTCTCTATCTGGGCAACTTGTAATTACTGTCATCATTAGCTAATAGGCGTCTATTTTTCTAGGATTTTAATTATCAAGGATCTCGTTTTTAGAACATCAAGACTTTTCTAAATGGTTCCTAGACCTCTTTTACTCATTTTCCGCGATTTTTTACTACAAAATTTTTAAAACTCATGGGCAACCGTACTACTTTAGACAGCTTCATTTAAATGCTTCGTTAAATAGTCAGCTGATTAATAGCAATGACTGGCTTGGTGCCAAGTCTCTATATATTATACAAGGAATTACGGTAGTTGCCAGAAGAATTTTCAAAAAGAAGTACCGTAATCTCCATGATTGAACCTTCCAAACATGCTCCTTTCGAGACCAAAGTTGAAGAAAATGTGACTCCGAGGCTTCGAAAAAACCGAAATGAAAACTAATTCTTCCGAAACTTGTCTTGTTTAAATCTACGTGGAATCGGTTTAGTTTTTCTTTTTTAAGTTTTGAAACGTTAAAAAATTGGGTTTTCACGTTATCAAAACGTCTAAATTGGATGGTAGATTTTTTAGTCAGTAGACATCAAATTCAATTTTTTGATAATTTCTAGAGCAAATATCTCAGTTTCCGGGGAAACTAGACAAAAACTTTCAACTAATGAAATGTTAAGCTTGTTTAGATGAACAGTATTGTAGTTGACCGCATTTTGATATCTCTTACGGTAGTGGAGTTACGCGCGCTCAAATTTTGTAGGCAGTAAGGCGTCTTTCTCCCCACATATCTCGGTGGCCAGTGGTGATATCAAAAAATAGTCAACTAATAAAATGTTTAGCATTTTAAGTTGAATATTTTATCAGTTGACCGTTTTTTGATAATTCCGATGGGAACAGAGATAATTACAGATTAAACTGACTCTTGTACTATCCGTTTTAGAAAAATAGCAGGATTCAAACCAAAATTTTTTCAGAAAATGCGGGCAATTCTCCTACTATTCTTAGCCATATCAGTACTGGCAGAAGACTATTACGAGTTGCTAGGTGTCGATCGAGACGCCGACGATCGAACGATTCGGAAGGCGTTCAAGAAGTTGGCCATCAAAAAGCATCCAGATAGGAATACAGTAAGCCTCTTATCCCAAAGGATTACTGTAACTAACTTCTTATAGGACAACCCGAATGCTCACGATGAATTTGTGAAGATCAATAAGGCTTATGAGGTTTTGAAAGATGAAAATCTGCGGAAAAAATACGATCAATTCGGAGAAAAAGGTCTGGAAGACGGGTTTCAAGGAGGAAATAATTATCAGAGTTGGCAGTTTTATAACGATAATTTTGGAATTTATGATGAGGATCAAGAGATTGTAACTCTCAATCGAGCCGATTTCCAGAGAATGGTTTCTGACTCAAATGATATTTGGTTTATCAATTTCTACTCCACTTATTGTTCTCATTGTCATCAATTAGCGCCTACGGTATGTTTTCTAGCTTCTCTGCGCTCTATTACTCTCATTTTTTTTTGTTTTTAGTGGCGAAAGTTCGCTCGAGAAATCGAGGGAACCATCAGAGTGGGTGCTGTGAATTGTGCAGAGGATCCTCAGCTATGCCAGTCTCAAAGAGTCAACGCCTATCCTTCACTGGTATTCTATCCGACTGGAGAATTCTATCAGGGACATCGAGACGTCGAATTGATGGTTGATTTCGTGATTCAAAGATTGAAATCCGAGGTTCTTCATTTGAATTCAGAGAATTGGAAGGCTTTGAGTGAGGATTGGGAGCCTTATAATAGACTTCCATGGGTAGTTGACATGTGTGGAGGAGATAATGTAGAATGTTTGAGTTCGACTACAAGGTTAGTAGACTACAAAGACTAAACTAAAATAGACTAAATTCCAGAAGAAAACTATCAGCAATGCTCGACGGGCTTGCCAACGTGGCCACCATAGACTGCAACTCCGAAGAGTCACTTTGCTCGAAATTCGACGCCTCTTCTGGAGTAATGTGGTTCCCGGCGAGAAAACTGAATAAGAAGAGTCAAGTGAACATTGAGAGTATGGATGCACAAGAGATTACCAAGCATGTCATTGATAACTTGGATGATTTGCCGACGATTGAGGTGGAGAGCCTTAAGAGATTGTTAGGTGAGTAAAAAAAGTCAATTAGAGAAAAGAAAAAAGAAAAAGAGAGGTAGTGGGGGTTGAACTCGCGAGCGGCGGATTGGCAGACAAGGGCGCACCCACCTGCGCCATGCAAGCAGAGAAGGCGGCAGAGACGTGGCCATATAAGAGAGGGGCGCAAGCTCTTCGGGTTGTAGAGTACGGCTAGGTTCTAAAAATAGGATACCTTTTCGTTTAATCAAGTATATCTCATTTTCCAAATTAGCAATGAAAAATGTTTCAACTAAAGAAATATTCAGCTTGTTATTAGCTACATTTTATTAGCTCACAACTTTTTGAAGTCACTACGGGGAAACGAGATACATGTCGTTGAAAAAAGTCAGCTAAACTATTTTCAAATTGCTATAACTCAAATACCATTGAAGATATCAAAAAGGTGTCAACTAATAAAATATAGCTCAAATCATGCTGAATATTTTATCAATTGACTTCTTTTTTGTATTTCCTCTGCGAACTGAGATATACCATTTTCAAAAAAATCCTTCTATTTCCAGAAGGAAACGACCCCGACGAGGCGGTAGCTGTTTGGATGTTGGCCAACGAGCGACAAGCCTTCGAACGAACGGATTTCCGTCGTCTTCCAGCCATTATTCCAACTCAAATCTTCTCCTTCGACTGCTCAAAATCATCTGAAATCTGCGATGAAATTGTGGATAAAACGAAACTTCCACAGTTCATCGTCTTCAAAACCACCGGCGGATACGAGATTGATTACGCCGGAGCGAAGGATTTCCACGCGGCAAGCATCTTTATTCGAGAAGCTTCTACTAGTCATATCCACGTGTTGAATCGAGATTCTTATGAATATGCGATCAGCGGAGGCGAATTCTATATTATTGACTACTTTGCACCGGTGAGTTTATAGGGATGACTGCAATGGAATTCAATAATTTGAAAATAGATGTAGTTTTTGATTCTGAACATTTTTTCTGTTGATAACTTTCTCTGAAAATGCCTCTAAATGCCTTAAAAACCGGTTTGAAATGCGGATAGGGGTGGAAGAGGTTTTGCAACCTCGGCCACGGAGTTTAGAGACGCCCTAGTGGCTATTTTTTTTTTCATTTTTCGGAGTTATTGAGAAGATATATTCAATAAGAATATAAACATTCTAAGAAAAAACAAAAATAGCCACTGGGGTGGCCAAAAACCCCGTGGCCGAGTTTTCGGAAACCTCTTCCACCATATTTCTGTTTTTTAAACCAATTTTTAAGGCATTTAGAGGCATTTTCAGAGAAAGTTGTCAACAGAAAAAATGTTCAGAATGAAAAACTACATCTAATTTCAAATTATTGAACTCCACTGCAGTCCTCCTTCAAAGGATACGGTAGTTATGAAGTACCCCTACTTGATTTTTTTCAGTGGTGTCCCCCATGCCTAAAACTGCTCTCCGAATACCGCCGATTCCACGCAGCCACCTCCGAAGACTCGATCCTCCACACCGTTGCCATCGGATCCCTTGACTGTGTCAAATACAAAGATCTTTGTCAACAAGCCGGTGTCCAATCATATCCCACATCCATTATCTACACTCCCGACGGAAAAACCCATAAAATGGTGGGATTCCATAATGTGGAATATATTCTTGAGTTCCTTGACAATGCCATGAATCCATCTGTCATGGAGATGTCTCCAGAACAATTCGAAGAACTGGTTGTCAATAGAAAAGAAGAGGAGACTTGGCTTGTCGATTTCTTCGCTCCATGGTGTGGACCATGTCAGCAATTGGCTCCAGAGCTTCAGAAGGCCGCCAGAGCGATTCAGTCGTATGATGAGAATGCTCATGTGGCGTCGATTGATTGTCAGAAGTACGCACAGTTCTGTACGAAAACTCAGATTAATAGCTATCCGACTGTTCGAATGTTCCCGGCGAAGAAGACAAAGCAACCGAGGAGAGCCGCTTTCTAGTAAGTTTAGAGATTCTAGCTTCTCTGCGCTCTCTTATCTAGAGATTCTAGCTTCTCTGCACTCTCTTAGCTAGAGATTCTAGCTTCTCTGCACTCTCTTAGCTAGAGATTCTAGCTTCTCTGCGCTCTCTTATCTAGAGATTCTAGCTTCTCTGCGCTCTCTTAGCTAGAGATTCTAGCTTCTCTGCACTCTCTTAGCTAGAGATTCTAGCTTCTCTGCGCTCTCTTATCTAGAGATTCTAGCTTCTCTGCACTCTCTTAGCTAGAGATTCTAGCTTCTCTGCGCTCTCTTAGCTAGAGATTCTAGCTTCTCTGCACTCTCTTAGCTAGAGATTCTAGCTTCTCTGCGCTCTCTTAGCGAGAGATTCTAGCTTCTCTGCGCTCTCTTAGCTAGAGATTCTAGCTTCTCTGCGCTCTCTTAGCTAGAGATTCTAGCTTCTCTGCACTCTCTTAACTAGAGATTCTAGCTTCTCTGCACTCTCTTAACTAGAGATTCTAGCTTCTCTGCACTCTCTCCCTCTCTTATAATCTCTTCCCCCTATTCCAGCGACTATCCTAATCACATGTGGCGAAACGCCGACTCAATCCAACGATGGGTCTACAATTTCCTTCCAACTGAAGTTGTCTCCCTTGGCAATGATTTCCATACGACTGTCCTCGACTCCTCTGAACCATGGATAGTAGATTTCTTCGCCCCCTGGTGTGGACATTGTATTCAATTCGCCCCAATCTATGATCAAATCGCTAAAGAACTCGCCGGAAAAGTGAATTTTGCCAAAGTGGACTGTGACCAATGGCCAGGAGTCTGTCAGGGAGCACAGGTTAGAGCCTATCCGACAATTCGTCTGTATACGGGAAAGAGTGGATGGTCGAGACAGGATGTTATGGGTTACGGTATCGGGACACAGCACAAGGAACAATTCATTCAGATTGTTAGGCAACAATTGAAATTGAATGAGGAACATGATGAACTGTGATTTCATTTTTTAGTCGATATACATACTGGTTCTTTTTTGCTTTTATTTATTATTTATATTTTTTCTGAGAAAAAAAAATAAAAGAAATTCGGATTTTTTAAAATTTATTATGCCAGACTTTAGGGTTATGATTTTTGAATTCTCAATATTCAACGAGACTTGAAAACAGGAGTTTTAACTATGATCCCTTGAAAAAACAGTCATTCAGAAGATATGTAAATAGAGTGCACATCATCCGTCGGTCTTCCCCCTTCCTCATGTTCCAACTTGTCTTAACTTGGAACATCTATTCTCCTTCTCTTAAACCGCATAGCCAATGTTCCATATACGAGTCCACTTGACACGCACCCTTCTGAAACATCATGTTCATACAGACACTCTGCCCTCCACTCACTCTCCCACCATAATATGGGCGGAGTTTAGGTAGGAAATGCGTTTCTGGGCACCCCTTCGGGTGTTGGTTTACTAGGAAATCTTCTCACTCATCCCATTTTCTTTTTTCGCTCATCGACGTTTTTCTCTTTTTTTTTTAAAGACTTTGAGCTTTCACCTTTGTTTTTTTAACTCCGGAAATTCTAGCTAACACGTTCTTTTATTTTTACAAAACATTAAAAGTCAAGTATCAGAACCCTTCTCTTTTGTAATTCCAATCCCAAATATTCCGTTTCCTTTCAACAAATATCTAGGATTGCTGTAGATGATAAACCGCTATTTTTCATGAAGAAAAGTATCCTGTCGGTGTCTTTAATTACTGTCGGTTCCTTTGATTAAGTATACTGTATCCCTTTCTTGAACCGACAGTAATTGAAAACACCGACAGGATACTTCACTTTAAAAAAAAAGCGGTTTATGGAAACGGACAGCTTAGAAATGGAAAAAATTTTCAATTTCTTCAGTAACCAATTGAATCTGATTTTCTTTACCGTATCAGTGTCAACTTTGGAATTTCGAAATCATTCTATTTTCAGACTTCGAAAAATGTCTTCTTTCGACATGTCTTCTCCATGGAAAAAGTGCTCAAAGTCTGGGCACCAAGTGCTCATTAGAGCCGTTGGAATCCAACGGATTGAGTTGGAAGGCGCAGACAACGGAGAAATTTTGGAGACAAAGACGGAGAGATACGAAAGAATCGGAGATTCAGAAAAGGCTCCAATAGTTGTTCAAAAGATGAGAAAGAGTGGATCTCTTTTGGACAAGGAGCCAATGGAAATCACTCGGAATGGTAAGGATCTGTTTTTGTCTACAGATTTACAGTAATCTTTTAAGGGATGATTCCATTCAAAAGCGTCCATTATGATCCGAAGATCAAAAAGACGTTCTGAATCAGACGCACACCGAGATAGTGAAGATCGGAGAAGGAGGAATGGGAGTGGTTTTCAGAGCGAAATCCCTAGAGGACGGATTACTGTATGCAGTCAAGAAGAGCACGAGGGAACAGGAAGCGAAGAACTTTCTGTCGATTCCCCCACACACCAATATTCTGAAGTTTCACGAGGCATGGACTGACAACGGAATAGTTCATATCAAAACGGAATTGTGTCAGAAGGATCTGTCCATGAATCAGAATGAAAAGAGAATCTGGACTATCTTCCTTGAATTGCTAAGCGGTCTGAGCCACTTGCATTCAAATGGATGGATCCATAACGATCTGAAGTCAGAGAACATCCTCATTTCGATGGATGGAAGACTTCGAATTGGGGATATGGGATTAGCGACAAGATCGGGAGAAGGGAAGGCAGTGGATGGAGATGGAAGATATATTGCACCAGAAGTGCTCGGGAACAGATGCACCAAAGCATCCGATGTCTTCAGTTTGGGAATAATTCTCTTGGAATTATCCACGAACATCTTCCTTCCGAATTCTGGATCAACGTGGAGAGATATCCGGAATTCGAAGATCCCGGAGAGGTTTTTCGATGGAGTGGATGAAGAGTTGAGGGAATTGATGATCCAGATGATCCATTCGAATCCGGATGCTCGGCCGACATGTGAAGAACTAATAGAACATCCGATTGTCAAAGAGAAGTTGAAAAATATTCATATTTCAGATTTTTTCCCAACGACTGAGGGATCATTCAGGGGCCCTCTTCTAATGAAGAGAATTCCAAAAATGTCTTCAGATATCAGTCCACCGAATAAGATCCAAAGGATAGAGGGAACCTCTACTCCCGTCAGAACGACTCGAAGGCTTAGTCTCCGAGATCGTGGCATCAGAATCAGGGATTTCGGGGATTCGGGGGAAAACTTATCTTCCACATCTAATATCGCTTCTTTCAGATCCAATCAGAACATTCCAGATAGCATCAGAAGTCTTCCGACACTTCCAGACATTCAAAGAACACCGGGCAATGGGTCAAATCGAGAGGAGGAGTCAGTCGATCCAGAAGAAGAGAAGACTTCATTCAAGAGTCCAAGAGTTTCGAAGACGCCGACAAGGAGCCGAAAAAATCCGACGCCATCTGGAACTCCCAAGACGCCGAAAAGGAACTAGAAGGATCCATCGAAAATAATTATTAATTTCTAGATTTTTTTTTTGAAAACTCCCGTTTTTTATCCGGAATCTAGTCACCCTTTTTTCTTTTTGAATAATAAAATTTCTAAATTCAAATTCATTTTATAGATCGTTTGAGGCAAAGACCCGATTAGAAACTAAAGCAAAATAATATGTGCATATAATTCTAGAATATATATATAATACAGACATCATCGAGATAATCACATTAATGAAGCTCATTGGCTTTCAAGTCTTTCTTTCAAAAACGCTTCTGTTCCTTCAATTACTTTCCCGTAGAATTTTTTCGTCCAACTCCTATCGCGAAAGGGTACAGGTTTCTGGTTCTCTTCGGTTTTCATTTTTTTCCTCTTGTTTATTGCTTCTTCCACTTTATGCTCCTTTTTTAGTGTATCTTCGTACTTTTTAACCTTGTCGTCAAATTCTTCTCGTGTTTCGAATGGCACTTTCTCCGCTTTTTCTATCTCCGTATTCTTCCTTTTAACTGTTTTCGGCATTGTTAGCTCTTCTAACCATTTTCTAATCAAAACCGCATCGTATTTTCCTTTCGCATTCTTCAATATCGGCATTATTTCCAAATAGCGTGGCTGACAAGAGAGAAAGATTTTGAACACTTTGTCGTATTGACTTCTCGCCAACGGATTCCTCAAATCGTATGGTTGCTCAGCGTTGAGAACTGTTTGAAATGCTCGAAGCATTTCTATATTTCCTTCTCTATCTGATTCCCAATTGCAATCAGATTCATTCATTAGGTATTCCTGAGTAATTACCTGAAATGGTTATTTTAATGAATTATTTCTACAAATCTGAATACGAACCTTTACCACAAATTCTTTAATTGAATGAATAGTAAATCTGAAAACTCCGGGCTTTTCTGGCAGATCGAGAAGGATTTGAATCAAGAAATGTTTCTCTTCAGCGGTAAGAATATCGACGTTATATGGAATCAGAAGGTATCCTTGAAGATTCTAAAACTTTTATTATGGCTTGTATCTAAGGGTTAATTACCTTTGATTCTAAAATTTTCTTTTTGATTCTATTCTTTAATTTTATTATTTGTTTAGTTATTTTCTTCTCCTTCGTTTTTTTGATTTCATTAGATGGTTCCTGTTTAGTGGGGTTTTCATTATTTACAGAATTTATACTTTCTTTTGCTTCAAATAAATTCTTCTTATTCAATATCTCTTTCATTCTCTGAAACACCATGATATTCCACAGCCAATGGACTAGACAACGGATCTGGAAGATTATTCGAAATGGAATCTGAGGAATAACACTAACCTTCATGCCGAAATCTCTCAATTCACAGACATCGAAATCATCGATGTGCGGCGAGCCTTTTGTCTCATCTAAACCGTTAATGAACTCGAATAACTTCAGCTCTTTCGGTGAAAAACGCTGAGACCATTCGAGAGTCGAAATATGAAGGAACTTCTGAAAATGGATATTTTTCTGAGAGGAGCTGAAGAAAATCTACCTTATGAATCTCAATAAATTGCAAAATTTCCTTCAAAATATCGCCAAACATATTCTCGTTCCAAACGAATTGCATTTGTTTCTTGTGTTCGGCCAAACACCAATTTAATACAACTTGCGGTGAAAGTCGAATCAGAGTGCTCATTTTAACCCGAAGTTCGAGCATTTCCATTGGTTTGAAGTGTTCTTTGATGAATTTTTCAACACAGGCGTCAGATTTACCCTCTCTTAATAATGAGATCAATTTCTTTTCTCGTGGATAGAATTCAATGGGCTCTTCTATGAAATCAGACAAACTGAAACGCGTCTGGCATTCGATATTGTGTCGATCTGCTTCCATCGTTTTCAGTTTCGCCCGGCACGCAAGAACAGAGAAAGAATGCTCTGGAGTTTCTTCTTTTTCTCCGTTCTCTTTCTGTTTTTCTGTCATTTTTGGCAAGTATTTCCGACACGAAATCATCGAATTTTAGTTTTTTCGCGTAGTTTATTCTGAAGAAATCATCGAGGTTCCTTTCATTTGATTTCGAGGCGATCGCTTTAAATTGAGGAGGTTTTCTGAAATATTCAAACAATTATCGGGCATTGGCATCGTCTGAAATATTGGAAAGAGGCGAAAAACGTTTACTTTTATTGAGAAAAATGTTTTTTTAAGTTCCAAGAAAATTAGGTTTGAAAATGCGAAACGCGAAAAAATTAAAAATAAAAGTTCGATCTGCAGGTTCAGGGGTTACGGTAGTTCAATAAAATCCTTATTTTTTGAGAGTTTCTTGGACATTTCTTCTTATTTTCTTTCATTAAACGGAAATTATAGAACGTTTAACGTGTTTTTTATCCGATAAAAATAAAATAATCTACTTTCAAGCTATACCTTTTAAGGTGATATTTATAAGGCCACTTTGGACGTAAACACGCTGACGGTAGATTACGGACATCTTATCAAATCCTGCTTTTCCGCGGAAGCTTCCGTTTTCCTTTCGTGAAACTCGAAGTCTCCATTATAAATAGTATTTATTAGATTTTTAGGCAATAAATTATTATTTTTCAACAGCAACAATCGATTAACGGGGAACTCTGTATGGCATTAGGGCGATACTTTGAATCATTTCAGGAGAAGAGCAATATTCATCTGGAGATGATGATGGATGACGACGCCTCTTCTTTTTTGTAGCCGATTTCTCTCTGCATCCTGAATCTGGAGAACTTCTTCGTTTTCTGACATCTTTTTTGTCTTCTTCTGAATCTTTTGGTTTTGATGTTTCTGGGGCTTCTGTGACTTCTGGAGCTGATTTCTTTGCAGTTTCTTCTTTTTCTTTTTCTTCGGTGTCCGACTTTTCTCGTTTTTCTACTGGTTTCTCATCATCGACAGCTTCTTCTGGTAATTTCGGTTTTGAATCAACTGTTTCTTCTTTTTCTTCTGGTTTTCTCTCTGTTTCGGTTTTTGGTGTGTCCATTTTGATCTGGAAAAACGTTTTCTTTGATAAAATGAGGAGTTTGAAGAGAAACATGTTAGAAATACACTTTACAATAAGAAATAACAGAAGATGAAATTTCATATGAAAAAAATCGGAGAGTTTCAGCTTGTTTCCGAAAAATTTGTTCATTCGGAAACTCGGAAAAATCACAAAACGTTACGTGTTTTTCGTGACAACTTTGATTGTTTTAATGAAAAAAATGTTATTTTTAATAGAAAATTATCAAAAATGGTTGAATCCGTCGCGTTTTTCAGGAAGTCGATATTCTCTTTCAAAAGTAGACGCTCTCCGAGAGGAGTACACGGCGCTTGGACGAGAAGTCTGGCGGCCGCGGCCACCGGCGGAAAAAGTGGGAATTTTGAAGATGAGTTTATTTTTTTCAAATTTCAAGCTTTTTCCAACATTTTTTCTGAATTTTCGATATAAAACTCGTGAATGCTTCTCTTAAATACAATTTTATTTATAAATGTCGAAGAAATCATCTGAAAAACAGCTTAAAATGTAGGAAAAACTGAAACGAGCCAGTTTTTAAAAATTAATTTATGAACAATCTTCGTTTTTTTTTTCAGATAAAGCAGAGAAATGTCAGGAGCTCCGCCTGCTCCGAAAAAATCAAAAAGGTGTGAGGTAATCGCTCAAATCACTTTAATTTCTTCATTTCCCCCCTAGTTTCAGCAACCAGTCCTAGAAGACATCTCAGACGACGAACTCGATTCTCCATTCAACCTCTTCTTTGTCCATTTAGCTGAAGAAACACGAGCGGAACGAAAGAATCTAGAAGAAGCGTTTAGAATCGCCAAAAGTTCGAATCTTTCGCCAGAATGGATTGATTCAGATGTGATGGGCGGTCTCGAGTACTCGGATGACTCTTTCGTGATTCCATGCTTTCGAGGAACGATATTTCAAAGGATTCAAAAGAAAAAACTGAAGTTTGATAGGTTTTAACTGCAAATTTGAAAAGAAAGGTGATTCAGAATCTACGGACCGCCGATTCTCATCGAGTGCATCCAAAACGGAAAACAGCTACCTTTGCCCGGTCATCCAGTCTATTCGAGTGTTTTCGATGGCGCCCGTATCAGTTTCACTCGGATAGAGCCAGAGAGGAAGAGGGTTCTTCAAGAGAAATTGAACTGGATGAGCGGTCTCGTCACCCAGTCTCTGTGCGTTGAATCGACCCATTTAGTAGCCGGAAGAGCGGAGCAAACTGATAAATATAAGGTAGATTCTAGAGAAAAGAAGAGTTTTTAAATGATTTGGTTCAGGCAGCGATCAAGAATTCAATTGAGGTGATGAGAACCGAATGGATTGATGATCTATGGGAGACGACGCAGACGACGATGGGAAGATTCAGTGGTCTGGTGAAAGAAGCCATTGATTCGTATAAATTGAGAGTTTTTGAAGGGCTGGTAAGAAATCCTTTAGAATCAATATAAGAGAAAATAATTCTAGGAAATGGCAATCTCTTCCATCGACGGTTCCGATCGTTGTAGTCTCATTCAGTTGATCGAAGAAAACGGAGCGACGGTCCCTGGATCAATGGGACGGACAAGATGTAGTCATCTGGTGACAGATAAAACGAATGGGGAGAAATATGCGAAGGCGACGGAATGGGGAACGATTATGATTGTTCAGACAAGATGGATTAGGAAGTGTATTCAGATTGGACATCTTATTGATGAAGTGTTAGTCTCTTTGTTTCTAAATAGCCTTGTAATCAGGAGCTTCTTACAAAAAAAGATGATCAAAATAATAGAAAAACATTTTTTCTTCGAAAAAAAAAACAGATTTTCGAGTGACTCCCGACCGCCTGAAGTAAAGCGGCCATTTGTTTTCAGAAAGTTTCTTTGAATAAAGGACTGAAAACCTGGTTCAGTGAGATTCCTTTTCTTCCAGAAAATACCACCCAAAATTCCTGTCAATTGAACAAATCTCCGCTCCCCGACCGTCCTCCTCCACGTCTTCCAATCGAAAATCCGGAGAATTCGACTTCAAATCTCCGAATATGGGCCCCCGACGTCTCAGTGCCTCCACTTTTAATCTCTCGACAGCATTGATATCTCTGGAACAATCTGTTTCTCCTACTGTATCTACAGTATCTGGAGGAGGAGGGAGTACTGTAGGAAGAAGAAGCGTCGAAGGAGGAATCGATGGAAGACGGAAAAGTGATCAATTGTGAGGGTTTTTCGAGGAATTAAGTAGACCAGATCATTCTTTTCCAGCTCAACGACGATTTCTCGACACAGCAGCGTCCAATTGACGAGATTTCCGACGTCACAATCGATTCAGAATCTGGCAGAATGCCAGGATCCAATTGATGATCTACGGAAAAAAGTGGATGAGGAAAGGCACGGAGAACTCTTTGAGGTGATTCTGAATCTTCTGATCCTTCTTTATCCTTCTCTTCCAGAACTGTCTCTTCTACATTTGTGGAGTAGACGATAAGACCCGGCAGGAGGCATGGAGACGATTCCTGAATGAGACTGGAGCCACACGAGCTCCGAACATCGAATCCGCTACGAATATCGTTGTTATTGCCCCAAATCAACAGGAGAAAACGACGATTCGAAAGCTTTTGTCTGAAAATGAGGATATTCTGATTGTGAATGTACAATGGGTGGAAGAATGTATAAAGAGAGCGGAGATTGTGCCGGGAGAGGGATTCGAATGGACAGAAAATGTGATGGAGGACGCCTCTTAATTTTTGTGATTTTTTGAATTATTTTTGAGACGGTAAATGAATTTCTTTTAGATTAGAGACAATCGAGTTTCATTTTTCAAAGTGCAAAGGTGAATTAGATTAGATCAAAAAGAGGGGGAGTATAGCACAAGTATAATAGATAAAAAGAGAATAGAGATCAGATGAGGGGTCCAGACGTCTCGATTCCTACTCCATATTCTCATCATCATCGATCTTTGGGGCCAAATAGAAACGAAGGAATCCGTTCTCCTCGATTGGATACTCGACGACGACTGGAACGTCGTTGCAAAGTGAGAGACGAACACGATCGGAGAGCGAAGTCGCTTTGGTGAACTGATTCATGTACTTGATCGAGAAGTTCACATTCACTGGCTCCTTGACCTCCAAAGTCACCGCCTGACTCTCGTCGTCAGCGGATGACGAAGGCGAATAGGTGACGACAGACGATCCGATGTCTCCTTTTCCGGTGAAAACGATGCCCGCCTTGGTGGCGGTGATGTTCAACGAGTCGGAGAACGTCGACAGATCCTTGCACGTCTTCTGGAATTCGGCGGCCGGCATCTCGCAAACCACCGCGTAGTCTTGATCCGGAATTCCGAGATGTTCGCTGTCGATGTCCATCATTTTGACAGTGACGTCTTGGGTCTTGTCGCGTTTTGGATCGGCGAATGTGAATACGATCGAGTCGCCCTCGTTCTCCTCGTACTGAAAAGTATAGGGTTTTTGAACAGAAAACTACGTGGAATCTAGACGGGCGGCTCATAGCGGAATCCACGTGTATTCATTTACACATTGGAGAGAAATTAGTGATTTTTGAACGAAAAACATGCGCGGCGCCTAGATGGGCGGCTCATTCTTACCTTCAACATGCAAGTATCGTCGTTGTTGGCACATTTCAAAGCCTTCGACATGTTGGCAAGCGAAAGGCCGAGGTTGATTGTTCTGTCGCATCGATAGGTGTCAAAGAGGCCGACCTGAAACAAAAACTCTTTCTCCCGTCAAAACCCCAGTAAAAATACCTCCAACTTGAGTGAAACGAGCGCCACGTGGGAGGAATCCATGGCCTGAAGGCTCATCGCCGTTTCGGAGCAATCGAACGGAGCATCGGTGACGAGATCCTTGATCGCCTCGATAATCTTCTTAAGGAGTCCGGAATTGGCGAGTTTAGCCTCGAACATTGCGACGATGAGCTCTGGAAAACGGAGGAAATTGAGGAATGTTTGATGAGATTTAGAAACGTTGCGAAATACTAGCGTATTCGCTTTGAATTGACTTATTTAGGCAAGAATCAATGAAAATTAAAAAGAAATTAGGGAAATCTTCGAGAAAATTCGAAAATAAGAACGAAAAAGAGGAGAAATCGGGCGATGGAGACAGATTGGCGGGCGTTTCCAAATGACTATTCGCGCCTAAATTTGCCGCATTTAAAAAAGTGCGCCAAGTAGTCTCCTTTGCGCGTTTCTCGATACGGCGCCAATTTTATTTGAAAGAAGAGAATTTGAAGGAAAAGAGGTTTTGGGAGAAGGTTTTTGCAGTTTTAGGAAGATCTCGGATCCATTTTTGAGAAGATAGAAGCAGAAAAAATTGAAAAAGTGGAGAAAATAGGGGAAAACGCTGAAAACTGATGCGGGAAAGGTTTCAGAATAAAATTGGTGTTTTCTGAAAAATCTTGGCTAGTTTTCTGAAAGAATTATAAAGTGTGCGACTTAAAATAAGCCAAAAAAAAATCTCGCGAAAAAAATAAGGATCGGCAACTTCAAAATTTTTCTAAAAAAAAATAATAAAAATCTATTCAAAAGCACGGAACTCAAAAAAAAAATTCGGGATCCACCCATCACCGACGTCATTAGACCCTGGTTGGAATTTCTACTGAAGGAGTTATCTTACATTCTTCTTCCTCCCAATTCGGATTCTGGAATCGATAAGGGAGGGTTTTTTTCAGGAGAAGCAGGATCACCTCGATGACCATAACGAGAAATGGGAATCTCTGGATCAGTTCTGCGTTTTTCAGAGTGATGATTTCATCATTGTCTTCGAATGACAGCATCTGATAGCGTCATAGTTAGAGTGAGTCAGTATCATTGCAAGCGTGCCCCATTGATATCAGACTTTCTCGAGAAATGCCTCCACCGACCGAAACTTTCCGTTAAACTGAGCAATTTCCATTGTTACCGTATTGTATTTTTCAGCTAGGATAACGCCCCTCGAGCAAAAGAGTAGTGTCAATGGGGCGCAGTTGCACCATCCCAACGGTATTCGGGATTGTAGGGTCGGGAGGGACAGATGCTATGGGTGTACACAGAAGACCCTCTGCCTTCTTCTCTCTCTCTCATTCACTTATTAGTCACATCATCCATTCCATTCCATTCATCCCTCTCATTTGCTCCTTTCTCTCTCTCTCCAATATCCCCCATCTATTGATTTCAGAATGTCGATCTCTGTTCCACTAACCTTCAGTGACAGTGAAGAATCAATCATTCTAACCGATCGAGAAGTCATTTCGAAGTTTCCGATCCTCGTCAGAGCCATCGAATCGGAGGTAAGCCCTTTTCTTTTTACTCTTTTTATATCACTCTCTTACTATTTATGATCGAAATAAGGCTTTCCAAACAATTGCTATAATTTCAGCACCCAGAATGGGCGACGAAAGAATGTCGATTGACATCAAGTATTCCCCTTCCATTCAAAAAGAATGCGGCTGAATTCCTATTCACCTTCGTCTCGAAATTCAAACCAGTTGATCAGGATTCCAATGATCTCAATATTGATGATTATAAGGAGGCGAATGAAATGAAACTCGAGGAATTGGGTGATATTCTCGAGTTGTCAAACTTTATGGAGTGTCAGACGTTCATGAAAATCATGGGATTTGTCATTGCCCAGAAATTAAATGAAATGAGAGTAGAGGACGTCGCTCAATTCTTGGGACTCGAATGTTCTGAAGAACAAAACATCTTCGATGAAAACGATGGTTGGATTCATCCCGCGGAAGCGAACTTCCAGTAATCATTGAATTCATTTGTTCTTGTGAAAATTCTTGAATAAATACCTTGAATTTGAAATAAATTGTGTTCTTTCTGACTTCAAAAACCTAGAGAAAGGAATGGACTCATCAACAAGGGCAACTTGAAGTCAACTTTTGGTTTTTTTGTAATTATTATTAATTTGATTTTAATTCAATAAATTCAATTTTAAATCGAGATCCTTTAGTTTCAATATATGTACAACCGGTCTGAAAGTCTACGGGATGGGTAATAGAGCTACGGTAGGCCTATAATAGGTCTATAATATGTACATACCGTTCTGGCCATAATTTTAGAAAAAATCGGTCTTTTCAGTTCAAAATGGTCAACTTTGGGCGTTCGTAGCAAAGTGGAGAAAATTGGTATTGTTCTAGTTTTTCGGGATGGTTAGTTGATAACTGGATCTACATTTTCTTAGTAGAAAACTTTTCAGACAATGGTCTCTGGAAGCTCCGCCCAACTGCCGGATTCCAGAAAGCCGACTCCGCCCATCAACAGACTGGAACAGTACAAAAGAAGGTTTCGAGGGCCCATCAAAGAGAAGACGGGATCCGAGTCTTGATGGCATTGTCTCTTACCCAATAGTCCTGTGTCGAAAACCTTTGGGTTCAAATACGGTAATTTTATCACCCCGATTGCCCTCTTCTTTTGCACTTTTTTAAATCACCCAATTGTGCACCCTTCATTAGATACTTGCACTTCTATTGTCCTCCCTTCTCTCTTCATACCCTTTTTAGACCATTGAAATGGGTACCTGCGCCTACCATCCCCCGCCCCTTTGCCTATCCAAATAGATGGCGCTCTCCAATCATTTTCATTCATTCTCCTTCACGCTGATCATCGGCTCCATTTTCTTTTTCTATTTTTCTTTGGTTTAAATGTATACTTTTGTCTTATCTTTATCCAAGTTTGACTCCTGTTGGAATCATTAATCATATTTCAACATCCTGCTTCCTATCATCATAACTAAGGCCTACATAAGTTGGTTACTGATAGCACCGAATGAGGACCAGTCTTCTATGGACGGTCCAGAAGATCTATGGGACGAACGAAGTGACTCATTATTGTTTTCTTCTTGTAGCAAAGAATGATTTTGGCTTCTGGAACTGTGAGTCACTGTTCACCCTCTATTTCTCACTCTCTGTCTCCCTCTCTCTCGCGTGAGAGCGAGGGCACAGGCAGCCACACTCTTTTTTTCCGCGTGGCTGTTCATTCACAGGGCTACGCAGGCAAATTCCAGCCACGTTTGCACCGCAGTCTTTGGGATCGATTGAATGGGATTCGAAGGAGACAGATGTTCTCTAGTGCACAGAAGATAGACCCTCCCTGTCACCCTTCTCTCTCTCTCTCTCTCTCTCTCTCTCTCTCTCTCTCTCTCTCTCTCTCTCATACACTTAGTCACATCAACCATTCCATTCATTCCCCCCATTAGCTCCTTTCTCTCTCTCTCCAATATCCCCCATCTATTGATTTCAGAATGTCGATCTCTGTTCCACTAACCTTCAGTGACAGTGAAGAATCAATCATTCTAACCGATCGAGAAGTCATTTCGAAGTTTCCGATCCTCGTCAGAGCCATCGAATCGGATGTAAGCCCTTTTCTTTTTACTCTTTTTATATCACTCTCTTACTATTTATGATCGAAATAAGGCTTTCCAAACAATTGCTATAATTTCAGCACCCAGAATGGGCGACGAAAGAATGTCGATTGACATCAAGTATTCCCCTTCCATTCAAAAAGAATGCGGCTGAATTCCTATTCACCTTCGTCTCGAAATTCAAACCAGTTGATCAGGATTCCAATGATCTCAATATTGATGATTATAAGGAGGCGAATGAAATGAAACTCGAGGAATTGGGTGATATTCTCGAGTTGTCAAACTTTATGGAGTGTCAGACGTTCATGAAAATCATGGGATTTGTCATTGCCCAGAAATTAAATGAAATGAGAGTAGAGGACGTCGCTCAATTCTTGGGACTCGAATGTTCTGAAGAACAAAACATCTTCGATGAAAACGATGGTTGGATTCATCCCGCGGAAGCGAACTTCCAGTAATCATTGAATTCATTTGTTCTTGTGAAAATTCTTGAATAAATACCTTGAATTTGAAATAAATTGTGTTCTTTCTGACTTCAGAATAAGATGGTTTGTGAATGAAAAAAAGCAAAAAAATCAAGCCACCTAGGGGACTCGAACCCCTGACCTTAAGATTAAAAGTCTCACGCTCTACCAACTGAGCTAAGGAGGCCCCGCGGCAACCAGTTTGCAGGGTGTTCAGGAAACCGATGGAAGAGGAAGGTGCTAGGGATGGTCATCAATTGTCTATTTTATTTCTCTCTTGTTTCATAAAACGGACGGGGTCTAATAAATCATTTTCGTCAAATATATCTCGTGAACTTTCTTGTCTGGATTATTACCGTTTTTTTCAATATCCTTCGCGGCGAGACTCACTCTGAATAAATTCATTGTTCTCTTTTAAACGAGCCGAGAACCAAAAAAAGCTCCCGAGATGAAAGGTAATTTCGAAAATCAATCGGTCCTCCGACAATCGAATTCTTCCAGAACTCCTAGTTCTCCTCCTCCTCTTCCCCTTCTTCTGTACTGCTATGAATGAAAACAATAGTCTTGTCACCAAAGGAGAACTATTCACCATTCAAAACTCTCTTATCGATAGAATGGTCGACAGTAATTTTGAACCTTATATGAAATTCATTGTGTTCTATAATATGAGACAGATGTCCTTCAACAATAGTCTCAATTTTCTTATGAATATAGTCGAGATAGTGAAGAACAACCAAATGTACCTTAACCCAGAGGCTGTCGGAGGAGAGAAAGGCGCTGAAGCAGTAAAACTATTGGCAGATGCTTATATAAAAACAGAAAACAAAGAGGGAATGATTCAATTCATGGAGTTGTGTGTCGAATTAATGAAATCGCCGAATGTTCCAAAAGAAATGTGGCAAAATTTTTTCTTTTTGGCAGTTGGAATTTGGAATGAGAAGGGACAGCAACCAATGTCAAAAGTGAAAGAGGAATTGATGAGTGGACAATTCGATGTTCCGGAGAAACTGTTGAATGCTTTGGGAATTTATTATAAGTTGTCAAGTGAGTTTAAAAGATCTTACTGGATTTGAAGGAGGACTGAACTGAAATTCAACAATTTGAAATTAGATGTAGTTTTTTATTCTGAACATTTTTTCTGTTGACAACTTTCTCTGAAAATGCCTCTGAATGCTTTAAAAACCGCTTTGAAAACGGCGAGGTGATTGGGGGTAAAGGACTGAAAAAAAAAATTTTTAAAAAGGTACAAAACCCACGGGGGTTTTGTACCTTTTTAAAAATTTCTTTCTCGATTATGAAAGAACATCTACATTAGAAACATAAAATCCAAAAAAAAAAAGAGAAAAATAACGGCTGTGGCGGTCACAAACCCCGTGGCCGAGGTTTATGGAAAATTCTTCCACAAGTCGGTTTTTAAGGCATTTAGAGGCATTTTCAGAGAAAGTTGTCAACAGAAAAAGTGTTCAGAATGGAAAACTACATCTAATGACAAATTATTGAACTTCAGTTCAGCCCTTCTTTAAACATGAATTTCAGTCTCCGACGAAGCGATAGCCAATCTCACTCAGTTTTGGAAATTGAATCCTGGTCTCGATGAATCGGATCCTGGAAGGGAACATTTGGTGTCTAACGTAATACGTTTTTCCGTTGAACCAATAAAACATCTCGTTCCGATGCTTCAAGCATTTCAAAATTCGGATCGACTGACTCATGAAGAATTCTTCCATTTGAGACTTTCAGCCGAACAGTTTTGGCCCTTTTTTAATACTGCGTGGATTGTATTGGATCCGATTTACATTGGTTTCGATTTCAAAGCTCTTCAATTAATCATGAATGATTATTCCGATTTAAACGAAGAACTTAAAGCAATATTTATGGAGAAAGTGAATGGAAATGAAGGAATGAAGAAGTTTTTTGAGAAACTCCATCAGTATCACTTCAAGGGCATAGCCAGATTCATTGAATATATTTTGCCGTTTCACGAGAACCTTGACATGGCTAAAGTGAGGGATTTCATCAGTTTGTGGAATTTGTTGAATGAATTAGGGCCTCGTCCGATGCAACGTCTTCTGGAAGATGTGATGACTCGAAAAGCTAGATTCGAAGATTGCAAAAAGCTCTATGAGGATCAAAATGTGTCAGACAAAGCCAAGAAAATAGTCGAAATAACGAGACGTCTGAAGACTGGAAATCGATTCGGTTCATGTACAGGAAACGTCGCCACATTGGAAGGTTTGTCACTAAACACTTCTCCCCGAACTTTTCCTTACAGATCTCGACAAATTTAATTTTTTCTTCGAGTCTAACCCATTTCCACTCAACTATCTTTCCATATCCGATGCACCACCTTCGATTCCAAATAAAGCACATGAACTGGCATTGATCCTTGAAGAATTCAACCCAAAGAAACAACCCCGCCGAGTGAATTTACGCTCTCTTGACAGACTTGTCGATGCGGTTTATTCAGTCATACCAAAAGATACTGTAGCGTTTGTCAGAATGTTTTATTATATTGCAAACTACGATTTCTTCGCCTTTTCGAAAACTTTGGAATTGTTTTTATCGTTGAATTCGGAAGAGCAACAAGAATTTGTTGAAAAGGATTACGAAGGGAATAGAAAGGAATTGTTCAAACAGTTACTGGACATGTCGGACCCTTCTGAGAAGTTTCTCGAGCTTCGTGCAGAAATGGATATACTGACGCCGTTTCTTCTAGATTGGAGCGATGATGACATCGATTACTTGGATATTTTCATTAGAGATTGGAGTAAATTACCTGCACCGGAGAGATTGATTGTCGAGAAAGTGTATTATAATGAGATGGATGGGAAGACGTGTGATGAGCTTGCCAGAATGAGTGAATCACATCAAGAGGATTTGAGAAATGCTTTGAAGGATTTGGAATATCTGAAACTGATGGATAGCGTGTTGATTTGTCCAGAATTTTATCCGAAGCCCGGATACTATCCGCCCGATACACTCTTTGACGAGGAAAAATAACATACAGTCAGTTCACAATAAAATAGTTCGAATTCAAATTTCCGCGTTTCGAACTCAATCAAATAGAACTAAATTGTGTTTTCAATTGAGAAAAATGAGTGAGTATTCATTAGGCCCCGCCCATTTTATAAACAAGAGAGAAACGAAATAGACATTTGATGACCATCCCTAGCACCTTCCTCTTCCATCAGTTTCCTGAACACCCTGCAAACACGACGCCGCGGGGCCTCCTTAGCTCAGTTGGTAGAGCGTGAGACTTTTAATCTTAAGGTCAGGGGTTCGAGTCCCCTAGGTGGCTTGATTTTTTTGCTTTTTTTCATTCACAAACCATCTTATTCTGAAGTCAGAAAGAACACAATTTATTTCAAATTCAAGGTATTTATTCAAGAATTTTCACAAGAACAAATGAATTCAATGATTACTGGAAGTTCGCTTCCGCGGGATGAATCCAACCATCGTTTTCATCGAAGATGTTTTGTTCTTCAGAACATTCGAGTCCCAAGAATTGAGCGACGTCCTCTACTCTCATTTCATTTAATTTCTGGGCAATGACAAATCCCATGATTTTCATGAACGTCTGACACTCCATAAAGTTTGACAACTCGAGAATATCACCCAATTCCTCGAGTTTCATTTCATTCGCCTCCTTATAATCATCAATATTGAGATCATTGGAATCCTGATCAACTGGTTTGAATTTCGAGACGAAGGTGAATAGGAATTCAGCCGCATTCTTTTTGAATGGAAGGGGAATACTTGATGTCAATCGACATTCTTTCGTCGCCCATTCTGGGTGCTGAAATTATAGCAATTGTTTGGAAAGCCTTATTTCGATCATAAATAGTAAGAGAGTGATATAAAAAGAGTAAAAAGAAAAGGGCTTACATCCGATTCGATGGCTCTGACGAGGATCGGAAACTTCGAAATGACTTCTCGATCGGTTAGAATGATTGATTCTTCACTGTCACTGAAGGTTAGTGGAACAGAGATCGACATTCTGAAATCAATAGATGGGGGGGGGATATTGGAGAGAGAGAGAAAGGAGCTAATGGGGGAATGAATGGAATGGTTGATGTGACTAAGTGTATGAGAGAGAGAGAGAGAGAGAGAGAGAGAGAGAGAGAGAGAGAGAGAGAGAGGGTGACAGGGAGGGTCTATCTTCTGTGCACTAGAGAACATCTGTCTCCTTCGAATCCCATTCAATCGATCCCAAAGACTGCGGTGCAAACGTGGCTGGAATTTGCCTGCGTAGCCCTGTGAATGAACAGCCACGCGGAAAAAAAGAGTGTGGCTGCCTGTGCCCTCGCTCTCACGCGAGAGAGAGGAGACAGAGAGTGAGAAATAGAGGGTGAACAGTGACTCACAGTTCCAGAAGCCAAAATCATTCTTTGCTACAAGAAGAAAACAATAATGAGTCACTTCGTTCGTCCCATAGATCTTCTGGACCGTCCATAGAAGACTGGTCCTCATTCGGTGCTATCAGTAACCAACTTATGTAGGCCTTAGTTATGATGATAGGAAGCAGGATGTTGAAATATGATTAATGATTCCAACAGGAGTCAAACTTGGATAAAGATAAGACAAAAGTATACATTTAAACCAAAGAAAAATAGAAAAAGAAAATGGAGCCGATGATCAGCGTGAAGGAGAATGAATGAAAATGATTGGAGAGCGCCATCTATTTGGATAGGCAAAGGGGCGGGGGATGGTAGGCGCAGGTACCCATTTCAATGGTCTAAAAAGGGTATGAAGAGAGAAGGGAGGACAATAGAAGTGCAAGTATCTAATGAAGGGTGCACAATTGGGTGATTTAAAAAAGTGCAAAAGAAGAGGGCAATCGGGGTGATAAAATTACCGTATTTGAACCCAAAGGTTTTCGACACAGGACTATTGGGTAAGAGACAATGCCATCAAGACTCGGATCCCGTCTTCTCTTTGATGGGCCCTCGAAACCTTCTTTTGTACTGTTCCAGTCTGTTGATGGGCGGAGTCGGCTTTCTGGAATCCGGCAGTTGGGCGGAGCTTCCAGAGACCATTGTCTGAAAAGTTTTCTACTAAGAAAATGTAGATCCAGTTATCAACTAACCATCCCGAAAAACTAGAACAATACCAATTTTCTCCACTTTGCTACGAACGCCCAAAGTTGACCATTTTGAACTGAAAAGACCGATTTTTTCTAAAATTATGGCCAGAACGGTATGTACATATTATAGACCTATTATAGGCCTACCGTAGCTCTATTACCCATCCCGTAGACTTTCAGACCGGTTGTACATATATTGAAACTAAAGGATCTCGATTTAAAATTGAATTTATTGAATTAAAATCAAATTAATAATAATTACAAAAAAACCAAAAGTTGACTTCAAGTTGCCCTTGTTGATGAGTCCATTCCTTTCTCTAGGTTTTCTGGAAAAAAGATTAGAAAAATGAAGAAAAAATACAAAACTTACTCGATCAGTGCTCCAAAAACGCCGACCACTGCGGAAAGTTGCAAATTGTTTTGGAGTCATGAAAAATAAAACTCATCATAGACTGAAAACATTTATTCCCAACGTATCATGTCTCATACAAGATCTCTCCAAACACCTTTGATTTCTGCTCATTCCACTATGGCTTCTAAACTAATTGCCGCGCCGTTTGTTAGCGCATAAAAAATGTAATGACTAAAAAACACATGTTTCCATGCTCTCTCTCGCTGTCTCCAACCACTTTATTCCCCATTTCTCCCCGAACATTTCTCTTTTTTTCACCTTCTCATTAGCCTTTCTTCAAGACGTCAACAGAAGCAGTGTCAAAAGTAAGTATATCGAAGTTCAAATCAAAATATCTCAGCTCACAGAGAAGATACAAAAAAGTAGTCAACTAACAAAATGTTAAGAATATCATGAGCAATATTTCATCAGTTGACACTTTTTTGATATCTCTCACCAGTATTGAGATAGGTCACCTGGAACAGGTTACCTTTTGGAGTGTACCTACAGCTCTCACTCCTCTCTTGACTCCCCAACCAAACCTATTGGGGTCTTGCACCCATGGCTCAGTTGGGTAAGCGCTTGTCTGTTGTTCAATCGGTGGTAGTACGTATTAGAACGCGCCGCATTAGAACTGGGCCGGATTAGAACCAGGGCCGCATTAGACCCGGATGCATTAGCACTGGCCGCATTAGAACCGGGCCACATTAGAACCACTATACGGAGGAGCTCGCTTTTTGTTACATTCCTACTATAAAAATGAGTTTTTTCAATTAAAAACAAGTTTCGAAGCCGTAATAAACGATATTTTGCGACACAAAACACATTTTTGCTGAATATTAAAAGAATTTAATGTTTTTTAGCAGAAAGTCGTTGAGAATAATTGGTATTTCTTCGTTATTTCAGTGTTTACAGCTTTTAAATCACTTTTTCAATTGAAAAACGTGTAATTAAATATTAAAAATCGAATAAAAAACCTTTTCTCAAGTTCCCTGACAGCAAAAAGAACGAATATTTTTCTTGTCGAAAGTTTGTTAATTTTTTGTAATTTGGCCGATTAGAAAAAATTATTTTTTGCACAAATTACTTATTTTGTGTTGTAAAATCCTTTTTTCAACTTATTTTATTCATTTTCAGTAAAATTATGAGTTTTTAGTTCCAAATAAGCCGCCGAAGCGCTGCCCTCTACAGTGGTTCTAATGCGGCCCGGTTCTGATGCGGCCTCGTTCTAATGCGTCCCTAGTTCTAATCCGTCCCAGTTCTAATGCGACCAGGTCTAATGCGGCCCTGGTTCTAATGTGGCCCGGTTCTAATGCGGCGCGTTCTAATACGTACTACCACCGTTCAATCAGATCGAACAGTGGCGAGTTCAATTCTTCTTGCTTCTAAATTCTTTTTTCTTTTTGTTAGAACCTATTTTTTTTGAAGAAACACAATTTTTTTCCCATAACTACCTGAAAATTCCAGATTTCTCTGCCACTCTCTTCTTCCCGCACACTATTTCCCCCTTCCATAAAAATGAGTTTTTGCCGGAGTAGAGGTTGCATGCCTCGTTTTCTCCGCCGTCAGGTAGAAGTGTTATCACCTCCACAACTCTTCTCTCTCTCTCTCTCTCTCTCTCTCTCTCATTCTATTCTTCTATTCCTCCTCGTCGCCTTCTTCCTCCTCTTCCCCGGCAAACTAAAACAACTGCATTATTATTTTATTTCGGAATAATTGAATTCTCCCCCGAAAAAAAAAGAAAATGGAGTCAATTCTAATGAGACAAGGATTATTGGATGAAGAAGAGGTAAGAAAAAAGACTCCGCCCACTTTTCTGAAATTCCAATTATTTCTATTTTTGTGTCACCCCACTCTGTGATCATTTCATTCCTAATTACATGTTCCCCCTCTTTTTCCTTTTATTATTATGAGAGAACTATGTATTCCAATGAATTCGTCATTTCTTGGAATCTACTTTTCCCTTCCGTTTCAAAATCTCTTTTTCCTGATTTTTATGATTTTAGGCCCCGCCCCTTTTGATTTTGACGGAAGTTTTGAAAAAGTGGAGTTGCAGTGAATGAATTTTGGGTGAATTTATACAGAAAAATTTCTTGTTTTTTCAAATAAATATTATATTAATTTTTTCAAAAATTTCGAAAAAAGTGAAATTTTCAAAATGAAAACCCTAATATTCTGATGTAAAACTTATTTTTCTTCATATTCTTATCACTTTTTTTTCACTTGCAACCCGACTCTCAAGTTTCAAGAGTTTCTTATAAACAATCGAAAAGACGGTGTGTATTCCTCTCGGACAAATAGTCTTTTTTCGTTTTTACGGAAATTTTTTTGAAATTTTTTGAACGAGCTTCTAAAAAATGAGGGAAAAGTATCAAATTAACTTCCTCATGTTCAATTCCGTTTTCAAAAAATCCAAAAAAACCAAAATAATTTTTGAAAAAACGGAAAACAAAAAAGTTTTGTCCGAGAGGAGTACACGGCCAGATTTTGAAAGTTTCGAGGATTTTCAGTACAGTTCAAGCTATAATATTGACAAATGACACCTAGAAAAGGTTTTGAATAAAATTTGGAAAAAAAAAATTTTCAAAAAAACAAAAAAAAACTTGGTTTTGTCCGAGAGGAGTACACGGCGAGAAAGAGCCTTTTTGAGTGGTTTCGATAATATTTCAGGTGCTTTAAAATAATCAGAAAACATAGAAAAATACAGTTTTTGACAAAAATTTCAAAAAAGTCTCGAAACAAATTTTTAAAAATATTTTTCTGGGAATTTTCCACTTTTCCAAAATCACAAAAAACAAAAACACCCGGACAATAAATCAGAATATATTCTATTTCCATTCCTTCTCCATTCATTTCCATCAGAAGAACCAAAAAAAACCAAAAAAAGCAAAACCAATTCCGGAGCACACACACACTTTTTCCTCGCTTTCTTGAGTGGTTTTTCTCCCCAAATTTCTTCATCTTTTTTCCTTTCGTAGTCAGTCTTTCATGAATTATTCAAGTTTCCTTTTCTCTCTCTCTCTCTCTCTCTCTCTCTCTCTCTCTCTCTCTCTTTTCTCACTTTTTAGTCTCCTTCAATTCATTTTTCAGCTTTTTTCCTCCTCAGTTATGCTCTATAGATTCCCTTTTTTCTGAAAGAACTCTTTTTCGACATGGAAACTTTAAAGTTAGCCTAGTTTTAGGGGTTTCTAGGCCACCAATCTCTGATTTTCCAGTTTTTGATACCAGATTCAAAATCAGCTCGACGAGACCTTTGAAATGAGTATAATCATGACTAGATTCCAATCACTTTGATATCTCACCACGAAAACTACAGTAACCCCAATTTAAAGGCGCAGGGGTATTCTGGAAATTTAAAATTGGTGGAAATAGGTCATGATTATACTTTTTCGAAGGTTATCGACGAGCTGAATTCGAATTTCATATTTTTGAACCTATTTTTTCAAACTTAATTTTCGAAAAATATATACCCGAAAAATTTTTTTCAGAATTTTTGAAAACTTTTTTCCAAATTTCTTCAGAAAAAAAAGAAAAGCTGATCTCTCCGCACTTTCCCTCTAATTTTCGATGTTTCTGCGAGAAATCTGACACATATTCCTCTCGTTTTTCTCCTCATTAACTAGTTTTCTTGTCCTGCTGACGATAATTATACCTTCTTCTCTTACACTGCTTTTCTTTTTCTTCTTTCTTTTTTCTTGTTTATGCTTGTAAATGATACTTTTGGAATCAGAGAATAAAGCAGGATAAGGATACTGAAGATTATTTTTTGGTTTAGGACAAAATTTCGATCTTATTGAATTTTCTGAAAATAGATGACTTTGAGCGAGGTTATCTCCCTTCCTATGGGAGATAGAAAAAAGTTGTCAACTAAAGAAATATAGCCTAGAACACGCTGAATATTTTATCAATGTACAATTTTTTTTGTATCTCTATAGACAGTTGAAATAGAGCGGCTTGATTCCGCCCACATTTTTAGTTTTCCAGCGCCATTGCAGGTTCTAACTTTGAGAGACCGTATCTCACTTGCGGTAATAGCTGTTAGGAAGTTGATAACTGATAAAATGTAGCTCTTAATTAGCTTAATAATTCATTAATTAACAATTTTTTTGTATCTTTATAAACAACTGAGATATCAGCGCTTGAAGTCTAGCTTCGCCGGGACACTTTGGTTGAACTGCTTCTCTGCGAGTTGTAACTTTGAGACACCGTACCTTGCTAATGGTGATAGCTAATAAAATTTTGTTAACTGATAAAATGTAGCCCTTAACAAGCTAAACGTTTTGCTAGTTGACAATTTCTTAATATCCCCTCTGAGAACTGAGTTATGCGCGTTTCCCTAACTTGATACCGCCCGTATTCTACACCTAGCTTAAATCTACTATATCTCCATTCACAATAACGCTAGAAAAAAGTTTTTAACTAATAAAATGTAGCTTTTGACAAGATCTACATTTTATCAGTAGACAACTTTTTCCTAACTTCATTCCCAAATGAGTTATTTCATTTTAAAGAAACCTTACATCTGCCCTACTTTTCATCCTCAAGTCATTGCAAATCCATGCATATCTGTTCCAAAATGTTCATTCAAGTGTGAAACCTCTTTCTCATTTCTTTTTTCGTTCCGATACAATCTCATAAAATCTGAGAAAAAGTGTCGGAAACCGCGAAAACTTTCGCCTTTTCTCTGCGTCTCTCCATCTTCCACACTATTTCTCTCGGGTTTCGATATGTTTGATGAGATGATGATTGATTACACTTTGCGCACCGCGCATCTTAACCCGTAAGCTTCTCAGCTTCTCATTTTCGACTCCCTCGAGAGAATATTTTATGAGAATATTTTGAAAAAGATTTTGAAAAATGTTGAAAATGCGCTCTATTGAGAATATTGAAAAACGAGATTTTTGCAATGGAATTTTCAATTTTTTGGGATTTTTCTGAGAAACTGAGGCTTTCTGGAGGTTTTAATATAAATTTAAATTGGAATAAAATTCAAAATCATGGAAAAATATTTTTTTTCGAAAATCCAAAAAAAAAATTTTTTCCCGAAAATCCAAAAAAATTTTTTTTGAAATTCCGCGTAAGAAGCTCGTAAATCGACACATGGTCGTAGTCAAAAAAAAGAAAAAAAGAAGTTTATTCAATTTCATGTGTTCTTCACAAATTTCCTCAACTTTTTTCCGCTCCTCGCACATCCCATCTTCTTCTTTTTTTTTCTTCTTCTCCATTTCATCCCCCTTTAAAATATCTTTTCTCTGACTGTCTGCGTCTCTCTATCACTTTACACTCTCTCTTCATTTCCCTCGAGGTTTTTGCAATTTCTGTCAAATTTGTGTGTGTGTTATGTGAAAAGGTAGAGTGTCGAAAACGAGTTTTCACACTCTTTTTCTCTCGCACTCTCTCTGGTTTACACACTATTTTTTTTGCAACGAAGTCAGTTGATCAACATCTACAAATATGGGAAAAACAGTCTCTAGACACCTACTTTTTTGAATTTCCCGGGTTTTTTGGGTGGGGAAGTAGGTTTTTCTGAGATTTTTTTGAAACTAGTGGAATTATTTTGCAAACTTTTTCGAGAAGAAGCTAACTACCGTAAGCTCTTCTGCGTGCACAGAAGCCTTTGCTTATAACTAGTATAACTAGATTCACGAGAGATAGAAAAAAAGTTGTCAACTGATGAAATATTTAGCTTGTTAAGGACTACATTTTGTTAGTTACCAACTTCTTGATGGCTATCACCATAAACGAGATACGGTTTTTCAAAATGTCTGCCCGCAGAGTATCATAGAAAAAGCAGAACCTGATTTCAAGCGCTATTATCTCAGTTGTCAATAGAGATGCCAAAAATTTTTCAATTAATGAAATTATAAGCTAATTTAGAGCAATATTTTGATTGTTAATAACTTCTGATTATCTCTCATAGAAGCTGAGATATGAAAAACAGAACCCTCAAAAATTTTTTTAATTGAGAAAAAAATACTTTTTTGAAAAAACAAGCTATCTTATTTGAAAATAGAGTTATCAGAAGATTGTTAATTAATGAAGTTTACAGCTTAATGTAAGCAATGTTTTATCAGTTGACAACTTTCTTGTATCTCTAATGGGAACTGAGATATACATAGGCGCTTGTTGCCCCCCCCCCCCCTCGACTTCCAGTTACCTTGCGTGTCTGCAAGTTGTAACTTCAAGATACCATATCTCGCTTACGCTGATAGTTATCAAAAAGTTGTTAACTAATAAAATATAGCTCTTAATTAAATGAATATTTCTTTAGTTGACAACTTTTTTGTATCTCTTCTGCAAACTGAGATATTCTTGATTGAACATCCCACCACATCAAATCACCTCGCTAATCCCCTCCCCGTAAATCGAAACGTTCTATTTTTAGTCATCGAGAGAAACTGATTTAAATTTCAAATGTTCAGTTTTAAAACTCGAGAAATATTTGAATTTTAATCACTTCCTCGCATAGACTATTCATATTATACTTTTATAGAAAATTCAGAATCTGTTCTTTTTTTGGTCTCAAAATGAGACTCTCAATCATATGGTTTTTGACTTTAGTAAAAGGTTACTGTGTATAGGAATACTGTAGCTATCTTTTACAAATTATTTAGCTAAGCCCCGCCCACTGAACTGAAAAAAATTTTTTTCAAACTCAAAAAAAATAACTTTTTTTTTCAAAGTTCAAAATTTTCCAATTTTTTCCAAATGGAAATATTTCTCTGCCATCTTCATCATTTTTCCTGTCAATGATTGTCTATTTATTTGTATAATATTTGTCTCTCCCCTTCGTCCGGGAGTGCCGAGAGTTTCAATGAGAGTATGGGAGAGGGTGGGTGGGGTCGTCGTCGACAAAACAAATATACGTTTTGAAGAACGAAGAGAAGGGGAAGAAAGTAGTTAGAGACTGAACGAAATGCCACTTTTTATTTGGATTAACCCAATATTTGATTTTTTTTTAATTTTTAAAAATTTTGAATTTTTTGAAATTTCTGGATTTTTTTTTCTTAAACTTCAAAATAATTTCAAGACTTGAAAATTCAAATTCAGCTCGTCGAGAGCTTTCAAAAAAGTATAATCATGACCTATTCCCTCTAATTTTAATTTTCAAGAAAACCCTTGCGCCTTTAAATTAGGGTTACTGTAGTTTTCGTGGTGAGATATCAAAGTGATTGGAACCTAACCATGATTATACTCATTTCAAAGGTCTCAACGAGCTGATTTCAAATCTGATAATAAAAATGAGCAATTTTGAGTTTTGTGGCCTAGAAACCTCGAAAACTAGGCCATAACTTTCCAAAACTCATTGTTTTCCATAGGTCATATGCCTATTCTAATCAGTTTTCGCGTCCAAAATGTTTGATTATTATCGAATTCTCTTAAATTACAGATAACGATAGATGAGGAGACGGAGAGGTGTAGAGAGAACGAAACTCGACACGAAGTACACGTGAATCGTGAGTTTTTATAGTTTATGATATGATTTCTGTTCTGGAGAAGAGTTCAAAGACAACATTTTAATTCATTAGTCTTTCAATTATAGGTTTTCTGGCTGCCAAGTCTCTTTAGTTGTAGAATTTAGGATTGGTGGCCTAGGTTTTCGGGTTTTCTAGGCCACCAAACTCATATTTTTCGTTTTTGACACCTGATTCAAAATCAGCTCGACGAGACCTTTGAAATGAGTATAATCATGACTAGGTTCCGATCACTTTGATATCTCGCCACGAAAACTACAGTAACCCTAATTTAAAGGCGCAGGGGTTTTCTTGAAATTGAAAATTGTAGGAAGTAGGTCATGATTATACTTTTTTGAAAGCTCTCGACGAGCTGAATTTGAATTTCAGTGTTTTGAAATCATTTTCAAAATTATGAAAAAAAAAACCAAGAAAAAAATTTTTGAAAATTCAAAAATCCCAAAAAATAGGTCAAGATTATACTTTTTTGAAAGCTCTCAGCCTCCTGAATCCAGCTGTCTAAGCTTCAGAATTTCCCCAAAAAACCAGGTGAAAAGTGAATGACGTCACCACAGAAAATCACATTCTCTCTCCTATTTTTTTCAATTTTCTCATAAATTGTAAATGGCGACTGGATGGCTGAAAGAGAGAGAGAGAGAGAGAGAGAGAGAGAGAGAGAGAGAGAGAGAGAGACGCCTGGGGGCTGGAGGCACCTGTCCCTTCTATACACAATGAGTCAGACACCCCTGTTGTGCAAAACCACTACTTTTGTCTCATTTGTAAAAAATAGTTTTTTTATTTTTTACGAAAATTAGAAGGTTTCGTAAATCGACAGCTCCCAATTTTTTTCTGATTTTGAGAAAAAAAAATTTTTGGAAATTTTTTTTTCGAAAAGGCCCCGTAAAATCTACCCTAAAATTGAGTTTTTCGAGAAAAATTTTTTTTTGGATATTCGAAAAAATAGTTTTTCACAAAAATTTGAATTCTCGTAAATCCACACACCCTTAAATCGACTTTTTCAAGAAATTTTTTTTTTGGATATTCGAAAAAATTGTTTTTACAAAAATTAAAATTTTCGTAAATCGACACCCCGTAAATCCACACTCCCCGTAAACCGACAGCTCCCATTTTCCAGAATGCGCGATGAGCTCGACGTCACCATCCACGTCATCGGCCTCTCCTTCGGAAGTGGTCATTGAGCAACCAGTCCACCCTTACACCCCTGGACCAAAAAAGAAAAAATGGCAGACACACCCCGGACGGAATCGTTTTGGGTGTGGAGGGAGGCTAGTGTGTTCCAGAAGTCATGGAGCATTTGTGGTTACTGTATTTCTGATGATTGCCACGTTGGCATTGTACTTTGTTTTTGAGTGAGTTTTCTGGGTAGGCTAGGTTACTGTAGCATTGCTCAGAATAAAGTTACAAGACAAACAAAGTCTGTAACTTTTTTCATTCTGAATCTACAGTAACCAAACCATAATATCGTTTTTCAAAAAAAAATTTAATTTTGCAGTGCGCCATTCCTTTGGACCTATTCCCCGGCTATCCCAATCGTCGCCGCCGTCGTCTCAATTACAGTAATCTCCAATTTCCTTGCCACATCATTCACTGATCCGGGCATTCTGCCACGTGTCGAAAATATTGAAATCATTGAAATGGATCGACAAATGGGAACTTCTTACGGTGGAGATATGCCACGTCCCCGTTTCCGTGACGTCGTTATAAATGGGGAACATGTGAAGATGAAGTACTGTACGACGTGTCGATTATATAGGCCACCGAGATGTTCACATTGTGCTGTTTGTGATAATTGTGTTCTCATGTTCGATCATCATTGTGAGTTTTTTTTAGATAGATTTTGGAAAAAAAAGGTTTTTTGACACTTCGAAACCGGTAAAAACCAGTCTTTTTGAAACTGCGACTTTTTTCTGAAACTAGTTTCAGATTTTTCTTACCGATCACCAATTTTATAAGTCGATCTATAGTTCATAAGTGAAAAAACCACTGACTGGTTCTGAAACGACCGGTTTCAAAGTGTCGCAGAGCCGAAAATTGGGAGCCCCCGTAAATTGACAGCTTACGGAAAAAGTTTTGTTGAAAAAATATTTTTTTTTCGAAAATTAAAATTTCGATGAATCTACATTTTCCTACATTTTCCAGAAAAAATTTCAAAAATTGCATTTTTTCGTTTTCACAAAAATTAAAGTTTCCGTAAAAAAAGAGAATTGAACTGGAATTCAATAATTTGTCATTAGATGTAGTTTTAAATTCTGAACACTTTTTCTGTTGACAAATTTCTCCGAAAATGCCTCTAAATGCCTTAAAAACCGACTTGTGGAAGAATTTTCCATAAACTTCGAACACGGGTTTCGCTTCATTATTTTCCACCGGTTCTATGCTTTCATAGAATATGTTTTTCCATACCAGAGGAAAAAAGTTCGAGTTAAGAGAAAAATAACACCTAGGGCGGTACAAAACTCTCGTGGCCGAGCCTGACAGAAAACTCTTTTACCGCAATCACTTCGATAATTTCAAGCCGGTTTTTAAGGCATTTAGAGGCATTTTCAGAGAAAGTTGTCAACAGAAAAAATGTTCAGAATTTAAAACTACATCTAAATATACAAATTATTAAATTCCCCTTCAGCCCAAAATTTCCATGAATCCACATCCCGTAAATCTTCATTTTCAGAAAAAAATTCAAAAACTGATTTTTTCGTTTCACAAAATTTTTGATTAAAAATTCCGTAAATAAAAAATTAATTAGGTTTCATTTTTACAAAAATTAACGTTTTCGAAAAAGACACTCATCGTAGAAAACCAATAAGTTAACATCTCTGAAAACCTACACCAACCGTAAATCAACCCCCAAATACCTAGATTTTCCGAAAAAAGGTTTAAAAACGCTGCTTCAATTTAGTTTTTACCCAAATCAAGACTCCCGTAAATCCACATTTTCCGAAAAAATCCCACTTTTTTTAAATTCCCATGAATCCGTCTTCCAGGTCCATGGGTTGGCAACTGCATCGGTCTCCGAAACTATTCGTATTTCTATCGATTCGTCTTCTGTCTTTCAATCCTTGTCATCTATCTCTTCGCGTGTTCCGTCACCCATATGAGTCTCTGTAAGCCCCCCCCCCCCCTTAAGGGTTACTGTAGATCCTCTTTCAGTAGCCCAACAGATGCCATTCGGAGAAGTGATGAGAAAGACGCCCGGATCGATTGTGATCATTGTGATCTGTTTTTTGACGATATGGTACTCCCGTAAATCTACATTTATCTCCCCGTAAATCGACATTTACAGGTCAATCTTCGGTCTCGCCTGCTTCCACACCTATCTTCTATGCGCTGATTTGACCACTAATGAAGATGTAAACAGATTCTTTTTTTCAAATTTAATTTCTAAAAAAATTAAATTTCAGTTAAAAGGACTCTACCGTAAAAAACACCGATCGACTCCGCCTTCATCGGCCACGCCCACCGGACACCCGACCAAAAATCCATTCTACACTGGTTGCATCAAGAGCTTCGCCAGCAGACTCTTCAAATCACGATTCCCGAGGTTTTTTTCGAGTTACGGACCATTTTATAAATGAGATTTCAGTGTTCTCGACGCCACTGGATATGTTGACGAACAGCCGACTATCGAAATTCGAATTCCGAAAACTAGGATTGCGGAGAAGCCCCCTGTGTGAAATGATACCGGTTCTTTACCTTTTCTCGATGAAAAATGATTTGAATTACGGGTTTTTCGACTATTGCTCACTTCTTTTTGCTACAATAAACTTGTTTTTACTTGAAATGCAAATAAAAAAAGTCCAAAAGAAAAGCAAAAAAGTCAAGCCACCTAGGGGACTCGAACCCCTGACCTTAAGATTAAAAGTCTCACGCTCCACAGGTAAATGGCTGACGGTCGGTTATGGACGAAATACGGATGGCGCGCCGACGAAATAGGAAACGTATGTGGGTGATATACGTTCCGTATGTGATCCGTCTGAGCGTGGGCGTCCGCATGCTGTCCGTATATCGCCCACATACGTTTCCTATTTCGTCCGCGCGCCATCCGTATTTCGTCCGTAACGGGTCCGTCGCCACTCCTTTCTTCTCCCCCCTTCCCCCCGCTCCCCGTGCAGTACAAATCAATATCAAATAGCATACAATTTATCTGATATTAACAAAAACTAGTACAATAGAAAACAAATTATTGGTTACAATAGTAACTGAGATATAAATATTTAACGATTTGAGCAGTGTCGATGAGATTCGTGTGAGCCCGTTGCAGTAGTTGTTTCTCACTTGCAGTTGTATGATGAGTGCACAGCGACGCATTCCATGTGTTTTTAAAACTGAACTGGTCCAGTGATGAGAGGAGACCTATAAGAAACTAGTTATTTGAATAAAAGAGGTTCTAACGAACGTTGGAATGACATCCTCGCTTCTGTTCAATTTGAGGAGTTGTTCACGGAAACTATCGGCGATTTCTCTAATGTCTCCCAAGCTCTACAAATCATCACTTTCTCGAAATCGCTGTCCATATCTTGGCCGAATCCTTTTGGGGCATAAGCTGAAATCATAACGAATTAACCTTAGAACCAGCACAAAGTCACATACTGATAACTTCTAAATAGAAATCGTCGCCGACCGAATGATAGTGACCGTTTGAAACTTCCGTCGCGCAATAACTCACGAAAAAATATCAAAAGTTGCGATCTGTAAAACAGAAGGAACTACATTTTTAAATCTTCCTATACGCCATACTGTTTTGGAAATGAGATGAAAAAGCTGCCTTGAGTCGGAGAACAATCGAGTAGAGGACCGTTTAGCCGCGTGTAGTGGAGTTATGATTTCCGATAGCTTTGAAACTTTTCCTACTCGGCGAAACGATATTCTTTTCTTGATAGCTTTTCGTTTTTCCGGGTTCTTCAAGCTATTCGATGAGCATGGTTTATTAGATTGTGAAAACTGGACTTCTTCGAATTCCAGCGTGTCAGACAAATGCGGTGACGTCATTGAAAAACTAAGTTCTTTCCGACAACTCGGATTTAAATTTTCCAGCGCTTGCTTTAATTCTTCTTCATATTTAGATACTTCCGTAATCATGTAAATACGCTCGTATTCAGAATTAATTAATGAAACGGGGGTTAGTTCAGCATATAATTTTGATCTGAAAATTATTAAATTGATAAAGAATACAAGCGGAAAACTTACGGCATTAACGTCTGATTTAAGTCGGTCTTCATCTTCATTTGGTTTTATACTAGTTTTGCAATTTAATTTTAGGCGTTTCTCAGCTTGGGTTGATGTTTTTTACTCATATTCAAGTCCTGTCGAACAGGGTTACCTGACTTGCGTTTCACGCAAAGTTTCGTCTGGAAAATATTAAAGTAGAACTTACAGAACTCTATCCGATTATTATAACTTGAAAATCATCATTATCATTTCATTTTTAATTGCTTTTCCATCCGTCGAAGAGGATTTCTTTGCGTCAATTGTGTCCGCTTGACACTGGCCACTGGTTTTAGTGTTTATTGTAGAAAACAGAGGGCGATTAAAGTTTTTTTTGTTCGCATTGTATTTAATTTTAAAGGGGTGATAAAACTGGAGCTGAAATATACTCTAAACAAAGTAAAAACGAACGCAAACGCGTTAGCGAAAACAAAAACGTAAATTTTCGCGAGTGTCTACGAGGAGTACACAGGCTCGGGGCCTAGGAAACCAAAGGACGGCCGCGCTATGTAAGAATTACGGCAGTACTGGAAAATCGTCGGCGCTGTTTTTCAGCATCAAAAATGTGAAAGAAACTTTGATTTATTGCACAAAAATAGTTTTCGAACGCTTTGAATTTCTATTTCAAATCGATTGTAAATAATTGTTCCGTTAGCTGATGTGACGCAAATACCACATATAATTCACATGATTTGGTTGCTGCCAGAGAGAAGCGACAGTTGAAGTATAAATCTAGACATTAAATGATGTCGCGAAATGAAAAGAAGCATTGAGTACAATCGTTAGAACATTTTTCCCACTTTTTGAACTTTTCGTCAGACTTGTAAGATTTGTGCCCGGGCCTGGACAAAATTCTTAAAACCCGGCCCGGTCCGGAGGGCCCGGAAGAAAAAATGACCCCTTTTCAGGCCAATTATCGACCTTTTTTGGCTAAAATGTGTTTAAAATGGCAAACAATTTTTGGTTAAAAATTCAAAAATTTTCGATTCTGAACTCCCAGTAGAACACCGGACCTGGCCCGTGACAAGTCTGATTATTTCTATTTTTAGGGCTGTTTATAACTTTCTCGAGCTTAGGACTTTTTGTTTGATCTTCAGCACAATGACAGAAGATTCGTAATTCTTCTTCATCACGAGAAGATTTCTCGTGTATTTCATGAATGTATTTAACATGATGGCTAACATGACCATGTGTTTCTATTAATTTGCGTGTTTGAAAAACTATATCGGACATCCAACACTTCCTAAGAAACTATTTTCTATGTAGGTAGTTCGTGTGCAATCCGTCAAGAGAAGCAGTTAGTATGAAACACGACTTGCAATTTTGCAATTATACATTGTAATCATCAATTGAGACATCTCGTCTGATGATATATTTGAACTTGGATATAGACAATAAATAATCTTCATACAATGCCGTCTATTGTGCCGTCTATCTCTTCAATATCAGCAAAAAGTACACATGAGGAAATATCCACAAGAAAACAAAAATAACATAAAAACAAGAAAATTTGTACAAATTAACAATATATCTTCAAAAAAGAAACAAAAAAAAGCCGCGCGAATGTGTATCTCTGAAACTTGTAAACCTCTTCTTTTCCTATGAAAGACTCTATGTGGGCTTTATCAGTAAAACCGTATACGTTCCATATGGACTCTCTCACGACCTCCCCATCGAGAAAGGGAACGGAGCGCTGCTGGCGCATTTAATGCGCAAAAGTACAGTAGTCTATATAAGTTTTTACTGTAGCTAGCGGGTCTAAATTTGCATTTACAGAGAAAAATGAGATTTAGGTGGTTTTTTCATGTTTTTTTCGCTAATTCTACTCGAATTATGCTTGAGATGTCAAAAAATATAAAAATTTTGCGATTACATGGAATTTTCATGAAGATATAACGTTCTGAAGAGGCCAGGCAGATAAATGTCAAAACCGTGATAATTTCATAGAGATAATAAAGTATTAGGGTATTTTTACGCTGAAAACACAGAAATCATTACGTTTTCAATTAAATTTTACATGAAAACCGGTAAAAATTGACATTTTCTCGGACATGTTGCATAATTCGACATGTTTCTCTGTAAAACATATATTAAAAACACGATTTATGACAAGGATATGATGATTTAGCGATTGTTAAGTGTTTTTGAAGAAATTTGAAACAACTATAATGTCCACTGAATGCATTTTTGCTTATTACATACGCTTCATTAAATATCAACTTTTTTCTTTTTTTTCGCCTTCTCCTCCACTTTTTCTTTGAATTTCCAGTTAGAAATCAATTTTGGTGTGCTTTTACTAAAATTTCAATCAAAATAAGCATGAAAATCTACTTCAAAGCCGATAATTTCCAAAATTCGAGAAAAATTATTTTCAAAAGCTTATTTCTCCTCTGAGTCTTGATGAAATCGTGAGATCTTATAATCATTCGACGCCTTGAACATCATTTAACAAAAGTTAGCGAATTGTTTCTGGAAAAAAGTCGAAAATTGGCGTTTTTTCGAGCAAAAAAGGAATTTTCAGTTGATATTTTCGATAGATTACTGTACTTTGTTTTTTTGCAAGAGAGGCGGCGCAAGCGCGCTCCATTGAGACGCTTTCGTCTCATTTCTCGATGGGGAGGGCGTGTCTCTGGACAAAATTATATGCTGTCCATTTACAGTCCGTCTCAGAGTTCTGTCCCGTATGCTGTCCGTTTGCGCCGTAGACGGACGCGTCCATATGGACGGCGCACTCGTTTTCAGCCTGCTTCTTTTCGCGTCCATATCCTGTCCATCGCGCCTACTCAAACCCATATGGACGCGATATGGTCCGCATACGATCGGTATCCGTTAGCGGACAGAGCGCCATTTACCTGTGTCTACCAACTGAGCTAAGGAGGCCACGCGGCGACAGGTTTGTAGGGTGTTGAGGAAACTGAGGGGAAGGGTAGCAGAGAAATAGTCATAGTTGTCGAGTATAAAGAACGTTACAGATTGTCGAAAAATATGGTTCAAAAAAGTATCAATTTTCTATTTTAAGATGTGTTTTAAAAATAAAATCAAGTATTTCTTCATTCATTAAATTAAATTAGTTCACTGGAATATTCTGCGGAGCTTGACAATCCATCGTCTTCGTTTTTTTCAAAAGCGCCAATGCTAATTTCAGTTCTTTTATTTGATCCTCTGTCGAAGTACTTTCACTAATCAGTTCCCAACACTTCTTTCCACCCATTTCATTGTAAAACACTTTCTCGACGAGCATTCTATCGTGCTCAGGTAGAAAACTCCAATGGCCAATGAATGCAGCAAAATCAATGATTTCTGGCGGGTTATAGTTCTTCATGAACACCTCGAGGGTCTTCACTTCGTCGTGGAGTTTTTCATACGTGGCAGTAGAATTCTTGAGATTGATCGTTTCCACGAAGAAAGTTTTTGACTTTTCAGGAGAGAGCTTTTCCAGAAACTCTTCCCGTTCTCTCCAATTCAAAGCAAGAACTTGTTCAATAGTCTTCGCAAAGGCGAAAAAGTCAAAGTCCACTATACTCCACATTTCCATGATAAATCGATTAATTGCTGTCTTACTTTCATTATTATACTTCTCTTTGTAAACATCCGCGATTTTGTCAAGGGAACGGAAGTTGGGTCGGTAAGGTTTCCGTCTGGGGTTGAATTCGTCCAGAATCACAGCAAATTCATGTACTCTATTCGGAAACTCAGTCGGTGCGTACAGATCAAAGTATTCATCTGGTTTGAATAGCCAAAAGTACCAATCTAAGCCATCGATTTCTGAAAAAAATTTAATTAGAAAAATCTGGTGGTAGTACGTATTAAAACGCGCCGCATTAGAACCAGGGCCGCATTAGAACTGGGACGGATTAGAACCACTGCAGAGGGCAGCGCTTCGGCGACTTATTTCGAACTAAAAACTCATAATTTTACTGAAAATGAATAAAATGAGTTGAAAAAAGGATTTTCCAACACGAAATAAGTAATTTGCACAAAAAATAATTTGTTCTAATAGGCCAAATTACAGAAAATTAACGAATTATTGAAAAGAGAAATAATCGTTCTTTTCGCTGTCAGGGAAGTTGAGAAAATATTTTCTATTTGATTTTTAATAATTAATTACACGTTTTTCAATTGAAAAAGTGATTAAAAAGCTGTAAACACTGAAATAACGAAGAAAAACCGATTATTTTCAACGATTTTCTGCTAAAAAACGTTACACTTTTTTAATATTTAGCAAAAAATGAGTTTTATGTCACAAAATATCGATTATTACGGCCTCGAAATTTATTTTTAATTGAAAAAACTCATTTTTGAAGAGGAAATATAACAAAAAGCGAGCTCCTCGGTATAGTGGTTCTAATGTGGCCCGGTTCTAATGCGGCGCGTTCTAATACGTACTATCACCGAAAAATCTAGATTCAAAACGTACCAGTCAATGGGATGACGTTTCCTGTACATGAACCGAATCGAACTCCAGTCTTCAAAAGTCTCGTCATTTCGACTATTTTCTTCGCTTGATCTGATACATTTTGATCCTCGTAGAGTTTTTTGCAATCTTCAAATCTGGCTTTTCGAGTCATCACATCTTCCAGAAGACGTCGCATCGGATCATCTAATGTCTTCCATAAACTAATCAATTTCGACACTTTCGATAATTCGAATGTGATGTTCTTGTAAAACGGCAAAATATAGTCGGCGGATGAGAGTATTCCATACGCGTGGCCGAATTGGGTTTTCTCGAAAAACTTCTTGATTCCTTCATTTCCATTCAACTTTTCCATGAATTTTGCTTTAAGGTCTGGGCTTAAGTATAAATAACTTAAGATGGTCCTAGCAAAATTTAAATCGAAAACATTGAGTATCGGATCCAATACAGCGGTTATGAGAACATCAAAATCCGGATTCTTCTTAAATGCAAGTCTTAAATTGAAGAATGCTTCATGAGTCAGTCGATCCGAATTATTGAATGCTTTGAGCATCGGAACTACATGTCTCATTGAGAAATTTTTTTCTCTGATAGAACTGATAGAATCTAGTTTTCCAATCATCCTTTCGTCATTGAGAATCGGATGCAATTTCCAAAACTGAGTGATATCGCTTCGTCGGAGACTGAAATTCACATTCAATTTCAATGAAACCCTATATTTCAACTTATATTCAATTTCAATATACAATATACTCACTTGACAACTTATAATAAATTCCCAAAGCATTCAACAGTTTCTCCGGAACTTCGAATTGTCCACTCATCAATTCCTCTTTCACTTTTGACATTGGTTGATGTCCCTTCTCATCCCAAAGTAAAACTGACTTGCCGAAAAAATGTTGCCACATTGCTTTTGGAACATTCGGTGATTTCATTAATTCAACACACAACTCCATGAATTGAATCATTCCCTCTTTGTTTTCTGTTTTTATATAAGCATCTGCCAATAGTTTTACTGCTTCAGCGCCTTTTTCTCCTCCGACAGCCTCGACAGGGTCAAGATAGGATTGGTTGTTCTTCACCCCCTCGATTATATTCATAAGAAAACCGAGATTATTGTTGAAGGACATCTGTCTCATATAGTAGAACACAAAGAATTTCATGTAAGGATCAATATTGTTGTCAACCATTCTATCGATAAGAGAGTTTTGAATGGTGAATAGTTCTCCTTTGGTGACAAGAAAGTTATCTCCATTTGTTGCAGAGAAGAAAAAGAACAGGAGGAGGAAGACCAGGAGTTCTGGAAGAATCCTCCGATTGATGGATAACAGATTGATTTCGAAATTACCTTTCATCCCGGAACCTTTTTCTTTTAATTTGTACTCTTTGACAAGAGAGTAATGAATTTATTCCGGGGGGAGTCTCCACGAGAAGATGAGAAGGTCAGTAGGGCAGTGTGCTGGACACGAAAGTTCACGGAATGGAAAAACCGCAAAAAATAAAAATATTCCCACGGCTCCTATTTTTCCTTCTCCCTGTCATCCTAATTCGATTAAACGTATCTATAAAACACCTTCCTTTCCCCTCCTTTTCTTCAAAATGCACCCCCTTCTTCTCCTTTTTCTCTGCTTCCTGACTATCCATGCCTATGTTCCATCAAATCAAGATCCAGAGTATTCCGGAAAACAAAATGCTGCTCAAATGGGAGAATACCTAATCAAACTTCTGATCGAAGGAATTGAGTCTCGAAACAAAGAAGCAATTTCCGGATTATTGGCTGAAAAGTTTTATTTCGTTGACTGTAGAGGAACTTTTCAGAGAGGTAATAGCCAGAGATTTCATTTTATAGACCCAGATTCCAGAACAATTCCTAATCCTTGTAACCAGTCTACCATCTAAATCGAAGCTCTCTTATAAACTGAAACTTTCCGAGAAGAAAAGAGACTTCATCACTATCGAATCAACTATTGTTCTGATGTCGGCGGATGGTTCGAAGAAGAATTTTGAGACGGTTTTCTATTTTGATATCGAGAAAAGTCGGTTTGAGAATGGAGGAATCACTAATTGCAAAGAATGATTTTAAAGATTAGCAATAAAGTTTTATCATTTGTTGGAATCATAAATAATAGAAAGTAGTAGCCTGCTAGCCTATACACTATATTTGTATTCAGTTTCGCTTTCGGATGGACGACAATTCTTCATGAATTTTTTCCAACACTATGTTGCGGATGTTGGATGATACCTCCCTATTTATGAGTCGATGTAGTCGGTTCGATGCACCAATGAAATGGTTTAGTGGATAGTGATTTTAATATATTTATTGGAATAAACAAAAGGAACAAAAGTATAGAAATTTAAAGGAATAAAAGAAATGGGAATTGTCGGAGTCCTGTTAGGATCGCTTTAGTTGGGCGTCGAGGGTTCAGTGGATTGAATATTTTATTGGAGTAAATAGTAAAGTAATAAAAGGTATAAGTATAAGTGGGAAAGAGGATGGTGGGAAAGGGAAAAGGGGAATTATATTGGGAGGTTGAAGAGAGGCGAGCAAGTGGAAGGTGTGGAAGCAAGGGATGTATGTATCAAGTAAGTAAGTGCCGCTTTTTGATCCAACTCGGCTTTTATACGGCGTTCCGGAGACAGGTTCTGGGCGTTCCGCATGTACCTATTCTGATGTCCTTGTAAGTGCAACAGGCGTTCTTCTTCACCGCGACAGGTTGGACGACAATTCTTCTCGAATTATTTCCAACACTATTCCACTGATGTTGGATGATTCCATCTTAGATGATCCAATTTTTGAGTCGATGCAGTTGGCCCGATGCACCAATGAAGTGATTCAGTGGATGTTGATTTTAAGGGAATCGGAAAATGGGGAATTTGGGAATCAGGGATATAATTGGAAGTGGGAAAGGAATTGTGAAGGGAGAGAGAATCAATCTGAGAGTACCATTCCGTGGTTATAGCGCGCCTTTCAGCTTGGCTGTTTGAGTCAATTCTGAAAACTTGCATTCGGTTCTCGAGATAAATGGTTTGACTTACTTTCTCCTGCATTTGCGGCGAGTGCATAGTGTGTTTCTTTGACGCAGAGCACCGCATTCGTCTGGGTCGGGATGCGCGGTCCTTAACCAGGTTGGCCAGATGGTTCAGTGGTAGTTGGTTGGTTACAAGGATTCATTGAATATTGCATTTCTGAAAGATAGAAGATTTTTAGTAGCCTATTGAAGGTAGTCTCAAATTCAGTACCTTCGGTTTTGAACGGTGTGCAGTTGCATATGTTTATTAGCTAGGATGTTCTGACTTACTATGTTGCTTACTTTTACTGTTTTTGTTTTTCTTGGCTCGTTTATCTTTCCCTTCCATTCATTGATGGAGTATTCATGGTCCGAAATGGGTATGACTTGCTCTGTTTCTGCGAGTACATTTAATGTTGCGTGTCTTTCATTTAGCCTTTTTTCAACATCTGAGATGATGTCTCTAATTGACTTGTCTTCTGCTTCAGAGATATTTCAGGGATTCAAAGTTTTGAGTTTTCGGTTGAAAACTTTTCAGGTTTGGCCGAAGTTAATGTGGAATTAACTCGGGTTACCTTCGTAAAAAACCGATAGACTGGCAGTACTTTTCAGCACTCCGGTTTTGCTGGCCACTAGGATCTGGTGATCAATCTTTATCCTGGTTGGTCCGGTGGTTCAGTGGAGAAGGTGATAGTTCCGGTTGAGCTTACTTTTAAAACTTCCTTCTGTTTTGATCGATGCACCAAAATGTCCGGTCTTTGTTGGAGCACGTCTTGGGGGCTTTCAGTGGATTTTTGATGGTTTATTGGAGAAAATCTCTCAAATCCAATTGATCGGTCGATGCACCAAATGTGATGTAGACCGGAGGAACTTGAAGATTCCAAAGCTGCCCATTATTCCAGCGAGAAATGAGTAACCAAGAATGAAATAAAAAATAAATAGAAAAAATTCAGAAAAATCAGATAGACTTCCTTACACACGGATGTCATTGGGGGAATACAGAATGGAATGAAGAACGCGAAACTTCGGAAAAAAGTGGGCGGAGCCTGGGAGGAATAGAGAAAGAGAGACAGAATGTCCTTGTTTGACCGAATTAGGTTAAGTGCACTTTCCGAAAAAAAATACTGTGTGAAGAAGAGAGACGCAGAGAACACCTCAGTTGAGGAATGAGGAGAAAACTGGTTTTTGCAGTTCGCATTGGATGATAGTTTCCGAGAGTTTTAGTTGACGTTTTTTCAAAGCAATATAAAATTTATTAGGAATTAATATTTTAAAACATATTCATTTCCCGATGACATTGAACTTGAAGTATTCGTAAAATGAAATCTCGACTCGTATTCCGTCTCTTCTTCTCAATTTAATCAACGATCCGTTCGATTCTGTTCTTACTCTGAAACAACTATTTTAATCCATCTTTTAAAAAAACCGTCTCACCTCATCCCAGCTTTCTTTAAATTCTCTCTGAAATCATCTCTGAACATGGTTTTCCGTCCTTTCTCCTGGGCACGACAATAGAATTTAATTGAGAAATTCTGAAGGGAATTGAGTCCTCCGGTGAACCATGTCTTCACAAAATTCTCCAAATCTTTTAGTTTTAGTCGTGGAGTTATTTGATTTATTTTTAATCTTTTGGTTTTCATTTTGAGAATCGAGTCGAATGATAACCAATCACAGGATCCTATTTCGATTTCCGGAAGCTTCAAATCGAGATTCACAGGGCCATTGGAGACGTTGACAAAGGTTTTTTCGAGGATTAATTTATCCGTCGGGAAGTCTTCGAATAGATATTTTATTTGATCTTGCGATAACTCTTGGCATACTAATTTAACACTCGAGAACCTTTTCGGCAACTCGAAAACCGGGTTCTTCAGAATAAAAATCGCCGAATTCAAATGGAAATTAACATTTTTGAAGACAGTTGTACAGTGTTGAACGACTTGTTCGAACATTCTCATCGTCTCCTCTACTCCTTTTCCACATTGAATCTCGATCACATTATTCATTTTATTCACCACCAATTTCCGATTATTTATAATCATCAGAGGAGTTTGATTCTTGAGTTCTTTTGGTTTGATGGTATATAAACAGTCTTTGAATGCAATTTTCACCGAGAAATTCGGGAATTGTCGGTATAATTGGGGAATCTGCCAGACGACTTTCTCTGCGACGAGTGTCTTCATTATAGACACGTTTTGTTTGATGGGAAAGCTGATAAGCGATAATTCGAATCTGGAATAATAAAATTTGAATTGGAGGGAAAATGATAGTATTGCTTACACTTGAGATGGTTCCAACATCAAAAGAACCATCTTTTGAGCGATGAATGGCAAGTCTGCTAGTCGGAATGGCTTTTTCTTTCTCAGCATTTTTTGATCTGAAATGAAAGAATAAGTTTGTAAAAAAAACGAGCTCAGTACAGAGAATTTATGAAAAATCTCAGAATCCCTATTCTGTATAAAATGACACTGCTTTCGTTTTTTTTATCTATGAATTCATATAAAAATCAAACTTTGATTATAATGATATTGCCTAACTATTTGCCTAGTTCTAACGAAAACGCATCATTGTTATTTTTAACACAAACAAAAACAAAGAAGCTATTTTCTAGACGATTTAGACGTTGCCAAACTACTCAACAAGACCTGTGGACCTTCAAACAATGACTCATTGCGCAGAAAATCAATAAGCGTTCGAAAACCTATTCGACTTGGACCAAACGACATATAGGCCGAAAAGAGTAAAGGCGATAACATCTGTCAATCATATACGATAAGGAAGATATTTATACTGTAGAACTGCAATTCCAAACGGCTCGTGAAAAAAGTGAAAAAACTAAATGGATATGGTTCTGGAGTATCGTTCGTGGTCGGAAGAACAATACGTAGCCTAATATTACTCGGCCGGCACTCAACTGGCACCTCTTGGAGGGGTTCGCATTTCTTCTCGTAGATATGTGTACCACTCATATTGTAACTCAAACCTCTTATCGTTTGTGTTGCAAGAAGGAAGATAAGTACAGAGATGACAGCGAGAAGTATTAACGCTTTTTCCTTCAAAATGAAAATATATCCAATAATAGTGAAAATAAGAGAGATAAATTAGTATTAAAATGTCTTAACATTATTATCCAATCCTGAGTTTGAAGAAGTAGTTATCGAAATCAACCACCAATACTTTGTGATCCACTCGTTGCAAGACTCGCATCGTTGAGGTGGATCGACTGGAAACATTCGTTGAAAAATACGTTCAAAGTGCATAAACTTACATGACAAGTAAATTCATAAGTTCGAGAATATTAAAGAGTCGCTCTCTGACTTCCGCTCGCAACTCTAGCGTACAATCCGCAGACAAGCATATACAGAAATCCGTCATATTTTCAATTTGTTCATTTCTCCAAGCTGTAATGATTCCAAGTAAATCCTCGAATAGAATGAGCATTCCTGATTCAAATAGCATCACAGACTGACATTCCATTTTGAAAAACGATGAGAATTTGATCGGTGGGAAATATATTAATTGAATCGCACGGTGTTTTATCAGGAGCTGCACTGGGTTATTTGGGGACTGCAAGTTGAAACTGTACAGCCTATCCACTTGAATCGCTTCGAAAAAGAATCTCAGTTGATGTTTATGAAGCATTATTTCCCGCATTCTTAACTTGTTGAAATTCGTAGTGTAATCGAAGACGTAGGCACAATCAGTCTTTCTATACAACGACAAATTGTATTGTGTCACTTGTAAGATAGACATCAGGCGTCTCGTGGCTCTTCTTAGTTTTTCCGGTTCATCAGTAACGATGGTAAGCTTATCGGCAAATCGGGAACATTTCACTCCATCCACATTCCATAATGGTTGACTCTGCATGTTTGGATTAACCAAACGAGGTCTTCCGATTGGTTTAGGAGCCATTCTGATTGCAATTTTGTAGTTCCACGTGAAAATCCATTTGAATTGATAAACTCTGATTTTCAAAAAACTGCGTTCAGAGACAACGTCGGCAACTCGTTTGGAGGTCATTGCGAGAGCCAGTCTGAACGTTTTTCGTAATTTTTTTAAACGGGCTATTGACTTACAATTGAACAGGATCCAAGTGTTGAAATACTATAGCCTGTACTGATTCAGGTAGATTTATGAGTGGGAAACCCGGGTTCGCAATCATCTTGTTAGCCGTTTGATGACGATCTTCGGAACGAGCGATAGGAAATTAGAACGACGAGTGAATAATTGGATGGAGATCACCGAATTCCGAAGAAATATTGTGACAGTATTTGTGTCGTGACAGAAAAAAGAGTGGGGGAAAATCGCGGGCGCGTGAGATCAAAAATTTTGAAAATTGATTTTTTTCTCAATTTGTTTCAGAATGAATCGGAAATCATCTTCGTTTCTTTTGAATTAACTTCCGGCATACTGAAATGACATTAGCTCTCATGCTACCAGGTATTCAAAAAAAAGTAGCGACTGTTGGCGTGCATTGTCGAGATATTGGCTGAAAAACTTTCATTGATTGGGTCATTAATTTTATTGCTAACATTTAATTCATTCGTCCCTGACGTCTGAAGGAGGAAGAGTTCCCATACTATCCAGCTGATCGACTAGCCGATGCACCATGTCGCGACGCGGCTTCAGTTGGGTTCCGTTGTCTTCCTTTTTGAAGTGAAAGCCTAGAGGAAGCTAGTGAGCCACAATTTCGAAAAACTGTTTTTACGAATTGCCAGATACCAGCGACTCATATTGGTTTAATCTGAAAGCGATAATAAAACAATCTGGTGAAAAGTTAATAGATAGTCTTGGGAAAAACCCCTTCGAATTTCGGATCATGCAATTTTAATAAAATTGAAAAAAATTGATAGACGATGCAAAAAGAGGTGGAAAAGGAATATAAAAAGAAGCTTCTTCTTAAGAAGACATGATTTAAAAAGTACATTGAACTGGAGCTCAACGCTGTCTCTGGGGCTGTAAAAACGGGAAATTTGAATAAAAAATCTGAGGAAATTGGTTCGGAATAATACATTTCAATATGGAGATGATATTGAGACAGGAATGAAGCGGAAGTGGTCAACAGGAAGCTGTGTTAGTATGAGGAAGACAGAAGTTGATAGATCAAGGGAGGGAACCGTGAGAAGATAATATAAAAGAATGAAGGAAAAACCGAAAAAAAGCAAATCGGGAAAAACTTACACAATATTGAATACTATGGGAGAAACAAGGGAAACAGAAATTGGACAGAAAATAAAGAACGACAAGCTAGATATCTCCCCTTTTAATTTTATCAGAACGGTTTCTCGCATCCACAGCATCGATAATGTTCGAATTTGTAATTACCGAATTCTCTATGGTACAGTTGATTATATCAGATTGCTCAACTTCACAGCCAATAAGCGACGAGCCAATTATTCTCGATGCGGGAATTCCCTGGAAAATAGATTGCTTCGCGTAATTTATCGCATCGAAAACCAGTTGGATGTCGTGGCGCTCGAATCGATAAAATGGCAAAGGCTCATACGACACTTGAACTTCCGGATTTTGCATTATTTTACTGAAAAGAAAGTTTATTTTAGAAGCGAAGCATGTGATAACAAACTGTTTGAATGTTTCAGAGGATCGACGATTCTCATTTTCCTGGACTAAATTTGAGTTGATCACATTTGTCGAATCAGCAGGAGAATCTGAGCATAACGTTGCAAGACGGTCGTCGGAAGCTTCAGAAGTATCATTCTTAGTATCAGAAGATTCTTGGTAATCCTGAAACTGAATTATAGTTTTAGAAACAACGTTCAAGTCTCACAATTCCGTTTGATTCACAATTTCGCCATTCAATGTTTTGCAATTGTCCTTCTTCATTGTATATTGTTGTTCCTCTGAAAAAAAACAAAATTCAATTTTTAATATGATTCACAAACATTTGAATATCAGTTGTTTCTTGTCGCTGTTGTAACTGATTTTCTGTCAACTCATTCGTTTGGTTAGCCTCAATGGAGTCTTCAGAGAAGTATCCAGAAGAACTCCAGGATGATCCTGAATGCCTTCGACAATCTGCAGATTCCGTCAAGGGAGGCGTTTCACTATTATCAGGGTCATGAGGTTTTTTGAATAGTGAATCCGGAGACGTCTCCTTGTTCAGACTGTCTCGGCGGGTGCGCTGAAAGCTTTGGTTTAAAAAAGAAGATATCTGAAAAACTAACCTTCGTCGTGTGAGCATCATAGTCCGATACGACCGCCCGTTTTTCAGTTTTCTTCGTCGTTGTCACACTTTCTTCTAAGTGACCGCCATTATTCAATAATCGTTTCGCCTGATTTCCGAAGCGATCAGCGAATTTTTCGAACGCATTGTTGATTGATTCGATGGCGTGGCGATAGGCGATCTCATCGTCATTGAAGTTGAGTTGCACGGATTTTAAGCTGGAAAATAGAAGAATGAAATAAAAAATGACGCAATTTTAAACAAATGCGCAACGATTTTCTGCAAAAAGTCCTGAAAATGACGCGAAACCTGAATTTGTGTCATTTTTCAAAACTCTAGGCCAGGAGCCGACTGAAAAACAAAATAAAGAGAATTTTTGATTAAAAATTTAGGTTTTTTCTCTGGAAAAGCATAATTTTAATAGCGAAAAAACGGGTTGAAAGCCGGTGAAGAGGAGAAAGAATTTCATTTTCTGTCGTGGATTTGCGTCAGTTCATTGGAGCGCGATTGCATAATTTTTCGAAGCTTCTCAAAATCCCAAAATTTTTTCGAAAACCGACGCGAAAAATGGAAAATTGAATGAAACGATTCGAAACATCTTGTATTTAAAAAGAAGCCGGAAAAATTCATCAAAATACCTCATTTTCTGACACTTTTTCTCTACAAGCATCTCATTTCCTGGATGATTCGCACCAAATCGAATTGTAAAAACGTAAGGTTTTCTCTCCGAAACAATCGGAATTTTCGTTTTGAACAGTTGCTCAATCTCAAAACATTCTTGTTTTTTCAGATCATCACTGAACTGAATCAATGCACCATCTTCGACAATTCGAACAAATCCCGTCTTCCAGATGATTGGTTTGCATTCTCGAAAAAGGAAAGTGATTTTAATCGGGTATTTCGAATGCGAATCGAATGGAACAGTTGACATCTGCAATTTCGAGGTTAGCATTAAAAAAACAATTGAAAAATACAACGGTTTTTTCAAAAAATACTAAAGCGGGTCTAAAAAAGAGCGTCGAGCGAGAAGATATAAAAGCTGAAGTAATAAAAGATTTCACAGAAAATATTAACCGAGAGTGACGGTTTGAATACAAACAAAGAACAAGTGTGAAAAATGAAAACTTCATTCAAAAATAGAAATATGTTTTTTTTATCCCATTATACATTTATTAGAAGAAAGTCTTCGTGAAATAGGTGTTGAAATCAGGGGTTGTTCTCAATGATTGAAAAAATTGAGGGGAAGAGTCCACAATTTTGAAGTCTACTTGCTGTGTTCTAAAAATATTAATTTATATGGTCACCCTATTCAAATTAATCTACCCAAATTCCACGTTTGATACTCAGCCAACAAAAGAGTATTGGATGATTTCAGGTTTTGCTGGGGCACGATTACTGTAGTTACCTTTTGCAAAGTAGTGATGAACTTTGGAATTCAGACACAAAAGAATCCTCTTCATTGTTGATGCCATTGATGAGAGAATTCATTTAGATTACGAAATCAGAATTCACTTTTCAAGTGAGTTTTTCATCATTTTCGTATTTCACTGTCTCATTTCAGAGAAAAGAAAAAAAAAGGAAAAATCGTTCACAGCGTGTTCATGCTGGTATTCGATTTCACAAGATTCGTATAACACGACTGAACTCTTTTTGAAACTCCGGATTCTCGCAAAAATTGAATGGAATAAGTCCTGTAGAGAATGCTTTGCCCAAACGAGTTTCGGCATTTCTATCAACTGAAGGTACAACTGGATCCTTCTAAAACATCAATTATTGAGTATTTAGCACTACGAAAAAATACCTTTTTTGATTTTCTGACCAGCTCATCGAGTTTTTTCGTATGTTTTCTTGTTAAGTGAGTCAATATTCCACTTTCCTTTGTATGTCTCGAGAATTCCAGAGCCACCAAGAACAATAGATGCAGAAAATTGATCGAATTCATTGAGAAATCTGTCGGATCATCAAATTTAGACAGTTTTCTCTCAGATTTGTGCTCATTCATTGTGAAGGATCCGAAGTATTCGTTCAGGACTTCACTCACGGAAATGGAGTGATCAAAGCCAAAAACGTAGAAATTTTGATCCGCAGACGACTTGAACGTCTCTTCCAAAGTGGACTTCTGAAAATGGATGGGAAGATTATTCTTGCAGTTTTTGGCAATAAGTAAAAAGATCATATAAGAAAAGGAAATTTGGAAAACCCTAACTACCTGTCCTTTTGTTGGGTATGTTTAGAATCCACACCCCTTCAATAGAAAGTATATTTTAGAGATGTACTAAGGATCCGATGATCACAGAAGACTGTCCGAGCCTTCTAACTTGGAATATCCGGCACTGTTGAATGAGAAAAAATCCATTTCTCACCGTAATAATCTCGACTTCGTGGAACTCAACTTCAAGGAAATTAACCGAAACTCACATTTGATACTCAGTCAACAAAAGAATATAGGATTTTTGTGCTCTTGGATAACCTTCTTTCTACGACAAGCGTCATACTGTCGTAACATCTCCCTCTGTCGAAGAGATGCTGTGTTGTTGGTCTTATGAACTTCTCGGTCTGCGATTCTAATCCTTCTCAGTGAGTTTGCTGCTGCTCACTGTCATGTTAACAATCTTGTTGTTGCTTGATTGTACTTGTTTTGTCGCTAGTTGTAGTCGGAACTGCACGAATACGTCATCACAATCTTGAATGCCAGTTGTTGAATGAACCGGGTAACTGCTTCGATGCGGTGCTTCACAATCTTGTAGTGTTTTATTTGGATGAAAAGTCACAAGCCTAACAAAAAAAGAGTTAATGTATAAGAATGATATAAGAAGATTTGAAGAGTCCAAACTATCTTTTTTTTTCATTTTCTAAACTTACAATGTGAAAAGATGTTACAAGAATCCTCTTGATTCTTGAGATTCCATTGATGAGAGTATTCATTTGGATTACAAAATCAGAATTCACTTTTCAAGTGAGTTTCTCATCATTTTCGTATTCCACTTCTCATTCAAGAGGAAAGAGAAAAATAGAAAAATCGTTTACAGAATGTTCATTCTGGTGTTCGATTTCACAATCTTGATCGCCAGTTGTTGTGTTCTTCAGACAAAAGCTAAAAAATAATTGAAATTGAAAGTAAGAAGGTTTCACAAAAAAAAGACAATAACCTTACCTGTTTTTTGTTCTTCAACAATGAACTTTTTTCATTCACAGCTCTGTTGGTACTACTTTCGCATTTTCTGAAATATCTGCATTTTTTGTTTTTTTTTCAGAAAATTCTCCGAGAAGAAAAACGAAGGAAATTAGCGAGGATTCGGGAGAACTACAAGAAAAAAGACTGAAAACAGGAAAATGGAAATGTTCCCCCAGAAACGACTTGTGATTGCGTACTGCGCCACAGTTCCCGCAAATGAACATCGGCAGGAGGAACGGCGGAGGAACCAACGCACGGCTGAAACGGCGGCGACAGTAAACAAATCCCCTGCATGTCTAACTTGGTCGTAGAGCTCATCTATTTTAGGCCGCTGCTCCCCCAAAAAACGAAACTTTCAAAACTTACAATTTTCGTGAAAAGTTTGAAGAAAAGAAGAGGATTCTTGAAGTGAGAAATCAAAAAAACTGTATGAAACAAATTTTTTGTTTCAGGACAGTTGCCCAAAACTTGGAGAACAATAAGACGTGCTTTGACCGGAAACTTCTCGGAGAAAGTGGAAAATGTTCGTGCTTGCTCGAAACTATCTCAGCCAAAGCGATGATCAAAAAATACATCTTGGTTTCCAGTAGCATCCGAGTATGGAATGGAAATGTGCCAATTAAATCCTCCTTCAATATTTATAATTTTTTCAAATATTCAATGCATAAATCTCAAAGCAACGAAATAATATTACAAACGCCGTAAAATTGTCTATTGTCAATTTTTTATCTCTGAAAAAATGTTTTTCATGACTTTTTGAAGTTAATTTCTATTGAGAAGTATGTACTCACTTCGTACTTACCTCTATCTTTGAAAAAACCATGAAAGTTAATCTGTTGATTTAATTAAGGTGGCTGCTTCTCAAAAAACGAAAATTTGACAACTTTGCCTTTTCCTGAAAAAGTCAATAAAAAGAGAAATGAAAAATGGTGAGAAATTGAGAAAATCTGCGTGAAACAAATTTTTTGTTTCAAATTGCTTGAGGAAAAAAGTGTCACGGAAGACATTTTTCACGGAACTCGGAAGACTGAAAACGGAACAAATCATTTCTACTTGGAAAACGGGAGACGGAACAGAAAAAATCCACGAATACGGAAGATTTCCGCTCAACACTGCTAGACACTTGTCGAAGGAATTGGAACATTTTCATGTCTGCTCAAAACTAACTCAGCCAAAGTGATAATTGAAAATAATCAAATTTGAAGTGAGTAATCAAGAAAAACTGTGTGAAACAACTTCTTTGTTTCAGATTGCCCGAAACTTGTAGGACAATGAAAAGTGTATTGGCTTATCGAAGAAACTGGAAAATGTATCTGATCGAAGTTATCTCAGTCGAAGCGATATTAATCAGAAAACTCGTCAAAAGTTAGTTTTGAACGCGTACCAGCAACACTTTATTTGTGACCATTTTTACTTGAATAATTGTATTTTTTCAGGTTTTTCGTATTCTGCGCCAAAGTAATAAATTGCAAAATTTCATCGGATGAGACATTTTCAAAAACTTCATGGTAAATCAGGACAACGTCAAGATCGAGCAACGATGACTGTGAGATGTTCCAGTCAAGTGGAAGGCTGTGGAGCCTAAGCAATGGCTGTCGTGAAAATCTTGTGGCCACCAGAGACATAATGAAAAGGATAATTTGAAGTGAGAAATCAAGATGAACTGTGGGAAGCAACTTTTTTGTTTCAGGTTGCCCTTGGAATTGGAGAACTCGGAGAACAATGAATAGTGTCTCGCCCGAACACTTCTCGGAAAAAAAACTAATTAGTGTCTGCTGGAACTTATCTCAATCGAAGCGATAATCGAAAAATACATAAATGGTCAGTTTTTGATTTGTTCCCATCCTCTCTCATCATCTTTACCTCAATAGTTATAGTTTTTCATTTAGTTTTCTCAACCGCACTTTGTATTTTTTTTCGTTAAGTGCCACATTGACCTTTTTTCAAACCCCCCCCCCCCATATTAGCTGGTCTCAAAAAATGTCGACTCCGGTCGAAGGTCCGACGCAAATAGACAACGAGAAATCAAAGCGAAAACACGCGTGCAAACGGCAGCTACAGTAATCTGATTCATTTAGTTGTGCTCTTGTCAAAATAATAAAGTTCCGGCACCTCAAAACGAAGCGGGATTTCGAACGCAGGAAAACGCAGGTTGGCCGCACTTGTTTCGCAATACCGCCGCACGCCGCGCTTTATCGTTTTCCCCCTGTTTCTGTGAACTTTTCGTTCATTTCATCACAAATATCATCCGTTTTATATTTATTTTGAAAAACCTATTTGCCACATCTTATTTGGATTTCGGAAGTTTGTGGACCTTCATCGACGGAATTATCTCTGAATGCTCTATATTATCATTTGTTCATAAGAAGAAGTGCGGTTAGTTAGAAATTGAACAGCGAATTTCTTCTCAGCCGAACTAATTTCAGATGGTGAGCATAGTTCGCTTTTATTGGACCACCTTATTATTATTTTTTTTTTGGACCACCTTATTATACGGCATCGTCCAATATTCAGGCGGACAGCAAAATTTTTTGCGGTTAGTAGGAGGGAGAACAGTTACTTCTTCTCCGCCCAAAATTATTTTTTTCAGGGAATCGAGCAACATCCGACACGTCGCGGTCCACGGGCTCCCGATTTCTTTCGCTAGTTTTTAAGAAAAAGAGAATCAACGTAAAAGTCAAATTTTGGCGTCTTCTCCGGCGTTTCCTCAGATACAGTGTGTTCAGTGGAGCGCACTTGATTTTCATACGGTGCGAGGGGAGAAGCGAGAGCCCGTGGCGGTCAACCCCTTCAAATCAACGTATTCCCCAGCTGGACAGAGAACAACAACGCGATGACACCTCCAATATTCAGACGGACAGCACGAAAATTTTTTTGCGGTTAGTAGGAGGGAGAACAGTTACTTCTTCTCCGCCGACGGGAAAATCAGCTGATTTCGTGTTAGTTTGGAAACAGAACTAGTATTTTCTCCGAAAAATAATTTCAGCCTGTTTACGATCAACTGCTCGTCATCGCCGCCCTCAACGTAAGTAACACGTTGTCGAGTTAGTTTGAAAATGAACTAAATCTGTTTCTCTCCGCCGAACTTTCAGGTTACCGTCGAAGAATGCGAAAAACGAAAAATGAACGATCTTTCGATATAACGATAAAACAAGTGAAATGAAGAGTGCTCGAGAAGGAAATGGAGGCAAAGAAATGAAGAAGATGTCTTTGGTATCTATCTACTTAAAGCTAAAGTAATAGTTCTGTCTGTGTGTGTGCAGCGCTTTCCCCAGAATATTTCCAGAAGGGGATGTCCGATAGGGGCGGTAGTTGGCAAGTGGTCATGAACTACCGAGCGCTTCATTACCGTAGTTTCTCAGGTCAGGATCACTGTAGGACTACGGTAGCTACAGTAACCGAAAAATTCTAAAACGGCCGGCTGACTGCGGAATGGGTCCATTTTTTCTTTAGGAGCACTCTTCTGATTTTTTCTTTGGGAGTACTCTTTGGCGGGAATTCAAAATTTCATTCAAAAGACGTAATGTCTCTTCAACGCGCCGAAGACTCGCCCAGATTTACTGGTTCTTCACTAACAGTCGAAGGTGTCATCATCATCATCAATAATGCGGATGTTCTTTTTGCATTGCACGAACTTCTTCTTCATCTCTTTGGCAGTGACGGAAAAGGGGAAGAGCGTGGTTAGCCAGGGAGTTACAGAGAAAATCGTGCGCTCTGGTTCTCACCTAAAAGAAACAATTTATCGAGTAAAAGGAAAAAAAACCAACAGTTTCAAGCTTGTCATCAGGGTTTCCGAGAGAGCGGAGATAAGCCTTGAATTGCGCCCAGAGGAATCCGATGGGATTCCAGTGACAGTGATAAGGCGGCAATCGAATGATTCTCATTCCAAACATCTCGTCGGCCCAGGCATCAATCTCAAAAACAGTGAAAGCCTCCTTTCCTCTATTCGCATTGACGAAGCTTTTTACACGAATTGAAGAGCTCCAGTTTCGTAGATCGCATGTTCAATAATTAATGATGATGATGGAAATCCTCCATCTGATGGTAATCCTGATGGTAATCCTCCACCTGAAATGAGAAGCTTATTTTAATTATTTTGGCTCACTGGTAGTCACTTGGTTTTCTGCGAATTTTTTCTCCGCCAAACTAATTTCAAACGGTGTCGTCGTCATGAGCATACTTCGCTTTGCATTGGACCATCTTATTGAAATTGAAAATTTTACTGATGAAACAAACGAATTGACGAAAAGCGGAGAAGAGTTTGGAATAATTTATAAATCATCCTCGTCTTCTGAGTTATCATTTTCCATCACCATTCTGATATAATTCTCAATCTCGATGATGTGTTCGTAAGTCCAAGCGATTTGAGGCTCGCTGAGATTTTTGAGCCACTCAGTCGCTTGTCGGACCACTTCCACCTTATCTGTCGTTTTCCCCTGAGCCCGAAGATTACTCTTCAACTGAATCCAAATCAATTCGATTGGGGAAAACTGACAGTGGTACGGTGGCAGCCGAACAACCTCGACTCCAAATGTTGCGGAACACTCGTCGACCTCGTACCTTTTGAGTTCATTCTTGCCGCCTCTTGAATTGATGTAATCTTCAACCTCTGCCCAAATTTCTTCTTTCGCTTTGCTGATAATCACTGCTACTCCCTGCTGCGTCATATAATCTTGTTTCTTCCAGTTCTTAGCCGGAATCTGCAACACCCAAATTTTTTTTGTTTCAGTTCAACATGCAACCATCTGGATCAATGTGTTGTGAATACTGGCGTTGTCGATGACAAGGACTCATAATCAATTCGATTGGATAGAACTGACAATGGTAAGAAGGAAGCCGATTGATCTTGACTTGACTCATATGGTTGTTCTTCTTGAATCGTAGACCAAGTCCAAGAATCACCTGACGGAACATGTTCTCGGAATACGCGCAATACCCCGTCATCGCTCTTGACCCACTCCCACATGCTACCGACGGTCACTCTTTTCCTGTTTGACCACTGCTGGAGGAAATGCTTCCGGATCAAGAACCTCTCGTGTAGAGATAACCTGGAAACTCTTTCTCTGCACACCTCCTTCTTGCACATATTCCACTTTTAGATGAGTTTTTCTGACTGAAGCATAATCGGAATATCAACTTTTTGAACCGGTCGGAACCTTCTCTTGAAGGTGTTGGCACGTGCATGAACATGCTCGATTCCTTGTTCCGAGACATGGCCCCAGCTTCGATGAATTCAGAGATATGGAATGAGATAAGAGCACATCATATGCAACTTTGAAAGAATTGTTGCTTCTGGCTGAGCAGCTTTCAGGTTCTCCATGAACTTATCCAGAATATCGTCGATTTTATCAATTTCTGCATCTGTGTTCCGTTGTTGGCTTTTGTCATTAGCTTTCCAATAAGCATCATTGCTTGTTCCATGTGACCAGTTTGTCTGAAGAATCGGCTGGAAAACTGAGAGTACTCGGATGTTCTCGGCGCGTTGCAGTTTTTGAGATTGGTTTCCAGTCAACTGATGGTACCAAGTTCTCATGTCACAGCTGATCTTTCGAAGAACACCTTTCAAGCGAACTCGTTTCTCTCTTCAATCATATCCTCCCTATCCGACAGAATATTTAGTTTTCCTTGTGTTGTCAGCCTCATTGTGCAATCAATGCACTTTTTGACATCGTCCAAATCCAAGATAAAGGAACACGCGTGATGAACATGATGGTTAAATGTTTCGCAATAAAACATTTCTAGATGAGGAAAACTTTTCGGAGAAGACGAGGCCTCATGTTTCATGTTTCCGCATATACGTAATGATATGGTATGCGATCAGATGCAACTTCGGAAGGATTGTTTGGTATGGAAACGCAGCTTTCATATCATCGAGGAACTCTTTCAGTGTTTCTTCAATTTCTGTGATTTCAGAGTCCTGGTGATAGTGGCTGTTGGAGCAGGACATGATTTTCGCGAGTCGTTTCATCGCTTTTTAGACTGCATCATTGTGTGGAGTGTTTCTTAGCATGTCGAAAATGGAATTGATGTTCTCCTCACAAAGAACTTTGCGAATTTGGTTGCCTTCGAGCTTTTGGCGCTGTCAAAATGAAATCTTGATTCTTTCTGAAATCATGGCCATTGTAGTCATTGCATATCCATGGAGTGTTCATTGCAAATCCATGGGGTGCTCGTAAGTCCAAGCGATTTGGGGCTCGCTGAGGTTCTTGAGCCACTCAATCGCTCGTTGTGGGACCACTTCCACCTTATCTGTCGTTTTCCCCTGAGCCCGAATATGACTCTTCAACTGATTCCAAGTCAGTTCGATTGGGGAAAACTGACAGTGGTACGGTGGCAGCCGAACGATCTTGACTACCAGTGTTGCAGCAAATTCATCCACCTCGTACATCTTGAGGGCGTTTCGGCCACCTCTTGACTTGAAGAAGTCTCCTACTTCCCCCTAAATGTCTTCTTTTGATTTGCTGATAGCCACTTCAACACCTTGTTGTGCCATGTAATCCACAAGATCCCGTTTTTTCCAGTTCTTAGTCGGTTTCCAGTTAATCACCCAACCTTCTGGATTTACATCGGTTGCAGTTATGCGAAGATTTTTGATTTCTGATGTCGCCGTCGCAGTTCACGAACGGATTATAACCGGATTTCTCAAATTCTAATCAATTTTTGTGATTTCATATCAAGCAGATGTCTTTAAACGGAATCTCGTGAATATGGTTAGTCAGAAATTGAGCAGCAAATTCTTCTCGGCCACACGTTTTCCAGATGACTTCATCGTCATTGTTCGTATTCATTTTGGAGTGCCATGCCGATATTGGAGGAATTATGATGGAACAACGAGAAAAGGGAGGATGAAAGGTTCTGTCGTTCAAAGACGTCAAATCACTGAGCATGTTGCAATTTTTATTCATATCAAAAGCCAGCTTGGTAGATTCGCCCCTGTAACAATCGTCGCAAATGTTTCCAAGCTGGCATAAAACTTTCTTGTCGTCAGTGAGAAAACAATGATCACCTACCATATTGTCAAGTGCTACGAAGAGGATAGCAATTTCCCGTAAGCAGTTAGGCGGTGCAATGCTATTGTTCGAAGCTCACAATAAGAAAGATTTTCGAAGAAAAATCGTTTTTAGCTCTGTGCAACAAGATCGATTTCATCCATGATTTCATCTGCATCCTGAAGATCAATGTAGTCGTTGAACAGTTCTCGCGATCTGGAAAAAGGATGATTAGTCACAGAACACCATGCGGAGACTAGATCTGTGTTGAGTGAAGAAGTCTAGTGATCCGAAGACTCGATAGTCTTCAGCAAAGCGGAAAATTGATGATAGAAGATGACACCTCTCCAATAGTTAAAAGTTTTGATTTTTTCCAAAAAGGTTCTCCTTACACGACTAGTGTCTTGAAAGAACCGCTTCTTGCTTTCGACCCAGTGTCAATCCGTCCTCCAGTGATTCATGTTCTTCTCGGAATCATCCAAACATACATCTTCAACTGGCTTCTAGCTCTGAGCAACAAGATTGGTCTCTTCATACGACACTATCCTGACTTTAGCTGATTTTTGCACTAGCCGACACTGTGATTTTTGCAGTTGTTGTTTTGAAGAACAGATGATACTAATACTTTACTCTTTTCAGGCACTCTTCACTCATCATCTACCATCCTCATCGACGCTTCAATAACTTTATCTATTCAAAAATGTGTAAAAACATTGTTTTTTTTTTTGAAAATAAATGACTATTCCCGATAATTGATTTCGTTTTCGATCCACAAAATTGTGAATGCAAAGCAAAAGTTACGATAGTAATACGCGAGAACCCGCGCATCAAAAATTTCTACCGAATTAAAAAATTGGCCGAAGCAACATTTAATTCATCAGATTACTGTAGCAGCCGTTCGCACGTGTTATTTCGCTTCGATTTCGCGTGGACAAACTTTGTGGGATTTTCGCCTAGAGCCGACATTCTCTGAAACTTTTAGAGATAATAAACTTTAACTATTGAAGTATTGCTGTATAGTTCATTTCTTTCCCCAGCTACTCATATAAAATTATTTGCACCCTTTTTTCTTGTTCTCCATAATTCTCATTGAAACCGTATAATTGTCTATTGCCAATATCTTAACTCAGAATGAATGTTTTTTTTAGACTTCTTTGAAAGTTTTTTGTTCCGTCGAAAGAATGTAAATTCGTATTGACCACTACCTTGAAAAAACCGTAAAAGAGTGTTCTTTCTGTTTTCAGCAAATCGTTGGAATAGATTCTGACACATTCGAAACGCTTATGACATTTGTGAGTAACGGTTGCAGCAAAACAAATCCTGGAGTCAGATTGGCAATCTTTCTGAAATATATACAAGAAGGTAAGAGAAATAGTTTGCTGCTTATTACAAAAATAGCAACAATTTAGGTCAATCACAATCAGGAGTAGCTAATGACGTAGGCTCCAAACCCCTTTTCTGTTACGATCTTTGAATTTGTGGTGTAAACACTCCTACTCCCTTATCTAAAGTTGATTTCACGAAACACAAAACTCTGAGAACTCTACAATCCTACATTAGCAATTCAAAAATCAAACGGTAGGTCGAACACTCCATGAATTTGCAATTACTGCAATGGACATGATTTCAGAAAAAATCAAGATTTCATTTTGACAGTGCGAAAAGCTCGGAGGCAACCAACTTCGCAAAATTCTTTGTGAGGAGAACATCAATTCCATTTTTGACATGCTAAGAAACACTCCACAGTCCACATAATATCGCTGCAACACTGGGAGTTAAGATCGAGGAGTCAAGATCGATTACGGTATTGCGTATCGACATTCCGAGAACATGTTCCGTCAGGTGATGCTTGGACTTGATTTACAATTCAAAAAGAACAACCGTATTACGTCTGTGGAGGAGCGGTCAGATGTGACAAGAAGTACAAGGCGGAAGAATATACCGCAAAACTGGGAGTAAAAAACGTTTGGCTTCCACCTTACCATTGTCAGTTCTCTCCAATCGAATTGATTTGGAATCAGTTGGAGAGTCATGTTCGGGCTCAAGGGAAAACGACAGATAAGGTGGAAGTGGTCCGACAACGAGCGATCGAGTGGCTCAAAAACCTCAGCGAGCCCCAAATCGCTTGGACGTATCAACACATCATCAAGATTGAAGAGTCAAGATCGAGTTCGGAAGGATGTTCTTCGAAAGATCGGCTGTGACATGAGAACTTTGTACCAGCCATGTTCATCACGTATGCTCTTTCATCTTGTATTTGGACGATGAACACAGGGAAAACTAAATATTCTGTCGGATATGAAGGATATGATTGAAGAGAGAAAGGAGGAGGTGGAGAACATTGGGGTTCCAGTGAAAATGCAAAGAGAACAGCTAAAATGTGTTCCAAGCTCGAAAACTGCTACGCGCCGAGAACATCAACGCTCTCAAGAAGTACGAAGTGGATGAATTCGCTGCAACACTCGGAGTCAAGATCGTTCAGCTCCTACCTTACTATTGCCAGTTTTACACAATTGAACTGATTTGGAATCAGTTGAAGAGTCATCTTCGGGCTCAGGGGAAAACGACAGACAAGGTGGAATTGGTTGAATAACGAGGATTGAGTGGCTCAAGAACCTCAGCAAGCCCCAAATCGCTTGGACGTATGAATACATCATCAAGATTGAAGATTCTATAAAAACGATGATGGATGATAACAAGTCAGATGAAGAAGATGATAATTGGTCCGTAAAAAGTTATTAAAAGAATTTACTTTTAAGAGTTCAACGATATTCTGGATAGGTTCATGGAGAACCAGAAAGCTGCTCAGCCAGAAGCAACAATTCTACCAAAGTTGTATACGATGTGCTCTCATCTCATTCCATATCTCCGAATTCATCGAAGCTGGGGCCATGTTTTGGAACAAAGAATCGAGCATGTTCATGCACCTGCCAACACCCTCAAGAGAAGGTTCCAACCGATTCGAAAAGTTGAAGAATGTCATTCCGATTTTGCTGTTCATTAGTCGGAAGAACCTATCCGAGAGAGAGTAGAGTGAATATTATCGGCAATGTGCTCAATGCCATGAGGAAAATCAAGGAAAAACGTGGTAAAGATGTGGTCTCTACAACTTTCAACGCACCCATACAAGCAACCGCAACATTTTCCGGTTTTCTTATTCTACCTTTGCGATTTATTATTTATTAATGACAATTTTGCGATGATGAGATGATGTCGATGTGGAAGAAAATCTGATAAAGATAACAATGATAACTTGAAATTGAGAAGGATCAAGAAAATGGTGACAGTAATTAACAATGGCATTCCACATAGGAACAGTGGTTGAAAAGAAATCATTATGACCGAATGAGTTTGAGGCACATGGAACGGTGTTCAGAAGAGCTTAAAGCTTTGAATGAAGAGAGACCGAGGAGGTAAGAGGAACCGGATAAGAAACGATAAAGGAGTCATAAGTGGGCTTCGAGAGGTGATGACGCAAATAGGATAAATTAAGAGAAATGATTCAGTAGTTAAAGGAAGAGAAGGGTATATTACAGCGTTGGAAAGCTAGTTTGAAGAAATAGCAGAGAGGGTGTTCAAATTTATCAGATGAGATGGAAGAGGGAAGTGAACAGGAGAGCCGTACTCGAGAATGGGTAGAATATAGGTTCTGAACAGGAAGGAGTAGAAATAAAGGATTGTTGGATTCAAATGATTTGAGGACTTGCTTAGATTGTAATAGGGCTAGGGCTATAATGGCTAAGGAAATCTCCCGGCTTCTTTCCGTTTTCCGTGTTTTTGTTCTGTTCCGTTTTCCAAGTTCCGTAGAAATTTTTTTGTTCCGTTTTCAGTCTTCTGAATTCCGTGACACTTTTTTCTTCAAGTTTTGAGCAATCTGAAACAAAACGTTGTTTCACACAGACTTTCTCACTTTCTTACTTCAAAACATGTTTCTCTTTTTCATTGAATTTTTCAGGAAAAGGCTGAGTTCCCAAAGTTTCGTATTTTGAGAAGCACCCGTTGTCCGTTGTCCAGAAAATTCTTCAAAATTTGTCCAAAAAATATTCAATTTTTCGAGTTTTTTCTTCAACTTTTAGTTGTCCGTAAGAAATCGCTGTTTGATTGGTTTTCTTGTCTGGACAATTACCACATCAATCCCGAATTCGCTCTCGGTTCCGAAAGCCACCAGTCTCCCTTGTCGTCAAAAACTGAGTATGATAACTCATCTTTCAATTCGTCCGCGTGTACTATCAATCGGTCTTCATAAGATCGGTCATCATTCCAACACTTCTCTCTCCTCTTTCTAATCCGAGAGTTCAAAATACCGAGTAATGCTTCTATTGAGTTGTACTTCTTAGCGATAGAGCTGGAAAAAGGCATTATCAAAAAAACCCGTTCGAGTTATTGAAAAATTTTGGCTCCATCTGACCCAATCTGAGCCTAACCATCTTTCGGCTTTTTTCGCCCGATGATGGGAGAGAACCTCTCATAAAATCATTTTAAAAATGTTAGAACATACCTCCTAGGCAGTGTTGAGCGGAAATTTTCCTTCCTTTTTACGTATTTCGTGGTTTTTTCTGTTCCGTCTTCCGCATTCCGCGTTCCGTGAAAATTATTTTGTTCCATATTCCGTCTTCCGTGTTCCGCAAAAAACTTTCCGTCTTCTGCAATGCTAAATTTTGTTTCCGCTCAACACTGAAACTCACCCCAAAGCACACCAAAGGCGCTGATTGGTCGGCCACGCCCTCGGGCCAATCAACGGCAAGCGCCTCTCCTTACCCTCTCATTTTCTTACTTCAAATAATGTTTCTTTTTTGTATTGACTTTTTCAGGAAAAGGCCAAGACTTCTCCTTAACACCTCTTCGAGTAAGTAATCTTCGGAGTTCTCTCTCCTATGTTGTGCTCCAGCAGATATTGCTTCTCAACTCGAATATTCCCTAGCACTTCTATTGAACCACCACTGATCTACTTTGCCTTCTCAAGCAAGAAAGTAGTGATACAATCAACACCTTCTTCCATTCCTCAGCATCGCTTTCCTAATAGCTCCAGCCGTAGTGGATGGGTCACCAATCTAACTATACAGCGGCGGGACAGTTTTGTTTCTTTGAGGAGCAGCCACCTGAAATAAATCAACGGAAAAACTTCTGCGGTTTTTTTCAAGATAATGGTAAGTACGAAGTGAGTACATTCTTCTTGTAGTTCTCCTGAGTTCTCGCTAATTTCCTCTGTTTTTTTAATGGAGAATTTTCTGGAAAAACCAAAAATACCGATATTTCAGAAAATGCGGAGCAACTTCCTCCAGAGCTGTGAATGAAAAAAGTTCATCGTTGAAGAACAAAAAACAGGTAAATTCATTGTCTTTTTTGTGAAACCTCTTATTTTCAACTTCAGTTTCATTTTAGAATTTTTGTTTGAAGAACAAAACAACTGGCGATCAAGATTGTGAAATCGAACACCAGAATGAACATTCTGTAAACGATTTTTCTATTTTTCTCTTTCCTCTTGAATGAGATAGTGGAATACGAAAATGATGAGAAACTCACTTGGAAAGTGAATTCTGATTCCGTAATCCAAATGAACACTTTCATCAATGGCATCTCAAGAATCAAGAGGATTCTTTTAATATATTTTTTCACATTGCAAGTTTAGAGCAGAAAAATAAAAAGTAGGTTAGACTTTTTAAATCTTCTTATATTATTAACTCATTTTTTGTTAGGCGTGTGACTTTTCATCCAAGTGGAACACTTCAGAACCACTTTTTCAATGAATTCCAAAACTCGTCACTGCTTTACAAAAGGTAACTACAGTAACCATGCCCCAGCGAAGCCTGAAATTATCCCTGTTACAGGCGTAGCTGTATAAATTTTAATTATTGTTTCTCTCTATTGTATTTCGAAAGAACTCAGTGTTTTGTAAGAACACAACAACTGGCGATCAGGATTGTGAAGCACCGCATTGAAGCAATTAAGCATGAACATGTCGTGAAAGATGTTTCCTTCTTTTCTTTTCTCTGAACGGAGACAGCCCCACAACTACTTTCTATTCCATTGAACCACCCCAAGCTTTACTATTCTATTGGACATTCAATAAATGTGTATGAGCAACAACTTGTCTTCTTCGTTCCTCTACAACATCGGATTGCTTGTGCATCATTCTCAGGCTCGGATGGGGAGAAGATCTCACCAATCTCAACGACCTCGAAGGGGGTTTTTGAAAGAAAAAGTTCATTTGAAGAACAAAAACAGGTAATTCTTTGTCTGTTTTGTGGGACTCTCTACTTTTAACTTTCATTTAGCTTTAGTTTGAAGAACACAAAAACTGCCGATAGTGGTCTCCCTAAAAACTGCCGATAGTGGTCCCACTTCTGCTCCCCAGGCTTGCCTAGTGGAATACGAAAATGATGAGAAACTCACTTGGAAAGTGAATTCTGATTCGTATCCAAATTAATTATCTCACCAATGGCTTCTCAAGAATCAAGAGGATTCTTGTAATATCTTTTCACATTGTCAGTTTCAAAAAAAAAATGAAAGGTAGGTTAGACTCTTCGAATCTTCTTATATCATTAACTCTTTTTTTGTTAGGCTTGTGACTATTCATCCAAGTGGAACACAGCAGAACTACTTTCATCTCTGAATTCCAAAGCTCATCAGCGAAACATGAAACTTCTCATCCTATACTTTTTTGTCGGCTAATTATCAAACGTGCAACTTGGGGTAGATTCGTTTAAATAAGGGGACCATATAGATTGATATTTTTAGAACCCAGCAAGTGGACTTCAAAATTGTGGACTCTTCTCCTCAATTTTCATTCATTGAGAACAACCCCTGATTTCAACTCTCATTTCAAGAAGACTTTCTTCTGATACCGTAAATACCCTTATAGACTTGCATGCAATACTACAGGGTGGCTGAAAAGTATTGAGACACGTGTCTTTTGTTGTATTTTCAAAAATAGAGTTTCAACAAAAAAACCAAATTCGTTTTTTGAACAAATGATAGTAATAGAAAAGTTATCAAAGGAGATATTCGAAGTTAGCCTTCAGTTACCAACCGCCAAAACCATCGGCAATTGTTATCAAAAGATCAAGCAGAATCTCCTGAACGTCGTATAGTGTATAACAAGTTGTTTCCAAAATCGGTGTGGACTGGATTGACGTCAAAAGGTTGACTCCCGCTGGTTTTCATTGATAGAAATGTGAAAATCAACTCGGACGTGTACCAAAATTTGGTGATGTTTTACGTCTGTGGGTCACTAGACACTTTGGTCAGCAACATTTCATCCTTCAATAAGACCGCTTTTCTAAGTTTTTAAGATTCAAACAGGTAATCTAGAAGAGTATGAACTTTCTTGAACTAATAAATGTTTGTAGATTCGATGTGATACAGACACGTGGCAATTTTCTTCTTCTCATCCTTAAAATGAGACACATTTCTTGTTCTCTCGGTGGCTCTGTTCATGACTTCATCTTTCACTTCCTTCTTCTCTTCCGATTGGATAATCAACACGAATAAATGGAAAAACCACAGCTTCACACGATAAGACTCGACATTCAGCAAAGAACTTTATTTTGAAATGAAAACGAAGAATGTATGGTCCCGACGGATTGGTATAGACTAGATAAAAGTGGGTTTATTCAAGTAATTAGCTTCCAAAAGAGTTATGTTTAGAGCGAAAATAATTGAAGAAATATCCGAATTGAGCAGATTGCAGACTTTCACTTCAACTCCTCGTATCATTCACTGTATTCCAAAACTTCATTCGTTCATTCCGGCTTGGAATGTCAATCCAGAGAGACGGTATGGTTCGTCGTAATGGACAGCTTCAAAACCTATTTCAAACGGTTTGTAAGACATATACTTTCATCGCAATATTTTAATTTCAGATACAACAATACTGAACAACAATTCCTGTGGAAACTAAAACGATAACTATTTTTTTTCTATTTTTCAATGAAGTTTTCATTTTTCACACCTATTTTTCGTTTGTATTCAAACCGTCACTCTCGGTTCATATTTCCTGTGAAATGTTTTATTACTTCAGCTTTTATTCACTCGTCACTCTTTTTCTTATTCCGAGTAAAGGTTTTACTTTGACATACATTTCAGACACGCTTTAGTATTTTTCAAAAAATCGTTGTATTTTTACTTGTTTAAAAAAAAATGCTAACCTTGAAATTGCAGATGTCAACTGTTCCATTCGATTCGCATTCGAAAATCCCGGTTAAAATCTCCTTCCTTTTTCGAGAATGTAAACCAATCATCTGGAAGACAGGATTAGTTCGAATTGTCGAAGATGGAGCATTGATTCAGTTCAGTGATGATCTGAAAAAACAAGAATGTTTCGAGATTGAGCAGCTGTTCAAAACGAAAATTCCGATTGTTTCGGAGAGAAAACCTTACGTTTTTACGATTCGATTTGATGCGAATCATCCAGGAAATGAGATGTTTGTAGATAAAAAGTGTCAGAAAATGAGGTATTTTGATGAGTTTTTTCGGCTTCTTTTAGAATACAAGACGTTTCGAATCGTTTCATTACATTTTCCGTTTCTGGCGTCGATTTTCGAAAAAAATTTGGGATTTTGAGAAGCTTCGAAAAATTATGCAATCGCGCTCTAACGAACTGACGCAAATCCACGACAGAAAATGAAATTCTTTCTCCTTTTTCTTGTTCCAATCGTTTTTTCGTTTTAAAGTATTGTTTTTCCAAAAAACAACCTAAAATTCAATTAGAACTTATCTTTTTCGTTTTTTTCGTCGACCGCTGCCCCAAAAGTTTGAAAAATGACGCAAATTCGGGTTTGTGTCATTTTCGGGTTTCTGAAAATCGTTGCGCACTTGAAATTGCATCATGTTTTTATTGAACCTTGAGAACTTTATTTTCCAGCCTAAAATCCGTCCAACTCAACTTCAATGACGACGAGATCGCCTATCGCCACGTCATCGAATCAATAAACAATGCGTTCGAAAAATTCGCTGATCGCTTCGGAAACCAGGCGAAACGATTATTGAATAATGATAGTCATTCAAAAGAGAGTATGATAACGGCCAAGAAAACTGAAAAACGGGCGGTCGTATCGGATTATGACGCTCACACGACAAAGGTTAGTTTCTCTGATTCTTCTTTTTTTCAAAGTAATGTTTTCAGCGTACCCGTAGAGACAGTCTGGAGACGTCTCCGGATTCACTGTTCAAGAAGCCCCATGACCCTGATAATAGTGAAACGCCTCCCCTGACGGAATCTGCAGATGGTCGAAGGCATTCAGGATCATCCTGGAGTTCCTCTGGATATTTTTCTGAAGACTCCATTGAGGCTAATCAAACGAATGAGTTGACAGAAAGTCAGTTACAACAACGACAAGAAAAATCAGATATTCAAATGTTTGTAAATCGTATTAAACATTGGATTTTCTGTTTGTTTTCAGAGGAACAACAATATACAATGAAGAAGGACAATTGCAGAACATTGAATGGCGAAATTGTGAATCAAATGGAATTGTGTGATTTGGAATTTGTTTCTGAAACTATAATTCAATTTCAGGATTACCAAGAATCTTCTAAGACTAAGAATGATACTTCTGAATCTTCCGACGATCCGCTTGCCACGTTATGTACAGATTCTCGTTCTGATTCGACAAATGCGATCGACTCGAATTTAGTACAGGAAAACGAGAATCGTCGATCATCTGAAACATTCAAACAGTTTGTTATCACATTTCGTTTCTAGAATACATTTTCTTTTCAGTAAAATAATGCAAAATCCGGAAGTTCAAGTGTCGTATGAGCCATTGCCATTTTATCGATTCGAGCGCCACGACATTCAACTGGTTTTCGATGTGATAAATTACGCGAAGCAATCTATTTTCCAGGGAATTCCCGCATCGAGAATAATTGGCTCGTCGCTCATTGGCTGTGAAGTTGAGCAATCTGATATAATCAATTGTACCATAGAGAATTCGGTAATTACAAATTCGAACATTATCGATGCAGTGGATGCGAGAAACCGTTCTGATAAAATGAAAAAAGGAGATATCTAGCTTGCCGTTTTTCAAATGTTCTATCAAATTTCTATTCTCCTTGTTCCTCCCATAGTATTCGGTTTTGTTGTCATCTCCCCATAGCAGTATTACGTAAGTTTTTCCCCGATTCGCTTGTTTCTGATTCTACCGTTATTATTTTATATTATCTTCTCACGGTTCCCTCCCTTGAGCGATCAATTTCTGTCTTCCTCATACTAACACAGCTTCATTCCTGTCTCAATATCGTCTCCATATTGAAATGTATTATTCAGAACAGATTTTCCCAGATTTTTTATTCGAATTTTCCATGTTTACATCCCAGAGACACCGTTGAGCTCCAGTTCAATGTACTTTTTAAATCATTTTTCTTTTTATATTTCCTTCTCTCTTTGCTTCGTCATAGCAATTTTTTCAATTTTATTCAAATTTCATGAGCTGAAATTCGAAAGGTTGTTTCCCACGATTCTTTTAATGTTTCATCGGGTTGCTTCATAATCGCTTTCAGATTAATCCAACATGAGTGTAAGTCGCTGGTATCTGGCAATCCGGAAAAACAGTTTTTTGAAATTGTGGCTCACTAGCTTCCTCGAAGCGTTCACTTCAAAAAGGAAGACAACGGATTCCAACTGAAGTCGCGTCGTGACATGGTGCATCGGCTAGTCGATTAGCTGAATAGGATGGACACTCTTCTTTCTTCGGAAGTCACAGGCGAATGAATTAAATGTTAGCATTAAGCTTCATGACCCAGTCAATGAAAGTTTTTCAGCCAATATCTCGACAATTCACGTCAACAGCCGCTGCTTCTTATTTTGAATACGTGGTAGCACGAGAGCCTATGTTCAGTATGCCGGAAGTTAATTTAAAAAAAACGAAGATGATGTCCGATTCAAGATCATTCTGAAACAAGCCGACAAAGAGGATTGAAGTTGCATCTATTGGAAACAGTATGTAGAAAACCTAAAATTAAATTAATTTTGAAATAATTAAGGTTAGAGCACGAGCTATCCACTTCCTCGACAGTTTTTCATGTCAAGATGCGCAAGTTTCGACCACGTATGCTCTATGAGGAAGAGATGATGACAACGACTTCAAGCTACTCTACAACGTCGACGGAAATGAAAACATTGACGAAGAAGAAGAAGAGAAGCGAGATTTGTTTATCTGATGAAATTTCTGATCTTTCAGCTGACCAGTCTTTGTTCGGCCGGTGATAATTATTTTGTAGTCAATAAAATGACGCTTTAAAGATCATTTTCTTCATAAAAGAAGTCATTCATTAATCAGTCAATCGATTCAAAATTATCATACAATGAATGGTCTTAGAGAGAATAATGAAGAAATGAGTGATGTAAATATAAAAATTCGAAAATTTTCAGACAAGAAACATTATTAGAATAATGATGAGATATTTGACAAGGAAAAGAGAAGTGGAAAATTCACATGAATAAGTGAGATTTAAAAAACTAAGTTCGTAGAACTTATTTCGTTTTTTTCTGGTTTCATGGGTTTACAAACAACAAAAGCAATCGGGGGAGAAAAGAATCAGGAAGGGATGAGAATGAGTACTAGTACTCTTGCCCATTCCACATTCCACTGTAACCCTGATCGGAGTAGCTCGGCTGACGATCGCGAAACTCTCGTTTTGCCAGTTTATCGGCCTTTATATCCTCGGCAACCATTTTCCCAGGAGCAAAGTTGTCAAGGAAAGCCTGGATGTTAGACGCGTTGAGAGTTTCTGAAAGATTGAATAGAAATGAGAAGAAATTATACCAAAATTACCTTTTTTCTCCGGTTTCTCTGGTTTCACACCACGTCTTTTGCCTTTTGGTTTTGGCTTCTCTTGGTTATTTGAACTAAGTGGTTTCACTGGTACAGTAGTCTGGATATCTGCCGGATCTCTCATTCGTACCAATATCTCACGCTCTTCCTCCCGTTGAATCCGCTCCTTCTGTTTCTGCGCCTCTTCCTGCTCTCTCTTAATCTTCCGGTTCTTTCTTCTCTGCGCATTTCTCAATTTTTTCTTCTCCTCTATCTTCCATTCTTCTCTTAACCTTCTTTCCTGTTCCATCTCAGCCTCATCAGATGGTTCAGGTGCCGGTGGTGGTGGTGGCTCCCAAATTGAGTCCAAAAGATAGTGATCATTCACATTTAGGACGCTCTCCATATCTTTATAAGATACTTCCGATGATTCATAAATTGGCGCTTTTTCTTCTTCCTCATCATCTTCTGGATACGGTACATCGAACATTTCTCGTTTGTCAGTAATTCCCATGAACATATCATTAAACACTATATCATCGTCAGGGAGTTCTTGTTGTATCAATGAAAATGGAGCCGGGGGATTATATATTCCCATTCGTTCCTCGAATTTTTTAGCTGTACAGTAGGAAGGAGACACAGGTTCGATTTCTTTTGATACTGTAAAGCATTCGGATTTCACGGGTTGTCTGAGTATATTCCTTCTGATTTTGATCTTCTTCACTGGATTTTGACACCCATTGCTCATGTTATCATTGTTCACTGGTCTTACGAATATATTCTTTCTCATCGCCTTCTCTGGATTATCATTTTGTTGATAGACTCCAAGATTCATGTTCTCAGGTTTTGCGAATATATTCTTTCTGAATTCGGCAGCCTTATCATCATTTTGACACTGATTATGGTTCATGTTTTCATTGTTTTGTGGGGGGTTCACTGGTCTTGCGAATATTCTCATTCTGACGCTGGTTTGACCGTCATTTTCGGATTGACTGTATGGGTGGTATGATCCGATTTTTTGTGGATCCACAGGTTTTGCGAACATATTCTTTCTGATATTGACCTCTTGATTTTGAGACTGAGGTTGGTACAATCCAAAGTTTTGATTGTTTTGTGGAATATTACTGTAGAGTACGGTATGTGGAGAAGGATTATCCGGATTCTGATTCTCTTTTTGATTAGCTTGTTGGAAGAGTTCGTTTGATGGTATCATGGAGACTCTGAAAAGAAAAAATATTGTGAAGATTTAGAAAATTTTTTCAACGGAAAACGGAGAACGGAATGAAAAAAACGGCGGGAAACGGAATTTTTCAGTGTTTCAAAAAAAAAGAAAAGGAAGTTTTCGTAAAAATTCTTTGCAATTTTGATGAATTCGATAATCTAAAATTTGACATTTCCGGAGCAAAAAACCGTTAAAATTTCGAATCCGGACCCGGAAAACCGGAAAAACATTTTCTCGGAATACGGAAAACGGAATTCCGCACTACTCTGATCTAGTCTCACTGTAGTGCAACCAAGAAGACTGACCTGAGGCCTGAGGGTAAGTTGGAGTTTCCGAATGGAAAATTTTGGATTAATTCCAAGACACAATTTGACTTGAGAAACCTTTTTTTCAGATTTTTTTTTGTTCAAGGGCTGTATTAGAACTGTTTTACAAAAATTCTAGAAAAATAATTTTTGAAAAATTTTCGAAAAAACATCCACATGATCATGAAAAAAACAAAAATTTCAGCGAAAAAAAATTACATTTTCTGAAAGCACCTAAATTTAGCTATCCAACCATATACTTTTGGAAACTCTATATTACCCCCAGGTCATTCCCTAGTGAGAAAAAAAAAGAGAGAAGAAAAATAAGAATAAGAATGAAAGAATGGGTATGTCTGGAATGAGTGAGCGACCAAGACCCTAGATAGGCGGGGCCATAAATGCGCGCGTAATTCGTAGTCTGTCTGGAACACTCTGTCTGGAACAATATGAGTGAACGCGGAGATTTTTGAATAGAGAGTGTGAGTGAGAGGTAGAGTGAGAGAGAAAGAGACAGATAATAAATGGAGACGCTATCCCTAATTAGGAGGGCACTCAACAGAACAACTACACGATATGTTTTGAATCGCAAAGTAGACAGAGTATGAGCTAGATCAGACACATCCAAAAGACATCTAACAGTATATTTAGGTTACAGTTTAAGTGAAAATGAATTAACAGCCTCTAGAGCAGATTCAACGTCTTAGTTACAGTAATCTCAAAAACGAAACCGGAAAAAAACGAGCAATACTCAAAATCACTATGCTCTTTTAACTTTCATTAATTTAGTATCACCTAGTCATAACCAAAAAACTAAACAACATACTGTGAAGGAAGATTTTAATTTACTAATTTTGAAAGTGAAACTGGAATAATATAATATATAACCAAATTCCTAAAATATTCCTAAAAAATCACTAGGCTCTTTCAGCTATTTTATATCTAGTAGCACCTAGTCATAACTCAGAACTTACAGTAAAAGAAGAGATCAAGATCCTATCCAAACGAGGAGAAAAACAGAACCAATGACGCAGACAAAGAATACGACAACGCTGTAAATGTAGAGTCGTCTAGACTGTTTCGCGCGCATCCCCGTATTCGAAAAACAAAGGGTGAATAGAATATGCTCCTGGGATGAGATGGGGCTGGTGTTATTGCACAGTAGAAGAATACCCGCCCGTCAAACGGAAGGAAAAGGAAGGGCAAAATGTCTAGAAATTATTGTTTCCTATGTGAAAGTCAAAAATGAAAATATAAATCAGTATGTCTAAAAACTATATTTTTCTCTGTGATCTAGTTTTTCCTACTTTGGAATTATCTGGGAGGCTTCTCTATTCAATGAGACTATTTGACTACGGTATCACAATAACTCAAACAATAAAAGCTAGTGAGTGACTCTATCTTAGCTGGAGAGCCGCTATCTTACTACCTTAGCTATCTTAGCTAGAAAACTAGGCTACTTGAATGGACAAGACCTCCAAACAAAGAAGACAAAAAGAGACCCATTGGTAAGATAGAGGGAAGAGACTGAAAAGAGAATACCGAGGATGTTCTGTTGTTCCAGTCTAATGGAGAGTGAGAGATGTTATCACACCCAAACCAACCAAGGGAACAGTTTGAGTGACAAGCCACCTGCCCTCTGTAATTATTGTGCTGGAAAGATGTCCTCTGAAACATGTTAGCCATTGTTGAGGGAAACCAATTAAAGATGTGATGGTGTACTGCTCGTCTTGACAATGGATAGTGTTGAGTGAACATCTGTCACACTCTGGCTCTCTTACAGACAAAGGAAACTATAATTACAGAATGATGGCTATGTTCTAGCCGATATGATCTTTTGTGGGTTCCTAAGAGCAGTCCTGAATAGAATGGGTACCGGTTATACCAGACATATACATCCAGTTTCATTCAAACCGCCCTGGCTAGCTATAGTGCTGGCCATAAGTTTATATAAAAACGGCTTTTTCAGTTCAAAATAGTCAACTTTGGGCGTTCGTAGCAAAGTGGGGAAAAGTGGTATTGTTCTAAATTTTTCAAGGCGGTCAGTTAATAGCTGGAATTGCATTTTCTTAGTTGAAAACTTTTCTCTAAAATCATTTCTAAGAGCTACACGGCTCGTTAAAGAGAAAGATGTTGAAATTCATGCTATTTTGCACTGAAATCGAGAAAATCTCAGTAATGTTTTCTTCAACGAGCCGTGTAGCTCTTAGAAATGTATTTAGAAAAAAGTTGTCAACTAATAAAATGCAGATCCAGTTATCAACTGACCACCCTGAAAAATTTAGAATAATACCGCTTTTCCCCACTTTACTACGAACGCCCAAAGTTGACCATTTTGAACTGAAAAGACTAATCCAATAAAAATTTCAAAAAAAGACAAATTTATCCTAAAACACAAGAAAGATTAGACATTTATCAGTTCCCATTCGATTCCCATACAAAAAACCAGAAGCAGTCGGAGAACAAGTAGATCGTGGCGTGTCTCCCATTCTCATTTCTTCTGATATATTTTCCCCTGTTTCCCCAAACGTCGTCCTGATTAACACGTTGTCTGAGGTTGAAAGTAGGCCTGAAATATATCTTTTTAGTATCGAAACTAGAATTTAGCTAACTAGAACTTACGGGTTCTCAACCTCCACTTCTAAAATTCCATCCATAATCTGATCTCTTATCATATCAAAGTGATCGTATAAATCTATTTTGAACTCTTCCAAGTTGCCCAACTTCTCCGTATCTTGCCAAGTTCTCAGGATACTGTTGAGGTCTTCAGAAGTGATATCCTCATTGCTCATCGCTATTTTCTTCGATTCACTCTCCAAAGTACTCTCCATTTTCAACCATTCGCAATGATACATAGTGATTCTTGGGTGAACAAGTGGCTGGTTGTACTCGAAATCCGGGAATTCATTTCGATTGCAATTCAGATGAAGGTGGTCACAAGAGACGCCTCCAAGGAGGAATTCCACGTCTTCAAAAGTTAATTCGTAGCCATCACTGCAACTGATTCTGATTTTCTCAAATCTATTGGTAATTTTCCACACGAGGAAGTTTTCGGATAACAGATTCGCCCTTTGGATCGTGTCGCTCTCCAGAATATAATTGTCCACTTTGATGATTTGAAGGAGATGTTCGGTTAGTTTCGAACACATTTCCATCCTCGAAACATCATCTATTTGTGCACAATCAATGTTCACAATCATTCCATCTTGTGTCGAAGCTATTTTCTCTTTCCCTTTACTCAATTTCAATGATCTCGTAGCGCCATCGGCTCTGTCGTAGGTGATATTGAATCTCATTGGTCTGGCGGAATGAGTGTTCAATGAGATTCTTATCCAGAAGTTTCGAGTGATCTCCCAAAAGAATGTTTCGATCGGAATCTTGAACAGTTTCAGAATATTGTGAATTCGTGTGAATTGTAGAGATAAGGCGATTCTGAAATAGAAAATATTTTCTAGAACTTGAAGGGCTAATCTTACAACTGATGAAATTCCAGTTGTCGAATGATAATTCCGAGGGGAATCAGTGGTAGTTGAAGAAGTGGGAAAGAGGACATGATAGAGAGGTTGAATGATTTGGGGCCGTTCAAAGAGGGTTAGGATTGCAGATATCGATTTTGGCGCTGATGACGTCAGAGACAGACAGATGGCGTGTGTGCAAAATAACAACAGACGGAAGAGGGCAAACAATTTTTATGAAATAATTTTCTAGAATAATTTTTATAAATCACATATCCGTAGAGAACAGTTAGACAATGTGCTAGGTTTCACTTAATACGGTAGCTTTAAAAAAATATAGAAAAATTGTTTTCCAGTAGATTTTAGCGATTTCAGGCCATTTTTAGGGGTCTGGTTCTCCGATATTGAGTTTCTGATCGTTTTGAAAATTCTTGAAAGCTCAGAACAGACATTAATAAAGAACTTTATATTCACACAATTTTCAAAAAAATACCTCATTCTTTTTTTATTAGACAAGTTCTGAGAGACACCCTTTTTCAGCCATTTTAGTACTGAAATTGGGAGAAATTCAGGTGTCTCTAAGAACCCGTAAAATAGAAAAAGTATGAGGTTTTTTTTGAAAATTAAGTGAATATGAAGTTCTTTGTCTGTTCTAAGCTTCCAATAATTTTCAGAACGATCGGAAACCCAAGATCCGAGAGCCAGACTCCTGAAAATGGCCTAAAACCGCTAAGACCAATTGAAAAAACAATTTTTCTATATACTTTTGAACGCTACTATGTCTAATCTAGATTCCGTTTTTCAAAAAATATGTTGAAAAACAACATGCTGTTCGAAATCCTGAGAAAACATAAATTTTACTTTTCCCTCGCTTCTGCCTCTATGGCAATTTTTCAACGTCACGTTTCCTATCCCCACTTCGAACACCTGAGAATCCAGAAATCATGCAAATCAACTTCTCCGAACCCAGATGGCTCATCAACTACTATCATTTCATTGGTGCTCTCTCCCTTCTCTTGAACTCATTTGGCATCTATTTACTCCTTTTCCATGCGACCGGATTGAAAAGTTTCCGTTATTATCTTCTTTTGTTCTTGGTGAGTTTGGATTACTGTATCTTCCTTCAAATGTAGTTTAAGGTCAGTTGCTGTCTAAATGACATTCAAACCACTTATATCTCTCAATTTATCACTTTATACCCTATGATTGCTGGATATTCGGTGGGAGTTTTATCAAGATTCTTTCAGCCTCATACCTTACTAGTGAGTTACTGCCCTCTCAAGCACCGTAATCCGTCTTCCAGACTTTTTGCGTAGTGTTCGCAGTCATTCAAATGGAATGTCTTCTTTTATGCTTCGAAAAGAAACACCAGGCTCTCGCTCGCATTTTCGATATCCATGTGCTCCCTAAATTCATCAGAATCTTTTTATATACCTCATGGATCGTGAATCCCTTCATTTTCTTCGTATGGTTCTTCACTCTATCTCTTCCAGAAGATCAGAAATACAATTACATCATGAAGAATGCTCCGGATCTTATCCAAGATTTTATGGAGCTCCCTAATTTCGATATCTACGTTGAAGACACTAGCTTCACTTTGTTTTTCATTGGTGTCATTCTTGCTGGAATTCTTCTGAACGTCCTTTTTGTATCCTGTGCGTATGATATATTTCAGTTGATGGCTGTAATTAAACTCCAAATCTCTCCAAAAAGATATCAGCAGCATCGAGAGGCAGTAATTAGTTTGATGGTTCAATTCGGAACTTCTACTATCTGCTTCATCCCTCCGTTCTTCCTCGCAATCATCACAATGACTCATATAGGAGGGGCTCAAAGTAAGTGATCTCCTGCTCTCTCAATAATTTCTTCAAGTTCAGTTCTAATCGAAATAATAACATCTTGGTATGTCAGTCACTCCTCTGTCAATATGCTCTGCCTACTATACTTCTTCCCACCCTTCCGCTCTTTTCTTCTAGACGCTTTCAAAAAGTGTGTGTTATTTGTGATCTTTGTTAAAATTTCCATTTCAGAACAAAGATAATTTCACCTGCCGCTGTTTCCGTTTCTTGGTTCTGACTTTATTAATCTAGGATTTCTGGTTCTACGAGCTTGAAACTACATATGTAACTAGTTTTTGAAGATGAACTTTTCAAAAACTTATTCTACGTCGCGCGATATTGCTCACATTTTTTAGACATCTCAATTAGAACCGTTTTTAATTTTTCCGTCATTCAAAAATCAGTTTTCAAAAAGTAGATACCAAATTTCTAAAAAATTCATAAATCATTTTTTTTCCTCTTACAAGGGACGTTACTTTCCATATGCTTTCAGAATTTTCTATAAATTTGACCAGGGATAGTTTAGACCCGTGTATAGAGATCCTCGAAGTCTCCAGGTGCACAACTCCCGAAAAAGCCCAAAAATTGATGCTCAAAATATGGGCTCAAATCGGCTATTTTCAGGCGCAGTTTCCTCTTGACCTCTTTTCTCTATACACAGGCAAAGCGCCACATTCGAATATCAGGCGAAGCGCAGGCGAGCGAGCGCTAACATGCGAAGAAAATGCGAAGAGCATGCGAAGAAGCGCCAAATGCGAAACGTAGGTGAAAAAAATGTGATCAAAATTAGTTGAAAAACACAGCATTCGAAGAGCATGCGTGTAACATGTCTACTGGCGCTCGAAAACCGGAGTAGGTGAAAAAAAATGCGAAGAACCGCTAACATGCGAAAAACAGGCGAAGAACATGCGAATGGGAAAATGGTACTTCGATGAGGAGATAATGTCAAATGAATTTATTCCGTCTTATGAGTAGTTTTTGGTTGGATTCTAGACTTTTTTATGAAAAAGGGAGCAGAAGCGCTAACAGGCGTAGATTAGCCTACGGACAGGCCGCTAACATGCGAAAGGCATTCGAAGATGAGGACTCAGAACTGGAATCACCTTCGTTTCTCAAGACAAACTGAGTTTACTGAGTTTTCTAATTTCACGTTTATATTGAAAAGAACTTTGGAGGTGACCCCAATGTGAAACACAACACTAAAAATTTGAAGTAAGAGAGCTGAATTGACAATCTGAAAGTGTGGGAAAAGGAAAGAGAACAATGAAAATGTTAAATAGATCAATGAAAACTTCATTTTAGGTTTCATTTATATTTCTGCCTAGTGACAGACGAAAATAATTGGGAAAAACTTGTGTCAATGGTTGAAGTTATCAGTACAAAAAAGAAACAATGAACGCTTCATAGGCATGCAGGTCAACGGGTCAACGGGGCAGTCGGGGAGACTGACACGTCAGCACTGCCACGTGGCCTTCTAGAACTTCGTAATTGATTCGATCAATTTATTCTGTCATTTTTTAGTCATTTGTTAAACTTTTTTCATATTTTTTCTTCTTTTTTATTGAAATTTCAGGCTTGCTTTATCTATTTTCTAATTATTGTCATGCCACGAAGCAAACGTCGCTATTACGCACCACTAATTCCATCATCTGATTCATTTTCTGAAGATAATAGCTCTTCTGAACTGGATAATCATGATGAAATCTCAGGAGATGAATCGGTACAATGGGATCATTTTGACAACGATGAGAACAATCAAAATGAAGAACGTTCAGGTGAGCCTTATTGACTATACTTTTACTTGAATCTAATCACTTCAGATTTATTCCGCGAGTTACATGAAGCTTCTGATGAAGTGATTACATTCCTGGGATCCGCATGTCTTGCCCGATCAAGTGACTCAGGTGAAAAACACAGTTATCCGTTTTTTAACTGATGACTTTCAGATTTCCGTCGTTTCCTATCTTCTCATGATGAAGCATTTCGTTCCAGCGCAGAAAGACTTTGGAAGAACGAATCGACTCACATAAACAAACACTATATATGTAATGGTTGTGGGAACGAAATGAGACGATCAGAGAAGTGGTTAGTAGATTAACAATCGTTCATATTCATATGATTTGTTCAGTTGTGGACCAATAATATGCTATTTGCGAACGGGAGTCCTAGAACAACTGAAAGACATAGTCAATCATCATATGGCTCAACTCCTTGAAATCAGAAGGAAGTTGAGATCTGGAGAAGAGATGAACCACAACCTCACTGGTTCCTATCTAAGGAAATTATGGGAATCTGAGAAAAAAGACATTCTTCATTTATCTCTTGTAGCAAGCCTCGATGGCGTCAGTTTGAGTGGGAATACCAGGTAAATTCATCATAGCTAACTTGGTCAACAAGAATAATTGCAGTCAGAAAATTTGGCCCATAACTCTTCTCTTAGTGGATATTCCAACTGCTCAGATGCAAAGAGCAAGTAATTTGGCGATTCATGGACTGGCTGAAGGGCCGGTGAATCCATCGACCTTCTTCTACAATACAGTTGTGCCGATGATTTATGCTGACATCGAAGGCCACACCATCGAAAGAGGAGAGATGAAAATGAAATTTTTCATCAGCACATGGATAGGCGATCAGCCTGTGAGTGTAGACTTCTAGAATTGTCAAATTTCTTGATTTTAGGCCAAGAGAGCATTGTTTGGAATGAAAGGTTGTAACTCAGAAGGCTCCTGTTTTTTCGGCGAATGTACGGGAACATTTCACAAACGTATGGGCCACTCGCGAGAATTAACAAGACCAGATGAGATGACAGAAGAGGATGCGAGAAATGGAAGGAATGGTTTTGGACCAGTTACTCCAAAAATAATCGAATTTTTGTATCCGTACGATACTCTAATCGATCTACTACACAACGCTTCGGAAGGCATTTTCCCGGTTCTGATGAATGGTGAGTATTACGAATTATAGAAAAAGTTGGTTGAGTATTAACACTGTAAAATCTTTCAGAAATGTTAGGAACTAACAGAAACATTGAGCCCAGATCTGATCTGTTCTCAAACGATTGCACTCTCCAACAAAAATTATGCCAGGATGTAGTTGTACCTCAGCAATTCCAAGTTTCGAGAATGTCTAACGGTTCGGAGAAGCTTACTGTATCAGCAATCAGACACACTATATTCTAAAGAAACTTTTTCAGTTTTTTCGAATTTCGTTCGGCTTGGCAGCTCTCGTGAACCCCACTTTGAAACCGGAAGCACGTTTAGTGATTGCTTCGTTGATGCTTATCACCAATCAGCTATATACAGATGCTCCAATGCCTGATTGCTTCCACTCACATCTAACTGGAGCTGCCCGTTGGTTTTTGGAGAAAGCGTCGCCTACTTATATGAGTACAAAAGCACACGTAAGATATACATTATGTGATTGAGAAATTAGATTTCTTCAGGAGTTACTTTCGCATCTTCCCAGTGTCATAACCAAGTTCGGAAACATCGCAACCCTTTCCACTTTCTCATTCGAACACTACTACAAGTACTGCTTGAAAGGCTTCAATCCTCAAAAAACCAACGGATTCACAAGCGCAGCAATCTCAAGGTTTCAGTTTTTTGTACATTTCCATTCAAAGTTTTTTTAAATCTCAGAGTGATCCTCCACTCGTCTGTTCGAAGAGAAATAGAGCTTCGTTCTGCTTGCAACCCCTCTCCATCTGTGATTCGTTTCTTGAAAGAGACTCCCTCCCTAAGCGTTCACCGCACAACATGGAAAGACCCAATTGTTCAACTAGATCGAGAACACGATTCGGACGAAATCCACGAATATGAACTCTTTGGGACGTTGAACTTATCAATCGGTCGGCTCAAATCGTATTATGTTCAGAAAAATACAAAAGATGACGTCTTCTTTGCTTCTACTGCATCTGGTGGACACGTTTGTTTTCGATTTTTAGCAGCGTGTGTCAAAGGATCAAGCGTAAAAGTGTACGCTCAAAGAGTGAGATCTGTCTGCCCGGCTTTCGAGTCGATCAGGAAAGAATCCTACGAATTGGCTCACCCAGCGAATCAATACTCCTACAACGTCATGACCAAACTTTGGAGATATGGAGGAATAGTAGATGGAACATTAACGGATGAGAGAGAACTCCTAGAGACGTCTGCGATCAAAGGGGTTGGAGCGTACTTGCAGAACGGCGACTCGACCATCTATTTGCAAGTAAACGGAGCTTGTATTCATCATTGACACGATTCAATCATTTCTTATCAAGTTTACTCGTGTTAATTCGTTTCCATTTATCGAAAACTTGTTTGTTTTCACAAATAAAGAGCTAAAGAGATAGAAACTCTATTGCGTTGGCCTACACATGAAGGAGCGACGACACTCCGTATGAACGCTTGCACCCCTTTTAGCTGCTGGTGGAATTACGAAATTTCTCTCTATTTCACACAGTTTTCCGAACGTTTTATCGTATTTTCAATTGAAAATAAGATTGCACAGACAGGAAATAATTCTGGAACGTGCTGTCACAATGTTCTTCCCCAGAAAACTTGTTAAAATGTCGTTTTTCTTCCAGAATGCGCCCGTCTATCAGCAGAGACACTCCGACCACTGCCGTTGGCAAAACCGGGAAGAAACCGACGAAACTGGAAGAAGTGAGTTGCATTTGATTTTTCTAAGCAAAAACTATTTGCAGAGGCTGAAATATTACGGAAATTCATCGGAAAATAGGATGAATCGGATGGAAATGTGTTCTTCATCTTCAAAAAAAGTAGGTTAGCGTAAATACTCACTTCATTCATCATTACAATTTTAGAACTCTGATTCCTGGGAGACTAATTCAACAAAGAATCGTGGAAACTTGAAATATTCATCTCGAAAATCCAGAGATTCTGATTCGGAATTGTCCGATTACCTGGAAGTTCGAGGCAAAGAGAGCTACAACAGTCGACGACATGAACGAGGTAGCCGTCGAAGATTTTTGAGTAGCAGTAGTGACTCGATGGTCAACGGGGAAGTTCTCGACACTTCCAGTCATCTCTCGGTAAGATGATAGTTGATTCAACATAATTAATCCAGTTTTAGGCTCCGATGACCTCGTCCAAATATCAACTTCAGTCAAATACGGCTGTCAGTGATTTCAACAGACGCGATTCTTCTGATGAATCCATGCACACAATGAAAAAACGATCTTCTGAAAGCGGAGAATGGATGGTTTCTGAACTGATGAAAAACAAGTGTTTTGATGAGCGAACAGGAGTTCTCTTGAGTAAAAACAATTGTCTGGTGAGGTTCTTGCAGCGTAACGAATGAAACCTCGCATGTTTTCCAGACAAATTTGAAAACAGCGATGAAATCAAAGAAACCGGCAGACTTCTATGAAGTCTTAAAAATGAAAAATCGTTGCCAACCTGGATCTGTTCTAGAAGAGCTCGTTCTTCAGACAAGTTTTTGTTTATACACTTTAGGAAGACAGCAAAGAGGTAAAGAACTTGAAGAACACGCAGCAGTGAGTTTCCAATTTAGAGCACAGTTTAGAATCAATATTTGTTCAGAAGGCAGCCCACCCATTCAATCTTCTCGACGCCAAAACAAGAGACGAACCCGTTCAACTCCCCGGAGGCCAAAAAATTTTGATTTCGTCTCTCCTCACTTCTGCCATGTGCTCGGGATTCACTGGTAAAAGTGCCATCGAGAAGTGCATCGGATCAATTCTGAGAGAAGTATAGTTTCTTCTCGAATTCCACGGGAAATGTATTTTTCAGATCGAAAAACTGGATAAGTTTTTTATCGTCTACTCCGTGCCCAAAAGTTGTCGGAACTCAAAGTATCCATTGATAAGTCAAGATTTTTTCGAAAAGTTTGCTGGTAAGATTCGCTTCGGATCACGAAGAATTCAACAAGTTCTTTGCAGTTGTGATAAAAGATGGATTCAGTTTGGAAGACACAGATTTGACCAATATCGCTAACCTCGTCAAGGATTCTATGACAAACTTCATGTATTTAAATTTCCCTATCGTGCACATTCAAATATACTTTCTGTTTCAGTGGACGCCGCCGTGGTAAAAACAAAGAAAAGTCAGCGGAACTTTTTGAGGAATTTCAAAGACTGCACGGCTTTCCACAGAAAATGAACTCAGTCGAACCGATTTGTGATGAAAATCAAATTGATCCAGTTGAAGAAGCGTCGCCACTTGCGGAGGAAGTGACCGTGCCGGTGAAAAGAACGACTAGAAAAAGGAAAAATCAGGTTTAATGCCGCCGTTACTCCCACCGGTTTTTTTTCTAATTAAGTTCGTTTGTTTTACTTACCCATCATTCTAATTGTTTTCTTTCTCACATATTCTGTTGTTTCCCCCTTGTTCTCTCATTTTCTGTTGTTACTTTTTTTCACTTTTCGACTGTAAATTTCGAATTTTCCCAATAGATAAACATATAGAAGCTTTACAAACGTGTTTCGGTATTATTTTCATGAAAGAGTAAAGCAAGTAAGGTTGGGTCGAAATGCAGGGAAAATGCAACGATGCTCCGAAATTCCGCTTGCGCGGCGTTTAAAAATAAAATTTTTTTTGTCATTTCAGCCCATTTTTCTTCGTTTTTCGTTGTTTTTCTATTACTTTCTTGATTTTTCTTTGTCAAAATAGTTTTAAAAAATTATTCTGCATATGTGAAAAGTAATTTTACACTATTTCTACGAGTGATTAGCAAAAAAACGCTTTTTTGGGAAATTTCAACAGATTTACGATTTCTTGTTCGAAGCATCCTCACTTTTCGAGCAAAAACGCTGTTCTTTTGTTTTAAAAAGTTTTCGTGCTTTGAATACTCTTTTATCCTTTGTTTTTCAAAAAAAACATCAGATAGTTGTTTTCAGGTTTACTCAAACACGATTTCGGAGGTGATGAAACCGCTCAAGTCGCCGCCAGAGACTCATCTAACGGCACACTAATCTACAGAAGGTAATAAAAACGCATCATATTCTAATCTAATTTGTTGTTTTCAGAAAACCGCCGCAAGGAAAAACCAAGATCGACAAGCTTCCGCACGGAAATTGTCAATGGTAAAAGACAAATTCAATGCCACTCAATCTCATTAATTCATTTCCAGAAAGGAGATCTTCGTGGCGACGACTCATCAGTGAAAGACAGGGAGCCAGCGGCTCATCAAAAGGAACAATAGTCTACAGAAGGTATGAAAAATGAGTAACATCATCTCAGCTTATTACTTTTTTCAGGAGACCGCCGCCACGAGACAGAGCGAGAAGACGATAAGCCTCCCGACGGAATTTCAGCCTTTGTCACTGGTAAGAGATATTTTTCTATAAAACTCAATCTCATAAACGCATTTTCAGAAAGGACATCTTCGTAGCGACGACTCATCAGTGAACGACAGACCGCCCCCACCAAACAGAGCGAGAAACCGATAAGCCTCTCGACGGAATTTCAGCCTTTGTCACTGGTAAGAGATATTTTTCTATAAAACTCAATCTCATAAACGCATTTTCAGAAAGGACATCTTTGTGTCGACGACTCGTCGGTGAGCTGTGAACAACAAGGAGCCTATCAACAGTGAACGAAAGATGAATAACAGCCGGGAGCAGATTCCAAGGAGTGAATTATATAAATTTTCTCTGCCATTTTCTGTTGTTCCCCCTATTTTTCCCACTTTTCGATTGTAAATTTCGAATTTTTCTAATAGATAAACCTATAATACCGTTCAAAACGTGTTTTGCTATTGTTTTTATGAGAAAGTAAAGCGAGTAAGGAGGGGTCCAAATGCAGGGAAAATGCCGCCCGTAGGCTACGGTCAGACCGCCAACATTCGAAGAGCAGACCGCCAGCAGGCCGCTGACTTTTCTTTGTTTTTACCACGGCGGCGTCCACTGAAACAGAAAGTATATTTGAATGTGCACGATAGGGAAATTTAAATACATGAAGTTTGTCATAGAATCCTTGACGAGGTTAGCGATATTGGTCAAATCTGTGTCTTCCAAACTGAATCCATCTTTTATCACAACTGCAAAGAACTTGTTGAATTCTTCGTGATCCGAAGCGAATCTTACCAGCAAACTTTTCGAAAAAATCTTGACTTATCAATGGATACTTTGAGTTCCGACAACTTTTGGGCACGGAGTAGACGATAAAAAACTTATCCAGTTTTTCGATCTGAAAAATACATTTCCCGTGGAATTCGAGAAGAAACTATACTTCTCTCAGAATTGATCCGATGCACTTCTCGATGGCACTTTTACCAGTGAATCCCGAGCACATGGCAGAAGTGAGGAGAGACGAAATCAAAATTTTTTGGCCTCCGGGGAGTTGAACGGGTTCGTCTCTTGTTTTGGCGTCGAGAAGATTGAATGGGTGGGCTGCCTTCTGAACAAATATTGATTCTAAACTGTGCTCTAAATTGGAAACTCACTGCTGCGTGTTCTTCAAGTTCTTTACCTCTTTGCTGTCTTCCTAAAGTGTATAAACAAAAACTTGTCTGAAGAACGAGCTCTTCTAGAACAGATCCAGGTTGGCAACGATTTTTCATTTTAAGACTTCATAGAAGTCTGCCGGTTTCTTTGATTTCATCGCTGTTTTCAAATTTGTCTGGAAAACATGCGAGGTTTCATTCGTTACGCTGCAAGAACCTCACCAGACAATTGTTTTTACTCAAGAGAACTCCTGTTCGCTCATCAAAACACTTGTTTTTCATCAGTTCAGAAACCATCCATTCTCCGCTTTCAGAAGATCGTTTTTTCATTGTGTGCATGGATTCATCAGAAGAATCGCGTCTGTTGAAATCACTGACAGCCGTATTTGACTGAAGTTGATATTTGGACGAGGTCATCGGAGCCTAAAACTGGATTAATTATGTTGAATCAACTATCATCTTACCGAGAGATGACTGGAAGTGTCGAGAACTTCCCCGTTGACCATCGAGTCACTACTGCTACTCAAAAATCTTCGACGGCTACCTCGTTCATGTCGTCGACTGTTGTAGCTCTCTTTGCCTCGAACTTCCAGGTAATCGGACAATTCCGAATCAGAATCTCTGGATTTTCGAGATGAATATTTCAAGTTTCCACGATTCTTTGTTGAATTAGTCTCCCAGGAATCAGAGTTCTAAAATTGTAATGATGAATGAAGTGAGTATTTACGCTAACCTACTTTTTTTGAAGATGAAGAACACATTTCCATCCGATTCATCCTATTTTCCGATGAATTTCCGTAATATTTCAGCCTCTGCAAATAGTTTTTTGCTTAGAAAAATCAAATGCAACTCACTTCTTCCAGTTTCGTCGGTTTCTTCCCGGTTTTGCCAACGGCAGTGGTCGGAGTGTCTCTGCTGATAGACGGGCGCATTCTGGAAGAAAAACGACATTTTAACAAGTTTTCTGGGGAAGAACATTGTGACAGCACGTTCCAGAATTATTTCCTGTCTGTGCAATCTTATTTTCAATTGAAAATACGATAAAACGTTCGGAAAACTGTGTGAAATAGAGAGAAATTTCGTAATTCCACCAGCAGCTAAAAGGGGTGCAAGCGTTCATACGGAGTGTCGTCGCTCCTTCATGTGTAGGCCAACGCAATAGAGTTTCTATCTCTTTAGCTCTTTATTTGTGAAAACAAACAAGTTTTCGATAAATGGAAACGAATTAACACGAGTAAACTTGATAAGAAATGATTGAATCGTGTCAATGATGAATACAAGCTCCGTTTACTTGCAAATAGATGGTCGAGTCGCCGTTCTGCAAGTACGCTCCAACCCCTTTGATCGCAGACGTCTCTAGGAGTTCTCTCTCATCCGTTAATGTTCCATCTACTATTCCTCCATATCTCCAAAGTTTGGTCATGACGTTGTAGGAGTATTGATTCGCTGGGTGAGCCAATTCGTAGGATTCTTTCCTGATCGACTCGAAAGCCGGGCAGACAGATCTCACTCTTTGAGCGTACACTTTTACGCTTGATCCTTTGACACACGCTGCTAAAAATCGAAAACAAACGTGTCCACCAGATGCAGTAGAAGCAAAGAAGACGTCATCTTTTGTATTTTTCTGAACATAATACGATTTGAGCCGACCGATTGATAAGTTCAACGTCCCAAAGAGTTCATATTCGTGGATTTCGTCCGAATCGTGTTCTCGATCTAGTTGAACAATTGGGTCTTTCCATGTTGTGCGGTGAACGCTTAGGGAGGAGTCTCTTTCAAGAAACGAATCACAGATGGAGAGGGGTTGCAAGCAGAACGAAGCTCTATTTCTCTTCGAACAGACGAGTGGAGGATCACTCTGAGATTTAAAAAAACTTTGAATGGAAATGTACAAAAACTGAAACCTTGAGATTGCTGCGCTTGTGAATCCGTTGGTTTTGAGGATTGAAGCCTTTCAAGCAGTACTTGTAGTAGTGTTCGAATGAGAAAGTGGAAAGGGTTGCGATGTTTCCGAACTTGGTTATGACACTGGGAAGATGCGAAAGTAACTCCTGAAGAAATCTAATTTCTCAATCACATAATGTATATCTTACGTGTGCTTTTGTACTCATATAAGTAGGCGACGCTTTCTCCAAAAACCAACGGGCAGCTCCAGTTAGATGTGAGTGGAAGCAATCAGGCATTGGAGCATCTGTATATAGCTGATTGGTGATAAGCATCAACGAAGCAATCACTAAACGTGCTTCCGGTTTCAAAGTGGGGTTCACGAGAGCTGCCAAGCCGAACGAAAATTCGAAAAAACTGAAAAGTTTCTTTAGAATATAGTGTGTCTGATTGCTGATACAGTAAGCTTCTCCGAACCGTTAGACATTCTCGAAACTTGGAATTGCTGAGGTACAACTACATCCTGGCATAATTTTTGTTGGAGAGTGCAATCGTTTGAGAACAGATCAGATCTGGGCTCAATGTTTCTGTTAGTTCCTAACATTTCTGAAAGATTTTACAGTGTTAATACTCAACCAACTTTTTCTATAATTCGTAATACTCACCATTCATCAGAACCGGGAAAATGCCTTCCGAAGCGTTGTGTAGTAGATCGATTAGAGTATCGTACGGATACAAAAATTCGATTATTTTTGGAGTAACTGGTCCAAAACCATTCCTTCCATTTCTCGCATCCTCTTCTGTCATCTCATCTGGTCTTGTTAATTCTCGCGAGTGGCCCATACGTTTGTGAAATGTTCCCGTACATTCGCCGAAAAACAGGAGCCTTCTGAGTTACAACCTTTCATTCCAAACAATGCTCTCTTGGCCTAAAATCAAGAAATTTGACAATTCTAGAAGTCTACACTCACAGGCTGATCGCCTATCCATGTGCTGATGAAAAATTTCATTTTCATCTCTCCTCTTTCGATGGTGTGGCCTTCGATGTCAGCATAAATCATCGGCACAACTGTATTGTAGAAGAAGGTCGATGGATTCACCGGCCCTTCAGCCAGTCCATGAATCGCCAAATTACTTGCTCTTTGCATCTGAGCAGTTGGAATATCCACTAAGAGAAGAGTTATGGGCCAAATTTTCTGACTGCAATTATTCTTGTTGACCAAGTTAGCTATGATGAATTTACCTGGTATTCCCACTCAAACTGACGCCATCGAGGCTTGCTACAAGAGATAAATGAAGAATGTCTTTTTTCTCAGATTCCCATAATTTCCTTAGATAGGAACCAGTGAGGTTGTGGTTCATCTCTTCTCCAGATCTCAACTTCCTTCTGATTTCAAGGAGTTGAGCCATATGATGATTGACTATGTCTTTCAGTTGTTCTAGGACTCCCGTTCGCAAATAGCATATTATTGGTCCACAACTGAACAAATCATATGAATATGAACGATTGTTAATCTACTAACCACTTCTCTGATCGTCTCATTTCGTTCCCACAACCATTACATATATAGTGTTTGTTTATGTGAGTCGATTCGTTCTTCCAAAGTCTTTCTGCGCTGGAACGAAATGCTTCATCATGAGAAGATAGGAAACGACGGAAATCTGAAAGTCATCAGTTAAAAACGGATAACTGTGTTTTTCACCTGAGTCACTTGATCGGGCAAGACATGCGGATCCCAGGAATGTAATCACTTCATCAGAAGCTTCATGTAACTCGCGGAATAAATCTGAAGTGATTAGATTCAAGTAAAAGTATAGTCAATAAGGCTCACCTGAACGTTCTTCATTTTGATTGTTCTCATCGTTGTCAAAATGATCCCATTGTACCGATTCATCTCCTGAGATTTCATCATGATTATCCAGTTCAGAAGAGCTATTATCTTCAGAAAATGAATCAGATGATGGAATTAGTGGTGCGTAATAGCGACGTTTGCTTCGTGGCATGACAATAATTAGAAAATAGATAAAGCAAGCCTGAAATTTCAATAAAAAAGAAGAAAAAATATGAAAAAAGTTTAACAAATGACTAAAAATGACAGAATAAATTGATCGAATCAATTACGAAGTTCTAGAAGGCCACGTGGCAGTGCTGACGTGTCAGTCTCCCCGACTGCCCCGTTGACCCGTTGACCTGCATGCCTATGAAGCGTTCATTGTTTCTTTTTTGTACTGATAACTTCAACCATTGACACAAGTTTTTCCCAATTATTTTCGTCTGTCACTAGGCAGAAATATAAATGAAACCTAAAATGAAGTTTTCATTGATCTATTTAACATTTTCATTGTTCTCTTTCCTTTTCCCACACTTTCAGATTGTCAATTCAGCTCTCTTACTTCAAATTTTTAGTGTTGTGTTTCACATTGGGGTCACCTCCAAAGTTCTTTTCAATATAAACGTGAAATTAGAAAACTCAGTAAAACTCAGTTTGTCTTGAGAAACGAAGGTGATTCCAGTTCTGAGTCCTCATCTTCGAATGCCTTTCGCATGTTAGCGGCCTGTCCGTAGGCTAATCTACGCCTGTTAGCGCTTCTGCTCCCTTTTTCATAAAAAGTCTAGAATCCAACCAAAACTACTCATAAGACGGAATAAATTCATTTGACATTATCTCCTCATCGAAGTACCATTTTCCCATTCGCATGTTCTTCGCCTGTTTTTCGCATGTTAGCGGTTCTTCGCATTTTTTTCACCTACTCCGGTTTTCGAGCGCCAGTAGACATGTTACACGCATGCTCTTCGAATGCTGTGTTTTTCAACTAATTTTGATCACATTTTTTCACCTACGTTTCGCATTTGGCGCTTCTTCGCATGCTCTTCGCATTTTCTTCGCATGTTAGCGCTCGCTCGCCTGCGCTTCGCCTGATATTCGAATGTGGCGCTTTGCCTGTGTATAGAGAAAAGAGGTCAAGAGGAAACTGCGCCTGAAAATAGCCGATTTGAGCCCATATTTTGAGCATCAATTTTTGGGCTTTTTCGGGAGTTGTGCACCTGGAGACTTCGAGGATCTCTATACACGGGTCTAAACTATCCCTGGTCAAATTTTTAGAAAATTCTGAAAGCATATGGAAAGTAACGTCCCTTGTTAGCCTCTATGCTAATTTGTCAATGTCACGTTTCTTGTTCCTGCTTCGAACACCTGAAAATCCAATTGCATCTGTCCCCTAAAAACTCATTACCTGATCATTTCCTTAAACCATGCAAATCAACTTCTCCGAACCCAGATGGCTCATCAACTATTATCATTTCATTGGTGCTCTGTCCCTTCTCTTGAACTCATTCGGCATCTATCTACTCCTTTTTCATGCGACCAAATTGAAAAGTTTTCGATATTATCTTCTTTTGTTTTTGGTTTGTTTCGGAATTACTGTATCCTCCTTTAAATGTAGTTTAAGGTCAGTTGCTGTCTAAATGATATTCAAGTCACCTATTTATCTCAATTCATCCCATTGAACCCAATGATTGCGGGGTATTCGGTGGGGGTGTTATCAAGATTCTTCCAGCCTCATACTTTATTAGTAAGCCCGTCACTAACCAGTCAATCAGTTTAATGTGCCTTTCAGACTCTATCCCTAGTCTTCGCTGTTATCCAAATGGAATGTCTTCTCCTATGTTTCGAAAGGAAACACCAATCAATTGCTCGCATTTCCAAAACCCATGTCCTCCCTAAATTCTTTAGAATCCTAGTCTATTTCGCATGGATCGTATCCCCATTCAATGTCTATACATGGTTCTCCACTTTATCTCTTCCAGAAGACGAAAAATTTGATTACATTATGGAGAACGCTCCGGAGCTTCTTCAAGATTTCATTGCCCTTCCTAACTTTGATATCTATCGTAAAACAACTAGCTTCACTTTATTTTTCACTGTTATCATCCTAATTGGAATCCTATTAAACGTACTGTTTGTACTCTGTTCATATGATATATTCCAGTTGATGGCCGGAATAAAATTACAAATCTCTCCAAAAAGATATCAAAAACATCAAGAGGCAGTGATAAGTATCATGGTTCAATTTGGAACATCTATTATTTGCTTCGTCCCTCCGTTCTTCCTCGCAATCATTATAATAGCTCACATTGGAGAGGCTCAAAGTAAGTGACCCATTTATCCCCCAATAATCTCTTCGTGTTTAGTTCTAATCGAAATAATAACCGCTTGGTATACCAGTCACTCCTCTGTCAATATGCTCTGCTTGCTGTACTTCTTTCCACCATTCCGCTCTTTTCTCATGGGAGCCGTTAGAAGGCGAGCAATATTTAGGATCTATTATATTTCAAAAAATTATTTTCAGGCCAAAACTCACATTCATCTCACCTGTCGTCGTTTCCATTTCTTGATTTTAATTTAATTAGCTAGCTTTTTTGGTTAAAGAAGATGGTATGGTTGGAAATTATAATAAATATTTTGTAATTTTCTTTCTGAATTCTTTAAATAGCAGAGGTCATTAGCACATTGAACAGACCCCTTGGGAATGCATTTCTTTCTCTCTCTATTATGAGTATGGTCCTCGTTTTCCCACTGTGACGTCATCAAGGTACCGTAATCTCAACTGTTTCAAAATAACTCCAAGACTTATGAAAAAAATTCCTTCATTTTTAAATAATTTTCTTGAAATCGAAATTTCAATCAGTTTCCCGAAAACACGATATTTTTGAATTGCAATAGACCCTGGCATTGTGCCAACTATTGCCTCTGCCCACAGACATACAAAGGATTAGATACCATCTTGTACACGCAATAGCATCTGTTCTCATCCTTCGATCGATCTCATTACCCATTTCCTTTGTCCACTATTCCCCTATTGAAAAATGACCACTTTCCCCCTATTAAAACTGCCTATTTTGGCTCAAGAAGTTGTTGTCAGGCAGTGGGACGTTAAGCTAATGTAAGTTGATTATAGTAACTACAGTAGTCCAATTTTCCAGAATTCACTTGTCACTTCTTTATCGAAAAATTCGGGAGTCAGTAAATCACTTTAAACTAAAAGCAACTGATTACAATATCACTCTTCACAATCCTCCATGCGGATTCATTTCGATTTCCGCTTCATTTCCAGAAGAAAATGTATTTTTTCATTTGAAAGAGGCACAGATTATATTGGAAAGATCAAAAAACAAATTTTTCGTTCCATGTAACCCATCATATTCAAATCAAGAGAAACAAATCGAAGAGATCACAAAAACTCTTCATTCCATTATTCGATTCAAAACATATTCGTTTCGAGCGGTGAATGTTGGAATTGATAGTATTGTGAATTGTTTTTTATGGAAATACTCTAAAAAACTGGAAAAGTTTCAATTCTATCAGAACGCTGTCGATCGACAAGTGACAGTGGATCATTTGAATTTCTTGTTCAAAGAGATTACTGTAGTTGATATGGTAATAGAATTAAAGACGGATACGATGAAATTGGATTATAAACCAGAATTTAATTACGAAAATTTAAATCTGAGTTTTGTGAATTCCATCTCATTCGATTCATTTCTCTCTATCAATTGTCATTTCGTTGATATCAGAATGCCAAAGATATCATCAGAAGAGATAATTCGATTCATTGAATCTTGGATGGTTGGGAATCTTGAAAGTATTGTGAAAATCACTTTCGAAATCACTAATGATGTTTTCGATGAGCAAGTGGTTTTCGATCATTTTAATGACAAAACTACAAAAACACAGTGAGTTTGGGGCATCTACAGTAGTAAATAATTATGATTCAGAATTTTCGACCGTGAGCCTCTGCCCAACGAGAAGACCATCCTACGAGACGATGGATTTATGGGACATTTGATTTTCGGTTTGAGGAAATTCGAGTTTCATTATTTGACGGAATTTGGGATGTAATCATTATGTTAATTGTCGAAATTTATTGTTTTAATAAAAATTTAATTATCATAAGGGATCCAGTAGTTTATGAACCTGAAATATTTCTCTTCAAATCATTAACCATATAGAAATCTTACTTATCAGTGTAAACTCTTATCTGTAGAGTTCTCCATTTTGCATCTTCATAGATGTAGGATAGTGTCATGTAATATGAAGATTGGTTTAATTGATCCTTCTGACCCAAGTGATTTCCGGAAGCCTGAAAACCGAGGAGTACTGAAGTGCAATTTGATAATTAATATTTAGATGTAGTTTTTCATTCTGAACACTTTTTCTGTTGACAACTTTCTCTGAAAATTTGTCTAAATGCCTTAAAAATAGGTTTGAAATGGGGGATATATGATTATTATGGAAGAGTTTTTACAACTTCGGCCACGGGGTTTTGGAACACCCCAGTGGCTATTTTTGTTTTTTTCTTTGAAATTTGATGTACTTATTGAATATATCTTTTCATTAACCTCAAAAAAAAAGAAAAAATAGCGACCGGGGCGTCCCAAAACCCCGTGGCCGAGGTTGCCAAAAAACTCTTCCACCATAATCATATCTCCTCATTTCCAGCCGGTTTTTAAGGCATTCAGAGGCATTTTCAGGGAAAGTTGTCAACAGAAAAAGTGTTCAGAATAAAAAACTACATCTAATTTCAAATTATTGAATTTCACTTCAGTCGTCCTTTAATTATGAAAAACATTGGATTCATTCTTACATATCCATTAGTATCTCCTCTACTCCAAAAAAGAGTTGCCGACTGATGAGTCATATTGTTATCCCATCTCAAATTTATCGATTCCAAGTTGTCAGTTTTATCTAGAACATATTTTTCTAGCAGAAAATAATCAGAAACTTACCGTAGCCAGTCATAGTCATAGAAAACCAGTAGTTTGAGTCTGCTGGCACTTCCATTGATGGAAGATCTAAAGTATGCCAGCCAGTTACATCCGGATTGGTAGCATAGATTAAAAATGGGTTGTAGAAAGTAGGTATATCGAATATAATCTGAATAGTTCAGTTTTAAATTCCAAGTGTAAACTAACCGATTCAAAATTAGTATCATTGTCAAAAGCAGCGAATCCATTTGTCTTTGTGGCAAGGTCATAAATATTCTGAGGCCGAAAAGAGCCAATTGAATCATAAGAAGCTAGGAAAGTAACAGTAGCATGTTGGTTTCTTAGCTTCTTAACTAAATCAGATATATCAGTTTCTTCTGGATATCTTTTGAGTAGAATCAGGATCTTTGATCCACAAACTGGAACTTTTTGGTTGCTTAGGAAGGTGTCGAGAATTTTGAATACATCGCTTCCGATATTTGAACTCGAGATTCTTAAAGTTCTATTTGGGAGGTGACTCTCTACAGATGAAGTCACATCTCTAAAACTTTTGAATTAGCTTTGAAACAAAAAATCTCTTACCCAATTTCAGAATGAAAGAAAATAGGCTCCGGCTTTGCAAGATCAAATCGAATGTTGGCTAACCAATAGAAAATTGGAGAGATTTGATAACTAGAGATTGATTTCCAGACAGTCGAGACTATATTCGGATCCAAGTCATTAGAATAAGCAAATAGGAGAGATGTCGGAGTGGATGGAGTGCAATCTAGAAGATTATCTTATGATAGGAGGGTATTTATTTTAGTTCTGAATGGATACATGTATTCAAAACTGAGATATACATAATTTTCTGAAAAACATTATTATTTTTATTTGTTTTCGAGTGGGTGCTTCTTCTGAATAGTACAGTCTGTGAATAGAAGATGACAATTTCTTATCATTTCCGGACTCTTTTTATACGTTCAAACTACATTTTTTTGTCATCAAATCATCGAAGCTACGGTTTTTAACATATTAATATTTATTGATAAAAAGTTTAGTTCACAGCCCATTTTTTAGTCGATCTGAAAACTATCATTATTAGTTCTCACAGTGAGAAAATCTCTACTTTTGGCTGAAAATTCTGATCTGAATAACTTCTTCGTCCTTATATTCGTAATCCAAAGACATGTTATAGGTACCTGCATTTAGGTTAGGGAAGTCTTCAACTGAATAATAGGTTCCGTTTCCCTATAATAATTTTTGTTTGAATTAGGAGCTTGTTGGTCGCATAACTAACATATTCCCTAGCTACATCCTCCGCTGTTTTCTCTACAAAACCCTGACTGGGTCCATCCCAACTCAATTTGAATTTGACCAGTGAGTCGAGAGGTCCGTGATCCTGTACAGCCAGTATAATATGAACAGATGTATTCAGAGGAAGAACCATGGGGTCTAGAATCAAGGATCCTGACTTCAAGACTTTCGGATTGACTGAATAAGTCAGGTATGGGTAGAGATAGAGAGGGGCGTCGATGGCAACCTGGAATCCTCTTTTTTGGTTGATTTCCCGGAAAATCTCACCTCCCGAAACTCGCTATCCATTGCAAACGAACAATAACCATTTGTTTGTGTAGCAATATCATACATAATCGACGACCTGGGTTCTCCAGAAGGCATTAGGGAAACTGTTAAAGAAAGATAAATATGAAGTTTTTTGAGCTTTGCAACTGAATCTGTCACATCTGTGTCGTTTGGGTACCGTTTCAGTAGGATTACGATAGTGGATCCACAGATCGGGAACTGGGAGTTGCTCAGAAATTGGTCTATGGTTTGGAGTACATCGCTTCCGGTATTGTTGTCAGGGAAGCTGAGGGCTGGTTCAGGCAGATAGTTTTGGACGGAATCGTCAGCGGAACTGGAAGAGCTTTCTAGAAAAAAACAAGCCAGTTAACTTACTCGATATCAGAATGATAGAATATCTGTTCCGTATACTTCAAATCAAATCTTGCATTTGCAAAAAGGGAGTACTTGGAATTGATGACATATCCTTCTGAGTATATTCCTTTCCACGTATTAAAAACAGTTTCTTTGTCTAGATCATTTGAATAGGCAAAAAGAAGTATGGTTGGTGAGGTTGGAAGACATAAATCGCCTGAAAGTCTGTTATGAAAATGCCTAAACTATTATGTAGTTTTCATTTGTTGGGTGCTCTGAACAATCACAAAAAAGCTGGATGGACAAACAGACAAGACTCTGAATAATAGTGTGTATTTAGCAGAATAAATTGAACTCTGTTTGCTATGTTATCAAGCACTTTTTGACCGCAACACACCCGGAAAAGGGAGGAGGTGATAAGACGTCATTGTCAGGTGATTGTATTGTAATAAAAACAAGTGGAATCATCTAGAATTTTCTCGGGAAGCCAATTTTTCGATCTTTTCTTGGCTGAAAACCGTTCAAAATAAAATCTTGTACAACGATGCTCCGAAATGTTGACTTTGAGCGTTGTTTATGTTCGTAAATCTACACTATTTTTCAGATTATTAATTTCGTATTTAATGTTGATTTAACATAATTTTCTGTGTTTTATCAAACAATTATCACGATTATTCGTTAAAATAACAATTTGCAGTCTCACACCACCAGTTCTGGTCATTGACAATGCCTCCTATCACTGCAGGACCCTCGAGTAAGCCCCCCCCCCCACGTCGACAAGCCGATCGGATGAAATCAAGGAATTTCTCGATCGTCATCGAGTCTCGTATGGTCCGAAGGAACGCAAATCGGCACTGTATGCGAAAGCCAACAACATAATCAAAGCGATGGGAGGAAGAACAGTTTTCAGGAAGTACGCGTCGGACGAATACGCGAAACGACTAGGGGTGGAAATCATCTGATTGCCCCCCTACCACTGTTTTCTGAATCCGATCGAATTCCTCTGGTCTCAACTGAAACAACACGTTCGGACAATCGGATCGGTCTCGTCATTACTGGAAAAGGTTAGGGTACCTGGAACAGCGTTTGGTTACTAATTTTATTTAGGAGATGATGTTCGCACTCTCTTAGCAGCTCGCGAACAGGAATGTGAGGAGATTGTGAACGATCGAGAGAAAATGCAGATGGCGATGAGTTCAATGATAATTTTTACGAGTTTCTTGATGATTTGGGATTTGGAGGACGAAGAAGATGTGCTGGAAAAGACGATTTGATTGAAGATCCTACTGCTGCTATGTCAAGAAAGTTATCGTGCTATTCGTTTCCGGTTTTCATGCATTCCATCAAAATCTTTTGCTTTCTTTTGTGTTTACCATTTGAACTATTTTCATATCGAATAATATTTATTGAAATTTCAAAAAAAAAACGAAACAAAACAGAACATTTAAATAAAATAAATCAATTCCATTGCCACATCCCCCAATCCTGGTACATGAATTAGGGGGAGATGTGGCCTTTCCAGTGTATACTCATGGACTCGGTTCACTTACTCTGCGTACGGGACTTCATTGCCCATGAGTGGCAACTTCATTGTCATGGCGGTTCTGAAAATTGTGTTTTTATACTTGGAAAAAAGTTGGTTAAAAGATATGTAAAAATAACTCACAATCCCCCCATCGCCAATACAATTTCCTCCTTAAACTCGGGTAGGTCCTGCCGGTGTAGGAACTCCAACCTCACTTCTCCGAGCTCCTCCAGCAGATCCTCGATATTCCTCTTCCATTCCACTCCTCCCAGCTCCCTCAAAACATCGTGTAACTGCCCAGTTGCTGAAAAAAATATGGTTTTTGAAGAATAAAATATTGGAAAAACTCACGGCGTTCCTAATCTTCCCCCTCCTCTCTTCTTTCTTCGGCAAATTGTTCTCTCCAGAATCGTGCGTTGTTGCGTTGCTCCATTTTTCTGAAATAGTATAGAGATATTAAAAAAGTTGTTCCAAAACTGACTCTTTTACAAGTTTTTTGTACAAATTGCACAATTTGTCCAGATCCGCATATTTCTGATCAGCAGGATGGCAGTTGAACAAATAATCAACAGTTTTGTCTTTTGGGTTGGCAGCCCACCAATGGACACGACGGAATCTTATCGATTTTGCGAAAGAAAATCCTCCAGTAGATTTTGGATCTGGAGGGGACCGTCCTCGATGAACTGAACGGTGTCCAACATGTCGAGGACTACTTTTCCAGAATGTGACAGCCATATTCTTTTGTCAGCATTGCCAGAACCAGTATATCTTGAAAGAAGAAACCACTCGAATTGTGATGTTCTTTGCTTGGGTCTTTTTATCAATTTCCCAGTTGAAGAGCATCTGTTCCATATGGTCAGAACAGTTGCTTACTGCCAGCTGCTTCGGGGACGAAACAAAATTTTTTGGTTGCAGGAACATGTTCTGTTCGGAACGAGGCCCCGGCGTCTTTTTGTGAGAGTAGAGATGACATTCAGAACATTTGATTTTTGCGAAAGACCACATCTTCAGCGTCTTCTTGTTGTGTTGCGTCAGTGAAATCCGAGACTGAAAATCAATATTTTGAATATTTGTAAGACACGAAAAATTGTAACTACAGTAACCCAATAAACTCTTAAACTCACTTTGAATGAAATCCAATAATAGAAAGAATAAAGAATAAAATTTAAAAAAATCAAGAGATGTCACCATTCAGGAGGTCGACATTTGGGTAAGAATGAAGGGATAGGGGGGAAGAGAAGAAGGAAGGCCTAGAAAGCTCCGCCCACTAGAGTGACCTTTATTCCACCCACCTTCCCCTGCTCTTACACACTGTAAGTACAGTAATAAAACAGATGTGTAGTCCATTTATGGATACTTATTGAGGGTGCGAATTGCAAATCAGAGTACCATAAAGTGACAAATCAGCTGTCTATATAACTTCAATGTATTTCTGGAACAGATGTTTTCACCTCTGTTTGCGAAGAAAACTGTCTGAGAAATGGGATCCCTTGAGCCTTTGGGATTTGTGGTGGATGGCTATCGATTAGCATTGGTTTGCTATTTCGCACTGAAATTCTCAAAATTTTGGTAATGTTTACTTTGAAGAGCCGTGTAGCTTTTAGAAATGGTTTTAGAAAAAAGTTGTCAACTAAAGAAATGCAGTTTCAGCAATGAAAAAACCGTTCTGAAAAACTTAGAACAATTCCATTTTTCCCCTCTCTGCTATGAATCTCCAAAGTTGACCATTTTGAACTAAAAAACGCCAAAGGTGATAGATTTTTGTCCGGTACTGTATGTAGTTTTTTGTGGTTATCACATTCTACAAATCTGTAAGCAAAATGTTCACTTTGGAGATATTTTGTCTTGTAACGATTATATTATTGAATTGAATGATAGAATATTTATTTTTGGATAAACTGATGATTCAGAGTTTTTCGTTCACAGCATCTATCAAATAATTTTCCAAAGAAAAGCATCACTCAGCATAGGGAAGCCAATGATCGAGAGCTCTGAAATCCCCATCTATTTTAAATTTCCTGATTCATTTTTCTTACGTATCACTACTGATTCTGATCTGTAGAGTCTCCACTTTCTTGTCGTTGTATTCATAAGAGAATGTCAGTTCAGTTACTCCAGAACCAAAATATTGCCATCCGGATGTATAGGTTCCGCCGTCCTCGCTATTCTGAGCAAGAATATTGTCTTCAAAGAAATTACCAGCATCCCATTCCAGTTTAATCGAACGGAATGCGTCGAGGGGTACTGTAATTCAGTTTTTGCTATTAAAAAGACAGAAAAAACTCACAATGATCCTGATAAGTCATTGAAATATAGTATTCTGTTGCGATTGGGACAGTCATTGGAGGTAGCTTGATGGATCCTGTTCCAGATATTTTAACATTTGTTGTGTAGATAGGGAATGGGGTGGCAAAGAGAGGGAATCGGGGGATCATCTGAAAGTATCTGTCTCTCTCTCTCTCCCTTAGCCTCCACCTACATCAGATATCATATCATCATACTCAAATGCACCGAGTCCATTGGATTTCAGAGCAATATTATATCCAGTTTTAGGCTGAGAGCCTCCAGATGGATTTCCCGAAGTGATCACATGAACAATGGAATGATGGGAACGAATCAAGTTGACCACTTTAGTAATATCATATTCATTTGGGTATCGTTTCAGGAGAATCATCACAACGGATCCACAAATTGGAACCTGACCATTGTAGAGATATCTCTGGAATTTCAGAGAGTTGAGAGAGTAAAAGGGGCGGGGCTTACATTCAAAACATCCAAAACGTCACTTCCTGTGGAAGAATCTCCAAATCCGAGAGAAGGATCTGGTAGATTGTTCTCGATTGAAGATTTCACATCTCTGAATTCCCTGGATTACTGTAGTCTCTGTCTATGACTCACTTGTAATTGGTATTCCAATGAATTGAATCCGGAGTCTTTGTATCAAAACGAACATTTCCGAAATCAGAATACTGTAAATCAACTTCTTCTTCTATATTCACAAAAGAATTCCACGTGTCTAAAATTGTCTTCTGACTGAAATCATTGGAATAAGCGAATAAAAATGTTGGAGGCTGGGTTCGAGAAGTGCATGAAGTGTCTTCTGAAAACAAGAATTGAAAGAAAATAGAGAAGAGAGTCCCTGAATTTTATTATTATATTCCTAGCCTAGTTACTATTTTTCAAGGGGTTGGGGAGGTAGCGAATAGTTGGTAGAAGAAGCGCTTTGGGGGCTGTTTTATTCGTTTTCTTATCACCTGGAACCGACCGAATACCTGTGACCATGTATAAAGAGTAATAAAACTGATAAGAAGGAAGGGAATTCATAAACATGCATATTTTTAATAGTTTTTCATTAAGTGATGCCGAATATTCTTTTTGAAGGTAACAAGATAGCAACTTCTTCCAGTACAATATTTGTTAATACGTTTGCTGAAGTTTGCTGATTATGAAAAGTAGAATAAAATTATAAAATTTAACAATATTTCTTGAATTATCAGTTAACCAGTCGGCTGACGCCGCCTAACGGCTGCACCGAGGTAGTAGCAACCGACATCTCGCGGGTTCCGCCGCCCACTATACTTATATTGAAGAAAAACATATAATGACGAAAAATGGCTCTAGATGTCTTTAAAGTTATTATTTTTGAAATCTAAAAAAACGGGCATCATCTCGGACAAATTCTCTATCGATCTATATAAGTTTTGTCAAAAAAAGTTCAAGGGCGGATCCGCTAGGGCTTGCGACCAACAGACACTCACACAGACAGACAGAATTTTCTGATTGTTATTAGTAAAGAAAGATAAACAAATGTTTCTTGAATCACAGAAAAAACTATTTACAGTATCCGATGTCCGAAAAGATGATGTTTGGTTTTTACAGATCTATCCAAAAAGATGATGTTTGGTTTTTCAAAAGAGTATGTGGCAATAATGAATATCATTTGATATGGTAATATCTCATGAATATTTGATGAATATCCATCCAAACAGTCAAATCACTTCATTCTTTCTCTTCATTATTGCAATGAAAACCATCTATGTATGGTTGTTTCTCTGTCAACTCCCTTTTCTAATAGATTCATGTTTATACGTTCGTTCTGATCAATGCAATTGTCCATACCGCTCTCGGGATGAACGGGTAATTTTCAAAATTTCTTCCAGAGGCAATTTAATTTGAAATTCAGAATCTTCGAAAACTTGGAGACCGATGCTCTATTTCGATTTCTTGTGACGCAGGTTTTGAACTATTTATTATGGACACAGACAAATATAAAAATGTGAGTAACAAGACGGAGGACAAGGATTACTGTATCCATTTCAGTTTGGGGAATACTCTATTAATGCTATGTGTGATGAGAGTACTCAGATATGGTCAGTAACTGATGATGGGGGATTCACTCCATTCAAACAAATCGATGCAGTCTGTAGAGATATCGTCGGTTAGAAAAAAAGTAATCAGAAATTAATTTTTTGGATTTATCTTACAGAAGATTGTGGGCCAAACAATTACACATCTCTTATTTTTGCATATTCCAATTTTCTTGGATTTGATTCGGATGTCGCAGTGAAATGGTTTACAAGTTTGAAATCTAAAAGGCCAAGCTACAGCTATGTGAGGGAATACGGAATGATTCGATTTGATTCTCCAGTTGAAGAAGATCTTATATTAGAGTCCAGCTTTTCGTGAGATTTTCTCTTTTCTTATCATAGTTTTCTCTAGTTTCGATCAGTTTTTCAATATAATAACAACTAAATTTTGAAGTATGGCGCTCGGCTATATAATCGAAAATCTGCAATCTCCACTATCCGGAACCCCTCGAAACGGTGTTCTTGATGCCATATTGAGAATTCTGAGCACCAGAATTAACCGACTCATTACTTGTGGCGCCGCCGTTGTGGTCTTCACAAAAAATGGAATCGACGAAATAAATCCTGCAATACTGGCTCCTCAACTTCGAGCGAAACACATTTCTTTGTATTCCCGAGAGCCTGGATCATTCACTTCGAGTAACCTGGCTATTCTGGCTTCAAAAACCTATGGTTATCCTATTTTTGCTGATATCACGGAAGAAGCTGATGTGAGTATTGATTTTTTGAATTAAATGTTTTGACATCTAAGAAATAACAATGATAAAACGAGAACCGAGCTTTTAGACATTCGCCTTGCCATATAATGGAAACCAACAATGCTTTTACTATCATAACGTTGAAGTCAGTGGAAAGGGATCGGTCGATTTACCCAATTTTTTCTACAGTTATGATGAACCGTATTCCATTGTAAAAGTTACTCATACTTTCTATAAGGGTACGTATTCATTCTTTTCTTTTTTCATCTGAAAGAAATACTTCAGAACCGTATGAGATATCGATTCGTTTCGCAGGTGGAGGGGCTTTTATCTCTTCGAGTTCGGAGAAAAGTGTGAGTTTCTGATTTCTTTTTCCCAATTATTTAAAATTCTATAGGAGAAAGTAGGCAACGCTTTTACTGGGAATGCAAGTTTGTCAAATGCCATGACCAGTGTGAGAATGAACTACGATTTTCCGGATGAAGTATTGCGTGTGATTTCTGTGAGAATGTGCAATGCAGACAGGTCTGTTCAGATAAAAAATGTTGTCATTTTTCATTATTCAGCAAATTATTAGGTTGGACTCCATATGATGATTGAATCATCCAATTTTGTGTTGATTTCGGTAATAAACGTTTATTCAATGATTAGTTCACTTCAAGATTTATCTTGTTAACCAGGAGTGTTCAGGACACGTTCCTGATATTTTTTTGGACTTTTTCAGTTTTCTTTTTGAGCTACATTTTAAGGTAGTTCTTAAGAAGAGTGAACGTTTGTTCAACGTAAGCTTATTGAAACTTAAATGGATCTAGGCACTGCCGATTGGAAGATACAGTAATCTTACTCTAGTGAAATTTTAGTATTTTTCGCTTACACGACGCATGCACATTGGGACGGGTTAGTATTTCTGCTTTGAATTACCTTCTGATTCCATAGAATCCAGATACTCGAAAGCTTATTCTTGAACTTGTTGGCTTCGGCATTGCTGCTTTTCTAGAGTGTTCGGTGGGTTCGTACTTTGTCGCTTCAAAAGCTGAATCATCATTTTTTCTCCGCTCATTTCATTCAACTGGAAATTCAGAAATCCCTGAAAATCCACCCTCCTTAACTTCCTGTTTTGCCTCACTGTAGATTAAGAGCTGCGACTATGCTGATTCCTTTTCTCTTATAACAAAACTTTTGAACAAAAGATCCTTAAACTACAAGGAAAACTATCCGGAAAAATGATGTTTGATTTTTCAAAAGACTATGTGGCACTGATGAATATCATTTGATATGGTAATATCTCATGAATATTTGATGAATATACATAGGCACCACAGCATAATTTTCAAAATCAATTTTTTTGAAATCTTTTGAGTGCAAAATGTTCCCCTCCCTTATAGAAGTACATTTCCAAAATTTCAGCGAAATTTTTTTTTCCAATCTTGAGTTATAGACGTTTTTGTGCAACACCTCAATGTACTGATTTTCTCCCCAGCGGCGCTGGAAAAAGGCGAAGTGGGCGGAAGGAAGTTCGATCTGGGGACCGCCGAACGAAAAACAAGCGCGCAACCACTCGACCACGCGGGCGGCGGGCGGCGCCAATCGAGAGGGTGTATAAGAAACGGGGGCGGTCTCGAGCGATCCACCTCATTTTTTATATCAATTTTTCTGAAAAATCGCGAAGAAAAACACAAATAACTTTTTTCGGCTACTAACGATTTTTGAAACTTGACATTTAATTTGTTCGAAATTTTGCGTAGAATTCAATGGTGAAATAAAATTCAGCGAAACGGGCATGCATCACCGCCAAAAACCGGAAAAACACGAATTTTTCGGAGAATTGCTTTTTCAGACGAGTAAGAAAGTTGCTTAAAGGCTACCGATCTTTCCAAAAATTGTCATGGTTATTCACAAGACATATATCTGTCATAATCAATCATAAAAAGTGGGGGTCATCGCTGAAAAATTTTGAATATTTTTTATGGCAGTTTGGTTGGAAATTCTGAGATTCGGCTACTGCGAAAATTTATTTTTTCTCAAAAATCGAATTCCTCGTATTAAAAACTATCAATATAAGAAGGCTTGATTTTCAAAATTTTTTTTTCTTCATGAAATTTTACACTTTTTGCCGCGAAAATGTCGATTTTCAGAAATTTGGCAGAAGGAATAAAAGGCGCGGAAATATGATTTTTACCCATTTCTTTGGACGATTTCTTTCAGAGCATTTTTTAATGATTATTATTGTTTTTGAATTATGTCAACTTCATTTTTTCACACCAATATTTGAAAAAATATTTATTGCTAATAGAAGAAAAGAAAGACAATAAGAAGAACAGATTTGACAGATGGGGAAATCTGTTGAAATTTTCAAAAAACGAACGAGAGAAAAAGGGAAAAAACGTGAACTTTACAATCAAAAGGAAGAAGGGCTGGGGAAAAACAACAGTTTCGACTGATCGTCAAATCTGTTGTTTTACAATTGAAGTCTGATAAATAGACGCTTCGAAGGAAAGCGCATATTCTGATTTCGTTCTCGCGATTATCCTCAAATGATTTTCTAACAATCGCTCCAGCAGGTCCTCTGTTAACATTCAATAACGTTCCGATAACTGTTTGATGTGCCGCAGAATCTGAAATTAAATATAAAAATTTTTTGTGAAAACTATCAACGTACCAGCAAGAATCGTGGACCAGAAGCCGTTAAATTAAAAATCTTTCATTCGAAAAAAAACGAATTTTGGTTTTGAAGTAGAAAATTCAAATTTTTCACGTAATGAAACATGACACGTTGCACGTAATCATTCTAAAAATTTATTGCCATATTTTTCCGCCATTGAAATTGAAGGTGAGGATTATTGATAACTTCCAGGAATTCTTAGTTTTAGAAATCGAGAAAAGCAGTGAATCCGGCATCTTCACCTATCCGCGAAGTTTCATTTTCAATCCGAATAGTGTTGGCGAGAGTTGTCTGGAAATATGCAGGTTGAATGAGGAATATATTCCGAGAGGCGATTGCCAGGAGTTTTGAGTTCAATCACCCTTCCTCAAACGCTCTTCTGTATTTGCCAGCCTTCAATTGTAAAACAACAGATTTGACAATCCGTCGAAACTGTTGTTTTTCCCCAGCCCTTCTTCCTTTTGATTGTAAAGTTCACGTTTTCCCTCGTTTTCTATATCTGTTTTTTAGTACAACAGATTTGACGACCTGTTGAATCTGTTCTTTTTCTTGTTTTTTCTTAATAAATTAATTATAATCCATACTTCTACGAAAGAAAAAAACTGAAAACAATAAAAATAAATAAATAAGAAAACTGTAATGCTTCGCACGGCTCAAATTAGCAGGTTTGAGCAAAAAAAAGCAATTTCACGCGATTCTGTTCAATTAAACACTTTCGACCAACTAATCCGTAATTTCTCGGATATCTGGGAAAAAACAACATTTTTGCGGTAAAAAGTGTAACATTTTCGGAAGAAAAAAAAATTTTGAAAATCAACCCTTCTTATATCAATCATAAATTCCTGCGAAACAGACTTTCTTGAAATATTTTTGGCGCCGGCGCAAAATTTTTCCGATTTTCTTCATTTTTTTGTTTTAAGAAATGAAGATAGCTAAAAACTGATAATTCCATTAGATTCTACGCCATTGATTACATATAAACATATATGATATGTAACAATTATCTATTCTCAACCCTTGGTACAGAGCCTCAAAGTTGGTGCAGGGCGCTGGGGAGAAAAATTTCGACGCCCCGCCCACTTTCATTGCGGTGCCTAAATATACATCCAAACATTCAAATCACGTCATTATTTCTCTTCATTCTTGCACTGAAAACCATCTATGTATGGTTGTTTCTCTGTCAACTCCCTTTTCTAATAGATTCATGTTTATACGTTCGTACTGATCAATGCAGATGTCAATATGGGTTAATGGATTATAACGCAGTTATTGAATATTCTTCCCGCAACGGTTTGATTGAAAACTTTGGTATACTTGAAGATGAAATCCACCTTGCTGTGATTTCTGGAGACAGTTGCTCTGGTTCGGTTTCATGTGAGGCAGATTATAAACTTACTGTTATCGATAGAAATCAACTCAAAGAGGTGAGAAACAAGATCACGAAAAAAAGGATTACTGTACCTATTTTAGTTTGGTGAATATTCTGCTGATGGTATTTGTGACACGAGGACTCAGACGTGGCTAGTAGATTATAACGGAGAAATGGTGTCGTTTGAAATGCTCGCTGCATTCTGTACAGATATTCCCGGTTGGAAAACTATAATCGAAGTTCAATTTTTTTGAATTTTTACAGAAGACTGTAAACCAAACGATAACTCATCTCTTATTTTTGCATATTCCAATACTCTTGGATTGGATTCTGATGTAGCAGCAAAATGGTTTGAGAGTGTATTAAAAACAGAGTCAACTCACCCTTCTGTCACCGAATTTGGAAGTATTCGTTTCGATTCTCCAATTGAAGAGGATGTTCAAGTTCATAGCAGTCTTGCGTGAGACATTCATTTTTTGAAAAACTCTCACCTTTGAATTTTGAAGTGAGGCAATCAACTCAATAGCAGCTAATCTGAGATCCCCACTATCCGGTACCCCTAAAAATAATGTTCTTGATGCAATTAAAACAATTCTGAGAACAAGGAAACTCAGAACTTGTGGTGCCTCACTTGTAGTCTACGTAAGCAATAAAGCCCTTGTGTTCTATCCTAAAATACCGGCTGCTCAACTCCGAGCGAAACACATTGCGTTGTTTTCCCGGGAGCCTGATCTAGGCGGCGGTACAAGTGATCTGGCTACTCTGGCTACAAAGACCTATGGTTATGGAGTTGTGTCAAATCTTACAGAGGAATCTGATGTCTGTTGTCTTCTTGTAGACATCTATGACTGTTTTTTTCCAGAAATTCGCAGTTCCACTTTTTGGAAAACCATTATGTATTTACTATCAAAACGTGTTTGTCCAAGGTGGAAAAGGGAGTATCGAGTTAGAACCGTTCGTCTTCGATCAGCAAAATGGATATGCCACTGTGACAACCAGTCATTATCCCTATTCCGGCATGATTTCCTTATTTTCTCTTTCTCATAAAAATATTTAAGGATCGTATGAGGCTTCGATTCGTTTAGACAGTGACCAGGGCGGGAGTAGTTGGAGTTCCGATGACGTTGGTTTCTGATTTCTCTATCTACCACTTACTAACATTTTCAGAACAGAAACAAGGTTGCTAACGTTTTTAATGGGTATCCGTTGTTTCACGAAGGCACATACACTGTGAAAATTGACTATGATTTTCCGCCTGGTAGACAATATCAACTTTCGGTGAGAATGTTCCATTCATATCAGTATGTTTAGCATCAAATGAAAATGGTTATTGTTTTTTTCAGATGGGATACTTGGCCTTCTTATAATGATGAAATAAACTGATTTTGTGATGACTTTAAAAAATGAAGATATTTTAATGCATTAAAGAGTGGTCGAAGAAATACAAAAGTTTGAAATTGAAAGAAATCATTTCTCATTTTATTTTACAATTTTTCAATCGGAAAAGCCTGAAAAAGATACCAGAAACTCTCAATCACATTATTTTTTTGATTTGAAAAATACTAGCGGAGCCCCAATGTCGTTCCTTTTTGATCAGCTCCTTTACTATCGGTAAGCTGATGTTTGGTTTTTCAAAAGATTATAGTACCTAGTTGGGGATGCAATAACCTCAATGAATACTCTTCCCACACACAAATCACACTAGAACTAACATTTTTTGAGCTGATATTTTCAGTTTTGAGGAAAATATAACAGAAGATGCTATCAACTTTATTTAATAAGCTTGGCCATTTACTTCCAAGTTTTATGCAAATGGACATTTATTCTAATGCAAATGGGGATTCCTTTATTTTACAACAAAGCCGGTGTTCTGTTGAATTCAAATATCCAAGATGTTCCATGAGTTTTTTACTGATTGTGAGCCAACAAATATAAAATTCAACAATATTTCTTGAACTACAGGAAGAACTAGTTATGAACAGTCCGATATCGAAAAAGATGATGCTTGGTTTTCGAAATGTGGCATTAATGAATATCATTTGATATGGTAATATCTCATGAATATTTGATAAATATGCATCCAAACAGTCAAATCACTTCATTCTTGCAATGAAAACCATCTATGTATGGTTGTTTCTCTGTCAACTCCCTTTTCTAGATTCATGTTTATACGTTCGTTCTGGTCAATGTAGATGTTCGTATAATGTTGCAAATGATCCGGTAATATAGTTATCAGCTTTTTATCCATTTACTCGGAGGTATATTCAGAATATTGTAAAAACAGGAGACGATTGCTCTATTTCTATTTCTTGTAATGCGGGATATGAACTGGTTATTAAAGATACAGACAGACAGAAAGAGGTAAATGAAAAGGCGAAAGAGAAGGATTACTGTAGCTATTCAGTTCGGTGAATATTCTGCTGATGCTATTTGTGATACAAGTACTCAGACATGGTTAGTGAGTGAAGATGAAGGATTCACTCCATTCAAACAACTCGATGCAGTCTGTAGAGAAATAATTCCTGGTTAGAAAACATGTTAGAAGCGAAATGTATCCCATTTTCATAGATGATTGTATTCCAAGTGATAACTCATCTCTTATTTTTGCATATTCCAATTCTCTTGGATTAGATTCTGATATCGCAGCGAAATGGTTTGCGAGTATGAGCTCTATGCCTTTATTCCCCACTGTCACCTGGTTTGGAAGTATTCGATTCGATTCTCCAATTGAAGAGGATGTTCAAGTTCACAATGACTTCAAGTGAAGCCTTCCCTTTTTTTTTAAATTTCTTGAATTTCTAAATTTTAAAGTGACACTATCGACGTAATATCCGCTAATCTGAGATCTCCACTGTCCGGAACTCCTCAAAACGGAGTTCTTGATGCCATCAAGAAGATTCTAAGCACTAGAAAACTCCGATTGTGTGGCGCCGCCATTGTGATCTACACTCACAATGGAGTTGATAATATAAATCCAATCGAATTGATTCCTCAACTCCGAGCGAAACATATTTCCTTGTATTCTCGAGAGCCTGGATCAGTTACTTCCAGTAACCTGGCTATTCTGGCTTCGAAAACCTATGGTTATTCTATTTTTGCTGATCTAACTGAAGAAGCTGATGTGGGTAATCGTTTTTTAAATCGTTGTTTTCTGCTGTCTATAACTTCTTTCGAAAATATTTTGACAACTAAGGAATGACAATGTGTAAGTAGAAAAAGACGTTCAGACTTTCGCTATGCCATATTATGGAAAAGAACCATTATTCTACTATCAAAACGTGGAAGTCAGTGGGAAGGGAACTGTCGAATTACTAGCAATTAAGATCGATTATTATGAGCGGTTTCAAGTTATGGCAGTCAGTCATATTCCCTATAAGGGTACGAAATTATTATTTGGACTTTTTATATGAGAGAAATACTTCAGAACCGTATGAGATATCAATATATTTCAAAAGTAAACCGGATAGTTCAACTTGGAGTTCAAAGAATGAGGTTAGTAGCCTTTTTTCTATATTTTCTTATTCTATTTTTAAGGAAAAAGCTGGGAACACGTTCAGCGGGCGCCCAAGATTTACTTGGGAGTGGAACAATGTGACTGTTGACTACGATTTCCCGGATGATGCGACACGCCTACTTTCTGTCAGAATTGCCTATAATCTTGAGTATGTTTTGACCCGAATTACAATTTGTCACCAGTTTTTGTTTTCAGTAGACTCGCTAGAAAATGGGCTCCATATAATGATTAAATCATCCAATTTTGTGTTGATTGTGGTAATAAACGTTTATTCAATGAGTAATTCACTTCTGATCTCAGTTTGATTCTTTTTTATGTTGCCCCTCTCTTAAACTACAAAAGTATGGAGGGTGACATTTTTTGTGTGTGTGTGTCCGCGTGTTTGAAGCAGTTTCTCAGCTCCCACTTGACCGATTTTGATAATTTTCGGACCAAGAGTTCAGATACAAAATTAAAAACTGTCGGATTTCCAACTAGAGTTTTCCAGATACATTTCGACTCGTTTGGCTCAAAAAAGATTAAAGTAAAATAAAAACCTGTATCTTTGATACAAAAACCTTTTCCAGATACTTGCCTTGCAAAGTAGATTAAATGTGTTTTATTAAATGCAAAGTCCAAGACATTTTCATGGAAATTATGCTGATTATGAGCCAACAAATCTAAAGTTCAACGCTATTCATTGAATTATCAGTCAACATAAACAAAATTTCATTGAAATAAAGGAGCAGCTATTTTTTCGAATTTCGAACTCGTTATATCTTCCTTACTATATGTAAGTTACAAAAAACGCTGCTATTCAGCCAGCTATACTTCCAAGTTGGGTAAGTGAATACGCATCCCTTACTTACACAACAAAGTTTATTAACAAAAGTTCCTTGAACTACTGGAGAAACTATTTAAATACAGTATCCGAGAATTATCTGAATAGCTGATGTTTGGTTTTTTGGAAGACTATGTGGCATTAATGAATATCATTTGATATGGAAATATCTCATGAATATTTGATGAATATGCATCCAAACAGTCAAATCACTTCATTCTTAAAATGAAAACCATCTATGTATGGTTGTTTCTCTGTCAACTTCCCCTTATTCAATCATGCTTGATCGCTCGTTCTGTTCAATGCAAATGTCCGTATCGTATTCTGAATGATAAGGTACATTCTCCTTTAATTTACCAAAAGTATCTGAAATTCAGAATCTCCAAAAATCTGGAGACGATTGCTCTCTTACCATTCAATGTGAGAAGGGTTATGAATTGGTTGTGATTGATTTAATTCTAGGAATCAAAGAGGTGAGTGACAAGACAAAGAGTAGGAGAAGTTCAGCTATTTCAGTTTGGCAAACGCTCTGTTGATGCAATTTGTAATGCAGGTGCATGGGAAGTAAGTGATGGTGGAGGATCAACTCGAATCATAAATCTCTATGTATTCTGCAGACCAATCAACGGTTAGAAAACTATAATCGCAAATGAAATGTTTCTGATTATTTCAGAAGATTGTGGTCCAAACGATGAATCATCTCTTATCTTCGCATATTCCAATGTTCTTGGAATGAATTCTTCTATCGCGCCAAAATGGTTTGAGAGTATGACCGCTTTGTCAATTGACCCCTCTGTGACTGAATTCGGAAGTATTCGTTTCAATTCTCCAATTGAAGAGGATGTTCAAGTTCATAGCAGCTTTGTGTGAGATTTTCTCTTTTCCTAGAATTATGTATATTTTTTAATTTTTAAGTGAGACAATGAACTCAATATCCGCCAATCTGAAATCTCCCCTGTCCGGAACCCGTCTCAACGGTGTTCATGATGCCCTTATGAAGATTTTGAGTACCAGAAAACTCCAAATATGTGGTGCCACAATTGTAGCTTATGTTCATAATCAGGCGGCCTCGATCAATCCTGTTATACTGCCTCCTTATATGCGAGCAAGACATATTTCGCTGTATTCACGGGAGCCTGTGTTAAATACTCCCTTGTCTTACAGTGCTGCAAAGACCTATGGATATGGAATTTATGCGAATCTCGCGGAGACAGCTGACGTGAGTTATAATTTAAAAAAAACGGATTTCTTACAAATAATTTTCTTCAAGCTGAAGTTTTTTTCACAATCAATAAGGAAGTTATTTTTCTCGGCCGTTCAAAATTCTTCATAAATTCATCCATAGATACTAATTATTTTGTACATTTTGTACTAAGTGCTAAAAGGGATAGAAACGGAACTTTCAGGCTTTTGCAATGCCAGTTTTTGGAAAAACACGATGTTTTTACTTTCATAATGTTGATGTAAGTGGGACTGGAAGTATCGAATTACCGGCTTTTGACTACAAAGGAAATGATACGTATTCGATTGTCACTGTTAGCCATATTTTTGTTTTGGGTATGAATTTCTGTTTTCTTGTTCCCTTTATTAAACAGAAGTACTTCAGGGCCAAATGAGACAGTAACGATACATTTCGACAGTGACCTGGACAATTATATTTTCAGTTCGGAGACTGCTGTTAGTTTATGATTTCCTTTTTTTCTCAGTTATGCTATTCTATTTTTAAGGAGAGTGTTGGCAATATTTTTGTTGGACGTCCAGTTTTCCGGATGACCAATTACAAAGTGAGAGTTGACTACGATTTCTCGGATCCTGCCAGTCGTCTAGTTTCTGTGAGAATTGGTCATTATTTGATGAAGTAGGGTTGGATTCAAGTTAAAACAATTATTGTTTCTTTTCAGATTGGACTCTTGGACTCCGTATAATGATTGGTTTTAATTTTCATTTGATTTGGAAATAAATATCAGTTTTCATAAGGCATCTTAATTCACAATTATTTCCGACTGATGTTTGCACTAGTAGTTATTAGCAGACACTAACTTTATCAGTAATGTGCTATAACTCGGAACCTTATGGATAAAAGTCGCACAATGAAACTGAATCAAAAAAAGATTACATATTCCTTCGAGTAAAACACTTCGAAAAGTGTTGCAATCTCATCGTTTTTCAGTCATAGTTCATAAGTTCAAAGAGAATTACAAATTTTCTTGCAGGAAATGAATTCTTCTTATCTTTTATCAAATGTCAAACAAACAATGAAATTCTACCTCCGCTTTCAATAAGTGTTTCTGATCGCAGATTTCCCGAGTTTCTTCCGTCCAACCACCAACCTTTGATTACAAATTCTTCCGTTCTCAAGATAAGAAAACGGAATAAAAAGACATAAGTCTCTCGATCATTTTCACTATTTCTGTTATTCTACCCCCTCTCCCCACCAGATTAAAAAATACATATCAGAAGCACTTAACTAAATCTAATTATAATAATTTCAGGGAAATAATTAAAAATTGAACAATAATCTTATATTTTTCAGTGAATGATTCGTGTTTTCCAACTGATAAAACCACTTTTCTATTTGCGTATTCCAATGATTTTGATCAGTTGACGGTAATGAATGCAATCAATTACTTTGCGCCGTGGCCGCAGGCCCACTATTCAATTTACGCCAACATTCGGTTTGATATCCAAAAGGAAGATAATTTTGTGTACAGTAAGAACATAAGGTAATTTGAAAAGTTGATTCCAACGCTTTCACTCTCGGCGGCCAGTTGAGCATGCAACCAGCCTTTTCGATATTTCGTTGATGTGCAATTTTCAAAAATATACAGTATTGGTCAAAGTTAATTGGCTTTTGGGACTTTTTTTGGCTGCCACTTTTTTATGACCTTGTACCTGGAATTCATTCTTTTTTTTGTGGGCGTTATTATACCTAAAGAGTTTGAGCCAAATTTCTTATAAATATCCAAATTGAATGAAAATAATCGTAATTGTTCAAATTTCGAAATGTTCGCCTTTGCTCCCTAAAATAAACAATAACAATGTCTATCAACAATAAACTATTTTTCAGCGACACCAAAAATTCTGTATACAATTCACTTCCTGATCCTTCATTAGGCTATTCTAATAATTCAACAGGAAGTGATGTATTGAGAATGCTTAATCGATTCTTAGACAATAATCAAGTTCCTGTTTGTGGATCTAATATTGGAGTTCTTGTCAAAAGATATCCAAATGAAACAGATATTTCTGGAATCGTTTCCAAACTTCGTCGTTTTCACGTAACGGTTACTTTCATGACTAGCAGGAACTCTTCTGGTGGAATGTATTCAGAGACTTTGTACAATATCGCTTCTCGAACTTACGGTTTCTGCTCTTTTGATGATAATAATAATTTGAATTGGGTGAGTTGTCTACTAATAAGGTGAAGGAGTATTCCGAATAATAAACAGGAGGGTAAAACATGAATTGAGTCAGGTGCTTTCCCTTGCTTCATTCGATATATAAATCGTGTTCCAAGCTCGCAGTATAAGTTTATATTACAGAAACATCAACCTGTATACTATGTTCCCTATTTGGTATACGCTGTCAACCCCACAGTTTCTGGGAAAGGTTCCATTCAATTGCCCTCATTTTCTTTTTCAAGCGGAAATCCATGGTTTGCAATGACAATACAGGATAATGGTTGAGTCTTATCCTACTCTTCATTTCATCTGGTAACCAAATTCAGGGCCAAGGAGTGTTGTGAAAACTTCATTGTGGAAATGGACAAATGGTAATAGCACCGGTCAGATTGGTTTATTTAATGGAGACTCTTACACAATGGTGAGATCTTTTGAGATTAAAAATTGACTGACTGCTCATTCAGGAGGGTGGAAACTATGCGGGCAAATATGTTGATCTGCAGCAATCTGTGTACCGTATGTTTCTGGACTATGAGTATTTGGATTCCAAAACAAGAACTCTTCAGATTAGAATTCATATAAAAAAGTAAGTGATTATAATTATGTTTCGACTGGAAATATGTCTTATCAGTTTTACACCCAACTACTGGCCGCCGTATGATAACTGAGCAGCTATTTTCTGTTATAATCAATTGACTTTGAACATTCAACTTCACCAAAGAAACAAAATTTTCAGTATATTCTATTAATTTAAGAATGTTTTATTTAACTCACAGCATTTATTCTCAGTTAAACCTTCATTTGATTGAAAAATTATGGTGATTGAGATCCGTATCCACTCGCCCTCGTGAGGCCATAGAATTATGAAAAGTTCTTGAGATCTGGATAACACTCACTATTAGAAGAGCGTTCAGCAAAATGTCAACATTATCTCAGTCATAATGTTGGAGTGAATCACGCACAAATTGAATTATTTTTCTAATCTCATGTTAATTACCAAACAAACAATAACTTTACCTGAAAATTAACCTTTTAAAAGACCTTTAAAGAGACTAACTCAGTTCAAAGTGATTGATCGAGCTGGGATCATACGAAAATGTATGACACTTGTGCGACGACGTTTTATTTTTATTAATTTTTCTTTTAAGGAGTCAGCAGGCAACATTTTTATTAGGCGTCCAGTTTTCCGAATGACCAATTACAAAGTGAAAGTTGACTACAATTTCTCATATCCTGCCAGTCGTCTAGTTTCTGTGAGAATCGGTCATCACTTGATGAAGTAGGGTTAGAATCAACTGGAAACAATTATTGTTTGTTTTCAGATTGGACTCTTGGACTCCGTATAATAATTTTTATTAATTTTGTTTGGGAATGAAATTTATTCACTGATTAGTATCAATTTTGGTTACATTCGACTATTTGTAGCACTAGTAGTTATTAGCAAACACTGGCTAGTAATGTACAATGACTACATATGGATTGCACAATGAAATTGAATCAACCGCTAGGGTTTCTTCCAAAAAAATACCTCGGGAAATGTTTCAGACCAATGGTTTTCAGTTTTTCAAAAAGAATCAAAAATGGTTCACAGAATAGAACACGAATTATTTTTCTTATCTTATGTTAACTGTCAAACAAACATAGAAACTCTACTTCGTTTGAATGTTCCCCATCACGAGTTTCTTCCGTCAAACCATCTTTTTTGATTAAAAACTCTTCCGTTCTCCAGATAAGAAAACTGAATAAAAAGACACGAATGGCTAGATCAGTATCACTATTCCTACTACCCTTTCCCTCTCCCTCCTAGACTAAGAAATACATATCAGAAGCACCAAACTAAAACACTAATTATAATAATTTCAGGGAACTAATTGAAAATTGAACAATAATCTTAAATTTTTCAGTGAATGATTCGTGTTCTCCGACTGATAAAACAACATTCTTGTTTGCGTATTCCAATGATTTCGATCAGAATACTGTAATCTACGCAATCGATTATTTCGCAGATACTCAATTGGACCACTATTCGAAATTCGCCAATATTCGGTTTGACATCCAAAAGGAAGATGCCTTTGTGTACAGTAATACCATGAAGTACTTATTTGAGCTGATTTTTCAAAAAATTGATTCTAAGCAGATTTTTTACGGACCGGACATTTCCCGACTATTCCAGTCCCGGAGGTCCTCATGATTAACAACAAAAATCTTTCGAGCTTTTTAAAGACAAATTTTCCAAGTTCTCAATTGTAAATTACACGCAGTGAATATCGTTTTCGCTAACGTCACTTTAAACACTTTCAACGAAAAACGAGAAATTGGCTTGATAAACAAGCATTTTTTTCTTCCGGGCTTCTAGACCTCGGAGAGCTTTCTGATGACTTGTATGCTATTTGCATAAGTTATAACTTATAAAAATCCATTGGCAGCAGCCCGTTCGACATGTCTCTTTATTTGATTGTTTTCCAGCGACTCCTTGAAATCTGTATACAATAATCTTCCGGATCCTTCATTGGGATATTCGAGTAGTTCAACTGGAAGTGATGTACAGGGTGCGCCATAAATACGTGTGCACTGCTTTGGCGCAGAATAGCAATTATTGTGTGGCTGTCGCCTGTTTCAGCATAATTTTTTTATTAGCATTTTATTAAGCGCGCTTTTCTGTATATATTACAAAAAGTTTCATGAAGATTGGTCAACTTTTGAAGAAATGGCAGCTGCCTCAAACACAGTGTCAGTATTTTCTGGAGAGCGAAATGGCACGCAACAGGGGTACTGTGTTGGATGACTAGAAATTTTTATCTGATCACGAGGAGTACGGAACTCAAATTCATTGACGTACTACCTAATACTCCCTCAAATCAAACCAGAATGTCTGACTCATTCATAATGCTGTTCAACCACAGAAAATCATGGTTTTCTGAAAAACTTGATCAGACAGGAAATTTCCTCTTTTTTTCGTTAACCCTGGAGACAGAATCAATCAGGTGTATTGTCAGTGTGAAATAAGGACTTCTATTGACCTAAGCATTCTTTCGATATCAGCCTCGGGTGTTCCCAGAAGGATACAAACCCTCCTGATACTACAAAACAAGTCTGACAGTAAAATGAACCGATTTTTCGAATCTTATAGGCGAGACAGGGAAGCTTGTCTTGAGTCTGATTCTTATCCAATGGGTCTAAATTTTTAGGAGTGTTTCAAGGAAGAGTTTAAGCTACTCCACATATAAATTTTGAGTCTCTCAGATGAATTCTGCCCTCCTAATGAGACTAGATTCCCCAAAAATACCACCGTGCCAGTGGTGTCGCGTACCCTAAGAGACTTGAGAGAGCCATCAAAAATCAAGGAATCACCATCGACCTACTATACTTTTATTATTATTTGTATTATTCCAGCTATGCTGTAAGAAATTTTCATGGCGATTGGTTGATTTCTAAAAAAGTTATTCGCTGTTTTCGATGCACACGTATTTATGGCGCACCCTGTATTGAGAATGTTAAATCGATTCTTGGACAATGGCAAAGTTCCTGTTTGTGGATCTAATATTGGAGTTCTCGTCAAAAGATATCCAAATGAAACAGATATTTCTGAAATAGTTTCCAAACTTCGATCTCATCGTTCTTCGGTTACTTTCATAACAAGTAGGAACTCTTCTGGTGGATTGTATTCAGAGACTTTGTACAATATTGCTTCTCAAACAAATGGTTTTTGTTCTTTTGCTGATGATCCCTTTTTCGATTATGTGAGTTGTCTATTGATAGGGTAAGGGTGAAATGCCATATCATTCCATTGCAACTATTAGGTTGGAAGGAAATCAACTGTCCATTTTTTCACAAATGTGTAACCGAAGAACGAGAATGTTTAGAGATTAGCTTTATGCACTACCATGACTTATTGTCAATGTTTGTGCAACTTGTAGTCGTTATTCTTCTAATAACCCTATAGGTGAGAATCAAAAAACCTCGGCTGCATTTTCGAACAAACCAACTTTGATGAAGTCTATCATTCTCAGAAGTCCTTGGATATTTTCAAATAAATGATAATCCGGTAGAGTTCAACATGAGCGACTACGGTAGAAAAGACCAAAGATTTTGGCAGAGTGGCAAAGTTCTGGTTTGATTTTTTGTACCACATCACTTCATGCAGAATTAGGTACTTCGACTCTTCGGGTCCCATTTTTTGTTGAAGTTGTTATGGTTTGAATTTCTAACTGTACCTATAAGATATTAAATAGGAAGAGCTCCTCATGAAAAAGCCAAAAAGTTCCTTCAGCAATACGTTTTTCAATGTTGAATTTAATTTCGGCACGTAATATGCCGGTTTCTATAGGATACACAGAAGGCCAGTTATTTTCCTTCCAACCCAAAAGCTTTGAAGCAACAACCAATAGGGTAAAACATAAATACAGTCAGGTTTTTTCTTTTGTTACACACATCTCAAAGCTTATCCGATAATTTCATGTTACAGGATCGTTCACCTGTTTACTATAATCCCTATTTGGTGTACGCTGCCAACCCAAGAGTTTCTGGAAAAGGTTCCATTCAATTGCCCTCGTTTTCTTTTCCAGTTTCAGGCGATAATCTTTGGTTCTCACTGACAATGCAGGATAATGGTTTAGTATTCTTAACTGTTTTATTTTATCTGTTTTTGAAACTAAGGGCCAATGGATGTTGTGAAAACTTCTTTGTTGAGATGGACAAACAATGGAATAACAGATCAGATTGGAAGACTGAATGGAAATGATTATGCTGTAACCGTAAGATCTCTGAAAAATCACAATTCACTGACTGCTCTCTCAGAATAGTGCAAATTCTGGAGGCGACTGGGGAGATTGGAATCAAGATCAAGCTCTGTACACTATGACTCTGGACTATGAATATTCCGATTCAAAAACAAGAACTCTTCAAATAAGAATTAATCAGGAAAAGTAAGTTTGATATTATTATCAACATCTGTCTGGTAAAAATTTTCAGTTCGACTACTCTCAACTACTGGCCACCGTATGATAACTGAACGATCACCCTATCTTTCTGTAATAATCAATAAACTATGAACATTCAATCACCAATTTCTCTTTCTCTCTAAAACCTGTTACGTTTAGACTAGACTTCAAAAAATGAAGGGTGACATCATGTGTGTGCTTGTAATTCGGTAGACTTATTAGTTCTGACTGAGCCGATTCTCACCTTTTCCGGTCTGAAAAATGGGAATTTTTTTTATTTATTTCGGTTTTCGAAAAAAAAAGTGAAAACATATCTCAGGAGGAAAAGCTTCCAAAAATTCCCAATTATGTACTTTACTTTTTTGTTGCTGTAAAGCTGGTAATTTTGGAAATTCTGATGAAAAAATGCAAAAACATATTTTTGGTCAAGTTCTCTATTGATAGAGAAAAGAAAAGAGTGGGAAAGTGATTTTAAAACAAGTTTAAACAAATGGATCTGGACCGATTTCGCCTCTGTCCATCCAAGCAGAAAAATAGGTGAAAAATGTGGTGTGCTCTTGTAGAATGACTGTAACCCGGCTTAAAATGCTTGAATTCTTCCCAATTTTCGATTAAAATAAATTTTGTAGCAGTAAGAGATAATCAATTGATGAAAGAACGGTAGAACAACTAAATATATAATACAACTATAACATTCACTATTAGAAGAACGTTCTGCAAAATGTCAACCGTATCTCAGTCATAATGTCGAAGTGAATCACACACTGTTTGCATAAATTGAATTATTCTTCTTATCTTATGTTAACTGTCAAATGGAAATTTTACTTCGTTCAAATGTTCCCCATCACGAGTTTCTTCCGTCCAACAGTCATAGTTTGATTACAAATTCTTCCGTTCTCCAGATAAGAAAACGGAATAAAACGACACGAATGGCTTGATCTCACTCATTATTTCTATTATTCTTCTCCCTCTCCTCCCCTAGATTAAGAAACACATATCAGAAGCATCAAACTAAAACTAATTATAATTTCAGGGAACTAATTGAAAATTGAATAGTAATCTTACGTTTTTCAGTGTATGATTCATGTTCACCAATTGATAAAACCAGTTTTCTGTTTGCATATTCCAATGATTTCGATCAGTCTACTGTAATTGACGCAGTTAATTACTTCGCTGGAAATCCAATTGACCACTATTCGAATTTTTCCAATATTCGGTTCGATATCCAAAAGGAGGATGCCTTCGCGTACAGTAATAGCATAAGGTACATATAAATAAGGAACAACTAAATATATGATGGTTACTATATATGATGGTTACTAAAATTATCTGGTTTTCCCAATTGATTGTCGAGGAATAAGGGGTTTTCAATATTCTTACCACTTTTCAGAAGTGACTAACGAACTATCTTAACTTCAACAGTATAATATACTCGATAGAGTGTATCATACTGTTCTTGATTCTTTTTTTTCCAGTGTCATCCAAAAGAATGTATACAATTCACTCCCAGATCCTTCATTGGGATATTCGAGTAGTTCGATTGGAAGTGATGTATTGAAAATGTTAAATCGATTCTTGGACAATAATCAAGTTCCTGTTTGTGGTTCTCAGATTGTAGTTCTTGTCAAAAGATATCCAAATGAAACTGATATTTCTGAAATAGTTTCCAAACTTCGATCCCATCGTTCTTCGGTTACTTTCATAACAAGTACGAATTCTTCTGGTGGATTGTATTCAGAGACTTTGTACAATATCGCTTCTCGAACAAATGGTTTCTGTTCTTTTGATGATTATTCTAATTTTGAAAGGGTAAGTTTCCTACTAATATAGTTAATTATGAAAAGTGCGAAATATATCCTGGTTCACCCTGTAGTTTTTGACTTGCAGGGACTGGAACAATCACCGGCATTCTTTAATCCCTGTTTGATATACTCTGCCAATCCAAAAGTTTCTGGAAAAGGTTCCATTCAATTACCACTACTCTCTTTACCAGGAACTGGCCAGAACTTTTGGTTTACAATGACAATGCAGGATAATGGTTGAGTTTTCTTCGGTATTTTATTTCTTAAAAACACATTCAGGGCCAATGAATGTTGTGAAAACCTCTTTGTTGAAATGGACAATTGATGGGAACACTGATCAGATCGGGTTACTGAATGGAAATGCATACGGCTTTGTAAGCTCATTATTGAAATCCAACTTTCATTTTCTGAGTTTCAGACCGGAGGAAACTATGTGTGTGATTGGCCGAATATGCAGCAATCTGTGTACAATATGACTCTGGACTATGAGTATTTGGATTCCAAAACAAGAACTCTTCAGATCAGAATTCATCAAAATAAGTAAGTGATTGTTATTATGTTTTGACTGAAATTATGAGTTTTCAGTTCGACTACTCTCAACTACTGGCCACCGTATGATAATTGAATAACAATGCTATCTTTCTGTTATAATCAATAAACTATGAACATTCAACTTTAGCAAAGAAATCATTTTCAATGCACTTTCAACTTCAAAAACGTGTTTTAAATTTAAAATCGCAATTTCTCAGCAAAGACTGAGCCAGTCGAAAAAATCCATTTTTGTGACATACACATACCGTATATAATATACGCTTACAACATTGACAACAGAACAACTGATTCTCAAAAGCCTGTAGCACATCATTCTTAAATAATATTTGATTTCGAAGTGAATCGAAAACTGTTTGTGAAAAAGAAAGAGTTTCTCTTTTTATCAGAAAAATGCAAAGTAAACATTAACATTGTTTTATTAGTTGGACAAACCCGTCTTTCGCAGAATCAAGTGATTAGAGAAGACTCACGAGGAGAGTTTAAGTATTAGTTCCGATTCGGGGAGTGTTTCTTATCACTAGTCATATTATTTTCTCTTTCAGATAACAGACACGACTCGTTTGAGCACTTACATTGTTACGTACTATTCCTCCCCCCTATTCAAACAAAAAATCAGAAGCACCCAACTGAAAATAATTATAATAATTTCAGAAATATTTAGTCAAATCGAATAGTAAATTAACTTTTTTTAGATTATGATTCGTGTTCTCCAATTATTATAATAAAACCACATTTCTGTTTGCGTATTCCAATTATTTCGATCAATCGATAGTGATAGAAGCAATTCAATACTTCACACAGGAATCAGTTGACCACTATTCGAACTTCGTCAACATTCTATTCGACACGGAAAATGAGAATGGTTTCTTGTTCAGTGATAATATAAGGTGCCCAGAATACTTTTGAAAAGATGAATTTCACGTTTTTAGTGATTTCGCAGCGTCCGTTAATAATTCACTTCCTGATCCATCATTAGGATATTCAAATCGTTCAATTGGAAGTGATGTATTGAGAATGTTAAATCGATTCTTGGACAATGATCAAGTTCCTGTTTGTGGATCTAATATAGCAGTACTCGTCAAAAGATACCCAAATGAAATTGATATTTCTGAAATAGTTTTGAAACTTCGCTCTCATCGTTCTTCGGTTACTTTCATGACTAGTACGAACTCTTCTGGTGGATTGTATTCAGAGACTTTGTACAATATCGCTTCTCAAACAAATGGTTTCTGCTCTTTTGATACGGATGACGAAATAATAATGGTGAGCTAGTATTTGAGTCATTAATATATTTTTATTCTAGGGATTAGCACAATCACCGGCATTTTACAATCCCTACTTGTTATACGCTGTCAACCCAACTGTTTCCGGAAAAGGTTCGATTCAATTGCCCTCGTTTTCTTTCCCAGTGTCAGGCCAGCATTTTTGGATTTTAATGACAGTTCAAGATAATGGTTGAGTCGGTTTCCATTCTTTTCGTTTCATATAAACAAGTTCAGGACCAATGAATGTTCTGAAGAAATGTTTGTTGAGTTGGACTTACAATGGAACCAATGGCCAGGTTGGATTATCCGATGGGAATGAATGGGGACAGGTGAGCTTCAGCAGAAACTTAAAATTCATTCACTCAGTCCAGAATTTCGGAAATAGCTATGTCAGCTGGCCATATGTACAAGACGTTCTGTACAATATGACTCTGGACTATGAGTATTTGGATTCCAAAACAAGAACTCTTCAGATTAGAATTCGCCAAGATAAGTGAGTTATTGTGATTGAGTTTTGACTGAATTAATCTGTTTTCAGTTCAACAACCCTTGATTACTGGCCACCGTATGATAATTGAACAGTGCTTGTGTTAAAATTAATAAGTATCAATGAATGCATGAATTAAAGGAATAAAAAAAAGACAATTCGAAACTTGAGAGCAACAACAAAAACACAATTAGACCGGTGAATTATCTTGACCACAAAAAATTATCGCCGCTCGAACACTCTAATAACACTGGCCCAAAATCTGAAACACGAATGACCGAAACGTGCATAAAAATCGAGGTCCTTCTTGGTGTTCGTGATGAAATCAGAAGTTCCACTCGGGATCATGATGACTTTTAGTTAGTTTTTCTGTTGAAATGTGGTTAAAAAAATGAGTTCGGCCGGTTTTATTTTTTTCGGCCGTGAATACTACAAGCCGAAAAAATATCCTTAATAATCATGATAACTGTCTGGTGCTAGTCATGTTTCAAAAATCACATTTATTACTTTTACAGATAAACTATACTGTTGAGAATCATTTTGCTATCTCTTCTTCTGTATATTCAGGTGGCGGTCCGGAAAAATTGATTCGGACTGAAATCAAAAAAGACGTTTTTTTTTTAAATTGAAAGTGAACTCACAAATATCAGAAATAGTAGACTGTTGCATTTCAGAAAATAAATCAAAAATGAAAAAAGGATGAGTGTTGGCGAGGGGAAGTTAAGATAAGAGTTCCTTTTTGTTCTCTTTTTTATCAGAAAAGTTATTGATGGTTATGTAGCCATAATTTATGAGTATTGCATGAAATGTTGATGTTTCTATGGAATTGAAAATGATTTTCAATCATAAACTTAGTTACGATAAAGACTGAAAAAAAAGAAGAGACTAAACGGCGAAAAAACAGAAGTGGAATGTGACAGACTTCATATGTAGTTTTAAAAAATTGAGAAATAAAACACAATAAAGGGGAAAATGTATATGGGAAAGCATTAGGATTTCTACTAATCAAAAACAAAAACTGTTTTCAAATCCCTAGTGAAATTATGCGATTCAATTGCCATACAAACAATTATTACAGAGTTCACATTCTTCAACTGATAAGAAATGATGCTACACTCTTTTTTATGATTTTGTGACTTGCCGAATTCCATATGATACTGTATGCAGAAAAATGTTCTATTCTATTCTATATTCTAATGAAGGATCAATTGTAAGGTGGCCAGTACTTGTATATCGTTGAACTGAAACACAAAAATATTTTTTTTAATTTTAAAAATCAACCCACTTTTTCTTGTGCACTCTGATTATATATTCGTAATCCAATGCAACATTGTATAATCCTGGACCAAGAGATTTCCATCCGGTTAAATGGTTTCCGAAGTACTAAAAATGTATAATATTGTTTTTGAAAACCTTATCCCACCTGAATATCACTATCAGTCAACCCAAACTGATCTGTGATTCCCCAGCCGGACCAACCAAGTAAAAGGTTGTTCACTTCATTCATAGGTTCTGAATTTCTAAACTTTATTAAAAAATAGATAGAACTAAACTAAACTATCATCATGGACGGTCATTGTGATCCAGTAGTCATTGCCTTCTTCTGGTGTGAATAATGAGGGTAATTGGATAGTTCCACTACCAGATACTGTTGGATTAACTGCGTATAACAAGTATGGATTGATGAATGATGGTGCCGCTTTGACACCCTATAAAAATGGATTACTGTAATCATAAAGAACACCCACCTCCATCAACTCATCATTATTATCAAGAAAGCAAAGTCCATTGGTTTCTGAAGCCAACTTGTACAAACTACTCGGATCATTTACCCCGAAACTGTTAGTAGTTGTCACAAAAGTGATCTCGACGTGATACTGTTGAAGTTTAGCTACTAACTCCGTTGTATCAGTTTTCCCGGGATATCTCTTTACTAAAACCAACACACGGGATCCACATATCGGCATTATGCTACTGTTCATAAATCGATTGATCATATTGAACACATCACTTTCTTCATAATTCTCCTTTGAAAGAGAAGGATCCGGAAGGTGAGTTTGAACGGATGTGAAGAATTCCCTATGTAGAATAACTCTAGTTCTAGAAGAAATATGAGAATTACCCAAAACTGCCATGATAAAAAATTGGATCATCATTTCGAGTATCAAATCGAACATTGGAGAAAATCCGAAAATGATCAATTTTTAGGTTGTTTTGATTGAAGTAACCAATCACATTACTGACAGTAACCGAGTCGAAATCATTCGAATACGAGAATAGGAAAGTTGATTGGTTTAGAGGGGATCAGTTGTCGTTTTCTGAAGATTTAAGAGGAGATTGTTGGATAATCTTACTAGGGAATGGTCAGAATCGGGTGTGGAGTTTCGGTTCGAGACCTATACCGTTTGAAAGAGAACCTTTGGGGGACCTCAAAACCGTTTTCAAATTTTGCGAAGGTTTTCTGGGATTCGAGATAAAAGGATTTTGGTCTGAAACCCCAGTACTAATTCCTGTTGATTTTGCATTTTTTCGTTTTCACGTGAAGTCTCGAAATTTTATGGAAACAATTACAGTGAAAAACAGTGGTTGGATGACCGGTTGGAGGCGATTATCTCAAATTCCAGAAAACCTTCGCAGAATTTGAAAACGGTTTTGAGGTCCCCTAAAGGTCCTCTATAAAATGGTATAGGTCTTGAACCAAAACTCCACACCCGATTCTGACCATTCCCTAGTTAGTGATTACGTGAAAATGTCGAGGTTGTGGTTGTTGTCACGGGTGTAGTAGTAGTTGTTGAAGTTTTTATAGGTGTTGTTTTCGTCGTTGTTTTTGTTGTTGTGGTGGTTACTGTAAGTCCTACCTTTATTTTCAATTTAATGGTTTTTTGAAAACCGATACCAGTATAAAAAATTTTTTACAATTAAAAATAGCAGAACCATGACAATTTATCTTCTGCAGGATCTCTTAACTCACATTCTCTTGTTGTACTTGAACTTTCCGTTGAGAAATCCGCTGTAGTGATTCTTGAAGTATAGGAAGCATGAGGATACAATGTAGCTGTTGTTCTTCTTGATGTTGTAGTCGAACTAGTAGTATCTACTATAATTCCTAAAATCGTTATTATGAACCTATTGTTTTTTACCTGCTGATGAGCTGCCTTTAGACACAGTGAAAACGATCAGAAGAATAATACCTACGATAATGAAAATAATCAGAATCGCTAAGATCCCTCCGATTAGCATCATTTTTCTAAACCGATTGTTGACTGTATACCGAAGGATTCCGAAATGGCGTTGTCTTCTGAATACTCACTTTTTGTGTCAAAGTTCAGTTAAACTCACTCTGCCGGTTCGAAAATAGGATTTGGAGGTGGAGAACACACTTCCACTGCTCTCTTCCCATCATCTTCTCCTTCAGAATATCCCGGAGGAGGTTCAGGATAACGAACTTAAAAAAAGTTTAGTTTTTGGATCAAAAAGTAACTTACCACTACCAAAAATGTTGCTCCGCATTCAGAAATGACTTTGAAATAGGAATGGGGAAAAAATATTAAAAAGATAAGAATACGAATCGTCGTTGCATCCTGCCATTAAAATAACTTTTTATATGATCCGCCCGCCGACAAAAAATTTTCGATAACTTTTAACAGAAATTCCAAACAAAGAAATTCAAGTTCAAAAATCATTGTACTCCGTTTATTATTGTGTTATTCAATTAAGATTAGGTAGTTTACATAAGCTTCTGAATCATAAACAAACAATGATTGATTAAAAGAAACAAGAAGGGAGTTCACATTCTTCAACTGATAAGAAACGATGCTACACTCTTTTTTATTATTTTGTGACATGCCGAATTCCATTTGATACTGTATGCAGAAAAACTGTTCTATTCTATATTCTAATAAAAGGATTGATCAATCATAAGGTGGCCAGTACTTGTATATCGTTGAGCTGAAAAAAAGTATGAAATTTTGATAAAAAAAAGAAGTTTGCCTACTGTTTTTTGTGCACTCTGATTTGAAGGGTTCTGGGTACAGTATCCGAATACTGGTAGTCTAATGCAACATTGAATAGCCCTGTTCCAAGGGATTTCCAACCGGTTACATGGTTTCCGAAGAACTGGAATGTTCATGGTTTGAAATTAAAGGATTGTTAGCAAGGGGTTTCGAAAAAAACTTTTTTTTTGAAAATTGGAATCTAAGCTTACCGAATATTCACCAGAATCACCGCCACTTATCCCAAATTGATTCGCAACCCCCCAGCCAGACCATCGAAGTAAAACGGTCTGCACCACGTTCGTCGGATCTGAATGTTTTAAAATTTATGATATGAATCTAGGATTAAATCTAAACTATTATCCTGGACAGTTATTGTGAACCAAAAATCATCTCCTTGTTCCGCAACAAATAGTTGTGATAATTGGATAGTCCCGTTACCAGAAACTATTGGATTGACTGCGTATATTGGGTAGGGATCATAGAATGATGGAGCTGCTCTGATACCCTGAATCAAGATTTTATTTCGTCTATCGAAACTTCACAAATTAGCTAAAGCTGCTAAAATCAAAACTAGCTAAGACTTCTAACAAAGCTACAACCCTTTATAAAAGTTCCAAATGCTCTAAAAAGCCACTCACATAGAAAATCTGATCATCATCGTCGAAAAAGGTATGCCCATTCGTTCGCAAAGCTAGATTACACAGAACATCAGGGTTCCATGAACCACAAGAATTCCTACTTGCCACGAAAGTAAGTTCCACGTGGAACTGTCGAAGTTTGGATACTAACTCGGTAGTATCCATTTCATTCGGGTATCTCTTTGTTAATACGAAGATTCGGGAACCACAAATCGACACTTGGTCGTTTTCCAAAAACCGATTAATCATATCGAGAACATCACTTCCAACGGTTTTGAATAATGCGAGAGATGTATTCGGGAGATTAGATTGAACAGAAGATTGGAAGTCACTGAAAAGTTCTAGAATATATACTGCTTTTGATTTAAAAGAACCTCCAATCACTGTGAAACTCAAACTCGTCTTGAGTTTTCATATCAAAACGGATATTGGCAAGCTTGTTAAAATGATCATCACTTCCAGTTCTCTCGAAGAAATAATTGAACGCATCGAGTACTGTAGCTGAGTCGAAGTCATTTGAATAAGAGAATAGGAAGGTTGATTGATCCAAAGGGGAACAGTTAGAAGATTCTGAATAAGAGGATAATTTTTAACTGTCGGATGAAGTAACTGACGCTCAATTATTTTCTTAGTAGATGTTGTTGGTTGTGTGGTTGTTGTGGTTACAGTACTGCTTGATGTAGTTGTGGAGCTGGTTCCAGTGGAGCTTGATGTTGACGTGGTGGTTACTGTAGTGGTATCTGTAATTTCTGGGATTTCAGTAGAAAGGAGGCAGTAAATTAGATAGTAACCACGTTCTAAAGCGGTTAACAGGTAACTACAGTACTCATATTCATAATTTTCTACTATTCTTAGGCTATGGTCCCTTTTTTAAACCCCACAAACCTCCTTTAGTAGCTCGACTTGTTGTGGTACTTCCTGTTGAAACGGGTTTAGTTGTGATTTGCTTGATTGCAGTCCTAATTTGAACCTTCATTGTAGTAGTGGATGGTGTAGCGGTACCTGAAAAAGATATTTGAAGATACCGTAACCTGATCAAGCTAAAAGACTACTGAATCCCAAAAAACCTTTATGCTTGAATCCAAACTCGAAGACCAAAAATCCAATGATCAGCAACACGAGAGTGATCAGAATAAAATTACAGATCCCGATAATCATGAGCTTTCTAAACCGATTATTTACAGTATACCGAAGGATTCCGAAGTGGCGTTGCCTCCTGAAATAACACTTGATTCAGGAGGTTATGGAGATAAACTCACTCAACAGGCTCAAAAAAGGGATTCGGGGGCGGTGCGGCGACTTCTACTGCTCGTTTATTATTTTCTTCTGCTTCTGTATATCTTTTAGTTGGCACTTCAGCCTCCACGTATCTTCTATCATTCACATCTTCTTCAGTGTATCGAGGAGGGGGATCACGGTAAGCGAATCCAGCTGAAAGCGATTTTTGATTAGGAGAAGTAATTTGGTTTTGATCAGAACGTTTCAGATTAGAGAAAATTTCAGATTTAAGAATATAAAGAAAGTTTTCTACTAAATCCAATAACTCAAAGAAATAAAACATACCATTTCTAAATCCGATGATTCTTTTCATGGCAATTAGAAGAGACACTGAAAAGGGAGTTGCCTAAAAGGAAGAAATGATAAGAGTTCGTCTTCCCATCCCAAAATTCTTTAGATGTCGCCAAACGGCAGTGATTTCTGATAATGAAGAACACAAATTATAGGTTTGAGCAAAAATCATAGTTATGAGTCATCTCGTAAGGGTTTTAAGGCTACAATGGTTTTGAGACTACCGTAATCTGCTTATGAAAGTTACATCACTGATCCAGCTGTTCAGGAGCTACATTAGAGACTGTAGAAAAAAAATTAAGAAGATTAGCTGTTACCCGCATGAAATTGAATAAAAAGAACTTCTATAAATCTTCAAGAATTTAATTGTCTACTGAAAAATATTTATATAACAGAGCATACTGATAAAAATCAAGAATCAAGTTTTTTTTGTTACTGATAAGAGATTGGTTCCGTTTTGTGTTTTTTCTTTTCCCTATCTTCTCATGCTCTTGAAGGGTAGACTGGAGTTCATTTAACCAATAAATAAGGAGCACTTGCAGAAATTATCATTCCGAACTGCCGTGAACGTCTATGAACTTTTTTAAATGAAAGAGATGAAAAAAGAAAAATTCTGAAATTCACGTTTTTTTCTAAAAACCAAAGAGATGAACTCTGTCCATAGTTATCCAGTTCTTCCACGTTTTGATTTCAATTCATTCATTGTTTTACGGGCAACAAGTCATTGTGGAGTTTTATTCTCATCAAAAATGGTCTTCAAAGTTTTCTTACTTCTACTTTCAACTGCATTCGTTTATACAATGCTCAGCAAAGAAGAGAATCTGAAGCGAATGGAAATTTGTGGAAAGAGTAAAAACTATATGAAGAGTAGCATTCAGATTATATTGATTTCCTTCAGAAACGCCTTCCATTTGGGTCCTCCCTGCTACCGATGCAGTTAGTATCAAGGTGGCAACTCCAATCTCTCAGAGACATTTCTTCACTATGTCTCCTGATAATTTCGTTATTCCCAGAATTTCAGAAGTCCGATGGGAAAACAATGGCCCCTTTGTTGATCCAGGATGTGCAGATGGGAAACTGTAAGCAATCAATTGTCTGTTTTGCCACTTTATTTTATTATTTAGACATTTGGATGTCCCTCAAGAACTTTTCTCTCGATTGAAATTCGTCCCGCTCTAACATTTTAATGACACTGATTACAAACCAGTACAACCAAAGAGAGCTTATTTCCCACATTTTTGTGCTCAACGATTCCCACAACTCTATGTCCCAATGATTGTGGAATTTGAAAAAGAGCTCGAAGTGGATGTCGCTTGTCTCATCAAAAAGGACGGTGTAAAAACTGGTGATTTGGTTGATATTTCAATGATGAAACCTAATGGAACGCTCGATAAGCTAACAGTAAATGTGAGTTGCGAAAATAAAATTTTAAAAGGGATTGAAGACTATTTCAGGTTTCTAGTATAGAAGAATGGATGTTACATATGCGTGATTTAAAGCCTGTGGACTATTTGGAAGGTGCTCCACTTCATCAGAAAGTTGATAATAAATGGACAATGATTGGGTTTTATCATAACGGTGAATTACATCTTTTTAAATGATCAACTGCAGAAGTTTAGAATAAAGCTACAAAATTCCAGATGATGTAACTCAACGCGATGAAGTTGATGTCCAACGGATGTCACGGTATCAAGAAACAATTTGTGAATGGGCGGGAATATGTGAAACTCCGATTCCAATTGAATCAAAGAAAACAAAGAAACCAGAAAAAGAAGAACAAGAAGAGGAAGAAGCGAAGAATGGAGAGAAAGTGTCTGGATACACATTGATTCTTTTATTTGTTTCTCTCTACTTGTAGAAATAAAGTGATTTTTATAGTTCCAATTAAAAATCGAAGAAAATTTCTCTAACTGATAAAAACAGTTTGCTTTCTCTTATCATCTCTCCATTAATTTTTCAATCTCTCCTTTGTTACACGCATTTTGACACCAATCTTCAAATAAAAACTTGAAATTGATAAGAAATTCTTATCATTCAGTATGTTCACTTATCCCCCAGTGTGTTGACAAAATCAACACTGATAAAGTTTACGTGTAACTTCATTTGATTTTATTTTGTATTGCACTAAATTTTCGATTTAATAGAAATATATTGCCCCGAAATATGTTTGGAAGTACGGCCTTCTGTTCTGCATGTACAGTGCTGCCCATAAATATATGAAAAATCGGTATTTTCAGTTCAAAACGGTCAAATTTGGGCGTTCGTAGCAAAGTGGGGGAAAGTGGTATTGTTCTAAATTTTCAAGGGCAGTTAGTTGATAGCTGAAATTGCACTTACTTAGTAGAAAACGTTTCTCTAAAATCATTTCTGAGAGCTACACGGTTCGTTGAAGAGAAAGATGTTGAAAAACATGCTATTTTGCACTGCCGTGAGTCGGAAAAAAAATAAGACATGACCTCTGCCCACGTTATCCACTTCATACACGTGTCGATTTTTCTTTGTTCCTGGAGAAAATTCATTAAATAATTTTATTCTTGTCAAAGATGATGTTCAAAATTCGTTTTTCTCTACTGTCGACTGCATTTCTGAATGCGAAAAGCAGCAAAGATGAAATCCAGAACCGAAGTGATATTTACGGGAGTAAGTTGTATATAGGGATGAAAAATTACAAATTCTACTATTGATATCATTCAGAGAGTCCCTCCATTTGGGTACACCTCGACCTCGAGCCGACCGTGTAGCGACTCCAATATCTCAGAGACACTTTTCGACGGACTGTGTTCCCTTGATAGGGTCCAAGACGTATTTTAGTGGTCTTTCTCGGTCTTCTTGAACACTTAAATGACACTAATTACAAGACAATCCAACCAAAAAGAGCTTATTTACGGTTACCCTTTTATTGTAATAAAGTTGGAAGTGTTCTCAATGGCGATATATTATTTTTGTTGATAATTTTAATGTGAGTCTGATCATCCTTTCAAATTATCGATAAAATTTGTTTTCATGTTCTGGACAACGAATGTCATATTATCAAGAAACACTGTGTCAATTGGACGGAATTTGTGACGTTCCAATGTCCACTCCGATTCCAATCAAATCGAAGAGAACTCATTCTTCTAATTGATGGAATAAATAAAATTTTACTTTTCTAATCTAATTTCTCTCTTGTAGCAGACTTTTTGGCACCAATTTTTTAATAAAAACTTGAAAAAAATTGATAAGAAATTCTTATTATTCAGTATGTTCACTTTTCTCCCAATATGTTGACGAAATCAACACTGATAACGTTTACATGTAACTCCAGTCATTTATATAGACATCTGACTGGGAAACCTGGCGTAACCTTCGTATATTGACATCCTAAGAGCAAAAATGGTTTCGCATGTACGCTCTATTGAGAAAATCTCTCCTCTGTCTCAAACCCTTTGGACCATTCACCTCATCTTCTCTCCTCTTATTCTGTACCACATCCCTAAAATCAATATGTCCCCTGAAACATTTATAAATCTACCATTTGTTCCACGAAAAATGTTTGTAGATCAATTAGAATTTTCAGAATTGTAAGTTTTCATTCTCTATATCTCTCAGACAAAACCTATTTTCAGCATGGACTTATCTCTGATGTCCCCTGCGATTCAAAGAGCGGCCAGACGTCGAGAAGTCGCCGAATTCAAATGGTTAATCATGTCACCCGGACATTTTGTGATCCATATAACAGAATTGGATCCATTGAAACCAAAACTGATTTTTAAATTGAGTTCGGATGCCGTTAAACGGGTTACAAGACATAGAAATACGTTCACATTGAAATGTGGACCTGGATTGGTAGAGAAGTATCTAGGTTTTTGGGATCTCTCAAAGACTCTTTTGATGGTTTTGGAACCCCGGAAATATCACTTCGAAGGGAATTATTATCTAGATTTCGTTTTTGATTTCACAAAAAACTTTGAGACTTTTACCATGAGCAACGCGAATTTAACTTTAAATCAAGCAAAGAAAATACTAGAATCTATCGATGTAAATGTCTTCAGACTCGAAAATATCTCGTTCGAGGGTCGGAGACCCCGAAAATTGAATCTTAAACATAAGAATATGTTCATAAATGTGTATAAATGGTTCCGATTTGAATGGTATCTCGATATGAAATGTCAAAAAATGACAATTGAGAATGACGTCAGTCTGAACGATCTATTGTTATTCGTCAAGAGTTGGATAGATGGAAATCTCGAGAATCTAGAGCAGTGTTCTTTTAACATGATAGAGCATATTGGAGGGAACTCCATAATTCGAGATAACTTCATTGAAGATCTCAGAAAAATTGTGACGGTTGTTAGAAGGTTAGTATTAAAAGAATTCAAATAACGAAAAAAAAAAAAAATTTTCAGCGACTTTTTGATCAATATTCAACGACTCGACGGGAAACGTGCGTCGATGGAGACTTGTTTTGTTACAGTGTCATCACATCGTACAAGATTACTTTTTAAGTTGATTCCATAATTTTTATATTTAATAAAAGTGTTTTTTGAACCCTTTTTGACACCTCAAAGGATTCTGTAGGCTGAAATTCCCTGTTTTTTTTCAGTTTTTAGCGGTATTTTTTGACCACAATTATAGATACTGTACCACTATGAAGATCACAAAAGAAGATAACAGACATTTCGACAACTAATTGAAAAAATTTTCTTATCATTTATCATGTTCACTCTAAGCTGTGATACATTGAGGAAATCAACTATGTTAATGTATTAGTTGAGTTGATTCTACATAATATGACTATTGGCTTACAATAGAGCACATTCGATGACATTCATTTATAAAAACCATAATGACGTCATAAGAGAAAAGACCTCTATATTCAAATAGGTGTATTATTCTGATCTCACGAGGTGACACTAGAGGCCGAGGATATCTCGCCACGAAAACTACGGTAGAAAATTTATGAAAGCAAGTCTACAAATATTTCATTAATTTTTTTCAGCGCTATTTTTCTAATTTTGCCCGATTTTCGTGTAAAATATGAAATTTTGTTATTTAAAAACTATCTTAATCGAGCAAAATTAGAAAAATAGCGCTGAAAAAAATTAATTAAATATTTGTAGACTTGCTTTTATAAATTTTCTACAGTATCTTTCGTGGCAAGATATCCTCGGCCACGGCCACGAGGCCGCGGCCTCTAGTGTCACCTCGTGAGATCAGAATAATAACAGACATTTATAAGAATCATAATGACGTCATCAGAAAGAGAGACCTTATTCAAAGAGGTGTAGTTGACCTCTTTGTGCAGAACACAGTATCTATAATTGAGGGTCATTTGGCAGTCTGCTAACATTTATTCTCACTCAAACCCCCACACAGAACACTCTTCTTGTTCTCCATTCTCACGACAACCCTTTTCTATTGATTTCTACCACAATGTCGTCATTCCCACTATTGGAACTCCCGTTCGTTGCCTTCAAAAACGTGATTTATCAAATGGATCCTGTTGATGTGTAAGTTCTGGGTTACTGTGTTTTTGAAATTTGTCTTCCATTAAAAAACTTGAAAAATTTGAGTTTTTAACGAACTTTGGGCTTTAGGAGCATTTTTGAGGGAAACGTAGCCTAAAACGTTTTGAACCTAGTCATGATTCGAAAGCTCTCATTGAGCTGAATCTAAATACCCTGGTTTTTCTAGGCCTACTGTAAAAATAAATCAATTACAGACTAATCCAAACCCAACACTCCAAATTCTTCAAATCAATAATAACCGCACACAAATGCCTTCGAGTCCTGTGTCTCTCGTTCAGTTTGACAGTCTCCAAAGATCGAACGACAATTGAACTCTACTTTGATCGCGAGTTTCCCGATGAGAAAAAACTCAAGGATTACGGTCAAGATGATCCGAATCGTTTCGAATTTATATTTTATGGAAGATGGCGTTCGAATGCAGAGGACTACACAAAGAAGTTTCTGGAAGTTTTGAAACCAAAGGGAATTAGTTTACACTTTATGGATGTCGATCTGGCGGATTACTGTAACCATTTTATGTTCTATTATGTGGAAAAATTCTCAGAAATTCGTCTGAATCAAACGAAAGCGAGTGAGAAGGAATTGAAGTTTTTTGTTGAGAATATCAAGACAGAGGTACTGTATTGCTCTATGAGCACGGTGTTTTTGGAGTCGGTGCCATTGGATTTGAAGGCGGAGACAGTTCGAATCGACAATCCAAGTTTCCTCGATTTCCAATCGATTCTGAATATGAAATGCAAGAGAATGTCACTTGAAGACCCTTGCAAAAACTTAAAAATCTCTGATTTCGTAACTTTGATTAGAAATTGGATGGAAATGGGAAATCTCAAAGATCTTGAGATGTTCGAAATGAGAATTCATGGGCAAGTAGATGAAGAACCGTATTTGGATTCCGATGAACTCAGAAAGACTGTATTCCAAGAGGCGATGGAAATGAAGGGAGCAGCTAAAGAAACATCATCCAAATATCTTCTGGCTCTTCGGAGAACCGATGGAAAACTTGCTACCATTTCAATCAGATCTTATTTTCAGTTTATTGTTGTCCAAGACTCTGGTCCATTCTTTGATCCCAGCATTTTTAGAAATTCCATTTTTAATTGAATATTGTTCTGTTTTTGTTAATTTGTTTTTTTTTTGAATAAATGCTTTTTTCTAATTATAACTTATAGGATTGTAAAATTTTTTTAACAGTTCTGTTAACACAGGATTTTAACCATAATTTTTGCGAGCCAAGGCCATGTTTTATACAAGAAAAATCTGTTACAATGGAGTGAAGAAATTAATTTTTTCAACAAGGTGAAAAATTGACCGTTTTCATTAGGCTGACACAAGACGTCTATCGCACATGTCTGACCCCAACCGATTACAGATGATCCCGAGTACAAAGAAGAGTTTTCTTAACAATCTGACGAAATTTTCAAAACAAGCAATTTGCGAGAAAAATCCGAAAGTGTTGGGTGTTTTCTTACAAGGGAAGTCATAATACGTACCGGTTGGGAATTTTCTATAAATTTGCACATAGACCATATTTGATACCCTGAACACGAATATCATAGTGGCTTCCTGCGCAAACTTCTAGAAACTTGATTTTTTTGAGCTCGAAAATCCTGCTCTTTTTTGCTACAGTCGGATCTCAAACTCTCCCTCTCTCTTCATCGCCTTTCCGGGACCTAAAAAACCGAGCAGCACAGGTAAATGGCGTTCTGTCCGGTAACGGGCGGAATTTCTATACGGACCCATATACAATTCCTATTTCGTCCATACGGATTGAGCGCCAATACGGACAGTATATGGACGCGTGGACGATATACGGACCGCATGCGGGCGTCTCCTCTGGAACGGACAGAATATGGACCGCAAAGGAGTGCACATATATAGTCCGTTACAGAGGAGACGCCCGCATGCGGTCGACCGGACGTCCGTATATCGTCCACGCGTCCATATACTGTCCGTATTGGCGCTCAATCCGTATGGACGAAATAGGAATTGTATATGGGTCCGTATAGAAATTCCGCCCGTTACCGGACAGAACGCCATTTACCTGTGCTGCTCGGTTTTTTAGGTCCCGGAAAGGCGATGAAGAGAGAGGGAGAGTTTGAGATCCGACTGTAGCAAAAAAGAGCAGGATTTTCGAGCTCAAAAAAATCAAGTTTCTAGAAGTTTGCGCAGGAAGCCACTATGATATTCGTGTTCAGGGTATCAAATATGGTCTATGTGCAAATTTATAGAAAATTCCCAACCGGTACGTATTATGACTTCCCTTGTTAGACTAATTTCAGAAACATCTGTCGTCTAGCTTTTCTGAAAATTGGAGAACAGTACAAAAAACAGAACAAAAACATCAGAACTTCAATAAACATTTAAAAATGTTAGATCTCTGTAAAACTTTCAACTTTTTCCTACTTAAATTTCTGCATCCTGAATCTGTATGCACGTTTAAATGACGGTTTCGAGTTAACATTAGAAGAAATGCTCAATCAAATCAATTTTATTGACAAAAAACATAAATCATAGAAAAAGTAGATCCTCGGGATTCGCGATTCAATAAAGAAGATAAAATAAGTGTCAATTAAAGCAACTTCAACCTGAATCCGCAAGAATCAGAAACTGCTGCCCGTTTTCCATCGAGTTGCTGAACAATAATCCGGCAATTGTTTCTGAAAAAATAATAAAAATTATTCTTACAGAAATACATTGAATGTTTTTTTCTAAAATGAAAAAATGTTCCATTGTTTTAGATTTTTGAAATATTCTCAATCACAGGAAAATTCGGATTTTCATTACTATTATAAGAGTTCTTTGCGAAACTGACCTATCAACCGTCCCAAGTTTTCTGAGTTCCTTTGCCAGTTCGATTCGAAAATCGTTTTTATTCTTGTACGGATTGATCATATACGTAGTCTCAAAATGTTCCAAATTCTCGAGACTTCCGTCCATCCATCTTTTGACAATCGATAATAGATCCTCTAGTTGCACATTGGTTTCAATGCCATTCTCCATGATTATTTTATGACATTTCATATCGAGAAATGATTCAAATGAGAACGACCACCAACAATTATTTAAAAACATGTTCTTGTGTTTCATTTGGAATTTTTGAGGTATGGAATCCTCCAAACGGGTATTCTGGAGTCGGAAGATATCCACATCGATGGATTCTAGAATAGTCTTTGCTTGATTCAAAGTTAAACTGGCGTTGCTCATGGTAAAAATGTCGAATCTTTTAGTGAAACCAAACACAAAATCTAGGTAGAGGCCCCCATCAAAATGGTATTTCTGGGGTTTTACCACTTTCAAAAGGGTCTTAGACAGTTTTCGAAATTCTTCAATTTTATCTTCCAATCTAGGCCCACATTTCAATGTGATCGTGTTTTTCAGTCTTCTGATTCGTTTTGTGGCATCCGTACTCAATTTAAAAATCATCTTTGGTTTCTGCGGATCCAATTCTGTTATATGGATTACAAAGTGTCCGGGCGACATGATTAACCATTTGAATTCGGCAATTTCTCGACGTTTAGCCGCTCTTTGAATGGCAGGGGACATCAGGGATAGTTCAAGACTGAAAGGAAGATTGTTTGGGAGAAATAGAAAAGAAAAACTTACAGTTCTGAGAGTTCCAATTGATCGACGAATATTCTTCGTGCAACAAAGGGCAGATTTTCAAATGTTTGAAGGGACATATTGATCGGGAAGTGGATTAGAGGGAGAGAAGGAGATGTGAATGGTCTGACAAGGTGAATGGTCTGGAAGGACCACACAAAGAGTTCTGAAAGGGTTATTCACACTGAAAACACACACATACACTTCTCAATAGAGCGTTCTTGCTACTAGACACCTTCTTCTTGCTTTTTCCACGGGTTCACTTTCTTGTTCAACCTTTATAGAGGGTTTCGGACTCCAAATTGATTATATGTATAGGTTTATTGGTATAAGATATAAGAGTCAAATAATGAGGGGTAAATAATGTGAGTTACCTAATCCTGGAGATTTTGGTTATACAATAGAGTTTGTTTCTTATACAATTTACTATGGTTATATACGAGTATATACTTATTTATTATGCAAAGGGTCTTACTGTTCTTAAAAGTGTTGAGGGAACTGGATCTAGGGGTACGGAGTCATCATTGGTACCTGTTGGTACATCGGGTTTATTGTCATCATTGGCTGCTGGATCATAGGTGCGGGCATCGGCTGTGGCTGTAGTAGTGCACTTGCTTCTGCATTTGTGTCCATTCCAATTCTTGTCGTCCTTCCGAATGACTTTGAGTTGAAATGCTGTAATTTATGTTGGTTTTTGTTTTAACAGAGATGATCGCTTACCTTTCTGCCCTTATTTCCCTTGTAGGGCTTCCAGTTTCTTTTGTTCCCTTTCCACTTGGGTTTGTCTCAGATTTTCTACTGGGTTTTTCCCTTTCATCTCTCTAACGCTACTATCTTTCTACTGTTGGCGGCTTTAGTTTTTACATTATTAGTGGTGGTGGGTTATTTACAAAGTTTTCGTGGGGACATTGGTTTATTGAAGGAGGGATATTTGATTCGGCAGATGGAAAAAACTTTTGTTTTTGATGTTCGTTACAAAAGAAAAATCTGCATTCGTGAACTTCAAATTTCGTCCATCTCGATCTTTTCAAAGTCAAGTCCTTCGTCTTCGTCCTCCACCATCTTTCCTCGGTACGCTCTAACTCCTACGTATGTCCTCCGTACACTCTCTCCGTCCATTGCTATATCTAGCGTTCGCTCTGTTAGCTTCGTTGAGGTTGGGAAGTCCATGATGCTGTACCTCCAGTATTTGATTTCGGTTGGTTCTTGAATCCCTGGAACATCTTCATTCTGTATCGTTCCCTTTCCAATTCTGCCGGTCTCATCGCATTTTCATGGAAGTCTCCTATGTAGTAAGGCATCAATTCTGTTGTTGGAAAATCTGTGATTCTCTGATATCTCCCGTTCCGCGTTTCGAAATGTTATGACTCCAACTTGTTCTTCCATTGTCCTCACTCTTTCTAGGTATGCCATATCTTTGTCTAGCATATACTTTGCTGGATGATATTTCGGGTCATCTACCATGATCCGGTAGCAGCTGCCTATCGGTTCTATTCTTTTTCCAAAAAGGAATCATAATTGCCGGAATGTCTCGGTGGGACCTCCATGTGAAGGTTTTGCTTCGGATGGCGTTCATTTTATATCAACCTTTATCGAGAATCTCTAAAAAAATATCATAGAATTTCACAAAAAACTGTTCACTTACCATCATAAAATATAAATAAAATAGAAAAATAATTAGAAAAAATCAATAAAACCTCTGAAGCGGTCGTTTACAGGGTCGGACCATTCTTCAGAGGGGGAGCCCTCAAAACGAGAAGGCTAGGGTATAGAATGAATAAATTTGAAGGGAGAGTGTGTCTCTTTTAAACAGAGTGCAGCTGTACGACAGCTGCTCAATGCATCATTTCCCGGGTGGCTGAATGCCTCGAGGGGGTGCTAATAGTAGGAGGGGGGCTTCTTGAGGAGGAGGCAAGAATAGCAGACGCCTTCTCCTTGTAGGGGTCACTCGTATATATAGGGCGTTTCCGCTTGCTATCTTGAGCGAAAGTTAGTATAATCGTTCCAGTCGGTCGGAACGGGGATGTGTGTGGTGGGTAAGGGCAACTTGGGTAATCAAAACATTCATTTGAGTAAATAAAAGAGATCAAAAAAGATACATAAAAATATAAATTGAAAAGGGTACAAAGGATAAAAGAAGAATGAAAATATGTTTCGGTAGGTGACTTTTATACCCGACTGCCAGAGTCCGCAGACAGTGGGCGCAAGTCAGCTTTACAACAATCATTTTAGTAAAGGAATGTTTCGATTGTGCAATTATTTTCGATCGGTAGATGAATGGATTTCGATTAATGGATGAGATAAGGTATAAAACACAGAAATTCGATAAATAATGATAATAATTATAAAAAAAGAGCCGTTCGGCTTCATCCCAGAAACATGTAAAGAAATGAAGATTTTTAAAAATAAAAAATTTGAAAATAAAGTTTTTAGTTAGGTTTCAGCTTCCGGTAGGCTTCTTCGGAACATCGTTCAGTGATGGTTTGTTCTTGAAATGAGCCGTCTACTACTACTCTGCATTTTATAGTCTTCTTGTGAGGATTGGTTGGATGCCATTGTAGGAACAAGTTGATCATTTTGTGGAGCTTCTTCAAGAATGTCCTTTTCCAATTGGTCCTGAACGATTTGAGCCATAATTTCTATCACTTCATGAGAAAATTGTTTCTTGACGCTTTGGAATACAACCATACACGCTTTATCCGATTTGAAACGATGCTGGACATCATCTCGCAGTATGCGTCCGATTTGCCGGTTCCTCCTGGTCCAGTAACAAAGAAATGAAGCGGCTTTTCCTAAAGAATAACAGTTTAAAACTAGAAAAAAAAAGATATAAACTACCTCAACAGTTGCAAAACGAGACGTCTCATATTTTCCTGCCTCTTATTGAGAATGACATCAGTAAATTAGCATAAAAAGTAATTATAAAAAATCAGAAATCATTTGAAGCGGTCGTTTACAGGGTCAGACCATTCTTCAAAATAGGCGCCTACTAAACGAGAAGGCAAAAATGTAGAATGAGTCAGGAACGCAACCCTTTGTTTCCAAAAAATCTCTCCTATCTCTCTTTTTTTCATTCTTTCTCAGTTTTTGTCGAACATTTGTCCTTCTTTTGTATTTGTAAACATACATATGTCGGTAAACTGACGATCAGGAAAAACTAAGACAGATGCATTTTTTCCAAATAGATGAAGCAGGACAAACAATAGTCATCAACAATTGGAATATTTGTCACCATCTTAAACTTCAATTCAACATAGTACCTGAATCAAAACCCTTTTTTCTATGTAAATTCAAATGAAATATTGTTTTTTGCCGTGACTCATGAGACTGGCTGATCGCGCAAGAAAAATGTCATTTTTGTGGTACCCTTCCCTCTCTCCCAGTATACCTTCATTTTCTTTCTCTTGTCACAATGACTAATGTCATACTAGAGAGAGTACGGGAAGAAGAGAGAGAGAGAGACGTTTAGAAAGATAGGGTCGCATACCTTCATTCATTCTACTCTCTTAGCCTTCCTAGGTGCCCTCTGAAGAATGGTTTGACCCTGTTAACGACCGCTTCAGAGGTTTTATTGATTTTTTCTAATTATTTTTTAAATTCTCTATTGGTATTCAATTGCTTTTGCCGCAAAAACAACTCAGTCATGGAGAAGAAAGGCTCGTTTGTCAATGGATGCATCGTCGAGATCTAACGGACAAAATGTCAAATAATTCTCCAAGAATTGGATCTCACAATTCTCTATCAACCAGCTGAAAGCTGAATAGCGTATGCGATGCTTTGTCAAGATACACTAGAGAAGAAAGCAAAGATGTTGGAGAGAAAAGAAACCGGAAGAGGCCTGAAAGATGGAAGATTCAATCAATTCGTTGCGATATGAGAACATCAAGGAAATCCTGAAAATTGGGGTCGGATGCCGACAACTCTCCTGGGACAAGCTTGTGAGAGGAAGGCTGAACATTCCCAAACACCACCCCCTTAGGCGTATTAGAATTCAATACAATGGAAGTGATTGAAGCCCACACCGATTTTGGTGAAGTCGCCACTCGTTTGGGCGAAATGGCCTGTAGGACTCCATTTCCAATTTATGTGGATACGGAGAACGCCTACAAAGGCTCACACGCCAGGAGTCCTCCTCACGGGGGGCGAGGTAGCCTTAATTAGTGTCACCGATCCACGAGTACATCTCGTCCTACTGATCCGGGTCCATCGATGCTCACGAACAGCGTTACAGGACATCATCGAGATGTTCAAGAGATGAGTAAGTTTATTGAAAACCTAGTACTTTTATTATTTCGTCTTTTTAAGATCCGCATTCGAAGACAATTGCTCATCGTTTCAAGGACACACCTTCATTTTCATGACGAGCTCAAGTTCACATTTTGCGAACAATGCCAAAAAAGACCAACATGGTCAAAACACCCGAAAAAGAATTTTTTTGTTGACAATGATGTGGAGATTGTTCTCGTCGAAAAAGTGTTGGATTCTTATATTTTATATTACACATCAGATAAATTGTTTTTTTATTGTTTTATCGCTTCAACTGCTCTAACCACATTGTCCATCACACCTCAGCTGATTTCCAGATACAGTTAAAATAGAACGGACGATAAGAATTCTGAATTTCCATTTGAGTGAAGTGGAAATTCAGAAAATATACCAAAATATACTTGAAATTAAGTATATTTTCAGAAATTATACCTAGATACAATTAAAATTAACTATATCTTCAGTAATTTCTGAATTTCCAGTTGAATGAAGTGGAAATTCAGAAAATATACCAAAATATACTTAAAATTAAGTATATTTTCAGAAATTATACATAGATACAATTAAAATTAACTGTATCTTCAGTAATTTCTGAATTTCCAGTTGAATGAAGTGGAAATTCAGAAAATATACCAAAATATACTTAAAATTAAGTATATTTTTCAGAAATTATACCTAGATACAATTAAAATTAACTATATCTTCAGTAATTTCTGAATTTCCAGTTGAATGAAGTGGAAATTCAGAAAATATACCAAAATATACTTAAAATTAAGTATATTTTCAGAAATTATACATAGATACAATTAAAATTAACTGTATCTTCAGTAATTTCTGAATTTCCAGTTGAATGAAGTGGAAATTCAGAAAATATACCAAAATATACTTAAAATTAAGTATATTTTCAGAAATTATACATAGATACAATTAAAATTAACTATATCTTCAGTAATTTCTGAATTTCCAGTTGAATGAAGTGGAAATTCAGAAAATATACCAAAATATACTTAAAATTAAGTATATTTTCAGAAATTATATCAAGATACAATTAAAATTAACTATATCTTCAGTAATTTCTGAATTTCCAGTTGAATGAAGTGGAAATTCAGAAAATATACCAAAATATACTTAAAATTAAGTATATTTTCAGAAATTATATCAAGATACAATTAAAATTAACTATATCTTCAGTAATTTCTGAATTTCCAGTTGAATGAAGTGGAAATTCAGAAAATATACCAAAATATACTTAAAATTAAGTATATTTTCAGAAATTATACATAGATACAATTAAAATTAACTGTATCTTCAGTAATTTCTGAATTTCCAGTTGAATGAAGTGGAAATTCAGAAAATATACCAAAATATACTTAAAATTAAGTATATTTTCAGAAATTATACATAGATACAATTAAAATTAACTATATCTTCAGTAATTTCTGAATTTCCAGTTGAATGAAGTGGAAATTCAGAAAATATACCAAAATATACTTAAAATTAAGTATATTTTCAGAAATTATACATAGATACAATTAAAATTAACTATATCTTCAGTAATTTCTGAATTTCCAGTTGAATGAAGTGGAAATTCAGAAAATATACCAAAATATACTTAAAATTAAGTATATTTTCAGAAATTATATCAAGATACAATTAAAATTAACTATATCTTCAGTAATTTCTGAATTTCCAGTTGAATGAAGTGGAAATTCAGAAAATATAACAAAATATACTGAAAATTAAGTATATTTTCAGAAATTATATCAAGATACAATTAAAATTAACTATATCTTCAGTAATTTCTGAATTTCCAGTTGAATGAAGTGGAAATTCAGAAAATATACCAAAATATACTTAAAATTAAGTATATTTTCAGAAATTATACCTAAATACAATTAAAATTAACTGTATCTTCAGTAATTTCTGAATTTCCAGTTGAATGAAGTGGAAATTCATAAAATATAACAAAATATAGTTAAAAAAAGGTATATTTTCAGAAATTATATCAAGATACAATTAAAATTAACTATATCTTCAGTAATTTCTGAATTTCCAGTTGAATGAAGTGGAAATTCATAAAATATAACAAAATATACTTAAAATTAAGTATATTTTCAGAAATTATACCTAAATACAATTAAAGTTAACTGTATCTTCAGTAATTTCTGAATTTCCAGTTGAATGAAGTGGAAATTCAGAAAATATAACAAAATATAGTTAAAATTAAGTATATTTTCAGAAATTATACCTAAATACAATTAAAGTTAACTGTATCTTCAGTAATTTCTGAATTTCCAGTTGAATGAAGTGGAAATTCAGAAAATATACCAAAATATAGTTAAAATTAAGTATATTTTCAGAAATTATACCTAAATACAATTAAAATTAACTGTATCTTCAGTAATTTCTGAATTTCCAGTTGAATGAAGTGGAAATTCATAAAATATAACAAAATATACTTAAAATTAAGTATATTTTCAGAAATTATACCTAAATACAATTAAAGTTAACTGTATCTTCAGTAATTTCTGAATTTCCAGTTGAATGAAGTGGAAATTCAGAAAATATAACAAAATATACTTAAAATTAAGTATATTTTCAGAAATTATACCTAAATACAATTAAAATTAACTGTATCTTCAGTAATTTCTGAATTTCCAGTTGAATGAAGTGGAAATTCATAAAATATAACAAAATATAGTTAAAATTAAGTATATTTTCAGAAATTATACCTAAATACAATTAAAATTAACTGTATCTTCAGTAATTTCTGAATTTCCAGTTGAATGAAGTGGAAATTCAGAAAATATAACAAAATATAGTTAAAATTAAGTATATTTTCAGAAATTATACCTAAATACAATTAAAATTAACTGTATCTTCAGTAATTTCTGAATTTCCAGTTGAATGAAGTGGAAATTCATAAAATATAACAAAAGATACTTAAAATTAAGTATATTTTCAGAAATTATACCTAAATACAATTAAAATTAACTGTATCTTCAGTAATTTCTGAATTTCCAGTTGAATGAAGTGGAAATTCATAAAATATAACAAAATATAGTTAAAATTAAGTATATTTTCAGAAATTATACCTAAATACAATTAAAATTAACTGTATCTTCAGTAATTTCTGAATTTCCAGTTGAATGAAGTGGAAATTCATAAAATATAACAAAATATACTTAAAATTAAGTATATTTTCAGAAATTATACCTAAATACAATTAAAGTTAACTGTATCTTCAGTAATTTCTGAATTTCCAGTTGAATGAAGTGGAAATTCATAAAATATAACAAAATATACTTAAAATTAAGTATATTTTCAGAAATTATACCTAAATACAATTAAAGTTAACTGTATCTTCAGTAATTTCTGAATTTCCAGTTGAATGAAGTGGAAATTCATAAAATATAACAAAATATACTTAAAATTAAGTATATTTTCAGAAATTATACCTAAATACAATTAAAATTAACTGTATCTTCAGTAATTTCTGAATTTCCAGTTGAATGAAGTGGAAATTCAGAAAATATAACAAAATATACTTAAAATTAAGTATATTTTCAGAAATTATACCTAAATACAATTAAAATTAACTGTATCTTCAGTAATTTCTGAATTTCCAGTTGAATGAAGTGGAAATTCATAAAATATACCAAAATATAGTTAAAATTAAGTATATTTTCAGAAATTATACCTAAATACAATTAAAGTTAACTGTATCATCAGTAATTTCTGAATTTCCAGTTGAATGAAGTGGAAATTCATAAAATATAACAAAAGATACTTAAAATTAAGTATATTTTCAGAAATTATACCTAAATACAATTAAAATTAACTGTATCTTCAGTAATTTCTGAATTTCCAGTTGAATGAAGTGGAAATTCATAAAATATAACAAAATATACTTAAAATTAAGTATATTTTCAGAAATTATACCTAAATACAATTAAAATTAACTGTATCTTCAGTAATTTCTGAATTTCCAGTTGAATGAAGTGGAAATTCATAAAATATACCAAAATATAGTTAAAATTAAGTATATTTTCAGAAATTATACCTAAATACAATTAAAGTTAACTGTATCTTCAGTAATTTCTGAATTTCCAGTTGAATGAAGTGGAAATTCAGAAAATATACCAAAATATAGTTAAAATTAAGTATATTTTCAGAAATTATACCTAAATACAATTAAAGTTAACTGTATCTTCAGTAATTTCTGAATTTCCAGTTGAATGAAGTGGAAATTCATAAAATATAACAAAATATAGTTAAAATTAAGTATATTTTCAGAAATTATACCTAAATACAATTAAAATTAACTGTATCATCAGTAATTTCTGAATTTCCAGTTGAATGAAGTGGAAATTCATAAAATATAACAAAATATAGTTAAAATTAAGTATATTTTCAGAAATTATACCTAAATACAATTAAAGTTAACTGTATCTTCAGTAATTTCTGAATTTCCAGTTGAATGAAGTGGAAATTCATAAAATATACCAAAATATAGTTAAAATTAAGTATATTTTCAGAAATTATACCTAAATACAATTAAAGTTAACTGTATCATCAGTAATTTCTGAATTTCCAGTTGAATGAAGTGGAAATTCATAAAATATAACAAAATATAGTTAAAATTAAGTATATTTTCAGAAATTATACCTAAATACAATTAAAGTTAACTGTATCTTCAGTAATTTCTGAATTTCCAGTTGAATGAAGTGGAAATTCATAAAATATAACAAAATATAGTTAAAATTAAGTATATTTTCAGAAATTATACCTAAATACAATTAAAGTTAACTGTATCATCAGTAATTTCTGAATTTCCAGTTGAATGAAGTGGAAATTCATAAAATATAACAAAATATAGTTAAAATTAAGTATATTTTCAGAAATTATACCTAAATACAATTAAAGTTAACTGTATCATCAGTAATTTCTGAATTTCCAGTTGAATGAAGTGGAAATTCATAAAATATAACAAAATATAGTTAAAATTAAGTATATTTTCAGAAATTATACCTAAATACAATTAAAGTTAACTGTATCATCAGTAATTTCTGAATTTCCAGTTGAATGAAGTGGAAATTCATAAAATATAACAAAATATAGTTAAAATTAAGTATATTTTCAGAAATTATACCTAAATACAATTAAAGTTAACTGTATCATCAGTAATTTCTGAATTTCCAGTTGAATGAAGTGGAAATTCATAAAATATAACAAAATATAGTTAAAATTAAGTATATTTTCAGAAATTATACCTAAATACAATTAAAATTAACTGTATCTTCAGTAATTTCTGAATTTCCAGTTGAATGAAGTGGAAATTCAGAAAATATACCAAAATATAGTTAAAATTAAGTATATTTTCAGAAATTATACCTAAATACAATTAAAGTTAACTGTATCTTCAGTAATTTCTGAATTTCCAGTTGAATGAAGTGGAAATTCATAAAATATAACAAAATATAGTTAAAATTAAGTATATTTTCAGAAATTATATCAAGATACAATTAAAATTAACTGTATCATCAGTAATTTCTGAATTTCCAGTTGAATGAAGTGGAAATTCATAAAATATAACAAAATATAGTTAAAATTAAGTATATTTTCAGAAATTATACCTAAATACAATTAAAGTTAACTGTATCATCAGTAATTTCTGAATTTCCAGTTGAATGAAGTGGAAATTCATAAAATATAACAAAATATAGTTAAAATTAAGTATATTTTCAGAAATTATACCTAAATACAATTAAAGTTAACTGTATCTTCAGTAATTTCTGAATTTCCAGTTGAATGAAGTGGAAATTCATAAAATATAACAAAATATAGTTAAAATTAAGTATATTTTCAGAAATTATACCTAAATACAATTAAAGTTAACTGTATCATCAGTAATTTCTGAATTTCCAGTTGAATGAAGTGGAAATTCATAAAATATAACAAAATATAGTTAAAATTAAGTATATTTTCAGAAATTATACCTAAATACAATTAAAGTTAACTGTATCATCAGTAATTTCTGAATTTCCAGTTGAATGAAGTGGAAATTCATAAAATATAACAAAATATAGTTAAAATTAAGTATATTTTCAGAAATTATACCTAAATACAATTAAAGTTAACTGTATCTTCAGTAATTTCTGAATTTCCAGTTGAATGAAGTGGAAATTCATAAAATATAACAAAATATAGTTAAAATTAAGTATATTTTCAGAAATTATACCTAAATACAATTAAAGTTAACTGTATCTTCAGTAATTTCTGAATTTCCAGTTGAATGAAGTGGAAATTCATAAAATATAACAAAAGATACTTAAAATTAAGTATATTTTCAGAAATTATACCTAAATACAATTAAAGTTAACTGTATCTTCAGTAATTTCTGAATTTCCAGTTGAATGAAGTGGAAATTCATAAAATATAACAAAATATAGTTAAAATTAAGTATATTTTCAGAAATTATACCTAAATACAATTAAAGTTAACTGTATCATCAGTAATTTCTGAATTTCCAGTTGAATGAAGTGGAAATTCATAAAATATAACAAAATATAGTTAAAATTAAGTATATTTTCAGAAATTATACCTAAATACAATTAAAGTTAACTGTATCTTCAGTAATTTCTGAATTTCCAGTTGAATGAAGTGGAAATTCATAAAATATAACAAAATATAGTTAAAATTAAGTATATTTTCAGAAATTATACCTAAATACAATTAAAGTTAACTGTATCATCAGTAATTTCTGAATTTCCAGTTGAATGAAGTGGAAATTCATAAAATATAACAAAAGATACTTAAAATTAAGTATATTTTCAGAAATTATACCTAAATACAATTAAAGTTAACTGTATCTTCAGTAATTTCTGAATTTCCAGTTGAATGAAGTGGAAATTCATAAAATATAACAAAATATAGTTAAAATTAAGTATATTTTCAGAAATTATACCTAAATACAATTAAAGTTAACTGTATCTTCAGTAATTTCTGAATTTCCAGTTGAATGAAGTGGAAATTCATAAAATATAACAAAATATACTTAAAATTAAGTATATTTTCAGAAATTATACCTAAATACAATTAAAGTTAACTGTATCTTCAGTAATTTCTGAATTTCCAGTTGAATGAAGTGGAAATTCATAAAATATAACAAAATATACTTAAAATTAAGTATATTTTCAGAAATTATACCTAAATACAATTAAAGTTAACTGTATCTTCAGTAATTTCTGAATTTCCAGTTGAATGAAGTGGAAATTCAGAAAATATAACAAAATATACTTAAAATTAAGTATATTTTCAGAAATTATACCTAAATACAATTAAAATTAACTGTATCTTCAGTAATTTCTGAATTTCCAGTTGAATGAAGTGGAAATTCATAAAATATACCAAAATATAGTTAAAATTAAGTATATTTTCAGAAATTATACCTAAATACAATTAAAATTAACTGTATCTTCAGTAATTTCTGAATTTCCAGTTGAATGAAGTGGAAATTCATAAAATATAACAAAATATAGTTAAAATTAAGTATATTTTCAGAAATTATACCTAAATACAATTAAAATTAACTGTATCTTCAGTAATTTCTGAATTTCCAGTTGAATGAAGTGGAAATTCAGAAAATATAACAAAATATAGTTAAAATTAAGTATATTTTCAGAAATTATATCAAGATACAATTAAAATTAACTATATCTTCAGTAATTTCTGAATTTCCAGTTGAATGAAGTGGAAATTCATAAAATATAACAAAATATAGTTAAAATTAAGTATATTTTCAGAAATTATACCTAAATACAATTAAAATTAACTGTATCTTCAGTAATTTCTGAATTTCCAGTTGAATGAAGTGGAAATTCATAAAATATAACAAAATATAGTTAAAATTAAGTATATTTTCAGAAATTATACCTAAATACAATTAAAATTAACTATATCTTCAGTAATTTCTGAATTTCCAGTTGAATGAAGTGGAAATTCATAAAATATAACAAAATATAGTTAAAATTAAGTATATTTTCAGAATTATATACCTAAATACAATTAAAATTAACTGTATCTTCAGTAATTTCTGAATTTCCAGTTGAATGAAGTGGAAATTCAGAAAATATAACAAAATATAGTTAAAATTAAGTATATTTTCAGAAATTATATCAAGATACAATTAAAATTAACTATATCTTCAGTAATTTCTGAATTTCCAGTTGAATGAAGTGGAAATTCATAAAATATAACAAAATATAGTTAAAATTAAGTATATTTTCAGAAATTATACCTAAATACAATTAAAATTAACTGTATCTTCAGTAATTTCTGAATTTCCAGTTGAATGAAGTGGAAATTCAGAAAATATAACAAAATATACTTAAAATTAAGTATATTTTCAGAAATTATACCTAAATACAATTAAAATTAACTGTATCTTCAGTAATTTCTGAATTTCCAGTTGAATGAAGTGGAAATTCATAAAATATAACAAAATATAGTTAAAATTAAGTATATTTTCAGAAATTATACCTAAATACAATTAAAATTAACTGTATCTTCAGTAATTTCTGAATTTCCAGTTGAATGAAGTGGAAATTCATAAAATATACCAAAATATAGTTAAAATTAAGTATATTTTCAGAAATTATACCTAAATACAATTAAAATTAACTGTATCTTCAGTAATTTCTGAATTTCCAGTTGAATGAAGTGGAAATTCAGAAAATATAACAAAATATAGTTAAAATTAAGTATATTTTCAGAAATTATATCAAGATACAATTAAAATTAACTATATCTTCAGTAATTTCTGAATTTCCAGTTGAATGAAGTGGAAATTCAGAAAATATACCAAAATATAGTTAAAATTAAGTATATTTTCAGAAATTATACCTAAATACAATTAAAATTAACTGTATCTTCAGTAATTTCTGAATTTCCAGTTGAATGAAGTGGAAATTCATAAAATATAACAAAATATAGTTAAAATTAAGTATATTTTCAGAAATTATACCTAAATACAATTAAAATTAACTATATCTTCAGTAATTTCTGAATTTCCAGTTGAATGAAGTGGAAATTCAGAAAATATACCAAAATATAGTTAAAATTAAGTATATTTTCAGAAATTATACCTAAATACAATTAAAATTAACTGTATCTTCAGTAATTTCTGAATTTCCAGTTGAATGAAGTGGAAATTCATAAAATATAACAAAATATAGTTAAAATTAAGTATATTTTCAGAAATTATACCTAAATACAATTAAAATTAACTGTATCTTCAGTAATTTCTGAATTTCCAGTTGAATGAAGTGGAAATTCATAAAATATAACAAAATATAGTTAAAATTAAGTATATTTTCAGAAATTATACCTAAATACAATTAAAATTAACTGTATCTTCAGTAATTTCTGAATTTCCAGTTGAATGAAGTGGAAATTCATAAAATATACCAAAATATAGTTAAAATTAAGTATATTTTCAGAAATTATACCTAAATACAATTAAAATTAACTGTATCTTCAGTAATTTCTGAATTTCCAGTTGAATGAAGTGGAAATTCATAAAATATAACAAAATATACTTAAAATTAAGTATATTTTCAGAAATTATATCAAGATACAATTAAAATTAACTATATCTTCAGTAATTTCTGAATTTCCAGTTGAATGAAGTGGAAATTCAGAAAATATAACAAAATATACTTAAAATTAAGTATATTTTCAGAAATTATACCTAAATACAATTAAAATTAACTGTATCTTCAGTAATTTCTGAATTTCCAGTTGAATGAAGTGGAAATTCAGAAAATATAACAAAATATACTTAAAATTAAGTATATTTTCAGAAATTATATCAAGATACAATTAAAATTAACTATATCTTCAGTAATTTCTGAATTTCCAGTTGAATGAAGTGGAAATTCAGAAAATATAACAAAATATACTTAAAATTAAGTATATTTTCAGAAATTATACCTAAATACAATTAAAATTAACTGTATCTTCAGTAATTTCTGAATTTCCAGTTGAATGAAGTGGAAATTCATAAAATATAACAAAATATACTTAAAATTAAGTATATTTTCAGAAATTATACCTAAATACAATTAAAATTAACTGTATCTTCAGTAATTTCTGAATTTCCAGTTGAATGAAGTGGAAATTCAGAAAACATACCAAAATATACTTAAAATTAAGTATATTTTCAGAAATTATATCAAGATACAATTAAAATTAACTTTATCTTCAGTAATTTCTGAATTTCCAGTTGAATGAAGTGGAAATTCAGAAAATATAACAAAATATACTTAAAATTAAGTATATTTTCAGAAATTATATCAAGATACAATTAAAATTAACTATATCTTCAGTAATTTCTGAATTTCCAGTTGAATGAAGTGGAAATTCAGAAAATATAACAAAATATACTTAAAATTAAGTATATTTTCAGAAATTATACCTAAATACAATTAAAATTAACTGTATCTTCAGTAATTTCTGAACTTCCAGTTGAATGAAGTGGAAATTCATAAAATATAACAAAATATACTTAAAATTAAGTATATTTTCAGAAATTATACCTAAATACAATTAAAATTAACTGTATCTTCAGTAATTTCTGAATTTCCAGTTGAATGAAGTGGAAATTCAGAAAACATACCAAAATATACTTAAAATTAAGTATATTTTCAGAAATTATATCAAGATACAATTAAAATTAACTATATCTTCAGTAATTTCTGAATTTCCAGTTGAATGAAGTGGAAATTCAGAAAATATAACAAAATATACTTAAAATTAAGTATATTTTCAGAAATTATACCTAAATACAATTAAAATTAACTGTATCTTCAGTAATTTCTGAACTTCCAGTTGAATGAAGTGGAAATTCATAAAATATAACAAAATATACTTAAAATTAAGTATATTTTCAGAAATTATACCTAAATACAATTAAAATTAACTGTATCTTCAGTAATTTCTGAATTTCCAGTTGAATGAAGTGGAAATTCATAAAATATAACAAAATATACTTAAAATTAAGTATATTTTCAGAAATTATATCAAGATACAATTAAAATTAACTGTATCTTCAGTAATTTCTGAATTTCCAGTTGAATGAAGTGGAAATTCAGAAAATATAACAAAATATACTTAAAATTAAGTATATTTTCAGAAATTATACCTAAATACAATTAAAATTAACTGTATCTTCAGTAATTTCTGAACTTCCAGTTGAATGAAGTGGAAATTCATAAAATATAACAAAATATACTTAAAATTAAGTATATTTTCAGAAATTATACCTAAATACAATTAAAATTAACTGTATCTTCAGTAATTTCTGAATTTCCAGTTGAATGAAGTGGAAATTCAGAAAATATAACAAAATATACTTAAAATTAAGTATATTTTCAGAAATTATACCTAAATACAATTAAAGTTAACTGTATCTTCAGTAATTTCTGAATTTCCAGTTGAATGAAGTGGAAATTCATAAAATATACCAAAATATAGTTAAAATTAAGTATATTTTCAGAAATTATACCTAAATACAATTAAAGTTAACTGTATCTTCAGTAATTTCTGAATTTCCAGTTGAATGAAGTGGAAATTCATAAAATATAACAAAATATACTTAAAATTAAGTATATTTTCAGAAATTATACCTAAATACAATTAAAGTTAACTGTATCTTCAGTAATTTCTGAATTTCCAGTTGAATGAAGTGGAAATTCATAAAATATAACAAAATATACTTAAAATTAAGTATATTTTCAGAAATTATACCTAAATACAATTAAAGTTAACTGTATCTTCAGTAATTTCTGAATTTCCAGTTGAATGAAGTGGAAATTCAGAAAATATAACAAAATATACTTAAAATTAAGTATATTTTCAGAAATTATACCTAAATACAATTAAAATTAACTGTATCTTCAGTAATTTCTGAATTTCCAGTTGAATGAAGTGGAAATTCATAAAATATACCAAAATATAGTTAAAATTAAGTATATTTTCAGAAATTATACCTAAATACAATTAAAATTAACTGTATCTTCAGTAATTTCTGAACTTCCAGTTGAATGAAGTGGAAATTCAGAAAATATAACAAAATATAGTTAAAATTAAGTATATTTTCAGAAATTATACCTAAATACAATTAAAGTTAACTGTATCTTCAGTAATTTCTGAATTTCCAGTTGAATGAAGTGGAAATTCAGAAAATATAACAAAATATACTTAAAATTAAGTATATTTTCAGAAATTATACCTAAATACAATTAAAATTAACTATATCTTCAGTAATTTCTGAATTTCCAGTTGAATGAAGTGGAAATTCATAAAATATACCAAAATATAGTTAAAATTAAGTATATTTTCAGAAATTATACCTAAATACAATTAAAATTAACTGTATCTTCAGTAATTTCTGAACTTCCAGTTGAATGAAGTGGAAATTCATAAAATATAACAAAATATACTTAAAATTAAGTATATTTTCAGAAATTATACCTAAATACAATTAAAATTAACTGTATCTTCAGTAATTTCTGAATTTCCAGTTGAATGAAGTGGAAATTCATAAAATATACCAAAATATAGTTAAAATTAAGTATATTTTCAGAAATTATACCTAAATACAATTAAAATTAACTGTATCTTCAGTAATTTCTGAATTTCCAGTTGAATGAAGTGGAAATTCATAAAATATAACAAAATATAGTTAAAATTAAGTATATTTTCAGAAATTATACCTAAATACAATTAAAATTAACTGTATCTTCAGTAATTTCTGAATTTCCAGTTGAATGAAGTGGAAATTCATAAAATATACCAAAATATAGTTAAAATTAAGTATATTTTCAGAAATTATACCTAAATACAATTAAAATTAACTGTATCTTCAGTAATTTCTGAATTTCCAGTTGAATGAAGTGGAAATTCAGAAAATATAACAAAATATAGTTAAAATTAAGTATATTTTCAGAAATTATATCAAGATACAATTAAAATTAACTATATCTTCAGTAATTTCTGAATTTCCAGTTGAATGAAGTGGAAATTCAGAAAATATAACAAAATATACTTAAAATTAAGTATATTTTCAGAAATTATACCTAAATACAATTAAAATTAACTGTATCTTCAGTAATTTCTGAATTTCCAGTTGAATGAAGTGGAAATTCAGAAAATATAACAAAATATACTTAAAATTAAGTATATTTTCAGAAATTATACCTAAATACAATTAAAATTAACTGTATCTTCAGTAATTTCTGAATTTCCAGTTGAATGAAGTGGAAATTCAGAAAATATAACAAAATATACTTAAAATTAAGTATATTTTCAGAAATTATACCTAAATACAATTAAAATTAACTGTATCTTCAGTAATTTCTGAATTTCCAGTTGAATGAAGTGGAAATTCAGAAAACATACCAAAATATACTTAAAATTAAGTATATTTTCAGAAATTATATCAAGATACAATTAAAATTAACTTTATCTTCAGTAATTTCTGAATTTCCAGTTGAATGAAGTGGAAATTCAGAAAATATAACAAAATATACTTAAAATTAAGTATATTTTCAGAAATTATATCAAGATACAATTAAAATTAACTATATCTTCAGTAATTTCTGAATTTCCAGTTGAATGAAGTGGAAATTCAGAAAATATAACAAAATATACTTAAAATTAAGTATATTTTCAGAAATTATACCTAAATACAATTAAAATTAACTGTATCTTCAGTAATTTCTGAACTTCCAGTTGAATGAAGTGGAAATTCATAAAATATAACAAAATATACTTAAAATTAAGTATATTTTCAGAAATTATACCTAAATACAATTAAAATTAACTGTATCTTCAGTAATTTCTGAATTTCCAGTTGAATGAAGTGGAAATTCATAAAATATAACAAAATATACTTAAAATTAAGTATATTTTCAGAAATTATATCAAGATACAATTAAAATTAACTATATCTTCAGTAATTTCTGAATTTCCAGTTGAATGAAGTGGAAATTCATAAAATATAACAAAATATACTTAAAATTAAGTATATTTTCAGAAATTATACCTAAATACAATTAAAATTAACTGTATCTTCAGTAATTTCTGAACTTCCAGTTGAATGAAGTGGAAATTCATAAAATATAACAAAATATACTTAAAATTAAGTATATTTTCAGAAATTATACCTAAATACAATTAAAATTAACTGTATCTTCAGTAATTTCTGAATTTCCAGTTGAATGAAGTGGAAATTCAGAAAATATAACAAAATATACTTAAAATTAAGTATATTTTCAGAAATTATACCTAAATACAATTAAAATTAACTGTATCTTCAGTAATTTCTGAATTTCCAGTTGAATGAAGTGGAAATTCAGAAAACATACCAAAATATAGTTAAAATTAAGTATATTTTCAGAAATTATATCAAGATACAATTAAAATTAACTTTATCTTCAGTAATTTCTGAATTTCCAGTTGAGTGAGGTGGAATTTCTAAATGACAGTCGCTTGTTTCGACTTCGCTTTCGTATCATCTATCATAAGTGCTATTCACCAGTATCATAGGTACCCCCATTTATATAATTCATATCAGATTGTATGTTGCAAAATGTTCTTTCACACCCTCCTTCCTCATTCTCTTGTCGGAATGACCAATGTCATAGAAGAAATTAGAGAGTGCGGGAAGAAGAGAGAGACGAGAGATGTTCAGAAACACAAGATTGCAATCCACCATTTGCCTATTCTACTCATTTGCCTTCCGGTTGGAAGGTGCCCTCTGAAGAATGGTCTGACCCTGTAAAAGACCGCTTCAGAGGTTTTATTGATTTTTTCTAATTATTCTTGATTTATTCTCTGATTTCTGTTGAATGAGACGTTGTCCCTCAAAGGTATGTTTTCACACATTTCAAAAAATTAGTGTTAAAATTTGCAACACTCCCCTTGTAGACTTCAATATAGTCCTTTTCAGCCGATTTCAATTTGACCATGGACAAACTGGAAGTTCGACAACATGTCATTCTTCACATAGATCCATACACAAGACTCGCAACTTATATCGATGAACTTATATCGATGAAGAGTCTCTCTCGTCATGAAAAGTGACAGGTCCGCGAATACCTAGGTACTCTCTCACCCCGCTTGGGAAACATTATGTATGTCATTAATCATGGACTTGAAAAAAATTAACGGGTTCATAGACAATCAACAGGTTCAATCGTGTTTTTTTGCTGATCATTCCAATTTCCACTTTTTTTTATTGTTTCACTGATTTGATCTCAAAATAATCGCTATTTTTTTATTTTAACTTTTTTTTTCTTATGTAGACTTTTCAGACAATAGAAAATGGTCTCATGTCGTTTTGTTATCATGGTTCTGTTGAAAACCTATCTATCAACCAAGCATTAAGATAAGAGATCAGAACAAAAATTTTATTATATAAGATATTTAAAATAAACATTTCGATCGATTTCAATGTCCTTATACATCTTGTTGTTCTTTTTTAACCATTCCAGAGCATTCAGTTGATGGCAGAGTTTTTGTTTCAATGTGGCTTCAATTTCTGTAGGCAGTACCACAAGAACAGCATTAGTTGACTTCATCGCTGTCGTTTTTCGCACTTTTCAGGTAGCACGTTTTCATATTGGCTCTGGCTCTCTCGATAAGAATGCTTTCCAAATAGTTGAGACATCGAAGTTCTTCCGGACACTCGTCTGCCTCGAAGCCGTTGATTAGTGCAGCACTTGGACAATTGTTTCTTGGACAAAACATATCTCTCTTGCACATCCGGCATACTCGTATTTCGTCTGAATCGTTAGCTCCATCAAATTTTCTTGTGTTTCGAATTCAAACCCATTTTTTACGATTTTATAGCTGGGGAGGTTACTGAAGAAAAAAAAGATTAATCCTCAAAACTATAATTTCTTCTTACTCAGATTGAAGAAATGTTGACTCTCCATTCATCAAATTAAATTTCTGGTTTTGCTCGTGAAGTGACTTTTCGAGATCCATGAAAAAATTATGACGTTAGCTGAAAAAAAATTATTTAGTCTATGAGAAACCAAGCTTTTTCAGACTTGTCTGTCATATGTTTCCATGGTTTTTGTCCATGTTCTGATAAAAATTTAGTAATGTGACAATTTACTCCATTTATATGTATCATTCTCAATAATCAAAATGTTGCACGTCTTTTTTTCTTTTTATTTCCCCCTTTTCTTACAATTAAAATTGACAGCCGATGTTCTATTACAGTAATAATTATGTTCCGAATCCCTACGACAAAAAAAAACATACGTTTGGCATTTATCATCGGTTTTTTTCCTCGGGCTTCTTGGAAGTTCTTTGGAGATACCTCCGCAATCAATATCAATTAGAAAATAAAAAAATAATTATAAAAAATCAGAAAAACCTCTGAAGCGGTCGTTTACAGGGTCAGACCATTCTTCAGAGGGTCACCCTCCATCAGGAGGGTTAAGAGAGTAAAATGAGGCGACTGGAGGTGCGTCACTTTGTTAGCCTAGTACTCTCTCATTTTCCTGCACTATCTAATCTCTTGTGGTCCTTTGCAATAAATCCCAAGCGAAGTGTTGGGGGATGAGAACAAAAAGAGATATTTATGCAACATGTGAAGAATGTTTTCACTGCTTTTTAAGAAGAGAATTGTTGGAATTTAGATTTTGAATTTGAAGATTAATTGATTGATAAACTGATTTTTTCAATTAATTAATCATTTTTTAATTTTTATTCATCTTTTAGACGGGAATTCGATAAGAATGCCTCATTTTAATAATTTTTTTTTGAATCACAGACATGTTTACAGTTTTCTTATCTTGAAATAGAAAATAAATAAACATACATACTTATTCATTTTATTTATTGAATTTCTTAACCATCTGTGGCACTACCTGAGAAGAGAAAACAAGAAAAAAACAGGAGTCTTTATTAATACGTTTATTGATTCAAATTTTAAATAAACAATTTTGAATAAACCAATATATCACTTTGGTGGTGGAGATGATAGCCATCTTTCTTGAATACATGTTCAGTTACGCTCAGCTGCCTTCCCCTCGAGCCAAACTTGGCGCTGAAAAAGGATTGTTTTCTTATCTGTCTTACTTCACCATCTATACTGTGTTTTCCCCCATACATAAATGGGGAATCACCAAAACATAACTAACTTAAAAAGCTAAAACTCACTTCTTCTCCGACACTTGAAGAACTCACATCCTTGAAATCAGTCATATACGACTACAAGTTGTATTTTGTCTTCAAGGAATTCATTCACTTCCTCCAATGGGTATTCCTTCCAATTGGGAAAGTTTTTTTCCGAAAAATTCGAAAAATTCTGGAATCGTGCCATCCATAAAATTTCGAACATTATCCATCTGTAAAAAGAGAGTGGTAAGGGGGAGGAAAATGGAAGTCGGACAAAAATTATTCGATGGTTTAATACTTTCCATATTTTTGAAAAAGAGATTGCAAAAACTAATTATCTTTAAACGCACTCAAAACAAAATTTCAGTGAGAGCACTTGAAAAAATCATTTGAAATGTTATAAAACATACCTTATTTTGAATTCCGCAATGAATAGAAATCAGAAAATAAGAAAAATAATTAGAAAAAATCAGAAAACCTCTGAAGCGGTCGTTTACAGGGTCAGACCATTCTTCAGAGGGGCGCCCTCAAAGGCTAAGAGAATAAAAAAGAGTAGAGAGCCTCTCTCTTTTGAACATAAGGCATCTGGAGAACAGCTGTTCGATTTCTCGGCTGGCCGAATGCTGAGTGTCTCATGGGGAGGAGGCAGGGGTCATTCTCATGAAAAACCACTGCAGGTCTCAGCTAGACTCTTTGTTTGTTTGAGAGGGTCACCCTCCATCAGGAGGGCTAAGAAATTAGATTGAATCAGCGAGAGGCAAACAGGAGGCAGCAATCAGCAACCCCTATGAAGGTCAGTTACGTCACAATGAGTATTTACATAAATCACTCTTTGATTTTGTATACTACCCTTTATATGTCACTTTTCACAGCTTTTTAAGGAGAGAATAGTGGAATTTGGAATAAACTAATTTTATCAATTGATGAATCGTTTTTTCATCTTCATTCGTGATTTCTAATGAAAAATTTCAAAAATTACTACGAGAGCAACAAAAAAGGTCACCTTCTAGGAGAGAATTCGATAAGAATGACTCATTTTCATTAATCGGATCATCTTAATAGGTCTCTTTTGAGATCGTTTAGAGTTTTTTTATCTTGAGATAAATAATAAATATTTTTATTTTTTATTATTGAATGAGAGAAAATTCATAAAAAAGAAATGAAAGAAATAGGTTGGGCAATTCTTTCCTTCTGCAGACGTCCGATAAGTTCCAACGCAGTTTGTGCAGATTGAATGTCCACATTCTGGAATGAAGTTTATTGAATCACAAGTTTCTAAATTGAAAAATACCTAAAATTCCCTCGCAGAAAGTCTTATGAGTCGTTTTTTGTGCGAAGAAATATATATTGGTCCTTTTTCATGTTCCTGCTGTTTGCCGGGTAGTCGACGGGTCTCTATAAAGACAATGTATTTGAGAAAGAGACAAAAAAGGTTTACCTCGTCCAATATGGTTCGTCCATGGCTGACTCTCTATCCGGATCGATATAGAGTATTGCAGTTTTTTAACTTGATAAAACTCAGGGCCTGCCCAATAGGGGACTGACGCCAATGTTATTAGAACTTCAACGCGCAATGAATAGAAAATAAATAAAATAATTAGAAAAAATCAATAAAACCTCTGAAGCGGTCGTTTACAGGGTCAGACCATTCTTCAGAGGGTCAGACCATTCTTCAGAGGGTCACCCTCCATCAGGAGGGCTAAGAGAGTAGAATGAATCATCTGGAGGGATGCAACCCTTTTTTGGAACGATATTAATTATGTGCAGCTGTCGAGGATGACTGTTGTGATTACACATGACCTTTTTATTCTGGTTCACTGCCTTCTATGTATACAGTTTTTGAAACGTTAGAGGAAAGGATAGTTGGAATTTAATGAACTAAACTGGAAAAAAATGTGAAAAATGTAAAATTTTTTTTTCAAGTTTAGTTCAGTTCTAGCTGAAAAAATATAAAAAATCTGAAAATTGAAGAAAAAAAAATAGATTTCTTTGAACTTATCACCTTATATTCATTTTTCTTGATAAAACCGTCAACTTTGTTAATAAACATTTGAGTCAATAATATAATATCAAATTTATTTTACAAGAATAAAAAAACAGGAAATAATTTAAAAATAAATGGAAAATTGAATTAAAATGAAACTGAAGACGCAATCAAAGAACACGAAGAAGACAGTTACCGTAGTTTTAACCTGGAAAATGAAATAAAAATAATGAAACGATTCTTTCAAAAAAAACCTACTTGCAAAGGAATGGAACGTAGTAACTCAGATTCCCACGTTTTGGATATCATAATCGTAGTCACTTTCTGAGAAACAATTGTTGAGAATATTCAAAAAAATTTTTAACTCACTTTTGCCATGTCTGAGGATAATCTTCCTAATCGAATGGAGTACAACTACATCAAATGCAGCATGTTTGTATTGAGCAGCTCTCAAACTTTGTCCCAGTCGCTCATCGTTTCCGTTTTGTCCACGTTGAATCCATATACTTTTTCACAAATCAATTGTTTCTATGGGTTCGCACAAACATGATCGTTGATTTATGTACATCGAAAATTTCAATTTCAACGCCACAGTTTTTCAGGAAGATAGTGTTCTCCGTATCCAAATACAACGGGTGATCGGTTTCCTTTTTTTCGAACTTCCCCAATAAAATCTCGAAATCCTCAATGTTACTCACTTCTTCAATTTTGTATTTCTTCCAGTGATCCGATATAACAGTTGAAAACGAGTCTAGAGGGCCCTTTGAACCATCTCAGGATTTCAGGATACAAATGGGAATAGTCAGTATCAAGAATCAGTGAAATTTCTTGTAGAGGACACCGTCAGAATAAAAAAATAGAAAAAAAATTATAAAAAATCAATAAAACCTCTGAAGCGGTCGTTTACAGGGTCAGACCATTCTTCAGAGGGTCACCCTCCATCAGGAGGGCAAAGAGTGTAGAATGAGGCTACTGGAGATAAGTGTGCATCCCTCTCTTCATTCTTTACACTCTCATTTTCCCGCGCTCTCTAAAAACGTCACTCATTGCACTTAATCAATCGCGGTCTTGTTTGTGTGACTGTCAATAGTGAGACCACGAGTGACAGTTTCAATATACATACGAAGAGCGTCATTAATGGAATTTTAGTGTATTTATTGAGGGAAAAAATAAGAAAAAATTATACCAAAAAACATATAATTAAAACAACTTAACGAAGGTATGCACCTCGGTGTTTCAACAAGACAATATTTGAGTTTACAACTCATAAATCCACGGGATTCGAGGTCCTGGCCATTGGAACTTTCGTCGCGATGAACATTGACTGGTCCTCCGATGGGGTACGCTTCGTGCTTCATTACGGTAGGATACAAACTGAAATAACAAATATTTTATGATTGTTATTATCATCTTTTCCCATTACCTAACTACATCCAAGTACCGTCCACACTTCTGCTCAAATTTAACTTTGGAATACCTCAGTTCGGCCTCCAACCAGTGCCTTCTCACACCCTAGCAAGTCCTAAAAATCCATCGCCATTAGCCGTTTTTATAAACAGAAAACAAACCACAATCTCATAAATTTCAAAAAGTTTTGCCATCTCCTCACTTTCGTCAAGCTCAGCCCGCAGTTTCTCGGATGACCGGGGCATGCATCTTCAACTTCTTGTCGCCAATGAAATCTTCTTCCGTGTACGAACACTTGCATACGTGACAGTAACAACCCTATAATACAAAATTCAACACTAATTTTATTTCTTTGAACCTTACATAAAATTCAATAATTTGACTGTTTTTGTACTAGTCTCTTCCTGTCGGGGCACTGAACCCATCCACACGATGGTTACCAATTTTCTTTTCTCCAAATGTTGATGACATTTCCATAACCACATTATCTTTTTTTCCAATCCATGCCATTGTTTTTTGACTCAATATTGAGTTGTTCATTGAAACCGATGGTTTCGCATCTAGAACAATAGGCTTCTTACTGTCGAGATGATTCCGGCGGAAGACTTGTGCGGCAGCGGTCGTGGACTCCTAAAGAAGTAGATTCATTGGAAAGGGACAAAAGAAGTAGACGATAAATAATATTTACCTCAAGAAGACATACAGATCTTCGAAGGCACTTTCAAAGGTTGTCATTGCTGTAGCCAGAATGTAAACGTCGTTATAGCAATATTTGAAAATTTCCTCCACAAAGTTGAGCTCTGTCGGCAGTATTGCAAGGCTGTGAATAAGATTGGTACTTGTTCATCGGTGATGGGGTCTACCATGCTCTGAAAAAAGTGGGGTGAACGTTTTTAGAGAGTTGACGAACCTCAAAATCATGAGTGAATCTTTTCCTTGTTGATTTTGCCATGATGCAGTGGTGGATTGCCGACCGTTTCCTCTGGCATCTTGTGCACCATATCTCTTGGGAATGTATTGCATGTATTCAGCGTATCACAATACAGAATGAAAAAAAATAGAAAAATAATCAGAAAAAATCAGTAATTATCTGAAGCGGTCGTTTACAGGGTCAGACCATTCTTCAGAGGGTCACCTTCCATCAGGAGGGCCAGGAGAATAGAATGAGTCAACTGAAGGAATTCGACTCTTTGTTCTCGTAAAAAACTCTTTTTCCTGTTCTCTCAAAGTTTTTTGTAATATTTGTCTTTCCTTTGCAACTGTATAGGAAATTCAAAAAGGGAGGGGGCTTTATGCAGAATTTCAAGCTTTGAAGTTCCGGTTCTGTATGATTTAACGGGTTCATATCGTATTTTTGCAGATCATTTCGATTTGAATAATTTTTATATTTTTTCACTGATTTTACCTCAAATACAATCGTCTTGTTTGTTGCTTTTAGAACGTAGACTGTCATCAAAACACAGAACATTTTTAATTCATGTTAGAATACATGCTCCTTTTCATGATTAATGTTGTTACAACATATCGTGGCCCCATTTTTTTTTCATCTCCTCCTCCTTCTTTTTGATTATCTATCCTGGTGTACTCTTCATGTTGCTCAGCCATTATCACCTCCGAAGACATTTGTTTTATCTTCTTCTAAGTAAGTTTTTTTGGAAGCAACTGCTTGTTCTCCATCTTTCTCACGAATCACTAATCTTTCTTGCCCAACGTTTCTTCTTGCACTTGGGGTCACCACCTTCCTCCGTGCTATTGTGTGACGTTTGCCGGGCCGAAAAGACACAAAAAGCGTGTCTATTATCTCCTTGAGCCTACCGAAGTGTTCCCGACTGAAAAATTGGTGGAAATCGACGAGCTCAACTCCCGAAACTTGGCTACTTACATTGGTTCCTTGAATGTCAACAGCGAGAAAAACTCGAAAATGGCCATCGACTTTCTTGCAAAGTTATTTTTTCTAGACTGAAACATTTTACAACCGGGCTCATAATTTCAGATACGATTTGATTCCCAATGAACGGTCTTGTGGCGTGAGGACTGATGTCATTAATCAAAGACAATTCGGCATGCAGAAGTCCCAAGAAAATTCAAAAAACTCCACTCAGGTACCATTCTTTCTATCTGTTTTCTTCATATACATTTGTTTCCAGAAAAGGAAAATTTTTCGAAGGACTTCGGCTTTCGATCCAAAAAATCTTGTTTGTCGCTGCTGAATGGGTCGGAAACCTGGCAAGCCAATTAGAGGAGTCGCGGCCAGTTTTCGTGTTAACAAAAACACTGTGAGAGAGGTACACGAATGGTTTCGTAACCTTACTGACTGTGTGAGCAATGTTGGATAAGAACTGTTGAGTTTGGACTCCATTAGCTTTTCTTTCGGATCCAATCAAATTTCGAATGATTCCCAAACATCCCGAAATGTGTAGCGGTAATGTGAAGGAGAAGCTATACGACTTTTTCATTACTAAGCGTTTATTTCATCTTTCTGTATAGAACGAATAAAAACCATAAGAAATACAATAGAAAACAAGTGTGATAGGTGAGGTAATAGGACTTCGGACTGATAATGACATGAAATAATGATAAAAATGATGACAATAAAAGATTTCGAAATAAACTATTTAGCTATGATAAATAAAATTTTTTTGGATTTTTTAAACTTCTTGTCTCCATCTGATCTTCACATCTTTCTGTGTCAGACAAGCTCATTTGATTCGAGTTCGAATTTTCAACGAAATGGATGAAGCTCAAGTCGTCGTTTTCTCCGTTGAACTTTGGCATTGTTGCCATTAATGCTTCCGTAGCAGTTTTTATTTCTTTGAAGGATGAGCTGTTTTGCATTCTGGAGCCTTGCGACACTTGCCTTGATGCTTCTTTGTGCAGTTCAAGCATCTTCCATCATTGTTGGCTTCCACGACTTTCAGTTCCGGCTCCAGATTTTTGCAAGGATAACTTGGATCTGCTACAAATTCGGCATTCTATCTTCTGATTCCTGGATCAGTAGCCACAATACTGGAATTTTAAAAACTTATTTACATAATTTTCTTAATTTTAAAAACTTACCAATAAAGAAATCTGCTGGAATCAATGATATTAGAAAAAGTGAGAAAAATTAGAAAAAATCAAAAAAAGAACGCATAACACTCGGCGTTCTTTGATAATAGAATGAATGAATAAAGTTTGGTGCACCCCTAGGTGTATAGGGTTCAATGTCTCTATTTTATGATAAGATAACGTAAGGGGTTAAACAAAGGTTAATTAGAGGCCGCCTTCAAAGTCTTTGAAGAAAATAAAAATACAAGAGAACGTATTACTAAGGGAAAATATTTGACTCACTTGAAGTGTTTGGAAGTTTTGAGTCATAGAAATTCTGAAAAAAATTTTTCTGAAAACGAAATTTCCAAGCTACAAAAGAGTTGGATTTAGATTCCCTGTAACATTCCTAAAATTTTGAGCTCCTTATCGGCTATTTTTTGAAAATCCAGAACAGTTCATTTGATTAGTCATTTTGCGGTTTTGAGCCATTTTTTTAATTTTTGGACCAGTTCTAGATGACACCCCATTTCCGGCTATTTTATACTGAATGTGAGAGAAATTCAGGTGTCATATAGAACTTGTTCAATAAAAATGAGGTATTTTTTGAAAATTTTGTGTGTAGTTTATTTCATTTTTTGCCAATATTGAACAAACATTCTTCTGAAAGGACTCTTTTTTCCAAAAAAAATAGCAACAGATCGGTTAAGCGTCAGATATACGATCCATTCATTGAGCATAGTTTTGTGGCCGGCCTGTGAATGAATCATTATCAAATTATCATTTTAATATTTCAATTCGACAAATAAATACTGATAAGAATATACATTTCACAACATTCCACACTTCGCTATTCTTCACCCTTCCATTTCTCTAAAAATCTAACCACTATTTTTCTACAAATTTAACTTTTTCAGGAAAAAAGAGCTAAAATAAGAATCAGAAGCACCCAAACCTTTATAACTAAATTCTAATCAATTTTATTCGAAACTTAAGGTTTACAGGATGTCTTCCAACCTCTCCAACCACTTTTCTATTCGGTTATTCAAATGATTTTGATCCACAAATCGTTCTAGATACATTCTCCAATTTCGATTATAAAGATAAAATCTATACTCACTTTGCGAATATTCGATTTGATATTCGAAATCCAGAAGATATTCAATATCATACTGATCTCGAGTGAGTTAGGAGGTGTTTTCTTCGTTAACAATGCAGTTTCAGTGCTATGTCTGACTCGGTTTCCGCCCACCTTCCAGATCCATCTCTTGGATTTCCGACATCTGATTTTTCAAGTGATATTCTAACTACTTTAGAGGTATATCATCTTTTTGCGACGACTTTTGGCAAGATATACACAAAAATATTATCGAAATTGTGTAAAATTTCTCCGAAAAAATATATCATATGAAATTGAAAAATGGTTTTTCAGAAGTTTCTATCAAACACCGTTGCTCCCATCTGTAGATCCCGAATTCTTATTCTTCTGAAACGCCTTCCGAATGAGAACTATACTTCTACACTGATTGATAATCTTCATAGAAATCATGTTTCTGTGGATGTGATCACTTCAACAACCCCTTCTGGAGGTCTTTATCAGAAGACTATGTATGAAATTGCTACAAGGACAAATGGATTATGTGCATTTGAATCTGACGATCATTTTGCTCAAGTAAACTCAATCTTTGAATTCCTATAACCTTGTAGTTCAGACAACTAATTACATGAACAAACTTGATATACCTTATACAGTTTATTCTGTAAATGTTCAAGTATCTGGATCTGGATCCATTTCCCTCCCGACATTTATTCCACCGTGTACTGACCAATACTGTCATGTCTGGCTTGAAATGACAGTTCAGGATCATGGTAAGTGGGATAGAAGTTCTCATAACATGAAGTTTCCAGGTCCAATGGACTCCTATCGAACTGCAAATCTCACCTGGGAGAACATGCCAACCGACAGTTCAGGATACCTTGATAACGATGCAAACAGCTTGCTATACTCAGATGGAACACTTTTGACAACATTGAGACGTTTCTATTCTAGAGTATCATATACGATGGCCCTGGATTACCAATACTCGAACAACGAAACTCAAATAATGCAAATTCGGATTTTCAGTGATGGGTTAGAGATATTTCTTATTTTATTTTTAAATTGAGGAATACTGTATTTCAGACCAATTGACAAGTGGTTCCCGTATGATTAAGGCGATTATAATTGAATTCAACTCAAAATCAGACAGAATTAATTTCGAAATTCACAATTTTTATATTTTGTAAATTTTTACAGCTTCGAAGTATTTTTTTAAAACGAAATCAACAAAACTACACGTCATTTATAAAAATTTAGTGAGAACACTAAGACATCAAGAATATACAATTATCCACAACTATTCCCTTGATTTATTAGCCTTGAGACTCCCTTGGACATTTAAATAAATTAATGATTATCACATTTAACCATAGCTTTTTAACCGTTTTTTGTAAACATTAAGTGGGAACTGGTGGCAGTTCATGGCTAACCAAGTTTCAGAGTGATTCAAAGATTCAGAGTCAAGTTATGTGCATTCCTTGTTTTTCGCCGAATTTTTTTCTTCCCAGGAAGGTTAATCTTCGGCAATTAGACAGATGGTCGTCTCCAATTAGCACCTTTGGTGACAAATCGGTCCATTTGCTGCAGCAGCGTTTAAACTACATAGAAAACACTGTTGTTTGCTTTTAGAGGCCTAGAAGCCATAAAATCTATCATTTGCCTAGAAAAAATCTGCAAATTGGGGTCTAAAAACAGCTCTAGACATCTATTCGCACCTCCAGTCCTCGCAGGAATACATGGGCGGAGCTAAAAGGACAAAATACGACAGGTGCAAATTGGTGTGTCGCGTGAAGGAGAGGGGGTCTAGCCTCATTCTCCTTCCAATGCCCTCTCGGGGGTAATACCTCTCCAAGAATGGTTTGACCCTGTTAAAGACCGCTTGGAGATTTTCTGATTTTTTTAAATTTATTATTTCTTTTCTTTTTTTGGATTTGGATCTTTTGTAAATCCAAAAAAATCTGTCTGTGGTTCCACAAAATCCACCAGTGGATCAATGGATTGCTTGTGTCACTATTTCAAGAGTGAACGTTCATGAAAAGAGTAATGCTGGTAAACCATGCCTCTCGGATTGATGGATAGGTGATAACACAGTGGAGGCGTTTTGGAGCTTCTCTCCATTCGCAGTGATAGAAAAAGGTGAGACTTTTTCTAAATTTTTCTTTTTTTTATATATTTTTTTTAGGTTGTGGGAGAATGCAGTAAACCAAGAAGCCAAGAAGAATCACTGGATTGTAAAGGTAAGCATTTTGAAATTTATGGGGAGAGAAGGGGCTCGTAATTACCTAGGCAACGTGCATACCCTATCGGAGCAATAAATGTCATGTTTATTGCGCCGAGAGGGCAAGCGAACCAACGGGGAAATAAAAAAAAATGACTTTGACTAAAAAAAATTTTTTTTTCAGGAAAAAGAAACGAAAAGTCTAAGAAAAATCAATGGATTTTGCAAATTGGCCTGTTCGTTACATACGGGTAAGAAAAATGATGTTCTGCATCTTCAAAAAAGAATTACCATATCATAATTACAGTACCGTTCAAAAGGTTGGAAACTTTTGGTTTTTTCACTCTAACTCTTCTGAATCTTATCGGTTTGACCTGAAATTTTGAGGTAGAAGTACTTAAGTTTCTAGTTGTTGATTTCATATTTAAAACCGTTGAAATTTGAAAAAATTTGGAAAAAATTGAAAATTTTCAAAATCTCCCAAAATGCGAAATTTTGGTATTCAGCTTTTGAGACCTCCGGTGAACCGGAAATCATGAACAAACAGATAATAAGCAATTGAAACCAGATTATCACATAGTCAGGAGTATTTTACACTAATAACATCCTGATATCATTTTCATATGGAGTCCAGAAGAGGGTGGACCGTAGACATTCGGATCCATGGTCGGATGGTCTCGAATTTATCCGAATTTCATCCAAAATTTGTCCTTCATTTTTCTTAAAACTATTTCAAAAGATGCTTCAAGGAGTGTACTATCAGATTCAAATCCAAAAATTGACTTGTGAATTCCAGAAGATCCCCTAGGTGACGTTGACTCCAAACTTTTATGTTGTTTGAGAGGATTCTTGACGGTTGTCGAGCTGGAAGACGGCCGAACGTAAAAAAATTGTGAAAGCTTGATGTGGGATCTTGTTCTCCAAGATGTTTTTCACTATTTTCAAATAATTCCTGCCGTAGACAATATCAGAATTTTTCTGTGAAGCCCTCAGAATCCTCCCCACACCTTGATGATTCTATAGGCAGAAACTCATGTCAGCTGGAGAGACTAGGGTTGAGTAAATCAAGTCTGTAGCAACAGATTCAAGTTTTATATGTTTGATTTGGACGGTATCAAGTGAATTTACTGTCCATTTGGATACCGCTTCGATCTCAGATACCAGCTCCAAACGAACAAGCTTCGATGAAGAGGTGTAGAGGATTCTGAAGGCCTCACAGGAAAATTCTGATATTGTCTACGGCAGGAATTATTTGGAAATAGTGAAAAACATCTTGGAGAACAAGATCCCACATCAAACTTTCACAATTTTTTTACGTTCGGCCGTCTTCCAGCTCGACAACCGTCGAGAATCCTCTAAAACAATATCAAAGTATGGACTCAACGTCGTCTAGGGGGTCTTCTGGAATTCCGAACTTTATTTTCAGACCTGATTCAGATTTTACATTTCTTGGAGCATCCTTTGAAATAATTTTGAGAAATATAAAAGTCAAATTTGGATGAAATTCGGATAAATTCGAGACCATCTGACCAAGGATCCGAATATCTCAGATCCACCCTCTTCTGGACTCTATGTGAAAAAGATATCATGATGTTTTTATGAAAAAATACATCTGACTATGTGATTAACAAAATTCGATTGCTTTTTTCCTGTTTGCTCATGTTTCCTAGTTCACCGGAGGTCTCAAAAGCCTAATACCAAAATTTCGCATTTTGTGAATTTTACAAAATTTTCGAATTTTTTCAAAATTTTTCAAATTTCAACGGTTTTGATTATAAAATCAACAACTAGAAACTTGAGTAATTTCGCCTCAAAATTTCAGGTCAAACCGATAAGATTCAGAAGAGTTAGAGCGCAAAAACCAAAAGTTTCCAACCTTTTGAACGGTACTGTATATATCTGTTTTGCAGAATATTCCATTCCAAAACAACAACTGTGGAATATTCACCTGCCAATTCGCGGAATGCGTGTCACGCCGCAAACAAATGAATTTTTCCCAACGGGACATGCCAAAGTTTTGGAGAAAGAAGATGCTCTATGAAATCTGCGAAAAGGAGGAATTTGACCAGTTGGTCAACAGACAACGTACCGTGGAATCGTCGAATCAGCCGGAAGCTTCAAAACCCAGATATAAAACGACAAGGGTGATCATCCCAATGTCAAAAATAAGATCCTGGCCTGGATAATGCTCTAGAAGTTCGTTGCCGATGCAGAAAGGACCATTGAAACGAGTTTTGGCAGAAGACGCGCAGTCGGCAAAACAGGATGCTATATCAATCAAAATGTTTTGTTCGACATAATTTGTATATTGTGAAACTAATCTTTCTATCACTTCCCACAAAATTATTGTTAAACTTTCATAATCTACGAGTTTCCTGTCCGATACTTTCACATAGATATTCTTTCACTACCATTTTGTTCCTTATACAACGTGCTTACTAACCCAGCTCAAACTTCCAACATTTGCAATAATTCTTCACAGTCAGTCTTTCCTATTGTCACCAATTGATAATTTCTCGAAAATTCTCGAAAATTTTTCGAGAAGTCATTTCTCGTAAAGACAAACTGATCCGGATGTTAAACACGAAGAAAACATAAGACGTTTACAACAGTTTATTAAAGGAAAAAAAGAGAGAACCTAGGAGTAGGTAGAGAAAGGAGAGATCAACGGCGCCAGCTGACCCATACTAACTCCCGAGGGTAAACGACCCGGGAGTTGTAAGTTAAGTAGACACCAAGTGATAGGGGGCGGCGAACTTCGCAATGTCTCCAAAAAAGTCCATAATTGTTAACTTACGACCGATTTTGAAAAATTACAGAAAGAAAGTAAGACGATTCAGAAAATAAAGACGTTGGAAGAGTCAAAAGAAACTAATAACACACTCCATAGCAAATATACATACTGATAGGAGACACTGTCTACCTAGACCCCCGAAAAGATGGGCAAATACCACCCATATTATTAAAAGAGGGAAGACAGCAAACAAAAGACCTTATCTCATAATAACAAATTCGATACTTATTTATTCTTTATTGAATATTCAAATTTAGAACACATTTTGGAACAATATCTGTCAGTTTCTTTTTGAGTTCTTCGTAGATTGAGATTTTCTTTTTTCAACGCAAAGTTATCTTCCGCCAATTTGTTCTTCTCCACTTTGAAACCTTGCGCTCTATAATTCTCTGCTTGCCTTCTTCCTCCACTATTTATTTAATCTGGAATTTTAAAATTTTGAAAATCAACATAAACTTGAAACTTACTATAAAAAGTTTCTTATCGGTCTATAATCTCTTGGAATTATGCCTCTACAACACGGACATTTTGGGTTTCGGGTTTGTGGAGATCTGATATGGTCAAGACATGGCTTGCATATCGAGTGTCCACATTCTGAAGAAAAAAAAAAGATTTTTTAAAAAGTTTAGTGAATACTTACGTAACATGGTTGTGTGAACAACTCAATACATGTCGGGATTCGGACCTCTATCACTCTTTTAGAGCCACTGTGGCTCTCTTGCTGAAAAAAAGACTATGAATAATTATAAAAAACGTGGAAGCTTACTTGGGTACTGTCGGATTGTCGATAAATTCGATGTTTCTCGTCTCCGGGTCTATGTGTAGGATAACAGATTCGTATCCTACATTACCCTCCAAAAAATATTGAACATCCAAATTCTTATCAACCGCCATCTCACTCGCCATGAGTGGTACAAAGTTAATCTCAACAGTCTGCATTTTTCTGTAAAAAAATGCATTAAAATATTATGAAATGAAAATGAAGAAAAAGTCTCAAGAAATGGGGTTTGAAGATTTCGATTTCATAATAAATGAATTCCTAAGTGTCATTATTTTGGAAATTTCTGATTTTCGTGTTAATTTTCATAAAGATTGGTTAGATTTGAGTCAAGTTGTGAGTCCTAGTTCACAGTGAGTGATCATCTGATTCATTTGGCACGGAAGTAGGCATAGCTCTTTTCGGTGAGAAAAATTGAATTGAAAAGTAAAATTTGAACTCTAGGCTTATTTCTAGCCTCAAACTATTAACGGACCCATATATTTACCATAAAAAGCCGAATTTTCTCAAAATAATTTTTGTAATATAATACGAAACAAATTATTGAAAAATACCTCTAAAAAGTAGTCAACTTACCATAAAAACATGAATAAACTAAACACAATAAATCAGAAAAAATCAATAAAACCTCTGAAGCGGTCGTTTACAGGGTCAGACCATTCTTCAGAGGAATTTCCTCAGAGGGTAAAGGAAAAATAGAATGAATTGTTCGTGAGAGATACCCCGTTTCTTACAAATGTTATCTGATCTAACTGTCCAGCGCACGGTTTCGCAAGACATCAGATTTTGATGGAAAAGGTAAAGAGAGGTGTTTTGTTCGTTTCTGCAGAATTTCTTCCCGTCAAATTAAAGCAGTAGTATGAAAGTGCTTCCCGTGATTTTTTGAGGAGTAAATTTTGATTACGTAAATTTTTATTTATTCTGAAATTGGATTTGGTCCAACGAAAATGGTGTGTGTGTGTCAAATCCTGTAAAGTGTCTTTTTAGTATCTGAAAATCCTTTTGTTTTCAAAACTTTTTCTTTAGATTTTTCATGAAACTATCTGAAAATTTTTTTTTTTTTCAATTAAAAACAACAAAACAAAATTTATTCAAAACTCTTAAAAATTAAATATTAGAAAAATAAAGTCATCGAAAAGTTTTGCCATTTTGACATCGGTTTCCACGAAAGACATTCGGGAAGATAAACTTTCATTGTTTTGAAGAAAAATCATTGGTTCTGTCGGATGTTTTGTTTTGTACTGGTGATAGTACAACAGAATATCCATATTTCTTTTGCAACCCGTGCTCATCTGAAAAATAATGATAATGAGGACAAAAAGAAGAAAGTTACCTTTAAAAAATGCTCATATCTGTTGTCTTCACATACAAAAACGTCAGATTTGATGTAGTTAAGCAAGCTGAACCTTCTTTCAACAGCTGCTGTGGAGCCTGGAATCGAAGACATGGACTTCAACAATTTTCTGAAATAAAAATGTCTAAACTTCTACATATATAAAATTGTTTACTCACCATAATTTCTAGTTCAGCAACCAGTGTTTCATTTTTTGATTTATATCCCATATAAATTACATTTTGAACGATTTCCATTTTTCAAAAAAATTTTTGAAACCTGAAAAAATATTTTAAAATTCCATCTTATAAAATTGTTAACTCACCATTAAAAAATCCAATAAAATAAATAAAAAATAATCAGAAAAAATCAATAAAACCTCTGAAGCGGTCGTTTACAGGGTCAGACCATTTTTCAGAGGGGAGCCCTCCAACCGGAGGGCAAAAGGAGTCTAATGAGAGGGTTCAAGTGCTCCTCTCTTCCCCAACATTTGTTGTTCTATCTCTCATTTTCCCATACTCTCTCTCTCTAGTGACCGGAATGTTAGTCAATATTTGTGGAGAAGGAAGAGGTTTAGAGTGAGAAAGATGAGAAAAGAGAGGGAATTGAAATTTGGTTGAGAAGATGACATCGGAATTGTTATCTTTGATCGGGAGATGAAGAGAAAGTGATAGAATAAATTTGAATTATTGTTTTGAATAGTATTTGTTTCAAAATGATCTATTTGAAGTGAAAACGATCATTTTATCAGAAAAACTAAACTATTATCAAAGAAAAGGGACCCTGAATAAACTATTTTCATACAAAAATTGCTTTTTTCTATTTTTCTCTGACTACCTTCTTAAACTGCCGGAATTCCTATTCGAATTCTGAAACACCACTTCCTTTCCAATTTTTAGATTTGTTCCCGTATCTCCGCAGAAAACCGGATTCGCCTGTTCTCTAAATATCTTCTACTTATCTGTCTACAACTTGTTTTTTGAAATGATAGGGGAAGATAAGGGAAGAAAGACCTCTTACTAATCATTCTTTTTCTTCTTCTCTCTCTGAAGAATGGTCTGACCCTGTAAACGACCGCTTCAGAGGTTTTTTGATTTTTTCTAATTATTATTGCTAATTATTATTGCTCATTGTATGAAATGGTAAGTAAACAATTGTTTAAAAATAAATGCTGGATTACCGATTTGCAATAATTTTCTGTTAAAATTGATGCGCAGATTTGCAGAAGACCCTCAATATCTAAAAGAAAATGAGATTCCTGTTATTCAGGTGGTTAATGTTTTTGATATGGATGAGGAGTTTTCACACCCTTCTTCTTTTCCTACAAAAGAAAATGGCTCAACTCACTATGAAAGCTTTTCTGGATCTCGAGGTCGGGTATTGGTGGCGTACCCAACCGTCTGACCGTATCAGTACCCGTCTTCTCAGGCTGAAACGGCAAACGATACGATTTACCCATCGAACCAAGAAGGTGATCACTGGGGTTCTTGTCATGGAACCGTTTTCGTGAGTTTTATGTATGATTGGTGTTTTGAAGATTTTCGTTTTAATTACAGGGCAAGTGATGCTCGATTTTGGAGCAGGCGAGTCCACCCGAAGTCTTCCTTCTCGTCAATCTGGTCTATCCGGTAAACTCGAAATACTGTCCCTCTGTCACCATACGGAATCCTCATTGTCTCCAAAACTGCTACAAAAGTCCATTATTCCTAATACCCTTTTCCACTACTTATTTTCCCCTTTATTTTATTATTAATTTCATTTAAATAAATATTCAACTGAACCACTTTTGTACCAAAAAGGTAAAGACCTCTGTGGTCCTTACACAGTCTACCTGTCTCACAATCCCCTGCTGTCCCCAAACTGCTGTTATTTCTATTTATTCCTGATCCCCATTCTTTCATTCTATTCTCCCCCTTTTTAATTTTTATTTTAATAAATATTTAAACTGAACCACCCTTACACCAAAAGGTAATGGCCACTGTGGTCCTGTGGTCCTTACAGTTCTGTTGAATAAAAATTGTTTCAATTAGTCTTTTTGGTGGTAGTACGTATTAGAACGCGCCGCATTAGAACTGGGCCGGATTAGAACCAGGGCCGCATTAGACCCGGATGCATTAGAACTGGCCGCATTAGCACTGGCCGCATTAGAGCTGGCCGCATTAGAACCACTATACCGAGGAGCTCGCTTTTTGTTACATTCCTACTATAAAAATGAGTTTTTTCAATTAAAAACAAGTTTAGAAGCCGTAATAAACGATATTTTGCGACACAAAACACATTTTTGCTGAATATTAAAAGAATTTAATGTTTTTTAGCAGAAAGTCGTTGAGAATAATGGTGGTAGTACGTATTAGAACGCGCCGCATTAGAACTGGGCCACATTAGAACCAGGGCCGCATTAGACCCGGATGCATTAGAACTGGCCGCATTAGCACTGGCCGCATTAGAGCTGGCCGCATTAGAACCACTATTCCGAGGAGCTCGCTTTTTGTTACATTTACACTATAAAAATGAGTTTTTTCAATTGAAAATAAAATTTGAAGCTGTATTTATTGATATTTAGTAACAGGAAAACAAAGTTCTGCCGAAAATTGAATGAATTTAATATTTTTAACAGAAAATCGTTGAGAATAATTAATATTTATTCGTTTTTTCAAGTTTTTCTGGTTTTAATGATTTTAACTTCAAAATGGGTAATAAAATATTGAAAATCAAATAGAAAACCCTTTTCCGAAGATTTCTGATAGCAAAAGAACAAATATTTTTCTTTTCAAAAATTCGTTATTTTTTGTAATTTGGCCGATTAGAACAAATTATTTTTTGTACAAATTACTTATTTTGTGTTGTAAAATCCTTTTTTCAACTTATTTTATTCATTTTCAGTAAAATTATGAGTTTTTTTAGTTCGAAATAAGCCGCCGAAGCGCTGCCCTCTACAGTGGTTCTAATGCGGCCCGGTTCTGATGCGGCCTCGTTCTAATGCGTCCCTAGTTCTAATCCGTCCCAGTTCTAATGCGACCAGATCTAATGCGGCCCTGGTTCTAATGTGGCCCGGTTCTAATGCGGCGCGTTCTAATACGTACTACCACCGTCTTTTTCAAAATTTTTTATCCAATTTAACCATCCGGAAATATTATTTAATGAACCGCCCCTTGTAAATCCGGTTTTATTCAGTGTCCATTTATTTTTATTTATAAAATTAAGGTTTATAACAAAGAATTTAGACTATGTATGGTTTAACTGGTCCGAAATACCATGGACCTATCCAACAAGAAGGCCGCCTTCGGTACCAAAGATTGTTATTTTAGTTTTTTGAACTGCTATGTGGCAATCATGAATATATGGTAATATCTCATGAATATTCGATTAATATGCATCCAAACAGTCAAATCATTTCATTCTTGCAATGAAAACCATCTATGTATGGTTGTTTCTCTGTCAACTCCCTTTCCTAATAGATTCATGTTTATACGTTCGTTCTAATCAATGCAGATGTCCATATCGCTTTCTAATAGAAGATTCTGCTCCTATGATCACTGGAGACAATTGTTCTCTTATTATGTCTTGTAAGGAGGGTGATTATTTAATTATTTACGATACAGATAAATACCAAGTAGTGAGTTGGAAGACTAGAAAGAAGGATTATTGTAGGAATTCCAGTTCGGTGAATACCCTGCTGATGCTTTCTGTAATCCAGAGACCCTGAAATGGTTAGTAACTGATCACGATGGAGGGTACGCTTTATTTAATAAACTCGATGCATTATGTTACGAGAGTCCCATGTGCAACTGTCCGTATCGTTTATTGGATCATCAGGCTGTTATCAGCTTTCCTCAGTACACAGATGTTCTCCCAAATGAAATCCAGAATCCTCTGGTCTCTGAAGATAATTGTTCGATGCGTTGTGAGGAGGGTTATGAACTTATTATTATTGATGGAGACAGATATAAAGAAGTGAGTAACAAGTATAAAGAAAATGATTACTGTAGCTATTCCAGTTCGGTGAATACTCTGCTGATGCTAGCTGTGATATGAGTACAAAGACATGGTCAGTATATGATAAAGATGCAGAATTAACTCGATTCCAAAAATTTGATGCGTTGGATTCTGATATGCCGGTAAAATGGTTTGAAAGTATTGGTCGTTCGCCTACTGGCCCAAGGGTAACTGAATTCGGAAGTATTCGATTTGATTCTCCAATTGAAGAGGATCTTCAACTTCACAACAGTTTAGCGTGAGATTCCTTTTTTCTTTTTTTCTTTCTATTATCAATTCACGTCTGGTGTTACACGCAAAGTGCGGCGTGGTCCCACAAGTTTTTTGTTTTTTTTTGTTTTGCACAGTTTTTTCGCCATTTATTTACGTGCTCTTAAATCACTTTAAAACTGCGAATTTTGCTTCAAAAACACGAAGAATGATAGAAAAAGATGGAAAATTGAAAGAATTAAGTTGCCTTGTCGGAAATTTCCTGTTTTGAAAAATATGTGACGTTTACAGCATCAGGCAACACCTTTTCACTTTTTTCCAAATTTGCTCAGAAAAACAAGCAAAAACTGAATTAAGTTATCTTTTTCGTTTAGAAACTTATGTTATTTTCTATAATACCGTAAATCCTGTAATAGACTTGCATTAGACTATTGTTCAAACCCTATTTTTTAGAGCAAGACTATCAGAGGGGCAAGACAAATAGAGGGTGCAAGACTATTTTTCAAACCATTTTTAGAGCGAAGAAACTTTGTTGAACTGGTGTTATTTTGCATCAATTTGCTCGAAATTTGAACTAAAATGTGTGTTTTTGTCTCCTTTTTTGTAAAATTCATCACTTTTTGATCTTAATAACTGTAGAAACTGAGAGAAATGGATTCTTATTATGAGTTTTCCCTCCAAAAAGTGAAGAAGTCAATGTATGGCTGGGTGCAAAACTTTTACAGGGGCAAGACGATTAGAGGGTGCAAGATTATTTTTCAAACTACTTTTTCTACCGCAAGACTATTAGAGGGGCAAGACAAATAAAGGGGCAAGTCTATTACACGATTTACGGTAAAAACTTTTTTAAAATCATTTTCTGTGTTTTTAGAGCAAAAATCGCCGTTTCAAAAAGATTAAACAGCACGAAAATAAAAAGCGAAAAAACTGTGCGGCGTTTTTGCCAAACGTGGCCAAGCACCGCCCAAATGGGTCTTATTTGTGGGACCATGCCGCACTTTGTGTAACGTGAATTGATAATATTTTTGTACTTTTAAGAGACATTACGAACTCAATAGTCACTAATCTGAGAGCTCCTCTGTCCGAAACTCCTCAAAACGGTGTTCATGACGCCATCGAGAAGATTTTGAGCACCAAAAAGCTCCAGATTTGCGGTGCCACAGTCGTAATTTACGTGAACTATCGGGTCGAAATATTCGAGGCGGTAGAGCTAATTGCTCAATTGAGAGCGAGACATATATCAGTTTATACATGGGAACCTTGGTTCGAGAGTCCCAGTTATCTGAGTTGGATAACTTCAAAAACTTATGGTTATAGTGTTGTTTCGAATTTTACGGAAATAGGCGGCGTGAGTAGTTAATGTTTGAACAGTAGTTTTCAATGAAGACTTTCAGCTTTTCTCTAAGCCAGTTTCCGGAGATACGCGATGCTTTTATTATCATAACGTGGAAGTTTTTTGGAGAGGAAGTCGTAAATTGCCACCATTCGTCTACAATGGCAATGATGAATCGGTCTTTTTGATAGTTTATCATCTTTTCCTTCAAGGTATGAATTTCATTTTTCCTCTCTCATTTTAACAACATTGTTTAAGGACCGTTTAACATTACCATACGTTTGGACAGTGCTCAGGGCGAAAGTGTAACTTGGAATTCGGGAACTGCGAATGTCAGTTACTGACTCCTTCATTAACGAATTATTACCGTTTTTCAGGACAAGATAGATAACCTTTTTGTTGGGTATCCTGCTCTCAAGAAGACAACATACGATGTGACCATTGACTACGACTTTCCGGATACCTTTCAGCGTCGTATTTCTGTAAGATTGGGGAATGCAAACGACCAGTATGTGTTAATTACAAAAATAGATGATCGTTGTTTGATTTCAGACACCTAGATGCGTGGGCTCCGTATAATGATTAACAATCATACTTCTTTTTGGTTGTGGTTATGAATTTTTAAAATCATCTTCATTGTGATATTTTGTGTGGGATAATCACTTCCAGGCTAGAGTGTTGTCATCAAAAGCAACATGCAGATCGAAACTGCAAATTTCGAAAGTAATTTTTGCTGACATTTTAGTTTCCACTTCATTTGAGATAATGGTTTTTTTATTTGATATTTGAAAAGTATTTTGGTCAAATCTTGAAGAATACAAATAAGAACATTTTCAAAGTTCATCCATATTGAGTGAAGAAGTAGTTACTAACTGTAGTACATTTTCGGCGGAACAGATAAACGCTGATCCGGACAACAGTTCCGCGCCCTCACAATTTTTCTACGGTATCGCTCTGGCTAAACTGTGGTCGATTAAGGAGAAGAAAGAGGTTTAGAGTGTGAAATAAACGGAATCTGTGTTTTTGTTGAGATTCATTCAACATGAGAATCGTGTTTCAATTGATTCTGCCTTTTGCCAGTTATATACGGGGTGTCGTGATAAACCAATCCGAAAACAATATCTAATGAAGTCTCTTCAAAAACCGCTTGAAGTCAGATTTTTTTTTTAATTGAAGCTTATGACAAGAAACTTAAGCTCTGTAGGGTTCAACTAGTCCCATGATAATAGACTAGTCCGAAGTGCCAAGGACCTATCCAACAAGAAGATTACTGTCGCATTTAGTAACAGTCAATCAATCCACAAGAACGATTTTTTTGTTTTTTTCCTAAGTTTCTTCACATTTTTCCTCAAAATGAACTAATCAAATCACCTCAGCGAAACTGAGGAAGCAAATTTTGAAATATGAAAGGTATTTAAAAAATTAGGAGAACTGTTGTTTTAGTTTTTTGAACTGTTTCTATGTATGTGGCAATAATGAATATCATTTGATATGGTAATACCTTATGAATATTTGATGAATATGCATCCGATCAGTCAAATCATTTCATTCTTTCTCTTCATTCTTGCAATGAAAGCCATCTATGTATGGTTGTTTCTCTTTCAACTTCCATTTCTAGATTCATGTTTAGTCGTTCGTACTGACCAATGCAGATGTCCGTATCGTTTTTTGGATCATCAGGCTGTTATCGCTTTTCCTATGTACACCGATCTACTTGCTAATCAAATCCAGAATCCTCTGATCACTGGAGACAATTGCTCTCTTACGATGTATTGTGAGGAAGGGTATGAACTTGTTTTTATTGATACAAATAAATTAAAAGAGGTGAGTTACGAGACTCGAAAAACGGTTAATCTATCTGTTTCAGTTCGGTGAATACTCTGGCGATGCTCTCTGTGATAAGAGAACTCAGACATGGTTGATAAATGATGATGTTTGGGGACTCACTCCGTTCAAGAAACTCGATGCGTTCTGTAAAGAAATTCCCAGTGATGAATGCAGATGTCCGTATCGTTTTTTGGATCATCAGGCTGTTATCGCAGTTCCCCAATTCAGTGCTGTTCTTCCAAATGAAATCAAAAATCCTTCGATTTCTGGAGATAATTGCTCTCTTTCCATGTATTGTGAAGAGGGTTATGAACTTATTAGGTCAAGCCAAAAGTTTTGCATCAAATAGAACACATTGTTTGAATATAATTTTATTCATTTATTTTCAATATCAGTTAACATAACATGTACCATCATCATCAACAATGTACTGCCAACGGACATGTAGCTGTTCGATTCCCTTTCGGTAGAACTCCCGCGGCTTACTGTCGAAAATAGCCTAATGCTCGATTTTGAGATGGTCTTAGTTTTGGAACTCCTTTATGTCCAGGGAGTGAGTCAGAGAAAAAACGAGTAATAATCAGGAAGAATGATGTCCTGAGAGTACGGTAAATAGAGTAGAGTTGTCCATCCTAGTTTCGGAATTTTCTGACAAGTCACCTTCGCGACACATGGTCAAGAGGTATCGTGGAGCAAGTGAACTCGATCCTTTTTTCCTTGCTTTTGTCAGATACTTTGGTCGATCGCTTGCAGTAGAGGTCTGTTCTGACTGTTGTATTAGTTGGTAAAAGTTCTTAGTGAACCGACCCTTCCACGCTTCACCAGATGCACAAAAGTGGGATTTTGGACGTAACTCTCATTTTGGCGTTGGAGCTCCAAAATCCCCAGGTTTCAGCCATTGAAGTCTATGATGATAGTTGACATAGAGTGTCCACTTCTCATCACACATGATAACTTTTGAAAGTCTCGCTCTCTTCCCTCTTTATGACAGACGAGAAGATGTGACTTCCACTCTCATCATTGGCTGCAGAGCCAACGGAAGGGATGGTAGCTAAATTGGCATTTTCCAGGGAAACCAAAACTAGGGAAGATAATTTTTAGGTATACTTTGATAGTACTCAAGCTTGTTTAAAAAATCTACAATCAATTGTCTAGGGCCCTCATTAGCCAGCGCCAATACATTGTTTTCAAATCACAACATAAGTCGATTACTATGGAGATCTCATTTGATTCTGGCTCTCTAACCTTGAGATTTCGGAACAAACTGACAACTGTTTCTTCATTAACAGTACAGGGACTTAACAATATACTAAAAAGATCTCCATTATGTCTCCGTGAAAATTGAAATCGGGGTTGTACAAAATTAGCAATCAGAATTGTCCTCACGTTACTAGCCCTAGTAGGCTCCTTGAAGCTGTCACTGAGCCAAATTTTTTTGTATGCGTAGCCTATATACTGTCCCTTATATACTCCAAACATGAAATGTTTGGGATGCTTCTCGAAGGTCCTAGACAAAAAAGAAAATTTGATGCAAAACTTTTGGCTTGACCTAATATTATTATTGATACAGATAAAAATAAAAATGTGAGTAAAATATCAAGGAGGATGATTACTGTATCCATTTCAGTTCGGGGAATATTCTGCTGATGCTATCTGTGATAAAAGTACAAAGACATGGTCTGTAAGTGATGATGGAGGGTTCACTCCGTTCAACAAACTTGATGTATTCTGTAGAGTAATTACCGGTTGGAAAACTACCATCAAACGTCAGATAACTCGTTTTTTTGCAGATGATTGTGGTCCAAATGATAAAACATCTCTCATTATTGCATATTCAAATGGTCTTGGATTGGATTCTAATTTTCCTGCACAATGGTTTGAGGGTATGGCATATTCGACTATTGGCCCGAGGGTAACCGAATTTGGAAGTATCCGATTCGATTCTCCAATTGAAGAGGATATTCAACTTCACAACAGTATACCGTGAGATTCCTTTTTTCATTTTTTCATTTTATTTTTATACTTTGAAGAGACATTATGAACTCAATAGCCAGTAATCTGAAAGCTCCTCTTTCCGGAACTCCTCAAAACGATGTTCGAAGCGCCATCGAGAAGATTCTGAGCACCAAAAAACTCCAGATTTGCGGTGCCACAGTCGTAATTTATGTGAACTATCGGGTTGAAATATTCAATTCGGAAGAGCTAATTGCTCAATTGAGAACAAGACATATATCGGTTTATACATGGGAACCTTATTTCTCGGTTCCCAGTTATCTTAGTTGGATTTCTACAAAAACGTATGGTCATAGTGTTGTTTCGAGTTTAACGGAGAGAGCTGGCGTGAGTATCAATGTTTGAACAATAGTTTTCAGTAAATACTTTCAGTTTTTCGTTAAGCCACCTACTGGATATACGCAATGTTTTTATTATCATAACGTGGAAGTTGTTGGAAGCGGAAGTCTTCAATTACCATCTTTCGTCTACAATGGCAATGATCAGTATTCTATTTTGACAGTTTCCCATATTTTTTATTACAGTATGAATTTCATTTTTTCTCCCTCTGTCCAATAACATTCTTTAAGGACCGTCTAACGTTACCATCCGTTTAGACAGTGCCGAGGGCAGTAGTGCAACTTGGAGTGCGGAAACAGCTACAGTCAGTTCTTGATTTCTTTATCAACGACTTATCACCGTTTTTCAGAACAGTGAAGGTAACTTCTTTTTTGTGTATGCACCTCTCTGGAAGAAAACATACGATGTGACCATTACCTACGACTTTCCGGATAACGATCGTCAACTTATTTCTGTGAGAATTGGCTCTATTTCCGACCAGTAGGTTTTAATTGATTAAATGAAAAATTGTTTTTTGATTTCAGACAGTTGGATGCATGGGCTCCGTATAATGATTAATAATCAGATTCTTTTGATTGTGGTTATAAATATTTCTCAATTTCTCTGACTGTTTTCTGATTTTTCACCATAATTCCCTTAGCTAACCCGTTTCTCGAGGCTCAGGAGGCTTGGGCGAGGCTCATGGGCATTTTGGTAGCTAAAATTTTAATTAAGATCCAAAATTCAGGGATAATTTTTTTCTGAATGGACAATAATTTCTTTGTGAAAGTTCATTATTGAGAAAAGATGTTTTAGTAATGAAAAATATTCCGAGCGAGGATTATTGCCACTTTGAATAAGGTTTTTAGATTTCATTGTTATTTCAGCACATAGGAATGAGGCAATGTTGTCATTTATTGTTTTGAATGGCGTAGAAGTTAACTGAAAGTATACAATTATTGAATTTTATTTGGTGGCAATTCTTACTGTGTCCAATTGAAGAATTTTCATCAAATAAGTGAGCATGATGTTCATTTTCGTCGTCCGATTGGAGAACAATTTCCTTTTCGAATGATAGGATACACATCTTCTTCAGCGTCCATAGGGTTTTCGAGTATGTAGTTCATATTAATATTTTCCCGCTCAGTCATTGATCTTGAAGCCGGATACTTCTTACGGCATATTGGACATTGAATTGTGGTCCCTCAACGGAGATAAAGACACACTGTATGCCCGCATTTTTCTGGAAATAATGTTTTTACTACCAATTAGATGAATTTCGAACTAACTAAGAATCAGCTGACGACAGTCTCCTTTGTTGAAACAACAAAATCCAAAAAAAAAATTTTCAAAATCTAAAAAAAAACACCAAAAATTCTACTTTTAAATCTCATTCACTTACCATCATAAAATATGAATTTCAATCAAATAATTATTTTCAAAAAAATCAATGAAACCTCTGAAGCGGTCGTTTACAGGGTCAGACCATTCTTCAGAGGGGCGCCCTTCGGAGGGCAAAAGGAATAAAATGAGTGGAGAGCAACCTGTCTCTTGCATCAATTTTTCTATCTCTCATTTTTCCATGTTCTCTAGAGTTTCGGGCGGAAAATCAATTGATTGAACAGAAGAGAAAGAGGTTTAGGGTGTAAAAGATTATTTTTTGTTTGTTTCAATTTCGTTCGACGAGTTGTCAAAGATATTTCAATTGGGCCAGTTTTAAAGCTAATTTTCTTCATAATAGTTTTTGAGGGTTTTTGAGAAAATACAACAGTCTTTTTAAAACATTCCTTTATTTTCGAAAAAAAAAATTGTTTTAATTGTTTTGTTGCTGCTTGCAAGCCCATCCGATTGATAAAGCACTCAATTTATAATTGAAATTTGTTGTCTTCTTTCAGACGTCTATTTATTTAATAAAGAACAGGAGCAAACACAAAAGATGAATCATCTTCATCGTGCGACACAAGAGACACAAACTGTTTCATTCTGTCTTCATCGACGACTTGTGTATAGTTGTCTTTTTTGATTTTTTCTAACTATTTTTATATATTAATTTGCTAATTCAATGAGCGACAAGGAGTGATTATCTAAGAAGAGATAGGCTCAGAATGTCGAAGAAATTCGTCGGCGTCCTCAGCACCGCTTCAAATGCTCCGTTTGGCGTCTTTAACGAGGGAGATTGTCGGGAACTAGTAATAAGTAAGCTTTTCCATTTTCAATTTTTTATACCAGTTTTTTTCAGTCAGACATTCCTGGCACACCACCAGTTCAACTGAAGCTCACCACAGAAGACGGAATACCGAGTTGTCGACCGGCGTGCTAATGGATCTGCAGGGCAGAGACTCAATGGACCTTCGTGGAATCCATCAGAGGCTCACCCAGTTGACCACGCTGATTGGTTCGATGTTTTGGAGGTTAATTTTCGGAAACTGGAAGATAAGGGCTTTCACGGGGACGTACAATGGTGCGGACCCTGAAAGCCCCTAATGAGATTTCCCCTTCCCTCTCTGAGAAATTGGCAGCCGGTTCGGACCAGCAAGGTACAATGGTGCCGGGATCTGAACAACCGGTTCCTTAGGTTCAACTGATCAAACTAACACTCTTCCGGGAAACAGTACAACCGTTCACTTGGGCTCTATATTCGTGGATGCTTTGGGTACTCCCCAGGTGAAGTGCTGTTTCTGTCAAGGACAACACATATCGGACACTTGCTGAACCCCAACGGGTCTCTTTTTTATAATTATTATCATTATTTATCGATTTTCTGTGTTTTATCATGATCTTCTATCTTAATCGAATTCCTCGATCGAAAACCCTTGCACAATCGAAACATTTTTACTAAAAGGATTGTTGTAAAGCTGACTCAGCATCACGCCCACTGTCTGCGGACTCTGGCAGTCGGGTATAAAAGTCACCTACCGAAACATATTTTTCATTTTTCTTCTATCGAATCGAATTTATTTGTCTTTTTCCCTCTGTACCTTTTTCTACCTTTTTTATGTATCTTTTTCTACCTTTTTTGTATCTTTTGATCTCTTTTTAATTTCCTCAAATAAAAGGTTTAATTACCCAGACTTCGGCTGAAAACGGGCACAACAGCCTTTTTTTCGTCATGGCCGAGAGAGGTATGTCTTGTGGGGGGATCATCAGGCGCATTTGATAAGAAAAGGGTATTGTGACAAACGATAGATATTGTTATCATTGATGGTAATTTGCTTATCGGCGACCAAAATTATGATAAAAGACACTTTAAAAGACACGTGGAGAAATTGGGCTGTGTAAAAGTCTGATTCATTTTGCTGCCAACGCTGTCATTTTCAGAATTTTATAGTTTTTTAGTGTTTATTTTTACCCTCGACTCCGTGTTTTTGCAAGTACATACAACAAAAAGAATCCTATTTCTGGGAAAAGGCCAAGAATACTAACTAAAATTTCTCGACGAAGAATCTGAAGAAAAAAATGAGAAAAAAGATTATTCAATTATTTTTTATTTGAAGAAATTATAAAATTTAAAATTTGATAAGACAGTGGCGGAGGTTCCAAGCATTGTTTGGCGGATCTGAAAACATGAAATGAATATTTAAAATCAAAATAATTAAAAACTTCAGATACTACATGTTTAAGTGAGTTGCCTGACGTTCTAATTTCACAGAATACCTATCTAATAATTATTGAAAGAAGAAAAAACTCACCAGCGATTGCTTTTTTTCCTTCCTTTCTCTTTTCCAGTTCTTGCATGCGGATAATAAAGTCACTTCTTTCGTCTCACTCTCCATTTCCATCATTCTTTTCAGGCATCCCTTGCTATGTGTAATCTCAAAACTTTATTACATTTCCTGAAAACGTGGAAAAATTTAAAATTTGATGAAACTGTGGAATACTTTTTGATTTAAAGAATTAGGAATTTTAATATGTTCTTACCTTTCAAAGTTCCATCATCTGATTGGCGGCTGTCGCTTCCGAAATTGCAGTTTTCGAGGTTTCCAATCCAGGCATGGGATGATATTGTCCATCGATGGTTGCGATCATTCCCTCTTTGACAATGAACACGATTGAAGGCCTCCATTAATATTCCTTGAGTTCGTTGTATGAAGACAGTGACTCTGTGCATTGCCAGCGGATGGTAGTTTGAGAAACCACACTTGATTGATGTGGGGGAAATGAAAACATTCCCTTCGCTTCGCCGAATCCACATATTTGTTAGGTTGCCAACGATGTTTAGCATAACAAAAGGTATGTTAGTATTCCTAAGAGATACTTGGTGACGCTGATCCAATAACGATTCTCTTGCCCTCTTCTGGGAATAGAACTTATTTATTTAACTATGAGCCCTCACTTACCAGGAACCACGTGGATCGGTACTTTGTTGATTACTCATTGCTCTTGCCTACAAGAGCGGGTAATCCTCATTCTAGGTGACTGAGGAGAATCCAGCGAAGATATGAATAAAAGCAACAATAAAAATAATTATAAAAAATCAAAAAACCTCTGAAGCGGTCGTTTACAGGGTCAGACCATTCTTCAGAGGGCACCTTCCAACCGGAGGGCAAAAATAAGAGAATGAGCCGGTCGATAGAGAATTATCTTTCTAAAACATCTCTCATTTTCCCATAGTCTCTTCTTCCCCCTTCCGCCAGACTCCTGGGCGTCATATGTTATCGGCTTCTTTACGAGTGCTCCCAGGTGTAAATGAAATATGTTTGGATGGCGGTTTCGCTCACGATGACGTTGTTGAATGTGTACCAAGACATTCAGATTAATTTTCTATGTTACAGTAGGATTATATTATTGGCTCTGGTCGGGAATTTTGGATTTCAAAACAAATTTTGGATTTTAAAATAAATTTTGGATTTTAAAAAAAATTTTGGATTTTAAAATAAATTTTGGATTTTAAAAATAATTTTGGATTTTAGAGAGGCTTGATCTCAAACTTCAAAATCCAAGATTTTCGAAAATCGAAAATTGAAAATTTCAAAGGATTGCTTGTTCAAGGTTGAGCAGCGAATGTTTAAGCTTCATGAATAACGATTTTTCTTTGTATTTTTTTTTATAATACTTTCTAATTTTTTTGAATATGGACAGTTGTTCATTAATCCAAACTTTTTCCGTTAGTGAGCAGAAGTATTCTGTATTATTTTACTGTTGTGCTGGACATAATTGACGTCTCGATATGAATATGAATAGTACAAACCATATTCTGGTGATTAGACTGAAAATATTGTAATTAAACTTCCATCATAAACTCTAGCTATTCACTGGCACAACAGTAAAATAATACATAGCACTTATAGTATCATTTCCAGCTCACTAACGGTGAAAATTAGGCCTAATGAACAACTGTATATATTCAAAAAAAGTAGAAAGTAGAAAAAATACAACGAAAAATCGTTATTCATGAAGCTTAAACATTCGCTGCTCAACCATGAACAAGCAATCCTTTGAAATTTTCAATTTTCGATTTTCGAAAATCTTGGATTTTGAAATTTGAGATCAAGCCTCTTTAAAATCCAAAATTATTTTTAAAATCCAAAATTTATTTTAAAATCCAAAATTTATTTTAAAATCCAAAATTCCCGACCAGAGCCATATTATTTTCAGTGTATTTTTATATCACCATCCCAAATTAATCATAAATTGTGATGATTCATAATCCTTTTTTATCTGAGATTATATAAATCCTCCCATTCAATCCCTTCCAATCGTACAATATACCCCTGACTCTCCTTTTTGATGATTATCTTTCTCTGCCAATACAACATACAGAATCCGACTTCTTGGAAAGGACCACTATCGGAAAATGCCTGAAAACGATGGAAAAGAATCTGAAACAGATAAAAAAAAGAGAAAAAGATCATCCCATACATGTTTGCAACCGTGTAGGTACAGCGTGTGTTTTTCACTCTGAGAAAACTAGGTGGTGAAAAAATTTGTTTGAGATTTGAACAATTGTTTTTCGATAAAATTTTCACTCAAAAATCAGTCAGAGCAGGTCCTCAAATTCTAGTAAAACGACTGAAATTCTGAATTCTGTCTTTAGATCCAACGTTCAACAAAGAAAAACTTTGGTGTCTACTGTAGAATCACTGCTGAACACACTCTGTCGAAAATCATGAAAATTTTTGCAAAACAGTAGATGAATTCTTGATTTTTTGCTCCGAAAAGGTGAACGAGGTTATAACGCAACAAATTATCAAAGAAAATTTGGCAAAAATGTTTTTAGTCGACCTCCAGAAGAGTTGTGTACCTCGCCATTTGGCGAAAAATGAGCATGTTTATTTCGGAAGGAACGAAAAAACCAAATTTCGCGAAAATTGGTGAATCTTGATTTTTTTTCATCAGTAGCTCCCAAAAAAATTTTCGAAACGATTCGTTAAGTATTCGCCGAGCACGAGAGTTGTGTAGTTTTGGGGGTACACGCTCGATTTTGCACTGAAAAAATTCGCAAGTACACAACTTTGCTGTGAAAAGAGCATTGAGTTTTGGGAGTTAATATTTGACAGACTTCATTATATGGCTCTGGAGGACCCTGCCACCAATTTTTAGAAAAATCGGTTCACTAGGGGCTGAGTTGTGCGCATCGCGTTCCGCTGTTTTTGCTGTAACACAGGCCGACCGCCGCCGCCGCCGTTCCGCCAGCTTGCAACGAACCCTCAATTTCTTGTACCCCCTCATTTGGCCGCGCGTTCCCGCGCGCCTTTGGCGCAGTGGCAACGCTTCCGTACCGTAATCTGCTCGTGATAGAAGGGGGCAGTTCGAGGAACAGATCTGATAGAAATGTTTGCTTTTTTTCTCCTTACGGATTTTCAAGTTCTAGGTGGTTATTTTGAAATTTTTTTTCGAAATGCCAGGTGGTGATTTTGAAAAATTTCTCTGCTACACGAATGGCAAACATGTATGGATCATCCAATTATTATTTATTTGAAGAAATCGTTTTAAAAAATTCAAAATTTGATAGATCAGCGGAGTTGTGTTGACCAGATGATATGGCTGCATGAGAAGCTTCCGGGGGTTCTTTCACAGAGCTGAAAATTTAAAATAAGTATTTTTAAATCTAGAATTAGGAAAAAAATTACCTTTTAAGTCACTTTGACTGAACTCTTTTTCCAGCAGTGCTTTTTTTTATCTTTCCTGGACGGTCTTGAGCGGCTCTGCAAATATCTTGCCTTGCTCCATATTGGGCGGTTCGGATTGCTTGGAGAGTCATTTGAGAGTCGGACCCATAGATTCTTCTGATGATTGGTGTGATGAACGGTTCTCCGATGTCAACTTCAAAATTTGTTCCAGCTGGTCCTATCTTTTTCAGTGTTTCTCGACTTCTTCTGATCCATAACTTTCTTGACATGCATATGTGGTACCCAACCTTTTGAGTCGATTTTTGGAAATTCAATCAGGTATCCATCGTCTGTGATATATCTTTGCTGGATGTTACATCCTTCGAGATCGTCTTGAAGTCTTCTCAGATCAGTATCAAATGTTGAGCAGATGTTCATTTCCTTGATTGCGATATTTTTCTGACTGATGATCGCTTCGGCGCTCTGGATTCTTTCATAATTGCCATACTCGTCATCCGTTTGGCAGTTGCCACTTCTGATGTTGCAGTTTTCCTGACTTCCGAGAGTAGACATCGCATATTGGCCGTCGATGGTTGCAATTTTCCCAACTTCTAATGTGAATTTGTAGGTTGAGAACTCTGACGAAATGCGCTGCATTTTCGGTTGCTTCCTTGATCTGATCGGAAGATTCCTACTTCTTTGAGAGAGGATCCTTTGAATTCTTTGGTTTTTGCCGATTTCCAGCACTCTTCTGCGGTGACCCGTTGTCTTGATCCGATATTAGCTTCTGTGGAGATGTATATCTTCAGAAACGAGTACATTTCTCCTTTTGTCTCGTGTTTGAAGCATTTGTTTGGAATTCTTCAGTTGGTTCATCCGACTCTCTTTGTTTTCTCTCTTGTCGAGTGGAGTCTTGTCTCTTCGGACTCTCTGTCTCTTTTGCTGAGTGGAGTCTCTCTTACTTAACTAGTCCACATATCTCCAGTAACCATATGGATTAGGGGACTCTGTTAGTTCTCGAGACTACTTCCGACTACAGAAGAGAGGAACTTCTTAACTATTCGATCCATAGAGTTCTCACTTTCCCTCTTCCGAGAGAGACTTCTGAATCAAACGAAAATAAACTGATCTTCAGGAATGAGTATACTTCTCCTTTGATTTCGGGCTCGAAGCATTTGTTGGCTTCCATTTGTATCCCTTGAGTCCGTTGTTTGAAGACAAGTTTTCCAATCTTCCAGCAAGCACATGAATAAAAGCAGCAATAATAAAAAATAATTAGAAAAAATCAATAGAACCTCTGAAGCGGTCGTTAACAGGGTCAGACCATTCTTCAGAGGGGCGCCCTCGAAACGTGAAGGCAACAAGAATGAAATAGGGGAGTCGATGGAGACTTATCTTCACACTTTTCTATCTCTCATTTTCCCATACTCTCTCTCTTCTCCTCCCTTCTGCCAGTCTCCTGGTGGTCACATGTTATTGGTTTCTAGACGAGAAGAGTGCTCTCTGATGAAGAACAAATATGTTTGGCGGTTTCGCTTACGATGACGTCGTTGAAGATGTATCAAGACATTGGTATTAATTATTTTAGTTGAAAATGAAATTGAACGTGGCTTTTAAGAGGGAAGAAAAAGAGAAACATGTCAACAAATTGGAGATGAATTTTTCTGAACGAAAAAAAATCATAATTACAGAAAAAATTTTTTTGTTTAAATTTGTAAAACAATGGTCAGTTTTTTGATTAACAGAAGCACTCATAAGCTGTTCATCTTTGTTCAAAGACTATCGTTTTTTTTCAAATCTTTCTTTTTATTGAGTTTAATAAACAGTGTAATAAATCATAAACTTGTTCAATAATAAGAAACATATCATATTTGAAATGGACAGTGCAGTTTCTCCGGCGATGGATTCTCCTCGCAGATTGATTGAGTATATTACAGACCTAACCATATGATCTCGAAGGGATCATCGGATTCTGTTGTTGTTGTGTCTGTAATGATAAATGATATAAAATTAAGAGTGCTTCTTTTTTTTTGAAATCAGACTTTTACATCCTAGTCATCGTGTTTGTCAGTTTTACCAATGGTAGAGATGAAAATTCTGTAGAGTGCAGCGGATTCAGCTTACCTGGGGACGTCGTTGCCTTCGGGTTTTTGTGTTTTTTGCTGTTTTTTCTAACATTGCAGATCTCATATCAATCGTTGCTACTGGTCCTGTTGATTCTGTATTTGTTGTTCCTACTCCACCTGTTGATGCTGTATCAATTGTGGTTCCTGGTCCTGTTGATTCTGTATTTGTTGTTCCTACTCCACCTGTTGATGCTGTATCTCTTGTTGTTCCTGGGCCTGTTGATGCTGTATTTGTTGTTCCTACTCCGCCTGTTGATGCTGTATCTGTTGTTGTTCCTGGGACTAAAAGCTTTTCAATTGATCATACATCGGAGTTATTTTTAAGTTTGTGGGAAAACTATTAGGAAGCAATATCATCTGAATTAAACTGCGTGTATTATTGAAAATTTTCAAAACACCTTGAAGTTCGTAATTTTTCCTTGAATACCTAGAACTTGTGATGGCAAGTACAAACATATTATGCGACTAACGGTTTCGCTAGGGGGTCGCGTAGAAGTGTGCATCCACGGGTTGCGGTAGGCAGCTTGCGCAGCGACTAAATGTGTGAACGCGGTGAAATAACTCAGCTATGAGTGCTCGATTGTCCTAAAAAACTTCTGAAGGAGCTCATGACGGCCTTGTACCTGTATTCGTTGTGCCTGAAGGTCCTGTAGTTTCTATTGGTGTCGATGTTGTTGTTGTATCTATTGCTGTTGTGCCTGAAGGCCCTGTCACTGCGGTTGTTTCCGGTGTAGATGATGTTATTGTTTCTGTTGTAGTTTCTGTCGGTGTCGACGTTGATGTCGATGTTGTTGATATCGTTGTCATTGGTGTTGTTGTTTCTATTGATGTTGTCGTTGTTTGTATCGGTGTAGTTGGCATAGTTGTTGTCGTTTGTATTGTTGATTGTGTTGTTAGTATTGTCCCAACTGTTGTTGTGGTTTGTGTTGTGTTCGTAGTATCTGTAATTTCATTACTATTAGTAACGTAATAAACCAGTTCCAATTAATTCATACTCGAGACAGAATATAATCACAAAAATGCTTCAACATCTCAAAAACGAATTTGTATCCCCACATTACTCACATTTTAAAGTTGTTGCCAAAAGTTTCGTCGTGGTAGTTTGTGAAAAATCATGCTCTGAGGGTTTTGGTGTCAAGTAAGTCGTTTTACTCATCTTCGTAGTTGAACCAGTTGTATCTAGAACATCCAACTTATTTGGCTATAATTTTGTTGCTCACCTGGAGAAGAGCTTCCTTTTGAAACAGTGAAAACAATCAGAAGAATAATACCAACAATGATCAGAATCATCAAAATCATTGTGATCCCTCCGATTAGCATTAGTTTTCTGAATCGATTGTTGACTGTGTAGCGCAGGATTCCAAAATGACGTTGTCTACTGAAAAAAATTATTCTTTATGTTGAAGTTTACTAGACCTTACTCTGCCGGTTCGAAAATTGGGTTCGGAGGAGGTGCACATACTTCTACTGCTCTCTTTGCATTATATTCCCTTTCAGAATAAGCAGGTGGCGGTCCCGTAAAACGAACTTGAAGTAGAGATAATTAGTTTTCAGAATAAAAAAACCTACGGCTTCCAAAAGACCTGATAGTGTTCAGTAAATAATCCATTTGAAGAAGAAAGTGAGAAAATGAACGAATAAAAAAGGGAAGTTAGATAAGAATTCGTAGTCGCATCCTGCCATTAAAAGAACTCTTCAAATGTCCGCCGAGAAGGAATGTGATAGGTAATAACGTAGAGTGTATGTTCTAGAATATAATGAATTTTTTCTTAGTTGTTGTTGAATTAACCTAAATTGAATATTTAATATATTACCAGTTGCTAGTAAGAGAGTCTCTCATGATAAGCTGATTTCATAAAAATTTGTGTTTGCATTTACTTTATCAGATAAAAACGATTTTCTAATGCTAAATTTTCTCACTTTTTAAATCAGTTAAATTGTTGTAGATAATGAAAAATGGCCTGAACGCTCACAGAGTTTCCTGACTTCTTTTTTGTTCTCACATTTTACTTCTCACGGCAACTTTTATCATCGTTGTAGAAAGTTTACTTTCAACAATTTCAAACGATATGGAATGAAAAACGGAAAAAGAGTTCATTTTGTGACATTCTTAAATAAACTGATAAGCACATAATTTGTGAGACTACATTTTCTGTCGGCGTCTACATGGCTCACAGTTTCATTTTATATTGGGAACCAACTCCAAAAACTACTCGATTTCATAATTAAGCTTTTTAATTTTTGAAGAGGAAAAACGGTAGTAGTTGCTAAAAGCATTCCCTTGGTTTCATTTTTGAAAATTAGCAATGAGCACTGCTTCGGATAATAATAATACTTTCTGGAAGTTATAAAAAACAGGCACACCTTTTCTCCTTTTTTCCTGCAAAAGTACCACATGGTTTTCAAACTCGGAAGTCCTCTTATAGTATTTTATCGCGTGAATTTTTATTATCAGTTCAGTATGATTTTCTAAGGTAAAAACACGCGAATGATTTTTTTGTCATTCAATCATAGATCATAAGATTTTTGTTTTATGAAGTGTACTTTAATTGATTTCATTTGAGAAGAAAAATTCGAAATTTTGAAGTAACAAAAAATTTAGGAAAAGAATACAATTCTGCCATTTATATTTATTCGAAGTGTCCTCTCTCTTTATTTGAATTCAAGAACGAGCATCAAGTATACGGGAACCACTGGTCAGTTGGTCTGAAATATGATGTTGATTAACTTCACAATGCAGAATTTCTCTAACACATATGTGAATATCCGAATTTGCAATATTTGAGTTTGGTTGTTCGAGTAATCGTAGTCCAGAGTCATGTTATATGGTGATAGAGAAAAAAATAAGTCACTTGTTGTCAAGAGTGTTCCGTTTGAATTGTATAAGGAACTTGAGGAATCGTCAAGCTTTCCCGATTCTTTGTTTTCGCCCTGGCAGTTCGGTAAGAGTCCAAAGGGCCTGAAAACATGACAGTCTGAAGACTATAGATTTCACTCACCATGATCTTGAACTGTCATTGCAAGCCGAAAACTGCAGTATGATCCGGTGCGCGGCGAAATGAATTGTGGAAGGGAGATAGATCCTGTTCCTGACACTGGAACATTCACAGAATAAACTGTGTAAGGCTCCCTGAGTTGGTCCATTAAAAAAGATGTCTGAACAGAAAAGTTTTGGCTTTCGGATACTTTAGTTCAGTTTACGCTGGGAAAGTAATCATCAGATTCGAATACACATAGTCCATTTGTCTTGGAGACTAGTTCATAGATAGTCTGATAATCAAGACCTCCAGATGGGGTATTGGAAATAATTACATCCATAGAAACATGCATTCTTTGAAGATCCTCGACCAATTGGTCAACGTAGTTGTTATTTACAAGTCGTTTCATAAAAATGAGAAATCGGGATCCACAGACTGGAGCAATCGGTCTCGATAGGAAATCCTGTAAAAACAATCTTTTTAATATACAATTTATGTATACCCTCAACCTGACTTGTTTTACAAATTTAATCAAAGTTTATACCTCTAAGACGTGCAGTATATCACTGGAGGAGCTAGCCGACGGAAATCCTAAAGTTCGATTCGGAAGACGTTCCAAAACTGAGAGATGCATGTCGCTGAAACTGTATTGTCTAGGAGAAGTACACAGAGTGACTCACTCGTATTTGGTATGATATTGAATATTCTCTGGGGTTTGCATATCGAATCGAACATTGGCAAAAAAAGTGTAGATTGAATTCACTGGATATCTGTAAGGAAGCAAGGCATCCAGTACAACGTTTGGGTCCAAATCATTTGAATAAGCGAAGAAAAATGTAGTTGAATAGGTTGGAAGACATCCTGTAAACAGTAAACTCAGAATATACGGAGTAGGAAATTGATTTTTTTTTTTTGAGATGGTCAGGGTTCTTCTGATATTTATTGTAGCTTTTTTTAGTTTTTTAATGAAAAAAAGCGTACTTTTAGCACATTTTTGTCTAGAATCTTCGAGAAACTCTCAAAACACTTCATATCTTTACTAATAACAATCAGAAGAATCTGTCTGTCTGTGTGTGTGTCTGTTGGTCGCAAGTCCTAGCGGCCTTAAACGTTTTTTGACAAAAATTATATAGATCGATAGAGAATTTGTCTGAGATGATGCCCGACTTTTCCGATTTTCGAAATTTGCACTTTGAAGTTTTCTGCGCGCATTTTTCTGCGTTTTCAGTGCTATTTTTCAATTTTGAATTTTTACGTGGCCCCGTGATGAACTAAGATATGGAGAGGAGGGAAGCTTTCTTCGGTTTCCGAAATATTTCATTTCTAAAAATAAAAATTTCCCTTTGAGAAGAAATGATGAATTTACACTATGGGAGCCAACAGTGTCCAGAAAGAAGGAAGAGATGTCGACTGCTGCGCCGAACTACCCCCGCGCAGCCCTTACTATGACGGTACGAGAAGAGAAAGAGAAGAGAGAAAAGTTCTGAAACATCTGGAAAGTCAGGTTTTTCTAGAACATGCAGGGAGAAGGGGTGCGGTCCTCCTGCGGTCCTTTAATATGAAAAAATGGAGGAGGGGGGGGGGGTCCCTCATATATTTTTTGAGCTTATTAAGCCTGACGGGCTGATTCTACAATAGAGCCCTGAAATCTACAAAACTTAAAAGAGAGCAATACCATCATTCCCCATTTTGCTACGAACGCTCAAAGTTGACCATTTAGAACTGAAAAAACCGATTATTTAAGGAGGACCGCAGTCAAGTTCCATAATAGGGTCCCCTATTCTTTTTGCACAAATTTAAGGGACCCTCATTTTCATGTTCCATAAATTAGATGCATTTTTCAATTCTGAACACTTTTTCTGCTGACAACTTTCTCTGAAAATGCCTCTAAATGCCTTAAAAACGGGCTGTGAATAGGGGAGATACGGTTATGGTGGAAGAGTTTTTGCAACCTCGGCCACGGGGTTTTCAACCGCTCGAGTGGCTATTGTCCTTCTTTTTTTTAAAGTTTTCAGTCTGATAATAGAAGCATATATATTCGATTAAAGTATAAAAGTTCAAAGACAGAACGATATAATACAAAATCGGTATAATACAAAAGTAACCCCCCGTATAATTCAAGAGTTGAGGAATATTGTAGGGGGTAAGCTTCACTATACTTCAGGCTCAATGCCCTAGTCAAGGGGACATCTTAAAAATGGTGTCCCAGAAGTTACTTGATTATTGGAGATTACCTAAGATCCAAAATTTCTCCCCCACTTCAACTGTTGGGGGATGATTATTGGAGGGGAACTTCGTAGAGAAGCCCCTCTACAGCAAATGCCTCATTTTTGATCAAGAATAAAGCTGGGTGGGGAGCGATTCTTGGAAATTACCATATCTCCCTCATTTCAATCCGGTTTTTAAGGCATTTTCAGAGAAAGTTGTCAACAGAAAAAATGTTCAGAATTCAAAACTACATCTAATTCCAAGTTTGCCCGCGTGTTTTGTTAATAAAGTTTGAGGAAAATAAAATTTGTGTTTAGTTATAGCCCAAGGATACTCGCCAACACGGGCTAAACCAGGAGGTTAGCCGCCGTTAGGCGGCGCCAACCGACTGGTGTCTTCTATTCAATAAATTCCGTGCAAAACTGGTTATTTGTTGCGATCTAATGTATTTGTCCTTCACGCCATTTATACGGGAGAGACTAATACGGGAAAATCAGATTATTTCTCTACAGATTACCAGAGAAATCCAATTGATGATACTGTGTATAATAATAAATTAATGATTTCAGCAATGTTTTTTATTAACGAAGAATTAAAATAAGGGAATATGTTTTTTAAAAAACTGCTCTTTCTCGTCGAACGATGGCCAACTTATCTTGTTTTGCCCCCCCCCCCCCCCGTTTCTAAAAAGGCCCACAAAAGATATGACAATAAAACTATGTTAACAACACTGTTTATTCTTTGGAACACAAAGACAAAAAAAAACAGAAGATAGGTTCAATTGAAATTTTCGACCAGTTCCAGAGGAAATAGGCCCTGGTCGGGGGACTCCTTCACATACATGAGCCATGGTCGATTGTGCACTGTCTTACCGTATCGGACAAAGAAATATTCGTATACGGTAAGCCACTGTTCTTCCTTTTGGTCCGAATCTACACGATACCGAACTGAAAAAAAATGTTCACTAACTATCTTAGTTAATTATTTATTTTATTAATATTATTCAAAAAACTTACGTTTCTTTAGAGACTTGTAGTTTTCCAAACTTCTCGAAACTTTTCAATCTCCTTCCATGACAAAACCAGTCCTGAACATGAAAACACAGCTTCCACATCAGGCTTTGCATCTTTTTAAATGTCCGATCAACTTGAAGCTCCCCATTCAATAGTAATCAGAGAATATAAGAAAAATAATTATAAAAAATCAATGAAAACCTCTGAAGCGGTCGTTTACAGGGTCAGACCATTCTTCAGAGGGTCAGACCATTCTTCAGAGGGTCACCTTCCATCAGGAGGGCTAAGAGAGTAGAATAAGGCAACTGGTGGAATGCAATCTCTTGTTTCTAAACTTCTCTCGTCTCTCTTTTCTTTCCGTACTCTCTCATTTCTTCTATGACAGTAGTCATTGGAAGAAGAAAACGAGAATGAAGGAATGAGGGTATAAGTTAGCGATTTGATACATAAAAAATGATGTAAATGATACGAATAGGGGTTCCTATAATACTGGTAAAGAGCGCTTTTGATAGATAATAAGTCTAAGTCATTTCGAAGCCAGTTTCTCAATTTCCACTTTATTTTAAGTGGAAATTCAAAAGATTCTAAAAATCCAGTTTATTTTAACTTCATTTAATTTTAATTGTATCTAGGTATAATTTCTGAAAATATACTTAATTTTAAGTATATTTTGGTATATTTTCTGAATTTCCATCTCATTTATTATTTAGATATAACTTAACTTTATTTTTTTTTGTTTTTTCAGTTGACTTGAGTGGGTTTAGGTCATTTTCAGGTGTCTGGTTCTCGGATTTTTGGTTTCCTTCAGTTTTTAAAATTATAGGAGACTTAGAACAGACATTGATAAATAACTTTAAACTTACACAATTTTCAAAAAATACCTCGTTCTTTTTTTGTTGGACGAGTTCTGAGAGACACCCATTTTTGTACTGAAATCGGGAGAAATTCAGGTATCTTCTAGAACTTGTCTAATAAAAAGAGAATGAGGTATTTTTTGAATCATGTGTGACTATAAAGTTCTTTATTAATGTCTGTTCTAAGCCTCCACGAATTCTCAAAGCGATCGGAAACTCGAGGAGCAAAAGAAAGAGACAGCTGTTCTTTCACTTCCATCTCTTTTGAAATATAGCTTCAGCAGTTAAACACCCTCTGCCTGCTAGCAAATGCATCTTACACACTCTAACTCTCTTCTGTCTTATGCAATCGACTTTTTTTTATTAGTGATAAAACAAAAAGAGAAATAGTATGAAGAAATGAGAGAGTGCCCTAGTGTTCTGCAGCAGAAGTCGCTCTCGGCTCATTCTATTTCTTTTGCCTTCGCGTTTTGAGGGCGCCCCTCTGAAGAATGGTCTGACCCTGTAAACGACCGCTTCAGAGGTTTTTTGATTTTTTCTAATTATTTTTCTTATTTACTGATTGCTGTGAGCTTCTGGCTACCAGTGAAACTATCTTGGATTTGAAATAAGGTAGTGCCATCTATTCATTTATTTGTATAATTGTTTTTGCTTTCAGTCATTCAATCTTTCATTTCTGCATCGTCACGATATTCAATCGATGTTTCTATTATTGGAAAAGTTTTATGAAGTTCCCGAATACATGATCAAAACGGAAAAAAGAGGAGAACAACTGGATATAGTTGGCATTTTCAATAAATGCCTAGACGATACGTACGAATCTCAAAGTCCTTTTCGCTTATATCTACCGAAGAATTGGATTGAACTGACTGAAGAGATGATTCCAAATCTTCAAAGACAAGAAGATGAAGGAAATGGAATGAACGGGATAGTTACTTTCTCGATTCACGGAAAAATCTTCAACAATTGTTTGATCTTCCAAATCTTCATCGATGTGTCACATACCAAAGGATTCATTAAGCATCTACTGCTTTGTCATGGAACATTTGGGAAAGAAACAAGGGAAACTATTCAAGAAAAAAAATCAACTCTTTCGTTGTAAAAATTTATTTTTTTTTCACTATTTTTTCAATAAAATGGACGGAACTAACATTGAAATCGCAATTAACACGAACTCCATAAAGGGCAGACAAACAACGAGAAAATAAACTAAAGAAAATCTCATTTTTCAGATTGAACTATTTTCTGATAAATGTTCCCAATAATTAATAAAAAAAAAATTTCAGAAGTCTTAACCCAAAATCAACAGTAATTTTCTCCCAACTTTGTCAACAAAGCAACGTAATTGTGTTCAAAGTTGAAAAACTTCTTGTATATTTTATCGGAAATAAACAAAAAAAGAGACAACATGCGTGGAAAGTTTTCCGAAACTGGTAGAACGGGAAGAGAGAGTGGGAGAGAGAGAGAGAGAGAGAGAGAGAGAGAGAGAGAGAGACCGCCCAAGTAGTCGGAAAGTGAGGTCGCCCTCACCTCATTCTATTTTCTTAGCCCTCTGAGGGCGCCCCTCTGAAGAATGGTCTGACCCTGTAAACGACCGCTTCAGAGGTTTTTTTGATTTTTTCTAATTATTCTTGACCTATATTTATTTCGTGAGCTTCCTGGCTACCAGTGAAGTGATTGTGGATTTGAATACTAGAACCCTTCGCTCCCATGAAAATCATTAACCAATGAAGGGGGTTTAACTTCTCCACTAATACAGCCTACCAGAAAAAAGTCAAAAAAGGCATGGAACTGCTGTATGATGTTCCAACTGGTAGCTCACTAGATTAATGATATAAAAGAAAAACAAAAAGAAGTAGAAGCCCTCAACTCAATCAGAGATATGCAACAGCTGCACAAATTGCGCAAGACGAAAACCTTACACCTCTACACCCTAAGAAATTCTTTTTGGGTAAGTGTTTTGCTATTTATTAGATATGATTGTACAAAAATATTTTTTCAGGTCTCGGAAATATAAAGTTTGATGGAAATAGTTCACCCTACAGTTCAATTATCTGCCACTTAAGGAGTGTCACTTTCAAACTTCGGCCAACAGGAACGACAATTAAATCCCACGTTTCACAATGCACTCAGGCGCAAATAGTGGGCGCCAACACATTGCCTGGACCGGCCCCTTACCGTATATAAACCCTCCCCACCTCTATTATGTACGTTTTTTCACCAATCTTTTGAGATTGGTATTTTTCTCCCTTTTATGATGGTCCAAATAACATAAAAAATTCATCATTTTATCGAATACTCTAACTTTTTTTAGAAGAATTGAAAACGTCCAAAAATTTGAGGTCTTATGTAGAAAAAAAAACTCTATCGAATGTATCAAGAACCATCTTTTTCGTTCTCAAACAAAAAATTTTATGATGGTCCAAATAACACAAAAAATTCATCATTTTATCGAATACTCTAACTTTTTTCAGAATCTTCGAAAACGTTCAAAAATTTGAGGTCTTATGTTAAAAAAAAAACTCTATCGAATGTATCGAGAACCATCTTCCCCGCTCTCAAACAAAAAATTTTATGATGGTCCAAATAACACAAAAAATTCATCATTTTATCGAATACTCTAACTTTTTTTAGAAGAATTGAAAACACAAGGGTCTCGAAAAATAGACCGGCATGCCGGCCAATTAGAATAAATACGGTATTCATTTTAAAGTGAATCCAAATGTCTGTCTATAATAGTACTGAGTTGAATACACAAAAAATTTAGTTATATGGGAGCCAGTAGTCAATTGGCCTGAAATTTGAAATCTCTTAATTCTATAATATTCGGACTGTCTCTAACTCATCACTGAAGATCCGAATTTGCATTATTTGAACTTGGTTGTTTGAGTATTTGTAGTCCAGGGTTATGTTATATGTTAATGGAAGATCCAAATGAAAAATACTCGTCATAAGTGTTCCATTTGAGTTGTATAAGCTATCTGAATTTTCAGTAAGGTATCTTGCGCTGCCTGTTGGACTGTTTTTGAAAGTGAGATTTGCACTTCGGTAGGAGTCCAATTGACCTGAAAACTTGAAGGTCTGAATACTTTGATTTCAACTTACCATGATCCTGAATTGTCATTGCAGGATAGAAATTGCAGTATTTCGTACACGATCTTGTGAATGGCGGAAGGGACATGGATCCAGATCCAGATACTGGAATATTCACAGAATAGACTGTGTAAGGTACAGCGAGTTTATTCATGTAATAGGCTGTCTGAACTATTACAACGTTTTTGAGTTTCTGATGCTTTCATTTACTTGAGCAAAGTGATCATCGTTCTCGAAAGCGCATATTCCGTTTGTTTTCGAGGCAATTTCATACATGGTCTTATGATAAAGACCACCAGAAGGAGTCATCGAAGTGATCACATCCATAGAAATATGATTCATTTGAAGTGTCTCAATTAATGTGGAAGTATAGTTCTCATTCGGAAATCGTTTCAGAAGAATGAAAATTCGGGATCCACAGATTGGAGCAATCCTGTTCGATAGAAACTTCTGGAAACATTTTGATGGAATTATGACAGAATATTCAAGTGAGACACCCATTGTGAATAGATAATATACCTCTAAAGTGGTCAGAATATCACTGGAAACACCAGAGGACGGAAAACCGAGAGATGGATCAGGAAGATGTGCAGAAATTGAGTCAGTCACATTTCTGAAACTGTATTGTTAAAGAAAAGTGAACAAATAGACTCACTGAAGATTAGTATGATATTGGATATTCTCTGGATTTCGAATATCAAATCGAATATTGGCAAAATGAGTGTAGAGTGGAATCTTTGTAGAATCGAGAGCTTTCCATGTATTCGTAACAGTTCGCGGATCAAAATCATTGGAATAAGCAAATAGAAATGTGGCTGGAGAGGTTGGAGAACATTCTGGAAATCCTGAAATCGAAATTAAATTAATAAGAGTATGAATTTATTTAACTATAAAGTTTTGGGTGCTTCTGATGTTTTTTTCTCTGAAAAGAATTATAGCCTTTGAAGAATATTGTTAGGTTTTCTGGAAAATAGGAGACGGAAGAATAGTGAAGTTGTAGAATGAAACATTCTTATCAGTTCTCATTTGTCGCCATGTAACATTAACAAATAATGAGTTGATATTGTGTCAGTTCCTGTTGACATTTATTTTGTTGGGTTCAAAAGATCAAATAACTGAAAATAGTATACTGTAAAAATTATTTCATAACGAATCATTAAAACTTTATCATCAAGCATTCATTAAACTATTGTTAGCAGTTTGTCATTCAATTATTTTGTCTAATTGGACAGTCATATCCAAGGGGTCCAGGTGCCGTCAAGAGGGTACAGATGGATCAATAGAAAATGGTCCATTGGGGCAGCCGTGGGTCTCGAGACGAAAGTGCACCCTCTAGCCATTCCTTTCTAGCCTTCCATTTATTGAAAATGTCCCTATTCCGACTCCTCGATCTCCCTTATGTCGCCCAAAAAGAAGTTATTGAGCAACTTCATTTTATGACCGTGTAAGTTAGTCTTTCTTTTAACCTTATCGAAAATATTTTCAGACTAGAACTGTCCTTCCGCAATCGGGCATTCTATAACATCGCAAGAAAATGTAAATTCCCTGTATTCTCTTTCCGATGGGTTTTCCAGTCAATTGATCTTATCCACATTGAAATTGAGGCTAGTGGAGAGTGCTTTCTAATTCAGTTCACCCCTACCCCTCAACCAAATCCTCCGGATACAATCTTTGTGCCGATGAAGAAAAGGAGATGGGCGGGGCTTAGATACAATTATAAATCCTTCATGTTTCTAATCAGTTCCGAATTATCGAATAAGTTCTGGAAGGATATGTCTGAATACCTTCATGAGATCCTTCGTGTCAAGTATCATTATTGTGTTGCAACTGCCTATACTATCAATTATTTGTCTAATTGCTATATTGGAAAGTTGACGAATAACTATCGAAAAGTGGATCATTTGGATATATTATTTAGTATTGAGACATGTTTCTCTTTCGATTATAAAAATGCATATCGGAAAATGAAATTTCCGAAAATTCTGATTCGAAAACAAAAATACTGTAGGAATGGAATTGTGAATCTTGTTGAGGCTTGGATGGAGGGGAATATGAACAATTTGATGGAATGTAAAATTTTTCATTCGGAAGGGCAGATGACAACGGAGAAGATTTATGAGGAGATTGGAAACTGTTTGAGACTTTTCCAGTAAGTTTTTTTGTTATTTTTCATTAATTAAATATCTAAAAATTTTAGAAATGCTCATTTCGAAATGGAGACAAGAATAATAACAAGAAATGACGGAAAAAGAACCAGATTTCAAGTTGAAGGAAGAATTTTTGAGTTTAATATACTTTAATGATAGATTATTTCAAAATTTTTTTGCTTCTGTTTAATAAAACATTTATTTATACCTATATTACCTATATTATACAACAGAGACCACTGGACCTCCACTTTATCACTATGTTGCTAAAAAAATAACCTTTAAAGGCAATGAGGATACTGTACCTCTAGATTAGCAAATTGAGCACGTATTTTGAGCTTTTCCTTCATTTTTGGAATTTCTAACTATGACTAATCTCTAAAGCAGGGTCGAAAATATATATGGTCGAATTTTCAGAAAATCAGTATTTTTTGAAAGATTAAAATACATAATGAGCTGTTTATACATAATTAGCTGTTAATGTGTCAGTTTCCGTTGTAATTTATTCAATTTGCTTCAAAAAATCAAATAACTAAAATTTGTATGACAGTAGAAATCATTTTATAACAAATTGCTAATCGGAAATTTCGATAATATGCAGTTCTTCATCCAATCAATCTTGATAAGGAATCCAAAAGTCTACTGGTCTGAAAACAATCCCTACCATAATAATGTTCAAAAGCCACTTACTCCTGTCGAAAAGTTCTAATTTGCAAAGTATGAACATCTGTATCCGTATAATTAAATTTCAAGTTCATTGTGTAGTTTCCTTTTGAATACTCGTAGAACCAATCGAAAAAGTTTCCATTTTTCTGAAATTCCGTCTATTTTACTTTATTTCTGAGAGGATTCACTTACAAAATGATAATAAATATATGGTTCATCAACAGAAACATATTGAAAATCAGTTGGATCATCTAGATTCGCCCATTGAAGAGTGATGTTTTGAAATGAGTTATGGGGTCCTGGAATCTAAAATATATAGAATTTCTTTCATAAACCTTACTTTGCTCTTGGATAGTCATATAATGATAGTAATAAGCGGCATCCGGAGCTCTTTGAATAGGTAGAGATCTTGTGCCTACTCCAGAGACTTTCACGTTTACTGAATACGTCTGATAAGGGTGAGCAAGGCCCGGCACATTGGTAATTGTCTAGAAACACTCGGTTATTAGATTTTAACCCCTAAAACTTACAATATAAAAATAAAAGTCATCATTAAAGGCACAGAATCCGTTGGTTTTCGAAGCAATGTCATAAAGGTCACGGGATACGGTATCTCCACCAGAAGGTGAATTGGAAACGATGAAAGTGACAAGAGCATGATGATAACGGAGTTTATTGACTATTCCAGAGATATCTTGTCTATTTGGGTATCGTTTTACCAGAATGACCATTCTGGATCCACAGATGTTGGAATAAGACAGAAGATTCTGAAAAAAAGTCTCTTTTGGGATTACTGTAGTCCATACCTCTATGACATTGTATACATCACTTCCTGTTGTGTAATTAGAGAATCCTAATGATGGATCCGGAAGATTTGCATGTATTGATCCGTTGATTGATCTAAAACAGGATTCTCTAGCAGCTACAGTAATCCCTCACTTACACAACAGTCCCAAATTGAATATCTTCTGGTTCCTTTGTATCAAAACGGACAGTGGCAAAAGAAGAGTAATGAGAAGATATTTGGTAATTGATCATTGTATTCCAGGCATTCAAAACGATTCCCGGTTGGAAATCATTGGAATAAGCGAAGAGGAATGTGGTCGGAGTAGAGGGAACACATTCATCTATAATTATATTAGCTGGAATGCTTATTTAATTTTAGTTTTCGAGGTTTTTGGGTGCTTCTGATATTATTTTTGTCTGAAAAGAGAGCAGGGGGGAGGGGAATAGAGAATAATGTAGACTGATATGAATTGAGGTGGAAGATAAGAAATTGTGGTTATATTGATAGGGTTTGTCATGCTTTCTGATCAAATGTGATGATAATTAAGGTTTTTGATGATTTTTCTAAACTTTGGACTGTATGAACCGTAGAACTACAGAAACTACAAAAGGATGACACCTGAAAGCTCGGAAATGTGGTTTTCAATTATCACTCTTTTTGATTTCAATAATTTCAAAAGTGAAGAAAAAATCAGCACACTGTACCTAGCTCCTGGATATCACGAAACCAGTCATTAACTTAATCAAATTCAAAACTTAGATACTTCCTCAAAATAAACTGTATTCCTATCACCTCTATCTTTTTAATATCCCTGCAGGCTGCAGAGTCACTGGAGCTAAACCCCGGGGTGCCGAATATCCAGTTGTGCACAGAACCTTTTTTTCAGTGCAGACTGTGTACTGTACTCACCCTCAGACAAACAGGATTGTAAAAAAAAATCAGACAAACAACATCATAAATGCTTTATTGCAATGAGCAACGTTGCACAATAAATTAGAGAGTACAGGAAATCGAGAGAGGGAGAGATTCTATAGGGTTTCAGACCCCCAGTTGCCTCATTCTACTCTCCTAGCCCTCCTGATGGAGGGTGACCCTCTGAAGAATGGTCTGACCCTGTAAACGACCGCTTCAGAGGTTTTTTCTGATTTTTTCTGATTTATTCTCTATTTTTTCTGTCTGCTGTCGTTTGCCGGACTTTTGGAAAGCTGGCGCTAGTTTAGAGATTAGTCGTTTCTGGATACTTCGAAATCCACAGAGCTCTCAACGATATCAAGAAGTGCGCTGTCTGTATTGGTTGATTTTAAAAGAAAGGTTCCTCTTGCTATACGTAAGTTTGATTTTTCTCATGAACTCAGAATCAATGAATTCTTTCAGAGTGTGGACATCTTTTCTGCCGTGAGTGCTGCTATCAGTACTACAGCTAGCTTAAATCCAAAACTTTTGCCCCTTATGCCAAAAGGAGTTCAAGTATGCCAAGCAGTACTTTCTCTGAACTGGACATGGAATAACACGTGTCAGTATAAAGAAACCAAACGCTCTAGTGGTTAGTTTTATAATTACTAAAAGAAATAACCGGTGTATTTTATAGGATGAGATCTTTGGAATCTGCAACAATCGTGTGATTGGAAGCTCACACTGTCTACCAAAGGCAGTTGCATTTGGAAAAATTGAGACTGATTTGAAGTTCCCTATGAAATTTTTCCGACGTGATCGAATTCCACTTATGGATGTTGATTTGGACTTGGATAGTTCTGACGACGTTAAAAAGCGAGTACTGGTCCCCGACAAGCTCTTCAACCACAGAAGAGCCAATCACAAGACCCTCCATACTTTGAATATTTAATTATCAAATTATTGTATTTTTAATGTAAAAACTGTATGAAAATGAATAAATGGAGAGAAAACGTGTATAGTTGACAAATAAATTTAAAAAAGACATGCTTTGCTCAAATTTAAGCAAAAATTGATCATCACTTGTCCCAATGAGATCAAAGAGTTTCTGTGCAACACCTGTCGGTATCATAAATATTCGATACATATTGCATAACTGCCCTTCATGTATCAAAACTGTCACCCATAATCCTCTTTCTGTTCTCATCCCCCGACAGTTATACAAATAGGATTTATTGCAATGAGCAATGTTGCACAAGAGATTAGAGAGAGCGGAGATTCTGAGAAACAAATGGTTCCATACCTCCGATTGCCTCATTCTATTCTCTTAGCCCTCCTGATGGAAGGTGACCCTCTGAAGAATGGTCTGATCCTGTAAACGACCGCTTCAGAGGTTTTATTGATTTTTTCTGATTATTTTTTAATTTTCTAATTGCTATTAAATGGGAAGCTTCAACAACCTCGGACATTTGAGAAGATGCAAAGTCCGATGTGGAAGATGCGTTCAGAAGCCTTCAAAATCGTTCAGAAGCCTTCAACCAGATGTTGTTCAGAAGCCTTCAACCAGGAGCCTTCAAAATTGAGTGCGACAAATGCAACATTTTATTCCGCAGTCAAAAATGTACTGAAATACCACGAAATCATCTACTGGATTTGTGAGAGTTGGGTGTAAAAGGAGGATTCTTCGCCGATTTCATCAAGCCATTGCTCCTCAAGATCAAACACGAAAGCAGTGGATGGCCAGAGCCAGACATGTCTGATGCCGAGAAGAAAAAATATATTGATGATATTTTGGAGCATGATGGAGTTCGTTTTGTTTTCAAGGAGGATATCAACACGCTCATTAACTTTTTCAATGATCCAAAGTGCAAGCCGTCTGGTATGATTGAGTATGGACGTTGCAAGGTCTTCATTTCGAGAACCCCGAAGAAAGTTGCGGCTTTTGATGCACAATTCAGCATTGGAATCATCACTGCATGACCACTGATAAAGACGATCGAGAAGGCAGGAATCGAGAATATGGCATACTGTGGTATGATTATCTCTTTTATAAACTTTTATTATTTTCACATTTTAGATACGGACTCTGTCATATTCAAACAAAAGAAGGACACTAATCCTCTTGCATCGCTCATGGGAAAATACTTGGGAGATTTGGTCAGCAAAGTACCAGATGGTCAATCAATCCAGAAATGTGATTCCTCTGACCGGTGAGATGCTCACATCAAAAGAGGAAAGACGGCTTTGGATGGTCTCTGGACGTGTCAAATGACGAAGAAACTTAGACCGGTGATGGACAAGGGTACCTTTCGGAAGGATGGAGACTCCACTAATTGATGATTATCCTTTTTATAATTAAAATGTGAATAAATTTTGTGAAAATTGTGTAGTAATGCGTCAAGAATTAGAAAATGAAAGAATTTGATACCGAAACAAAGTTTTTGAATCTCAATTATCTATACTCATACCTCAATGCATGGAGAATGGACTATCCTAAAGGAAATCCTATTCATATCAGCTAGGATTTGTGTCTCCTTTGTTAATATTAATTGCATTCATTTGTTTTGAAATTTTTTCATGAAATACATTTTTAAAGGAGGACTGAAGTTGATTTCAATATTTTGTATATAGATGTAGTTTCTCATTCTGAACACTTTTTCTGTTGACAACTCTCTCTGAAAATGCCTCTAAATGCCTTAAAAACCGACTTGAAATGCAAAGATTTGATTATTATGGAAGAGTTTTTCGCAACTTCGGCCACGGGGTTTTGGGACGCCCCGGTCGCTATTTTCCTCATTTTTTCGGAGTTAATGAGAAGATATATTCAATAAGAATTTAAAAATGCAAAGAAAAAATAAAAATAGGAACTGGGGCGGTCAAAAACCCCGTGGCCGAAGTTGCAAAAAACTCTTCCATAATAATCAAATGTTCGCATTTCAAGTCGGTTTTTAAGGCATTTAGAGGCATTTTCAGAGAAAGTTGTCAACAGAAAAAGTGTTCAGAATGAGAAACTACATCTATGTACAAAATATTGAAATCAACTTCAGTCCTCCTTTAAATCGAAAAAAGAGGATTTTTATGGAAAGTACTCAAACGAAGCAATAGATTTGGAGAAAATACTTCATAAAAAGTGTTCAAAATTAACAAAATGTCTGCCAATTATTGAGTCAACCTTAATGATACGGTAACCACTGGCTAATTGATCTGAAAAAAAAGTATTCTGATTTTAAAATAGAATTTGTTCCCAACTCATTATTGAAAATCCGAATCTGCAATATTTGAGTCTGACTGTTGGAGTATTCGTAATTCAATGTCATATTGTATGGAACATTAGATACTATACTTCGCATTGTTGTCAAGAGTGTTCCGCCTGGGGTTTTCAATTGATTAGACCAATCAGTGAGAAATCCCCAATTTCTGGTCGTCATGCTAATCCAGCTCAGATTCGCCGCTCGGTAGTTGTCCAATCGGCCTGTTAACTTTGTGGTTTTGAATCTTTTATTTTTACTTACCATGATCCTGGACTGTCAGGGCAACCCAGAGCGGACAGTAATATGTTGGATACTTCACAGTTAATGGCGGAAGGACGACGGATCCATTTCCAGATACAGGAACATTCACAGAATACAGAATGTACGGATTCTCAAGCTGATTAAGAAAGTATGATGTCTGAATTACTTTTTAAAATAAATCTGAGTCTTAGATTCTATTTACTTTATTGAAATAGGCTTCATCCTCAAATGCGCATACACCATTTGTCCTCGTGGCGATTTCATACATAGTCTGATGAAAAAGACCTCCAGAAGGAGTATTTGAAGTGATCACATTCACAGAAACATGATTACTCTGAAATGTTTCAATCAATGTGGAAGTATAGTTCTCATTTGGATATCGTTTCAAAAGAATCTGAATTCGGGATCCACAGATTGGAGCAACAGTGTTTGATAGGAAATCCTGAAATTATTTTCTTGTTTTCTAAACGTTTGAAGTTTATTTACCCTCAAAATGTTCAGAATATCACTTGAAAAATCAGAAGACGGAAATCCGAGAGATGGATCCGGAAGATGTGTGTGGATGGAGGCATTCGCTGTTCTGGAATATATACTTTTCATAAGCAAAGTGAGAGTAATCAAGAGAGTGAATAAGAGATTTGACAGCTCTAAAAACTATTTAGAGCAGCAAAAAGTCAAACTTCTAGAAATTTGTTCAGAAAACGACTATGATATTCGTGTTCAGGATGTTTGGAATAGTCTATGTGCAAATTTATTGGAATTTTTCTACGTATTTGAACCTTCCTCCCTTTTCTTTCAAATGAATATGACTCACTGAAGATCAGTATGATATTGAATATCTTCGGATTTTCTAAGATCAAATCGAATATTGGCAAAATGAGAGTAGACTTCATTCGATGACCTGTCAATCCATGTATTCAGAACAATTTGCGGATCAAAATCATTGGAATAAGCGAATAAATATGTGGTTCGAGTGGTTGGTAGACATCCTCAAAACTTCGAATTCAAAATTAAAATTTAAAATTTAAAAAAAAAGTATCGGATTTCAAATATAGCTTACTTAGAGGCGGTTTTGTTGTTGTTGTTGTTGTTGGTACTGTAAAAGACGAATATTTATTTTCAAGCAAATCAAAAATTCGTATCTCCAAAAAAACTCACATTTCGAAGTTGTTTCTAAACTTTTAGTTGTAGTAATTTGTGAAGTAAAATGTTCAGATGTTTGCAATGTTGTGAAGTAAGTGGTACTTCTCATTGTTGAGCTAGTTGCAACTGGAATTTCAGTCGATTTGACATCGATTTAATGGGTTTTACCTAAAGGAGAACTGCCTTTTGCCGCAGTGAAAACAATTAGAAGAACAACACCAATAATAAGTAAAACCATCAGGACCACTAAAATCCCTACAATTAACATAATCTTTTTGAACCGATTGTTGACTGTGTAGCGAAGGATTCCGAAATGACGTTGTCTTCTGAAAAAAACTCCTTTTTTTAAAACTTATTCTACGAATAAATAAATAAAATATAAAAACTTACTCAGCCGGTTCGAAAATCGAATCATAAGAAGGAACACACACCTCCACTGCTCTCTTGTTATCTTCATCATAATACCTAGGAGGTGGTTTGGGATATCGAGCTGAGAAGATGAATGATTAGTATATTAGCAACAACGGAAAACCTACTTCTTCCAAATTGGTTGACGTTTTGCATTGGTGATCAAATGGTCAAATGAGAGTAATGAAGAAGAAGATTAAAACGCATCCTGTCATTATGAAAAGAGTTTTACAAATGCCCGTGAGGAGTGGTGACTGATAACAATGACATACCAGATATTAATTTAATTAATAATACCAAAAGAGCATCTTCCAGAAGAACAATAGTTATGTTTTGATTGTTCTCCACAATAAAAGATCATATTTTTGCGAGAGGAGAAAAATTTAATTTACGAAAATGTTTCTTGTCTATTATTTTTCTGAATATGAGGAGATTTTTTGGTTATTGGTAATTGAAACTTCATTATGTTATAAGTAATTGAAGTTTCCATCATATTTCTTCCAAATCGTTTCAATAACTTTTTAGTCGGTTCTTATGCCATTTGAATGAATTTCTTTGTAGTCATAGCATTCCGCACGTTTCTCACTATTTATTAGCCACCCTGTAGTAAAATAAACTATTCTTATCAGTTTACTTTGCCGTGAAAGATTAAAATAATCAGTTAATAATTAGATGTGTCACCTACACTTTTTATATGATTACTTGAATTTAAAGTTCAAAAAATCGGATAACAATAATAAGTACTTGGAAAGCAAATCGCAAAAACAGAAGACTATGTCTTGAAATATTTTATTAGAGACATTATGAAAAACAATCAGTTCGATATTCCCAATGGATCGAAGGCATGGATTGTCGGATGGGAGAGTCGATACGGCATTTCTTCAAAAATTTTTCAAAAGTTACTATTTTCAAAAAACTCATAATTTTCTATGTTAAAAATACGAAATTGGATAAAAATCTGCCTTTTCCTATGAATTTGTGAATGCTACCCTATTTAAAAAGAACTCACTCTGTCCACAAGTGTCCACTCGTTTTTTATTCTCTTTTTTGCTCAGTTTCGATTGGAAAATCGGATCAGGGAGAGGAATATTAATGCAAGTGCATTTTTGACGAGAATAAATTTTCCACAATGAATTTTCGATTGGATTTTTTCGGAGGGGTGATAAGAAAAAACAGACACGTGGATGAACTGGATAACGTGGTGCAAAGTTTATCTTTTTTTTCGAATAAATGTGAAAGAATTTTTTTATTCTGCAGGCTAGAATTGAATTTTCTATTCGTTTCTGTGACAATTTTTCTGAAGAATTTTTAGAGTCTTCGAACTGAAACCTTCAAAATCATCGATGACTAGTCACTGTCTCATGACCTTTTTTTAAGAGAGTTATGTATGTAGTATTCGAACTATGAAATCCACAAGACTTGACCTAACTTTGGTTTTTTGAACTGCATTGATGAATATCATTTTATATGGTAATATCTCATGAATATTGAATGAATATACATCCAAACAGTCAAATCACTTCATTCTTGCAATGAAAACCATCTATGTATGGTTGTTTCTCTGTCAACTTCCCCTTATTCAATCATGTTTAGTTGTTCGTTCTGATCAAGTTGAATGTGGCCCCAATGATGACACATCTCTCATATTTGCATATTCAAATGGTCTTGGATTGGATTCTGATGCTGCGGCGAATTGGTTTGAGGGTCTGAGACGTGCGGGTATTAACCCGAGGGTAACTGGATTTGGAAGTATTCGATTTGATTCTCCAATTGAAGAGGATGTTCAAGTTCACAGCAGTATAGCGTGAGATTCCTTTTTTCATGTTTTCTTTTTATTTTTTATACTTTGAAGGGACACTATAAACTCAATAGCCAGTAATCTGAGATCTCCTCTTTCCGGAACCCCTCAAAACGATGTTCGAAGCGCTATCGAGAAGATTCTGAGCACCAAAAAACTCCAGATTTGCGGTTCATCAGTCGTATTTTACACTCACTATTTGGTTCAAATGTTCCCATCGGAAGAGCTTATTGCTCGTTTGAGAGCTAAGCATATTTCGATTTATACAGTGGAACCACCATTTGAAACTCCCAGTTATCTGGGTTGGATTTCTTCAAAAACGTATGGTTATAGTGTTGTTGCAAATCTTACGGGAGCAACCTGGGTGAGTATCAATGTTGAAACCATCGTTTTCACTACATATGTATGTACTTTAAGGCTTTCGCACTGCCACCTTACGGAGAAACGAAATGTTATTACTATCATAACGTGGAAGTTGTTGGGAGAGGAAGTGTCGAAATAGCACCATTCGTCTACAATGGCAATGATGATTTCTCTGTTTTGACAATTTATCATCTTTCCTATTACGGTATGATTTTTTATTACTCCTTTTCCTTCCTTTTTTGCCACCCCTTTTAGCCATTCCTTTTTTTAAATGTAACAACATTATTTAAGGACCGTACAATATTTCACTGAGTATGAGTAATGACCGGGGAAGCCGAATTTGGAGTTCGTCTATGTCCGTCAGTTTCTGATCCATATATCAAAGACTCGTCATCCTTTTTTCAGACCAAGATAGGTAACATTTTTCGAGCATTAGCAACTTTCGAGAAGGGCACGTACAAAATGACTATTGACTACGTCTTCCCGGATAACATAGAGCGTCTAATTTCTGTGAGATTGAACCAGGGAACCGACAAGTATGTTACAAATTTAACTATTAGTAATCATTGTTTGTTTTCAGTCACTTGGATGCGTGGGCTCCTTACAATGATTAAAATATCAATTTATTTGGTTGCGATCATAAAGATTTCTCAATTCATCTTTATTGGGTTTCATTGTGAAAGATCCGTTTTGAACCATTACAAAAATACAAGATGTAGAAATGGTGGATTTTAAACTGAAACAAGACATCTTCGAATTGTTGTACTGAACTTCAGAATGAGCATTAGTTATACGCAAGCCACTGATCAGTTGTACTGAAACATGAAGTCCTTTAATTATATAATACGGAAAGTGTCTAACTTATCAGTAAGAAGATATTGCATTTTTATGAGTTGCCGTGTTGAAGTTTATCAGGGACAACGAACTTCAAAATAATGTGATCACGAAAAGAACAAAAAAATAAGTTTTAAAAAATAGATATTGCGACAGCGAATCGTAAAAACAATGTGCAAAGACATTTTGTGTATTGTGACAGATTGTTTTTTGGGTCTAGGGACTTTATTTGTTTTTTAGCAAATAATACTTCTAGGTTTGCTCTTCATGTTTTTTCTTTTCAATTCTAAATATTAATAATAGTTTTAAGTTTTGAAGTTTGCAAGTATAGTATTTTATTGATAAAAGTATAATAATAATGATATTGGAGATTTTAGAGGTGATTGGACTGTAAAGAGCAACATCTCCGATGAATCCTAGTCATATGGGAGCCAGTAGTCGATTGAACTGAAATAAGATAACAAATAATTTTCGAAGACATAATTTATCTTACGATTGTGAGAAAATTCGAATTTGCAATATTTGTGTTTGACTGTTTGAATATTCGTAATCCAGAGTTATTTCGTATGATATGTTTGGTAACAAATAGGCATCGTTCAGCCGGATTGTTTCGTATGCGATGTCTGAATCGTCGCCCACGTAGTGCGTATCATTGTGTAAGATGTTTTTCAAGGTGAGTTTTGTAGCTCGGTAGGTATCCAATGGGCCTGGAAACTTGGGCTCTTCCAAAACTTTAAGAAAATTTTAAATTTTAGTGATTTTCGAAAATTTGAGTTTCAACTCGTGCCTTAGTACCGTGCCCTGAAAAGTTTCCGAACGAGCCGTGTTTTGCCGTGCACGACATCATACATATAACCAAAACATACCGAGTTAAATCCTGATATTCTAGAAACTTTATTTTCACTGACCATGATCCTGAATTGTCATTGTGGGCCAGAAGATACAGTCATAAGTACATGAGGGTGTAAATGAAGGAAGGGAGATTGATCCATTTCCAGATACTGGAACATTCACAGAATGAACTGTGTAAGGCATATCGACGTTGTCAAAATAAGTAGTTAACTGAAATAGGGTGGTTTTTGATTTTTAGATGCCAACCTAATTAACCAGGTAAATAAGATGATCTGGCTCAAAGCCACATATTCCATTTGTCCTCGTAGCAATTTCATACATAGTCTGATGATAAAGACCTCCAGAAGGAGTGATCGAAGTGATAACATCCATAGAAACGTGATTTCTTTGAAGATTCTCAATCAATGTAGAAGTATAATTCTCATTTGGAAGCCGTTTCAGAAGAATTAAAATTCGTGATCCACAGATTGGAGCAATTGTATTCGATAGGAATTTCTACAAAAACTATATTGTTTCATTTTATGTGGCATAATTTACTTCTAAGATTGTCAGAATATCACTTGAATAATCAGGTGACGGAAATCCGAGAGATGGATACGGAAGGTGTGTGTAAACGGAGGCATTTGCCTCTCTGAAATAAAACTGTATTGTCATTTCATACAAATCGGCTGGAAATTTTGACGTTTTTTTGTTTAATTTAGGCTTGAATTTCAATTAAAACGTCAAAACTTCCGGGCGATTTGTATGAAACGATAATACAAGGGGAATACACAGAGAGACTCACTGAAAATCAGTATGATATTGAATATCTTCTGGGTTTCGGAGATCAAATCGAATATTAGCGAAATGAGAGTAAAGTGGGTTCGGATAAAATCTGAGATAGTTCCATGAACCCGTAACAACTTCAGGATCGAAATCATTAGAATAAGCAAATAAAAATGTGGTTGGAGTGGTTGGAAGACATTCTGTAAATCGTCAGTTTAGAATAAAAAGAATAGAAATTCGATTTTAATTTAATTTTAATTTTAAAAGTTTTGGGTGCTTCTTATATTTCTTTTAGCTCTTTTTTCCTGAATTTTGGGTTGTTGAAGAATAATAGTTAGGTTTTCTGAAATAAGAGAGAGAGAGAGAAGAATAGCGAGGCAAATAACGTTGTAGAATGAAATATTCTTATCAGAGACTCATTCATAGTCATGAAACATTGAAATAATCAGTTGATAATTGAAAATCCGAAGTGCTCTCGTTGCAAAAGCAATTTCAAATTGAGCTCCGTAATTATGGAAGAAATGATAAGAAGAAGAAAAAAGTGGACTGACTCTTGTAAACAAAAATTTTATTGAAAATTCAAACAAAAAGGAATTAGTGCCATTTGCCATCATTGGATTGAGCCACCGAGAGTACTGTAGACATTTTGTGTATTGTGACAGATTGCTTTTTGGGTTTCACATTGTCCCAGTTACTGGCAATGAAAATGATTCCATTGCAACACCCTAAAATCCGTATTCTTCCGTTCTGTCTAGACCTTTTCACCTACCACTGACTAACAAACATGCCGAGTAGAATGGTCCAATTAATTTGAATATGGAGAATCCGGTTAGCTCAACGACGCCAACACAGACACTGGGAACAGTGATGAATAGAAGGGAAGACATGAGAATTCCAGTGGATGTTCTGTTCGCTTTCGAATATTTATTTGAGCCTTGTTGAGATTCTTTGGCTTTCAATGACACTATTCGAAGTTTCCAGAATATTGTCATGGATAGGAACACAGCCATTAGACCGAGGACCTGGGAAATATTATTTGTTAGGAGGGGTAATAAGCTGAGCAGCTAACTGATTGTTTAAGCTAACTAAGTAAAAAGAAAGCCTAAGCCTGAGCTTGAGGGTCTAAGCCTAAGCCTAAGGGTCTAGGCTTAAGCCTAAGCGTCTAAGCCTAAGGGTCTAGGCTTAAGCCTAAGGGTCTAGGCTTAAGCCGAAGGGTCTATGCTTAAGCCTAAGGGTTTAGGCTTAAGCCTAAGGGTCTAGGCTTAAGCCTAAGGGTCTAAGCCTAAGCCTAAGGGTCTAGGCTTAAGCCTAAGCGTCTAAGCCGAAGGGTCTATGCTTAAGCCTAAGGGTCTAGGCTTAAGCCTAAGGGTCTAGGCTTAAGCCTAAGGGTCTAAGCCTAAGCCTAAGGGTCTAGCTCACCATATTCGAAATTCCCCAATAATATCGAAATTGATCACTGACAAAGCATCCAATAGTTCCACAATTCAAATGATGTTCAATTGTAGTTGTATACCAATAGAGAAAGTCATCGAATAAAGCGAAAAGGATAGCTATAATGATGACGGAATTCGAGAAATCTCCCTGATCCATTCGACGGAATAACGAGGGGAAAAAGAGGGCCTGAGGGAGAAGGATAAGGGGGTTTAGAAGCAAGGAGACTCACTATATTCCTTCCCAATGCAATGCCTACTGTAATCGTGGCAGAGATTTTGAGTTGAAGGGGAAGGGGTTGGGCAGTGATCATGATATATATTGGATTGTAATCCATTTTATCGTGATGCCAATTACAAGTCATGTAGATGATATAGGGAAGTTCTCCGATGGCTAGAAGGAAATCGCCGAGGGATAGGAAGATCACTAGTCTCATGTGCTTGTTTTTTCGCAGATCTTTTCTTCTGAAGAACCCCTTTTTTCTTGAGATTTTTTTGGGTCATGGGTTTTTTCACATTTATTATTTTTTTAAATGAATATACAAACAAAATTACCTGATAAAAAGGAAGAGAATATATCCATTGATAGTGGCACATAGGCCTTGAAACGTTAAAATAAAGATATAGACCCCCAAAGTAATATCATTCGACAATGCGCCTAGCTGCTTTGGGGCAGCCATTTCTTAGCAAGAAGGTTCAGAATAAGAATTTCAGAAAAAATGTTTTTGGAACCAAAAAATTAATGAATGATTCCAAAATAACAATGATTTTTGTTTTCATTATTTTTTTTCGATTCCAAAATTGATCAGATTCCCATGACACCCGGAAATTATAAAAAACTTGTTTTTTATCAAGGATTCTGATTAATAATTTGATTCACAATTCGAAGAGATTGAAAAACAGCAAACCCACGCAGATTGTTGAGGCTTGTAGTTTGTAGTCTTAGCCTCAACAATCTTTTTGGCACAACTCTGCACCGAAGAGGGATGTTGAGGCTAACTGAAAAATGTAGTTTGTAGTCTACGGCGCATCAATTTTTTTCAGTTTATCATCTTGTCAAGAAGAAGTCAGGAGCTTCAGAGCCACATCGCAAAGCAAGGATTCTGTAGTTTGTAGCCTAAGCCTCTCCAAATTTCAATTTTCTCGTTTATCGAATTTTTTCGTTTCAGATTTCTATTTTTCTAGTTCACATTAATTAATTATTTTTTATTCTTCTTTCTCTGTTTTTTTCTGTTGCTTTTTGTTTGCAGAATTTCTATTTTTATATGAAAAAACATTTTTTTGGACATTTTTTCGATGATTTTTGATTTTAAAACAATTATTTATTTTTATATAAACACTTTTTTAATTTTTTGTGATTAAAATAACTTAATCTGAGCAAGAAATGACTATTTTATTCAGGATCAACAAAAAAATAAATATTGAAAAAGGTTACTGTACTTTTAAAGGCGCATCATAGATTTCATACACCGGGTTTCGCTTGGAAGCCTTTCCAAGCAAAAACAATTTTTTCACTTTTTTTTCAATTTTTCAAAGCGTTTTGCTCTATATTTAAACTAATTTTTCATTTTTCCAGTCAAAAATGCCACCGGCGCGAAAAACTGTCATCACCCCGCCGCCAAGTGAAATCGACATCGACGACGTAATAGAAATTTGTCGCTTCTGCGAAGCAATCGGTCACAGATCGATTAAATGTCCCGATGTTCGGACTTCAACCCAGAGACATTTAAATATCAAGGGAAAAAATTTGTGTATTCGATGCTTGGAACCGAATAATTTTCCGGAAGAGAAAAAACACGATCCGTGTCCGAGAGCGGATTTGCGATGCGAATTCTGTGTTGATAAGTACAAAGACGTGCCAGTTTTATACAGTCATCACGAGATTTTATGTGAACGGAATGCGCTGCAATTCGTGAAGAAGGACTGGACAGAAAATCCTCCACCCCCTGAAATATCTCGAAGCGAAAGAGCTCAAAAAAGGCATCAAATGAAGGCATTTAGTCAGGTTTTGGAGGAGAAAAATATGAAGAAACGAGAGGAATCTGTGAGATCTCCGCTGATTTCTTATGTTCAAAAGGCTGTGGATGCCGCGTTGAAGGATGTTCCGAGCACTTCGGACGCTAAAAAACCTCCGCTTACTCAGATTATTAACAAGGTGAGAATATTTTGGTGAGGCTAAGACTACAAACTACGAAAACAGCCTCACCAAAGCCTTGTTTAGCTCGTGTAAAAAACACTATTTTTGTGAGGCTAAGCAGATTATGTAGTTTGTATTCTCTTAGCCTCACCAAACTTGCACAACTCGTGAACTTGGTGAGGCTAAGAAGATTATGTAGTTTGTAGCCTACGCCTCACCAAACGCACTCACAATATTTTAGTGAGGCTAAAAACTCCTTGTAGTTTGTAGGCTTAGCCTCACCAAAACGAATTTATATGATTTTTGAATAAAAAATAATTTTTTTAAAAACTATCGGCTAACTTTGTAGTTTGTACCCTAAGCTTCACCATTTCCAGATTCTCAAAAAGCCCGTCGCAAAGTTCGAGGTCGGCGAGCAGCTCGTTTGTCTCTTCTCCGACGAAAAAATACCTTATGAAGCGAAAGTGATACGAATCAAAGAGCATCAAGGAGTTCTGAAATACTTGATTCATTTCATTGGATGGAATAAGCGATACGATGTGCGAATTCCGGTTGGAGAGGAGAATGGAATGATGTTCAAGGGAACAGTGGATGTTTATAATAAGGATTTCAAAGTTCCGCTGCCACCGAAGCCTTCGAAGAACCTTCAGAAAGCCCAGAATGCCCAGGTTCCCCAGAATCCTCAGAATCTTCAGAATAATAAGAGTTTCAAAGCTCCGCTACCGCCAAAGCCTGTGCAAGGTCCCCAGAACCTCCAAAATCCCCCAATTCTTCAAAAGAAGCCTCCAGAAAAGAGAATGAGAGCCGATACACCGTTCGAATTCAGTCCGAAGAGACGTCCTCCGGCGATTCAGATCTTCGAAAGCGCCACAAAATTCGATGCATCGGCGTTCAAAATTCCGAAAAAAGCGTCTGTAGAAGTATTCGGAAAGCAGGTGAGAATTGTAGTTTGTGCCTTTAGCCTCAACAATATTTTTTAGAGCGATTCTGGGCGACCATCACCGGCTCGGCGGCTACTTCCACCCCAAGAACAGGTTTGTTGAGGATTGTAGTTTGTAGTCTAAGCCTGAACAATTTTTTTCAGGTCATAAGTCCACCGGTGAGCGAACCAGCGACTCCGGAACCTCCCTCAAAGCAGGTTGGTTGAAGCGAACGCTTTGTAGTTTGTAGTTTTGTCTTTTTCAGGATAATGTCACGGCGGCGAGCCGAAAAACGCGTGCGCCTTCTAAACAGGTTTGCTGAGTATTGTAGTTTGTAGTCTAAGCCTCAACAATCTTTTTCAGGTCATAAGTCCACCGGTAAGCGAACCAGCGACTCCGGAAGCTCTCTCAAAGCAGGTTTGTTGAGGCCAACACTTTGTAGTTTGTAGTTTTGTCTTTTTCAGGATATTATCACGGCGGCGAGCCGAAAAACGCGTGCGCCTCCTAAACAGGTTTGTTGAGGCTTGTAGTTTGTAGTCTTAGCCTCACAATTTTTTTCAGGCTACAAATGAGGCAGTAAGACAACCAGTAGCCCCGAAACCGCTCCCGGCTCAAAGAAAGGTTCGTTGAGGCTAACGATACATTGTAGTTTGTAGTATAAGCCTCCCCAAGTTTTTTAGCTCGTCGTTCCAAAGAAACCGCTGTCGGCTAGAAGCGAGGCATCGCTAAAACAGGTTAGAGTTGTAGTTTGTAGTCTTAGCCTCACCACTTTTCAGGACAACATTGCGACGATACCTCTGCCAGAAGCTCCGCTGCCACCTGTAATCGAGAAGCCACGAAGCCTCAGATCCGCTACACAACGAAAGGTGGGTTTTTTGTAGTTTATAGTCTAAGCCTCACCAATTTCAGGCCGCCGAAACGAAGCAGATCGAAGTGCCGAAGACAGAGGTTTGTTGAGGCTAATTTATCTTTGTAGTTTGTAGTTTCAGGTCGCCCCCGAAGTTCCAATTCACTTCCAAAACATCGAATTGCCAGACTACAAAGAGGTCCAAGAGATTATGAATCGGGTGAGAAAAATGAACGCAGAATTAAATATGGTGAGGCTAAGCTCGTTTTGTAGTTTGTAGCCTGATTTCCAGAACCCATCGCCGTCTCCACAATTCATTCCGGACTTTGTTGTCGAGGAGATAGTTGAGTCTGAAAAGGTAAGAGCCCCTTAGCCTCACAAAACGATGTAGTTTGTAGCCTTAGCCTCCCCAAACGCTGTAGTTTGTAGCCCCTTAGCCTCACCAAACGCTGTAGTTTGTAGCCTTAGCCTCACCCAAACTCATTTTCAGCCGAAATGCATTTTCTGCGACGAATCGGATCACGAACCGTCCAAATGCACTCGTTTCCCATCGTCTCATTCGAGATGCTATCAACTGAAAATGAAGAATATCTGTTTGAAATGCCTCTCTCCGAACGACGTTCCCTCACAGAATCTTCATTTCGAATGTCCGAGAGCCCACGAAGAATGTCAGATTTGCTCTCATCGTTATCCGAATTCCCAAATGTTTCCGGCTCATCATGAAATTCTATGCGAATCCAACGATTTATCTTATCAATTGGCAATGGAGTTCTAATGCATTTTTTTTGAATTGTTACTCTGAAATCGAATTAATAGAACTGATACCATTTAATCACCCTAATCAAACAAATATTTTCATTAAATTTGTTTTTTTTTGTAATTTTTAACCCGTTTTTCAAGCGGAAATTTATTTTTTTTTTTTCATCGAATTTCAGCGAAAAAAACTATTTTAAAATCAAGAATTCAGTGTAAAAATGGACGATGAAGTGGAGAGAAAACCGGATATTCTGCTTCTCCAACTATCTCGTGACATGGAAGAAATCGAGTCGGATGACGTGGAATTCGACGATCCACTATCGACGCCGCAGATTCTGAAGAAGATCTACGAGAAAATGAGCGCCGCGCAGAAACACAATCGATTTCTGGAGCAACGGATTTCGAATATGGAAAAGAGACAGGATACAGTACTCCGTGATATTAAAAATCAGATGAGAATTCTCGGAGAAGTGCAGAAAATGAATTTGACGGCGATGGAGAAATTGAAGACGCAAATGACGGAATTTGGAGAGATTCAGAAGAATGAGCTTCAGAATATTAGGAATCAAATGAAGGAGGTTGAAGGAGGATGGAAGGCGTCTTCTCGACGAAATTCTGATTTGGATGGAGGCGATACGGACGAAATGGCGGGGTCTTCAATGCAGAGTTCAGATGGGGTGAGGCTAAGGCTACAAACTACACGGATTTGTTAGCTTCACTGAAACTCATTCCCATATTCAACTACAAACTACATAGTTAGCCTTACCAAACTCACAGAGCGGTTTTTGGTGAGGCTAAGAAACTACAAACTACAAAAATCGCTTAGCCTCACCAAACTAATGATGACGAGGCTAACTCTGTATTCTATTTCAGCGCAAATGCATTTTCTGCGACGCGTCGTCTCATTCCTCCGATGACTGCCACGTGGTACCCAATTGGATGGATCGCCGATGCAAAGTGTCGGATCAACAACTCTGTCTCACGTGCCTCGAACCCGCCCATTCTGATGATGAAGAATGTCCACGTGGAAGCATCGACTGTCCCAATTGCACTGATCGATTCATCGGAGAGAAAACGGTTCTCACACGTCATCATCCGCTTCTTTGCTTCTTCGGAACTCCGGTGACGGTGAGAATTGGGCTCTGAGATTTGTTTTAAATTTTGTGGATTTTCAGGCTCGCAAATCGAAGAGACGCTGCCTTCCGTATTAAAATATCTAAATTCTCTCACATTGCCTCGTGTTTTAATATAGTCTTTTGACAAAACTTTTTAATAAAGTTGCCACGTTTTATTCGATTTTTGACATGAATTTTGGTCCGTTTAATCGGGTTATTTATTTCTTTTTTAGGAAAAATTGGTTGGTGAGGCTAAAGCTACAAACTACAAAGTAGACGTCTAAAAAAAGTTCACGGGTTTTTTTGTGCGTGAGCGTTTTACAGCAACTTAAAAAAAATTGGTGAGGCGTAGACTACAAACTACACTCAAACCTTAGTCTCACCAAATATTCCACGCGTTTTTTCCACGTGAACCGATTTTTATGGGGCTAAAAAAACCTTTTTTGGTATTTTTTCTTTTTTTTTTTAACACCCCGTGAATTAATACGGACTTCATTTTATTTCATTTTAGATCTGTCAAGTTAAAAAAAGGATTCACAAATAATGAATGCTGAAAGAGAAGTAAAAGAAGAAGTGGAAAGTGAAGATGAGATGCCAACGAAAAGATCAGGAGTGAAGAGAAGAAGAGAATCGACGAGCAATGAAAGTAGGAGTTTTGGTGAGGCGTAGGCTACAAACTACAAGATTCCGTTAGCCTCACTCAAAATTCACTTTTCCTCTAAAGTTCCGAGATTAAAATCTGCTATATGCCGTCTTAAAAAGGATAACTATTTTCAGAACCATCGTCACTCATGGAAAAAATATACGAAGAGCTGCTTGACTCGAAAAAATGCTGCCGAGTCCTAGAAGAACGAATATTGAACATTGAAAAGAAGTGTGAAGATCAGGAGAAAGAGCTCCTCGAATCAAAAGAACGAAATGAGATATTAGAGGAGAGAATGAAGAATATAGAGGAGATTCGATCATTGGAAGAGAGACATATCCCGATCACTGAAACAATCAGCGCCGCGTGTTATTATTTGGAGGAATCGTCGAAAATTATTGATTTGTATAATGAAAAAAATGGAGAAATTGAGAAGAAACTTGTGGAAATTCAGAATAAATTAATAGAACACGTGGAATTGAATCGTGAGGAAATGAAGGAGATCTGGCTTCAGATAGGCGTGAATTCTGATGAAAAAATAGAAGAGTTAGATGAAATAATTCAGAAGAAGTTTAAGGAACACGTGGAATTGAATCGGGAGGAAATTGAGAAGCTCCAGATGGACACTGATGAACAAATGAAGGAATTATATGAGCAAATTGAGAAAAAGTTCAAGGAACATGAGGGTCGAGAGAAGCTTGAGAAGCTGGCTCTTGAGGTGAGAATACATTAAAAATAAGTGAATCAGGTGAATTTTTTTTATAGAATAAGATATTCGACAGCCGAAAGGAATTTGAAGAACACATCAGATGGAGTAAAGAGGCGATCGAGTTGTTGCAAATTCAGACATCTAAAGGAGATGAAAAACTGGAAAAGGCGACTACCAAGATCCTAGATAAATTCCAGAAACACGTGGAATCGAATCAAGAAAACCTCGAAAAACTGGAATTTCAAATAGCGATGGATTCTGTAGAGCAAACTTCAAAATACCATTCGCTTGAAGACACTCAAAATGAAATGAAAGAGAAATACGATAAACTGGTAGAAGACTTGGAAAGAATTGATAACGAACTCGATGAGTTGAGAGAGGAGCAAGAAGCTCCGGAAATTGGAGCAGATGTGGAAGAGAGAATGAAGATGCAGTTGACTAGAGTCGAAAACCAGATGAAACAAAACAACGGAAGTCTGAATTCGTGGATTTCGAGTCTTCAGACACAGATTAATGAAATGAACGGAGGAAACACTGCTCCTCAATCTTCGACTAAAACGTGTCAAAATAAATTCAAAAGGCTGACATCTCAATTCCAAAGTCTTCGAGATACTTCTAGAAATGAACGATTCCATCTTCGAGCTGATGTGAATAAGGCACTTGATGAAAGACGTCAATTGGCTTTGGACACTAGAAACGTTCAATATAATTTGAATGAGCTGAAGAGACGCTTTGAAACACTATTGGACGCCTACGAAGAGAACCACAATCCGAGTTGTTCGAATGAAGAGGTGGGTTTTGATGAGGCTAAGGCTACAAACTACAATCCAAGCTTAGCCTCGTCAAGCTAAGGATGCTGAGTATTTTGGTTTAAAAACCAATGAAAACGGTCCAAAAATAACAAAGTTAGAGCGTTATTATTTTTCGGCGAGGCTAAGACTACAAACTACAAGCCTCTTTAGCCTCACCAGAAATCTCTCTGCCGCCCTTTTCGGTGTGTTTGTTGAGGCGTAGACTACAAACTACAGAATTAGATTAGCCTCACCAAACTTTGTCTCTCTTTCAGACGGAAAACCAAGAAACGCAATCTCCTCATTACGCGGACTCTCCTTCCTACTCCCGATCGTCTCCCGAATGCACTCCTCCTGTTGAATGCGACGCTATGTCTCCAGTCTCTGACGAACATTCATCCTCCCCTTAACAAATGAGCATGTACTATTATTACTTGTTTTTCTTATTAATCACAACGAATATTATTAATCACAACGAATATTATTAATCACAGCGAATATCAATTACTTTAATGAATGTTTTTGTTGTATCTTTTGTTGCATTTGCACGTTTTATTGCTCCGTTTTAACGGGATTTTTTTTTATTTGCTTACCTGAATCAATTTGAAATTTATTCTCCTTTCACTTCAGATTAAGCTAATTAAAAATTGATTCACAAATAATGAATACTGAAAAAGAAGTGAAAGAAGAAGTGGATAGTGGAGATGAGATGCCAACGAAAAGATCAGGAGTGAAGAGGAAAAGAGAATCGACGAGCAATGAAAGTATGAGTTTTGGTGAGGCGTAGGCTACAAACTACAGGGTCCGCTTAGCCTCACTCAAAGTTGAGACTCGCTTATTTAGCGTTTTTTTAGTTTCTCGACGTGAAAAATGGGTTTTCGTAGTTGATTAATTTCAAATGAATTGTTTTCGGTTTCAAAAATAAGAACTTGTTTCCAGAATCATCGTCTTTGCTGGAAAAAGTGTACGAAGAGCTGCTTGACTCGAAAAAATGTTGCCGAGCCTTGGAAGAACGGATTCTGAATATGGAAGAGAGTCTGATGGAATCCAATAAACGAAATGAAATATTAGAGGAAAGAATGAAGAATATGGAGGAGATTCGATCATTGGAAGAGAGACACATTCCGATCACTGAAACAATCAAAGCCGCCTGTTATTATTTGGAGGAATCATCGAGAATTATTGATTCTTTCATGAAGAATCAACAAAAATCAGATAGAGAAGTTCAGAAAATGTTCAAGGAACACGTGGAATTGAATCAGGGAAAACTCGAGAAACTGGAACTTCAATTAATCGAAAACTCTGATATTCTATCCAAAAAAATCGAGGAGACAGAAGAGAAAACTGAGAAAACTATAGAGAACCATGCAACATTGAGGCAATTCGTGATGGAAAATCGACAAATGCTCAGAAAGCTGCAGAGTCAGATGAAAGAAAATTCTGAAGTGCATTCGAAAAGCATCACAGAATCTCTTGAAGAAGTTCGGAAGAAAATAAAAGAAATCTCCAATTACGATCATTCGAAACAGCCGGAGGATACCGTTGATGAGAAAATTCAGAACAATTCGGAGATCGGGGCGGCCGTAGAAATCAGTATGCAAACGCAATTGACTGGAGTCGAGAACCAAATAAAACAAACGGATGGAAATCTGAATTCGTGGATTATGAAGTTTCAGCAACGGATTAATGCAAGAAATGGAGGAAACGGTGAGTTTTTGAAGTTTTGGTGAGGCTAAGACTACACACTACAATAATCTCACCAAAATACATTATTTTCAGCCGGAGCTCCAAGAATCGCTTATTCCTCGATACGCGATGTCTCTTGATGCTGCACCTGATACAAACTTCTTTTCTTCATTGTATCAAAACAAAGAATAATAGTTAAACGATAGAATTTTTATTAAGCATTTTATTCAGCCGAGTTTTATTTGTCAATGAATTTTTTTGTTTTCAGCTTCGCTTTTATTTTGGTGTTTGATTTTTGACGTATTGATCCGTTTTATCGGAATTTCCACTTATTTTTGCAAGTTTTCATGATTTTTATATTCTCAAATGCTTGAATAAAAACACGTGAAATTTGGTGAGGCGAAGGCTACGAACTACAATCTGAGCTTAGCCTCACCACATGCGAATTGTCGAAAAATTTCTTCATTTTAAAAATTCAGTTTTCTTTATTCCAAAATAAGCATGAGCAATAATAAAACTTCGTGAGCCTGTAATGAGAGTTTGCTGGTTTTCTCACCGGTTTTCTCAGCTCACCTGTCAATTCGAAATTTCCTTTTCTTAAAAATTCAGATAAAGCAAATGAAAAATGGATTCACAAATAATGAATGCTGAAAAAGAAGTGAAAGAAGAAGTGGATAGTGAAGATGAGATGCCACAGAAAAGATCAGGAGTGAAGAGAAAAAGAGAATCGACGAGCAATGAGAATAGGAGTTTTGGTGAGGCATAGGCTACAAACTACAAGATTTGCTTAGCCTCACTCAAAGATGAGATTCGCTTATTTTGGGTTTTTTTTAGTTTTTTGATATGAAAAAATAGTTTTCGTAGTTGGTTAATTTCAAATTAATTGTTTTCGATTTCAAAAATTAAAAATTATATTCAGAATCATCATCACTGCTGGAAAAAGTGTACGAAGAGCTGCTTGACTCGAAAAAGTGTTGCCGAGCCTTGGAAGAACGGATTCTGAATATGGAGAAGGAGCTCCTCGAATCAAAAGAACGAAATGAGATATTGGAGGCGAGAATGAAGAATATAGAGGAGATTCGATCATTGGAAGAGAGACACATTCCGATCACTGAAACAATCAGCGCCGCCTGTTATTATTTGGAGAAATCATCGAAAATTATTGATTTGTATAATGAAAAAAATGGAGAAATTGAGAAGAAACTTGTGGAAATTCAGAATAAATTAATGGAACACGTGGAATTGAATCGGGAGGAAATGAAGGAGATTTGGGTTCAAATAGGCGTGAATTATGATGAACAAATGAAGGATATAGATGAGAGAATTCAGAAGAAGTTTAAGGAACACGTGGAACAAGGGGAGCTAGAGAAATTGGAAATTCAGGTAAAATTTACATTAAAAATCGAAAAAACAAAGAAATTTTGCAGAATAAAATCTTTGATATCCGAAAAGAATTTCAAGAACACGTGGAATCGAATAAAGAAAACCTCGAGAAGCTGGAGCTTCAAAAATCGATTATTTCTGAAGAGCAAATCGAAAATTTCCAGAAATCCCTTCTCAATAAAATCCAAGAGAATCAAACGGAATTTCTAGACCACGTGGATTGGAATCAAGACGAATTTGATGAGCTGAGACTCGAAATGAAGAGAAATATTGACGCGCAAATTCAAAAAAATGCGGAATCAGAAGCAGCGATGGAAAAAAGAATTCAAACGCAGTTAGGAGGTTTTTTCAATGAAATCGAGGGAATTAAAGGGAATTTGGGATATTTGACAGCGACAGTTCCGAATATTATTCATCAATTCAATGAAAAAACTCAAGAATTCTTTATCCAAATGAATTTGATGAGCAATAATTTGGGAGGTCAAATCCAAAGTGTTCGAGATGGATCGAAAAATGAACGACGACGGATCACGAATCAATTGACGAAGGAGACAAAAGAACGGCAAACCATGTTAACTGAATCTCTCAAATATCGACAGGAGATCGATGAACTCAAAGAAAAAATAGAAAAACTATCGGAAACCGTTGTGAAAAACACGCAGGATTCATCTGAAAAGGTGGGTGAGGCTTAGACTACAAACTACATAATCCGCTTAGCCTCACCGAAATCTTGTGAACGCATTTGGTGAGGCCTAGGCTACAAACTACTAAGATTTGTTAACCTCGCCAAAGAACTACTTCGATGCGTTTGTAGAGGCTAAGACTACATACTACAAGTTTCTGTTAGCCTCACCAAAGTATTGTTTTCATGCAATTTTTTGTAGTTTGTAGCCTCACCAAAAAATAAAATTCTTTCAGAATCAACTCCAAGAATCGACATTTCCGTCACCGTTTCCTTCATATCTGTCCGTCGTACTCTCACCTTCTAACCTGTCTCGTCAACTGACTCCGCCTTCTCCATACACCAAATCTCCTTCCGCATCTTCTCCAAATCTCTTGTCTTCTCCAGTCTTTCTATCAAGCGAGTCTCCTTAATATTTCTGTTTAGCTATAAGCATGTTACTCACTTGTAATATTAATTTTTGTTATGAATTTTGGGACTTTTTTTCAGGATGAGAGGTGTGGGTAGCAAAACAAATAAAGTAAAAAGGAGAGAAAGTGCTTATGAATTAGTAAAAAACAAATCGTAAAGATACAAAAAAAAAACAATTCCGAACAAGAAAATAGTACAGAAGAAAGAGCTAAATAACTTGCGGATAAGCGTTATAATCGAATTTACAGAATGATCCCTCTCTCTAATTACCTAAAAGAAAAAACAGGATGATACAGGTAATCTCAAAACCCTAAAAAACTAAGAAAACTATTCTCTAACCAATAAAAATCGAAAAATTAACATTTCTGCGGATAAACATGATAATTATATCGACAAAGGATCGGATGATGATCGAATCGATCGATATCCGGTCTACACATACAATACGGACATTGCTCATCGGCCATCGGACACGGGCTGTGTACTCTTGTCTCCGGAAAATTATTCGGTTTCAGACACTTTCGACATAAATTCATTTGGAGACACTTCCAACGCCGATTCGTCCATGTCGAGTGGGTGGAGCATGAGGTGGAATTATGGTCGGATTGATCGCAGAAGACACAGAATAGCTGGAGGATGTTGAAAAATAAAAAGTGGGCGGGGCTTACCTCATTTTTCTTCGAAGTGGGCGGAGCCTGAATGGGAAGGTAGGCGTGGCGGAAAGTAATGGGCGGAGCCTGAAATCTGGCTCCTCCTCTCCAGATGAACGGTCTTCTGAATTCCGTTCTTCTCAGAATCCTCTCATTCATTCTCCGAATCATAAACCCCATCTCATCCATCGTTTTCCGTTGATCTTCCATCTGATTCTCTTGGATCTTTTGATTTCTGATGACGTCATCTAAATGGAGTCTCATCGTCTGCGTCTCCTCTCTCATTTGATCTATTTCTCGTTGGAATTTCCATTCCATTTCTTGAATTTTTTCTTTGACTTCTCGATTCTCTTCTTCTAACTCAACGATTCGTTGCATTAATATCGAATCGGAATCCACGCGATTCGCACGTTTTTCTCTCGGATTTCTGAAAAAATTGGGCGTGGCTTATGAGGGAAAGGGGGCGTGGCCTATTTTCAAGTAAGGGGCTTATTTATGTGAAACTGTGAAACTTATTTATGTGAAACTGCAGAGATCGGAGTCCGAGATGACGCGGAAGCAAAACGTGTGGTGAGGCTAAGACTACAAACTACAAAGTCTCGTTAGCCTCACCAAAATCTTGTGAATGCGTTTGGTGAGGCTAAGACTACAAACTACAAAATTGTTTAGCCTCCCTGAAATGGCAGGCGGATTTTGGTGAGGCTAAGACTACAAACTACATAATCCGCTTAGCCTCACCAAACGTGTTTTAGTGGCTTACTTCTCGATTTCCACTTTCTTCGCCTGACTTCTTCTTGTCGGTGGCATTCTGGAAAATTCTGAAAACCTTTTTTTCTATAAAAGGGGGCGTGGCTTATCAGAAATATTAAAAATAGATGAAAACTTGAAGAAATAAAAAAAACCAAAAATCGAAAAAAAGCTCATTTCATACATTAAAAATTAGAAAAAAAGAGTGGGCGTGGTTTAATGAGAAAATGAGAGGATAATTAGGTGGTAAAACAATCATGAGAATAGCAATTTAAAAATAAACAGAAAATAAAATGAACAGGAACAGAAAAAGGGGGCGTGGCTTCTTTCTATCCGAAGATGACATCAGCTCGATCCTTGAGAGTGGAGACGTATGAGCACTCCTGGAAATTTATTTTTAATTTAAATAGGCTCCGCCCCCTTTCACAAACCGGGCTCTCTGGAGGAGGCGGGTATCCTTCGACTCCGCCCATTTTCTTTTCGATATCCAAATAATTGAGAATAGTATTCAATTGCATTTGAATATTATACAGACATGATTCCGGTTGGTTTCGTGGTTCATCGATTAGGCCACGCCCACTTTCCAACATTGAAATTCGCATTTCGAGACGACGATTCTTTTCTTTTGTCTCCAGTAGATCAGCATGAATTTTTTGGAGAAGAGAGAGAATGGCTTCTGGAAAAAAATTTTGGTGAGGCTAAGAGACTACAAACTACAAAAATCGCTTAGCCTCACCAAACTCACATAGCGGTTTTTGGTGAGGCTAAGACTACAAACTACAAAAATTCTTAGCCTCACCAAACTCCCAATTTGCGCGATTTTTGAATTTTTTTTGAAAACTGGCTATTTTTTTTGTAGAAAACTTACCAATTGACTCATCCGACTTTTCCTCTTCCTCTATTTTCTCCCTTTCCTCTCTCATTTTCTTCATTTGTCTCTTCTTTTCTTCTTCCTCCTTTCTTCGTATTTCTTTCTCACGTGACCTCGATCTTTCACGTGGAATCGGCCGATTACGGTACACGCGAGGCTCTGAAATCTCTCCCTTTTTTTCTCAATTTATCTAGTTTCTCTCTCACCCTCCTCCTTCTTCTGAAAACCACGCCCACGCGATCTTTCCTCTTCTCTTACTCTTCTTCCATGTGCCATCTCGTGATTTTCACTATGGATCGGTTGGACTGGAACTTTTGAAAAAATTAACTTCGAAAAACAGATCATTTAATTTGAAGATGTTTTTTGATTTTTAAAATTGAATTTTTTACCATCTTTTTTTTCTTCCTGCTCTCTGTATTTTAAAAAAACTTGTGTTTTTTTCTCGGAAAAAAATTTTGTTTGAAACTTTTGGAATTTTCGCTTTTCGTTTTTTCTTGAATACCTCCAAAACTCCAATTTCGATATCTCTCCCGAACGAATCCTCTTTGTCGCATTCTGCAAACAATTTTAAAGCTTTTTTAGAAAGTACCGATTTACGAGAGGTAAATTGAGATTTTTAATAAAGAAATAATGGAAAATAGTATTTTTGGTAGCAAAATAAGCAAAAAACTGAGTTTCCAGAGAGAAATAGAGAAGGAAACAAAGAAATCTCTACGAAAAACAAAAATACGAATTTAGAAAGAAAATCTGCAGAAATAAATTTCCAGTCGAGACCCAGTGGATCATTTTACTAATGCGCCTTTAAAATTACAGTAGCATTTTTTAATATTCAGAATTTTTATTCTCCGCATTTTTCGACTTTAAAATAATTTAAAATAAATTAAAATGCGCTTTTTTCGCAGAAAATCAAATAAAAAAGAACAGTTAACAATAGAATATTTATTAAAGTTTAAAAATGATTATTTATTCATTCTCCGGTAGCTCATTCTCCTTGTTCCCATTCTCCTGAACCCTTCTCTCCTGATATTCCCTCGACAAAACAATTCTTCCCTTGTATTTAACCAAAACTGTTCGTGTATTATTCCTTTGAAAAGCAAGATAAGAACTCTCCGGTTCCATTGGATCAAACGGAACTCCTTCAACATCAATATCCCTAATGGGCTCCGTTCGAATGCCTTCAAGAAGTCCGAATAGATGCCACCATCGAATAAAATAATTACTGAATTCGAATCTTTCGATTGGCGAATTTTCATCCGCCCATTTTCTGAAGAATAAATTGATATCATTGGGACGAAGACTTCCATTTTGGATGATTATTCTCCGACAATTCATAAAACTATTCAGAAGAAGATTTCTACTTAACCATCGACAATTTCTCAGAATAATCTCCTCAAAATCAAATGGTCCAAGGGTTCCAATGTCAAAATTCGGCGGATTTTCACATGTAATTCCCACTTTTTTTCCGCATTTTTTCAATGCGAATCGAAAAATTTCATCAGTGGAAACCCTTAAATTCACACTTTCCGTCATTTCAATCATCGGAATGAAATCAGTCATCCAATCAGATTTCTCTCCAAATATCCACGAAGCTCTTTTGATTCCAAATAAATCAATAATCCTCTCAATTGTCCATCGAATCAACATTAAATCTGGATATTGATAACCATCAGGTTTCTGGAATCGAAATGAATGACGATCTTCTTCTTGTTCAATTCTCGCTCGAACATATCCAGTTCGGAAGACGATTTCCACATGGAATGAGTATTTTTTGATGCATCTTCTCACTTCGTTGTAAACCATTTCATTGCTTCGAGACATCTGATACCTTAAAACTTTCAGAATTTCGGCTAAATCTCTCGAAAATCTCATTTTCTGCTAATTTCCTCTATTTTCCGTTATTTTGCAATAAAAATCATTTTCAAAATCCATTCGAAAGGAGTAAAATAACCTTTAAATTCCCTATTTTTCTCAAAATCTCCTTCTACGCGCTTTGGTGAGACTAACAGACTACAAACTACAACTCCTTCTTAGCCTCACCAAAACCACTTCGATGCGTTTCTTGAGGCTAAGACTACAAACTACAAAGCGAGCTTAGCCTCACCACAATCAAAACTAAAAAACGAACCAATCTCGAACAGTCATCGTTTTGATGACATTGTCAAAAGCGACATGTGGAAGAGAAAGAAGAGGGAATAAGGTGGTGGTCATTTGGGAGTGTGGAATGATTGAATGAATGAGAAGAGAGGAAGATTATGAATGTGTGCACAGAAGGAGAGAAAGAGAGAGAGAGAGAGAGAGAGAGAGAGAGAGAGAGAGAGAAAGAGAGAGAAAGAGAGAGAAAGAGAGAAGATTCAGAATGACCCCTGTGCAGTGTATCCCATTGAATCGATAACAACAAGTAGATTCATTCGTGGAGAAGAAGGAATGCATTAGAAAATAAAACGGGGTTAACATTAGTATGGAGTCGCACGACGTTGGCGTTGCGAGCGGCGCGGTTGGCTGAATTCCACCTGGAAGAATTCTTTCAAAGGCTGAAAGACAAGCAAGACTTACGATTGGCTCCGTTGAAACGTGGTATCGAGGGCAAACGAGAAGGTGATGACGAGTTGCTGGAGGGGCCAAACCCATGTGAGAGCATGCAGGGCAGGCTCTATCCTTTTGAGGGCATGGATCATGAAGAGCCTTACTTCCAGTCGTATTTGTGTTTGGAGCCAGACAACGGACGCAGAGATTCTTCTCTTCGAGTCTTCCACGTTTCTCAGCCAATGTCGGATAGCGGGGACAGTGAATGGACGGATGTCCGACAATGTCACAGAAGATACACGGCTGGGGTGATAGATTATAAATCTGTTGAGCGTCACCCATGTTTGGCATTATCGGCAATCTTGAATTCTGTGGAAGAGGCGAGAATCCGTGAGCTCCTGGAAGCCGTTTTTGATTCTCCATCAACAGGTTATGATGTAGGGCAATCATCTTTTTCCTCTCGTTCTCCGTCATCGTTATTTGTTGTTGGACCATACCAACAAGTCGCATAATATTGGTTTCGGTGTTCTTCTTCTCCTTCATCAGCTCTTCGATCATCTTGGCTTGTGCATCAACGACGACGGATTGTTTCCTTAGATAATAGCTCTCTGCACGAATCGTCTCCTCGGAGACCGTCAGAATTCTTTCAATAGGTCCATTTGACGTCCCTTGTTCGAGAGTGGAGATACGCTCTTGAAGTTCACGATTTCTCGTGTCCGACGCCTCCAGATTCTCCAAAATCTTTTGGAGCATTTCTGAAACAGTTATAAATGGAGCGTAGTCTACAAAAAGCAACCTGTCGTATTATCCGATTGACTTGGTGGCATTTGAGGAGGCTCCTCATCTCTTTCGACAATCTCATGCTTCACGGCTGGTCGGGATGGCTGAAAAACTTTAAGAACTAGATTCTAGTTTGTATTCAAGAGCCTCACCATTGGTGCCAATGGTGGTGGCGCATGAGACATATAGTACTGATGGAGATCCCCTTTGAACATCTTTCCCTCTTCTCCTCCAATCGGAATCTTCACATCCTTTTTAGCGTTTGTCCCTTTGAAATGAACGACGTACATCGGCATTCCTCCATGGGTAATGATTTTGACAATTTTCGCCTCGTACGGCTTGTTGTCCGTTGAGATGCAGATGAACTTCTCGTCCTTGATGAATTTCGTTTTCGGTTTTTGTTGCAGTGCCGGCGGCATTCTGAAGGTTTTGATTGGGAAAGCAATGGAAAAATCAAAGATATTCAAACTGAAGAAAGAACAGAAAATTATGGAAAAAAGAAAAAATCTAGCACCAGTGTTTATCAATTTGGGAAATACTTGCTTCTAGAGAAAAGTGAATAAAACATATTACAATAACCGGGCAATTTGATGCTTCTGTGTGAGGGGTGAGAACGAGTGTGCATGTAGAAGGAGGAGCAGAAAGAGAAATGAGTTGATTAAACAGACAATTAGGAAGCTCAGTTCTTTCTGGCTCTCTTCGGCGAAACGTGTTCCTTCTCTTCTGTTTGTTGGGCGGCTCTCAAAGTGGCAATCGCTTGATTGGCCTGGAATTCCTCCAAACTTCCCTTGTACATTCTTCCTTTAGCCTCCTTGAACGGAACCGTGATATCGTGGCGCTTGTTGAATCCCATGTAGTGAACGATGTACACCATTTGCTGATTGACTCTTCTAATAGCGACAACTTTGGCGATATACGGCTCGTTTCCCTGGAGACAGATGATATTCTCTCCGGCCTCGAACTCTGCTTCAGGTTCTTCTTCTGGATCGTTCTGAAAGAAGTTTTGATGAGGCTTAGACTACAAACTACTCCCTACCTCAGCAATCGGAGTCTCCGGCCCCGGAGCAACGACCTTCGATCCCTTTTGAGCAGTGAGAACCTTCGATTTCTCAGTTTCTCCCTTCGCAGATGTCTCCGGTTCAAGGCTCTGAAATTCTGGAGCTATTTTTTGAAAATCATGTTACCTACCGCAGCAGTTCTTTTCTTCGTGGCTCTCGGAGAAACGACTTCTCCGCCGTTCTCCTTATGATACTCCTCCAAAGTTCCTTTGAACAGGACTCCCTCCTCTTTTCCAACGTCCACCATAATGTCGTGGCGAGGGTTAAATCCGATTAAATGAATGAAGTACTTCTGGACTCCCTTTTCCTCCTTGATTTCGCGAATCGATGCACTATATGCCTGTTTTCCATCGTAATAGACAAGCGAGTCGTTGACAGCGAAGATTGGCTTCGGTTGTTTTGCGTCTTCCGTCTTTGGAGCTTCCTTTCTCTCCGCCACACTACTGCCCGTAGACGAATTGCTATTAATTCTTCCAATTGGAATCTCATGCTCATCGTCGTCTCCATACTTCTCCTTATACTCTTTCAACGTCTCCTTGAACATCTTTCCGTCCTCTTCACCGACTGGAATCCATTCATCGTAACGAACGTGCCATCCTTTGAAGTGAACTACATAGTGTGGAACGCCCTTGTCGTTGAGAATTTGCATCACTTTTGCTTCGTATGGACGTGTTTCTTGCAGGCAAGTGATCACTTCGTCCACTTTGAATTTCGAATTGATTGGCTTTTGAGCTGGCTGAAAATCTAGTGAGGCTTAGAATAGATCTTATAACTCACCACTGGAGATTCTGTCACAGATGCCGCCGTCTTCTTCTTCGCCGGAATAATAACTTCCGGTTTCCCGTGTTTGGCATGATACTCCGCAAGAGTTCCCTTGAACATCACTCCCTCCGTCTCGTCGAGCGCCACTTTCTTGTCGTAACGAGAGTTCCATCCCATGAAATGAACGACATACTTCTTCACTCCGTCATGCTCTTTGATGTCGATGACTCTTGCCTCGTAGGCATAATTGTCGGCTGCATGCACACAAACGATGTCTTCGCCGATGGAGAATTCGGTTGGAGTGTCTAGAGCAACTGAACCTTTTGCGCGTCGGTTCGACATTCTGAAAAACTGGATTTTAGAACAGATTTCGAGACACTTCAAGAAAATTATTTTTAGAGCGAAAAAGTGAAAAATTCGGATTTTCTCCGGGAAATTGAAGTATTCTCAGTTATATTCTCATGTTTTTCTCCTATTTTAAACCGGAAACCGCCGGAAAACCATACAAAAATCGCCGAAAACCTGAAAATAGGGTATCGAGCAAAAAGCGCCCATTTCTTTGATATTTTTACTATTTTTAATGATAAAATACGTGATAAAATGATTAAAACTGATCAATTTTCACGAAAAATTTAAAAAAACCGCAAAAAATCCCGGAAAAACTGGAAAAAAACAAGAAAAAATTCGAAAACAGCGCCCGACGCGGGAAAAATTTCGAATTTGCTGGAACTCTGCGTCTCCTCATTTTGTGCTCTCTCTCGTCAATTGCAAGCGCCGCGCCCGGTTTTCGCAATTTTGCGGCGCGGATAAATTGTTTTCAGTGTTGTTTGAGTTCGAAAATATCAATTACTTTTTCAGGTTTTTTCCAAGTAAAAGAGAAGAAAATGTGTTTAAAATAATAAAAAATCGAATAAACAATGCATTTTTTAGTTTAACTGAAAGGAAAAAAAAATTTAACCAAGACAAAGCGACTGAAAAAAGGAAAGGAAAAGAAGCTTTCTCTGGAGAATGGGAAATAGAAAATGAGTAGCAAAAAAGGAAGACTTGACTGAAATTCATGTTCAATAATCAATAAAAAGCTACTTAACCGAAAAGGTAGATCACAGAATCCAAAGAAACATACCTGCCGAGCATCTAAGCATAGTTCAGGGTCTTTGAAAAGCTAGACAAGAGAACAAAGACTTGTTACCAAGAGACCACTACGAGTTTTTTAAAATGTTTTTTGAAGACATTAGCCTCATTTCTCTGTCTACCACAATGCACTTCTTTTATTTAGTGTTTCTACAGTACCGTTCAATAAGATATACAATTTTTAATTTTCGTCCATAACTCGAGTTGTAGGAATCGGATTGAACTGAAATTTTGCCAGGATGTTTAGAACTGCTTCAAAAAACAGCTGAAGACATAAAATTTCGAAAATTTTTGGAAAAATCGAAAAAATCGAGAAAATTCGAAAAATCTCAAAAAGCCGAAATTGTGTATATTGTCTTCCGAGGTCTCCAATGAACCGGAAAACAAAAACAAACAGTAAGACGCAATTAAAATGTGTTTAGTAGTTAGTTAGAAAGTATTTGGCATCATGAAAACTCTGAAATATTTTTTGGTTCGAGTCCAGAAGAGCTTGGATCCCAGAAATCTGTATGGATTGCAAGATGGCTTCTAGTTGACCGAATTTAACTTCGAGTTACTTGAAACTGTCTAAAAATATGCTAAAAGACATGTATTAACAGATTTCAGTTAATTGGTAAGGTTACCCCAATCAGAAGACCCACACGGTGACGTTGAATCCATATTTTGGTATGCTTCGAAGGTGGTCCGGGGCCTTTCGAGAGTGTTCTGGACCCGACCGTAAAAAAATGTGTCTTCCAAGTGTCTAATTTTATTCTCCGAGATGTATTCATAAACCTGGGAAACTTATCAAAGTCAGGACTTGTCCTAGCCGCCTCATTGGAAGTAAATTCAGCGACCGGTTAAATGCCACATTGGTCCCAGATACCAGTTCCAAACATCCATCCATGGAGGATGGTCTATTATGGAGGTGGGTGGTTTTGTGGGCTTTCAATGAGGCGGCTAGGACAAGTCCTGACTTTGATAAGTTTCCCAGGTTTATGAATACATCTCGGAGAATAAAATTAGACACTTGGAAGACACATTTTTTTACGGTCGGGTCCAGAACACTCTCGAAAGGCCCCGGACCACCTTCGAAGCATACCAAAATATGGATTCAACGTCACCGTGTGGGTCTTCTGATTGGGGTAACCTTACCAATTAACTGAAATCTGTTAAAAAAAAAAAAAAAAAAAAAAAAAAAAAAAATTCAGAGAAAGAAGGAAAATAGCCGCCGGGGGGGGGGTCCCAAAACCCCGTGGCCGAGTTTGAAAAACTCTTCCACCATAATCATATCTTTCTCGGCTTGCTCGCAGCTGGAGTATTTTAGAGGAAATTTCATGAAAAATTAAAGGCAGAATGAGATTTTTCAGGGCGAATTACATAGGAATTTTTTTAAGTCGAAAATGACTGTAGTCCTCCTTTAAACCATTTCCCTATCTCATGCTCATCCGTTTCAATTTTTCCCTTTTTTCTCAAAACTCCCGGCTTTGTTTCCCTCATTCTTCTCGATTACTATTACAATGAACCCAATGACCCCCTGATCCCTCTGACTCTTTCGTTTGAACATTCTCTGTGCTTCTTTACTGTTATTTTTCTTCTTTTTCATACAAAAAGAATAAACCGTATCGTTGAACCTAAAACTGTCTTGCTACTTGTTGGCTGAGTTATTGTAGAACTACAATTGCTGAAAAAGTAAAAGTTCACTACAAAATAATTGGTCAGAAGGTTGGCCTTGATAGGTAATGTTCAGCTCCTACTTGATCAGTGATACATCAATGACCAAAAATAACAAAATAATAAAATTCACAAGGAACTGATACACGGGTTTGAAGGCGCAAATTTTATTGCACAGCTCTGTTCTGCAAGAAACCATCAAGTTTATCTCGGGTATTTAAACCGTGACTTGTTCATTCAAAATGTGTTTCTGCTGAAAAGATCGTTTGTGGTTAACGATCTCTATTTGATTTTTTAAAAATTATTGTTTTTATTCTTGATAAATGACTTATCACTGTTCAAATGACTAATTGTAAGAAATGACGAATAAAATGTAAGTGAACAATTTCCATTATCATTTTATTAATTCCTTTCAGTCTCCGCTAATTTTGTGAGTTGCTCTTGTAACAGTTTACGATTTGTGCCATTATCGTAATGTTAACATAACAGAAAACTGTCGTGTAGATGATCATCTCTTTATTAAAGAATGGAGAGAGCCAGATGACTCGACCCTCTCCTTTGGTTCATGGTGTTAGAACTAAAATGTTAAACATTCTTTGTGGGTGTGGCTTGCACATTTCGTTTCCCTCGTGCCCCATAAATCACGTGCGTGGTCCATGTGCACTCGGGCGGCACGACGAGAGAGGATTACGAAATACTAAGGGTCCGAAGACCAATAGGATGACGTACCCTCTCACACTCTCTAATGGACAATCGTCCAATAAAGAATGTTTTTGGATTTTGATGGAACGAGTCGCTGTGAAACAATCTTCGTCTCATATTCATTACTGGCCCTTTTGTTTATTCTTTTTGTAATATTCTTTCAATAAAGGTTTAATTACTCACTCCAATTTGTAAGGAAAAGGAAATCTGAGGTCCCCTCGAAATGAATTGTTTTTTTGAATTTTGATTTTTATAGTAAATGATAAATTCCACTTTCTTTGTATTCTTTGTGTTCTAGACTCTTCACGGAGGAATTTGGCTTGTTGAACGAGTTATAAAAGTTACCAGTTTCCAAGAAACCACTTGTTTACGAGGATTTTTCTTTAGGGCCACGGATTTCAGTTTTCTTCAGTCTTTCCGAGCAAAATGTATTTTTTATTCTATTCCGCCTGTTTAATCTCTGTAATCAACTTTATTGAAAGTTTGAATCCGAATCTAAAAATGATAGAAATAATGGGTGAAATGGAGGAACCCAATTATCCAGTAGAAGAAGTTAGTGGGAGCTGGCAGATGTGTCTCAGTTTGTGTTATGACCAAGACAATTGCCTAATAGTGGCTGAAACGGATTATGGATGTTTTCTTTACGGTTATTCCAATTTCACAAGCCTATTGATCCATGATAAGTCAACAGGAAGATACAAGATTGGATTGAAGGTATTCTCTCTTTCGAATAAATGAATATTCCTCTTTTCAGAGAACTCTGACTACTTGTCCTGTGTCAATATTCACTCAAGAAGTGATTACTGTAAGTGACTGTACTTCCTCTTCTTCTAGAATCCACTTACAGGAAACATATTCATCTCGTCTAGTTGCCTACAACTACACAATAACTCTGTCTTCTCCAAATCAATGGATATTTGATTTCAATTATTATATTCAGTGTCCGAATGACTCTTTTGTTTCCATTCGAGGCCCCAATCGAGTCTGTATTTCTGTATGTACTTCTGATTCATACAGTAATCTATTTTAATTGAATTCCAGGTTCGTACATTCAAAAGTCCAAATTTCTGTCAAAACCGAACAGCTGGTGCTGAATTGTGTCAAGAAAATAGTGGCATCGGATTAACCGGGCCATATTCTTTTTCTGAAGCTGATGTCATTGGGAATTATTTGAACTTGAAGGTGATGGAGGAACCAACAGATTTCGATTACGATCACAGGAATTTTTGGACTGATGGAACACGAGCAACCTTCAATGTCACTGACGAAACTCTCAATGGAACAACAGGCTATAACTGGTATCAATCAGTTGGACTATCACCCTTGCTTATGTGTTCATTTATTGTTAACCGAAACCTCTATCCATTTGGGGTGCATGCATATTGCAGTCAGTAAGTTGAAAGCAAACATGAAATCCAATAGTTACTCATATTCAGTTGTTACGATACAAAATCGAAAAAATCTCCAACGAATTGCTATCGTGGAGCTGTATGCCGAACCAAACCAATATTGAACAATTGACACATAAGAAGTCGTCATAGAAATAAAGAATCTTTCATTTTTAATTTCTCAAACAATAAATTAAAACTTCCACTTTTAAAATTCTTCAACCAGCTCTTGAATTTCTTCGTTACCAAGAGACACGGGGAATTTATGATTCTTCTCTTTTATAACTACGATTTCTTCAGTCTTCTCAAATAAAATGTATCTCTTATTCTATTCTGTCTTTCTATTTTCTATGATTATTTGTGATGAAAGTTCAAATGTTAAAATGATAGTGATATGGGGAGAAGTAGAGGAACCCAGCTATCCAGTAATAGGAGAAGACGATTGGGAGACATGTTTAGAACTGTGTTATGAAGAGGAGAGTTGTTTGGTGAGTTGGAAAGAGAGAGAGAGAGAGAGAGAGAGAGAGAAATATACATTTTCAGATAGCGTCTCAAATTACTTTCGGATGTGTTACCTACGGTTATGGCAAATTCAAAAGTCTAGTTTTTCAGTCGTCAGGCACATACAAGATAGGAGTGAAGGTACTCTCTCTATCTCTATTGAATAAATATTCCATTTTCCAGAAAACTCTGACTACTTGTCCTAAAACAATATTCACTCAAGAAGTGGTTACTGTAAGTGACTGTACTCCCTCTTCTTCTTCTAGAATCCACTTACAGGAAACATATTCATCTCGTCTAGTTGCCTACAACTACACAATATCTCTGTCTTCTCCAAATCAATGGAAATTCGATTTCAATTCTTATTTTCAGTGTCCGAATGACTCTTTTGTTTCTATTCGAGGCCCCAATCGAGTCTGTATTTCTGTATGCATTTCTTATTCATACAGTAATCTATTTTGATTGGATTTCAGGTCCGCGTATTCCAGAGCCCAGATTTTTGTCTAAATCAAACATATGGTGCTGAATTGTGTAAAAAAGATGGTGCTATCGGACTAACCGGACCTTATTCGTTAGATGAAGCTGATGTCATTGCTGGTCTGTTAAATTTTTAACCAAAAAGTTGAAAACTAATTTTAGGATATATGAACGAGAAAGTGATCGAGGAACCGGCAAACTTCGAATACGATCACAACAATTTCTGGACTGATGGAAGACGAGCAACCCCTGATGCCTTCAATGTCACTGATGAGACTCTCAATGGAACGACAGGCTACCGCTGGATTGTAACACCTACAGAAGCTAGTGACAAGCTCAGTTGTTCGTTTATTGTTGACCGAAAAATCAAGCCATTCGGTATATATGTGTATTGCAGTTAGTGAGTTGAACTGATCGGAAAATTAATATCATATTCCCATATTCAGTTGTTATCAGACAAAAAGGACTTATGATGACAGTTTTTGCCAACGTGGAGCTGTGTGCAAAACTCAACCGATAATTAATTCATGAAAAATTCAAGATTCTTTTTTAACATTGCTATGTATATTCGATGGTAAATAAAAAGTAGCTGTTAATTTGCTCTAAAGTAGCCATTCATCATTGTTCCTGATCTTTCGAGTGTCCATTGGGAATTTCTAGTTTCCAAGCGACCGCAAGTTTACGAGTTTTTTATTTTGAACCGGAGACTCTTGTTTTTTTCACACAAAATGCCTTTTTTATTCTATTGGCTCTGTCTTTTTTCTATTTTCAACTGTATTCAAAGTTCAAATGTGAAAATGATAGAAATATGGGGTGAAATGGAGGAACCCAATTATCCAGTTGAAGAAGTTGACGGGAGTTGGGAGAGGTGTCTCACGTTGTGTTATGAAATGGATAATTGTTTGGTAAGTTGGATTTAGGCTGCTTTTTTTTTACTGCTTCTAAGATGATTGTGTTGAGGTTCCTGTAAAGAAGCGAAGATAAACTGTCACTAAATGAAGGAAGCAGTCCTCTTTTTCAATTTTTTAAAGCCTAAAATGCAAATAAATACCATAACTATGTAAATAGGTAAAACTTTTGAATTCGGGCTTGGTTGTAGTATCACCGGCCAAAACGAAAATACCGGGATAGTATCACCGGCCAAAACGAAAATACAGGATCTCTCTCTCTCTCTCTCTCTCTCTCTCTCTCTCTCTCTCAATGTTTCGAATAAATAAACAATCCTTCTTTTCAGAGAACTCTGACTACTTGTCCCCTGTCATTCACTCAAGAAGTGATTACTGTAAGTGACTGTACTTCCTCTTCTTCTAGAATCCACTTACAGGAAACATATTCATCTCGTCTAATTGCCTACGAGTACACAATAACTCTGTCTTCTCCAAATCAATGGATATTCGATTTCAATTCTTATTTTCAGTGTCCGAATGACTCTTTTGTTTCCATTCGAGGCCCGAATCGAGTCTGTATTTCTGTATGCATTTCTAAATCATACAGTAATCCTATTTTGATTGAATTCCAGGCCCGCGTGTTCTCAGGCTCAGAATCCTGTCAAAACCAAACAGCTGGTGCTGAATTGTGTCAAGAGAATGGAGCCATTGGATTCACCGGTCCTTATTCGACAGCTGAATCTAGCGTCATTGGGGGTTAGCTGGGTTTTTAAAATAGACTAATACGCCTAAATTTAGGGTATATGACCTCGAACGTGAAAGAGGAGCCGGCAACATTGAAATATAGCTATTATATGTTCTGGATTGATGGAATTCGTATTGCCAAAACAACATATTATTTCACTGATGACACTCTAAACGGATTAGAAGGCTATGGATGGGCGTCAGGGGCTGGAACCGACAATTCTGTTGATGCTTGCTTGTATATGGTTGATCTGTATTCAGATGCGAAAGATGTGCAGAACTATCCCACTAAGTGAGTTCAAATGTTCTTGATACTGTGTTATGATATATTTAGGTGTGATGCGACAAAATTAATAACTGATAAACCATTTTGTGTTCGTGGAGCAGTGTGCAGGACTCAGCCAAGTTTTGATTTGTGAATATAAATGTGTGAAATAAGTATTCATTTCTGATTTCTGTTATTTTTACTTTGAATAATAATTTAGGCAGTTAACTAGAGGCCAAAGATCTAGAAAAAGTCGTTTATCATTGTGTCTGCTGTTTTTGAGTCTCCAAATGGAATTCTCAGTTTCCAAGCGACCGCAAGTTTACGAGTTTCTTATTTTGAACGCCAGACTCTATCTAGTTTTCTCTAGTTTTGTCTCAATGCATTTTTTATTCTTCTGTCTTCTATTTTCCATTTTCAATTGTATTCAAAGTTCAAATGTGAAAATGATAGAAATGTGGGGTGAAATGGGGAAACCCAATTATCCAGCAGAAGAAGTTGAAGGGACATGGGGGAGATGTCTCAAATTGTGTTATGAAAAAGAAACTTGTTTGGTGAGTTGGATTTGGAGCCTTGTTCTCCATTTATAGTTTAAGAAAACGGGTGGATTTGAATTACATGCCGTACCGTGTCATGATTTTTTTTGGAAAATTTACGAAAAAAATTCAGAGAATACGGGTATTTTTATTTAAACATACTTCGAAGTTTTCACATTATAATCATGCTACCCAATTGATTTTCGATTTTTGTGGTTAAAAGATTGAGAAATTTCTACATTTTCAATGTTACGCCTGACGTTAACCTTTCTCGGTATACAGTAGAACACATTAATTTTCAAAAACTTGAGAAAAACGGAAATTTTAGTGGTTTTTTTTAAGATTATTTGAATTTCAACCCGTGCCCTAGTGAAAAGAATATTCAGATAGTGGCTGAAACAGATTCTGGATGCCTTCTCTTTGGTTATTCCAACTTCTCAAGCCTACTGGTTAATGATAAGTCAACAGGCAGATACAAGATTGGATTGAAGGTACTCTTTCCTTTGAATAAATAAATATTCCATTTTTCAGAGAACTCTGACTACTTGTCCCTTGTCAATATTCACTCAGCAAGTGGTTACTGTAAGTGACTGTACCCCTCTTCTTCTAGAAGAATCCTATCGCAGGAAACGTATTCATCTCGTCTAGTTGCCTACGAATACACAATAACTCTGTCTACTCCAAATCAATGGAAATTTGATTTCAATTATTATTTTCAATGTCCGAATGACTCTTTTCAAGTACACGCAGCTGGTCTCAAAATGTGTCAGGAGACTGGTGGCATCGGACTCACCGGTCGTTATTCGTTAGCTGAGTCTAAGGTCATTGGAAATTATATGAGCTCAAAAGTGAAAGAAGAGCCGGCAACATTGGATTATGCTTATTACAGTTTCTGGATTGATGGAACTCGTATTTCTAAAACAGTATACAGTTTCACAGATAACACTCTTAACGGATTGGAAGGATATGGATGGGATGCACAAACTTCTGGAACCGACAGTTCAGATGTTGCTTGCATGTATATGACTTATATCTATTCAAATGCAACAGTTTTTCAATGTCATGCCAGTAGGTAAGTGCAAATGGTCTCTAAATTGATGATTCCGTTTTTAATTTAGTTGTGGTAGAATTGAAACAGGTACATTTTATTGCCAACGTGGAGCTGTGTGCAGGACTCGACCAATTGCTGATTTGTGATTTTATTTATGTGAACGAGTCTTTCTCAGTTTTTCTATCAGAAACATTCATTTTTGTAGTCAACATCTTTTTTCCTGTAATAATTTTTTTAGTGAACTGTATAGATTTATTTTTTGATGACTTTTATTTTTTTTCATTTGAATTATTACAGTTCATAAAAGGTGTTTTGCAAGATACAACCGGTTAGATACGGTATAAATACTGTCTTTTATTTAAGTTCGCCTGTTATATATAAAAACTTTAAGATGATTCGAATAAATAAACACTGAGCAACAGTAAAAGATTTATATCAGATCACAAATAAAATATCGGTTGAGTTCTGCACACAGCTCCACGCATACAAAATGATTGACCAGATGTTACTTGTGTTGAATAACAACTGAATTTGTAGAATAAAATGAATCTTGAAACTTCACAACTCACTAGCTGGTGTAGACATAACCCAGATCAAAAAGAACGAGACAAACGCAATTACCACCATAAAGAATGCTCCCAGTATTCCATCCATAACCTATTGTTCCGCTCAGAGTCTCATCTGTTACACTGAACGAATATTGGTTAACACGTGATCCATCAATCCAGAAATCGATGTAGTTATAGTTGAAATTTACCGGTTCTTCATTCACTTTTAATGACATATACCCTGGAACAAAGATTCTCAGCTGCTAAAAAAATAACTCATCTAACCTCCAATGAGGTATCTTTCAGCTGATGAATAAGGACCGGTTAGTCCAATGCCTCTATTCTCCTCACACAAATTAACACCGGCTACTTGTGCTTGACAGAAATAAGGACTTTTAAATGCTCGAACCTGGAATTAATTCAGAATAGATTACTACTGTATGAATCAGAAATGCATACAGAAATACAGACTCGATTGGGGCCTCGAATAGAAACAAAAGAGTCATTCGGACACTGAATATAATAATTGAAATCAAATTTCCATTGATTTGGAGGTGACAGAGTTATTGTGTAGTTGTAGGCAACTAGACGAGATGAATATGTTTCCTGAAAATGATGTTTTTGTATTCTAGAAAGATTGACACTTACAGTAACCACTTCTTGAGCGAATATCGTTTTGGGGCAAGTAGTCAAAGTTCTCTGAAAAGAAGGAATACTTCTTTATTTGAAAGAAAAAGTACCTTCAATCCAATCTTGTATCTTCCTGTCGACTTATCATGAATCAATAGTCTTGAGAAGTTGGAATAACCGTAGAGAAAACATCCATAATCTGTTTCAGCTACCAATAAGCAATTGTCTTGTTCATAACACAAACTGAGACAAGTCTCCCAACTTCCTTTAACTTCTTCTAATGGATAATTGGGTTCCTCCATTTCACCCCATATCTCTAGCATTTTTAGATTAGGATTGATGCTTTGAATACAGTTGATCATAGAAAATAGACAATAGAATAAGAACAACATTTGGAGACAGACTGAAGAAAACTGAAGTCTCTGGTTATAAAGAAAAATCCTCGTAAACTAGTGGTTTCTCGGAAACTGGCAACTTTTATAACCGGTTTAAAAAACCAAACTCCTCCGAGACGAGTTCAAAATACAAAGAATTCGAAGAAACCAGAATCGTACAAGTGGATATGACTATTCATTATGAACATCGAAATTCAAAAAAAATTATCTCGGAAGCTCATCCGGTTTCTCTCTTGGAAACTAGGAATGTTCATAGCTATAATAGTTCAACAATTCTGCTCGATTATTTCCTTGGAAATGGACAGTATTTCTCAAATCTGGTTAATCAAACAAATCAACACTGAACAACAGTAAATCATTTATTTCTGGTCACAAATCAGAAATCGGTTGAGTTCTACACACAGCTCCACGTTGGCACCAACTGCCATACTGTTTTGTCGCATAGCATCTGAGTTCAACAAAAAATAATAAACCTTAAGACCATTTCAACCCACAAGCTTGCATAAACATACACATCTATTGAAACGGAATAGAAATTAACTATAAATGAACAATTCTTCTCTGGGGCTGAACCAAGATTTGATTCCCATCTATAGCCAGTTGTTCCATTGAGTGTCTCGTCCGTGACATTGAATGTCCATTGGGTCGCTCGAGTTCCATCAATCCAATAATTGATGTACTTATATTGTGAATCTGCCGGTTCTTCGATTGATTTCTGGATCAATAACCCTGAAAACTGCTGTTTTTAGGTGTGCTAAGAGGACCAACTAACTCCCAATGACGTCAGCTTCAGCTAACGAATAAGGGCCGGTGAGTCCGATTCCTCTATTCTGTTGACACAATTCAGCACCAGCTGCTTGTACTTGACAGAAGTTTGGACTCTGGAATACGCGGACCTGAAATCCAATCAAAATAGATTACTGTATGAATAAGAAATGCATACAGAAATACAGACTCGATTGGGGCCTCGAATGGAAACAAAAGAGTCATTCGGACACTGAAAATACGAATTGAAATCAAATTTCCATTGATTTGGAAAATATGGAGTTATTGTGTAGTTGTAGGCAACTAGACGAGATGAATATGTTTCCTGCAAGTATATTCTAGAAGAAGAAGAGGGGTACAGTCACTTACAGTAACCATTTCTTGAGTGAATGGTGTCTTGGGACAAGTAGTCAGAGTTCTCTGGAAAGAGGAATACTTTTTGATTTGAAAGCGAGAGTAGCTTCAATCCAATCTTATATCTTCCTGTTGCCTTATCAGGAATGAACAGACTTGAAAAATTGGAAAAACCAAAAAGAAGACATCCAGAATCTGTTTCAGCCACTAATAAACAGCTCTCCCCGTAATAACACATACTCAGACAAGTCTCCCAGCTTCCTTCAACTTCTTCTATTGGAGTATTGGGTTCCTCCACCTCACCCAATATCTCTATCATTTTTAGATTTGGATTTATGCTCAGAATACAATTGATCATAGAAAATAGACAAAAGAGCAACATTTTAGAGACAGACTGGAGACAACTGAAATCTCTGACTCTACATCGAAATCCTCGTAAACTAGTGGTTTCTTGGAGACTAGCATCTTTTATAGCCGGTTCAAAAAACCAAATTCCTCCGGGAGGAGTTTAGAACACAAAGAATACGAAGAAAAACTTTGCTAAAAGAGTAAGAAATCAAAAAAGTAATCCGAGAAGAGTACAACAAAAAAGTTCATCTCAAAATCAAATCTCAAAGATTATCATGTTCCTTCTCAGTTGTCTTCCGGAAACTCCCCGTGCCAACTGTCATTGCACTCTTTCTCCTTCTCTCTCACTGATTATCCAATCTTTTCACTCTTTTCTTGCACCTTCTTCCCTTCTTTCTTCCATGTTATTAACGTAATTTACGAATCCCAGTGTAATTTTTTCTTCCATAGAATCAGGGGTGTAGGATTTTATGTTCGAGCGAGTTTTATCGTTTTTTGCGGGAAGATTTTTGTTCTTGAGAAGAAGAAGCAAAATTTTTTACTAAATACTATTTTTTCTTGCAATTTTTTGTGAAACTCAAAAACTACGAAACATAAATTGCTCAATATGTTATATATTATATCAGTTGGATTTTTGTTGCCTTTATAATCAGTAGCTTATAAAAAATAGGCTTTCATACGATTTTTGGCCCATTATAGCGAAATGAAGCACATTTTCACATAAAAACCATAAAATAATTCATTTTTTGAAATTTTCCCATTAAACCTGACCCTTTTGAATATTAAGCACTTCAGTACTGTTTTGCTATCAATGATATTTTTTGGTCGAAGTTATCGAAAAAATGCTTCTTATGCTTAAAAACCGCTACAAAATATTCAGTTCATCCTCTTTTTCAAAAAAAAATTTTTTTTAACCCCAAAATCCACTTTTTTTCAATAATTTACACTTTTAGACTTTTCCAATTAAAGAATTCTAAAAGTTCCATTACCTTAGAACCAAAACTAGAAATCCTTTGTTGTCACCACTTAGTGATGATCGTATAACTGTCAAGTATAACCTCCTCCTCCTTCCCTCCCCCTAATAACATCTTCTTCTTCCCGAAAGAAGGTAATTATGCGAAACCATCTTCTGTGTGTGTCAAAGTCAAAACGAAACACCCCCCCCTTCTCTTTTTCAATCTCTCTCTCTCTCTCTCTCTCTCTTTCCCTTAAATCCCCCTCTCTTTTCTATGTACAAAGCCGGTAATAACCGAAGGGAGGTGGTCAATTGTCGCCGACGGTCATGGAGATGGACATATTCAACTTTTTCCTCCCACTACCTGTTGAAATGAGAGAGAGAGAGAGAGAGAGAAAGAGAGATGAAGAATGAATTTACTAGTTTCCATTCTTTTCTCTTGCTTCCTTACTCACCAACTTTTCGAACTTTTCGAAGAAAATTTTTTTTTTGGAAAAAACTCTTTTTTTGTAAATGGGAGATACGTTTTATTGGTTTTTGGGTGTTTTTCCATAATTTTTCCAATTTTTAATAGTCTTTTCGGTGTTTTTTCTATTTTTTTCAGCCTTGTTACTCAGGTTCCAAAGCTTTATAGGCCCCCTTGAACCCCTTAACAATGTCTTATGCTAGATCTTTTCGGAAATCAATTAGGTTTTTGGTGAATTTTTTAAAGTGCAGAATTTGGGTGTTTTTTATTTGAAAAAAATTTCGAATTTTCGGAAATCCGAAAACTACCGTAATCCTAAGATTTTAAGGTCAAAACTAATAAGACCTAGAAATTCAAATTGAGCTTGATAAGAGCTTACAAATGAGTATAATCACGACTAGCTTTTGAGAATTTTCGATTTTGAGGAAAACTACAGTCATACATGTTCGCGACCGTGTAGGTACAGCGTGTGTTTTCGACTCTGAGAAAACTAGGTGGTGAAAAAAAGTTTTTTTGAGATGTGTACAATAGCTGTCAAAAAATTTTCCACCCAAAAATCAGTCAAAGCAGGTTCTCAAATTCTAGTAAAATTCCTGAACTTCTGAATTCCGTCTTTAGATCCACCATTCAAAGAAGAAAAACTTTGGTGTCTACTGTAGAAACAGTGGCAAATGCATTGTGTCGGAAATTATGAATTTTCCCGTATAGAAACAGATTAACTCTGGGTTTTTTGCTTCAAAAAGGTGAAAGAGGTTATGATTCAACAAATTATCAAAGAAAATTTGGCATAAATGGTTTTAGTCGGCCTCCAGAAGAGTTGTGTACCTCGCCATTTGGCGAAAAAGGGGCATGTTTATTTCGGACTGAACGAAAAAACCAAATTTCGCGAAAATTGGTGAATCCTAATCTTTTTTCATTAGTAGCTCCCAAAAAAAATTTCGGAATGAATCGTTAAGTATTCGCTGCGCACGAGAGTTGTGTAGTTTTGGGGGTACACGCTCGATTTTGCACTGAAAAAAATCGCAAGTACACAACTTTACTGTGAAAAGAGCTTTGAGTTTTGAGAGCTGATATTTGACAGACTTCATTATATGGCTCTGGAGGACCCTGCCACCAATTTTTAGAAAAATCGGATCACTAGGGGCTGAGTTATGCGCATCGCGTTCCGCAGTTTTTGCTATAACACAGGCCGACCGCCGCCGCCGCCGTTCCGCCAGCTTGCAACGAACCCTCAATTTCTTGTACCCCCTCGTTAGGCCGCGCGTTCCCGCGCGCCTTTGGCGCAGTGGCAACGCTTCCGTACTGTAATCTGGTCGGGATAGAAGAGAGCAGTTCGAGGAACACATCTGATAGAAATTTTTTGCTTATTTTCTCCTTACGGTTTTTTGATTTCTAGGTGGTTATTTTGAAATTTTTTTTCGAAATGCCAGGTGGTGTTTTTGAAAATTTTCTTTGGTACACGAATGGCAAACATGTATGACTACAGTAATTCAGAGAGTTTCCAGATCACTGTAGTTGTATTTCTCAAACCTTTTTTATCGGTTTTTTTCAAGTTAAAAAAATCAGCTTTTGGTAAAATATTTTTTTTCAACCATTCTGAAAAACTGTATTGAGTTTCTGTAACATGAATCTGTCTTTGGAAAAAAAAATTACAGTAACCTTTAAAATTAAAAAAAACCAGACACCTCCTCCTCCTTCTTTTCCATTCATTTTCACATGTTCCCTTTTCCTCCCTCCCCCCTCTCTCCTCCCCTTTTACATCGGATTTTAATAACCTGATCATCTTTCACTTTCCCCCTCTTCTCTCTCTCTCTCTCTCTCTCTCTCTCTCTCTCTCTCTCTCTCTCTCTCTCTCTCTCGATCTCTCGATCTCTCGATTACTTACTCATCATCAAAAGAGAATTCAAGCGTATAGTTTTGTGTGTGAAAAGAGAAATAGAGAGTCGATCTTTCGAAAAGAATAAGAGATTTTATGGATTTTCAAATGGAACAGAGAGATAGAGAGAGAGAGAGAGAGAGAGAGAGAGAGAGAGAGAGAGAAAGAGAAGAACACATGTTTCTGAATAAAAAAATGGCCGAGGAATATATAATGGTTTTTCTAGGCCAACTTTTTTCTTATAAATAGCAGAATTCTTTATTTTTTCTGTAGAGTACTTTTTTCAAATTATCGCCGTCGGATATCAATTTTTTTGAAAAACTGAACACTTATCAATTTTTAAATTCACTATGCTAACCATTTTTCAATTTCTGATCTCAACATTTTGCTTCCTTGTTGTTTTTTTTTGTTTTTCTTTCCGTGGTTGCCCCTAGCAAAAACATAAATCTATGTGTTCCTTTTCTTTTGGCTTGCTCTTTTTGTACTCTTTCTTCTTCCCTTTCCGTATAAAAAAGGGAATTTAAGAAAATCTTCTTTTCTAATATTCGAATTTCTATAACAGTTTTTCATCTAATAAAAAATAAGCTAACGAAACGATATTGAATGCAAAAAAAATGTTATTCTGCCCACTTTGACACTGAATTTTATTTTCTGTTTATATTTTCCAATATGAGAGAAAATAACTAGAAAAAATTATCCAGAACCTGAAAATTCCAATTTTTCAGATATCTTGTACTTTAAAAATCAGTTTCCCTTTTCCAATCGCCGAATTTCCCCTATCTGTGCTCTTCCGTTGTTTGACCTACTTTATACAACAAATTCACACCCTCCTCTCCCCCCTCTCTCCCCGTATAAGCCGATCTTCACACTCTCTGTATGCTCTAAACAAACTTTACACTACTCATCCCCCCTTTTTTGACATTTCACTCTTCTTTTCTCCTATTTCAAAGATTCCTTCAAAAAAACTTTATTTCAGAAGGCTCCGCCCACTTATGTCCATCTAATGCATCCGAATACATCATCCAATTCTTCCTCATATAAATTTGCCACGTGTGATGTCGAATTTTGGAGAAATGGACAGAAAAATGTGGCAAAGGGAAGAGCGATTCGGACGACGTGGAGAGGGAAGGAGACGCTGATAGATGGGCCTTCAGAGGAAGAGGTAAGGTTTTTTGCTTCTTAAAAACTGCAGTAATCCGTAAAAGCCCTCGAAAGTTGGAAATTCGAATTCAGCGCTCCAAAAAATTGAAAAATCCTGCGTTTTGGAAAATTATAAAATTTTTTAAAAAATTGAAAAAATGAGAAATTTTCGAAAATTTTGAAATTTCAATTTTTTCAAAACTACAGTAATCTTGTCATTTTCCACCATAGACCCGAGAAACCTAGCTAGTTAAACTCAGCTCGTCGAGAGCTTTCAGAAAAGTATAATCATGACTAGGTTCTGGAAACTGTGTTTTTTGGGCTCCGCGAGCCCGTGTTGTGCTCCGTGAGCCCAAAATCAAAATTTTCAGAACCTAGTCATGATTATACTCATTTTAAAGCTCTCAGCGAGCTGGATCTGAATATCAAGGTTTCAAATGTTTCCCCCGATTACTGTAGTTTTTACAAATCTAAAAAAACCAAAACCTTCATCGAATTCCCCCCCAAAACCTTTTGAAAAACTTCAAAAATGTAACAAAATGCCCACTAGATATCGAATTTCGTTTCCCCTTCCCTCCTCCCCAAAAAAAATCTGTTGCAGCCTCCACAACAAATCGACGGAGCCATGTCCTCAGGTGCGTATTCGGTGGCAAGAGCACGTGGAAATGAGCATACGAGAGATGTTAGACAAGAGATTCAGAGGACGTTTTATACTGTAGTTACTAAGCCACAGAGGTCAGTTTTTTTTTTGATTTTTGAAAATTGGTTTTCCGGTATTTTCCGAGAGGACTGAGAAAATTTGAAAAATTTCAATTTTCGAAAAATTTCTAAAACTACAGTGCCCGGTCAATTGTGGTTTTTGACTCGCGAAATCTAGTTTTTTGAATTCAGCTCGTTGAGAGCTTTTAAAAGAGTATAATCATGACTAGGTTCCGAAGATTTTGAGTTTTGGGCTCGCGGAGCACTTCTGGAGCTCACGGAGCCCAAAAACCAAAGTTATCTGAACCTAGGCAAGATTATACTTTTTTGAAAGCTCTTTCAACGCTGAGTTCAATTATCATATTTTCACGAGTTTCAGAAAAATATTCAAGGATTACTGTAGCTAGGATTTTAACTTTTTTTTTAATTTTTCAAAAAAAATGTTCCTCCCTATTTTCTCTTCTCTTCCTGCTTGAAAATGTACCAAGTCCATGAGAAGTTTAAAATTTAAAAAATTCAAATGGTGTGCCCTCTCCCTCCCCTTCTAAAACTCCTAATCTTAATTGAGATCACCCATCAAAAAGTAATAAAAACTCGTCGAAAAGTGTGAAAAATGGGTTTTCGGAGGTCGTGAGAGAGAGTGGAGAGACGCAGAGAAACGGAAAAAAAGTGGAGGGTCACTTTTTGTAAAGTTCCTTCTTTCCCCGTCTATCGGGGAAGGCTGATGGACCTGGAGGAATGGGAGGAGAGGCATTCTATCTGATGCAAAAGAAGAGCCCTCTTCCAATATCTGTTTTTTCGTTTGTGTTGTTAACCACCAATCTCTCCGGAGGCTATTCGATTTCATAATTCATTTTCTTGAGAGGACCTATTTTTCTTTTTTTTTCGGAAGGAGTTTGATTTATTTTTTTTTAAATCGAAGTTTTTGAGAATGGATTTCATATTCTTAATCAGCTAGTTGATAATTTAGAAATGAGTATATAGTTTTTACGGAGAAAAAATGAATAGAAAAATAGAAAAAAATTTGAGATGTTGAAAAATTTCAATTTTCGAAAAATTTTGAAAACTACCGTAACCCGGTCAATTTTGGTTTTTACTTCCTGAAACCCTTTTTTTCGAATTCAGGGGGTCGAGAGCTTTGAAATGAGTATAATCATGACTAGGTTCCGATAACTTTGGATTTCGGGCTCTCGGAGCACATTTGGGGCTCGCGGAGCCCAAAACCCAAAAATTTGAATGACCGGAACCTAGTCTTGATTATACTCATTTCGAAGCTCTTGATAAGCTGAATCTGATTATGTCATTTTTTTAGACCTCACGGAAAAATGAAAGGATTACTGTAGGTTTTGTAGATGAGAAAACAGATCCAGATGAGCTCTCAGAGTCCAAAAATCGAACTTTTCAGAACCTAGTCATGATTATACTCATTTCAACATTTCAAAGCTCTCAACGAGCTGAATTTAGTTATAGTAGTTGAAACTAGAAATTCCTAGTCTAGATGAAAAATAGAAATTTAAAAAAAATCCTAAAAATCCGAAAAGTGCTTTTTTTTGAAGATGGGCGTCAATTTGGAATTTTTTTTTTCTTTTTAATTTTCCCAAGTTTTTGCCGATAAGAGGGTTCAAAAAAAGATTTATTTCTTTGAAAAACTTGAAAAGTTTTTTTAAAAGGGGATTTCTGGCATTTTTCACAAAATTAATCAGTTTTTTTGAACCAGAAAACCTGAAATTTTCGAAAGAATTAATATTATAAATAGCAAATCCAAGTTTCTTTTTCTCAAAAAAAAACATATCTTCTCTTCCTCCTCCCCTTCTCTTCTTCTCATTCCTCCCCTCTTTTATTTACTGCCTAGTACCCCCCCCTCTCTTTCTCTTCCCCACTCTCCTATACGCCCTCTCGCCGGCCTCCCAGCGGTGCAGTCATGTCCGAGTGGTTAAGGAGATTGACTCGAAATCAATTGGGCTCTGCCCGCGTAGGTTCGAATCCTGCTGACTGCGAATCTCTTTTGCCTTTTGTAATCTTGTCAAGGGGGTGACAAGAACAAACATTGCACCGTCTTTTATCAAATTTCCTCATGTTTGTACTCCTCTTTTATCTCTTGAGTACCTTAAACTTGCAAGTTTCTAGACTCGATATCTCGTCCGCCCCTCTTTTTCTCTTTGCGCGGGGGCTCGACGAGAAGACGGATTCCCATCGAAAATTGATATCAATTTAAAAAAAGAGAAGAAAGTGATCCTCTAGAGATATGTTCTAGAGGAGAAACCCCATCTTCCATGTCTAATTACTCGATTAATTAGCTGCTTTTATTCTTAATTATTCTTTAAACGAAACAAAATGGGAGCCAAGTGTTGTGCTCCTTCGAGCTGTAAAGTCAGACAGAGGTAGGATTTTATAAAAGTTAAGAGGAGTAAAAATTTAAAAAATTCGAAAAAAATTTTTTTCCAAAAATCAGAAAAATATTTTTCTACAGTAACCCAGTCATTTTCATCTCAAGACCCATGAAACTTAGCTAGCTGAATTCAGCTTGCTGAGAGCTTTCAAACGAGTATAATCATGACTAGGTTCTGATAACTTTGGTTTTTGGGCTCCGTGAGCCTGTCTTGTGCTCCGCGAGCCGGAAAACCAAAATTTCGAAACCCAGGCTTGTTTATACTTTTCTGAACCCTCTCGACGAACTGAATTCAACTAGCTAGGTCTCATCCTTCCAAATCCAACACCCTGAAAAATTCCAGACTGCTCGACGAATATGAATCACACGAAGTGTACGTTCCTTCTCGAAGTGCCTCTCAGGATCCAGACGTAGCTTTGTCTCGTCGACGAGATAGCACAGTACGGGTCTCCGTACGATCAGAAGGCGCTGCCAACGGACAGATGAAAGCGTCGAATTCGACTGCCGGAGTGTCGTTGACACTGCCACGTGTCAAGAATCACACGATACGGTCGACTGATACAGTACCCATTGTGAGGGTGGATAGACCTCCTTCAAGGGTGGAGACTAGTCATGTAGTGTGAGTTATAATACCTTTATTTTCAAGTTCATTAATAATTTTTAATTTATAAAACTTTAAAAATTTTTGAAATTCTCGAATTTTGAAACTACCGTAATCCCGTCAATTTTTATTTTAGACTTCTGAAAATTATTGCATAAGATTCAGGAGACTGAGAGCTTTAAAATGAGTATGATCATGACTAGGTTCCAAGCATTTCGATTTTGGGCTCCGGGAGCTCATTTTGTGCTCCGCGAGCCCAAAGCGCAAAATCTCAGAACCTGGTCATGATTATACTTTTTTGAAAGTACTCAGCGAGCTGAATTCGAATATCGCATTTAAAATTACCGTAACCCTTTCCAGAACCGGTTCTCTGACCCGCCAGCTCAACGACGTTTCCGGGAAAAGTGTGGTCCGTGACTCGAAATCGGGTCAAACGATGGCAGCAAATAGATCTGGGAGTCAACCACCAGGAAAGGTTACGTATCAATATAAGTAAGTGGGATTACGGTAGTTTTGAGATAAAGGATGGTTTTCAGAGTAAATGCGTCGGAACGACGAGTCGAATACCGGTATCAGTCCGAAACGTTGTTATACGATTTCGAGCAGACCACGTGAGTTTTTATGATTGAAAAATACCAGAAAAATCCGAAAAAATGAGAAATTTGAAAAAAATCCAGAAATTTCAAAAATTCAAAAAATTCGAAAAATTCAAAATTTTCAAACTACAGTAATCCATTCATTTTTTGACCAAACCCAAAAATTTTACGATTTTTGAAATCAGAACGTTGAGAGCTTTCAAAAGAGTATAAACAAGCCTGGGTTCTGAAAACTTTGGTTTTTGGGCTCCGCGAGCACCAAATGTGCTCCGGGAGCCCAAAATCGAGATTCTCAGAACCTAGTCATGATTATACTCATTTCAAAGCTCTTAACGCCCTGAGCTCGAAAAAATAAGTTTCAGGGGCCAAAAATCAAAAATGACCAGGTTACGGTAGTTTCAAAAAAAATTTATGAAATTGAAATTTTTAAAATTTAAAATTTTCTTTATTTTTTTTCTGTAATAACCGTAATCCAAAATTCCAGAAAACGCGAACAACTCGAAACGTGGGAAAGTAAGAAACGGGTGCCTTCCTCGAATGGAACTGCCATAGTGACAATGGTCAGGAAAACGAAAAGTCTTCAGGAACAAGATGATATACTAGGTACGCTATTTCCAGAAAAAAAATATATAAAATTCTGGGACAATCTGGGTGAAAAAGGGTCTAAGAATGGGGTTTTAATGGTAAAAACTCCGGGGCTAAAAAAGGTATATTCTTCGAAAAACCCGGGAAAAACTGACCAAAACCTCATGTTTCTTTGTCTCTCTCTCTCTCTCTTAATCTATGTCATACTGTGTGCAACTACAATGATTTTCGTTGCTCGGTGAGCAAATAGGGGAAGAAATAGTATGGGAGGCCAGAGGAGACGCAGAGAAAAGAGATTGAGTACCTACCTCAGAGGGAAGGGATGTGTTATCTCTACTACTACTATGACTATGACTAGTTTTTTTCTGTTTTATACGCGTTTTTTCTTGTTTTTTTGATATTTACAAGAATTTGGAAATTTGAATATTTATTTTTTGGATTTTTTGAAATTTGATTTTGAGCTTATGAGACATGGTTCATTGAATTCAGCTCGTCGAGAGCTTTCAGAAAAGTATAATCATGACTAGGTTCTGAAAAATTCGATTTTGGGCTCCGTGAGCCCTGGGTGTGCTCCGTGAGCCCAAAAACCAAAGTTTTCAGAACCAAGTCATGATTATACTCATTTCAAAGCTCTCGACTCCCTGATTCTGAAACTCCAGGTCTCGAATCCCAATTTTGAATTTCTTGCTCATAGCAACCTACTTTCCGAATTTCCAATACTGACATTTTTTAAATATTTTTTTTTCTGATGTTTTTTCTGATACAAACTTCACTCATACATTTTATGTACTTTTGTCGTGTCCATTTTGTTCCTTCGACACCGTTTTTTGTGTTGTTTTTGTCCACTTCCCCTTGTCAATTTGTGTACCTAGTGAGTGCTAATCAGTTCAACACATAAAGACACACCACTGATTACCTTGTCATTTCTGTTTCCTTATTCGGTCATTTTATCCTTCCACTAACATTTTTTAACCCATTTTTATTTTTAAATTGCTGGAAAAATCAAGAACTTTTTTCTGGGAATTCTCAAAAATTTTCTGGAAATTCCCAAAAAAATTTTTTTTTAGCTTTTGAAAAAAAATTATTCAAACTACCGTAATCTTTTCAATTTTGGTCCAAAACCCATGAAACCTAGTTTTTCGGATTCAGAAAGACGAGAGCTTTCAAAAAAGTATAATCATGACTAGGTTCTGAAAAATTGGATTTTGGGCTCCGTGAGCCCCGGGTGTGCTCCGCGAGCTCAAAAATCAAAGTTGTCAGAATACAGTCATGATTATACTCATTTTAAAGCTCTTGTCACGCTGAGTTCAACTAGCTAAATTTCATAGGTCCTGGACAGGAATTGAAAAAATTACTGTAGTTTTGAAAAATTGAAATTTCAAAAATTTTCGAAAATTTCTCTTTTTTTTTTCAAAATCGTTTTGAAGCCTATTTCATTCATTTTTTGGTTCTTTTTCAGCAAAAAAACGTCCAGAAAAGTCATCCAAAAAACCCGGAAACCCCAATAACCATTGATCAAATAAGCCTCCTCTCATTTTCCTCCAAATGCAAAAAAATCAATTTGTATTGTGTATGTATGTACATGTGTGTATGTATGTATACATATAAATTTTAATTGATAAGAGAAGAAGTGTCGTCACTAGAGGGTGTATAAACACATTTTTAGAGTTTTTGGAGAGGAATTGTTGGAGGAAAAGGGGGGAGGAGGAGGCCAAAATGTGTGAAATTGAAAGGGGAGGCACACCCCATAACCTCTCTCGGCAACCAAATTTCCTTTTTTTCGCTTTTTGGAATGGGTTTTGGGGGTTTTTGGGAGTTTTTTCTGAGTTTGAATACAGTTTTTATTCGTAGTTTCGAAATTCTGATTTTTACAGTGTGTGTGTTTATTTTTTTAAGTTAGCAGATGAAACCTATATACTCGAAATCAGGAAGACAAGAGGTTTGAAATGAGTATAAACAAGCCTAGGTTCCAAAAATTTTGATTTTTGGGCTCTCGGAGCACTTTTGGAGCTCACGGAGCCCAAATTCGAATTTTTCAGAACCTAGTCATGATTATACTCATTTGAAAGCTCTTGACGAGGTAAATTCAACTAGCTAAATTTTATGAGACTCTGATAAAAATTATCCGGGTATCCGGTTTTTCTCGAAATTATCCGGTTTTCAGAATTTTTTTTTCTACAAAAAATTTTTTTCTAATTTTCCCCCTTTTTGATACGATTATCATTCAATGTCATCCTTTTTTTGAGAAAACTGACATTTCTAGTTTCAATTTCCTCTCAATGTTTAATACTCTTAAAACATTTCTCTTTCCTCTAGAAACTGGACCACCCAAGAAGAAAAATCGGGGGACGCAGGTGGTCCTTTTCGAAGTGAAATTTTTCGGAAAACTTGTTTTTCAAGTTTAGTCTAGTTTAAAAAATTTTTCTAGTCAAAAACAAAGTTCCCTTCGAAAAAAAAGTATTGAAAACGTTTTTGAAAATTTCAAAAATTGGAATTTTTTCTGGATATTCTTAAGAAAACTACAGTAATTCGTTCCTTTTTGGATTTGAAGTCAAAAAGAATACGGTATTCAAATTCAAGGGAGCAAGAGCTTTAAAATGAGTATAATCATGACTAGGTTCTGAAAATTCCAATTTCGGGCTCCCGGAGCATGTTTGGTGCTCGCGGAGCCCAAAATTCAAAATTATCGGAACCTAGTCATGATTATACTCTTTTGAAAGCTCTCGATGAGCTAAATTCAACTAGCCAGGTTTCATGGGTCTTAAGTGAGAAATAAAAGGATTACTGTAGTTTTAGGTTTTTCGAATTTTCGAAAAAATCAAAATTTCTCAAAAATTCTTGTTTTTTTCCGCAATCTGATAACCTCACCATTTCTAACTCATACCTCTCTCTCTCTCAGTTTCCAAGACTAACACTCAATCATGGATACTCCACGTCGTCGTCCAAACGACGACGTGTTCGTCGATTCGGATGACGAGGACTTTCGATCATCGACGTGGAATTTCATAGAGAACAACTCCTCATCGAGAGTCAGAAGATCCGAGAGTTATTTGAGTTCATTCAATCGACCGACGTACGGTGGAAGAGGCACTGCGAATGGAGTGGAGACGAGATCCTCGTTTAGGGAGATACCCAGCACGTATGTCTTTTAACATGGAAAGTGCGCTCTATTGATAATTTTAGACGTTTTTTGTTTATTCATGGCCTAAAACTAAGCGAAAAAAACATTCTTTCTTTTGAAAAAAAAAATTTGAAAAATTCCAAAAATTTCGATTTTTCGATTTTAAAAAACTACCGTAACCCGGTCATTTTTATGCCAAAATCTATGAAACGTGGTTTTTTGAATTCAGCTCACCGAGAGCTTTGAAATGAGTATAATCATGACTAGGTTCCAAAAACTTTAGATTTTGGGCTCGCCGAGCTCCAAATGTGCTCGCGGAGCCCAAAAACCAAAGTTAGCAAAACCTAGTTATGATTATACTTATTTCAAAGCTCTCGGCAAGCTGAGTTCAAAAATCTCAATTTCCTTGGTCTCTGCTCAAAAATAACCGGGTTACTGTACTAGTCCAATAGAGCGCACTTGCATCACTAACACGTTTTGAGCTATAACTCTATCCTTTGTCCTTTTTTGTGTTCTATGTTATCCCGGGACTTCCGATGCCTTTTCTCTTATTGAATGTCTCTCTAGACCTGTAAGTGCCACCCGAACTGCCTCCACCTACCAGTTTCACTACGTGACACGACGAGTGAGCAGCACCGGAGAACGTCGAACTACTGTAGAACTCGAGAGATCATCTAAAGACTTACCAGAGCAACAACAGCAACAAGAACGAGTTGTGCAGGTAATTTCCAGGATCTTAGAACTACAGTAATCCTTCTGATAACTACAGTAATCCAGTCAGTTCTGATCTCAGAGGGATGGGACCTAGATATTCGGGTTTAGCTCGTTGAGAGGGTTCAGAAAAGTATAATCATGCCTAGGTTCTGAAGAATTTGGGTTTTGGGCTCGCGGAGCACAAGAGGGGCTCACGGAGCTCAAAATCCAAAATTGTCAGAACCTAGTCATGATTATACTCTTTCGAAAGCTCTCAACGAGCTGAGTTCAACTAGCTAAGTTTCAGGAAGTTAGGGGCAAATCTGACTGGATTACTGTAGGTTTTCAGGATTTTTCGGTACCCCGCAAACCTATCGAAAACTCCGAAAATTCCAAAATTCAGCGAGAAATTCCTGTCCAAATGGTAGGAAATGGCCATCATCATTCGGCCACTTCCTACTCTCGATACTCGATGGCGAACGATGTGATTCAACGATACAGTAGTCAGTCGTCGTCCAGTATCTCGCCTCATCAACGACTATCATCGTATTCGTTGCACAGTATAGTTGGTAAGAGAGGGGGCGAGAAAAGAAGAGGTTTTGGTCAGAAAAAGGGGGTGGTAAAATATGGGGAAAAGGGTGGTAAAATGTGGGAAAAATAAGGAAAAAGCAGTTTTTCTTTGGGTTTTTGGGTAGATTTCCAGAAAGACTTCATGCGCTTTTGAAATTGAATTACTGTACCTGTTTCATTTCTTTGTTGGACTGTTACATTTATTTTTCTAAACTTGGAAAAAAAATTTTCGTAAAAAATCCAAAAAAAATTTTTTTAACCAAATTTTTTCTTCTACAGTAATCCCTTCAATTTCCATCTAAGACCCATGAAACCTGGCTAGTTGAATTCAGCTCGTCGATAGCTTTCAAAAGAGTATAATCATGACTAGGTTCCGATCATTTTGGTTTTCGGGCTCTCGGAGCACATCCAGGGCTCCGTGAGCCAAAACTCGATTTCTCCAAACCTAGTCATGATTATACTCATTTGAAAGCTCTCGCCGAGCTGAATTCATCTAGCTAGGTTTCATCCAGTTTCCCTCTTGGATTACTGTAGCCACTGTTTCAACTTCCCCCTTCAAAAAATGCAAAAAAATACACTTTTCCATCGTATTTCATTCTTCAAACATGCTTCTTCTTCTTCCAAGTTTCTTTTCTCCTCCAAAGTTGCTTCCTAGTCAGCCCTCCGCCTGTGGCACCCCTAATCCGTATGGTACACACAGTCACCCAGAGGAAATAGTGTGGGAGAGGGCGAGAGATACCGAAAAGCGGGAGGATGACTTCTGGCACACACACATTTCTTCGAATTCTCATTCTTCGAATTGCTCACTTGCTGTTTTACACACGTTTTTTTTCTTGGAGAGATGCAATGGCGCTCCAGTGAGGACTTTTGACCTACATGGGTTTTGAGCGGGGATATCTCGGTTTTTAGAGGAGATATCAGAAAAGTGTGAACTATGAAAACATAGAGCTTAGCAAGGGCTATATTTTGTTAGTTGGCAATTTTTCTGTATCTTTAAAACTAATCGAGAAAACAAATTTTGAAAAATTGAAAAAAAATTTTTTTTTGGTAAACTTTCGAAAAAAACTGTTTTTTCAAGCTACCGTATTTAATTTTGGAGAAGAGCTATTAAAAATATGTTAACTACAAAAATGTAGCTCTTATCAAGCTAAACATTTTATTAGTAAACAACTTTTTTATATCTCTTACCTCCAGCGAGTTATAAGCTTTCAAACTATACCTAATTTAAATCGCGTCTCCCACTTTCAAGCGCTTATATCTCAATTTCCCAAGAAGCTATTAAAAAAGTCTCAACTAATAAAATATAGCCCTTAACAAGCTCAACATTTTATCAGTTAACGATTTTTCCCTATCTCTACCGTAACCCGAGATACACCGTCTAGAAAAAGTCTTATCTCGAAATACCGCACCGGTCCAAAAAGTTTCCAAAGCTGCAAACGCGCTATAATGACAAAATAGGATTTCTCAAATTGAACTGATCACATATTCATCATAAATTATTCAAATTCTCCCGAAGTTTTCCGGCCGCCCGCCGGTAAACGGATTATCGCCTTCTATGCGGAGAAAGACGACAGGCTTGACCTTCTCTCTCTCTCTCTCTCTCTCTCTCTCTCTCTCTCTCTCTCTCTCTCTCTCTCTTTCTCTCTCTCTCTCTCTCTTTCTCTCTCCGCGTCATACACGGGTATGTGTTTATACTACTATTCGAAGAGATTTGTGATTATTTATTTATACTGTCCTTCTTCTCTTTTGACTTGTTGTTCGCACCTTTTTGGGGGTGCAAAGGTGTCATTTTGTCCGACAAACGTGATGGTTTGTCGGCAATTTGATTTTAAAAGTACGCAAAAATGATGTTTAAATCAGCTAGATTTGCAATTTTTTTTTCTTCAAAAATTTTGGTTTTTTTGGAAATTACGAAAAAATGTTTTTTTTAAATATTTTATTATTCAAATGGAGATAATTTTTGATTCTGAACACTTTTTTCTCTTGGAACAACCCTCGAAAATTGCTCTAAATACTTCAAATGAGAGCTTTTTTGTTATATTTTTGAGTTCAACGAAGGACACTAACACCGCCACGTTAAAATGCAAATTTCTTTTTTTTTTCGTGAAAACGTTTTTTAAAAAAGCTAGAAAACGAAAACAAACAAAGAATTTTGAAAAATGAGTCATAATTTAGAAAAAAATTGTCTCTATCTCTAAATATCTCTTTTTTATTTTCGACCACCAGCAATAGTTTAATGACACAACAACTGACATCCAGAGAAGAGAACATTTCTCTCTTTTTTGTTTCAACATTTTTGCAAAAATTTTGAGTTTTTCCCATGAAAAATCGGTTTGAAATTGCAATAAAATTCTCTGAAAGCAATTATTCTATTTAAAAGGACTACTGTAGTTTTCTGCGAAACGTGTTTTTCCCGCAAACACCGTCACGTCAAAGTACACAGTTTCCACGTTTTCCACAATTTTTATTGTTTTTCAAAAAGTTTTCCGCGATTTTTGTGGATTTTTTCTTGTTTTTTTCTATTAAATTGTTTTTAAAAAATAGCTGAAAACTAAATTTTAACCAAAAAATGTCGAAATTCAAAATTTCCGCTATTTTTTAAAACCAAAAAAGTGAATCATTGAAAAAGGCTTCGAGATGAATTCGCATGTGTTTTCGTTGCGAAATCGTCATAAAAATAGAGAAAATTGAACGTATTTTGAGAAAAAAGCTTAGTTTTCTTGGTTTTTTCGCGAAATTTCGAAAAAAAATTTTTTATTGAAAAAAATTATTTTTACATAGAAATAAGCTGAAACTGAGCAATATTTGCGCATTTTCAGAGCGAATGAAGCTATTTAAAAGCCGCAAGAATTAATTTTTTCAACAAAAAATTTGCATTTTCAAAAATCTTTTCTTCAAAAAAAATATTTTTCCTCGCTTTTCCTCTCAAAAAATCATTCAAATATCATAAAAATTCTTTCCGGACTTCCTTCCTTTCTTCCTTCCCCAAAAACTCCGCATTCATTCCATCGCGCACCTTCCTCCCATCCATCCGATCGTGTTCATTTCATTCTTCTCTGTGTCTGCGTCTCTACAGCTTCTTCCTATCTCTCTCTCTCTCTCTCTTACCCTCAACAGCAACAGCCGTTCAACGTACCAAGGGGGGCCAGACGACTGTGTCGGCTGGTCAGGTCATTTCTCTCTCTCTCTTGCGCAATGAGAGAGATTTTGAAATTTCAACTTTTTCCGCCTTTTTTCTTTTTTATGTCTAAATCTCTTAGTTTTTTAATTATATCTAGCCGTTTTCAGAGAAAATTTGAAGCGATTTTAAGCTTAAAGTCCCCCAAAAAACTGTTTTTTGCACAAAAAAGTCAAAAAATAAGCAGAAAAAGCTAGTTTTTAGGGGTTTCCCTATACATTCTATGTTTTTCTTAAGATTTTAGGATTCTTTGTCTTGTTTCCACCACAGAAAACTAAAATTTTTGCTCTAAAAATGCCGAAAATCCCAAAAAAAATTCGAAATTTCAAAAAAAATTTTTTTTAACCATAGAAAACTGCGGAAAAATGCTATTTTCTAGTGGTTTTTTGCTATTTTTCCAAAAAAAAACCGGAAACTTTGCTTTTTCTTATGCGAAAAAAGGTTTTTTCCAGTCATTTTCTCGCAATTCGGCTTATAAACTACCGAAAATCCACTTTTCTATCTTGAATTTGCTATTTTTCGCGTTTTTCTCTATAAAAACCTTCTAAAAATATGATTTTTAGATATTTTTCATCCTATTAGGTTGTTCAATAATTTTCCGAAAATTTTTGCCTATTTTTTCGAGATGATTTTCTCGTGTTAATAGCATGTGATTTATTTGATTGTGTGCTATAAAGCATTGACAGTCCTCCCCTAATACTCCAGCAATTTGGCGACTCTATTCCTCGAACAGCTCGAGTACTGGAACGCAAAGTCTCCATGTACCCAATTTTTGGGGTATGTTTTGGATTGAAGTTCTAGCCATAAAAAAGTTGCTGGTGGGTTTCAAAAATTAATAAATAGAATTAGCATATCTCTAAATGTATTAAAAATTTAAAAAGTAGCCCTGTCGATTGACAACAGTTTGGAATTGGCTACTCAATGAAGATAAAATTTTCCATTTTGGGATGAAAGCGAATTCTCATTGCGTATCCGCCAATTCAGAAGATTTTTATTTTTCATTAATGTCATTCGAAAGTATAGGCAATGGTGGTTACTCACACTGAATGTTTAAATTCTCCTGCTATTCCACTACTCACAAGAGAGCTTCATATATTGCACATCGATTTTGACTTAAAATTCAAGTTTGGAGACGTTTTTCGCCAGTTTACTCTGATGAATTTGTGAGAAATTTTGAACCATGGTTGAGGTATTGTACTTCCTTTCTATCAACAACAAAAGATCATCAGGTTATTGTTTCACTTTTGAGAAAACACAAGGGAAAGATTCTCATATCAATTCATCAGAATCCTTGAAATGGTATATCAGGAAACAATCTAGTATTCTTACATTTAGAAGAGGCTTTCAGTTGTTTTGATTTGCTAGATAGGTAACCCTTATCTGTGTTAATAATTCACGAGCAGTTAGAAATGGCTCCGTTTCTCAACAGAGCCGCACCAAACATAAATCCCTCGCATACAACATTCCTGGTCTCGCGAAGTCAGCTCTTCGAAATCGGTTCAGCTGAATCTAGTTTTAGTTTTATCAACACGCTGGGTGTGTTCTTCACAAATATCAATGATTTCCTCTCGAATGTCAAAACTTTTTCGGGTTGAAAACGTTGAAACAAAAATGGATAGCTCATTTCCTAGTAAGGAGTCTTTGCGACAGGGGGCGTTTCTTCGAGGCTAGAAAAGGAATTTATAAGAGCTATGAGGCACCAATAGTGCATTTGAAGAGCGTTCAGACAAGCACAAAAAGGAATTAAAAACTAAGTCCATCGCCGAGAAATCGGCCACCAAACACAAGCATTCGAAATTTTCGGAAAATTATTGATCAGCCTAATATTTCCCTCTTTTTTCTCTCTCTGCGTCTCCTCTTCTTTCTCACTCTATGTCTTCATTTTAGTGATAAATACCATCCAAAAGAGAGTGAATCCGAATATTATATTCCCCCCAAAATAATATATATATATGGCACCGAAATGGTAGGCGAGAGGTATCGTAGTCAGCAACAGCAGCAGCAGGATCCATCGGATGCTTTCGAAAGAGAAGTGTTGGACCATTATGAATTGAATAGGGAAAAATATAATGGTAAGGATTGGGGGGGGGGGGGACTTTTTGGGAGTTTTGGGCTTGAAAACCGCATTTTTAGCGCTATAAACTGCATTTTTGGGTATAAATTGATGGTTTTAGCATGAAAAATAGGGTTTTTCACCATAGAAACTAGCGTTTTCTATGTTTTCCCATTGTTCCTATTGATTCCTGAACACTTGGCGCGATGCCAAGTCTTTTGATCGCCTATCAATCACTAATCCATCAACCGATAAGGATTTCAAGGTCTTTTGACACTGATTTCGATCTTCAGTAGTTGAAATTAGGGGATCTATCAGCTCATACAGTATCCGAATCTGCTAATCGACCCATCCTCAAGGTCTCCTCTCGATTAAGGCAACAGAAGATTCGAATCAGTCGAAAAACCGTTGCAATTTCGTTTTTTTTTCCTCGTCTCTCGGTCTCCGCAACTACTTTAGCAGCGGGGCGATTTCAATCTAAAGGGGGGGGGGGGTTTGGTATCTATCGGCTAGGAGGGTCAAGTTGACAAATATGACAAAACCAACACAAATATATATTATATGGGGGAGGGAAACGGTCAGGTTTCGGTGACCCTTTCGGTTGAGAAGGAGGCAAGACATAAAAAGATTCTGTGAGGAAAGGAGCTATGGGAGCTAGGGAATTGGCTTCAGAATACTGTAATTCGGCTTTAGAGACTTGTATTTTGCACCAAAATCGCAAAAATCTGCTCCAGAATTGGAATTCGCAGCCAAATCCTCAGAATCTAACTTCGGGACCCAGTTAATTAGCTTTTGAAACCACCAAAACTCGATAATCTAGCTTCAGAATCCACTTTTCGCTTACAAAAACTAGGATAACGGCTCCAAAATCCAGTTATTCAGCTTCAGAATTGAGTAATTAGCTCCGAGAAGCTCTCAATCAAACCAGATTAGCCCCATCTATCTCATTTTTTTCTCACAATTCATCCTGACCCAATTTCCTCCTCCTTTCCTCTCTTTCATTTAAGTATGCCGAAACGAGGCATACACGCGCTTCATTAACGATGGGGGGCGATTTAGACACTTTTTGTGCGTGTTTCCGAAGATAATTGGGGAGGAGGAGAAAGGAGGATTAGTAGCACTCTGAAGGAGTGTTGCGGATTCGAGGGATTGTTTTCCCTTCTTCTGGGTAGAACTGTCAAGTAGATTATTCTCGACGCGCAGGTGAATTCTGATTTGATAGGGGAACACTTGACGAGGTCTCCACACTAATCTCCTGAATTATCGCCCCGCACACACACACGTCTCTCTCTCTCTCTCTCTCTCTCTCTCTCTCTCTCTCTCTTTTCATCAGAAGAGAAAACCTGTGAAAAGTTGCGAAAAAGGTTGGACAGTAAGCTTTTGCGACGCTTGTTGAACAAACACAGAGAAAAGGAGAGAGCATGCTCATACACAAACAAGGACAACAATCAGAAATTGTGTTTGTATGTGTTGAAAAAAGGTGTTTGTTAGGGGACTGAGATGGAAATATGAGACATTTTTGGTTGGCGTCTGGACAGGCTTTTTGAGTTTTTAGAAGGAATGGTCAAGACTAGACCAAGAGGGGGTTGGAAGGAGATAGAAAGGGGTCTTTTTTAATTGGAAGGAGATAAAGGAGCTTCTGGAGTGGAGAAGATAGCTGATTAGAAGCTGGTTAGGGACTCACCTTTAGAACAGAGTTGATTGAGCATTGGGATTTCGAGAAATGAATTTTTCCGAGAAGCTTTCCGAATATCGTTATCTAAACCGTGACCTTTCAAATTCTCGTGAAAATCTCCTTTATTGGGTTTTCACGGAAAAATAGAATTTTGCAAGGTCACGGGATAGATAACGATCTTCGGAAGGCTTCACTCTAAATTTGTTCTCAAAAAAATTCATTTCTCGAAGTTTCGGAGTCGGAGGATGGTTGAAACTTTGAAGTGAGTTGAGGGATATTAGAAGGGGAACGTGGGGTTTAGGAAGGGAGGAGCAGGGTTTGGAGTTTGGGTTCTGCTTAAAAAGTTAGTTGCGTAAATGAGATTTGAAAAGGAAAATGAAGAAAAATGGGATTAGAATTATAAAAATGTCGGGAAAATGTGTTTTCAACCCCTCAAAAATGCCATTTTCTTCCAGACGAGCGTGACAATGTGCAGAAGAAGACGTTCACAAAATGGGTTAATAAGCACTTATCAAAGGTGAGTCTTTTCTTTTTTTTGGAAACTTGGTCTGGAACAGCATGGGCTATAACTTGCTTCAAAATGTTTCGGTTATTAAGGAGTGCATAGATATCGGCGATTTCAAAATGATCATTCTTTTCATGTCACTAAAAAGCACTGGGAAAAAGTCACGGGCCAAGAAGGAGACGGGCCGTGACGCTTTTTGGACTCTACCTTTTTTCTCACGGTTCAAAATGAAATAATTTCGTACAACATGCCGAGATCTATCTTTTCTATCATTTAATTGTCAAAAATGATGAGTCTGAAGAAAGTTATGGTCCGGCCCGTTTTTTTTTTAATTTTATTTATTCACAAATCCACAGAAATTAAAAAAATACAAAAAAAAACAAAGTTTTCAACTACGGAAAAAACTATTTTCTGAAAAAAAGAACAGTTCAACATGTTCTGTGTTTTTCCATGGATTCTTCTCTTTTTCAATTCGAAACATCATCTTCCGTCCTCCTTTTTTCTATAGAAAAAAGTTTATTTACACACAAAAAGTACTACATTGTTTCATATAACTAAATAACTTGAAATTAAGTAATCCTCAATGCAAACACTCGTTTTCCCGATATTGAAGGAAGCCCTATAGTTTTGAAACGAAAAAGAAAGAAGGGGGACTTTGAAACGTCAATTTTCGAAAATTACAGAAACATTGTGAAAAAATAAGTGATTTTGATAAAAATTTAATCAAAATAGACGTTTTTGAGCCATTTTTCATGATTTTGACAGAAGAATAGGATGAAAAAATTCAATTTTGATGAAAAATATTCAAATTCTTAATTTCCAGACGGGTCTCAAAGTCGACGACTTATTTGTCGATCTTCGTGATGGATATGCACTGATTGCACTGTTGGAAGCACTCACCGGCGAACGAATTGTTAGTTTTCTTTGCTGTTTTCCTACAAAAAAGTGATTTTTTCAGCAAAAAGAGAACGGCTACACTCGATTTCACCGTATTCAAAATGTGCAATATTGTCTGGACTTTTTGAAAAAGAAAAATGTGAGTTTTTTGAGTTTTTTCAAATCAAATGGATCTCAGAAATCAAAAAACGATAGAAAATGAGCGATTTTTGATAGGAAACGCCTTGAAAATCTAATTTTTACCCAGAAAAATACTGTTAAAAAATACAGTTTTTAAAGAAAAATTGCATTTTCCAACTGAAATCTAACAAGAATTGCAATAAAAATACAGTAATCCTGGTTGTTTTCAGATCAAATTGGTGAACATTCGACCGGAAGACATTGTCGAAGGAAACGGAAAACTGACACTCGGCCTCATCTGGACGATCATCCTCAATTTCCAGGTCTCCGTGATTCGACAGCGTCTTCTAATGGAGTCGCAACACGAGCAAATGAGTGCACACACCTCCTCCTCACAGGTCTTTTATCAGTTTATTAACAGACAGCTTAACATGGTTCTTTTTGGTTTAGAAAACGGGGTTATTGGGGTTATTTTTCTATATTTTTAACCCCAAAACCCCGTCTAGAAAAGGTAAGAAAGCTCAGAAAACTCTCTAACACGCTGATTCAATTCCCGAAGCTTTATCTATAAGTTATCCCCTTTCTGTGTGAAGTGCCGCTTTATTTTACACTGAAATCGCTGAAAAACTTGGTTTTTACTAGGAAAGTGGGGATTTTGAGGGAAGAATGAAGGATTTTAGCGTAGAAATAGGGGTTTTGGCCTTGAAAATGAGGTTTAGGCGTGAAAAATAGGAGTTTTTACTTATTTTTAACTGAGAAATTGGACTTTTTTTAAATCATCAGCGGATCCTCTAGGTTCTCTTGGGTTCTGATTCTGCATGGAATTCCGATTCCTGTTGAGAAAACGCTGATTATCCAGCTTTTCCAGCCCTTTCCTCTACTTTTTGACTCCTTTTCCTCCCCTTCCTCCCCGGAATCATTTAATGACCACAAACCGATCGTAATGGGTTTCCGCACCTTTTTTTTTATCATTTTACAACTACTAGTACAGAGAAAGGAACCCCTTTCTTCCCTTTTTTTCTGCCAAAAGAGAAACAAAGTAAGTCTTGATCAGATCAGAAAGACCACACCCTCCTGGAAAATGACGGTTTCATAATTTTGACCCCTCTTCTCTTCCCCGTTCGAAATAATTTTTTCCTCGTCATTAAGGTGTGGTTATTTCTGAAATTTCGAGTCTGGATGAGACCTTTCTTCTTCTAAACATCACAACTTCGAGAATTGAAGGAGAGGAATTTTTGGGTGTGGCCATCAACGTCTTCTTCGCCTTCGCTTCTTTTGGCATGGAGGAGGGGAAGAAGAAGAAGAGAAAGAGTGATTTCTAATCACTAGAAATGGGTTCAATTGAAAAAGTCATTTCCGGAGAGAAAGAGAGAGGAGATCAGAGATCAGGAGGACTCTTGAAGGGGAGGAGGATTCCTGGATTCCTGGTTCTAAAGGATAGGATCCTCTTCTCATCGGCATCAGAAGCCCTAGCTGACTGAAACTAATCTTCCATTCTCCAACTTCCGGTTCCAGTTAGAAGGCGTCGCTCTCCTGTCTCCAGATGAGATTCCTACGAAATGATGATGTCAGCTATAATTGCAGTCGAAAAAAATGGCGTCTTCCTTTTTCTTCTTGTTGCAAAAAGGAAGGCGACGAACACATTTAGAAAGAGAGTAAACAAGATGTTCCAGCTGCCAACCTCCTCCCCTCTCTTCCTCTTTCTGAACCGTAGAATCAGTCCTGAATAGTAGCGGGTTGGACACGGATGCTTGGCTATCTCCCCCATAATTGGAGGGTTTTCGAGATTACTCGCCACCCACACAACCAACCAATTTGGGGGTATTGTGGAAAACGATTTGGATGATTCGAATCTCTCTTTTCCCCATTTTCCCCTCCTGTATGAATCAATCAATTTGACAAGTTTCGATGTCCTCCTCCCCTCTCCTCCCCTTTTTCTGCTGCTTCTATTGTTATTTAGAGGTAAAGGGGAACTGATCACATGTGGAAGAGAGAGAGAGAGAGAGAGAGAAGGATGAGGGGGGGGGGGGGGTTCACGCCCTGAAAAACAGAAACGGAATGGGTGTGTCATCTCTTTTTCTGTTTCTCTCGCCTTGATCGTCGTTTATTTGAATTCAGAAGATGGGGAAATGAATGAATGAGACTTGATGGCATGCCCCCTCACCCGAAACCCGAGAAAACGGAAAATAAGGGTGGAAAATGGGTTCTGAATCGACTCCTGCACTTCAGAACTGGATTCCAGCTCCAAACCGAGCACCTGGAGAAGCTGAACGAGTTTTGGAAGCATCCAGAGACACTTTTTGTACTATTAGAAGTCGAAAAGTGGCGTCAGAGAGAGATCCCTCCTCTCACTTTCGAACTTATGTTCTTTGCAACATATAATCTACCCGTCCGACTTTCTGCCAAAACATTTTTTTGTTTCTTTTCTCGTCGTGTTCAAATTCCTCCTCCTCCTTCTCCCCTTCCATCTTCTTTGCCCCAAGAAGAAAGCAACCGAAGATGATGAAGCTAAAGTGCAAATAAGAAAGCGCATCCTCGAAAAAGAGCGTTTTTCTTTCTCTGTGGCAAGGAAAATAACTGCAAAAAGTATGGGATGAAATGGAACAATAAAAGTATATTATATGCATATAATAAAATGCACACTGTCATCTTCCCTCCGACCTCCCCCATCTACGGTCATATACGCACACACACACGGAAAAGATACGCAGAAGCATCACAAACACGCGGCACACACACGAAACGGACGGTTTTGTGTTGTTCTTCCTGTATGTAACTCTGTATAATTTATTCCTATTCATCTATAATCACCATTGTATTCTGAAATTCTGAAGATTCCCAAGAAAATCCGAGGATTTTGAGAAGAAAACGAAGGATTTGGAGCATTCAAAATGAATCTCTTATGGATCATTGAATATCTGGTCAACTGGGCTCAGGAATTGCTCTGCCACCTAATTGGTATCAGTTGCTCCGCCCCGTATTCTTTCTCTTCACAAGGCGCCACCACCAGAAGCGGAGGAGGCGATGAAATAGCATTAATCGCGGGAGAGACGGCCGCCGAGACGACTTATTACCGAGGCAGCAACAGAGGCAAGAGAAACGACGACCCCACCTACATAGAGAAAGGCACGCCCATCTCATGGAGTGAAGGCGGAGGAATAGGGGGCGAAGAAGGACTGTCTTCCTCTTTCTCAACTTCTGCGTCTTCTTCTTGTTCGAATCCGATTCGTTTTTTCTTTTTACCACAACAACAACACGCCCAACAGAGGGAGTTGTCATCTTCTTCTTTTTCGACATCTTCGTTACCGTTTTCAAGTTCTTTACCAACTTCATCATCATCTTTTAGTTCTTCCCACGCGTGCGATCATTGCGATTCGTACGTCTGGCATGCGACATCGAGTCTAGTCACAACATCGCTCTTACTATTCGGACTCGCCACAGCTCTAATCATGATGAAAGTGGTGAGAAGTTATTCAAAAAAGGCGGAACGAAAGTCTGAAAGCTCGAGATCTGCCGCCCAGCAACAAGGATCCGCACAACATCTCTCTTCGTCAAGTCAGCAACAACACGCAATTGGAGGAGGTGGTGGCGGAAATTCCAGCTATTACGAGGAATATTCGACAAGAAATGGAGGAGCTGGCGGCGGATTCGGAAACGGACACGCTGGAAACGGTCAAGTGATGCATCATGCAGACAACCGTCACTTGTCGAATGCCTATCAGGCTCATCACGGTGGATTCTCGGAGAGCTCAAGCTACGAGACCCGTGAACACTTTGAGCGAAAAGTTCAACGAGTCAAGAAGACGAGGGGAGAAAGAGAACGGTCCAGATCGATGAGGAGAGACGAGGTAAATGCCCTATTCTGAAGCTGAAAAGCTAAAATCCCTGATGATTCCCCTTTTCCCCGGAATCATCCACTGACCCCCGTCGTCCTTATCTCAAGATTGTTTATGACTTTCTTTCCGCAATTAGACCTCCCTTTCGATGATGTCTTTCTTCTTCTCTACGGGTGCATTTATATCTGTTCGATTCATCTCCGGTCACCCACTCTCTCTTCCTAATGAATTCATCAGTATAGTAGTATAGGGAGAGAGATAACCTTGCCAACGCCTTCTTCTTTTAGTAGAAGAAGAAGGGATTCTCTCTCGAGAATCAATACATTCTGCTTCCATTGAAGAAGAAGAGGGTTTATGAGATTGAACAATACTACGAAAGAGAGACAGGCGATACGCTTGATTCCACTTTTCTCGTTCAATTGAAGGGGATAGCTAGCCCCTCGGCCGATGTTGAAAGGAAGACGGAGGCCTCCTTCGGGAGGAACGGTTTTGACACATAAAAAATGATGTGAAGGAGAGAGAAAAGAGAGGTCTAGAGATGTAGAGAAATCCGTTTCCATGGATCCCCGGAATCCCTAGAATCATCTGGAAATGTAGAAGAACTGGTTTTCTTTGTTTGACCCTTTTCTCTTGGAAACGTGCCATCTTCTTTCCATTTTTGATTGATAATGTGATGGGAAGGGGAAGAGAGAACCAAGTTCTCTTTCGTATTTTCATAACGCCAACTATTTTTTTTTTCCTTCGTTAGTTTTTGGAAAAGAGAATTCTCTGTGAACCACACCCTTCCATCTCCTCTCTTTACCTGTTTTGTTTTCCACTTTTGTCTCTTCGCCTTCTTCGAGAAGAAGAAGAAGACGAGGCAAAGAAAGGAATTCAGAAATGGGAAAGAGATGATATTGATATGTGTGATGGGAAGGGAAGGGAGTGATAAACAAAGGTTTTTTGGGCGAGAATAGGGGAAAAGTAGGGGGATCTGGGGTTTGAGAAGGCCTTTTGAGCTACCTATGATATAAATGAGTTGATTCTGATCGGTTGGAGCAGCTCTGCGAGATTTGGATCATTCTGAATGGATTTTGGACCATTCTTGATGGATTTAGAATCTTTTTTTCATTTCAAACTGGACTAGACTGTAATCTACTCCAGAACCTTTTTCGGCTATTATTTTTTGCCCCAAATGAAAATTAAACGATCAAATTTCAATGCCATTTTCGATGACTAGTTCTCTCCCACACACAAATACATACAACCACACCTAGTTTTCACCTTCTCCAGTGGTTTTTTCCCTCTCTGAATACCTTTCCCTCCTCCTCATCGTTTTACCCGCATTTTGTTAGTTCCAAAGAGACGGAGGAGGAGGAGACACAAAAGAAACAGGGAGATTTTTTGTATGCACAGCAGATACATGCGCAGGTTTCTCTCGGCGAAATGAATCAGCAGGATAGAAAAGGGGAAAATATGAAAAATAGGGGGTTTTTTGAGCTTTTCTACCCAATTTTCTCTAACCAGGATAACATGAAGAACCGAATAGAGACATCCTCGATGGTTCTGGGCTTCAATGGATTTCTTTTCAGGTCTCCGAAGCGTTACATGGAAGCGATGCGACATCGGCGCGCGACGCACTGCTTCAATGGGCGCGAAAGGTGAGAAGAGAGCTAGAAGATCAATCCAGATTACTGTATCTCATTCCAGGTGACCGCCGGCTATCCTCGTGTGAATGTGAACAACTTCTCGAGCTCATGGCGTGACGGACTCGCCTTCAATGCGATTCTCCATCGATACCGGCCGAGTGCTATCGACTGGAATAAGGTATGGATCCTTTTCTTTTTTTGGGGAACTAGTTTCCACTCCCGCATCATTAAAGAGAAGCCGCCTTACAACCACTAATTCAGAAAGAACCAGAATTGTAGAATTCAAATCAGTAGATGCTTTTAGTGATTATGAAGGTGTAATAGTTGTTGTCTTCCCCTTCCCCTTCTTCCCCTTTGATTCTGAAGACCCTGAAGTCGAAGAAGACGCTGAAGAAGAAGAAGAAGGGGAAGATTTGTTGGTGATATAAACATGAATGATAAAATGATTAGTGTATGGAATGGGAGAAATAGTGTGGCATCTATAGGAGACGCGCCAGACATGCATACAGACTAACTGACTGACACATTTCGAATTTCCTGTTGATCACCATCCAATTTCGGCCGCCTTTTCTCTCTCTAAGATGCAATTTAGAAAGAGAGAGAGAGAGAGAGAGAGAGAAGACGCACTTTTGTATATACACGGACTGTGTTTGTTGCCCTCCTCCTCTCCTCCTCCCGGGGGGTTCGAAAGGGTGCGCCACCTCGATGGGTAAAAGAAGGAAAAGTGGACAGATTATTGAAAGGCGACCGCTTCTCAAGTGGACCTCTAATAGAGATTTAGAGCGCAAGGAACTGGAATTTTTAATTGGATCTTGGGAAATTTGAAAAAATGGAATTCCCAGAGGGATTTAGAGGGATTCTGGAGCAAAATCAACATTTTTCAGATCAGCGACGAATCGGTCTCGAACCGAGAACGTCTCGACAACGCGTTCGCCGCGGCGGAACGCGAATTCGGCGTCTCACGTCTTCTCGATGCCGAAGACGTTGACACAAACAACCCAGACGAGAAATCGATCATCACGTACGTCTCGTCGCTCTACAATGCTCTTCCACACCTGCCGGAGCTGAATAGAGTGAGTTTTTCTTTGCTTGAATCATCAAAATCTATGTGTCGTCTTCTAAATAACCCCCATTTGTCTATATGCCGTCTCTATATGTCCTAACCGTGTCTTTTAGCTACAAAAAGTACAAGAAGAATACATCGAAGAGGCGTACGAATGGAGAGAATGGGTCGTCCGAGCCACCCAACTCGTCGACGATCGCCTCCTCCAAGGCACCGCTTCGGAGCTCGTCTATGAGCTTCAACGATTCAGAGATGACGATATGCCGCCGAGAGAGGAGCAGAAGCGACGGCTCACTCTTGTATATGATCATCTGGAGAAAGTGCTCAGATCCACTGAGCTCTTTGCCATTCCACATGAGCTGAGTGCTCCGGAACTTCAGAGAGCATGGCAGGAGCTGTTGAATTCGATTGATCGGAGATTTGATGTTCTGGAAAGGCATCGGGTTCAGGAGGTAGTTCGTGTAGTTTGTATAGTCTGTCTAACCTTTGTCCTTGTGAATCACTAACTATTTTGCATGATTCTGCCCCTCTTCCCCTTTATCTTCCTCCTTCTCCCCATTCATCCACGTCTTCTTCCAGGGAAACGCCAACGACCTTATCAGTCGTCTGGAGCGTGGCATCGGAATCACCAACGAGAAGCTCGATTTGATTCTGAAAAGAATCGAAGAAGTCGAAGCTCGTGTCGACACTTCTCCACCGGCAGCCGTCGAGAGAACTGTCACCGAAATTATTGAAGATCTGAACGCTTTGGAGCAGCCGATCAACGGATTCTTTGAAGACGTCGAAGAGCTGAAGACGTTGCAACATCCAGAAGCCAACGATTTCTATCGTCGTGTCTATGGACTTCATCAAAGGAGAAACGCCTACCTGGATCGACTCACCAATCAGATTCTCGTTCGCCTTGGTGTCAGAACTGACACTCTTCACCGAGAGAATCAACAACGACTCGAAAACATGAGACAGACGTCGTTCAGTCGTGTCGAAGAGTGCATCGCATGGGTTCGTGTCCGAATGGAGAAACTCACTACAATGGAATTCCTCGAAGATCTGGAGACTCTGGAGAACATCTTCGAACAACACAAACTCGATAACCGAGATATTCAAGATTTCCGTCAGAATGTCGACGAATGCATTGCTCGTCAAGCAGAAGTCTCTGCTGAAGACACTTATGAGTACTGTGAACTGTTGAGAGTCTTGGAATCCGAATACCAACAGCTGAGAGATTTGTCAGCCGGAAGAATGCTTGATCTGGATTCCCTCATCGCTTTCGTCCGTGCAGCTCAACTCGAGCTCATCTGGGTTTCAGAGAGAGAACGCATCGAGGTGACCAGAAACTGGAGTGATATCAAACAACTGGATCTTCCGATGCTCACCAACTACTACAAGCAACTCCTTCACGAGATGGAGCTCCGCGAGAAGCAGTACAATGATGTGCACAACCAGGGAGCCGCCCTCCTCAACCAAGGACACCCAGCTGTTCGAGTCATTGAAATCTATCTGAAAACAATGCAAACTCAATGGGATTGGCTTCTCGCTCTCTCGAAATGCCTCGAAGAGCACCTTCGCGATGCTCTTAACCTCAAATCATTCATCGAGGAGGCTGCCGAGGCGGAGACGTGGATCGAAGAACAATCGGCTCGTCTCGAGAACAACTACAATCGAACCGACTTCTCGTTGGAGGAGGGAGAGAGATTCTTGAGAGAACTCGACGAGACTAAGGAGATTCTCAACAAGTATCATCAGGTTCTCATGGCGCTCACCGAGAGATGCGCAACGATCTCGCCGCTCTGGCAACGTGGAGAACGCATTCCTCATCCGATTACGGTGACGGCTCTCTGCGACTACGCCGATCAGAACATCACAATCAAGGCCGGCGACGACGTCGTCCTTCTCGACAACTCGGATCTCATCAAATGGACTGTCCGTGATCTGTCTGGAGTCGAAGGACAAGTTCCATCAGTCGTCTTCCGTATTCCACCACCAGATGCTCGTCTCACCGCATTCCTCAACCGTCTTCTTCAACAATTCGAAAAGCTCAAGAAGCTGTGGGAGAAGAAGCACCGAACCGTTCGATTCAACATGGTGCTGAACACGATGAGAACCATCCAAGGATGGGATCTCGACACGTTCAACTCGATCGATCCCGAACAACGTGACGCGATCATGAAGGCGTTGAACGACGATGTGAACAAGTTGCTCAGCGAACTCGATCCAAATGATCCGCTAGCTCTCCGTCTCCGTGAGGAACTCCGCAAGACCAACGAGCACTTCTGGAACCTTCTCAACGCTTCTCAAAAGCCACCAGAGCCAGATTGGGCGTCTCAATACGATCAGAAGATGGCCGAATTGCTCCGAAAACTGGAAGAAGCGTGGCGTCGTCTGAACGATGCCGTCGGAAAACCCGTATCCAGATCGCCGGAAGAACTCGAAAGAATCATCCACGAGCACAAGAGATTCGAGGACGCTCTTCAGGCTCTCGACGGAGACGTTGCCAATGTCAAAGAGCTGTTCCGTCAACTGCCGAACCCGACGCCGACTCAACGTGTGAATCATGATCGTCTGAATGGCCTCTGGGATGATTTGTGGGATTTGTCGAGGATGTACGTCGAGCGAATCAAGGTGAGTTCTTTGAATCTTATCAGGAAATCCTCTATTTTCATCTTCTTCCAGGTATTGGAGTCGGTTCTGAATGGCATGGTCGAAGTCGCTGACATCGTGAAGCAGCACGAGATAACGTTGAACTCATTCGACGATCTGCCGGCTGCGCTCGACAAACTGCGTGGACACCACTCGCAGTTGCTCGAGATTAATATGGTGCTCAAGGTACGGTAGATCTCTTTTCTCTCTCTCTCTCTCTCTCTCTCTCTCTCTCTTCCTCTCTGTCTATCTATCATCCCCATCTTTCAGCAACAACAAACCGTCATTGATCAACTCAACAGAAATGTGGCTCTTCTCCGCCAACACGTCGCCAGAACCCGAATCAACGAGGGACAGTAAGTTCTGCTAGATACAGTAATCCCCAAACCCCTTCTGTTTCAGCCATCCCGATGTCGATGCCATCGAAGACGAGGTTCAAAAGCTCAACGTCCGATGGGAGAACGTCAACTCCCAAATCGCCGAACGCCTTCTCGCCGTCGAACGTGCCCTCCAAATCCAAATGGTCTACCGTTCGGAATACGAGACAGAGATGAAGTGGCTCGACGATGTCGAAGAGACGATCAACCGTCTCCGCAAGCCAGATGAGCTCCGTCCAGAAGAATATCAACAACAACTGGATCAACTCATCGGAATGTACTCGCATCTCCAAGAGCACACTCAAGCGATTGAGAATGTTAACAAAGAGGGAGGAAGATTCATCCATGAGGCCAAGATCTTCGACGCGAAACTCGGACAATACTCGGATGCGATTGTTGGAGTACACGGACCAGATGTTCGTGGACTTTTCCGTCGATCGAAGCCACAGCCAAAGAACGGAGCACAGATTGTCACCGAGGAGCTAGAGGTAGGAGAGGAATAGTGGAAGAGATCTAAGAAATGAGTATTTGCAGCTCTTGAACCGTCGCTTTGCTCAACTCAGCTCGCTGATCCTGGAACGTCGCAACACGATGCAAGTGCTCATTCAGAACTGGAAGCGACAGAAGCAGGTTAGTCGATTTGATCTCCGATTCCTCCTTCTTTCTCATTCCTATTCCATCCTGAATCCATATCTACACTCACTGGGTGTCCATAGGCTGTTGGTGATAGGTGTACACACACATTTAGACGCTATGGGTATTATTAGTAAGGTGATAGTGTAGTCCATTGTCTCAGTAGTCTTTTAGATATTCTCATTTATCTCGAAATTCTGAAAAAATCGAATTCAGAGCACTATCCCCCCAATTCCCCCCGATTCCCTCTAACGTTTTTGGTTTTCTAGCACATTTTTAAGTTTTACCATTGCTCATAACAAATACCTCGCCTCGAATACGAGCTATTAATCAATTTCAGCAGCAGCAGCAGCTTTTTCAGTTATTATATGTGTGCTCACACACTCTCTCAACGCACACAAAAAACACGCTTTTTCTTTAGTTTTTTCATTTTTTAAAACCGAATTCAGCAGCCTTAAAAACCCCTAAAAACTCTGAAAACTCGTTGAAAAAAATCTAAAATGCACCATCAATTGTCCAAAAAAGAGAGACACTCGGAAGTGGTGTTTTAATATTAATACAGTAACCCACACGTGACCGTCATCATCATCATAATCAGAAAGACGAAGGAGCAACAGGTAAAGTGTGTTTTTCTATCCATTTTCAGCAATTACAGACGCAAGCCCCGCCCATCCCCTTCCCGTTTTACGTCTCTCATCCCTGTTTTTTTCATTTATGTGTGTACAAAGAGTGTGATTTTTAATATCTCTGAAACAACTGCCTCGTTCTTCTCATATATACCGTAATCCATAATTGAATTCTTAATCTATTTTTGCCGAAAATGCCCGTGTTTTATGTTCCCATTCCTTCTTTCTTCTCTGTGTATCTGTGATTTTTGAGTTTTGATAACCTGGCTTTTACCATGCTCACTGACTCACGCACTTTGCGCCGAGAAGGCTCTTCCCCTTCCGGAGCAGCTTTCTTTCTTTTCTGCTTGTGTCTGTCTGTTTGTCCGTTTGTCCTCTTTGACCCCGCCCCGCCCCCCTCTGACTTGTTGAAAATCTCACATGTTCTTTGAATTCGATTTTCTCTCTATATGTCTCTTTTTCTCTCTTTATCTAGAAGTTTCTTTTCAATTTTAACCCAGGCTCTCAATAGCCGGTGTTTTGTCTCTACAGTAACCCCATCTATGTGTTGTGTGTAGTGTGTAGTGAGTCTATATGTTTTGGTTTCGAGAGCTGTTTCTTTTGGTGGAGACTCCGATGGCCAATGGAAACCCCTCCATATTTTATTGACAGATTACCTGGCCATTGGAGCGCACTAACGGACACTTGAGAAGCTTCTGTGACTAATAGTGTGTGTTTCATTCTGACCCCACCCACTCTTTTTTGATTTCTCAATCTTTAATCCCCCCATCCAACCACCTGAACCAACACCAAGGTTCTCATTTTTATCATCTCCACAGGAAGAAGAGGATCGCCGTCGTGCGGAAGAAGAAGAGAAGCGACGAGCATTCGAGGCGGCTCGCCTCAAAGCGCTCGAAGACGCCGAACGTCTGCGCCGTGAGCGTGAAGACGCCGAAGCGCGTCGCCGTGCCAAAGACGACGCTGACCGAGCTCGTCGTCTGGCCGAAGAGGCCGAACGAGCACGTCGTGAGGCTGAAGAGGCCGAACGTCGTCGACGTGAAGAGGAGGAGAGACGACGTCGTGAGGCGGAAGAGAGGAAGAGAAGGCAGGATGAGGAGGATAGACGGCGAAGAGAGGAAGAGGAACGGCGGCGAAGAGAAGAGGAGGAGAGGAGAAAGGTAGGAGGATTTGATTGGTTTTTTTTTGAGTGCTGTGATCTTGCAGTGATTTTTTTTACCCTTTACTAACCAAACAACTCGTTTTTTTTGCTCTTTTTTCTATCCTTTGGGTATAATTGGAAGTTTTTCTTGGTAGATCGCATGGTTTTCAAGGGGAGGAGATTTCTCCTCCCTTTTCTCAATAGTGGTGTCGGTTTCTATCCCTTTTCGCTTCTTCTTATTCCAATTCCAATCCTTTTCTTTCCAGAAGCCTGACATTGACCTCAAGATCAACAAGCCCACAGTCAACATCGAGCCGGTCGTTACCTCGGCTGGAGATGAATGGGAAATTGTGGATCCGATCGGAGATCGTGCCAAAATCTCGGAAGTCGAAGACGAAACTCAAACCTTTGCCGAAGAGACTATCACCAACACTCAATTCTACGAGATGGAAGGCAATCTGAACAAGAAGACTGGAGAAGTGCTCACTTTCTTCGAGGCTATCCGACAAGGAAACCTCACAGCTGCCGGAGAATTCTTCGATGTTCCGTCCGCCTCAATCATGTCTTTGGAAGAGGCTGCCAAGTATGGACTCGTCGAGAAAGACCTCCCAACTGTCCTCAACTCCCTCTGGGGAATCCATCATCCGGAGACGAAGCAGCCAATCACTTTGGCTGAGGCTATCAGAATTGGACTCTACGATTCGAATATCCGTCAATTCAGAGATATCAAAACAGGCGAGATCCTCTCCCAATCCGAACTGATGTCTCAAAGAATTGCCAATCTGGAGACTGTGATGAAGTTGATCAAGGAGAAGATCATGAAACTCCCTCCAACTTCTCTCGGAAACGCCCTCGAAAAGGGAATGTTGAACCCAGTGACGGGAGTTTTCAAGGGAAAACACACCGACATGGAACTTCAACTCTGGGCAGCCATCTACCACGGATACCTTTCCATCGAGAACCCCGAGCACGTCACCATCGGAATCTCGCTCACCGACGCCATCGAAAACGGATTCATCAACGCGAACAACGCCGAGTTCGAAGATCGTAATTCGAACGACAAGTTCAACTTCCGTGAGGCTGTATCCAAGAGGAATGGACTCATCAACAATGACATTCTCGAAGTGGTCAACACCTCCGAGAACAAGAGAGTCTCTCTTGGATCCGCCCTCGTCAGAAATGTGATTGGAGTCAAGGATGGAAAGTACACTGATCTGGCCACCCGCCATTCGATGTCACTAAAAGAAGCCCACCAGGATGACCTCATCGGAAAAGCCTTGACTCTCGAAGAGGCCGCCCGTAAACAGATGGTCGACTCCACTGGACACTTTGTCGATCGTGGAATCAAGGGACAACGATACACTCTTCTAGAGGCCATCGTCGCCGGTCTTCTTGACGCCGAAGTTCGTCATATCGTTGATCCAGAAGAGAATGACGTCATCTCGATCTCTGAAGCTCTCGAAAGAGGACTCCTCCAACCAAGTGGAAAGATTGTTCTTGAGAAGCAAGAGAAGGAGTTCACGATCCCAGAAGCTGTTCGTGAAGGACTCCTCACCAAACGCGTCCGTCACTCGATCTTCAACATCCGCGGAATCCGTAACACGGAGACCAACCAACAACTCAGCTTCAATGAAGCCGTCGAAGCGGGAGTTATCATTCCAAACGCCGAGCGTGTCGTCAACCTCCAAACCCAAGAATCCTACCTCATCACCGACGATCGTGCCAAGAACCTCATCGAAGACGCCCTTCACGAGTTCCTCACCACTCCAGTCGGAATCAGAAACGATCGTGGAGCCTACGAGCTCAATCTGGTCCGCGCTGTCGCCAACGGAATCATTGATCCAGTGAAGGGAGTGTTCTTCAACAAGAACACGAAACACGAGCTCTCTACCCGTGAAGCCTACGAACATGGACTCGTCAATTTGCGTGGAGCTCTCAAGGTGTTCGGACTCCTCAACGTCCCACCAGCACTGATGAGCCCATCGAAGAAGGTTGACAGAAAGAAGAGAATCAGTCGTCCAGGACAAGGAGGACTCGAAGTCGGAGAGAACCACGTCAAGGTCACCATCGCTGAGGCCATGAAGCAGGGACTCATCGACTCGAGAACTCAACGATTCCGTCAAGGAAACATTAATCTATCGCTCGACGAGGCTCTTTCGCAAGGACTCATCGACCCTGCTAGCGAATGGATCATGCCGGATCGTAGCAAGGGAGTCGGACCAACCATCGAAGAGAAGACGACCGAGACGATGACCGAGACTGGACAACAACTCGCCCCGAAATACTTCCCAGACAAGAACATTGAAGAGTCGGTGACCACTGTCAAGAGAGTCAGAACCACCGAAACGACGGCTCTCGGAGGACCAGGAGGTGTCTCGGTCTACCGTTCGATCACCGGAGGAAAGGGAGCCATCGAGGTGCCATCCACCGGATACCACATCTACGAGGCTGAAAGAAAGGGATTGATTGATCTGACCAACGGAAAGATTTCGGCTCCAAATGTGGAACGTGTCTTGACGTTCGCCGAGGGAATCGAATTGGGAATCATTGATGCATCCACGATTCAAGTCTCCACTTCTGGAAGACACATCTCTGTGAAAGAGGCTCTCGAGAAGAAGATCATGGACACCGATGGATCCATCAACGGAAGAAACATCGAGAAGGCCATCGAGGCGAAGATCATCATCATCGATGCCGAGCCACTTGTCCCCTACAACAACCAGACCAAGAACATCATCCAAATCCCACCAGGAAATGGACCAATCATCAGTTTCCGTCAAGTTGGACAACCGATCATCGAAGAATCCACCCAATCCTGGGAATTCGACAGCCAACAAGGACTCCTGGTCGATAACTTGACTGGAGAGAAGCTCACCCTCGAAAGAGCCCTTGCCACCGGAAAACTCGCTCCAGAAGACATCTCCGTCAGAGATGGGCTCACCGGACGCGAGATGACATTCGAGGAGGCCGAGAAGTGGGGAATCATTGATTCTAAGAACCGCTACTTTGTTGACAAGGCTCAAAACAAGAGAATGAGCTACACGGAAGCCGCCCAACAACACTACATGTACCCGACTGGAGGAGTTCCGGAGAACGCTTCCGATGCCGTTCACACCACTGTCAAGGTTCAGACCCGTACCGCTGTCGCCAAGAAGGAAGCACTCTCATCTGGACTTCCACTCTCCGATGACACCCTCGGAAAGGCTTTGGCTCTCGGATGGTTTGATGGATCAGCTGGAACATTCACTCATCCGGATACCCAGAAGAAATTGACTCTGAAAGAGGCTATCATGAAGGGACTCTTCAATCCGTACGATACCACCATTGTGGATAAGAGATCCGGAAAAGAGTTGTCTCTCTTGGAGGCTATCCATGAAGGAATCGTCGATGACACAGCCGGAACTGTCAAGGACACCCAGACCGGAAAGGTTCACAACCTTCTCGAGGCTGGAAACTTGGGACTCTTGAAAGGAAAGAACTTTGGAGATACCCTCGATTCGAGCTTGTTTTCTGGAAGACTCGATCTCGGAACCGGAAGCTACACCCGACCATCTGGAGGTAGTAGCATGCCGATCCACGAGGCCATCAACAGAAACTATGTCGATCAGAGCTCGGTTTCCGTTCGTGACCCATCCACCGGACACCAGTACTCATACCAAGAAGCCGTCGAAAGAAGAATCGTCGATCCAGACAGAGGTCTCATCCATGGAGGAGGAAATGATTCCACCAGCTTCTCTCAAGCATTGACCACCGGACACCTCGTCTCTTCCGGATCCTCCGGAGGACGTCCAACATCGGGAAACCAACAACGTCTCGTTGAGCAACGTCTTCAACTCACCCCTTTTGCTCCGAGCAACGGTGGAGTCCGCAGTCGTGATGGACGTCACGAGCTCGTCGATTTGGGAGGAGGACAACAGGTTCAAGTGAAAGTTGTCCGTGGAGAAGGAGGAGTCGAGAAGGGAGAGTACACTGACCCGAAATCCGGAATGAAGTTCACCATTCAAATGCACGGAGATCCAGTAGTAACTGAGACGAAGACCAGTGTCAAGTCGACCTCCCAAGTTCACTCTGTTGAGCTCGAACCACACGCCGAGTTTGTCGGAATCGACAGAGTCCGTGACAAGAGAAACAACCGTGTCATGACTCTGGAAGAGGCTCGCAAGCTTGGACTCGCCAAGGTTGACAAGAAGGGAAAGCAGATGACCAGAACCTACCAGGTCTTCCGATCCAACATCCAAAACGCTGTGAACAACGGAGTCAAGGATTCGAACGACGAGAAGCTCTCTCTTGAAGATGCCATCAGAGCCGGAATCGTTGATATCCGCAGTTTGACATACCGTCATCCAAAGGATGGAGCCATCGATTTGACTCAGGCAGCCAATCGAGGACTCATCGACGTCACTCTCTCCGAGGTTCTTCCAAAGGGAATCATCCATCCAGGAACCGGAGAACGAATCGATATCAAGAGAGGAATCGACTTGAGAATCATCGACGCCAGAACCGGAGAGGTCAGAGATCCAAGAGGAAACGAGAGAATCACCTGGTTGGACATCCTTAAGCCAGTCTACCAGGCTATTGCCACCGATGGAGTCTTTGATCCAACCAAAGGACACCACGTACCAGTCACCTCTGCTCTCAACGATGGACTCATCAACGCTGGAACCGGACACTACAAGAACACGATCACCGGAGAAGACGTGCCACTCAACGAGGCTGTTGATCGAGGACTCATCGATAGATCCACCTATGAGACCATCACCAAGCCATTCTTCACCGACTACCGTTCCAACAGAAAGTTGAATCTCGTCGAAGCCGTCCGTGAACGACTCATCGACCCGAAGAATCGAACCATTCAACTCTCCCGTCAAAGCATCGTCCCAATCGCCAAAGCGGTTCAAGATGGAAGAATTCCATTGGAGATTGGAGAGAAGCTCCGACGAGTCGACAAGCTCAACTTCGCCGAGGCTCTCGGAAAAGGACTCATCGACTCCAAACAGAACGTGTTTACCGATCCAGACACCGGAAGACAGATGAGCATTGCTCAGGCCATCCAAGAAGGATTCATCGATACTGGAAGCGTCCAGGGAATCGAGGGAAACGACGAGAGCAATCTGTTCAACGTCCTCCAATCTTCTGATTTTGATGAGAACTCTGGAAGAATCTACGACAAGAAGTCCAGCCTCCATCTGACGTTCGCCGACGCCGTCCACCGTGGTGTCATCGATGGAGACTCGCTTCTTCATCTTCAAGCTTCTGGAGACCTCGTCACCCTTCGTGACGCCCTCCACCAGAACAAGATTGACTCGAACGGAAAGTTTGTTGATGGAGGATCTCGAATCAAGATCAGCGACGCTGTCAAATCCGGAAGACTCACCGTCATCTCCTCCCCATCGGAAGCCGTTCAAGCGGTGACTGAAGGTGTGAAGAGAAGAGATGCTGAGGGATACAAGTTCAAGATCACCGAATACGAAGATCAGCAACAACAGCAACGGCAATCGGTGCCAAAGTTCCGGGAAACTGTGACAGTCTCCAAACTGACTCCACAATACCAAGATCCTGGATTGTCGGTTAGAATGCGCCAGAGCACAACTTCCATCGGAGATCGTGCCAGCAAATTCATCGAAGACCCGTCCCAACTCGCCGAAATCCAACAAGACTTCCTCTCGAGCCTCGAGGCCGCTCAATTCGACACGGACGCCCGACTCATCGAGAATCCACACACCGGACAACGTGTATCGGTTCGTGAAGCCGCTGAAACCGGACTTCTCGACGTCCAAACCGGAGAGATTGTGAATCCGGACAACGGGCGACGATTCTCGATCCCCCGTGCCGTCCACATGAAGCTTCTTGGAGGAGACGCCGCGAAACGACTAATGGAACAGTTGAATGTCCCTGTCGAAGAGGTCGGATACGCCACCCAAACCATCACCACCTCCACCCATTCGGCTCCATCGCCAGTCTTCGCCACCGCCTCTGTCAGCAGCCATCAACAGCCATCTGGATCGTCGTCGACGACGACTCGCGAATTCACGAGAACCATTGATTGGCATGGACAGCCATCTGAGCTCCGAAACTCGAAGACGGATCCTCTTGCTCAATATACGACAGTCACCTCAAATGTGACCGATACGTCATCAGAAGATGTGCCGTCATGGGCTCGTAAGCATTAGCCCCTCCCCCATCTACCCAGCCCCGCCCCCTTTGTATACCTCTCTATTGAATCAAACACTGCCAGATTTCCCCTCCAACAAATTGTTTCATAATCTACATAATTCCCAGTGCCAAAACTCCCGTCTCTCTTCTACACTCCGCTTCTTTTTCAGTTTTTGTTGTGCTCATAGCTCCATTTTGGTCGTCTCCTCCCCCCAGAGGAACTGCCTGAAGTTCCAGGGTTTCTCCTCCCTTGAAGATGCTCATCGCGCGCCCCAATTCCATCTTTGTTGAACGTCTTCTTGGTGGGGATTCTCCCCAATTTCTTGTGGCTCTTCTGGAAGGTTCTGACCCATTTGAAGCCCCATTCGTCTCCCCTGTACTGCCATCCTGTAGAATTGTCTCCAGTCTTTTTTTCAATTGCTCTGCTCAAATCCCGCCCCTTTTATCGTCTCTTAATTGTGATGTATTATTCCATACCATTCTGTGATTATCCCATTTTTTCCCGATATATTGAATTCACTTCTTTTTTTGATTCTATACTTCAAAAGACAAATATTTTTTCAATAAATGAAAAAACAATTAGCATGCTGTCCTTCCGTTCTCCCATTGTTTTGTCCGGATGTCCGATTTCAGATTTTTCAGGAAAAAGAGAATTGATGGTGCATTTTCAGGGATTTTACAGAGAGTTTTCAGAGAGTTTTCAGAGGTTTTCAGGGCTTGAACTGAAAAAAAGATTGGCTAAAAATGGAAAAATCTATAAAAAAGAGCTGAAATCTAGTGTAAAATCCGAAGAAAATCGCATTTTTCCATCTGAAAATGGCCATTTTTGGGTGGAAAAGGCGGTTTTTAGGGATGAAAATGGTCTAGAAAGATCTGAAAATTCGAATAATGCGCGATTCTGCTCCTGTTTTCTAAAATTCTGAATAAAAAATTAAGTTTTCTCAATTTCTAGACAGGCTCCTCCTCCCTTTCTTCCTCCTTTCCTCCACAGATTCCTCTCTATTCCGGTCGCTTCCTTCTAAACAAATCGTTCAGGAGAATGTGACCCAAGTGATAACGTTCCGTGAAACGGAAGTCAACGACATGCTCGGCGATTTGACACGATTCCGACAAGAGATCTTCACCACTCATCTCACTTTCAATCCGAACACACAATCCGTTGATGCGGCCACCAAGAATGTGCAGGTACGGCGGATTATCCCCCCGGATCATCTGAGCAGGGCTATATGGGATATTAGATTCTGTCTAAAATATAATATTTCAGAAAGTGAAAGAATCGTTGGACACGTGGAGAGACAGAATCAAGGAGCGACTCGACGCGATTGATGAGTTGTGCAGGGAAGAAGGCGATTCGTTGACTCCGGAACAATATTCGGCACTTCGAGAGATGAGAAGACAACTTGCTGATGAATATGAGACGGTTCTGAGAACAGTGGAAGGAATTCATACGAGGTGAGCCCCTTTTGTCTCTAGAAGCTCCTCCTCTTTCCGGTCACTATCGATCAGAATCTCTCTAAAGGCCAGAAACCGTCTCTTCTCCTTCCCCATATGGAAATAAAAAATATGCAAATTTTTGCGTATCACCACACACACTTTCCCATTCCACTTTTCCCCCTTTTCCGGCCGATCTCTTCTTTTCTCCTTTCTGCATAACAGTTTCCCCTTTCCTCCTTCTTCCATCATATTTATATGATGGCCTTTTTCACGCGCGGGGGTTTTCCATTTTTCGAGTGCAAAAGTTTGGATAGATAGCGATAGGAATAGAAGAGAAATAGATGGAAGAGAGAGAGAGAGAGAGAGATAGATAGATTGCCGTGCATAGATAATATAATGGTACATATGAAAAAGAGAAGATAGGAAGAAGAGAAAAGTGAGAACAGTATTCATGAATGTTTATATGTGTGTATGGAATTGGTTTTTCTAGGGTTTTTCCGTGTTTCCTCGGGTTTCTGGTTTGAAAAATACAGTTTTTGAGCCGAAATAGTCTATTTTGTGGGTTTTGAGACCACGGAATCATTGTTCTCTTCGCTCCTATTCAAAAACTCCTTTTTTCTGAAAAATATGCTCTACGTGACCTTTTTCCCACCACTAGATGGTCATTTTTGATAACAAATAAATAAAAAATAACGATTTTCATTCCCCGAATCACCAGCTCCATGTTTCTCTCTCCATCTCCTAATCGTTTCCCTCTTTCCAGACTCAACATCCTCTCGGCGCTCCTTATCGAATTCTCCTCGCTCACCTCCTCAATGCAATCATGGATGACGGATAGAACCCGCCTAGCCGGTGACATTCGACACAAATCCGGAGACCCAATGAGAATCGACGAAGCCCGTTTCGAGGCGAAATCGCTGATGGAAGAGGTGATTCGAGAGGAGTCTCGACTCAAAACTATCGGTGCCTCTGTCCTGAAAATAGAACAAGAGATTGCGGCGATGTACGAAGACGTGAGAGCATCGGGATCCAGCGAGGTGCCGAGTGGAATATCGGTAGATGAAGTGCATGAGACAAGGAGAAGAGTTGAAGACGATTACTCGCAACTTCTGAGACAATGCCAGGATTTGATTCAATTCCAGAATAGAGTTCATGCGATGAACGATGAGCATTCGGAACAAGCGAGACGAGCGGATGAATGGCTTCAGACTCTCCAGAAAGATGTGGAAGACGTGGAATCCCAGAGAATCCCGGATGATGATCGAATTCAAAGAATCGAAGAGTTGAACCGAATGGCTGCCGGTGGATCCTCACAACTCGACGAAGCAGAATCAGCATCCAGACGTCTCCTAAACGCGCTTGAAGGCACAAATGTGGCTGATGACGTTAGAGCAAGACACGAGGAGCTAGCCAACTCCAGAAGAGGACGTCATCAGCAAATGATTGATAGACTTCAGCAGAATATGATGGAAGCGGCTTCCCGGAAAGCGGAAGCTGAAGGTGTCAAACAAGCGGTGGCGAATCTGAAGGCGTGGAGTGAGAAGACGTCGGAGAAGACACGACAGCCTGTAGAGCTTCCACTGACAGAGATTGCACTTCATGAAGCGAGAAGAGACGAACAAGTACTCCACGGAGAGATTGAGAATCGATTGGCGTTGATTGAAGAACTGGAGAAGAAGGCGAAGGACGTCGGAGATCAGGAATCGCTTGCCGAGCTTCAGGAGTGTAAGAAAAAATTGAAGAGAAGCAATTCGGATCTGAAAGGACACCGAGACAACATCTTTGACGCTATCAATGGACTTCAAACGGTAAATTCAGAAGGAGAGAAACTGGCAAGATCCGTAGAAGCAGCAGGAGCCAAAATCCGGAACTCTAGACTACCGGAAGCGGAATCAGAAGTGGAAGGACTCCAGAATCAAGCTGATAACCTGGAGAAAGTCACCAAGAACCTGTGCGATATCCCGAATGTCACTGGAACCGAGCCAGTACTTCAGAAGACACGCGATCTGAGAAGACGAGTGGATTCGTGTACCCAGGAATTGGAGGCGAAAAGAGGAAAGATGGCAGAACTGGAATCACTCGACGCAGATTTCGAAGCTGCCAAGAACAAGCTCTCCGGATTCATTGGATCCTTGGAAGACGATCTGAAGGCTCTCGAGAAAGTGTCCATCGACAAGGAGAAGCTCGCCGAGCAACGAAAACAAAACCAGGAGCTGTCGGAGAAGCAACAGGAAGGACACGCAATGCTTGACGATCTTGAGGCTCTCACCAACAAAATCGGATCAGAAGACGCCGGAAAAGCGGCAAGCGCTCAACGACAACTCGCCGATATGGCTCAACGACTTCAGAAGCAAGCCTCCGAACTCAAGAACCGAGGAGACAAGATCAATAAGCTCGACTCGAAGGCAACTGCTTTTGCCGACGCGGAAGGCTCGGTTCTGGAGTATATGGAGAAGAAGAAGGAGCAATTGGAGGGATTCCCGGTGCCGACCACCAAGGAAGGAGTCAAATCTCAGCTTCTCGATCTCGAACGAATGGATAAGACTGGAAGAGGAGAGCAGAGAAGAGTCGAAGAGACACGGCTCTCGGCTAGAGAATTGGCTCGAGAGGCGTCCATCGAAAAGGAGGTTCAAGACATGAATCAGAGAGAAAAGAACCTAGCAGATCAGTGGGATGACCTTGCCGATCGATTCGATGCAGCCAGAGATCGGGCTCGTAACGCGGAGAAAGTGCTCGATGAGTGTGCTCAAATCGAGAAATGGATAGGTGGAAAGAAGAAGATGGTGGAAGCGATCGGAGCGCCGAGCACGGATCAAGCAGTGGCCAAGAGTCAAAACGGACAGATTCAATTGATGAAAGCGGAGACGGAATCCGAGAAATCGGCCCTGGATAATGTGAATTCGATGGCGAACGAGCTGATGGCTGGAGTGGCGGATAAGGATAATGTGGAGGAGTTGATGAAGAAAATGGATGCTCTCAACAGAAAATGGCATTCCCTTGAATCGGGACTCGATGAGAAGGCTGGAAGAGTTGAGGAGGCAGCTAAGCTCGGGCAAGAATTGAGAGATATCCAGAAGGAGCTGAGGTAAGCCATAGAATCCTTTGATAGACTGTAATCCTTGACTATCTTACAGAAAAGAACTCGGTGAACTTGAATCGAACGTCGAAAAAGCGTCGAGAATGTCGCCGAACGACATTGGAGATCAACTAGCCACTCTCGATTCCCTTAAATCTCGTTTCGGAGGTGTCGACAAGGCACTCGAAAAGCTGAAATCGATTCTTGAGGCGACAGAAGATCTTGAAGTGGATGCGACGAATCGAGCCGAAATTCAGGAGCAACTTGAATCGACACAAAAGAAGGCCGATGAACTGGAGAGAAAGATTGAGAATGTGAAGAAGGCCGCACTGAATGCCCAAAACGAAGGTGTAGAACTCGAGAAGAAGCTTGACGAACTCATCGGAGTCGTCAATTCGGCTGAAAATGAGCTTGAACAAGCTGCTCCAATCGCTGCGGACTCCCAGAAACTATCGGATGAACTGAAACGAGCAGAAGAACTATTCCAGAAGCTCATCGATAACGAAGGAGACGTCTCGTTGCTCAAAGCAAAGGTCGCCGAGGAACTGAAGAAGAAACCAGACGCGGAACTCAAAAAGAAGCTCGAATTGCTGAATTCTAAATGGCCGAAGGCTCTCGGAGCGTCCCGTGATCGGAAAGATTTGATAACCAAGGCTGGAGATCTTGTCAAGCAGTTTGGAGACTCGGAACAAGCTCTCGAACAACGTCTTCAAGGAGATCAAGCGGAACTCGATGGTCTTTTGCAAGATCCTGAAGCTTTTGACGCCTTGAAACTCGTCGAAATGACGATGGCTCGCCGCCTGGCTGACGTCGATGCTCTCAACTCGCTCATGAATCGAATAGAAGCATCGGCTCCAGGACCAGACGCGAATCGTCTCAGAAGACGTGCCGATAAACTGGCTGACGATGTGAAAGGAATGGCGAAGAAGGCGAGAACGGCGGCCGCAGTGGCACAGAGAAAACACGACTTCTCGACGAAATTCGATCGACTCGTTGAAGAGGTGAAGCAGTTTTCAGAGAATCAGAAGACGAAGATTGAAGAAGCTGTTGAAAAGGATCAGATGAATGGGGAGAGAGTACAGTCGAGTGAGTCTTTTGGGTGGTTTTAGAGGGCGGAGTCTATTAGGGGGAGGTCTTTCTGATATCAATCCCTCCAAAAGTTTCAGAACTAAACGAAATCGAAGATTTCTGGTCACTCAAATCCCGTGAACTCAAGACCGTTGGTGACGAGATTAAGAAGGATGCAACGACACCAGAAGAATCTCAATCTGTCGATCAGAAACTCTCTGATCTTCAGAATGGAATCGATGAGCTCATTTCCATCCTCCAGGGACAAAACGTTCGACTTGAAGAGAAGAAAGAGGCGGCGGATCGTGTCCAATCGGAATCCCAGAAAGCTTCTTCGAAAATCAACTCTCTCGTCGCAGAAATTGCGGATCTCGATCCAATCGGAAGAAGTCGTGAAGAGCTTCAGAAACAGAAGGAAGAGATTCAGAATTTGAGTGGAGAACTCGATGGAGCACAAGGGAAACTGCTGGAGCTGGGAGCCGAATGGGAAGCCGCTGTGGCTGTTGGAATAGTCACTCAACCGGCATTCGAGACGAATCGAGCGGCGGTCGACGAGTTGAATAAGGTGAGCATTTTGACATTCCTCTGAAGAAGTGTCCAGTTACACAAGTATCTAGTCGTTCTTTGCCTCCCGATATCGTTTTGCAAAAAGAAAGAAACCGCAGCGATTTGTAACAACACGAGTCTATTTGTCATGTTGGAGTACTTGAGAAGAGAGATTGATGGAAGAGGAAGGTCTAAATTGATAAAGGATCATTAAATGTGATTTATTTGGGAAGGAGAAAACTTGATTTTTTGGTGTATAGGGGTATTTTTGGATAGAAAATATGAGAAATAGAGGCTGGAAGTTGGGTTTTTAGCCGCTTTTTGGTCTTAAAATTGGAGGAAAATGGGTTTTTTGCGGTCGGAAACTGTAAAATGGGCTATTTTTAATGGAATCGTTGAGAAATCCAGATTTTATAGCTATTTTTGATCGAAGAAGAGGGAATTTTTATGATGATTAGTGTAATCCGAGAGGCTTTAGAAGTAATTGTTGTGTTGTTCTCTTCTCTCCCCTCCTCCCCTCTTTTCCATTGTGTTAAATCGTCAAAACAAGTTGATATCCTAGACAACTTACTCCTCAAGACACCACTAGACTCCAGAGGAGACGCAGACAAATCAGCTGTTAGGAAGTAGAATGGGGAGGAGAAAAAGGGGCGGAGCTTTGACAGATAAGAGAAAGTTACGCGCGCTTTTCGATTGTAAGTTACATTTCCCCCTCCTCCTCCCCTCCTCTTCCTCCTCTCTTCCCCATCGAATTCCAAATGAATTGATGTATCCTGAGATAGGATGTAGGCTTGACGAGGCGTTGACTACGGTACCTGTAGTCTTTCTGCCTATTTTTTATTATGAGGTAGGGAAAACTGGCCCCAAAACCCTATTTTCAAGAACTCAAATTCCTATTTCAGCTCGCCGCCCGTGCTGGAAAACGGCTCGCCCAACGAGAGAAGAAGCTCGCCGAAACGGAAGACGAAATCGGAAAACTCCATGAAGATGCTGACGAGATTGTCACCGCTCTCAACGGAATCTCATCGGACGATGCTCTCCAGAACACTTCTCAACTGCAGGATCCGAAACAAGTCGCCGAGAAGGTCCGACAGCTGAAAGAATCCCTAAAACCAGTCGGAGAAAAGATGGATGCATTCAATTCGGACTGCAAGCTCATGATCAAAACGGCCGGACCAGAAGCAGACACCCGAGAGCTGGATTCTCTTCTGAAGCGAGTCGGAGACGCGTATTCGGATGTCGTCGGCAAAGTGTCTGATAAGGAGATGACGGTGGATGCCGCGGTTCAACAGCAGGGAAGAGTCGAGGACGCCTATCGAGCCCTATTGAATTGGTTGGAAGAGACAGAGGAGATGATGGAGAATCAGAAGAAACCGTCTGCCGATGCGAAAGTTGCCAAGGCTCAACTCCATGCCTATGAGGTTCTTATGAAGCATGTGGAGGACAAGAAGCCGAGTGTCGACGGATTCAAGACTATGATTGAGAAGATTGTCGGTGGATCCGATGATTCGGATGATAAGAAGGCCCTTCTCAACAAGAATCAACAAATCGCGGATCGCTACAAAGAACTACTCAACTCGGCTGTCGATCGACAAAGAAAACTGCTCGACGCTGTCGATTTAGCGGAACGTCTTCAAGAAGTCACGATTCCACTCGATTCGTGGCTCCAAACGGCTGAAAAACGACTCCAAGGACTCGCAAAAGTGCCGATTACGGTAGAAAAAGCGGAAGAGATGCTCGATGAGCAAGCGGCTCTGCAAGATGAACTCGAACATAAATCTGACGATTTGAAGGATGTCCTCGAGATTTCCCCGCTTCTGGCTTCGCTTGTCAGTGTAGAAGATGCGAATACGATCAGCGGACAAGTGCAGCAGTTGGAGACGAGAGCCAGAGCTCTGGATGCAGGAATTATGAATATGAGACCGCTTCTCGAGTCGTTCCTTCAACAAATCCAGGATTTCACCCTCGATGAGGAGGATATGACGAAGTTTGTTGGAGAAACGGAAGTGAAGCTCACTGAACTCGATGAACTGCCCATTGAACCGGATGATCTCGTGGAGCAGACGAATATCCTCGCAGAGATTGCTGTCTCCATTGCGGATCGTGATGAAATGATGGCCAATATCTTTGAAGTCGGAAAGCAACTCGCCATTCAAGGAGAACCAGAAGAAGCTCTCGTCGCTCAGAAAAGACTGGATGACTTGAAATTCAGATATGCGGATCTGATGAGCTCGGCTGACGAGAAGATTGCTCTTCTCGCCAAAGCGATTCCACTATCTGAAGGGTTCCACGATGGATTCGACAATGTCATGCAGGTTCTCGAAGATATGGATCGAGATCTTCAAACCATTGACGAAGAGGATCCGGAGACTCAAGCGGAACTCATCTTCCTCCTCGAAGACGACATTTCTCAAAAGATTCGTCCCAGTGTCGACGAGCTTACCGTACTCTCCACCCAACTCCAGGCTCTGTGCTCTGCCGACAAGGCAGACGAACTGCTCGCCAACACTGTCGCAATGAACAAACTGGTCAATTCGGTGGCGGATCGAGTCGCCCGTCGAGCCGAACGAATCGAAATGGCATCGAAACAGTCGAGAGCTGTTCTCGACGATCTACAGTACCTCATCGAATGGTTTAGTGCCGCCCGTGAACGAATCGTCGATGGAGCACTCCCTTCCCTGGATTTGGAGTGCTTGAAGTCGCAACTGAAACATCAGAGAATCACAAACGAAGAAGCCAATGCGAATAAAGTTCAGTTTAGAAATGTGGCCGGAGAAGCGAAGAAAGTGGCTCGACAACTGGGAATGGAGGGAAACGAGGCGAACGACAAGATTTCGGATACGGTAGACGAGGGAAAAGAACTTGTGGAAGAGGTCATGGCCCTATGTGCCGACAGAACGGAGACACTCGAAAGAGCTCTCGCTCTCATGGAACAACTCACCGCCCAATTCGACGAACTCAACAAATGGCTTGATCAAATGGACGCAGAACTTCACGGATCAGCATCAGTAACGACTGCGACACCGGCAGCAGAGCTCCGTGAAATGCATGCTCACAATGAAGAGCTCTCCAGAATGGTGGCCGCCTATCGACCGATCATTGACGGATTCAAATCGGATGTCGCCGCGCTTCAAGAGATCCTCGCCGAAGATCAGGCTCCACTCTTGGAATCGGTTGCCGGAGAGCTTGTCCAAGGATATGAAGATGTGAGAGGAGGAGTACGTGCTCGTGGACACGCCATTGATAATATGATGGGAGCGACTATCGGATTCGGAGAACGTCTCGAGACCCTTGTCGCCAATTTGCAAGGAGCTGCTGATCGTTTAAAGGTAGGTCTTTTAAGATTACGGTAGCCGAGAATCACCTGTTTTCCAGGAGAACGAAGGAATCTCTGCGGATCCGAGTGTCCTCGAATCTCGTCTCGCAGAGAACACGTCGATCGTCGAATCGCTCCGTGACAAACAAAACGCCTACGACGTTCTCAAGCAAACGGCCAACGAGCTGCTCGCAACGGCTCCAGAAGGAGACGCGGCTGCCGGAGACGTTGAGAACAAACTGAATCGTCTCGACAAACTGTGGAAGGAGATCGAAAGAGAAGCTGTCGATCGAGGAGTCGTCCTTGAAGACGTTCTCGAGAAGGCCAAACACTTTTGGAGTGAGCTTGACTCTTGCCAAAAGGCTGTTGATGACCTCAGAAATCGTCTGGAGCTTGTCGAACCAGCCACAGGACATCCTGAACAACTGGCAGATCAGCAAGAGATAATGGCCCAGGTGGCAAACGAAATGGAACGGACTCGTCCACGAATCGAAGCTCTCTCCATCGCCGGACAACAACTCGCTGGTTATGTGCCAGACGACGAAAAGGCGGTTATCGAGAGCCAGATTTCGAATGTTCGAGGAGGATTCTCGACGATTACTGGCCTGTTTGCAGAAAAGAAGAGAGATTTGATTGCGGCAATGGAGGAGGCGATGGCATTCCATGGAGATCTCCAAGCTCTTCTGAAATGGTTGGATACGGCAGAACAACGACTCTTGAGAATGGCGCCAGTTGAACAGGCGAAACAGATGAATGAGATTGGACAGCTTCTCGATGAGCTTCATAGATTCAAGGATGAGGTTGATGAGAGAGGAGTCGCCAAAGAGCAAGTCGTCGCGACGGCTCTTCAACTCGCAGCAGATGCTCCGCCCCATTTGGCGGCTACAGTAAGACAACCGGTTGCAGAACTCAACGGAAGATGGACTCGATTGAATGCCGCGTTGGCTGAAAGAGAGCACAAACTGGGGAGTTCGATGCTTCAAATGGGAAAACTGGCGGATGCGATTGCTCAGCTGACTGCGTGGATGGATAAGACGAAGGCCACTTTGAAAGAGATTGCCCCTCCAAAGACTGCTGTCAACCTTCGAGATATTGAAATTGCTCAATGCAAATTGGTCGTTCTCAACAATGATGTTCATGCTCATCAACACAGTGTCGATACGGTTAACAACGCTGCTCAACAATATATTCGATCATCGGGAGCACTGGATCCGGAAACTTCAGCGAAACTCGGAGAAATGAATCAGAAATGGGAGGAGATTCAGAAACTACTGAAATCTCTTGCTATCGAAATGGATATCTCGAAGAAAGAGGCGGAGAACGTTGGCGGAGAAGTGGAGAAATGGCAGAGATGGCTAGAAGAAACCGAATCCGCTCTTCAATCCACTAAACCGACTGGAGGACTACCCGAGACGGCCGAATTCCAGTTGGACGAGTTCAAAATGCTCAAAATGGACGTGGAACACAACTCGGCGCCACTGGAATCGCATCTCGCCTCCACAGAAAAGTATCTGAAGGAGGAGGAGAAGCCAGATGGAGACACGTGGCTAGCGAAGACCCATGCCGGAATGAAGACGAAGTGGAGTAAAGTGAAAGAGTTGCTTGTGGATCGAGAGAAGAAGCTGCAGTTGGCCTACGAGCAAGCGGTGGCTCTCGAGAATGCGTTGAACGATATGGAGAAGTGGATTGTTGGTGAGTTGGGGATTACGGTAGCTAGGGGATACGGTATCTTTTCCAGATGCGGAACGAAAGCTGACGGATCTTCCACCGATCTCTCGTCTTCCGGAAGTCATTGAAAAGCAGCTGAACGAGCACGAGACATGGCAAGAAGAGGTTGCCGGTCGAAAGACGGCAATGACCCAACACCAAGCATCGGGAGTCCGAATGCAATACTATTGTGAGAAGAAGGACGCCATACCCATTAAGAATCGTCTCGTATCACTCAAACATCGCGTCGAAAAGATTTCCGGGCGATCGGCTGAACGAGCCAAACAACTCGCCCAGACACGAGATGAGGTTGCCACGTGGCAAGACGGACTTCATGATTTGGAGCATTTCATTGGGGATGTACTCGAAAGAATCGCTCCAGATGCTGGAACCACTAGTTCTTTGGAGAAATTGAAAGCGAAACTGGAGGAGATCAAGGAAGCACAACGAGAAGTCACCGGGAAGCAGACGCTGTTCGATGTTACCCGAAAACGAGGAATCGGTCTCGCTGAACGAGCCACCCGATCGGAATACAAGCAGATTGCGATGACAAACGAAAAGATGAGCAAGAAGTGGAATGAGATGATCAAAAAGCTCAGAGATCGACTTCGAGAGGCTGAGCAAGCTGTTCTTGAAGGTGGAGTCTTTGAAGAGTCGATGAACGATTTGGAGACGTGGGTAGACGAAGAGATTGAGAGATATCAGCAAGCGGAGCATCAGCCAGTCTTCGGAGATATCGATGGAGTCAGGCAACTCGTTGACGAGGAAGCACGCCGAGCGGCAGAGAGAAAGACGAAGGAGAACGGTGTGAAGACGGTGGTGAAGAAGGCGGATGCTCTTCTCGCTTCAGGAGTCGATGAGAAGGATTCGATTGCTCAGGCGAAGGAAAGACTTGTGGACAAGTGGCAGAAGGTGGAAGAGGCGGCCAGAAATCGAGGGGATAGCATCAAGGAGGCGGAGCAAGCTGCTGAAGAGTTTGATGCGAAGACCCATGCTCTTCTGGATTGGTTAGCAGTGGAAGAGCAGAAACTGAAGAGTGCTGGATTGGATGAGGTGGAGAAGGTGAAGAAGGAGATGGAGGAGGCGAAAGAGAGATATGAGGGATGTTTGGAGAAGGGAGAGGAGATCCTCGAAAAGTGTCAACCGTCTGCTGAACCAGTTCTTCGGAATTGGATGAGAGTTGTGGAGGCGAGATGGAAGGAGGTGAATGAGAAGGTGGATGAGAAGGAATTCGCGCTGTTGGAAGACGAACAGAAGGCCAAGGAGCACAACGAGCAGATTCAAAAGTTGGCGAAGTTTGCGGCGCAGAAGAGAGAGGAGCTGAATCGGATGATTGAGAAGCCATTGGCACAGGTAGGGTTGTCTTAAAGGGGTTACTGTAGCTATTTACCATGTTTCAGGATCTGGAGACGATGGAGCAGGCCCTTCGGGAGTTTGCTGAACTCGATTTTGAGCTCCGCGAGCAACAACCGGAAGTCGATGCAGCTTGCAAGGCGTCGAAGAAGGGAGGAGCTCGGAATCCGGCAGCCGAAATGCTTTCGACTGAATGGAAGAAGCTGTGGTTGGATGCAATGGGTCTTCAATCGTCCCTTGACACACAAAAAGCCCTTTTGGAGGAGATGAAACGTTTGGAAGGATGGAAATGGGAGGATTGGAAGGAGAGATATGTGGAATGGAATGACCACGCGAAGGCTCGTGTCACTGATCTCTTCCGACGAATCGATCGACTTCACAATGGAAATGTGCCGAGAAAAGTGTTTATCGAGGGGATAATGGGATCCAGTGAGTTGTTTCTCTTTGATTGGGTTACGGTAGAGGCTTCTTAACAGCTAAATGAGGGAACCCCCCTGGGTTATGGTACTCCTCCCCTCTTCCCCTAGGTTACGGTACTCCTTCCCTCCCCTCCTCCTGGTATCTGGGTTTCAGACGTTGTTCCGAACTCGACGATCGTCTATTCGAGTAAGTTTAGAGAGAGGTTATTCAGATGAATGGAATGGAATGTTGGATGTTGTTTTCTTTTTTGTTTGATTGGAATGACCTTCTTCTTCTTCTTCTTCTCTATCTCCTCTTCCTAAGGAAGAGTCTTCCATCCCCTTATTTTGATCTTCTTCTTCTGGATCTCTATCTCTCTCTCTCTCTCTATCTATCTGTCTGAATATCCCTTTGGTTCACGTAAAATATGAGTTTTTGAATGGAATCCTAGCCTTCAAGCCCCCTTTCTAACCCCCGATCTCTTCAGAATTCCCGACATCGAAAATGGAGATGGAGAAGGTGGCCGATCTGTTTGACAAGGGCGATGGACTCATCAATTCGAAAGAATTTATAAATGCTCTCAGATTCGATGCTTCTAATGTGAGTCTTCCCTTTTCTCTCTCACCTCTAGACCTACCGTATTCCAGAGAAACGCCAAACCGCAAACCGACACGGAGAAGATCACGCACGAAATAGAACGACAGAAGAAGACGTGTAGTTGCTGTCAACCGTATCAAATTGAGAAGATCTCGGAGAATCATTATAGAGTATGTTTTATTTGAGGGATTACTGTAGCTTCTAATCGTTTCCATTTCCAGTTCGGAGATACGCATATCAAACGAATGGTTCGAATCCTCCGATCGACAGTAATGGTTCGAGTCGGCGGTGGATGGGAGTCGCTCGACGAATTCCTCCACAAACACGATCCATGCCGAGCGAAAGGACGTCTCAACATCAACATGTTCCCAGAAGCTCGCCCAACTCATGCACTTGATTCGATGCGTGCATTCACCAAGAATCGACACGCAAAAGACCTCCCAACGTCTGGAACCCCTGGACCGATTATGAAGATTCGAGAGAAGACGGATCGAAGTGTTCCGATGAGTGGAGGACTCGGTGGAACTGCTGGATACACGATGACAACAGGGGATTCAAGACCGTCGAGAATCCCGCGTGCGCCTTCGGATATGTCGGCTGGACGACTCAGTAGAGTGGGAAGTGTATCCAATTCGAAGAACTCGCTGATGGATTCGACGACGCCGTCTCGACCGGATTCCCGAGCGTCTTCTGATGCTGGAGATCGGCAGACGAGAATTCCGTCGCTGAGAGGAAGAAAAGGACAGCGGTAGGGATCCCCCTGGGATTACGGTAGCCCCCATGCAATCCCTGATTTCAGATACACTGGGCAACATGCTCCCGGATGCTCATCATCGAAATAATTTAATCGTTTCCCCTACCGTAATCCAAAGAATTGTCTACAGTAAGCGCGCCCCCAATGTTCTTTGGGTTACTGTAGATGGTCTCTTCTCTTCTCTTTCCCCCAAAAAAATGATTTTTAAAAGTACCGGTAATCAATTTGTTTTTGTGAATATCTTTTCTCTCTCTCTCCTTTTCCAGTTATCTCTCTTTCCCCCCTCATTTTTTAATTGATTCAATCCTCCCAAAAAAGTGCACTTAATGATTAATTTTCCCCCCTCTCTTTTTTGTATGATTGTTGGTTTTTTCTCTATAAGTTTAATATAAAACAAGTAATTTATTGAAGGGGTGCGATTTCTCTCTCTCTCTCTCGCTTTCTGCCTAAAATTTGTACCACCCAGATCACGTTTTTGGGGCTCTAAAACCCAACCAAATGTTTGGTTTCATCAGATAACCTTTGCTCAGGAATCGAGTAGTTCTTCAGACAGTTAACCGCGTGCCACCATCGGTGTCTACCAAAGTAGTATGGAATCCAGATTCCAAATGCCAGAAAAAAAATACCAAATTCCATGTAAAAATCGAAAAATTCTTTATAGAATATCTTTGAAAAACACTGGAATTTTATCGAAAATTCCGATTTTTTTTCGATTCTTTCCAAATTCTAGGATTGTTAGATATCAGATAAGTATTTATTTAAGTCTCATCGAATTCTGATTGTTACTTTTCCGGATAGAAGATGTTAAACGAGTACGAGTAATTATCAGTAGTTATCACCCTGTAGCTCGAAAACCGAAGCTCTTTATAAATAAAATGATAGAAACAGAGAAATCCAAGAGTGTTTATTTCGAGTTTGGGGAAAATCTAGAAAAAGAGAGGAATGAGAATAAGAAGAAAAATTATTTCGTATCCGTTCTGCGTTTTCCCGTTATCCGCTCCTTTTCCATTCTTCTCCTCATTTTTCTTTGATTTGTTTGGAATTGGAGTCTTTGTTGTTGATATCGGAGGTTCACATATCCCTGCCCAGTCGCATAGTGTATCCACGTAAACTGACATCCGAGTCAACTTATCTACAGGAACTGAAAAACGAAGCGATAAAACCGTTTTGAATTATCAAATCACCTTCATATGCATATCCAATCGAGTTCCATCTGTCATCAAGTTTTTTGAAATATGCTCCACCATAGTAAGGTAAATCCTGAGGCTCTGTTTGAACCGAAATGAATAGATCTTCTAACTGTGAAACCTGAAATATACTGATTCAAATCATGAATGCCAGTTGAGTTTTCTTCTGTTATATCACTCACAGTGACTGTCCAGTTGCCAAGTTCATTATTCAGCGGCACAGCGGAAACATTAAAAACATCTCCAACTTTCACTCCGTCCTCTTTGGTAAAACAAGGGAAATCTGTTTTCAAATCCTCTTCAACTTCCACAACTATCGACCATGTGGAATTTAACAAGGGTGGAGTTTTACAAAAATAGGGGAAGTATGCTCTGGTTATGACGGGCGTTATGAGGTTGGGATCATCTATACTTTCAACAGGACTTAATATATAATATTGCAAGCTATTAACTTCCACGTGTCTAGAACAGATTAAAGTGAATTTGACAGACAACAAATTACCGACATTTTCCCATCTGCACATCCTGAATCAACAAAAGGACCGTCCCTTTCCCACTGAATTTCTGAATTGAGACTTTTGCTGTTTTTGGTTTTATGAGTGAAAGATGTCGTGAATAAATGTCTCGGAGATATTGGCACTGCTACTTTGTCCAACTCTAAGTTATACCAGAAATGAGGAATATCTGAATGAAATCAATGAATTTGTATGTTTCTAAATGAAACTCACTCTTTCCACATGTGTCCAATCGTTTTTGATTCTCCTCTTCGCTCAATTTTGTATGAATGAATGGCGTCAAGAGGAGGGGGATCAGAAAGAGCTGCAGTCGCATATTCGACGAGAACAAATTTCGTCAATGAAATTCCAATTCGATTTTTCCACGGGGCCATAAGAAAAAACCGACACGTGGATGAACGTGGGGGCAAAGTTCAATTTTGATCTTTTTTCTAGAGAAACGTAAGATTTCAAAATTATTATTTTCTTTATTTATGAACTTTTATTTCAAAAATGTGAGAAGAGTGAAACGTGTCAATCAGAATATAGGTGAGAGGGTTACTGTTTTTAAGGAAGTCCAGAGACACTTCAAAATGTCAATTTTCATATTGAGTAAAAGTTATATCTATGTATACTACACAGAAATGGTAGTGACAAAAGTAACCTGGACCAGGAGAAAGGGGGAATTTTGAAAAATTCTGGACTATCGAATCAGGATTCACGTGTCAGACGTCGCACTGCAAAAATTATGGTTCGGACTGTCAAGAATATTATGATGGTGTTCAAAATTCTATTTTTTCTGCTCCTCCTAACTCCAATTCTTCATGGAAAACTAAGCGAAGAAGAGAATCAGAAGCGGCTAGAAAAGTGTGGAAAAAGTGAGCTCTGTTTTTGTGACATTCAGATTAATTGATATCATTCAGATAATCCTACCCTCTGGATAACCCCATTTCATACAGCTATGCCTATATCTCCGAGACTCGCACCGTAAACTACGATTTTTGGTCAATGATAGTGGAAATTGAAAAGGAATTGGAAATGGATTTTCCTTGTTTGACCAGAGAAGACGGATTGAAAGTTGGAGATGTGTTCGATCTTCCTATTGTAGCGTTTGGGCATAAACTTGACAATTGGACACTTACTGTAAGGGTTTTGGAATGATATGATATTAGAGTATTTCACAGGTCACAAGTATAGAGAATCTCACCATTTCGGCCACTGGAGTCAGCAGGACAAAGGCTGGCGGAGCATTTTCCAAGAAAATCGATGACAAATGGAATTTAATCGCACATTTATTCGACGGTGAATAGACTCTTTCAAAACTACAGTATCTTCTGGGGTTTCAGCTCCCAGAGAACCATCTCCTGAAGCTAGACTTATTCGGATGTCACAATATATCGACACAATTTGTGAATGGGCGGGAATATGTGAAGAAGTGGTTTCTACGACTGCTCGGGCGTCTATGACTACTACCCAAACTTCGACTGAATCGAGGGACACGAAGAAACCGGAGAAGGAGTGAAGAAAGAAGAAGAAGAAGAAGAGAATAGGAAGAAGTATCCATTCACCTATTCGTCCCTATCTTTTTGTATAGTCTCTTTTGATAAACAGTTTTAAACCATGCAAATCTTTTACCTACAGTGCTGAATCTAACAATGATTTCAATGATAAACATGACACAATTCAATTATAGTGATCAGAATTGCAGATTAGCAGTTGCAGGTTGATGTAGCCGACCGAAAAAAAATCGGGCCTGTTTCAAATTCGTCTCTACATAATTTAATTCATTAACCGACTTTTGATAAACAGCAAAAATCGAAACTTGTCACATTCTTAGTCACGACCTCCTTTTGTAACAATAATAATCTGACATCCTTGACGAATGAAGTCCAGAACGGCCTGAATCACAGATATCCGGGTGGATTATTTCTTTGAAAACGTGCGAACGGCACAATGGGAAGTACGGTTCGAACCAGAAACTGTAATTGAACTCGAGAGAATCGCCCCAGAAACCACTAGTTCTGAAAGCGAAAGTGGAGGAGATCAAGCTCAACGAGGGGGGATAGAAAGCAGACGCTGTTCGATGTGACTCAAAAATAAACACTAGAGTATGAGGTTTGGAGAGAACGAGGTTTACTACACGCCCCTTTTTTGCGTTGCGGTTGCTAAAGTTCTGATATTTCATCTTACTATCTCTTAGTGTTTGCATCATTCATGAACGGTGGCTCTGAAAAACTCTGTCGAAGGTTTCGCAATATTTCGAGATGAACTTGGGAGGTAAAATGAACTTCATTAAAACAAATGACAGAGATATACTCAGTTGAGAACAAGAAATCTCATTTCTCCAGATTCCATTTCGATCATTGTTTTCGTGCCATCATCTCTTTTCATTTCAGCTCCTTTCAAGAAACCGACATCGGACAGTTCTTTTCTTCGATTGCAGCGATGGAAACATATGGATCAAGGATGTCACTTCGAATTAAGAGATCCTGCAATCGAGGAAACTCTCCTTTCTTCCATCTCAAAAAACACATTCAAATTGAAAGAATAATTTAGTTGAGAACCTTGTATTTTTATCATTCCTCTCTATGATTGATACTAATTTCATTTGAAAAAAAACTCGAATTTTCGGAAGAAATTTATTTCGAGTTTGGAAGGAGTTCTACAAAAATAGAGAAATGTATAGAAGAACGAGTACGAATCCGTTTCTCTTCTTTCCATTTTCCGCTCCTTCTTCATTCTTTTCCACAGTTTCCATGGATTTGATTGGAATCGGAGTATTTGTAGCCACTGGAGTCGTTGTTGATATCGGAGCTTCGCATATTCCTGCCCAATCACAAAGTGTATCCACGTAAAATGACATACGAATGAACTCGAGGGCAGGAGCTGAAAACCAGGCAATGTAACAGTTTTGATTGATCTACTCACCATTGTATGTATATCCGATCAAATTCCATCTGTCGTCAAATTTTTTAAGGATTGAACCATCACGATCAGCTATGCCTGCTAATGTTGTCATTTCCGTTTTCGTTGTCCAAATGATCAGATTCTCCATTTTTGTGACCTGAAAACGACTAATTTGAATCAGAAATGACAGCGGCAGTTGAGTCCTTTTTTAAATGTAGTTACTCACAGTGACACTCCAGCTGTCGATTCTTTCTGCCGTCGCCAAAAACATGGAAGCATTTAAAACATCTCCAACTTTCACTCCGTCCTCTTTGATGAAACAAGGGAAATTCGCTTCCACTTCTTTTTCAAGTTCCGCTATCATTGGCCAACTGCCGTATTTTGGTTTCGGAGTTTTACAGAAAAAGGGTAAGTATCCTCTGGTAACTACGGGAAATTTGTAGCTGGCATCATCAAAACTCTCAGGAGGCCCCAATTTAACACCCTCAAAGTTATAAACTTCCAAGTGCCTAAAAAGAATAAATTAATATTCACAGACAAAAGAGAACCTACATTTTCCCATCTGCACATCCTGTATCCACATAAGGACCACCTTCAACCAACTGAATTTCAGAATTGAAACCTTTGCTGTTATTGGTTTCATAAGGATCAGATGTCACGATGAAATGCCTTGGAGATATCTGCACTGCTATTTCTGTATTTAATGAGTGGTACCAGAGGATAGGAGTATCTGAATGAAATAAATATATTGGTATGTCTTGCAAAAGGAACTCACTCTTTCCACATATGTCCAATCGTTTCTGGTTCTTCTCTTTGCTCAGTTGTGCATTGACAAATGCCGTTGAAAGTAGGAGAAGAAGGAAGAGAAGAAGTTTGAAAAATCATTTCTCACGAGAAAAAATTTCCTCAATGAATTTTCAACTCGATTTTTCCATGGGGCGATGAGAAAAAATCGACACGTGGATGAACTGGATAATCAAGGGCAAAGTTCAATTACTTATTTTTCTAGAGAAACGTGGAGTTCAAAAAAATTCTCTCTCTCTCTCTCTCTCTCTCTCTCTCTCTTTCTTTCTCTCTCTTTCTTTCTCTCTCTCTCTCTCTCTCTCTCTCTCTCTCTCTCTCTCTCTCTCTCTCTCTCTCTCTCTCTCTCTTTCTCTCCTCACAGCCTTCCCTACTCTCACTCACTCATACACCAAGACCTTACTCATGCACCCAATCAATATTCTTAAACTTCCAACAGTCGCCTTCATTGAAATACTCAAAACGTTGAATCCGCTTGAATTGTAAGTTCTCCATTATATTTTCATTGACAGTAACCTGTGATCCTTCAGAATTGATTTATCTCAATGTTCAAAACGAATGAGAAGACAAATACAGTTGGCAGGGACGAAGAAGTTCGAATTCGTAATTAGATTTTCATGCAAATTCATTCGAATATGTACTTATTCCCATCTATTTGATATTCTTCTGCCACCTTCTTCTTCTTTTTCCGGGAAAGAAGAAGAAGGAGGAGGAAAAGGAGATGAAAGAAGACGAATGAAGTGTCGAATCGATCGAAGAATGAGAAAATCAAATGGAGAATACGATTTACTTGCTCAGTCGACAAATGCGGGGAAACGACAGATAGAAGGGTGGATTGAATGGAATCCGAGAGAATATATGGCATTGATCTATCATATTGCAGATGTATTCAACTGTCCCCTTGTCCATTTTGAATCTTCTCCACAACTTCCAATTGCTCATTTTAATTCTCTTGTCGATTGGTTGGTATTAAGACAAGATATAATACAGACATTTGAAATAAGTGATCTGGAAATGGATGAAGAGACTGTGAAGAGGACTCTTGAGAAGATTACTGTAACCAGAGTCTTAGGTCTCTTTGTTAAACTAACGTCAGGATTCGAATACAATTTCAAGTCACAACCAACGGAAATTCAGTTCCAATTCTGCCCGTGGTTCACACTCCAATCTCTTTTATCCATTTCCTTCTGTATCATCATCAGATTATGGGATCCAATGCTTACAAATCAGGATATGAATATGTTCTTTGAGAAATGGAAAAGAGGAGAGTTCTCTCGATTGCAGTACCTCTTCATTCAAAGTGACATTCTTGATCCTTCTGTCTCTATCGCTGGAATCCAACCACCAATTTATGATCCGAACAACACAGATCTTTCTGAAATAACGTAATTGTTTTGACATTTTTTTTATTTTCGATTGGGAACACTGTTATCAGTAATATTAAATCCTTTTCAGAATTGGACTGTCCAATATGGGTTTTCGGAATGGAGTCGAAATCAGAAGAGATGATGGTACGAGAGCAATGATCAAAATGGAATCAGGAGACTTGAGGTTTATTGTTCGCAACTGATTATTTCTCTGTCATTTGTTTTAATGAAGTTCATTTTACCTCCCAAGTTCATCTCGAAATATAACGAAACCTTCGACGGAGTTTTTCAGAGCCACCGTTCTTGAAATGACAAACTCCAAGACGAAGTAGCAAAATTTCAGCAACCACAAAGCAAATAGAGGGGCGTGTTTTCAATTGTAACCGAGTCCGTGGGTTTATGCCTTTTATGACACTTATGAAGGTGTATAACAGATGTTTTACAATCTTTGTCGGTCTATATCATCAGTATGAACATGGGACATATTATATTATAACAATGACAATGACAGATAACCATCAAGGATATGTGGAGATTCCACGTGTCTCCCTATTTTAAGAATCGACAACCTCAGAATCGGCTCATTTCATTCTTCTTCCATTTGTTTTTTTGCGTTTTTCTTTTCTTTCTTATTGATTATTATTGAGTTGTTTTCAGTTTCCCAAATGGAATTCAAACTCTTGCCATTACTTTCCATCCCAGTCCGGAACGTTCTTGAGCAGCTAACAGTTGACGAAAGGTACGTTTATTAATACCTTTTGAAAACGAAACCATTTTTGAACTATCAAAAATCAACTATTCTTATTTCAGAACCATGTTCGGTTTGGGAACGCGGAAAATGTGCGCGCTTGTTAAGATGAGTCGAAAAAATGTAGATAAAGTAATGGTTTCACCACAAAACAAATGTACTTGCATCCAAATTGAAACTGATGACGAATCTAGCCTTTTTGAATTCTCAGCTAGAACAAATGAAAACGATATAGAGACAGAGGTCAAAGTAGGAAAGAAATCATTCATTTTGAAGGAGACTCCAGAATCAGTAATGGGTAGGACCCTCAGTTCTCTCAAAAACTGATCACTGTGAGTTGAAAATTTGTGATCCATTTCGTAATAGAGACCTCAAGTCTTGGACCGATTTTGCCCTAAATAATTTGAAAGCCAAATCGTTTGAAGTGACTTTTATCGGGACTGATTTTGATAGAGTACTCGTTTGTAGGGCAGCAATGTCTCACAGAAGAGTTCGTAAAGTCACGATAAGCTTGATCACTTCAGACGATGAGGCCAGAATAATTTTCGATTTGAAGGGAGATCAGTCTCCGTTCCGTTTGCAATATCGGTCTAATCGTTTTTTGGCTGATTTCCAACTACGGGAGTTCGAAGGACTCGAACTCTCGTTTCTCGTTTTGGAAAGGGATTCTTCCACATGAGCCAGAGGGTTCATTAAAAAATTAAAAAAAACCAAAAAAAAAAAAAAATTTCAAAAAAAAAAAAATTCTTGGGTGGGCGGGCGAGCGGGAGAATCTAGGTAGTCTAACAGTAGTGTAAAGCAAATAGTAGGCCAAGACGCATCTAGGTATAGGCAGCATAAAGCAGAAAGCATTTTTGGCGTTCCCAAACTAAACACAAATAGGTAAAAGTGAAAACGGCATAAACTGGTTTCAAAGCTGGAATCCGAACAAAGCCGTTCAACAGGAGAGGACGGATTGAACGATCGAGAAAGACGCTTTAGGAGTTGGTAAGACTAATTTTATTTTTCAGAGGAAGGAACGACTTGTGGAGAAGGTGGAAGAAACCGCGAGAAATGGAGAACAGAGGAAATCGAAAATCGAATTGAAGATTCCATATAATTCCGAGATGAACGAGGAGTTCGAGAAAGAGGGATGTCAAAACAAGTTTATTTCACATTATCCAAAAGATCAAGGAGGCACAGAAAAAGTGACTTGGAAACAGACGCTGTTCGTGTTGAGAGGATCACAAATGTGTGGTTCGATTCCAGGGATAGAAACGGAAGGATCAAGGAGATCGAGAGAGAGAGAGAGAGAGAGAGAGAGAGAGAGAGAGAGAGAGAGAAATGTGAAATGGCTTAGCTTATTTCAAGAAAGTTGATGACAGATGGAACGTGATTGGATATTCATACGACTGTGAGTGGATTTTTGAAGCTGCGAGTTGGTTACACCAAGTTTTCAGATTATCAAGATCGAAAAAATGGCGATGATGATTTTTTCAGTCGAATGTCGCATTTCATGGACACTCTCTGTGATTGGACAGGAATTTGTGAAGCGCCGATTTCTACGACAACTCGGACTCCAATCGAATCGAAGAAAACAGAGAAACCAGAAACGAAAAAAGAGAAAAAAGAAGAAGAAGTCGAGAATGGGAAAAAGGGGAACGGATACGAACTCATTCTTCTCCTTGCCATCCTTCTCTTTTTCTAAAACCTCTTCCAAACTCGCGACGGATGTTGGGGTTTTATTTTATAATAAAGTAGCTAAAAAAAGAAGCTTTTATTTATTTCTATTTATTTGTTAGATAGATTCTTTAATCGTGAGAAGTAGCTTTAAAAGCTTCAAAAGATAAAAAGTAATTGTTTAATTAACCATAAAGACCTCTTTTCGACACGCCACCCCTCGCCAACACGTTCCGTCGTATGTCTTGTCACAACTGGAAATAATTCAAATATCAGCTACAGTAACCTGACTTACTATGAATAAGAGATATTTGAGCATTCAGAATGTCCAATATATCCACACATTGTTTGAGTAGCATGACAAAAGAGAGAATCATTGAATCCATTGTGTGTCTCATCGATAAAAGTGTCGTATCGACCGTCGATCCATATTAGATTCGAAGATGCAACTATTGGAACGATTGCGTTTCTTTGAGCTGGAAATTTGAAAGTAACTACAGTAATCCTTTACTCTTAGACGAACTACTGTAGTTTTTGGACTTAAAAAACACAAAAACTGACCCAATAAAAAAGAAACTTCTTCATAGTTCGTCGGAAGAGTTATCATTGACCATCCATCACTTTCACACAAAGAAACAGCTGCATCGTAGTCCTGACACGTGGCATTGGAAGGAAAAGGTCTGACTCCAATGCAAACAAATACAGTATCCCTTCGGAATATTCCAGTTTCATTGTCACATTTCCATGTACTGTAGATGAAAGTGAATGTGGACGAAGAAGAATTGATTAGAGAGAGTTCATGACCCATTTCATCACTTATCCAGATGTCATTAGATGATAAGAGACCAGATGGACACTCGTCTTCTGGAAGATTCTTCTGGAAATAAGAGTTACTGTAGGGTTACGGTAGAATTACGGTACTTTTATTCCCATTAGTTTTTCAATTGGAGATGATGACAGTTGTTGAATGCTAAAGTTTCCGAATTGATAGAGTTCACATTGAGATTGATAGTAATAGGCAATCTGAAATTAGTTTCTACAGTAATCTTTTTAAATTAGGATCGTTGAAATTATAATTTTTTTTTAGTTCAGAAAGACGAGAGCTTTCAAACGAGTATCATTATGACTGGTTCCTGCATTTTCGAAAATACCATAGACCAGATTTTTCTGAAATACCGTAAAACCAGTAAGGTACCCTGATACCTAACTTTAGCTACATTTATCTTGTTTCCCGATGAAGATATCAAAAAGTTGTCAATTGATGAAATATTTGTAATAATCTGAAGTATATTTTGTTAGTTGACCACTTTTTGATATCTTTACCGGAAACTAAGAAAAATGTAGTTAAAGTTAACTATTGGGAACCGAGATTAACGCGGTTAAAGTTAGGTGACAAGGGGCAAGACTATTACAGGTTTTTTGTTGAATTTCAGCATGAATATACTTCTCTGAAAGCTCTCAACGAGCTGAATTGGAATAAATTGGTTTCAGAGCCGGAATTTCTGAATCTGAACTTTCAGGACACAAAATAGGACCGAAAAAACCCTACTCACCAAACAATTATCCATGTTATAACATATCGAATAACACTGTTCCCATGAGGTATCAAATCGTTGAAATGGTTGAACACTTCCAATTGGTTCTCCGTGAATCAACATCATTTTCCATTGTAAAGAAACGGGAAAAAAGAGTAGAAAAAACAGAAAAAAGAGCATTTTGAAATAACAAAAAAACGAGAGGGGATGCTTGGAGAGTGAAAGGTACTTAGACATGAAGATATATTTCTCTGTTTTATTTATTTTTGGTTTAGATGTTTCGTTGGAATATGTTTTTAGCTTGGTTGTTTGGTTTCAAAAAAATATTTTTGGGATTTCTAAGAGCTCCGCGAGCCTGGAATCGAAATTTTGGGATCTGAGACCCAGTTAGTCAAATTTAACTCGTTGAGAGCTTTCAGAAAAGTATAATCATGACTAGGTTTCAAAAAACTTGAATTTTGGGCTCGCCGAGCACAAAATGAGCTCCGCGAGCCCAAAATTCAAGTATTTCAGTACCTAGTCATGATTATACTCATTTCAAAGCTCTCAGTGAGCTGAATTCAGAAAACCATGTTTTGAAGGTCTTACCGTGAAAATGACCGGGTTACGATAGTTTTTAAAGTTTGAATTTTTTTCGAATTTTTAAAAAATGTTTGAAAGTAGTTAAATTATCAAAACAACTTTTTAGAAACAATTAAAAAACAGTGTTAACAGGTTTCCGACACACCACAGATCTCCAACAATTATTATACGGGTCGATAGTATTTGTGCAACTGAAAAAAAACTAATTTTCAATATAAAAGGAATAAAACTACTGTGCTGGAGAGAATCCGTCACAAACTGTATGTCCAATATATGCACATTCTGTAGTCGGATTACAAATCAAGGTTTTGTTGTATCCTCCATGAGTTGGATCATCGAATACTCCATTCAAACCGTCGACCCAAACAAGATAAGTGTCATATCTCACAGCAGTTGTTATTTTTTCTTTCTCATCTATAAATTGAATGGATTACTGTAGTCGTCTCAAAAAACAGACCTATTAAATAATCGAGCTCTTCTTTATTCATCGGAAGCGTTATCATTGACCACCCATCACTTTCACACAAAGAAACAGCTGCATCATAGTCCTGACACGTGGCATTTGAAGGAAAAGGTCTGACTCCAATGCAAACAAATACAGTATCCCTTCGGAATATTCCAGTTTCATTGTCACATTTCCATGTACTGTAGATGAAAGTGAATGTGGACGAAGAAGAATTGATTAGAGAGAGTTCATGACCCATTTCATCACTTATCCAGATGTCATTAGATGATAAGAGACCAGATGGACACTCGTCTTCTGGAAGATTCTTCTGGAAATGGGGGTTACTGTAGGGAATACGGTAGGATTACGGTACTTTTATTCCCATTAGTTTTTCAATTGGAGATGATGACAGTTGTTGAATGCTAAAGTTTCCGAATTGATAGAGTTCACATTGAGATTGATAGTAATAGGCAATCTGAAATTATTTTCTACAGTAATCCCGGCTCGCGGAGCTTATTTAGTGCTCTCCTTAAGATATTTTCACATGTATCCCAAAAAAAAGAGTATTTTTTCATAAAAATTGGTGTTACCAAACAATTATCTGTATCATAACATATCGAATAACACTGTTCCCATGAAGTATCAAATTGTTGAAATGGTTGAACACTTCCAATTGGTTCTCCGTGAATCAACATCATTTTCCATTGTAAAGAAACGGGAAAAAAGAGTAGGAAAAACAGAAAAAAGAGCATTTTGAAATAACAAAAAAAGAGACAAGTTGTCTCAAGAGTGACAGGTACTTAGATACGAAGACAAATTGATGCGCAGATGCCTTTTTTTCGAACCTTGAATTATCTATTGTCGAAAAGAAACCAAATCTCTACAAATTAACAAATTTCATTTCCAAGACAATACAAAAATAATTATTGTATTGGCTCCGGAGACTTCTGACACACCACTGATCTCCAACAACTTTTCCATTCGTCGAGATTGTTAGTGCAGCTACAAGGAAAATTTTTTTTACAGGGAATCTCAAAACACAAACTATGCTGTAGTGAAATTTCCACAAAGTTTATGTCCAATATATCCACAAATTGTAAACACGTTATTTTTATTGTCGCACATCAAGCTTTTGTTAAATCCTCCATGGGTCTGGTCCTCGAAAACGTCATTTTCACCGTCGACCCAAACTAGTTGATTGGCATAATAGCTATTATACGGTATTGATTTTTGTTGATCTATAAGTTGTTTTAGATAAGAACACAAAAATGTTACTATTAGGTTGTCCGGAAAGTCTTTGACACTTTTCGATTTTTTTTTCAAAACAAAATTTCTTCGAAGGTAATGGAATTCAATAAGAGATATATTGATCATTAAAGTCTATGACCTCTTGCCAACATACCCATAAAACAACAATTCCGTATTCTCTAAAATCCGGGGACTGCAAGGCATAGTCTCACCATAGTACTTTTTAACATTATCTTGAATGGAGAATCTGTGTTCTGCCGAGGGGTTTCAAAACGATGGGAAAATATGGTGAGCCGTGAGTGTCAGACCTCGCAAATATTCCACAAAAAACAGAATTTTGATTCCAAGATCCTGGAACTTTTTACTCCTCGTTCAACTTGTATGTGGTTTTTCGTTAATGTGAGAAATGTAAAACTCGATTTTTTCGCACGAAGATGAAGAAGAAACCGGACCAAATTTTATTTGCTGGGCGTATTAGACATCGACATTGATGCTCACAAAATTTTAGAACATTTCTTCAAAAATGATGCTCTTTGCGGTACGCTCTAGTCACAAATTCACTAAATTTTTGATTGGGTATAATTTCTCCGGTTCTCGTGTCGTGATGAACTTGGGGTTATGATATGTTATACATATAGTTCCAGTAGTAAGGAATTGTTCTCTCTGACGCAGCTTTTGTCCCACTTTTTGAAATTTTGAATTTCGTACTTTTAGCTTGTTTTTGTCTCCGTTTTAAACATTTTAGATCCTAAAACATCTTATTTCTGAGTTTTGAAAATCGTCCTAAATCCACAGCCCACATGCCAACCCACTCACTGTCCCACTTTTTTCCCACTTTTTTCAACATTTCCAAACAGTCAATTTTCACCTCAACTGATAAGAAGTTAAACACTTTCTGTCTTCCCTCATCAATTTGTTCTCGAGGCTCAATGGCAAAGCGCCCGTCTTGTGTTTGAATGCTAGAAAGTTCGAAACCCACTCAAAAGCTCAGGATTATCCACTTAATGAGATCCGAAAAATATGCAAGAAAAATTGAAAAAATCGAAAAAATCAGAAAAAAAATCATGAAAAAACTGAAAAAATCAGAAAAATCAGTCAAAAATTCTCGTCGAGCAAACATGAAAAAATCAACCGTCAGAACCATGAAGAAACGACAAAAAAATCAAGTGTTAACCAACACTCTTTTCATTCAATTCTTTACAATTATTACGTTTTATTAAATGTTGTGTAAAACTTCAGAGGTGTATTCCAATCTTTATAATTCAACCAATAATATAAAAAAATTAAATTTTGTCCAGATGTAATTCTTCCATTTCATCGCGAAGCTTCTCCTGCTTCTTTTCTAGCTCGCGTTTATGTTTCTTGATTATTTTTCCAGCTTGTCTTCTTTCGACGAGGTTCTGTAAAAGAAACATCAAACTTAAATATGAAAATCAACAGATTATTACCGAAGCTTTTTTGTCATACAATTCCCGTCTTTTTTTGATTCGAGCTACCTCCGACTTATACTCTCTTTCAAGATTTTCAATTTTCGCCTCCTCCGCCTTCACATCGTTTCGAAGTTTTTCTAGTTTCCCCTTTTGAGCTTCAATCTAAAATCAAACAATGTAGAAATTAGTACACATAAAACTTACCCTTGCTACACGATTTTCTATCCAGTCATCTTCCCTTTGTCTCTTAAGATATTCTTGCCCATCTGCGACTGTGATTTTTTCTTATCTTCAATAGCGTTATTTATCAGTTTCGGAATATGACTTGGACGTACCACAGTGGTCGGAGATAGTGCGGTATTTGGTGGATCCACTTCCATTCTGAAAATACAAACTTTAAGAAACAACTACAAAGAGTAGGGAAAAAATTTCAAAATGGGAAAAAGATGGAAAAGAACATAAATGTCAAAATCTTATCTACACATTCCTGTTTTATGTTCCTAATAAATGGATATGTACTGTTTAAAGTGTCAAAAGCGCACAGGTTCTAACAGTGTCACAAAGACATTAACCAAAAATAATAGACAAATATTCAAAGGAAACTGTCAAGTATGTAAAGCAACCAAATGTAAAATAGCTTCAACTCTGAAAACTGGTGGTGACATCAAAACTATGAAAACGTCAAAAAACCTAACATCATTCTCGAACAAACTTTTTATAATCCTGAAACTGGATTCTGTGGTATCAACGAACTTCAAAGAAAAACTAAAAGACCAATCAAAGAAGTGAAAGAATTCTTAAATCAACAAGATGTTTACACTCTTCATAAACCTGCTAGAAAGAACTATCAAACAGAAAGAGTTTATATTCACTATATCGATGAACAGTGGCAATCCGATCTTGTAGAAATGATTCCATATGCAGAAGAAAACAATGACTTCAAATATCTGTTAACGGTAATTGACTGTTTTAGTAAGTATGCTTGGGTGATTCCTTTAAAAACAAAAACTGGTAAAGAAACTTCTGAAGCTCTAGAATCCATTTTCAAGAAAAGAAAGCCTCAAAAAATGCAAACCGATAATGGAAAAGAATATTATAATCAGGAAATGAAAGCTCTATTCAAAAGTTTTGATATCCATCACTTTTCAACCTACTCTGACAAGAAAGCTTCTATCATAGAAAGGTTCAATAGAACTCTCAAAGAAAAGATGTGGAAAATGTTCACCCATCAAGGTAATCATAAGTGGACTGATATTTTAGATAAATTAGTTCAAGGATACAATAATCATTATCACCGTAGCATAAAAATGACTCCCATTGAAGCATCCAAAAAGAAAATGAAGATCAAGTACATGAGAACCTATTCCCTCCTCGAAAGAAATGTTTGAAAACTTCAAGTTCAAAATAGATGATACAGTAAGAATTACAAAGTACAAAGCTATTTTTGATAAAGGCTATCTACCTAATTGGAGCACAGAAATATTCAAAATCACTCAAGTTCATCCAGGGAAGTCACAACATACTCCATTAAAGATTTAGCAGATGAAGAGATCAAAGGAAAGTTTTATGAAGAAGAACTCACACTCTTCGACAATGTAAAAGAAGAATACAAAATAGAAAAGATATTGAGACGTAGAACCAAAAATGGAGTCAAAGAAATATTTGTAAAATGGTATGGTTACCCAGAAAAGTTCAACTCTTGGATTTCTGATAATGTTAGACACTTACAACCTTAACTCTATTATCCTTAATTTCAACAATGTTCTCACTCATTATCAAACAGTAACATTTAGTGTTTTGAACAATAGACTTAGAGAAAGATGCTCTTATAGTTACATCTGGTCTAGACTGTATAATTCTATCGTTCTGCTTAGAGACATCAAATACTAGTAATGGGTAATAGTAATAATAAACATCTTCCTCCATAAAGATATAATCTTTGGTTGATTCATAGTAGCTGTTCCTAAACTCTTTTGCAAAATTGTACTGTTGAACAGCATTGAATTTATCAAAATCAAACTTCAAACAATCATGTGGGTATCTCTCTGAGTTCAATTCAACGTAAATTTCTTCCAGTCCACAATTGTCAAACTTGCCAGCATTGAGATAGTTATTATCTCTATTTGATTGAAGAGCTACTACAATGTATTTTATCTTGTCATACTTCGTACCCAACTTCCATGTGAATTCTCTGTTTCCATTAGGAATATTATAACTTTCAAACTGCCTAGAAATAAAAGGCATCTGTACAAGTTTATTGCTTTCAAAAATATTCAATAATTTATTTTGCATCTCTAGACTTGGAACAATCTTTGGAATAATCCATTGTAGTTTATTGATTAAAATCTTTGCAGTAAATTTCTGTGGGTCTGAAGACGTGATACTATTTTTGTTTTCCGGAGATCTGTAGAGTGATAGATGATGCTTTCTTCCATAGACTATTTTATTGTAGCATTCAGCAAAGCCAAATATATGGCTCAATGGAATACAGAAAGTGATACTACCTTTTCTGTTCTTTGTATATTTATTAATCTTGTAGGTTATAATGTCCTTCGTTTCTAGAATCCAACCAAATGTGTTTTGCTTGTTCATGGTGCTGCTATAAGTCAAAAGCCCCTTCATTAAACTTGCTCTCCCAGGATCCATAATACTTTCTACTTGCATACCATCCATGCTATACGTTGCTCTATCAAATAAAAACATTGGTGCATTATTAGTCAAGGATACTTCATCTGTTTCCCCTAACAAATCGCCATCTAATTTGGATAGCTGAACATCCATATAAATATAAGATTTGTGTAAGTGTAGGTATTGATCACACGTCTCTATGACAAAATTGATTTCTCCATGTTGGTTCAAACTAGATCCGGAGGAAGGAAATATACTGATAAGATTCTCTTTTTGAATTGAAGTATCACTCACAATAGGACTATCAACTACCAATATCCTATCAACAGCCTCAATCATTTTCAATTTATTTAGGGGAATTTTATTTACTATTTTTTAAAAGTAATAAATGAGAATAATATCTGTGGTGATTTTCTTTTTAACCTTACATCAATGTACATTAGGTAAACCCATTATTTGTACCGACAACTCACCAGTTCAGTATTTCAAACTTCCAAAACTACACAAATGTAATTATCATAGAATCCTTAACTCGAAATCTGAAGTCGTACAATATGAAGTCTTTAAACCAAACATTATTGAATACATTTCAGAAGCAAAACTTTGTAAAAAATTAGTTAGTGAGGTTTCAATGTACACAGACTTCTCTGGATATGAGCATACAGTAGAAAAAGAATTGAACAACTATCCCATCACCCTAGCCGAATGTAGAGAGATGATCAACAGTAAGAAATGTGGATACGGAACTTTATCAAAAGGTAGTTCTAACGTATGGAGTACAAACAATAAAATTGAAGTTGATTACCCAAATAGATTTACTAGCTTCTTCTCTCCCAAAAGATTCCGCAAAGAAAATTGTATAGTTATTGAAACAAAGGTTTATTCCCATTTCAATCAATCTAAGCCAACTAACATTTTAGCTGATCTTAACAATTGTAAATATCAAGATGGTTTTTGTGAGGTTAAGAAAAATGAGATTATCACGTGGGATGTCAACAAAGATCAAAAATGTCAATACATTTCTATTGGAATATTAGATGGAATGTACAATAACAAACTCTGGGTTAACAATAAGAACCAAATCGCGTTAAACTTTCAATCCAATAAAACAGTACAAGATTGCAACTCGAGTCTAATGGTCAGTGATGAAGGCTTTGCTGTAAAAGAGTACCTAGATCCCAGTATGCTCCAAGACAAATTCCTGTTTCAATTCCATCAAACCCTCAAAGACAACAGTCAAAAGATAATGGAAGAAAACGTGAACAAGAGGAACAAAGAAGACGCGAACAAGAAGACATTAGAAGGCGTGAGCAAGAAACTACTCGAAAACGGGAAGAAGAAGCTAGAAGACGAGAACAAGAAAGACAGGAAGCAGATTTTGAAAAAAGAAAACAAGAGAAATTAAAGAGGGAAGAAGAGCTTGAGAAAAAAAGAAACAAGAAAAAACTTAGGGAGGCTGAGAGAAAAGAAATTATGAAAAACCGAAAAGAAGATGATTGGACAGTTTACGATGAGGTCCCAAAAGTGGAGACAAAACAACAAACAGATCCAAAAGAGAAATCTTCCAACCATTACCATTACCAGACTACAACGAATATCTTAAAATCAAACAAGACTGTGATAACTTACCACCCTATGAGGCATTCAAAAATAGTCGACAAGGATGTGATTCACTTACAAGTTATACAGATTTTATAAACAACATTGCTAATTATGAGAAAGAACAACATTTGAACTCATCTACAGATGAAACTTGGCAACCTCTTCCATTCCCTGGTTACGAAGAATATTTGAGTATTAAAGAGGATTGTGCTATTCTACCAACTCACGATGAATACAAAACCATCAGAGAAAGCTGTGATGCATTTCCAAGTTACACAGAATTTATAAAAAGAATAGCAAATTATGAACTGTTTGAAACTGGAAAACAAAGAAGAAAAAGAGAATTATACTCCGATTTCCAAGCTGCAGGAGAATTTCAATATCTAGAAAACCAATCAAACAACTTGTTACGACATACTACTGAAGTAATGTGTGATATTTTCAACGAGCAAAATGAAGTTCTTGAAAACCTCATTCGAGAAAGTCCAAGGAGATACATTCAAAAACAGCTTAATCATACAGCCGTCAAAGTGAGATTCATAGATTCTGCAGAAGTTGTACAAGTTACATTCTGTAAAGAAATAGATGAAGAAGAGATAGAATTTATAGACGTTACTCATTTCGATGGATACAAGTTAAGCATTGCACTAACACTAGGACAAATCCCAATCAAGATAAAAAGTCTTGGAGATAAAATTTGGTATTATAAGAACGATAATTTTGGAGGTGTTATCTCAAGCAAACCACAGCTTCATCCTATGATCGATTATAGAAGTAACATTACTAACATGAAAAGTTTCAAAGAGTTTGACCTGAAATTCCTTGATGATAAAGTAGTTTTTCATGAGCATATATTATTAGATTTGAAGACAAATATAGAAGAAGAACTCATAGAAGAAATGAGAGAAAAGTCTGATGTATCTATTGAAGTGCATGCTAGTAATCAAGACTCTACTTTACCTCATGAAATATTAGATGATGTAGAAGGATTCTTTGGAAAATGGTGGCTTAGAATTTGGAGAGTTGTTGTTACTCTAGCAGTAGCCTTTGTATACATATTCATAGGTAGATCATTCTGGATGATACTTTCACCAAAAACTTTTATTGATAGAAAAAATAGAAAAAGAAAAAAAGAATATGAGGCTGTAGAACTAAGAGAAATGGTGCATCGACCATCTGTTCAATCTCTTACAGTTGATTAAATTTTAACTAAATAAATGAGATTCTTTAATGCTGGAAATGCTTCTAGTTATTTAATTATGGGTTCAGAAGAAAAACCTAAAGTAGAACTTGTAGAAAATATTCATAAAGAAATTCCAAAACAAACTACAAAACAAAAAGATACTAAACAAACTCCACAAAAAAAGACAAAGCTATCTAAAACTAATAAAGACTTTTTGAAGATTCTTAAAAGTGGTTCTGGTTTTAAAAGAATTTAGATAACGTGTAGCTCTATATGAACATCACAATTATTGTAATCAAGAAGATTATTCTGTTCATCAACAAGTTTTAAAGTTAGAGTGTTACAAGTGTTAACAGTTTTATGATAGATTAAGTTTATTGGCTCATACTTTATATTTTTATTCTTACTTGAAAACTTACAAATTATATTACTCTGTTTTTCTCCCATGAAAGAATCACATATAAGACTACAAGATAGATATATAAAATTATTGTTATCACTCTCCAAAGTTCCATCGACTTTTACAATGCTAATAGATTTGGGTTTGAAGTCTTGAGGAAAATCAAACTGAAATGACTTCTCATTAGATCTCAGATTGAGAAATAAATAAACCATTTATTACATAATAAATTATGTCATCTGACTTTGCTGATTATTCTATTAAAAATTATTACTCTATAAGAAACAATAACCAATTACTTCCTTCTTCAATAAGAGCTTGTATCATAGGAAAATCAGGATGTGGTAAAACTAACTTGTTAATGAATTTACTTCTAGATAAGTTTGAAGGTGATGATTATTTAGACTATGACAATTTGTATATATTTTCTACTACTCTGTTTCAACCTTGTTATCAAGCACTTATAAATGGTTTTGAAAACGGATTGAGTAAGAAAGATATTAGAGAATGTTTTAAGAATCAGAATTTTATGGTTGAGAAAAAAAGAAGCAAGAAATAACTATTCACACTTCAGACAGTTTAGATGATATCCCTGATCCAAGTTCTATTGATCCTAATAAAAAGACTCTAATAATATTTGATGACTTGATGTTAGAGAAACAAAATAAAATAGAACAGTACTACACTAGAGGTAGACATAATAACATTGATTGTTTTTACATTTCTCAAAGCTATATTAAACTTCCTAAGAATACTATCAGAGAGAATGCTAATTTGTTTATAGTGTTTCCTCAAGACAAGTTGAATTTGGATTATATTTATAGAGATCATTGTAGTGAAATAGATAAACAAAGATTTTTAGAAATGACTTCTGAGATTTGGAAAGAGAAATATTCTTTTTTGATTATTGATAAGACTAGTGAAGCAGATAGTGGTAAATTTAGAAAGCTGCTTAAGTATTTTTATATTTTTTGACTGTCTATTTTTGGGCTATACTTTTTATTTTTCATGTTTATTTTTCTGGACTCTTTTATTATTCCGTATTACACACTAAAACGGAAATACGGAAATACGGAAATACGGAAATACGGAAATACGGAAATACGGAAATACGGAAATACGGAAATACGGAAATACGGAAATACGGAAATACGGAAAAAAACGATAAATAAAGTATGATTAAATGGAAGGCGAGTCTATCATCTACAGACCTCATAGACCACATATGTATCTACACAAACACACATGTAATAAGGTTTGTCGGAATCAACACTCGAAAATTAAAACTGATGATATTTATGGGAGAGAATCTCCTGAAGTATTTTACTTCTTGTCATCTGAACGCAAGTTAACAGACGAACTAATAACTTTTGATAAAATCGAGAAAAACTTTTTCTTCACTAACAATGCCGAGCTAAGAAAAGATATAGATAAAAATTATAAAACAAAATTTCATGGAGGAGACGAACCGATATTTTTATATTGTAACGACAAACCTTTTTGTAATAGGTATGGTCCACATGGAGACAACATCATAGGCATAGAACAGACTAGAAATACAACTAGATTCAATAAAAAGAAGAATATGTCTACGCCAGAACCAAAACTTTTCAATAGACATGAAAATAATATAAATTTTAAAGATAAAAGTGAAAAACCAAAGGAGTCCATAAAACACGTTAGAAAAGGGGTGAGTGAATTGACAATAGAAGAGAAATTAGCTAACATGAGACAAGCTATTTCTGACTAACAATTAATCCTTCTTTATTTGTCTTAGCATAAACGGTTTTAATTTTCTCATTACCCCTAGCGCTTACTCTAGTTAAAGATTTTTCGTTTAACTTATCCATGCTAACATTATTTGCAATATTAACAATATCTTCATTAGTTAACTGAGTACTTTTATTTTTCTTTACTATACTCAGAGACAGTTTGGGGATCTCTACTTGTTCTGACTTCTGTTGTTCATTATATTTCTTAGCAAGCGTATTATAGTTATTTCTCTCTTCTTGTAATAGTTTTTTCAACTGAACATTTTCAATATGTGTCATATTAAGAACTTCTTTTGTGCATTCGTTGACCCCTATTTGACTGATTAAAAATGTCATAGCTTTCTTTATTTCTTTTTTACTTGCTTCATTTGTTTTTAAATTATCAATGGAAGCGTAAACTTCTTGACAGGTGTCAATATACTCTTGCGCAATTTCTTTTGTTATTTCACAGTTCATATAAATCTGAAGCTGTTCTAAAGAACTTTTGATATCTGGAAACATATCCAAAATAGTGTTATTGAAAGTATTTATTCCAACGATTTGTGTGCTCATTTATTAGGTTAAAAAAAATAGTTTACAAAGTCAGAATAGAAAAATTAGACTCTAGGAGAAAGAAGATTTATTTTATTAGCATAATCTGAAGTTTTTTCTTCTATTATTGTTTCAGGTTCATCTCTTGTTTTTGATTTACCTTTTGTCTTCTTATCTACATATTTAGAAACATCCATCACTTTACCTAATTCCCATAAACCTCTATATAAAGTTTGAGTAGAAAGATTATGTTGTTGTACCCATTTTCTCTTGTCAATTTTGAGTGGAGTTTTCTCTTGATCACTAATATACATTTTTGCTAGAACAATATTTCGCGACATTTATCTATTATGAAATTAATAACATAATAAAACATTGTATAAAACAGTATAACTTTACATAACATTACATACCAATATTCAAGTAAATAACACCTAAGTCTTTCTTCTTGATCACTTTCTGTTTGACTAGTTCATCTAACATGGCATGAATTTTATTATACTCATCTTTGTTGCCAGCTTGATAAGAGCCAATAGATAATCTCAAAGAGTCAATTAGAGAGTTAGAGTTTGATGGTATGAAAGAAATAGAACTACCTGTTGAAGATGTTCCAGCTGTAGTTGGGGTCTTAGCAACAAAATATTTAGACTTTATGAAGGCCCACTTATCACTAGAGTCTGCATTGTATCTTTTACTATTCTTATCAAAACCTTGATACAAAGCATCGGAGCATAATAATATTTTTTGGTAATTTGAAGAATCTTCAGTTGTGACTTTTTTTAGGTCAGGAGACTTTTTGAGTAGTAACTCCATTAGTCCTTCAGTTGCTGTATATTCTTCGTTATTAATTTTGATAAAATTCTGATCGAATGTAATGTCTTTGTTACCAATAGTATACTTCTTTTCTTCTTTGTTGAACTTGATTGAATAGCCAGCATTACTTCTATCAGATCCGTCCTGAAGATATCCAACAATTAGATTACTCACTACATGTGGTTGAGAAGAACTAGGTAAGACTATTGAGGGTTGCTTAATGAGACTTTTATGATTTGTCTTTGGTGTAGGAGTAGTCTTAGGTCCTATAGAAAGTTGAGAAGGAGATTTAAAGTTGTTGAGAGTTTCTACAATTTTGTTCTTTTCATCAATTATTTCTTCTTGTAGTTTTTTGTTGGATTCTAAAATAGGTTTAAATACATCCATTCTATAATCTTCTACATGTTCCAAGTCAGATCGCTCTTGTAAATTTTTTAATTTGTGTTCTTTTCGGTTTTTCAAAAAGTTGTTTACTATTTCATTACGTCGTTTTGGGTCATTTATCTCAACTACAGAATGCATTTATTACAGGAAATATCATCGATTTTAGGTTGATTTATTCAATATTTCTGAAAATTTATTATGGGTTTTAAATGATACTTTTCTTGCTCTATAAATGGAAGCGGTTGATTACAAAAAATTGGGTAGGGATCAACTACGAAAACTTGTAAGAAACAGAACTAAAACAAGTAGAGATGATGTTAGAAATATGAGCGTGCCTGAAATGCGTAAAATACTCAAACAGCTGGATATAGATGAACTTAGCGAAAAGTCAAATCTTCAAATGCGCAATCTATTCCCTACTGATACCACTGTTTTTAGTGAATACAAAGAAGTTGGAGATGTATTAAGAGATACTTTTCACACTGGAAATTCAAGTAACATTGAGTCATATCTAGATAAAAAGAAAATGATATTGTAAAAGACATATTTAATACCAATGTTAAAATTTATGTCTCCTTAGAATGTGAAATGAAAAAAGAGGGAACTGAAGATAAACATCTAGATTATTTGACTACCTCCAACAGATTTTTACACATAGGAGATGATAGAAAAGAGTTCTTTAAAACAGTGAAATTTGATTTGATAAATAGATTAGAACAATATCAAAGCAGAGGATCTGGGTTTAGATTGAATAGAATAATAGGTTTGCGAATGTTTCAAACAAGAATTAAACCATTATCAGGATCAAAATATATTGAATTACCAGATTGGATAAAAAATAAGAAAGCAGTTGTAAATATTCAGAATAAAGATGATAAATGTTTTATGTGGTGTATTTTAGCACACTTATATCCAGTAGAAAAAGATGCTCAGCGAGTAGGCAAATATGAAGAGTATATTTCTAAAATTAATTTTGATGGTTTTGAATTTCCATTCCAGGTGAAAGATGTAGATAAGTTTGAGAAGAGAAATAATTTAGCTGTTAATATTCTAACTCATAATGTTGAAGGTGGTGAGATAATAGAATCATATAAAGTATCTAAAAACATAAATGTGGACATAAGTAGAGTGATAAACCTTTTGCTTGTCACTAATGATTCTGAAGAAGGTCATTACTGTTTGATTAAAAATATAAATAGATTGATGAACAGTCAGAATAGTAGAAGTAATAAGTTTTGCATTAGATGTCATAATAACTTTTATAATGCAGAGAAGCTTGAAAGACATTTAGGTGACTGTATGAGTAATAACCCTATACAAATGATTAAATCCCCTAAAGATTATATTAAATTTGATAGTATTCAGAAAACTCAAAAGCAAAGATATGTTTGTTATGCCGACTTTGAATCCGTTATCTATAAAATTAATAGTGTTAGTAACTCTCCTCAAAAGTCATGGAGTGAGAACGTAGGTAAACATGTGGCATCTGCTTTCTGTGTAATTGTTGTTGATTCTTTTACTCAAAGTATTTACGAAATGAAGAGCTATGTTGGGTATGATACTATTTTAAAATTCAATGAGTATATCTTAAATGTGTGTACAAGATTGTTGAATAAAGGTGATGAGAAAATGAAGGAATTAACTGAAGAAGAGTTAGAAAGTTATAATAATTGCAATTCATGTCCTCAGTGTGAGAATGTGTTTGATGGGGATAAAGTTAGAGATCATGATCATTGGACTGGATTATACAGAGGACCTCTATGTAATGCTTGTAACTTATTGAAAAGAAGAAACAATTTTATGCCAGTATTTTTCCACAATCTTAAAGGCTATGACTCTCACCATATTATCAGTGATGATAAATCAAGTAAGTTGTTGAAGGAAAGAGGTGTAGAAATTAAAAGCATTTCAGCCAATATAGAGAAGTTTATTAGTTTTAGTTATTACCTTCGTGATGAAGATCGTAGGTGTGAAATAAGATTCTTAGATAGTTTAGGATTCATGCCTTCCAGTCTAGATTATCTCAGTAGTAACCTACAAGATGATGAATGTGTGATAACTAAAAAGTATTACAAGGATGAGAATATGTTCAATCTATTAAGACGAAAAGGTGTATATCCATATGATTTCATGGACTCTTTTGAAAAGTATTCTAACACCGAACTCCCTCCAATTGAAAACTTCTACAACAATTTATCTGGTGAGAATATTAGTAATGAGAATTATGGATATGCTCTAAAAGTATGGGGAGAAACAAATTGTAAAACTTTAGAAGACTACACTAGAATTTATATGATTAATGATGTGTTACTATTAGCTGATGTGTTTGAAACTTTTAGAAATGTTTCTTTGAAAGAATATAAGTTAGATCCATGTTGGTACTATACATCTCCCGGATTAGCTTGGGATGCTATGTTATTCAAAACTGGAGTTAAGCTACAAACAATTAAAGATATTGAAATGTATAATTTTATTGAAAAAGGTATTCGAGGAGGTATGTGTAACGCTATGCTCAGATATTCTAAGGCCAACAATAAGTACATGTCGAATTATAATCCAGCAGAAGAATCAAAATACTTACTTTATCTAGATGCGAATAATTTATATGGATGGGCAATGAGTCAGAAATTACCTTATGATGATTTTGAGTTCATAAATGTAGAAGGTTTCAACTTAGAAATGTTAGAAAGTCTTAACTCTCAAGGCAAAGGATGTATACTAGAAGTAGATTTAGATTATCCAGAACAATTACATAACAAACATAATGACCTTCCATTTTGTCCAGAGAATAGGCGAGTTGGTTCTACCAATAAGTTAATAAATGACTTTAGTCCAAAGAGAAATTATGTATTACATTACAAAATGCTTCAGCAAGTTTTAGATCATGGATTAGTTTTGAGGAAAATTCATCGTATAGTTACTTTTAAAGAAAGCAATTGGTTGGCATCTTATATAGAATTGAATACTAACTTACGTAAACAAGCAAAAAATGATTTTGAGAAAGACTTTTTCAAACTCATGAACAATTCTGTCTTTGGTAAAACTATGGAGAATGTGAGAAATAGAGTAGATGTCAAAGTGGTGTCAGATATGGAGAAAGTTATGAAACTAGCTGCTAGCAATAATTTTAAACAGAGACATATTATAAATGAAAATTTGATTTTAGTGGTAATGACTCAAAAAAGTATTAAATTAGATAAACCAATATATGTGGGAATGGCTATACTAGACTTGAGTAAATATCTTATGTATGAGTTCCACTATGATGTTATGCTACCAAAGTACTCTTCAAATTTGAGACTGTGCTATCAAGATACTGATTCTTATATCTATGAAATCAAAACTGATGATGTGTATGAAGATATGATGACTATCAAAGAACACTTCGATTTCTCAGATTATCCGACAGACAATAAACTTCATAGTGTTGAGAATAAAAAAGTAATTGGCAAATTCAAAGATGAGTTAAATGGTAAGATAATGACTGAGATTGTAGCCTTCAGACCAAAACAATACGCTTTTAAAACTGATGATGGAGTGGAGTCTAAAAGAAATAAAGGTGTGAAGAAAAATGTGGTCAAAAAGGAAATGACTTTTGATGACTATAAGAATTGCTTATTAAACTATACTATCGAAAGAAGACAACAAACGTTATTCAGTTCTAGTAAGCATCAAATTCATACTGTAAAACAGAATAAAGTTGCATTGAATAATTTAGTTGGTAAAGATAAAGAATCTAAGAGATATGCAATAGATAATATAGACACACTAGCTTTTGAACATTATAGAATTCCTAAATCAAAGTAAGCATAGAATTTTTATAATCGTGTTTTTCTAATAATTTGAGTAGGAGTAAGCAGTAGTAACCACAATGATGAGTATCAAACTGTTGTATTTGAAATGTTGAAGTCGTTATTTCTTTTTTCTCGCTTTGTTTTAAATATTTTATTATTTCAGTAGGAGGGTCCAAACCAAAAGAATCAAAATAATATAAACCATCTTTATCTTTTTATAACAAACCCAATGAGTGCCTTTATTATTCGAACTATCAAGATTTACTATGCCTACTTCTATTTTTTGTGGTTTTTCTGGTAAAGTATCTCTCATAAATACACCTCTGAAGTTTTCAATTTTTAAATCCTTAGATAACTTCAATAAATCTTCATTTGTTAGAGGTTTCAAATCTTCACACAACATTTAATAAAACGAAATAACTGGAAAGAATTGATAAGGAAATTTGTAGTTTGTGACACAATCAACACCTTTTTCAGGCGTTTGTCGACTGATTTTTTTCCGATTCTCACCGCAATTTTTTCTGATTTTTTAATGCAATTTTTTTCAATTTTTTAAATTTTTTCTTGCATATTTTCAACTTCATTAAGTGGATTATCTGAACCTCTTTCATATTTAAGTTTGATGTTTCTTTTACAGAACCTCGTCGAAAGAAGACAAGCTGGAAAAATAATCAAGAAACATAAACGCGAGCTAGAAAAGAAGCAGGAGAAGCTTCGCGATGAAATGGAAGAATTACATCTGGACAAAATTTAATTTTTTTATATTATTGGTTGAATTATAAAGATTGGAATACACCTCTGAAGTTTTTACACAACATTTAATAAAACGTAATAATTGTAAAGAATTGAATGAAAAGAGTGTTGGTTAACACTTGATTTTTTTGTCGTTTCTTCATGGTTCTGACGGTTGATTTTTTCATGTTTGCTCGACGAGAATTTTTGACTGAATTTTTCTGATTTTTTCAGTTTTTTCATGATTTTTTTTCTGATTTTTTCGATTTTTTCAATTTTTCTTGCATATTTTCGGATCTCATTAAGTGGATAATCCTGAGCTTTTGAGTGGGTTTCGAACTTTCTAGCATTCAAACACAAGACGGGCGCTTTGCCATTGAGCCTCGAGAACAAATTGATGAGGGAAGACAGAAAGTGTTTAACTTTCTTATCAGTTGAGGTGAAAATTGACTGTTTGGAAATGTTGAAAAAAGTGGGAAAAAAGTGGGACAGTGAGTGGGTTGGCATGTGGGCTGTGGATTTAGGACGATTTTCAAAACTCAGAAATAAGATGTTTTAGGATCTAAAATGTTTAAAACGGAGACAAAAACAAGCTAAAAGTACGAAATTCAAAATTTCAAAAAGTGGGACAAAAGCTGCGTCAGAGAGAACAATTCCTTACTACTAGTTCCCACTTCTCATTTTTATTAAAGAAATCTTTGATCCATTGCCAAATCATTCCGGTGATAAAACCGGAAAACTGCACCTCCTATAGCTAAATTTGTTAAAATGAGGAAATTGTAGTATACGAATTTCTTAGTAGTTTCCTCAAAGTGGAAATGATTGAAATTATGTGATTTCTTGAGTCTGATATCTGAGAAGTTATCATACATAGTTGTCCCCGAATCTTCTTCCTAGATTTCTCAGATATCCGCGTCGGTATCTCAACTATGACTTTCACGTAATTTGATCAAAATTTTTTTTCCGTGAACCGTCGGAACCAAATCTTGTTGGGAATGTAAAAGACACAGTCTTTGCCTACTGCAATAGATAAATTTCGAAGAGCTTCGCCGTTTTTGAGTTCTTTAAAAATTGTATGCAAAAAGTGATCTCGAAATGCATGCTCTTCGTTAAACTGTTTCTGCTTTGGTCATGTAGGAATGCTATGTGATCTGGTATATTAATTGCGGCGAAGGTACCCTACAATGATATAAAAACATAATTGAGAAAAGTCGAAAAACGGTTGCAAAAAGTTGATGCAAACTCAAAGTGTCAAAGACTTTCAGGACAACCTAATATAGGATTCAGCTTGTCGAAGGCTTTCGAATGAGTATAGTTATACTTTTTGAATCCTCTCATCGAGCTGAATCAAAATATCAAACCTACTTTGGAAGTAAGTCATCTCTTCTCCATTTGCTGGTGAAGTAATAGACGTCCAATTATTCAATTTGCAATACGAAACTGCTTGTGTGTGATCTTGGCATCGGTTAGAATCAGGGAAAGCAATTAGTCCAAGGCAGAGAAAGATATCAGATGATCTTTGGAATAATTTCGAGTCATTTGCACATTTTGAGACAGTATAAGTCAGATTCCATGTGGATTCGGAAGTTTCTTCGATATTGTTTTGATAGACTAATCCACTGATACTCCAGATATCTGTATCGTTCATGAATTCAGATGGACAACTGTCTTCAGGGAAATACCGCTGGAAAATGGGTTACTGTAGGGTTACAGAAGGGTTGGTACCTTGATTCCCATTAGTTTTCCATCAACAGAAGATGATATTTTTTGAATGCTTACGCTTCCGAATTGATAGAATTCACATTGAGATTGGTAATGAAAAGCAATCTGAAAAAGGTTTTGGGCTCGGGAGCTTATCTAAAAATCCAAATGAGCTCCACGAATCTTGTTTCAATAGGCTCAAACCAAATAGGATAATTTTGATGTATCCCAAGAAAAATTGAGCCTTCTTACATAAAAATTAGTCTTACCAAACAATTATTTGTGTCATAACAAATCGAATAACACTGTTCCCATGAAGTATCAAATTGTTGAAATGGTTGAACACTTCCAATTGGTTCTCCGTAAATCAACATCATTCTCCATTGTCTTTCTATTGAAATTTTAGGGAAAAAGAGAAGAAAAACGAAGAAACGTAGCATTTTGGAATCGAAACTGAGCTGTTTTCTCGAAAAGAAAACGTAGTAATAAACCAGAGTTATAAAAAAGGAGAATCCAGGACTTTTATTTTGGTTTTGATGTTTCCTGTCTTGTTTTCATAATTTTTGTATGTTTGTCTAGAAAAATGAAATCGATTATTTACAGTGCCGACTTTCAATAAAATAATAGAGCACACTGTATTTTCAGACTACATTTCTCAATGTAAACACTAGGATATTCAGATTCAGCTCGACAAGACGTTTCAACAAAGTATAACCAATGGTCTGGTTCTAGCTATCTAATTTTTATGATTGTCAGAAAAAAATCAAGTTTTTAAGACTGAAAAAAAAACAAATATCTATAAATTAACAATTTTCATTTCCAAACAACACAAAATGGTTATTGTATTAACTCTGAAGACTTCTGACATACCACTGATCGCCAACAATGACTGAATTCGTCGACATCATTATCGCAGCTACAAGAAAAAAGTTTTCACAGAAAATCTGAAAATACAAACGTTGTTCCTGCGAATGCATCACACGTGTCGTGGCCAATAAATCCACACATCGTATATATTCCTTCATTTGTAGGGCATATCATGCTCTTATTGTATCCTCCATGAGTTGGATCTTCGAAAATATTTTTCATACCGTCAACCCAAATGAACTCTTTTGGAGAAGGTGTCCTCATGGCTGTAAGAATTTAGAAATTGCTTCAGTACTTCTCTGAATCCTTTCAATGAGCTAAATTCGAATATCAAACAGACCCATAAAGTAATCCAACTCTTTTCCATTTGCTGGTGCAGTAATAGACCTCCAATTATTAGTTTTGCAATACGAAACTGCTTGTGTATAGTTTTGACATTGATTAGAACTAGGAAAATAAATTAGTCCAAGGCAGAGAAAAATATCAGATGATCTTTGGAATAATCTCGAGTCACTTGCACATTTTGAGACAGTATAATTCAGATTCCACGTGGATCCAGAACCACTGAATGAGTTTCGATAGACTTTTCCATCCTCACTCCAAACATCCGTTGATGCAGTCATATTGATTGGACACTTGTCTTCAGGGAAGGACCGCTGGAAAATGGGGGTTACTGTAGGGTTACAGAAGGGTTGGTACCTTAATTCCAATTCTCTTTCCATCAGCAGACGAGGATATTTTTTTAATGCTAAGGGTTCCGAATTCATAGAGTTTACATTGAGATTGATAGTGATGGGCAATCTGAAATTAAATTCTACAGTAATCCTGCTTGGGACTTAATATAAGCTCTTGGAGCACAAAATCTAGAAATTCCCTACTTACCAAACAATTATCAGTGTCATAACAATCCGAATAACACTGTTCCCATGAAGTATCAAATTGTTGAAATGGTTGAACACTTCCAATTGGTTCTCCATAAATCAGCATCATTTTCCATTGTATTGAATTCTGAGGGAAGGAGAGAAGAACAAAGATGAAAAGTAGCATTCGGGAATGGAAACTAAGATCCTACCCAAGAAGAAAACGTAGTAGATTTATAAAGGAAGAAGAAATAAAATGAGGAATCCAGGACTTCTGGCTATTTTTGATGTCTACCGTCATTTTATGATCTTCGTCATGTCTAGAGAATTCAGTGGAATGCTCAAATATCATAACCAAGGATGAAAACACGAAATCCATATTACTTGGTCCTGTTGAAAGAAACCTTTGTGAATAAACGAAATAAATATTTATAATAGAAAGTTATAAATTGATTTAATCTCTAAAAAAAATTTCAATATCAAGGAACGAATTAAATAATTTATTTGGTATGCATGCAATTTTAGTTTAATAAAAATACAAAAAAGTGTGTATTAAATAAAATTTATTATTTTTAAAATGATAACATTCATTAAAAAAGATATTTCCTCACCATTCATCAAACTTGTCATGTCCTCCATCAATCCACACAATGAAGCCGAAATCGGTTCGATCTGTATCCGGTTCTGTATTAATTGTAGCCCACACTCCATCGTTCCGTTGAATGTCAAGTCCTCCCTCTATGCAATCAGATCCATTTCCATATTCATGCCTGAAAAAAAAGAATTACAGTAAGAAAACTGGAAAAAATAATATTTACTCACTCTCGAAAAGCTCTCAATCCAAATTGTTCAATGAATGGAATTCCAGAAAGTAGAACATCAATATTCATTGGTTCCATAATGACTACTAGCATTTTGAACTTCAAAGTAGTTGAAATCCAATGTTTTAGAAATGTGTTCATTTCAATATTTGTTAATTTACTTTCCTGTGCATCAAGTTCAATGCAGTTTATATTCATCAAGTTATCAAATGAAAACCAATGACAATCCAACATTTCCAGTTTGTTCTGTTCAAATTTCAAATCGATTTGGAAATCTGAAGTAGTCGGAAGTTTGAATGATGAATTGTCTCCACGGTTTGCATTTTCCAAGAAAAACTTTGCAACCTCATCATTTGCCGTCTCAGATTCTGCTTTAACACTATGAAATCTCTCTTGACGTTCTAAAATCCATTTCATAACAATTAAAGGTGCATTGGGGTTCAGAGAAGAGGATACATCGATATCATTGACATCTTTTTCGAAAAGCGAGCAGAAATACTCGGAGACTGTCTTCAATCCCTCGAATAAGTCTTCAAAGTAGAAAGTCACTTGACATCCCGAGTTTTTGGTTTCTATGCTCATTGGAATCATCGAGTTTCCAATATTAACCACTTGATTATTGGAGATCGGGGCAGATGTTATATAGAAGTATATAGATTTGTTCTTTTCATTTTGAATACGAACTGCAGCAGATGAAGAAAATATAACGTTTACTGTAGCAGCTTTTCGATTAAGACGAAATGTTTTAGTCAGTGATCGAGCTCTTTTTGAGCACATTGAGAGCATTATTCTGAAATGGAATTGTTATTAATTATAAGACTACGATATTCTTTGATAATTTTTTTTTGAAATCCCTCAAGATTGATTAGTTAAAAAATTTTTTTTGTACCGGAAAAATAAAAGTGATCACTTACATATCAAATAGATGGTACATCTTCATCACTTCTGAAATAACCACTGCTGGCAGTCGAAAGAGAGAGAATCGATCCATTTGGTAAGAGTAAATCGTAGAATGAGGGAAGACAATTGGGTACACTGGACCTCTTGAGCGCACCTCTGGCAGGCCTTTTTCAACTGGTAACAGATGGTTACAACATATTACCTTTGACCCTCACTCATTCTTTTAGATACACTCTCTCATCTGTTCTTCTCCAAATGGATCTTTGATTTAACTGCGACTAGCCTGTCTATAAAACAAATAATAGGTTTTTTCTTTTCAATGAATATTATCACTATCATTAAATATATCTGACAAAATTCAGTTCTGGAAAGATAAAGCGACATGAAAAAAAAAAGAAAAATCGTCTGACAACCTTAACTTTTTATTACAGAACCAAAAACCAAAAAAAAAATCAAACATTGTGATTAAAATTCTCAATCTTCTTGTTCTTCTCCATCTTCTTCATCGCTTTTTTCTCAATCATTTCCCGTTCAACCGTATCCCATCCATTGTATCCATCAGTCAGAAATTTGAAGATCTTTTTATCATTTTCATCGTAGAAGTAGTAGACTTTCTGAAAAGAAAAGGTCTTTTCCAAATTCTTAATATCTGAATTTCGGGCTCAAAAGATGTACAGTAATTCTCTTTTTGAACCTTTTAAACCAAAAAACTTGAACTTTGTTTACTCACATCCTTCATAATATAAAATCCAATCATAAAAGCACAAAATCCATATTGTTTCGCACTCAAAACGACTCCAGCTCTCTCGAATCTCATCAAATCCAAAATCTCTCCAAATTCAATTTCCTCGTCTCTTTTCAGCTTCTGATAAGCCATTTCGATGTCTAAAAATTCAAAAAATATACAAAAAACTAACAATTTTTCGGCTCACATCCAAAGCATCCAGTCCTTCCGACACCATCCGAACAATGTACCATAATCGGTGTCCAGCTGGTCCTAATCTCACAGAGTAACACATAAATCATATCCAGATTCTGTGGATTTCCGTTTTGCGGCCATCCAACATATTGATAATGTGTCACTTCGAACTTGTCTTCTCCTCTGGAAAATTAGATTGTAGTTTGTAGTCTCTCTACAGTAACCTCACTCGAAATGAATCACCAGTTTCCTGACTATTATCTGTCCTCCGTACTCAAATTTTTTCTTTTTACATGTTATTTTGAGGCCGTTGAATTTGAGGTATTCCCCTTCGTTTTCTGGATAGTATTGGTCGCATTGGGTGACCCCTGGAAGCTACAGTAATCCAAAAACGCATGGGAAATTGGGATTTTTGAATTCAGCTCGTTGAGAGCTTTCAGAAAAGTATAATCATGACTAGGTTTAATTAAACTCGGATTTGGGGCTCCGCGAGCTCCAGAAGAGCTCCGGATGAGCTCCGAGAGCCCAAAACTCAAGTCTTCCCAAACCTAGTCATGATTATACTTTTCTGAACCCTCTCGACAAGCTGATTCCAAATATGCTCACCATTCTCATCCAACTGACACAACATAACCACCTGATCCACATTCTCCTGTTTGGCAATCCACCAGAATCTCTCAATATCCGATACTTTTCCTTTCTCTTCTGCTTGTGGTCCTCCAGTCATAATAATTCTTAATCCACTCGGATAATCGACAATGTTAGCATGCACAAAGTCATCCAGGAAGCGATTGCCTTCGAGTTTTACACGGGTGTACATAGAAATTGGGAGGTTTCTTCTGGAAAAGGAATTTGGATCTAAGATTCAGAATTTTTGAAGTTACCTCTGGAATCCAGTGTGTTTCTCCACCAATAAATTCGAAGAACGAGCAGAACAAACACTGGAATCAAATGAATACAAATCCCTGAAATATCTAAAGAAATCCTCTTCTGGTGTCTCCTCCTCTGCTCTCTTAGACTTCTTGTGACTCAAAATCTTGGCGTAGAGAGATCGAAAGTAGGTCAGTCCGATTACTGTAGTCATTTCTACCGTATCAAAGTTTTCTGATCGATTCTCTCGGAAGAAGGCACGACGAGTGAAGTAGACGAAGATGATGAGTATTGCGGTAAGGAGAGAGGTGATGAAGATGACGAAGGGGCTGGAAAAATAGTTGTTGGAATGGTGATTTTCGAACTCAGCTCGCTGAGAGCTTTCAGAAAAGTATAATCATGCCAGGGTTCTGAAAATTTAGGATTTCGGGCTCGCGGAGCTCCAGATGAGCTCGCGGAGCCCAACAAATTTTGTTCGAAAACCTAGGCATGATTATACTTTTCTGAAAGCCCTTGAGAAGCTGAATTTGAATATCTATGTTCCGAAATGTAAATTTTCGATTCCTGTCAAAAATACTTACTCAAAATAAAACAGGGGCCAATCAAGAACTTCCGAACATTCCGGGCACTCCTCCTCTTCAGTTTCTCCCGAGAAAAACGGTTCAAAATCCATCAAGAACTTCCGAGCGCTTTTGAATGACGTATGGTATCGGTAGAAATCGAAATCCATTGATTTTAAAAATTTCAGGGCTACATCTACCTTTGATTGGCTTTTTGGATCCGTATTTTCTATTTTGAGAGTGCTGATATCAACTCCTGTGACATCTAGAGCCATTTCGAAGACAATATGGAATTGAAATAGATCACTAGTCTTCTGAATAGGAAGGGATGTTCTGAAGACCTCCAAAGTCTCGTACATCTTCAGAATATCCAGTTCAAAAGTGTCTAAATCGGCTTCTGAGTTCTTCTGGAGGTACTGTAGGCTTTCCAGGACTTCTTCTTTGTGTTCCAGGGCCTTGAGCATATTGGATAACCCCTGGGTGCCCTCCCAGAGAGCCCTGGAGCTCAGGAAACTAGACGGTTGTCCTCTCATCTCTAAAACCTTCAGCACCAGCTCATCCCTGAGCTTTCTAGCCTCTTCCATCCGGTTTAGAACCCTTAATCCAGAATCAATGAGCTCCTTGGTAACAGATCCTACAGTAGGAATCGGCGGAGAATTCTGGATACAGGTGAAAAAGGGACCGTAATCCTTAATCTCCTTATGGTAATCATCTAGCCCTTCTAGAGGTTCCAGGGACTCAGCCATTTTCTTGATCTCTTTCATTATCTTGTGAATATTCCCAATTTTCCGGAAAATGGTCTGGAAGTCTTCTTTGAAGCTTGAGATCCCGGGAAGATCTCTAAGTTCAGGACCAGGGTTCATTTCCAGAATCCTCTGGAATCCGGGAGCCTTCAGAAGACCTTTGAGCTCTTTCATTGCCTTCGAAAGACTTTTTTGTAGGGAATCAACTCCAGATACCAATTCAGAGAGCTTTTGAACTTTAGAAGTGACCGGGGGGCTAACGGGAGGTTCACAGGTCACAAGGTGGTCTAGGAGTTCCTCAAACTCCGATAGCTCAGAGAGCTCTCTAGCCATTCCTATGAGCTTTGAAATAGGCTCTTCTGTGGTCAAGATTCCGGAAAGCTGACGGAAATCGATGAGTAAGGGGTCCAGGTCTTGAGTATTGTTAGGCAAGGCCCACTGGAGGTCCCCAGAATCCCGATTTTCGGCTCCAAAAGCCTCCAACATCTCGAAAAGTGAGTGGACAATATGAAAGCCAGCTGAATTCTCGATTTTCTTGATATACTCGAAATAAGAATCCTTTAATCTGGAGGTAAAGGTCTCTTTTTTTAGAGAAAGGTAATTTAGAGTCTTCTGGATAGGAGAAAAGCTCTCAGAGATCAAAGAAACGGGGAGAGAAGTCAAATTTGGGGTACGGACTAGAGAAAAGATCTCTTTTAGATACTCAGAGACATTTTCCCTTTCTTCATTAGATATGGACCCGATAATGAGATCCCACTGATCTGGAAACTGGTTTCCCAAGTTATCCAACTTGGATATAGTCTCCGAGACCTTGATTTCAGAGATTTCTTTCTTCAAAGAATCGCTAGACCAATTCTCAATGTCCCCCATCCCTTGAATTTCTTTTTGAGCTGCTCCCAACGATTGCAGGACTTGCTCAGCCTTTTTCAATGTTGAATCATCAGTCTTAAGGGCTTCATTTCCCAACGCATCCATTCCTTTTTTGATATCCTCCAAATCCCAGGTATATTTTCCCATATAGAAATACTCTTCGATGAAATCATCTGGATTAATGAATCCGGAACGGAAACCCTCTTGAAGGTAGGCTGAATGAGCAGCTCTCGAGAAGTATTTTAGGCGACGGACAGCAGATTTCAATGGATCGACTGGAAAATGATAGGAAAACCTGCTGAATTTCTACCCATTCTTGAACGAAAAAAGTACCTGTTGATAAAGTGAATGCTTCTAAGCATACGATACAAATCACGATTCTGATGATCAAGTCTGAAAAATAAAAAAGGATTCTGGAATCACTGACAAAAAACTTGCTCATATTTAATGATTCTTTGATAGAGAATTCCAGAAATAATTTTTTTTTTGGTTGGATTTTTTTTAATTTTTCGACGATGATATACGTGGAAATCACACGGAGGTCACACGGGTTTTTTCTTTCAAAAAAAATTTTTTTATCTTATTTAGTGGAGACAAAGGTATCAATATTCAAAATCATCATGAATCAAATCATTTTATTAAATAAAAAATAAAAAATAAAAAATAGAAGTTTTTTCTGAAATTTAATATTTTTTATAAACAAAATCCACATTGGCACGAAGATAGTCATCGAATACTTCGATGTGAGAAGATTCTGAAAATATGAGTTGTTTTAATTAAAGGAAAACTAATATTATTATGAGATTTCCCGTGTCTTTTTACCCCTGTTTACTACATTGTTTAAAGAAACTGTTGTAAGATATTGGGTATTGTACGCAAAGTGGTTGCGGACAATACCCAATACCTTACGACACTTGCTCCAAATGATCTAGAAATTTGGGGATAGGGGTAAAAAGACACGTGGAATCCAATTCTGATGCTATTTTTACTCTTCTAACCTGCCAAAGTAACATTATCATACGATGGAATGGGTATTCCAACACCAAGAACGGATCGAATCGTCTGTCGAGCCGTCATCGAGAGAATCGTTGAGAAGGCGTTCAGGAATCTAGGAACAACTCTTTTAGAAGGTCACTCCTTAAAAAACTAACGATTTAGGGACATCTCCGATATTTGAGAAGTCGACACGGGCGGTGATAGTGGAATTACGAAGGTGGCCATGGATCCGAGTGCCGTTTAAATAGGGTTCGACGTCAGATGAAGTGTCAACGACAAGGCGGGCGAGGATATTCTGAAATTTATAGTTTTTGTAGTTTCTGTAGTCTTTGTAGTCACCTTTTTCGTTTTTTCATATGGATTCAAGAATAAATCAACTGCCAGACTCATATTCAACATGACTCCATCCACCTGATTCATTTTGAAAAATGGGGATTCATAGGTATGGAAAAAGAGATCCACGTGTTGATTCGGATACTCGGTTCTCAGTTTTTTAAAGAATTTTCCAATGCAAAGACCAAAGAATCCACAAGAAGTACGGAGATATGGCTCAGCGACTGCGATGTTTTTGGAGATTAGGAATCGAACGATTTGGGCTTTGTGGGCGGAGTCAATGAGACAATTTGGAATGGAAACAGAGACCCAGGATGTCAACATTCCGGGGGTTGAACCGGCGTCTGGAAATAATATTATAGGGAGGCTGTAGTTTGTAGTCTTAGCCTCACTGAACATTTGACTTACAGTAGTACTCAAAACTGTAAAATCGAAAATTTCAAATTTTTTCGAAAATATTTATTCTTATCAAGAAAAACTAATTTTGATCATATTTCTGGTTTAATTTAGAACATTTTCACGAAAAATCTCAAGTTTCTATCTATTCTCTGAAGAAAGTTATAGTCGAAAAATGAAAAGGTGATATTTTAGTGGAGGCCTCTATCGGAAGCAGCACCTATTTCGAAGTTGTATATCTTTGTTCTTCTAAGAGATACAAAAAAGTTGTCAACTAACAAAATGTTTAGAATAACATGAGCAATATTTTATTAGTTGATTACTTTTTTCTAGCTTTCCTGGGAATTGAGTTATACAAATTTGAACTAAACTACTTGAAAAAAATGATTTACCTGTCCAATTAGCAGCTTTCACTGGATGACACACACTCTTTCCGTAGACCACATCGGCAGCCAACTCAAATTCAGTGAACTTGCTGGAAATACCCTTTAGAATCCTTCAACCCCCTCCAAAAGTACCTAGTAGAATGTGGATTCTGTGTCAAATAGTAATCCGCAAAGAAATTGGCTCCAATATCCACATGATTCGGAAGAGAATGGAGGAATCGATTAGCCTCAACGACGAGAATATCTCTAGCAGCTGAACATGCCTGTGCATTGATCACATTCTTCACTTCTCGAGAGAATGGCGATTTGAAGAGGTTGACTAGCCAAGAGAGAACACTTCCACCGATTCTGAACCTTTAGTCTAAAGAAATCTATAAAAAATTACTTACTCCACTTCCATCTCTTTAATATTCACAATACATTCTCCAATTCGTATCTGTGGTTGTCCATCCAATTCGAATACCGATGCGGAGATGTTCATTTGGATTCCAGTCGCAGAGGCTTTCAACCATCCCTTATCTCGAATTGTTATCACTTCAGTGAACTTTGCATGCCATTTTCCTGATAGCTTGACAGATCCTCCAGTCGTCCACCAGCCGATTCCAGTTTCTGATAGGTTGAAATCGATTCTGAAAGTTAGTTTTGGCTCTGCGAGCTCAAAATTCGCAAAAAAAGTTCGAAAAAAAATTCGAAAAAAAAATTCGATTCAAACCTAATCATTATTATACTTTTCTGAAAGCTCTAATCAAACTGAATTTGAAAATCTAGGTCCTTTTTTCTCGGTGGTAGTACGTATTAGAACGCGCCGCATTAGAACCGGGCCACATTAGAACCAGGGCCGCATTAGACCCGGGCCGCATTAAATCGAGACCGCATTAGAACCACTGCAGAGGGCAGTGCTTCGGCGGCTTATTTCGAACTAAAAACTTATAATTTTACTGAAAATATATTAAATTGAGTTGAAAAACATATTTTCCAACACAAAATAAGTAATTTGAACAAAAAATAATTTGTTTAAACATGCCAAATCACAAAAAATTAACAAATTTTCGAAAAGAAAAAAATTTGTTCTTTTTGCTGTCGGGATCTTCGGAAAACGTTTTTTATTCGTTTTTTAATATTGGATTACACATTTTTCAGTTGAAAAAAGAATAAAAAAACTGAAATAACGAAGAAAAACCAATTATTCTCAACGATTTAACCAAAACTAACCAAAAAAAACTCACTTCGGCGAATTAAAAGTCTGAATTTTCAAGTCATCCGTTCTGACGACTCCCTTCCCAACACTCGTCGAAAATGGCAACTTGATCTCCGGAATCGTGATTTTCGGAATTTCTTCGTCGACCTAAATCAAACCATTAAAGATTACTGTACCACTCAACTCACCACATGATGCCCATTCTTGCTGAAGAAATCAAAGAACGGGCGGTTCAAACGGATTTTGAGGGTCTCATTGGTGAATCCGTGGCTTTCGGAGAGGAAAAGGAGAAAGAAGGTGACAAGTAGTATCATTTTGGTTAGAATGAGCAAGAAGTGGCAGTTTATATACAAAAAACAAGATTTGTTTATGATAAACGGTGTCAAATGACCAGTAACCCTCTTGAGTTATTGATTGGTCCGTGACTCTTTCTCTATAGTGTGTAGGGGTGTCTGCTGGTAATGAGTGAGAAGACGAGATGTTTTCTGTCTTTGTATATACATGACCCCTTTAGGCCACGCCCACTGACCATATTGGGAAACTGAACGTTCGAGCACCCCTTTTCAGAAAACAAGAGTGTTGATACTATCACCAGGACCCTTAGTCCCTGTTACCATGGAAAATAGTAGTCATTATGAAGGGATTAACGGGTTTGTTCAGGCAGACTGGTAGGAGAGATGTGAAATTTGAGTTGAGCAATTAGAGAAGGCTATCGGAGTCTAAGGTACAGGATAATAATCGAGGCCAAGTTTCTGAAAACGGATTTCAAACATGCAGATTTTTAGAATTAAAGATTAACAGTGTGATATTCAGAATCAGCGTTTTGAGAGCTTTAAAAAGAGTATAATCATGACTAGGTTCTGAAAAACAGTGATTTTGAGCTCTAAATGTGCTCTAGATGTGCTCCGGGAGCCCAAAATTCAAACTAAAAACTGGAAAAATATTCTGATAAGCCGTTCTTCCATGTCTCTTTGTTCATTCCATACGTCTCTTATCTTTCCGATTGCGTGTGCACATAAAATGCTGTCAACCAATGATAAGAACCAATTTCTGCATTCATTTCGACTATGACTGTCAGGTTCTCCGTGTTTTGAGCCGCTTTTTTTTTGATTTTTTTGAACTAATTTTTATATTATTCTATTTTGAACTATGGTGAGTTGAGACAACATTTGCATGCAAAAAAAAGAACGGATGTAAAATTAAATAAAAGTGAGTGCTTAGTTTTTTTTCCGGTTTTTATTGTTTCTTTTTTGCAGAAAAGCTTATTGTGCAATAACCGTCTCCTTATCAGGGCCTATAAACTTTTATCAGTGTATCAATTACATTTCTAACCACTCATTTTACTCAATCATTCACTAATAAATACTCTTGTATATATTCTAACTTATTACGGGTTAATTAAAGACTACATAACTATCCACGGGTTAAGTCTTTAATAATTGAACTGGAGGAACCAAGTTTGAAGTGGTTTACATTTCTCTGGTGGTTTTCGCCTAATTCATTTTCGTTTTTGGGCAGGTTAGTAGCATTTCTGAAGCTCACAGAGCCCAAAATCCAGTTTTTACCTAGTTCATACTCTTTTAAAAGCCCTCGGCGAGCTGATTCCAAAAATGAACGTTTTTCTAGCTAATCAGTAGTTTAAAATTCATATTTTGAGCTTTTGAACCTCTAAACTCAGTCTTTTCAGCTCCTGGAAGCCTCTCGAGAGAAGACAAAGTCATTGTTCGATTCATTAAAAAGAAAATTGTTGAATAAATTATGTAAGTGTTTTTATCCTTATGCATCAATCGATTTCTTTTTTCAGTACAACATTCTGGGTAATTTATAAACTTTTTGGAACCGGACAAACGGGAAGCAGTTGTGAATAGAGTGTGACATCTCATGCCTCCGATAAGGAGTGAGTCAGCAATTCTATAAAAAGGGAAAATCGGAAACGGGAGAAGGCCTCGCATAATTTGTAGTGACTCTACATCATTATTACTCTTATTATTCTTATTCTTCAATATCTCTCAAATAAACTATATGTACATACATAAGTACCAGAGTTGTATGGAATCCATATTCCATATTCCATATTCCAGATTCCAGCTTTTTTTTCATTCCATATTCCATATTCCATATTCCATTTGGAAAATTTTATTCCATATTCCATATTCCAGATTCCAGATTCAGAATTTTATTCCATATTCCAGATTCCAGATTCCATTTGGAGGGTAAAATTCCAGATTTTATCTGGAATTTAAATTTTAAAAATTTTCAAAAAAACCTCCGAAAAATCGCGAATTTTGTCGAAAATTTCAATTTTTTTTTCGAAAATTGCGAGTTTATTCCATATTCCGGATTCCATATTCCAGATTCCAGCTTTTTTTCATTCCATATTCCATATTCCATATTCCATTTGGAAAATTTTATTCCATATTCCATATTCCAGATTCCAGATTCAGAATTTTATTCCATATTCCAGATTCCAGATTCCATTTGGAAAATTTTATTCCAGATTCCATATTCCATATTCCAGATAGCGAAATTTTCATTCCATACAACTCTGATAAGTACACAAGAATTCGAATTTTAAAAATTGTTTATTGCGTATCAATGTCGTGGCATAGCAAGTTCCACAAATTCTGAAACACAAAAAAAACAAAAAACATTCATTAATCTCAGACAACACGTTTCATGGAGAGTTCTTAACACTAGATCTTCACAATACAGAGTTATTTGATTATAGGTAATTGTCTTTCAATGCGACTGTTTTCAACCTGGAAAATTGCTCTCGGTAATATCATATTATATGCAGAATCGGATTGTCCAATGTCGGTTTCCGGAAAGGAGTCGAAATGAGAAAAGATGATGGTACAAAGGCGATGATCAAAATAGACACCAGAAACATGATTTTTCTTGTTCTCAACTTAAAATTCCAGTCATTTATATCAATAAAATTTATGAAATACTATTTTAGTTGTGTACCTGTTTTGCATTGACGATCAGGGGACCCTCCAATTTAACAAAGTTGTCGGAAGTGAATCTACTGTTAAGAACTCGCCATAAAACGTGTCGTCTAAGAAAAGAAATAGGGAGAGGCCGTTTTCCTGTATAGCAGATGTTTTGAAAACTTTGGCGGTCTTACTTATATGTCAATCTGCTCAAGATAGCAATGACAGATAACCATCTACAATATGTGAAGAATTCAGGTGGCTCAGCATATTAGAGAGCTCCAAACTTTAGAAATCTCTCATTTCTTTCATTGTGCATTTGTGATCTTCTTTTTTTTCTCTTCTCATCGATTTTCTCACTTTTCAGAGTTTTGCTAATAAAGATGGAACTTTTGCTAACGAAGCTGGAACTTCTAAAACTGCCGACGGTCGCATTGATTCATGTTCTTGAGCAACTTTCCCCGGCAGAGAGGTCAGTAACTTTTTTTCACTGCAAATTAAATTTTTATGACATCTCCAATAAATTTTTTTCAGAGTTATGTTCTCATTGGGAACCAAGAAGATGCGAATTTCTCTTGGATTCTGTTCAAGAGCCAACGAACGATTCATGGTGAATCCAGAGTACGGGCGTACTTTAGTCAGAATAGAGAAAAATGGAGGAGCCGCAGACATCGTGTTTGAAGCGTTAGCCCAAGGAACAGAACTATTGACTAAAGTGGTCGTAGAAGGAACATCTACGATCATCGACGACACTCCAGAAATAGTTCTGGAGAAAGTTCTGAGTTGCTTCAGAATGGAGAATTTACAAATAATGTTTTGCGCGTCTGATTCCACAAACGATCTGAAAGGTGCAACCGCATCATTCCTCAAGAACATAAAAGCCAAATCGATTCAAGTGTCACTGATAGGCTCGAATTTTGAGCCGGTACTCGTGTGTCAGACAATATTGTCTGACAAACGAGTACGAAAAGTACTTTGCAATCTAATGACTACTGAAGAAGATGCTGCGATTGCGTTCAGGAGATTGCAAGCTGACCGGTATGAACAGCATTATGTTCAACGAAACGGAGGACTACATTCGTAGTAAATTGAGGATTACGGCAATCTACAGCGAGTGAAGTGAAGTCAAAAATTGGTTGTGGATCGGGAGCAGGAGCACCACTGAACCTAAGAAGTGTTAATATCAAAAAATGCATTGAACGATGTTCAGAAAGACTGTTGGTGAGTTGAGAGTATTATGGTAAGTTTGTTTTGATCCGGAGAATTTATTGATTACGGTACCTTTTCCAGATGAACAAAAGCTGACGGGCCTTTCACCAATTTCTCGCCTTCCGGACACAGGAAGAAGCCAAAAAATTCGTTCAAACACGAGACAAGGTGGCTACGTGGCAATGCGGACTTCACAATTTGGAGTAAGGCTTCCATGCGGACGAAATTTTGTCCGTCCGGTCCGTCCGCTCGTCCGTTCGTTCGCCGTCCGTCTGTTTCGGTCCGGTTCTCAAGCAAAAATGCACTGCGGATGAAAACGGACGGAACGCGGACCGTCCGCTTTGGGTTTTGTCCGAATGGAAGCCTTAATTTGGAGCACTTCATTGGGAATGTACTAGAGAAAATCGCTCCGGAAGCAGGAACCAAGAACTTTTTGGAGAAGATGAAATCGAATCTGGTGGATATTAAAAGAGCGCAAAGAGAGGTGAAAGCAATGAATGTGTTGAAGAATATGAAGAAATCTCGGTTCTCTTGTAATTCAGGAGCCTTCGCGAAATAGAGGTCTTCTTAAAAATAGGGGTGGCCTGTGTAAATAATAGGGACCCCTTCAATATGTGCAGACTTCATTGAAAAATAGAGGTCCTTTATATATGTATTTTTTGAGCATATTAAGTCTGAAGGGCCCCCATTTTTGGAGTCCTGAATTGCCTGAATCTATTTGGATTTCGGAATACAAGCGGGAGACAATGATGAGCACTGTAAGAAATGACTGGAAGGGGGTTCATAACCTTTATTTGAACTTCATTAAAACAAATGACAGAGAAATATTCAGTTAAGAACAATAAATCTCAATTCCCGCGATTCCATTTTAATCATTGCTTTTGTACCATCATCTCTTTCCATTTCAACGCCATTTCTGAAACCAACACTGGACAGTCCGATTCTGAAAATGGTTGGATTTTATTCGGATATCGAATTTTTGATATGTTCTGTACACAGAGTTGCTGTGTGAGTCATTTAAACGGAATTTTAGAAATTTAAAAAATCTAAATATTTTCAGAGCCTATTTCTATCCATTTTTCAATATTTGTACCTCACCTCTTAATGAAGAGCTCTGTGTTGTTCGGATCAAAGATGGGTGGTTGGATTCCAGCGATAGAAATAGAAGGATCAAGAATATTACTTTGAATTATGAGATATTCCAATCGAGAGAACTCTCCTCTCTTCCATTTCTCAAAGAACACATTCATATCCTGATTCGTGAGCATTGGATCCCATAATCTGATAATAACACAGAAGGAAATGGATAAAAGAGATGGAAGAGTGAACCACGGACAACAGGGACACAAGATTTCAGTGGGTTTTGACCTGAAATTGTATTCGAACCCTGGGGTCATCTGGACACAGAGACCTAATATTCTGGTTACAGTAATTTTCTCGAGAGTTCTCTTCACAGTGTCCTCATCCATTTCCAGATTCCCTATTTCGAATGTCTGTATTCTGTCTTGTCTTGATACCAACCAATCGACAAGAGAATTAAAATGAGCAATTGGAAGTTGAGGAGAAGATTCAAAATAGACAAGGGGACAGTTGAATACATCTCCAATATGATAGATCAATGACATATATTCCATCGGATTCCATTTAATCCATCCTTCTGTCTGTCTTCTCTCTGCATTCGTCGACTGAGCAATTATATCGTATTCTCCATTTGGTTTTCTCATTCTTCGATCGATTCGACACTTCATTCGTTTTTCGGAAAAATGTGGCAGAAGAATATCAAATAGATGAGAATAAGTACATATTCGAATGAATTTGCATGAAAATCTAATTACAAATTCGAATTTTTTGGTGCCTGCCAACTGTATTTGTCGTCCCATTCGTTTTGAACATTGAGATAAATCAATTCTGAATGATTAAAGGTTACTGTAAAAATAGAAATGAAGAACTTACAATTCAAGTGGATTCAAAGTTTTGAGTATTTCAATGAAGGCGACTGTTGGAAGTTTGAGAATATTGATTGGGTGCATGACGAGCAAGGGTCTTGGTGCATGAGCGAGTGAGAGGAAGGCTGTGGAAGAGAGAGATAGATAGAGAGAGAGAGAGAGAGAGAGAGAGAGATCCATTGAGTGTGTATGTGAGGGGGAGAGGATTACTATATCTTCCCATTTTTTCTTCTCAGAAAATTCTGAATTCCATCGAAAATGTGCATTTTTCACAAAAATGACCATTTTCGATCTTTTTTGTCTTGCTATAAATTCTTGGAAGCTCTGAAAACTCACTTATTCTCCATTATTGAAATCGAAAACATAAACAAAAGTCCGAGTGAATTCAAAATATGGGAAATAGATGATGGATTCCTCCAAAACCAAACTATCTTCAATAGCAAAAGAACAAGCTCCGCCCATTTGAGTAGAAAACATGAGCGGGTTGCTGGTCACCTAATACTGCTTATCATAAACAAATATTGTTTCTATATAAACTCCCTCTTTCTTTCCATTTGCTCATTCTTATTGAAATGATACTTCTTGTCACCATCTTTTTTCTATTTCCCCACGAAAGCCATGGATTCACTAATGAGACCCTCAAAATCCGTTTGAACCGGCCGTTCTTCGATTTTTTCAGCAAAAATGCACACCATATGGTAAGTTTTTATGGATGTTTGTTACAGTTAATTTTGATTTGTTTGAGGTTGACGAAGAAATTCCGAAAATCACAATTCCGGAGATCAAGTTGCCATTTTCGACGAGTGTTGGGAAGGGGGTCGTCAGGGCGGATGGTTTGAAAATTCAGACTTTTGATTCGCCAAAGTAAGTTTTTTTCTGGCCGATGGAGTCAATTGAGACCCAGATATTTGAGTTCAGCTTGATTAGAGCTTTCAGAAAAGTATAATCATGACTGTGTTCTGTGTTTTTGAGTTTTGGGGTCCCTGAGCCAAAAATAAATTTTAGAATCGATTTCTACCTATCAGAAACGGGAATCGGTTGGTGGACGACTGGAGGATCAGTCAAGCTATCAGGAAAATGGCACGTAAAGTACAGGAAATTGATAACAATTCGAGATAAGGGATGGTTGAAAGCCTCTGCGACTGGAATCCAAATGAACATCTCCGCATCGGTATTCGAATTGGATGGACAACCACAGATACGAATTGGAGAATGTGTTGTCAGGATTCAGAGGATTGATGTAAAGTAAGTTTTTAGAAATTTATGAGGCTCTTAGAAAATAATTCAGAATCGGTGGAGGTGTTCTCTCTTGGCTAATCAATCTCTTCAAGGCTCCGTTATCTCGAAAAGTGAGGAGTGAGATTAACGCAAATGCGTGCTCAGCAGCCAGAAATATTCTTGTCGCCCAGGCTAATCGATTCCTCCATTCTCTTCCGAATCATGTGGATATTGGAGCCAATTTCTTTGCGGACTACTATTTGACACAGAATCCACATTCTACAAGGTATTTTTGGAGGGGTTTGAAGGTTTCTAACAGGTAGTTTCAGCAAGTTTACTGAATTTGAGTTGGCTGCCGATGTGGTTTATGGGAAAAGTGTGTGTCATCCAGTGAAAGCTGCTAATTGGACAGGTAAATCATTTTTTCAAGTAGTTTTAATTCAAACTGGTATAACTCAATTTTCCTGGAAGCTAGAAAAAAGTAGTCAACTAATAAAATATTGCTCATGTTATTCTAAACATTTTGTTAGTTGACAACTTTTTTGTATCTCTTATCGGAACCAAGATATACAGTTTTGAATTTAGGTATCGCTTTCGCTAGAGGTCTCTAGGTAAAAATATTCAGTGAGGCTAAGACTACAGCCTCACTTTAAAATTCTTTCCAGACGCCGGTTCAACCCCCGGAATGTTGACATCCTGGGTCTCTGTTTCCATTCCAAATTGTCTCATTGACTCCGCCCACAAAGCCCAAATCGTTCGATTCCTAATCTCCAAAAACATCGCAGTCGCTGAGCCATATCTCCGTACTTCTTGTGGATTCTTTGGTCTTTGCATTGGAAAATTCTTTAAAAAACTGAGAACCGAGTATCCGAATCAACACGTGGATCTCTTTTTCCATACCTATGAATCCCCATTTTTCAAAATGAATCAGGTGGATGGAGTCATGTTGAATATGAGTCTGGCAGTTGATTTATTCTTGAATCCATATGAAAAAACGAAAAAGGTGACTACAAAGACTACAGAAACTACAAAAACTATAAATTCCAGAACATTCTCGCTCGCCTTGTCGTTGACACTTCATCTGACGTCGAACCCTATTTGAACGGCACCCGGATCCATGGCCACCTCCGTAATTCCACTATCACCGCCCGTGTCGACTTCTCAAATATCGGAGATGTCCCTAAATCGTTAGTTCTTTGAAGGGGTGCCCTTCTAAAAGAGTTATTTCCAGATTCCTGAACGCCTTCTCAACGATTCTCTCAATGACTGCTCGACAGACGATCCGAACGGTTCTCGGTGTTGGAATACCCATTCCGTCCTATGATAATGTTACTGTGGCAGGTTCGAAGAGAAAAATTAGCATCAGAATTAGATTCCACGTGTCTTTTTACCCATAATTTTCCAGACACTTGCTTCAAATGGTCTAGAAAGATAGAGATAGGGGTAAAAAGACACGGGAAATCTCATAATAATATTAGTTTTCCTTTAATTAAAACAACTCATATTTTCAGAATCTTCTCACATCGAAGTATTCGATGACTATCTTCGTGCCAATGTGGATTTTGTTTATAAAAAAATCGAGTTTCCAGAAGAAACTTTCATTTTTAATCGTTTTTTTATTCAATGAAAATGAAGCGTTCCGAATATTTCCAAATTGTTATGGAGGAAAGTGAGCATGGGAGCAAGACCGCAAATTTTAAACTCCTGAATGTCTTGAGGTCTCTTTCTAGTCAACACTATTCGAAAAAAAACCAAAAAAAAATCATTACCATGAAAAAAGTAATGATCAAAAAATTAACAATAAAAGAATTCAGTGGAGAAAAAAGGATGAAATTCACGTTGCTCAAAAAAACGTTGCCCTTGTTCATCCAGTCCTTCCACGTGTCGGTTTTTTCTTATCGCCCCCGTGGAAAAATTGATAATTCATTGAGGAAATTTATTCTCGTTGAATATGCAACTTCAGCTCGTTCTGTTTCCCATCCTCTTGACGACATTCATTCATGCACAATTGAGCAAAGAAGAAAACAAAAAGCGATTAGAAACATGTGGAAAGAGTGAGTTCCATTTGGACAAAATTCAATTCATTTTTTCATTCAGACACTCCTATTTTCTGGTTTGAATCATCCTCTAATAAGGCCGCATTGCCAATATCTCCGAGACATTTTATCACAAGATCATGGCTGTTGGAAACCAGTAACAACAAAGCTCTCAATTCAGAAATTCAATGGGACTTTCATGGCCCTTATGTTGATTCAGGATGTGCAGATGGGAAAATGTAGGTAGTCATGTGTCTGTTCATATCAATTTGTTCTTTTTTAGACACCTCGAAATCGATAGTTATAGGAATCTTAAGTATTCCCCTTTTGAAAATATAGATGATCCAAACTACAAACTCCCCGTAGTTACCAGAGTATATCTCCCTTTCTTTTGTATAACTTCACCCTCAAAATCCCACAATTGGCTAATGATTGTGGAAGTTGAAGAAGAATTAACAACCAATTTCCCTTGTTTCACCAAAGAGGACGGTTTGAAAGTTGGAGATGTTTTTGATTTTCCGATTTTGACTATGTGGCAACCTGGCAACTGGACTGTCAGTGTGAGTAGTTACACGGAAAAAAACACAAATGACATTTTTTAATTCAAATTGGTGGTTTGCAGGTTACAAAACTAGAGAATCAGTTCATTTCAGCCAAAGGAGAGAGCATGGAGGCATATGCTGGAGAATTACTTCAGAAGTTTAATGACAGATTGCATTAAATGGGATATTTATACAACCGTGAGTAGATTATTCAAAACGGTTGTATTCCCTGGTTATTCAGTTTCCTTGGACCCCCCGACTGAAACGTACTTTGAACGAATGTCATTCTACGCGGATTCTCTTTGTGAATGGGCAGGAATATGTGAAGCTACAATTCCCCCGACAACTTCGATTCCAATTCAATCGAAGAAAACAAAGAAACCAGAAACGAAAAAAGAGGAAGAAGCCGAGAACGGAAAGAAAGGAAACAGATACGAAATCATTCTTCTTCTTATTCTCGTTCCTCTCTTTCTGTAGAACTCCCTAACTTTCGATGAACTTTTTTGAATCCAATTTCTAATAAATTACTTAATAAGTTTTATCCTGTTTGGGGTGGAAGAATGTAGAGGAAAGCAACCAGTAGCAAACTCGTGAGGTTACTGGTCACCTGATATCGTTTATCATAAACAAAAATATATAAACTCCCGCTTCTTGCTCATTTCAATCGAAATGATATTTCTAATCACTTTCTTCCTCCTATTTCCCCCCGAAAGTCATGGATTCACCTATGAGACCCTCAAAATCCGTTTGAACCGGCCGTTCTTCATCTTTTTCAGTGAACACCATGTGGTAGGGAAGAGCTACAGTAATCCCTAATGAATTTTTGAAGGTTGATAAAGAAATAACGATTCCTGAAATTGAATATCCATTCAAGGGAGATGGAAAAGGAGTCGTCAAAACGAATTATTTGAAAGTATGGAGATTCAATACTCCTGAGTAAGTGTTTTAGATGGCTTAATAAAAAAATGTTTTTTTCCAATCTCAGAATCGATTTGAATCTGATGGATAGTGGAATGAAATGGTCTACAAGCGGAGGATCCATCGTGTTATCTGGGACATGGGATGCAATGGAAAATAAAGTGATTCGAGACAAGGGATGGTCGATTGTGAATCTGAATGGCATTTAAATGAACCTCTCTACATAATTAGCCCTCTCATTTTCTCCTCTTCAAATTTCACACCCCCTGTATCCTACGTCTCCGTTAATCCCTCATAACCAACTCCATGGTAACAATGACGTGCAGTTACACGAGGCTCCCTTCTATGAGCCACATAATTAGCCTCACTTTCTTTTTTTCTCTCTAGACTCTATGCTCCCCGAGTAGTTAGATCTGCAGGTTAACATTTATCGACTTAAAACAGTGACAAATGTTTCTTCGTGTCTGCGCTCTCTTCATAACTCCGCCCCTTGGCTCTAAGCGTCTCTTTTCTAGAGAAGAATCTGAAAGCTTCTCTTAGACTTGTTCTACTCTCTGAAAGCCAGAGGTAAGATTCTAAAGCTACCCACCACCCAATCCAATATTCAAAGTTACAGATGACACCCCCGGCTACCGAATCTCGTATGTATCCAGCCGTCGAGAAGTCCGTCTCACCATCGAAACGCTTCAAACTAGTCCAAAGTGAAGACAAAATGTTCTGGGCATGCCTCCTGTTCTTCATCTTTGTCATTGTCTTCACCTTGGTCTTCGCTCTTGTCCTTGGCATTGCTCATCATTACAAAATTTTGTAATTGTTTGTGAGATGAAAGAGACATGTTAATAAAACATTTTGTTGAGAAGAATGGCTTTTGAAATTTCAGATCTATAGAATTAAGGATTGGGATTATGAAATATAGAATTAGCCTGTCAAGAGCTTTCAAATGGCTGCAAAAAAGTCCGATGAATCTGAGTTTCAGCTTTTTCAGGGCTCCCGAGCTCTTTTTGTGTTCTATTTGCCTAAATACTACACAGTCTAAACTAGTTTACACTTTTCTGAGTCTTCTTGACGAGCTGATTCCAAATATTTAGATGTCAGAGCAGCTAGATGACTTTGAAAAGAGTCTAGAAGTTTCTATTACGAAATAGTATCTTGTGATCCTTTAGAACCTTCTCCTTCATAATCAAGATGATTCACCAGACATTCCGAAGATGATATATGTACTAGATTTTTTGTTATGCACCTGATTCTTTTTCAAATGATGACTTCCGAAAGCTATATTAATGAGAAGGAAAGAATTGAGACCAAAAGAAAAAGGAATGCTTCATTATAATCAAAAAATAATTAATTTCGAAGATTTCCATCAGAAAATCAATTTCTCAATGAAAAAAGTCGACGTCGAGACGAAGATAGTCATCGAAGACTTGAATGCGAGAAGAATCTGAAAAAAGAAATTTATTTCTAAAAGGAAATGTTCTATAACCTGGCACAAGGACGCTATGATACGAAGGGATGGGCATTCCGAAACTGAGAACTGATTCAATAACTTTTTGCGCCGGTATCTTCTCGATTTTCGCTGAGTTGTTTAAATACTTGTCAGAGTAATGTCTGTCGTTTAGGAAGTCGATACGGGAGGCGAATGTAATGTTGCGAAGGTTACCATGGATTCTGTTGCCGTTCAAAAATGGTTCAACCTTCGACAAAGTGTTAATGACGCCACGTCCTATGAGCTGCAATGTGTAGTCTTTGTAGTCTTTGTAGTCTTTGTAGTCTTCTTAATCTAACCTCTTTCGTTTTCTCACGTGAATCTTCGAGTATATCGAGGGCGAACGTCATATTTAACAAAAGTCCATCCACCTGACTCATTTTGAAGAATGGTGTCTTCAATGCGTGGAACAAGAAACTCTATTTTAAATTCTCAGCATATTCCCGTAAATTTTCAAAATTTACGAAGCCGAATCTGTTTTTGAACCATTCATTGGCATTAAACATTTCTTCTAGTTTCTTGATGTGTTCCGTAGGCAGGAATCGAAAGCTTTTGGCTTTGTGGGCAGTTTCAAGAAGACAATTGAGGAGGGAAACAGAAATCCAGGAGGTAACCATTCCGGGGGGTTTAGAGGTGGCTTCTGAAAGAATATGCATAGAAAACTGTCTCTGTTGGGTGAAACTACAGTTTGATCTGACCAAGAATGTTCAAAAAATTATTATATTTTGAAGAAGTCTCAACTTTTACTATGCCTAGATTCAAAACGGTATATCTCTGTTCCTATAAAAGATAAGAAAAAGGTATCAACTAATAAAATGTTAAACTTAAGATGAGCAATATTTCATTTGTTGACAATTTTTTTCTAGCTCGCCTGGGAATTGAGATATACAAGCAGAAACATAAAAAACTGGTTCACCTGTAAAATTAGCATTGTTCTCCGGATGACACACATGTTCTCCGTGGACAACCTGGGCGGCCAATCCAAATTCGGTGAAGTTTCTATAATTACCCTTTAGAGGCCTTCAGATCTCCTGAAATACCTGGTGAAATGCGGATTCTGAGTCAGATTGAAGTCCGCGGAGAAGTTCTCATCAATTTGCACATGATTCGAAATGAAATATCGGTTGATTTCTTCAATAAGAATACTGCGAGCTGTTGAGCACACCTTCTCGAAAATCTCTTGCTGGATTGATCGAGAGAACGGCTTTTTGAATAGTGGATTCAACCACAACAACTCATTTTCACTGATTCTAAAATATTCTATTCTTTTTTTCGAGGGTCCAGGCCTATCACTTACTCCACATCAAATCTCCCAACCTTCACAAGACAATCACCGATCCTAATCTGTGGTTTCCCATCCAATTCGAATACCGATGCGGAGATGTTCATTTGAATATCAGATACATTTACATTTAGAAATCCCTTGTCACGGGTTACTTTATCTTCTATTAATATTGCATCCCATGTCCCGGATAACTCGATGGATCCTCCACTTGTCGACCATTTCATTCCACTATCAGTCAGGTTGAATTCGGTTCTAGCAGTTATTAAATTGAAGGAAAAATAAAATAATATAGCCCATATTCTTCTATTATAAAGGAATCCGATTCTTTTTAGCCCAAAAGGTAATTTTATAGATGATCATACTTGAATAAAAGCTCCTATTATCACTTTATATAAATCGCCCGAAAATTTTGACGTTTTAATTAAAATTCAAGCCTAAATTTTAAAAAAACGTCGAAATTTCCGGGCGATTGTATATCAAACGACAATAACCCTTAGCTTTTTAGTCAGCCATCTTGTTTTCTCAAATTTCACACCTTTGTATCCCTTATATGTCTCCGTTAATCCCTTATTACTGACTCCATGGTAACAATGACTCAAGAATCCGTCTCACGTATGATTATACTTATTTTGAAGCTCTCAACATACTAAATTCAGCTATCTAGATCTCCAAATCAAAATTTCTTACTCTGGATAAAAAACCTGTCCAAGTTTCAAATCATTCGTTCTGACAGCTCCTTTCCCAACTTCCGTAGAAAATACTGACTCGATTTCAGGAATATTAACTTTAGAAACCTCTTCGTCAATCTAAATCCAATCATTGTTAGAGATTACTGTAGCAACTCACTATATGATGAACATTTAGGCTGAGAAAGGTGAAGAACGGGCGGTTCAGACGGATTTTTAGGGTTTCATTGGTGAATCCGTGGGATTCTGGGAAAAATAGGAGGAAGGTAGTGATTAGGAGTATCATTTCTGTTAGAATGAGCAAGGAGGGGGAGTTTATATAATTTTTATTTTTTTCATGATAAACGGTATCATGTGAGCATCAGCACTCCTCTGCGTGGGAAGACTTAGGTGCAGAGGGGGCGGAGCCTATTTATTCTGTTATTCCGTTATTTATTTTATTCTGTTATTTTATTCTGGAGGAGAGCATTCTAAAGAACAACATTTATTTTTATTAACTTATGATGAAAAGTATAAAATTAAAAATCCATATTCAACTGATCAATGCTTTCTTCCAGTTATCCAGAACCTCATCCATGTATTCCCTTGCTTTCGAATTCCTTTCATGTAGAATATAAAGGAAGATCAAAGAAGCGATGAGCAAGAAGAAAAGACAAATGAAGAAATACTTGATACAGGTTTTCATTCGAATACACCATTGAGGAGGGTTGCGATGATGATTATGATGATAGTGAATGACTCCACGTTCACGTGGAAGGATAGCTGGCTCCGCGTGGACCCAATCCATTTGAATGGGTTTGGAGTATTTGGTTTGGAGCACGAAGAAAGGGCTTAGAGACGCAGAGAGTTTGAGGCACGCCCGCTGGCCACGAGCTCTAGAATATTCGGATTTTGTGGAAGTTTTATTTCGATCTATGATAATCTAGCAGTATTGGCATCTAGATATTCTTAATCAGCTCGTTGAGAGCTTTCAAAAAAGTATAAACAAGGCTAGGTTCCGAAAAATTTGGTTTTGGGCTCACGGAGCTCTTCTAGAGCACATTTGGAGCTCGCCGAGCCCAAAATTCAAAGTCTTCAGAACCTAGTCATGATTATACTCTTTTGAAAGCCCTTGACCCCATAAATCTGAATATTTTGTTTTCAGAAGCGTTACCTCAACCCTGAAGGATCTACATTATCCTTTATTTAGGCCCCGCCCACTTTCTCTCTTTTTCTTTGCACTCTATGCTCAGTTAGATCTGCAGGTTAACCGGAAAAAAACAGTGAAAAATGTTTCTTCGTCTCTGCTCTCTCTTCATAATAGGCTCCGCCCCAAAAAATTGTCTGCCGCCTCTTTTGTCGCCTTCACGCTCTCTTGAAGCTCCGCCCCCAAAAAAGGACTCCTTTTCATCTCTACGTCTCTTCTCTCGAGAAGAATCTGTCTGAAAGACCCTCTTTTTATTCTGAAAGCCGAGCTCCTTGAGTTAAAGGTAAGATCATGAGAATAGGCCTCCACCTAAATTTATCATTCCAGATGGCATTCGACAAAATGAAGAGTAACCAAAAGGCACGAAGAGAAGCGCTTTCCTTTCTGATTGCCGAGACCATTGTCGCCATATTTATCCTGCGTTTTTGCTTCCAACTCATCCAATATTACTTACTCGTTGATAAACTTAAAAAGACTCATCAATAAAGTATTTGTTTGGAAAAACCGGGTTTTCTGTTCCAAAATTTCAGAATTTAGGATTGTGGTTATGATATTTAGAATCAGCTGGCTGAGAGCTTTCAGAAAAGTATAATCATGACTAGGTTCCGATGACTTTGGTTTTCGGGCTCGCGGAGCTCTTCTGAAGCTCTATATAATTAAGCTCCGCCCACTTTCTCTCTTTTTCTCTCTTTTTCTCTGCTCCCCAAGTAGTTAGGTGTGCAGGTTAACCGGAAAAAACAGTGACAAATGTTTCTCCATCTCTGCACTCTCTTCATAATAGGCTCCGCCCCTTGGCTCTAAGCCTCTGCGTCCAATTTCTCAAGCTCTGATAGCTGAAGCTCTTCTTAAGCTTGTTCTATTCTCTGAAAGCCGATCTCTTCGAGATGGAGGTAAGATAAGATAGCGTTAGCCCTTGATAACGATAGTTAAATAGCGTTAGCTACAACCCATATAAATCCAAAATTCCAGATGACATCACCCGAAGCCGAACCACGTATTGCTCAGGTCGTCGAAATGTGCGCCCTTCCATCCCAAAACCAAGTCGAGAAGGGCATATTATTCAAGAAATTCTTGATCATTCTCTTCCTTTTTCTCTTCGCCTTGGTGGTCCTCACGATCGCCATCAAATTTGGTGCAAAAAGCCGCCCAGTCGAACCGTTTGATGCAGCTAGATTCCCTCTTTTCGGATAAGAAGCGTTAATAAAACATTTGTTGATAAAACTGTTCATCTAGTTTTTTATTTCAGATTATTAGAGTCGTGAGATTAAAATAGTCAAATTCAGCTCGCTGAGAGCTTTCAGAAAAGTATAATCATGACTAGGTTCTGAAAAATGGGCTGCGGAGCTTTTCTAGATCACAATATGACCTATCGGAGCCCAAAATCCACGTTTTATAAAACCTAGTCATGATTATACTCATTTTGAAGCTCTTTTCACGCTCAATTCGAATTTTTATATAGCTTTCATTTTCCGGTCATATGAGTCTAACTGTATTTTCGAAAATTAGCGGAGCCTATTCAATTTTTCCGTGAAGAGAACATGAAGGAGACGCAAGAGGCGGCAGACACCTTTTTTGGGGGCGGAGCCTATTATGAAGAGAGCGCAGACACGAAGAAACATTTGTCACTGTTTCCAAGTCTATAACAGTGCTGAGAAAAAGAGAGGAAATGGGCGGAGCCTAACAAGGGGGTGATGTAAAGCCTTCAGAATTGAGGTAACGCTTCTGAAAACTAGATATTCAGATTCAGGAAGTCAAGGGCTTTCAAATGAGTATAATCATGACTAGGTTCTGATATCTTTGGATTTTGGGCTCGGCGAGCTCCAAATGTGCTCTAGAAGAGCTCCGTGAGCCCAAAACCCCGTTATTTAGAACCTAGCCTTGTTTATACTTTTCTGGAAGCTCTAGGATAGCGTAATCTAAATATTTGAATGCCAGACCTTTAATTCAAAAAATCTGAAACAGAAAAATAGAAAATTTTTTTCAACAAGATCTTTATTAAGAACAATTAAAAATCATTTCCTTTGTAGTACTTAACAACAACGAAGACGAGAAATACGACGAAGAGAAAAGCCAAAATGAGAATGCAGATTTTGAAGATTTTGCATAACTTGTTGCTGGTTTCTCCGACCAGAACGAAGCGTTGGGATGAGGAGACGGATACCTCAATGGCCGGGTACATACGCGATTCGGTGACCGGTGGTGTCATCTGGAATTTTGGATTTTTGGGTTTAGAGGGATGCTAAAGCTAGTTAATCTTACCTCCAACTCAGGCAGGCTTTCAGAATAAAATAAATAATGAAGAGCTTCCACTCAGATTCTCCTAGAGAGCAGAGACGCAGACAGAAGCCACGCCCACTTTTCTGTCTAACACTCTTCTCTTCTCTTCCAATTAGCCTATCAGAAGTCTTAAAAGGCAGGTGAATAACAAGAATATATATCATCTTCCGAATGACTAGTGAATCATGGGTATAATCATCTTGTTTATGAAAAAAGGCTTCAAAATATAGGTTTTATTTTGAGTTATGGGGATCTAGTAGTATTGGCATCTAGATATTCAGAATCAGCTCATCAAGACGGTTCAGAAAAGTTTAAACAAGCCAGGGTTTCGAAAAAGTTGGATTTTGGGCTCCGTGAGCTCCAAATGGGCTTCCAATGAGCTCGCGGAGCCCAAAATCCAAAGTTATCAGAACCTAGTCGTGTTTATACTCATTTCAAAGCCCTTGACTCCCTGAATTTGAATATTCACTTTTCAGAAGTATTCCCTCAATTCGTTTTATTGAAAAAGTCGGATTTCGGGCTCCGCAGGCTCCGAAAGAGCTCTCGATGAGCTCCGAGATCCAAAAATTAAAATCGTCAGAACCTAGGCCTGTTTATACTTTTCTGAAAGCTCTCGCTGAGCTGATTCTGAATTTCTTAATGCCGAATCTGAATTCTGAAAATCTGGAACAAAATTCATTCAACAAATTATTTATTGATGATGATTCTTATACATTTCAGAGAGGAATATCATATTGAAACAGAAGTTCTGGATGATGTTGACGAGAATGCCCAAAAGGAAGATGAAGATGAAGAAACTGATCAAGAAGCGGGCAATTTTCTCTCCTATCGACTGTTCGACCCTTTTGTTGGGCTTCTTGCGATTCATCTGGAATTTTGGATTTAGGTGGAGGCTTTAGGTCATGGTCTTACCTTTAACTCAAGGAGCTCGGCTTTTAGAATAAAATGAGGGACTTTCAGAGAGATTCTTCTCGAGAGAAGAGAATTAGAGACAAAAAGGAGAGCCTTTTTGGGGGCGGAGCCTATTCAACTTCTCTATGAAGAGAGCGTGAAGAAGATGTAGACGCTCCAGGGGGCGGAGCCTATTACGAAGAGAGTGCAGAGATGGAGAAACATTTGTCACTGTTTTTTCCAGGTTAACCTGCAGATCTAACTAGAGAGCATAGAGTGCAGAGAAAAAGAGTGAAAGTGAGCCTAATTATGTGGCTCATAGAAAAGAGTCTCGTGTAACAGCACGTCATTGTTACCATGGAGCCAGTGATAAGGGATTAAAGAAAAGGATCCAAGAGGTGTGAAATTCGAGAAAGAGAAAATGAGAGGGGTGACTAGATAGCTAAACCTAGTAATGTGGCCAAAATTCTGAATTTCGAGCTTCGTTTCTAGTGTTCTTTGGCGTCAAACGAATCTGAGAGTGCGCATTTTTGAATTCAGCTGATTTAGAACTCGGTATTTGAATAAAGTGAACTTTTCGGAATACAACGTTTCATTTTTATAAAGGAATTATGAACATTTATTTTCATGAACAAAGTCCACGTCAATACGAAGATAATCATCGAATACTTGGATATACGAAGATTCTGAAAAATAATTATTTTTGAAGCACAATTTATTTTCCATTCTAACCTGCCACAGTGACATTTTGATACAATGGAATAGTCATTCCGACGTCTAGAATCCATCCGATCACTTCTCGAGCCACTTCCGTTGAAGTCCTCCTCAAGGAATCGAATTTTCTGAAATAAGTTCTATTAAAAGGGCACCCAGGCGGGCGATTAACGATTTATGAATGTTTCCCGCGTTTGAGTGGCCGAGACGGACGGTGATGGTGGAGTTATGGAGGTGGCCATGGATTCGGGTGCCTTTTAAATAGGGTTCAACCTTTGATAACGTGTCAATGATGATTTGGGCTTGGCTGTTCTACAATTTTTAGGTTTTCTAGTAGTCTTCGTAACCAAACCTTTTTTGTCTCCTCATATGGATGTTTGAAAAAATCAAAGGCAAAAGTTATATTCAACAAAAGTCCATCCACCTGACTCATTTCAAAAAACGGTGCGTCCAATGTGTGGAACAAAATATCAACAGGATCCCACGAAAACGTTGTCATCCATTCCTCGAATAATAGCGGCATTGTGATGATTGACCATTCTTCAAACGGTCGCTTTTTTGTTGTGGTCAGGTATTGAAACATTCCGGCTTTGTGGGCGGAGTCAAGAAGACAATTGAGGATGGAAACGGAAATCCAGGAGGTCACCATTCCTGGGGGAATAGAGCTGGTATCTGGGAGAATATGTAGGGATTACAAAGGCAATATCTTTTGGTTGAATTGAGATATACAGGCGGAAACATAGTTTTTTAAAAAATTATTTACCTGTAAAATTAGCATTATTCTTCGGATGACACATATGTTCTCCGTGGACAACGTTGGCGGCTAGCTCAAACTCCGTGAATTTTCTGTAATTACCCTTTAGAAACCTTCAGAATTCTTATAGTACCTTGACAAATATGGATTTTTTATCAGTTTATAGTCTAAGAACAAGTTCCCTATAATCTGCACATGATTCGAAATGAAATATAGGTTGATTTCTTCAATGAAAACACTGCGGGATATGGAGCACGCCTTCTCAAATATCTCTTGCTTGACTAATCGAAAGAAAGGAGCCTCGATGAGGGACGGCAACCACGAGAACTCATTTCCACCGATTCTGAACCTTCCGTCTAAAGGATTCTATAGAAATTCACTCACTCCACTTCCATTTTCTGAATATTCACAATACATTCATCTATCTGAATCTGTAAATGTCCATCTAATTCGAACATCGAAGCAGAGATGTTCATTTGAATGCCATTCAGATTGACAATCGACCATCCCTTGTCTCGAATCACTTTATTTTCCATTGCATCCCATGTCCCAGATAACTCGATGGATCCTCCGTTTGTCGACCATCTCATTCCACTATCCGTCAGATTGAAATCGATTCTGAGGGTTGAAAAAAGAAATTTTGAAAAATTAAGCCATCCAAAACACTTACTCAGGAGTATCAAATCTCCTAACTTTCAAATAATTCGTTTTGACAACTCCTTTTCCATCTCCCTTGAATGGATATTCAATTTCAGGAATTGCTATTTCTTTGTCAACCTTTAAAATTCCATCAATGGATTACTGTATCTCTTCCCTACCACATGATATTCGCTGAAAAAGGTGAAGAACGGGCGGTTCAAACGGATTTTGAGGGTTTCATAGTTGAATTCGTGGGTTTTGGGGAAGAATAGGAGAAAGAATGTGACAAGGAGTATCATTTCGGTTGAAATGAGCAAGAAGCGGGAGTTTATATAACTTTGTTTATGATAAACAATATCAGGTGACCAGTAACCAGAAGTTTCTCACGAGTTTTCGAAGGGGCGGGACTTATTCCGTTTTTTGATTAACTTTTAGCAAGAACCCCTTTTTGTTTATTTGGCCTCCGGAGCGTTGGTTATAGAAATTCAGTGAGAAATTGTAGTCCTCGTGCCCTTCAAAAAGAGGTAGAATGATTCTGAAACCAGATGATGCAGATATCAGAATTTATCATCTCAAGAGGGTTCAGAAAAATATAAACAAGACTAGGTTCTGTTAACTTTGGATTTTGGGCTCTCCCTGAGCAGAAAAAGAGCACAGTTGTTCCAAAAATAAAAGTCAACAGAACCTAGTCATGATTATACTCATTTGAAAGCCCTTGACTCCCTGAACACGAATATCCAACTTACTAGTCTTTTTGGAGACTCTGAAGACCACCAGGACCTTCCTAATCCGTAAGCAACCAATTGGGGAATCAGGGAATTGTATTGACGGCAACGTCACTACTCAACATTGATTAACACTCTCAAAGGAGCTTCTGAAAATGTCTGCGTCTCTATGTGTGTTCGCTCTCTTGTTTTTTCAATTGGTTAAGCCTTCATTGGCAGTTCCTGGTCGCTAATCTACATATTTGTTCTGTTGAAGAAGCTACTTGACTCTGGGATTCTCCTTACCGTATCAGTTCTTTTCTTAATTGCTATCTGCTTGTCAAGGTAAGTATTCTTATCTGAAGTCTAAATTCATAGCCTATATTCCAGATGCCGGAAGAAATTGATCGTCGTTTTCCGAAAGCCACGGAAATGATCGCTGACAGCGAGAGACGCAAAAAAAAGCAGGAACTTCGTCGGACTCTCGCAATATTCGGATTGTTTGCTGCAATTCTCATCTTCGTTGTCATCTGCGTTATCGCCGGATTCTATGTCCGGGGGACATATTTTCATTGAGGAGTGCCCGGTCTACTCATGGATTCTTTAATAACCAGATTACCTATGCTACTCTTCCTCACATTGATTCTCCTGTATTTCCTTTCTTTTTGGTCCTCTTTTTTGATTCCGAATTTCCTCCTCTTGGTTTTTTGAATGTCCTCTGATATTTTGATTTTTCTACAGTTTTTTTTTGATAAAAGGTAAATAAAACTAATTTAACGAAACTATCTATGTCAGCTTCTGTTTCAGGTTACTCTTCTTATCACATTGCTTATAATTATCACCCCTACTTTCAGGTTCTCCGAGAAAGAGAAAGAGAAAGAGAGAAAGAGAGAGAAAGAGAGAGAGAGAGAGAGGGAGAGAGAGAGAGAGAGAGAGAGAGAGAGAGAGAGAGAGAGAAATGAGGCTCTTGGCTAGAAGGCAACCGCGAGGGGAGCCTTATCGATTGCCCACCGCCGTCCACGAGCTATCTCTCTAATGGCAATACCTGGCACTCTCTCTTCTCTCTGTTCTTATAGTTAATGAGATGATTAATTTCGAAATCTGCGTCTCTTTTATACAAGGAAAGTCAGAAGGCTCTCTTTGGTTCATTAGAAAGCTCGTTTCTATGGCATCAAAGTAGGCGAGTCACCTGATAAATAGAGAGGGGATTAACAAGAAGAAGAATGCACATGTACATACAAGCAGCTAACTGAAAAAGATGGTGAGAGAGAGAGAGAGAGAGAGAAAGAGAGAGAGAGTAAGTGTTTCTAGATCTGGGACAGTTTGTTCAGGGTGATGATCTTTATTAGAAGGGTACAGGGAAAGCCTCACATCTGGTGGTACCAAAAAACAAAAGGTGGTAGTACGTATTAGAACGCGCCGCATTAGAACCGGGCCGGATTAGAACCAGGGCCGCATTAGACCCGGATGCATTAGAACTGGCCGCATTAGCACTGGCCGCATCAGAACTGGCCGCATTAGAACCACTATACCGAGAAGCTCGCTTTTTGTTACATTTCCACTATAAAAATAAGTTTTTTTTATTAAAAATGAAATTTGAAGCTGTATTTATTGATATTTAGTAACACAAAAACACATTTCTGCCGAAAATTGAATGAATTTAATATTTTTAGCAGAAAATCGTTGAGAATAATTGATATTTATTCGTTATTTCAAGTTTTTCTGGTTTTTAATAATCTCTTCAACTGAAAAACGTGTAATCCAATATTAAAAATCAAATAAAAAACACTTTCCCAAGTTCCCTGACAGCAAAAAGAACGAATCTTTTTTATTGTCAAAAATTCGTTATTTTTTGTATTTTGGCTGATTTAAACAAATTATTTTTTGTACAAATAACTTATTTTGTGATGGAAAATACTTTTTTCAACTCATTTTATTCATTTTCAGTAAAATTATAAGTTTTTAGTTCGAAATGAGCCGCCGAAGCACTGCCCTCTGCAGTGGTTCTAATGCGGTCTCGATTTAATGCGGCCCGGTTCTAATGCGGCCCTGGTTCTAATGTGGCCCGGTTCTAATGCGGCCAGTGCTAATACGGCCAGTTCTAATGCATCCGGGTCTAATGCGGCCCTGGTTCTAATGTGGCCCGGTTCTAATGCGGCGCGTTCTAATACGTACTACCACCAAACAAAATGAGGTCTGTTACAGGAAGGACAAAACAAGCATCCGAAAGTTTATCAGAGAATAGAACAGGTAAAGGATCTCTTAGAATTCAACGTACCCATTTTTATGCTTGTTACAAAATGAACCTGTTTCAGAATGCCTTGCAATTGGTTTCCAAAACCCCTCCTGAAACGAGAAATCGCTAAACCTAAAGGTTCTGAAACGGCCAGATTCTAATCGTCTTGGTTTCAGAATATCCTTTTTTCAAAAGGGTTTCAATTTGAAATCCCTAGACAGTACCCCTCCAATCATCCTTTCCTTCTCCCCCTTCCTTCTAACCACTTCTCTGCACCACGCCTCCAGCTACCCTCCGCCTTGTCTGTCATTCCACGTCTTTTTTCTTTCTATTCACTACTTCTACTTCTTCATCATGGAACAGATGAGACCGGAAAATCCAGGCAAGCTCTCAATTTTTCCTTGTATATTCTCAACCACAGTCACTTTCAGGTTACCTCGGAGAAAACGTTCGTCCGGTGATTGCCCAACCAACTGTGGTTCAGGAAGGTGACGAGTGCTTGGGACACCTTGTCTTCGGCTTCTGGTCAACCATTCTTTTTCTCGTTGTCATTATCATCATGATCACGGTTTTTGAGCTTTGGTGATTTGATATGATTCTCAAATGAACTTGTTATTTGAAATCCTAAAGAAAGAGTTCTATAGTGAAAGAAAAACAGGTTTCCATGTGACTCCAATCAAACTCTATATTTTAGAAAGTAGTAGAGAGACCAAGAGACCCTTTAAAAATAGCTCATTGAGTCATTTTCTCTTCTCTTACGTCAGGTGCATTATCCCCAATTATACTGATCATTCTTTTCGTTTGCGTCAGAGAGAACCATTTGTAACCATATTTCTTTGTGCGATCTGAAATTTTTGGCGGAAAAGGGATGACGCATCAGAAAAGGAAATTTTGACTTTTTGTGTTGTGGGGGGTAGGCGATTAATTAAGGGCTCAATTTATAGATAAAATTGGATTCCCACACACGATCATAATTTTTTGAATCGGTAAAAGGCGCCTGATTTTTAAGGAAGCGCTATTTTCAAAAATCACATTCTTGGCTTCTTATTTTTTATTTTTGACATTCTATACGAGTTTTTTCCAATCAGGGAGGACTGTCGGTCCTATTTGACAAATGGGCATCACTGGAATCGAAATAATTCAAAATCTAACATACAATATTTCTGGCTAACTAGGGAATGGTCAGAATCGGGTGTGGAGTTTCGGTTCAAGACCTATACCATTTTATAGAGGACCGTTAGGGGACCTCAGAACCGTTTTCAAATGTTGCGAATGTTTTCTGGGATTCGAGATAACCACTTCCAACTGGTCATCCAACCACTGTTATTCACTGTATTTGTTTCCATAAAGTTTCGAGTATTCACGTGAAAACGAAAAAATGCAAAATCAACAGGAATTAGTACTGGAGTTTCAGACCAAAATCCTGCTATCTCGAATCCCAGAAAACCTTCGCATAATTTGAGAACGGTTCTGAGGTCCCCTAACGGTCCTCCATAAAATGGTATAGGTCTTGAACCAAAACTCCACACCCGATTCTGACCATTCCCTAGTAAAACAGGAATTAATCCCTGAAACTCATTTTATTAAACTCAGCTTGCCATAAACTTCGAAATGAGTATAATCTTGACTATGTTCTGAACACTTTCGATTTTAGGCACATACCCCAAGGTTCTATAATAATCATACTCATTTGAATGCTCTTGAGTAGCCAATTCTGTATATCTATGTCTCGTGGTTCAAATATCCAAAGTTTCAAAAACATTTCCCTTTTAAAAACCATGGGCGGAGCTTAAAAGAATCTGCCTGCGTCTCTTAATCCCTTGTCAAGAAAGAAGTTGAAAGCTTAAAAGTTTATTCGATTCTTCTCATTTGTTTCAGCTGCTTATTTCTTCTGGTTTCAAAGACTGTCAAGGTTAGTGACTATCCTTAAGAGCACCCTTTATAGAAGGACATTTTTAATAGAATTTTTTCTAATTGAAGAGCATTTTCTTACATAAGAGCACCCTCCTTTAATAAAAATGTACTTTTTAGCTCTCAAAAAAGGTCAAATTTCCAGAATGCCCGGATTACCACCAGTGGAAGTGCCCCCAGCTCCTTATCCAGTTATCCTCCAAGAGCCCGAGAAGGATTGGTTCATCACCTGTTTCCGATATGTATACTGTGTCATGATCATCATCTCAATCATGTGCCTCATCGCTTTGATCGTCGTCGGAATCTTCTACCCAGAAAAGTTCAATAATAATGATGATCTCATGTGATCTTTACTGTGATTCATTCAGAAATAAATTTGGTCTTTTGAAATTAGAATATTCTCGTGAAAAAAAGGGTTCCCGGGGGAAATGGAGAAACCACAAACATCAGGTGATCATTTGGAATCATGAGTTGATTAGATGAGATATGATTAATCATAAGGGGACGAGGTCGAGAGATCAAATTGGAATTTCTCTTTGGGTTTTGATCTGAGCGTTGTGGGACCTAAATATTTGGACTGAGCTCGTCAAGGCGGTTCGAAAGAGTATAATCATGACTAGGTTTGGAAATAGTCGGATTTTGGGCTCGCGGAGCCCCACTTGTGCTCCGAGAGCCCAAAATCTAAAATGCTCCGAACCTAGTCATGATTATACTCATTTCAAAGCTCTTGATGAGCTGAATTTGAAAATCTTATCTATTCGATGTCAAAATCACAGTACCTCTATTTGAAGGGCACTTATGAATCGGTAAAATTGATTATTTAAGACAAAAAATCGAAAAAGTCTAATTTTCGATTTTAGAAAAAAAATGTTCAATCACATTCAGAAACTTCGAATTTTAATTCCAAAAATATAAGCCACGCCTCTTTTTAAATTCAAAAAAACACACCAAAATTATAATTTCCGAAAAAACACGTTTTCCGTGGTAACCCGTGACCTTCACGTATTTTCACACTTTTCCAGAAATTTTTAGACACGTTTCTAAATCATTTTTTTTCTATTTTTTTGTGTTTGACAAACAACATTTATCTCAATTAAAACCAAAATTAAAATGGGCAAGAGGAAGAAGGTTCCACATGCGGAGGTGATGGTTATTCAGGAACCTGGAAATGTGAGTTTTTTGAAAAAAAAATTGAATAAGAAAAAAGAAAAACCCACGTGGAATCAATTTTTAATTGACGTTTTTAAAGAATTTCTGGGAAAAAATTCACGGTAAAAACAAAAAACTCAAATTTTTTGATTTTGGACCTACAGTAACCAGAGGTACGGTAGTTTCCGCGCTTTAAAAATAAGCGGGTTAGATTCAGCTCGTGGAGAGCTTTAAAAAGAGTATAATCATGACTAGGTTCCAAAAACTTTAAATTTTGGGCTCGCGGAGCACATTTGGAGCTCGCCGAGCCCCAAACCTAAAGTTTTCCGAACTTAGTCATGATTATACTCATTTCAAAGCTCTCGATGCGCTGAGTTTGAATTTCCAGGTGCCACCCTCCAACTTTGAGATTTGGCAGGGTTACTGTATCTAAAAAAATTCCAGGTCTCTCCAGAGCGGCGTCATTTGATTCAAGATCTCTCAATCACCATCAGAAAAGGTCAACTTGAACTAGAGGATTTGGAATGGACGCCTAAGTTTCCGATCACCGAAGTTTTCGAGGCCTTGATTGATATGGTAGGCTACAAAGCCTTAAAAAACTACAGTATGTTTCCAGACCCCTCAAGTAACCATCGATCCAGACACCAAAAACCAATATCTATTCTATGCCGTTGAACTCATCGTTTTCTATGTTTTCTCTATCATCGGATGGTTTTTGGCTCCCAAGATTACTGTATCCTTGCCCCCAGAAAAATGTATTTTAATCGGGTGTGTAATTGCGGCTCCGATTAGGATAATCATCTGTGGATTAATAGTGAGTTTAGGGTTTTCAGGGTCTTGGTATTCTATTTTTCCAGGAACCCTATATAAATCTGCATATATCTGTCTTTATAAACACTGCAATGGTCCAGTGCCAAGGGGCTTTAATCGGAGCGGGTTTGGCTCATCTGGAGACTCCCATAGAACCATTTATAGCCTCGGCACTGTTTTTGGCATTTATTTTTTGGAGGAAGAATGGGATTTGTAGTGAGTTTAAAAAAGCGAAAAAAAACTATGTTTACAAGTTCCAGACCGTAAAAACTGTTTCACCCGTATCATATCCTGCTCTTTTTTCTACCATCTGATCTTTGGATTAATCTCTGACTCCTTAACCCCCTTCTATTTCATCCTCACCTTCGTCTACACTATCTCCGCCCTTATCCCCATCCAGCTAAGTCATCTACAGAATTCCAGCGCTTTGATGATCACTTCGAGTATTCCGATCATTGCGAAATCTTTGGTTTCTTGGGCTTATGGAACTGTTTTAGTGGAAATGAGTGATAAGGAACGGTGTGAAGTGAAATAAATTGTTTTTTGTTGTTTTTAAGTTCTCCTCTCCAAAAAAGAGAGACGCCTTGAGTTCTTATAGCGCCAGGGACTCACCAGAGCAAGGTGTGCGCGTGGCGCAGTCGGTAACAGCCTCGTTTTTGGTTCTGCTGGGTTCGAGTCCACGGAGTTTAATTTCTTTTTACTTTTTTGTAGAAACGTAAAGAACTATTTTATTTTGAAAAAAAAGACGAGTTCATAACCGTTGTGAGACATCATTGAAAGGAGCCATTCTCAAATGGATCTGAGTTTCAAGAAGACAGAATGTCTGAAAATAATCCACAGAATTAGAGCATCTTCCAAGTGAAACTCACTCTTTCCACATGTATATAGTTTTGTTTGTTATAAAAAGTTGAGTTCGCATGGAGATTAAATCGAGAGCAGAAGGAGATCCAGAAACTTTGAAATCATCTCCGACGAGAATAAATTCGAATTTGCGAAAAATATAAAATACATTTTTCTGATTCGATTTTCCGAATCGGAGGGATGTCGGAGGGAGTGAAACGTGGATGACCTGCGGGAATGGGGGCAGAATTGTTTTTAATCACGTGGAATTTATTTTTTTTTGTTCTGGAAACTTCTTTTTGATTTTTTTCAAAATTTTTAGTCGCTAAAGCGAGCGAAATGGGGCTCAAAATTTTCCTGCATTTTTTCAAAAATAGGCAAAACAATTTTTTTTCTGGAAACTTCTTTCTAATTGTATTTTTCAGGTTTTGGGCCAGTTTTACACTGCTGAAAATTCTAAAATAATAGAATTTCCATAATTTTTAATTTTTCTTCAGTTTTTTTCCGGAAAAACAAAAAAAATCCTCATTTTCCGTGTCAAAACCTACTATTCAGTTGTCTTAACCAAAGATTCATCTGAAAACATGTTGTATATTAGTAGTGATAGGAGAGAAGACAGAGAGAGCACAACACTATCTTATCTTCTAACCTTCTCTCTCTCTCTCTCTCTCTCTCTCTCATTCTTATCAGTTTCTTCTTTTCCCCCAAACCACTCTATTCTCCATTCCTTGTTCTTCTTCTTCCAATAAACCATGCGCTTTATATTTCTACTTGGGTCAGCATTATTCTTCATTTCCACTTTGGTAAGCTTTGTAAAATTGTTCTTTTTTATTTTTAAACCATAAATTTTGAGATTTTAAAGCTGATTCTGACACTCAGAATGTCAAAAAATCATGGAAAATCCATTAAAAACCCCCAAAAAGGTCACAGGAAGTGATAAAATTTCATGTTTTGTAGACTCGTAAAAATCGAAAAATTGGGTTGAATTGACCAATAAAAAATGAAAATGGTGTCTACAGTACCTCAAAGAACAGAAACTGATAAGAAATTCCGATTCAGCTGGCCGAGAGCTTTAATTTGAGTATAATCATGAATGGGTTCAGGGAATTTCGAAAATTGGCATTGAAACCTACAGTAACCAGGGTTACGGTAGGAACTGACTCCTAAAAATACAATATTCGGATTCAGCTCGCTGAGAGCTTTGAAATGAGTATAATCATGACGAGGTTCTGATAACTTTGGATTTTGGGCTCCGCGAGCTCTGGATGTGCTCCAGATGAGCTCCGGGAGCCCGAAAATCAAAATGATCGAAACCTGGGCATGATTATACTCATTTGAAAGCTCTCAGCGAGCTGAATCCGAATTTCTTACTTTCAGGTCTTAGTTCTTACCTTAGCCTAGGTTACTGTAGTTTTCCAGGCCGATTTTCCCAGTTTCCAGAACCTAGTCATGATTATACTCTTTTCAAAGCTCTCGATGAGCTGAATCCAAAAAACACACCCTTCATTGCCTATAAACACTCCCAATTTCAGTCCGCCCTAAAATGCGACGCTGAGACAGAGTGTTCCGACGACGAGACGTGCTGCAAACTGAGTGACAGTACCTGGGGATGTTGTCCAATGCCCCATGCAGTCTGTTGTGATGACCGTAATCATTGCTGTCCAACTGGAACAACTTGTGATCCTCTCGGACAGAGATGTATTGGGGAAGATGAGCAACACACTCCAATGAGAAAAAAGAAACCAGCGAAGAAGACTGTGGAGAGGAATGAGTTCAATGAGGTGGGATCGGGAATTGACTATGATATTCTGATTCAAGAGGACGAGGCGGTTCAGAAAAGTATAATCATGACTAGGTTCCGATGACTTTGGATTTTGGGCTCGCGGAGCACATGCTCACGGAGCCCTCAAAACCAAATTTATCGGAACCTAGGCTTGTTTATACTTTTCTGAACCGCCTTTTTACGCTGAATTCGAAAAAATAGGTCTCACAATCCTACCGTAATCGAAAAAAAAAATTGAAAAAAAAAAAATTTCCCAGGTTCTGTGCCCGGACAGGTCTAGCAAATGCCCAGATGGTTCCACCTGCTGTATGCTGGAGCAGGGAACCTATGGATGTTGCCCGGTGCCCAATGCCGTTTGCTGTGCAGATATGCTCCATTGCTGTCCAAATGGATTCCAGTGCCATGGACAATTCTGCTCGCAAAATGTATTTTTTTCCGAATTTCCCAGAAATTTTAATTTGATTTTACATAGTACGCCAAAATTCCACACCTTCGAAAGTTCTCCTCCACTCAAATTCATCGAAAACCAGCGGTGGATTTTATTCCAGAAGAAGAAGATTCGGAAGAATCATCTGAATCCACAGAAGACGCTGTGGAAGAGGATGATATCAATCCGATTGGATGTGGAGTTGGAAAGACGTGTCCAGCCAAGACGACGTGTTGTAAGATTCGAGGAGTGAATGGGGAGAAGAAGGCTATGTGTTGTCCGTTGAGTAATGTGAGTTGGAAACCTACAGTAACCCGGAATACGGTAGTTTGTGAGATTTGAAACATAGCGCATTAGATTCAGCTCGCCGAGACGCTTCAAAAAAGTATAATCATGACTAGGTTCTGAAAAATCGAGTTTTGGGCTCGGCGAGTTCAAGATGAGCTCCAGATGAGCTCCACGACCCCGAAAACAAAAATCATCGGATCCTAGTCATGATTATACTCTTTTAAAAGCTCTCGACGAGCTGAATCTAGGAAACCGGGTCCCCGGTCTCAGTTCCTACCGTAACCCAGGTTACTGTAGTTTTTTTGGATCGATTTGAAAAAAAAGAATCAAAACATTTTTTTTCCAGGCTGTCTGCTGTGAAAACACCTGTTGTCCGGGAGGATATCACTGTGTTGCTGGTGGAAAATGCGAGAAGCACGCGAGAACAATGAGAACTCGCTTCTGGAGTGCCGGAGAGAATGAGGATGAGGAATGAGTTGCTTTTTTGTGGATTTTCTTTTGAAAAATAAATGCTTTTTTGAGTTTTTATTTGAAAAAAGAAAACATGATCAACAAAAAAAAACGATTTATTGATTTGTAATCACCCGAGTAAACTCTTAGATTTAAAAATAAAAAGGAAGAGTTGATTGCTTTCTAGTATTTGGATACAGTCTTCTTCGTTCCACTTTTCACTGTTCCCGTTGTCGTCCCTGTACCCGTCGAACTTTGGGTACTTCCTCCAACACTCACACTCTCCAATCCTTGAGCAAGGGCCTTCTTCTTACGCCAATAACAGAAGTAGACGAGAATTCCGATGACAAGAAGAGCTATGACTCCAGCAACTATTCCGATGACCAGGGGGGTATTACTTGCCTCGGTGGTTGTAACTTTATCCACCGGGAATACACGGAGACCCAAGACTTTGCCAGCTCTAAAAAATTATGTACATATCTACTTAAAGCTAAAGTAATAGTTTTGTCTGTGTGTGTGTGTGTGCAGCGCTTTTCCCAGAATAACTCCAGAAGGGGATAACCGATAGGGCTGGGAGCTGGCAAGTGGTCATGAACCACCGAGCGCTTTATTACCGTAACTTTACATGCCAGGATTACTGTAGGATTACGGTAGCTACAGTAACCGAAAAATTCTAAAATGGCCGGCTGACGGCGGAATTTGTCTATTTTCTCTATGGAAGTACTCTTTGGATATCTACAGTACTCCTGCAAAAAATCAGAAGTTTCTGTAAAGGATTACGGTAGTTACGGTAATTCAAAAATCTGAGAATTGTCATCGAAGCTGACTTCCTAGAAAGCTTTCGAATGTTCTAGAATGTTCCGGAAGGCTCTAGAATGTTCCGGAAGGTTCCAGAATGTTCCAGAAGGATCCAGAATGTTCCGGAAAGATCTGTGTTCCAGAAGGTTCTAGAACGTTCCGGAAGGTTCTGGAATGTTCCAGAAGAATCTAGAATGTTCCGGAAGGTTTTAGAATGTTCCAGAAGGTTCTAGAATGTTCCAGAAGGATCCAGAATGTTCCGGAAAGATCTGTGTTCCAGAAGGTTCTAGAACGTTCCGGAAGGTTCTGGAATGTTCCAGAAGAATCTAGAATGTTCCGGAAGGTTTTAGAATGTTCCAGAAGGTTCTAGAATGTTCCGGAAGGTTTTAGAATGTTCCAGAAGGTTCTATGTTCCGGAAGGGTCCAGGAGAGAGAGAGAGAGAGATAGAGAGAGAGAGAGAGAGAGAGAGAGAGAGAGAGAGAGAGAGAAAATGAGAGATTGAAAGAACGTTTCTGAGCCTTCGCATACGAAACCTCTACCAGCGGGGATTCGCGGTGGAAGCCGCGAGATCCCGCTGGTTTTAACTAAAAAAACGCTATGCATTTTCAGAGACTTTCATTGACTCACACTTTCTTCCCCACGTTTCCATAGAAATTTGTTGTAGCCATTGAATTTGACTGATAGTGAAACTCCTCTCTTGTTTCTCGTTCTTTTATATCCAACTAACCAGAATAGTAAACCATTTCTCCGGTCAGGGGTCAGCTGGCCACAAAGGTCTTGTTTAGAGAAAGGCGGAAGATCTATAGATGAAAATCTCAGTTACAAACCACTCCAGATGATTCGATGTTTTTGAGCCGAGTTACATCCGATCTACAGAAGTACACTTCGAATTTCTTCTATTTTTTATTTTTTACCAAAATCGCTCCAGTTTCACCTTTTCTGACTCGGTTCAACATTGACTTTTTTGTGCTCTGTTTGAGCTAAGTGACAAGCAGCAGTTCCACAAAGGAGATTTTTGACAGTTTCAAACTGAAAAACTCGAAACAAAATTCTAGAATTATTAATTTCTGGAGCCAAAGTTTGATTGAGTTGCACTTTTTTGTCGATTTTTTTTGAATGAATACTTTTCGATTTTGTAACAAAAAACGATTTATTGATTGGAAGTTATACGAGTAAACTCTTGGATTTAAAAATAAAAATAAAGAGTTGAATATTGTCTAGTATTTGGATACGGTCTTCTTCGTTCCACTTTTCACTGTTCCCGTTGTCGTCCCTGTACCTGTCGAACTTTGGGTACTTCCTCCAACACTCACACTCTCCAATCCTTGTACCTTCTTCTTACGGCAATAACAGAAGTAGACAAGAATTCCGACGGAAAGAAGAGCAATGACTCCAGCAACGATTCCAATGGTCATTGGGAGATTGCTAGCCTCGGTGGTTGGTGTAATTGGAGTGCCCGTGGCTAACAAAATGTTCGCTGCCTGATCGCAAACTTGATCTGAATAATTTTATTGTATTCTGATTTAATTTTGAACAAAATTATCTATTTCGTTCAAATATACATACTTATCCCCGTCATAAGTAATGCTCCTCGCGATTTACGGTTGTCATGTAGTTCATCGATCTTTTCCTTACACTCTTTGGAGAGGGGATTATATCTTAATCGATCAATATTAGAACGTAAAGGATGCTCTGATCGTGATTCATTGATACTACTGGTTGGTTTGGATTTGAAGATGCCTCTGTTCACTGAGACCTCCACTTACTCACATTTTCAGTAAGTCCTCTCCAGTTAACCAATCCATTCGAACGCTGTGAGTGCTTGGATGTCCCTTTGATCACAATTGAGAGTAATGAGCCTTCCCTTCCGTTTCCTCTCTTTTATATCCGACTAATCAGAATACTAAACCGTTTCTCCGGCCAGGGTAGGTTGGTCCCAAAGGTCTGTTTAATGCCAAGCCAATGGGCAAAACAAAACAGACACGTCGTAAGGTATCGTTTTTTCAGAACTATTAAATCACGTTAATTTTCTAAAAAGCAGAAGTTCTGCGAAGTCAGATGATGTCAGTAGAAAATCGTTTTGATACAAGTACAGTACCGGAAATGAGATATTAATCTCATATGTACAGGGTGGCCCATTAGTAAAAGACATTTTTTGAGAGCTTGCTGGCACGCTGCCAAGATATATTTTCAAAATGTTCCAAGATATTTTGAAAGCCCGCATAAATAAAAAAGCTATATTTTTGAGAAATGTCATTTTTGAGCCCATTTGAGATGATGAGTTTTTAGCGCACTCATATATTATTTCATGTGCTTCTTTCTGAACACTCAATAAATGAGATGAGAGCTCAAAGCTTATTAATTTTGCAAATTCAAATTGAGTGCACAAACTGTTCTTTACCAACCTCAAAATCCACTATTTTCACTTTAAAAATGTCAAGCGTAAAAAAAACTTTAAAAAAAAGAGCTTTTTAAAAAGTAATCTGAATTTCAAAACTGTTTCAATTTCGAGAATATCAAAAGATTTTTTTCTGAAAAAAGCATCACAATTTTTTAAAAAAATTCGATATTTCACAATATTTTTATTCTTTATAAATAATATTTCAAAAACTGAAATTACGGGGGGAAACACGAGTAAACTCTTAGATGAAGAGTTGAATATTTTCTAGTATTTGGATACAGTCTTCTTCGTTTTACTTTTCGTTGTCCCGGTTGACGATCCAGTTGATGCTTTGGACTTTCCTTCAACAACAACTCCATCCATTCCTTGAACTGGAGCCTTTTTTGCACGACAAAAACAGAAATAGACAATGATTCCGACGACAAGAAGAGAAATGACTCCAGCAACGATTCCGACGATCATTGGAGCATTGCTAGTGGAAGTAGAAGAAACTGGTGTGGTGGTGTAATTCAGAAGCCACAAACATGGACCGGCTGAAATATATAAATGGGATTGAAAGTTTGACAAATCACTCACCATTACTATGCACTTTGCAGAACATTTCAGTTCCTTCTTTGACTGTTTCGAAACAATTCGCATTTTGATGAAACGTATCACAAAAATCTATTAAACCAGGCGGTGAATGGCGTGTGCATGCTGAAAAAGAAAATTGTGGCAATGGCTTTGTCAGCTGTAGTTGCTAAGAGTTCACAAACTTCAATTTTCCCCCACCCCCGGTATCACACCGGGGCTACCCGTCCTCTTACAGTAGCGGCAGTGTGCCACATTAAAATTTTTTCCGCCGCGAAATTACTTCTTCGACAAAACTTCGAAGGCATTTTTGAAGGATTTTTCGAAAGTTTGTCGAAATTTCGAGGCAGTTTCGAAGGTCCGCTAAACTTCGCGCAATCTTGGAGTGTCGTTATCTCAATTGCAGTGACGTGTCGCTTCGTCTTTTTTGTATATCTTTTGGATGTTTGGGATTTTCTTAAAGCACAGCAACGCACAGCGCGGCCGGAAACTCAAAACATTTTGACAATGATGCTCCGGTCAATGAATTATCATTGACCCTCTTTAGTAAAATAATCGATTTTGGGGACTTTTTTCAGAGTGTGGAATAACGGCCATACTACTTTCCTAAAGCATGCATCCTAAAGAGAAACGGTAAAAAATTTTGAACTGAAAACCACTAAATTTTATATTAGTAATTTTTTGCCGATTTTTTTTAGTTCTTACAATTAGAAATAATTTATGAGAAATGTTGCTAAATGCATTTCCGCATTTCCAGCTACGAAGAAGCCATCCTAGAAAAATTAACAACGTTCTCACCATAAACCCCCAAAGTTGAACATTCTAAACTGAAAAAGGGTAAGACATGGGAATTCACTAGCTTAATCTATTGTAAATTGTGCATCATTTCCGCTAGAGTAAATTTTTAAGAGCTTACATTTTTCAGATTTTTAATTAATTGTGGGCCACCAGTACCAGTAACCGAATCTTTTGGTTGTCTGAAGTCACAGGCCATTTCAAAAACTTCCAGTCTGAATGAATAACTATTTTCGAAAATTTCTTGATCACTTACACGCTATCGACTGTTACCTTTGAATTTTGAAACTCCCCAATTTTTTTGAACGTTTCCGCAAATACGTCGGCTATGTTCATTTCTTTTTATCGAAACAAATACTGCTAATTTTTTGTTTTTCCGTTCTTTTATATCCAACTAATCAGAATAGTAAACCATTTCTCCGGTCAAGGGCCGGTTAGTCACAAAGGTCAGTTTGGAACAAGGCTAACCATCGTAAACGAATAGCCACGTCTTCTTGGGGTTTTTTTTTTGAAAGCTATGTACATATGTATTATATTTAGTCACGTTTCTTTAATCAGAAGAATACAGTAATTTCAAAGAAATAGCAACCCAAAATCGAGATATCAAAAACATTTTCAAACTTCAAAAACTTCAAGATATGTATCCCAAAATAAGCAATGACAAATAATTCTACGCGTATTTCCTTTCACCTGCTGACACATTGAAGTCAACTGATCTCGCACACACGTATTCATAGCCACATGTCACCTCCATGTCCTGATACTATTCCATTGTACTTTACGAATACTCTACATATTATTGCCGGCGTTTCTATTCCTATAAACCTAGTCGGGTTCTATTTAGTTTGGTTTCAGTCTCCAGGGATGCACGGGTACAAATATTGCCTTTGTTATATGCAGGTAGGCTCAAAAGGGAGTATGGGGTTGGGAACCAGCTTATTAAGCCGGTTAAGTTAAAATATCTGTGGTCAATTCCAGGGAGTGAGCTTTCTAACAGAAATCTATATGTCATGGATCTGTCCTGGCTATTATTTCTTCCCAATGGTCGGTGGATACAATACCGGAGAGTTCTTCGGTCAATTCATCAGTTCTCATTTGAGTATGTCCATTTGGGTCGGTATCTTTTGCTTCGAGTTGGCCAGTGGACTCTCTTGTTTCGTCTACAGGCACACTGCAGCTGCTCAGATTAATCAGGTGGGTTTTAAGATGAGCAATCCACCTAAAATCCTGGTTTTAGGCCTATAACAGTAAACTGTACGTGGAGAAGACTCTGTTAGTCCTCACTCACATATTTCCATTTGCCACAGGAATCTGTCTATGGTACTCTAAACTGACTTATCAACAAAAATATAATTATATTCGAGAGGCAAGTTGGACATCTGGATATCTGGACAAACAGATTCTTTCAGAATTATCCGCAGTGTTTGAAATGGATGATGTTCGATGGATTTGAGGCGTATGACTATAAATTGAACCCAATGTTAGCTGTGACTGGAATCGGAGCGTTTGCATATGTATTTTGTATTGCTTGGTGGGTACTGTAGTTTAGCGAGCTGTTTGAATGGCTCTAAGAGCATATTCCAGGTACTGTTTCTTCCTTGGCATCCACACAATGATAATCCTTCAACGTCTCCGTCAACACATGTCATCTCAAACCTACAATATGCATCGAGCCGCCCTTATCAGTCTAGCTATGCAGTTAGCCATCCCAGGTGTCTTCATCATAGTTCCCATTGATCTTTGTATGACTGTAGTTGTCACAGAGTCTTATGGAATGCAAGGTAACCCAGAAAAAGAGCCCTTCACCCCAGTATCCTTTTAGAATGGGCAACCAATTCGATGTTCATGGTGGGATCCCATTCGATGTGTCAGTGTACGGTTATGATTCTGAGCAATGCCACGTATCGAAGGATTTTGAGAGAAAAGGCGTGGAGGGTGTTGAAATTGGATGTTTTGATGAGCAGGCCTTATGGTAGTTCGATTGAGCCGAGTATGAGGACGAATAGTATGGTGAGGGTGCAGAATCCGCAGATAGCGGTTATTTAAGGAGGTATGGATATTGGAAGAGGGGGAGATAGAGTTTTTGGGATATCGATTTTTGAAATCAGCTCGTTGAGAGCTTTCAAAAAAGTATAATCATGCCTGGGTTTTGAAATTTTGGATTTTGGGCTCACGGAGCACTCTTCTGGAGCCCTGGGAGCCCAAATCTCAAGTTTATCGGAACCTAGTCATGATTATACTTTTCTGAAAGCTCTCAACAAGCTGATTATGATTATCTAACTCACGCTCAGTGAAAATTTCATTTGGCTTCAAAAACTACAGTAATTCGAAATTCCGAATTTCTCGAATTTTTCATCGGAGAGTTTTAGACTTTGGAGAGCTTGATATTTAGAATCCCCATAAAATCTCCAAAATTTTGAGCCCCATATCAACTATGCTCCGATAATTTTCAGTTTTTGTGCTCGCGGAGCCTACCTGGAGCTCGCGGAGCCCAAAACCTAAACTATTCAGAACCTAGCCATGATTATACTTTTTTGAAAGCTCTTGACGAGTTGAATTCAAAAATATTGATCTCATGGCTTCTAATCCAACATGATGTGAAATAGAAGTGCAGGTGAATTTTTTCCGAATTAAATTTAGTAAAAATATATTAGATGAGAGGGTGGGAAACTCCAGGTTCAATAGCTATAGTGAGTAGTTTCCACCTGCTTGCTAAACTGAAGACAATTTATGCTTCCAAAAATCAATTTCCAAGCTCAATGCCTCCTCCATGCCCGGATACTATTCCACCGTATTACACTATGACTCTACATATAATAGGAGGAATTTCGTTCCCTGTGAATCTAGTCGGGTTCTATTTGGTATGGTTTCAGTCACCTGGAATGCATGGGTACAAATATTGCCTTTGTTATATGCAGGTAGGCTTAGCGAGGTCAAAAAACATACAGTAATCCTCTAGATCTTGATTCTAAATTTTTGAAACATGAAAATTTGGATTCAGCTTGCTGAGACGGTTAAGAAAAGTATAATCATGCCTAGGTTCCGAAATACTGGGTTTCTGAGCTCTCGGAGCTCATCTGGAGCTCTTATAGGGCTCGCGGAGCCCAAAATCCAATTTTAACCAAACCTAGTCATGATTATACTCATTTCAAAGCTCTCAATCCCCTGAATCTAAAAATAGGGTTACTGTACTTCCAGCTAGCCGCCTTCCTAACAGAAACCCACATGTCATGGATCTGTCCGGGCTATTATTTCTTCCCATTAGTCGGCGGATACAATACCGGAGAGTTCTTTGGCCAATTCATCAGTTCTCATTTGAGTATGTCCATTTGGGTCGGTATTTATTCTTTTGAGCTTTCCGGTGGCCTTTGTTGCTTCGTTTATAGACATAATGCAGCTGTTCAGATTAATCAGGTAGAGAGAAGTGATTTCTGGAATAAAAATTGAGAGAAAAACTATGGAAAAATATGGTAGAATCTAGGGGAAAAATGTTTTGTATCCACCGACCAATATAGGGAAGAAATAGGAAAGTTGGAAGTACAGTAATCCTGGGCCATTTTTTTTTCTAACCAAAAAGTGAAGCTAAAATTTTTCAAACAAATCCAATATAACCGAAACTTAGATATTCGGATTCAGCTCACCGTGGCGGTTCAGAAAAGTATAAACAAGCCTAGGTTTTGAAAAACTTGAAAATCGAGCTCCTGGAGCTCACCCAGGGCTCGCGGAGCCCAAAAATCATTTTTTTCAGAACCTAGTCTTGATTATACTTTTCTGAAAGCTCTCAACGAGCTGAATCTGAATATCCATGTTTCAAAAAGTGTTAATCACAATATAGAGATTTCCCACTTGGGATTACTGTACTTCCAGCTAGCAGCCTTCCTAACAGAAACCCACATGTCATGGATCTGTCCTGCCTACTATTTCTTCCCATTAGTCGGCGGATACAATACCGGAGAGTTCTTCGGTCAATTCATCGGCCCCCATCTCAGTTTTTCTCTCTGGGTAGGGGTCTACGCATTTGAATTGTCTGGTGGACTCTGCTGTTTTGTCTATAGACATAATGCAGCTGTTCAGATTAATCAAGTGGGTTACTGTACCCATTTTCAAAACTACTGTAGCTTTCAGAATTACGCCAGTAGGACTTATATCAAGAAAATCGCTCTGGTTCTCGTCCACATCTTCCCATTTCAAACTGCCATTTGTATGTATCTATCTGGGTTGACATATCAAGAGAAATACGATTATGTTCGGAAGGTGGGACATCCGGATATCCAGACAAACAGGTTTTTTCAGAATTATCCACAGTGTTTAAAATGGATGATGTTTGATGGATTTGAGGCATATGATCGAACTACCAATCCGATGATTGTGATCACTGGGGGCGTGGCTTTCGTCTTTGTGTTTATTATAGTATGGTGGGTCTGGATACCTAGAAATTAAAAATCGCGGTAAAATTTGCGGAATTTTGAGCCCCATATTGACTAAATTCTGATAACTTTGATTTTGGGCTCAAAGAGCTCATCTGGAGCACTTCTGAGGCTCACGGAGCCCGAGAACCAAAGTTTTCAGAACCTAGTCATGATTATACTTTTCTGAACCCTCTCGACAAGCTGAATATGAAAATAGAACTCGAAATAACCGAAAACGACGTTGGAGCCAAAAAGAAGGTTATAAAATTTTAGAAAACTACAGTAATCCGCCGGATTTTGATTTAAAAATCCTGAAATTTATTTATTCGGATTCAGCTTGTCAAGACGGTTCAGAAAAGTATAAACAAGGCTAGGTTTGAAGATTTTTATTTTTTGGGCTCGGGGAGCACATTTGGAGCTCATTTAGGGCTCACGGAGCCCCGAAACCCACGTTTTCCAAACCTAGTCATGATTATACTTTTCTGAACCCACTGGACGAGCTGAATCCAAAAAACTTACTCTCAAAGCTCCAAAATCCCTGTACCCAGATCTTCCAGGTACTGTTTCACCCTCGGAGTCCACACCATGGTCATCCTCCAACGTCTCCGTCAACACATGTCGGCGCAGACATACAATATGCATCGAGCGGCTATTGCTAGCCTGACCATGCAGCTAGTTCTCCCCGGAAGCTTGATAATTATTCCGAAGAACATCATACTGTATATAGTGTTGACTGATTCGAATCATCTCCAAGGTAAGAGGTCCTTAAGGCTACCGTAACCTTTAGATTAAGAAGTGGCAACCGATATGATGTTCTTGATGGGATCACATTCGATGTGCCAGTGCACGGTTATGATTCTGAGCAATTCAGTGTACAGGAGGATTATTAAAGAGAAAATAGGAAGCGTTTTAAGGTTTTTTGAAAAGCTTCTAAATCAAAAAAGGTTTTTTTTGTTTCAGAATCAATTTCCTCACTAATCAACAATACGGTAGTTCTGTGGAGCCAAGTATGAGGACAAATAGCTTTATCAGAGCACAGATGGCTCCGGCGACTTAATTCATTAGTGTTCAGCTCATCGAGAGCTTTGATTTGAGCCCCATAACGACCATATTCGATCAACTTTGATTTTGGGCTCGTGGAGCACAATGTTGCTCTTCGAGCAACAAACCCAAAACTCAAAGTCATCGGAACCAGGCCAATATGGGGCTCAAATCAAAGCTCTCGGTGAGCTGAATCTGAAATCATCAATGAAAATGCAAAAAAATTTATTCATAATTGATCAGAAAAAAAATCTATTGAAAAATCGAAAGAAGACTATCAAAAAGTCCTGGTGCTTCAACTGGTTTCTTGCTCGGATTCTCTGGCTCATTCATTCCAGATGCTTCTTCGATAACTGGCTCTTGTGTAGTAGTTTGATAGAATTGGTATCCTCTGACCATTGGAGAATCGGGAGTGGCGCACCAACAACGGCGTTGGTAGCATCTAGGGATCGCATCGAACTGGAAAAATAAGGGGATATTGAGGTTTAGAATGAGGAGAGCTGCGATTTGAGCCCCATATTGACCTAATTCTGATAACTTTGAATTTGGGAAAAGTTGCTCGCGGAGCAAGATAGTGCTCCGTGAGCTCAAAATCAAAGTTAACTGAATATGATCAATATGGGGCTCAAATCAAAGCTCTCAGTGAACTGAGCCTAAAAATGCTAAAATATTTGAGTTTGTTGAGTTTGGAGCAAAAATAGACTACAAACTACATTTTCAAAAATTGCTGGTGAGCTCAAAAATGCTCCGGAACCCTTCCAATCTTAATTCAATAACTGAAATCGTATTCAGCTCGTCGAGACCTTTGATTTGAGCCCCATATTGGCTAGATTCCGATAACTTTGAATTTGGGGTTAGTTGCTCGCGGAGTAAGAATGTGCTCTGTGAGAAAAAGAGCCGAAAACCAAATTCATCGGAACTAGGTCATTATGGAGCTCAAATCAAAGCTCTAAGTAAGCTGAGCTTGAAAATAGTTAGAGATTTGAGTTTGGAGCAAAAATAGACTACAAAATACATTTTCAGATATTTTCTGTGCTTTGGTAACCTAAAAAAATCGGGAAACTGCCAAAACTCATTTTAAAGCCTGAATTTAAGATCAGCTTACTGAGAGCTTTGATTTGAGCCCCATATTGACCTAGTTCCGATGACTTCAAATTTTGGGTTGGTTGCTCGCGGAGCAACAGTGTGCTCCGTGAGCCCAAAATCAAAGTTATCGGAATATGGTCAATATGGGGCTCAAATTGAAGCTCTCGTTGAGCTGAATCTGAATATCACACATAAAATAAGATCCCTCCACTTAAAAACTAACCTGATTCAAATCCAAACACCATTGCTTGCAATTCTGATGAGCCTTACATCTCTTCCGTTGTCCTCTCTTCAAATGAACATCTCTGCTCATTGGTTCGGCATAAAAACCGTCCAAAATAAGGAGAAAAATCAATAAACCACCAAGAACCCTCATTTTTTGGGGGTGAATGAGGAGGGAGAGGAAGAAGAGTGCGGGAAGAAAAGTGTAAGACAACAGGTGGCATCAGGGTTTTATGAGCGTTTCTTTTTTATTTCCGAACGACGTAGGGAGCTGATAACACATGATAACCGACACCAGAAACCATTTTGTAAACAATGCAAAAAAATCTGAAGAAAAATTTTCGTTCAAAAAATTCCAAGAATAAAAATAAATCATTTATCGGGTTGAAGAAAAAAAAACTGATGACTAGAATATTCACATTCAAAGAGAAAAAAATCTAAATTCTGAAAAGAAAATAAATAAATAAATTCGATGGGGGGTAATGATTGTTTGGTCAATGAGTAAAAGTGATAAGAGAAGGACTGGAACAGAGTGAATACTCCTCCATGAGATCATCGTGTACAGCAGAAAGCCAATTGAATAAGGAATAAAGGGGGTTGGACAGGAACTCTTTTCAGATATCCTCCAAGTTGAGATCAATGGGAAAGCCAGGGAATAGAAGGAAAAATCACAATCGGGTTGTTATTTTTAGATTCTCCGTGAAAAATGCGGAATTTTGAGCCCCATATCGACTAGGTTCGGGTGACTTTGAGTTTGGGCTCTTTTTCGGAGCTCCGCGAGCCCCGAAATGCTCCAAAACTCAAAGTCAACCAAATATAGCCAATATGGGGCTCAAAACTCACCAAATTGGATAGGGAACTCAAATTTCATAGTTGAAAGTAGGTTTTCTCGTCAAAAATTAAAATTCTGAAAAATTCCGAAAAATCCAAAAAATCGAAAATTTTCAAAATTCCAATTTTTGTCAAAAAACCTATCAAAACCATCAAGTTGAAGTCCCCCTAGCAATATGAGGCTCAAAATTCCGCATTTTTCACTTAAAATCCTAATTTCTAGTGTCTGGAAGTCTAGGGAAGGGGTCTAGTCTAGAAGTGGGTAAACCTAAACAAAAAAAGAAACATGTTTGAAAATGGAAATCAGCCGTAATCTTTGAAAAAAAATGGAATCAACAAGAATGTGGTATCTAATATGTGAAAAGATTGGTTTGAAGTAAGAAAAAATATCTACAGTATTATCTATGAGGTACAGTAGGACGAACAACACAACACATCGCCAAAACGTCACTTTTTTGGGGTTTTGTCATTGGGATTGAGGGTTTTGGGGGTTTTGAAGGGTTTTATTGGGCTTAGCAAACTGAGAGCTTTGATTTGAGCCCCATATTGACTATATTTTTTTGATTTTTGTTTTGGGCTCGCGGAGCACAATGTTGCTCCGCGAGCAAAAGAACCAAAAACGAAAATCATTGGAACTTAGTCAATATGGGGCTCAAATCAAAGCTCTCGGTGAGCTGAGTCTAAAAATAGCAAAAGATTTGAGTTTGGAGCAAAAATAGACTACAAACTACATTTTCAGAATTTTGTTGTACTCTGGTAGCCCAAAAAGTTTCAGAAATATCCTAAACTCATTTTGAAACCTGAATTCAGGTTCAGCTCGCTGAGAGCTTCAATTTGAGCCCCATATTAACCATATTCCAATAACTTCGAGTTTTAGGGTAGTTGCTCGCGGAGCAAGATGGTGCTCCGTGAGCCCAAAATCAAAGTTAATCAAATATGGTCAATATGGGGCTCAAATCAAAGCTCTCAATGAGCTGAATCCAAATCTAGGCTCAAAAATAATTTTGCTCTTCAAATCCTCCCAAAAAACCCCTAACCTATGACAAAAACGCTGGTTGTCTTACTATAAAATAAGGGCTTTTGATATTGTGTTGTCGTCCACTGTACACGTGTTTTTGAAGATTCGCATGATGATGACGGATGGCGGCTGCAATTTTCAGATATTTTAGAATTTTAAGGACTAGATAGACCCCGCCCCCACTTCCAGACGACAACAGAGACAATAGGGACATATATAAATAGACGCTCCCGGGTAAGAAAAAAAATAAAAATCAAAGACTAGAGACAGAGAAAAGTTGTGAAAACAGTGTGCAGAAAAGAGACAACACATGCTATAGGTGTTAGAATCCGAAAAAAGATACAGTATACGGCAAAAAGAAAAAAAAAGGAATGGCACAAGATCGATCGACGAGAGATTCACGGTTTCAAAGAGAATTAGAGAGAGAGAGATCAAATGGGGTTTCAATATGGACGTCCGGCATCTCGTGGACGTTTCAATTGCACTTTCAGCCGTTTCATGCCAATCTGGAAGCCGTTCATGGCGGCGATGGCCGCTTGCGATGAGTGAATGTTGTCGTACGACACGAAACCTATAATGACGAGGAGGTGGTGCTCAATTCAAGCATTCTAGGCTCGGAATAAGTTTTAGATCTGGATTCCTTGTAAAAAATGAGGAATTTTGAGCCCCATATTGACTTGGTTTGGAAAATGTTGAGTTTGAGCTGTTTTCGGGGCTCAAAAATGCTCCAAAACTCAAAGTTGACGAAATATAGTCAAAATGGGGTTCAAAATTTAGCAAATTACATGGGAAGTTTAGATTTGATAGTCAAAAATGATTTTGATGTAGAAAATTAAAAATTTTGGGAATTTTGAAATTTTTTGAAATTTTCGAATTTTTTGAATTTTGAAATTTTCGAACTTTTTTGAGTTTTTCGGACAATTGGAAATGGTTTTTTTCAACTTTTTGTGACTATTCTGGTATTTTTAAGCTTCTTTTCAAAGCTCGGATCTGAAAAAAAATTTTGGCAAAAAATTATGATCCAGGACGAAAAAATTCGAAATTTTCTGAACTCAGTCAACTTTTTTTTTCTGAAATTTATTTTCGAAATTCCGATTTAGTTTCAGAGAAATTGGTAAGTTTTCGAGAAATCGAATGTATTTTTCTGAAATTTTTTTTTCAAATTTCAAAAAAAAAATTTTTTTCGAAAAAAAATGATCTAATTCATCTATATTGCTCTTTATTAGCTTTCTCAGACAATTTCCAAGGTTTTGAGCCCCTTATTGCCTATATTCGGACCACTTTCCATTTTGGAGCACATGGAGCCCAAACCCCCAAGCTCCGCGAGCCCAAACTCAAAATTATCCAAAATAGGTCGATATGGGGCTCAAAATTCCGGAAATCATCTGGAAAATCTTATTTTTAATGTTAAAACTCTTAAAAATCACTTTTCTCCAAAAACTAAATAATAATAAAAAATATAAGAAATCAATGTGAGGGACCACCCGACGATATCACCAAATACCACCAAAAAAAATAAATATATAGATATATAAAAAGGAATCGTGCTGAATGAAGTATCTATAAAAACGTCGGAAAGTCACTCACATCGATTACACGTTTTGGCGGGAATTCAACTTTTTGAAAATTGAAAAAAAATTTTTTTTTTGAAATTTTTGAAATTTCGAAAAAAAATTCAAATTCCCGCCAAAACGAATGAATAGGGTATATATAACTTATATTTAATATATATCAATAAAAAAAGAATTCGAAACACGAACCGAAGCACTTGCTCTGATTAGTGGCGCGGTCGACAAACACTTTGGCGGACACGACGTGACCGAACGGCGCGAACATTTGAATGAGTTCCGCGTCGCCAAACTCTTGCGGCAGGTGATAGATGAAAAGGTTGCAGCCATCGGGACCAAGCACTAAAAGAATGAAACAAAAACAATCACAATACTGAAAAATGATCATATTTAATTCCCAGGTTATCTTTTTTTTTGGAGGGAAGACTTGAGTTAGGGTGAACGGAGTGGGTTTTTTGGATTGCTCAGGTTAAGACGGTTTAGAATTTTTTCTTAAGTTTGAAAATGCTCACTTTCAAATTTAAATTTTTTCTAAAGGTGTTTTCATTGTATTTACTATTGTCTTTAAGAGTTTCAGAACGAAAAAATAAAAAGCTGATTTTTGGAAATTTTCGGATCCTAAAATCTACAGTAATCCTTTGGAATTAAATTCTAGGATCTTGAAACCTAGTTTTTTGGATTCAGCTCGCTGAGAGCTTTCAAATGAGTATAATCATGACTAGGTTCTGATAATTTTGATTTTTGGGCTCCGCGAGCTCCAGGAGTGCTCCAGATGAGCTCCGAGAGCCCGAAAATCAAAATCACTGGAACCTAGTCATGATTATACTTTTCTGAACCGGCTCAACAAGCTGAGATTGAATATCTAGGTTTCAGTAATCTATTTCGAATTTTGAAAAAATTACTGTAGAAATCATTTTTCGAAAAATTTCAAAAATTTTGAAAAACTGGAAAATAGCCTATTTTAATTAGTGATTCAGATTAAGCTTGCCGAGAGCTTTCAAAAAAGTATAATCATGCCTAGGTTTTGATAATTTTGATTTCTGGGCTCCGCGAGCCCATTCAGAGCTCCGAGAGCCCAAAACCCAAAGTCATCGGAACCTAGTCATGATTATACTCTTTTCAAAGCTCTCGACGAGCTGAATTCAATAAAAGCATTCTCAGTTCATAATTTTCTTTTTTTTTCGTTCCCGTCCCGATCCCTAACAAAATCCAAAAAAGTCCCACCACCCAAAAACCCAACCTTCCCCCTCTTGATAATCATAATTTCTCTTTCACAACTACTCAACCATCACAAGCGTTTAGGAGGTATATGGGGAGAGAGAAAATAAATCAAAAAATAAGAATATATATAGAGAAATAAAATCTGACCGCACAACAATCGATCAATATAAATATCCAATATATTGACAAGAATTGCACAGAGAAACACCATCTTAGGCTGAAATTCGATAAGAGGTCTCACCTTCTCTTGGAGTCACTAATGGCAGAGCGGCGGCTGCTTGTTGCTGGATTTGAGCAAGTTGAAGGGCTGCAGCGGCATCTGGAATGGTTATCGTAGGTTTTGAGCATAGTTGGAGGGTTGGGACTAGAATATTAAGAATCAGCATGAAAAATGCGGAGTTTTGAGCCCCAAATCGACTAGGTTTGGGGAAGTTTGAGTTTGGGCTCTTTTTCGGAGCTCCGCGAGCCCCGAAATGCTCCAAAACTCAAAGTTGACGGAATATAGTCAATATGGGGCTTACAATTCCGCATTTTTCATGGGGAATCTGAATAAAATATCCGTTTCCCTTGAAAACCAGAAGAACTCACTATGTTGACTCTCCATCCCTGACAACAGGCTATTATAGTTGGCAGCAGCAGCAGCGGCAGCGGCAGCCGCATAGGAGCTCGTGTCACTTTGCGTTGACGTCGGCTGGCTCACCGGATGCACTTGTTGATGTCCTTGATGGGGAGGGTGAACTACCTGAGCTTGTTGGGCGGCTTGTTGCTGAGCCAACGCCTGGGCGGCTAGGGCGTAGTGCTGGTTTTGAGCGACGGCGGCTGATTGGAGGCCCTGGAGAGCGGCTAGTTGTTGGGGTTGTTGCTGGAGGACAGGGGCGGCGGCAGCTGCAGCGGCCGCTTGGAATTGCAGCATTTGGAGGGGGTCCTGGAAGAAAATAGGAGGTTGGGACCAGCAACGAGTGTCAAGAAGTTCGAAAAGAGTTCAGATTCGGATTCAGCTCATCGAGAGCTCTCAGAAAAGTATAATCATGACTAGGTTCTGAAATGTTGAGTTTTTGGCTTTTTGGGCTCCTCCGAGAGCCCAAAAATGAGCCGCTATCCCAAAGTTTTCAGAACATAGTCATGATTGTACTCATTTCAAAGCTCTCAACAAGCTGAATCTGAATATTTAGATTTCAGGGATCTAGGGCAAAAAATGGAGGGATTACTGTAGTTCGAAATTTTGAGTTTTGGGCCTCCACGGCCCTCAAAAACGGGCCGCTATCCTAAAGTTTTCAGAACCTAGGCATGAGTATATTCATTTTAAAGCTCTCAACGAGCTGACTCTAAATATTTTGGTTTGAGGGAGCGAGGTCAATAGATGGAAGGATTACTGTATTTAAAAATTTTAAAAATTTTTGAAAAATTTAAAAATTTGCAAAAATTTTATAATGATACTAGAATTGGTTTTTGGAGCATTTTTAGGTCTGAAATGGGAAAAAATATCTTTTGTCTCCCAGAATCCAAATAATTGGGTCCCTGACACCTACCGTAGCCGATGTCTGTTGCTGAAGAAGGGGTAAATAGGCGACACTGGCTGCAGAAGTCTGTGCGGCAATAGCTTGATGTTGAAGAACTTGCTGATAGGCGGCATTATACTGTAGTCCGACTTGATTCACCAACAACGGATTCAACATTCCCATCTGAGCGGCCATTTGTTGCATTCGACGATTCTGTCGTTCTCTTTCAGTGTCTGCATATTTTACGACGAGACTTGAAGAGGCTCCTGGCATTGTTTGTGAGCCGTGGAGGGCTGAGATGGCCATGTGGGCATCGAAACCAGACTTATATTTTACAAATGCGCATCCTTTAGAGGCTCCGTCGGCTCCACGGAGTACAGTGACCTGGAATATGGTTTTTTCTCAGTTTTCCTTAGACTTTGGATTTTGGATCACTGTAGTTATTGTCTCAATCTAGAAAATTTTTTTTTGAGATTCAGGAGTTTTTTGAAAATTTTGAACATTTTCAAACTACCGTAATCCTTCGATTTTCGACTCTAGGTCTATGAAACCTAGCTAGTTGAATTCAGCTCATCAAGAGCTTTCAAATGAGTATAATCATGCCTAGGTTCTGATGACTTTTAGTTTTGGGCTCTCGGAGCTCATCTGGAGCACTTCTGGAGCTCACGGAGCCCAAAATTCAAAGTCATCAGAACCTAGTCATGATTATACTCTTTTGAAAGCTCTCAACTAGCTGATTCTGAATATCTAGGTTTCAGGAATCTAGGGCCAAAAATAAAGAGATTACTGTAGTTTGAAATTTTTCGAAATATTCAAAATATACAAAATTTTGCAAAAAACTCAAAAAGTTTTCAGACTAAGTTTTACGAGCAATTTTAGGTTCAAAATAGTAAAAAAACCATCTTGCTCATCTTTAAAATTTCTAAATTCTGGTTGGTCCCCTTTCCCCAACCAACAAAACATATCATTCATCTTTCTCCCCCCTCTTTTCCAAAAATGCCGCACATTCATCATCCTTTCAAAACGGGTCCGTCTCTCTCTCTCTCTCTCTCTCTCTCTCTCTCTCTCTCTCTCTCTCTCATTCATCTCATCTCATTCAAACAAACCTCATCAAGCTCTCCAAAAGCGGCAAAAAGAGTGCGAACATCATCTTCCGACTGGGTCTTCGACAGCATCCCAATGAACAGCTTCTTGTCGTCCATTTTGTCTTTCGGAGAGGCCGGACGACTGTCCGTGTCAGCTGGTTTCACCTGCATCGCTCTGTTCATCTGGAAAATATGGTCTTAGCTGGGAAAGGGGGCGTGGCCTTGGCTCAGAAATCATAGGACTAATAGAGGAAGTCAAGCCAAACAGAATGGTTTTTTCCGAACTCAAAACTATTGATTTTGAAGCGAGTTATGAAGGTTTGAAATGATGGCCTAATTTTTGAATTTTTAGGCCAAGAATTGGAACCACTGAAATTAAAAAGGTCGTAACTAGCTTTAAAATTAAGGTTTTGCGGTTTTGAAAAATGTGCTTTGACTCTGAGGCTTCACTCTACAAGTTGGGTAGCATGGCCTAACTTTTTCAAAAGTTTTGATTTTTGGATTTCTAGGCCACCAAAATTAAAAATGGCGTAACTTCGTTGAAATTGAAGGTTTGGAAATTCTAAAGACAGTTATTGGACCCTGGAAGACTGCGTTACACATTAACTAACATGGCCTAACTTTCCCAAAAATTTCAGTTTTTGGGTTTCTAGGCCATCAACCTTAAAACTGACCTAAATCTGCCTAACACTTGATTTTTCGAAATTTGAAAATAATTTTATGACCCTGAGACTTAGCTCTACGAATTGAGCTTAGTGGCCTAGTTTTTCCAAAAATTTGGGTTTCTAGGCCACCAACTTTCAAATCGCTCTAACTAGGCTCAAAATCCAGATTTTAAAATTTTCAAAACGGAAAAATGATCCTGAAATTTAGTTGTACAAAATAAGCTTAATGATCTAGCTTTTCCGAGAAATTCGATTTTTGAAAACTGACCTAACTGTGCCTAATCCTCAAATTTCCAAAATTTTTTTTGAATTTCTAGGCCACCTAGGGGGTTCAAACTTACAAACGGACTGTGTTGGGAAAGTTGTGTCTTGTCTTCTCGGGATGAGAGAGAAGAGAAGAGAGAAAATAAAATAGGCTCGAAAAGTAACGTCTTTTTATTCTTCTCTCACTCAGTGTGGAAAGACACACACAGATGGGCCCGTTACGTACCTAATCGAATTTCAGAAGGTCCCACCCATTGGAAACAGGAGGAGGAGGAGAAGAAGGAGAAAATTCAATCAGAAATTTCCGAAATTCGTTTGTATTCGTCGTCCTGTGCACACAGGAAGAAGACAACTCTTTTCTCTTCTAACGACCATTTTCCGTTTTCTTCTTCTTTTCTCAGAAAATTTTATTTTATTCACTTTTCTAAGGAAGGGTGGCCTAGAAACTAGGAATTTTAGAGCGAAAAATTGAAAAAATTGATTTTTTGAAAATTTTCGGATCCTAAAATCTACAGTAATCCTTTAAATTTGATCCTAGGACCTTGAAACGTAGTTTTTTAGACTCAGCGAAACGAGAGCTTTCAGAAAAGTATAAACAAGCCTAGGTTCCGATAACTTCGATTTCGGGGCTCCTTTAACTTCGATTTCGGGGCAAGTTGGAAGTTGAAAAATTCCGAAATTTTCGAAAAAAAATTTTTTTTCAAAATTTCAAATCTTGCTTTTTCGGATTTAATAGAGCTTTTCTAACGTTTTCAACTAAGAAAAAATTCAAAAACTCACTCCAGGAAGGGTCTTCTGATCGTGTAGTGTCGTCTGACACCTCTGGGCGCTGTCGCGGTGGCAATAGGTGAGAAATGCGCACCCTTTGTGCATACCTGAATGATTCAATGAACCGTGATTCCGGTGGGGGATGGAAAGGGGTGTGGTCTTTCTTCTTACTTACCAGTATACTTGTCTTTTAGTATTGTGAATTCGTAGATTTTACCGAATTGCTCGAATAGATGACGCAAGTCTTTCTCTTCCAGATTTCGGGGGATCTGAAATCAGATCGTTTTTTGTTTTAGATGATAGTTTTTTTTCAATTTTGTGGTTCTGGATTACTGTAGTCTAATAGTAAAATTCAGAGTTTTCATTTTAGTTAAAAATGTAATTTTCAAGGAAAAATTTTTTTCGGAATTTTTAATTCTGATTACTGTAGTTGTCATCCTAATCTGGAAAATTTCACGGTTTCTAGTCTCAGCTCGTCGAGAGGGCTCAGAAAAGTATAATCATGATAGGGATCCGATGATTTTGGATTTCGAGCTCCGTGAGCACATTTGGAGCTCCGCGAGCCCAAAAATTAAAGTGATCAGAACCTAGTCATGATTATACTTTTCTGAAAGCTCTCAACAAGCTGAATCTGAATTTTCAGGTTTCGAAAACTTGGGGTGAGTTTTGAAAAGATTACTGTAGGTTTTGGATTCCGAAAAAAACCGATTTTTTTTTAATTTTGGAAAAAATGAATTTTTTAAGAGGATTTTCATCGTTTCAAAAATTTTTGAAAGCAAAAATTAGGACACTTCTGCCCTCTCGCCAAAAAACAGCAAGGTTACTGTATTTCTCAATTTTTATCCATTTTTCCAACTTTTTCGAAAATACTCAAACCCTTTTTTTTTTCAATTTTTCGATCTCTTTAAATTCCGTTATTATAATGATATTCAGCTTAGTGAGAGCTTTCAAATGAGTATAATCATGACTAGGTTCCCAAAAACCTTGATTTTAGGGCTCCGCAAGCTCCAGAAGAGCTCCGCATGAGCTCCGGGAGCCCAAAAACCGAAGTCATCAAAACCTAGTCATGATTATACTTTTCTGAACCGTCTCGACTCGCTTATTCCGATTCTGAACTTCTTTCCAACCCTCCAACATTCATTTTTCCTCCCTCTCTCAGTTTCCAGTCCCTCATATCTCCCAACCCACTATATCCTCTCATGACCCATTACCCCAGATTGCGTGACGTCTTCATCTTCATCTCTTCTTATCCCATATATCCATCTCCTTCTTCTCCCTCCACTACTACTGAATTTGCTCTCATACAACGTCTTCCGGCGGTCTCTCTTTTCTCTGCGTCTCTCTTAGCCCCTTTACTCTCTCGCTTTCGTGTCAAGTTTGTCGGGTTTTGCTCCAAAACGAGCGGCTTGTGAGCCATAGAGAAGAGAGACTAATCGATTCTCTTTTCTCGGTGCAAAAGAGAGAGAGAGAGAGAGAGAGAGAGAGAGAGAGAATCATGAATACATTAAGAATAAAAGGGTGAATATGAAATTATGAGAATCTTTGGCCTTGAGAGATTGGCTTTATGACTATACAAAATTATAATTTATTGAAAAATTTTTTTTTGAAATCCAAAATTTGAAAAACCTACAGTAATCCTCTAGATTTTGATTCAAACCTCTGGAAACATGGATAATCGGATTCAGCTCATCGAGGGATTTCAAACGAGTATAATCATGACTAGGTTCCGAGTATTTTGATTTTTGGGCTCATTGAGCACATTTGTGCTCCGCGAGCCCAAAATTCAAAATGCTCCAAACCTAGTCATGATTATACTTTTCTGAACCGTCTCAACGAGTTGAATCCGAATATTTTATTTATTTTTCTGAAAATCCTGGCTCCGTTCTAATAACTACAGTAATCCGATTTGATGGTGCCACCACCAGAAAAACATCTTGTTTTTCATTTAATTCCCTGTTTACTATATAAGATTTTTGAGAGATTATGGGCTCATATGCAGTATTATTTTTATATCTGAAGTTAGTAGTCAACAATAATATTATGGGGTGCTTGCTAGTCAGTCAGTAGTCACATGGCCTAGAAAAAATAGTTATTGGCCTAGAAAAATGACGGGAGCATTGGAAACTTATTGAAACTTATAGATTTGAATTTAGCTTGCTAAGAGCTTTCAAATAAGTATAATCATGACTAGGTTCTGAAAAACTTGAATTTTGGGCTCGCGGAGCACATCCATGGCTCCGAGAGCTCCGAAATCAAAGTTTCCAGAACCTAGTCATGATTATACTTTTCTGAACCCTCTTGACTCGCTAAATCCAAATATCGTATCCATTTTCCTCGTCAACTACAGTAATCCAGTTCAAATTTTCCATATTTTCAGCCAACAAACCTGGCCAACAAACAACTTGATGGCATCCGGATCCTTGACGGGGAACCCATTTGAGTCTGTGGACGAGGTGCTACTGGCGCGCATCTCATGCCCCTGCTGCCCCATATCAGCAGCCGACGGAGGCGGTACAATTGCTACTGTCGGTGGAATGGTGACACGCTGGAATTGGAGGAAATTGGAAGTTGGAGGGAAGGAGAAGAGTGGAACGGAGAAGAAGAAAAAAAGAATCGAAAAAGTAACTCAAAAGGAAAGGAAACTTTTTGAGTCAAAAAAATGCGCTCAAAGTGCAAAATCTGCTCCCCAATGAGTTTAAAAACACTTTTTTGAATTCTCAGAAAAAGTAAATCATCAAAAACTAATGAAATATTCTGAATCAGCTTGTCAAGAGCTTTCAAATGAGTATTATCATGTCTAGATTCTAAAAACTTCGATTTTGTGCTCATTGAGCACATTATGTGCTCCGCGAGCCCGAAACTAAAGTTCTGCAAACCTAGTCATGATTATACTTTTTTGAAAGCTCTCGGTGAGCTGAATTCAGATTTTGATATCAAAACTGATAAAAATGGGTTCTTGCTCAATGAGCTCAGATGTGCTCCGCGAGCCCAAAATTCAAAAATTCCTAACCTAGTCATGATTATACTCATTTGAAAGCTCTCAACGAACTGATTTCAAAAAATAAAGTTTGATCGTTGTTAGGAAAAAATTGAAGGAGATACTGATTTAGAGAAAAATAGAATACCAAAAAATACCAAAAATTTGAGTTTTCCAAAATCTGAAGCAGAAAACTTAATAAAACCAAGAAAAAAAAGTTTAAAAAACCATATCTTAGGCTTCAAAAAATCGCCAAAAAAATCCATTAAACACAGAATAACCCCATTTTCAACACAAATCATGAACCCAAAAATCAAAATATAAAACCTAAGAAAAACCGAAAAAAATCCAGATTTTTGAATAAAAAAAACGGAACTTCTAATGTTTTCCTTTTTCTAAAAGTGTACAAGAAGTATAACCTTTCTCTCTCTCTCTTTCTGTCAAAAAGAAGAGAGTCAAGCCATTCCCTTTCCCTCTCCCGGAGAGAGGAGAGCTTTCGGAGAAGAAGAAGAAGTAGGAAGAGGAGGGAAAGAAGAAGAAGAAGCTGTGCCTTTTTCCCGAGATGAAGAACAAAAAGAGAGAGAGAGAGAGAGAGAGAGAGAGAGAGAGAGAGAGAAGAGAAAAGAAGCCGTATATGTGCTTCTACTACCAGGCACATGAAGAAGAAGAAGACGTCAACAGAGAGAGAGAGAGAGAGAGACGGAGAAGAGAGGGGCCTAGAGAGCACCTCTTTTGGATGGAGAGGGGGATGAATGGAGAAAGCGAAAAGGATGACCAATTTTCTAACAGATTAATTTCTATATACACTCAATCTCATCATCTCTTTTATTCCTTGTCAGATTTCTAGGCCACGCCCACTTTTTCGGCTCTTTTTGGATCCTTTAGGCCCCTTTTTGGGGTTTTGGTTCTTTTTCGGCCCCTTTTTTGGAGTTTTGGGGTTTTCTGGTTGGTTTTTTCCTGGTAAAAGGCTCTAATCAAAAGTGTGTGGTTTTCCAGGAAATCGGATTTTCTATTATAGGTTCATGAAAAGGAAATTGAAAATGGATAAGCGGTGGGTGTGATAAGGGGGAAATTATAAATTGGCAATATAGATCACGTCCAGTTTTTCAGGATTTTGGGGGTTTTGGATATATTTATTTGGATAAAAGGGTTTTCAGAAAAAACAGGGATTTTAGTGGAGAGTTTTATCTAAAAAAAAATGGAAAAAATCAAACATTTCGAAATTAAAAAACTACCGTAATCCGAGAATTGAGCACCGACGAGTCTTGAAACCTAGCTAGTTGAACTAAACTTGACGAGAGCTTTCAGAAAATTATAATCATGACTAGGTTCTGAGGATTTGGGTTAGCGGCTCGTTTTTGAGGGTTGTGGAGCCCAAAATCGAGTTTTCAGAATCTGGTCGTGATTATACTCTTTTGGCAGCCCTTGGCGAGGTTAATTCAACTAGCTAAGTTTCGATAAGGAAAAACAAAAATTAACCGAATTACGGTAGTTTTCCGATTTTCCGATTTTCAGGATCGGAGACCAAAAATAGAAATTTGTAGAACCCGGTCATGATTATACTCATTTGAAAGCTCTCGGCGAACTGAATTCAACTAGCCAAGTGTCATCTGATAAAAATCGAAATTCCTCCGGTTACGGTAGTTTTACAATTTTTCGATGTTCAGGATCGGAGCCCAAAAATCGAAATTTTCAGAACCCAATCGTGATTATACTTTTTTGAAAGCCCTTGACGAGCTGATTTTAATTAGCCAGATTTGATCCGCAAAAAAATAAAATTTCCCCGGTTACGGTACTTTCTCGAATTTTTGGATTTCTGAAAATTTCAAAGAAAAAAATTTTTTTTGTATTTCATCGGTTCAATATCCCAAAATTGGCTCGGGGAAGGAAAAGTAAAAGACTTCTTTTGGGGGAAACACAGAGCATAAAACACATGGATACTCTCTCTTCCGGAAGCCAAAAGGAGGCAGTGCCTTGTGGAGAGCAGGTGGTTTAGAATTACATGCCTTTTGTTTCGAGAGTTACACTTCACTGAGTCCCTTCTATCTGTCCGGAGGTCTAAAGAGAGACTACAGTAATCCCCGAAGGGCCAACTTTTCATATATCGAAGAAGCCCCAACAACTTGTGAAGACTTATGACACCCTCTATGGCTTCGATATTCCCTGGAGACACTGGAGAAGAGAAGACGTGGAACAATTTGATGTATTATTGGGGAGGAAGCATGGACAGATGTTGGGCAGACCATGAACGGTCATGGAAGAGAAGGGGGGATAACAAGCAGCTGTCACCCCGGGAATACAGTAAAAGGGACGACAGATGGTATTGCCTTCCATGTTCCTCCTCCTTCCACTTACCTACTGACACAGTAGGAGTATCATTATGGTGAGGAAGAGAAGGAGAGAGAGAGAGAGAGAGAGAGAGAGAGATAGAGAAAAAAGCTGAAGCTAGAAAGAAAAAACCCAGTTTTTAAGCTATTGGCTACTGTATTTTTCTAGCTATTTGAATAAAAATAGAGGGAGAAATGGTGAGTTTGATGATGAGAGAGACGGAATTTTTTTTTCGTTTTTTTTGGATTTTAGGGCTTTTTTAGGGATTTCTGATTTATGAGTTTGATGATGAGTGAGACGATGACTCATTTTATCCGACCAGAAAATCTTATTGAGGACTGACTGAGGATCACTTTTTTGGAGGGAGATGATGAATTTGAGGACAAAATTTTTTTGGAAAAAAAATTTTTTTTGGATTTTTCGGTTTTTTGGGATTTTTTGAGTGAGACGATGAGTGAGACGCCAAAAAAAAATGGATTTTTTTAATCAGGAAATTGAAAAAAATGATAAACGGTATTTTTTGGTTCCTTTTCGTCGGATTTTTGGAGTGAGACGATGAGAGAGACGATGGAGGAGACGACCACCAAGTACGGTTTACTACCCAGAAATTCAAAAAAATGAAAAAAAAAACAAACGTTTTTCGGTGCTTGTATGTCGCTTTTTTTGAGTGAGACAATGAGTTTGATGACAAATTTTTCCCTCCAACAATTTTTTTTCATTTTTCTTCAAAAAAATTTTTTCATTTTTTCCTCTCCAAAAAAACTTTTCAAAACTACAGTATTCCTCCGAAACCCCAACTGTATTCCCACAAAAAAGAAGAAGCTCTTGAAATCAGAATGTCAAAAGAAGCCCCGTTCCGTGAAAAGAGGATTGACGACGGAATATGAGGAGGAGGGGATTAGCCGAAAAAACGAATGATGCAGATGGTGGGCAAAAGGGGCGGAGCTTAATTTTTCTTATTTATGTCGAAAATCATCGGAAATTGACGAAAAAGAGTGAAAAACAAGATTATTAAATTAGACGGAGGATGGTACAGTACCAATTAGAGAAGAAAAAGTACATTATTCCTTTATTATTCAATTAAGAGTCCTTCTTCGGCGACTTTGGGCCCTTTGTGTGAAGTTGAAAACGAAGTGGAGGGAGGACTGGAAGACGAGGAGCCAAATCTCTTCGTGTCACCACGTGGCATGCCTCGACGAGCACTGAAATACCGTAATTTGTTGTTAAGGGGACGGATTATATAAGAAGACCTTCACGAATTCCAATGCAGGGTTTCCATTGGGATTTCTCGAGAAAACCGAATTTCATCTTTGGATCTGATTTGCAGTAGAGGATGGGTGCCGAGAGGGGGTAGTTCTTGGGGATGGTGACTGTGACGATGTATTCGGTGTGGGGTGGGGCGTACTGGAAGAGTAAAATGATTTGGGGGAGTGGGGGAGTCGAACCCAGGGGTCCAGGGACCATTGGATTCAAAATGGGGAGCGGTAGCCACTAGGCCACGCGTGCGACATGAGTGGGCGAGCGGAAGGGAGTAGAAAAGCGCGGTGGTCGGCGGCGCCTCTCGGAAGAGAGGCGCAGAGAAAAATGATTTGGCGGGAACTCAAATATAATTTTTTTAATGGTTTTCCTCAAAAATAAGAAAATAAATTACCGTTTTCAATGTCACATCGAACGTGGTTTTCGACGGGATCGGCTCGGCTCTCACCACATAAAACAACCCGGATCCTTCCACTGCGGAAGCCTAAATTTGTTCATTATTTAATTTTTTTTTTAACTTCCCTTAAAATAAATATTTTCCACGTGTAATCAAATTATCCAACTCACCACGAGACCCTCGAGACGTTTCTCACAAATTGTGTTCATTTTGGATTTCAAAAAATTGTAAAATGAATGTGATTCTTTTGGTTTTTCTCGCGATTTTCCTTTTTTCAAATCGAGTATCAAGTGAGTTTTTGAATTCCCGCGTGGCTATGGGTTACGCGGGAATTCAAAATTTTGAATTTAAATTCGAGATTTTAGGCTCAAAAATTCGGAAATTGATAGATTTTTTGGAGGAAGATGCTCCGAATGATATCGAAAAAGCTCCTAATTACAATGAGGAGAGTGTGGCGTTCAAAAGAGTCAGTGTTCAATGGAGCGCAATTGCATTATTCGAAAATTCAAAATCTTTGTTTCCAGGACAAAAACTTCAATCCGTGTCTAGAAAATACGAATATTTGCGCGAATAAGGGAAAATGTTTGAGTGAGAATGGAAAGTCAGTTTCTAAAAATTATTTTTGGCGCGAAATTCAAATTTTTAGTTTTTACTGTAAGTGCCCGATGACTCATTACGGTAAAACGTGTGAACACGTGGCGGATCAAATGAATTGTGAAGGGAATTTGTGTCAGAATAATTCGACGTGTGTCAGGTAAGCCTGGAAATTCAGAAATACCGAAAAATAAGAAACAAACTTCTTTCCCTCACCGCTCTCTTTTTCTCTCCCCCCTCTCTCCGCCGACTCCCCCCTTCATATAGGCCTCCGCCGGCAAGCACAGCCGGCGGAGAGATGGCCGAGCGGTCCAAGGCGCTGGTTTAAGGCACCAGTCCCTTCGGGGGCGTGGGTTCGAATCCCACTCTCTTCAGTTCCCTTTTTTCTTTTTTTTTCTTTCGTATTTTTGACTTTCAGCATTAAAAACAGCCGGAAAATAGTGAATACAGTACTACTCAAAGAGCTTCGTCATAAGAAGGGAATGAAAGAGCAGTTAAGCGACAAGGAACTAGCTGAAATCGATATAACCGTTCCGTATGAATGTATTTGTCAAAAAGGATATTTTGGAAGTTTGTGTGATGAATCAGAAGCGGATAGGCAATGTCAAGAAGTGTATTGTTTGGGAAGAGGAAAAGGGAATCTGGATTTGAATGGAAAATGTCATTGTGAATGTGAGAAACAGTTTTTTGGGAATAGAGTGAGCAATTTTATTTTTTTTTGTAATATTTTTTCTTGATTCAGTGTGAACAACTATCAGCGTGCTACGATACTCAATGCGATAACGGTGGCATTTGTGAGGATGTAGTTGATTTGCAGGTGATGGTTAAAGGCGCATAACTTCCTTGGTTTTTGAGATTTTCGGATGATCTAAAAAGTTTTAGATAGCTTACTGTATGCTCTTCATATTTGTCTCTTGACCTAAAATTCTATCTCTTTGTCTAAAGCTTGAAAATCGTGGTTTTCGCAGACATACTTTTTTTCGGATTTTTTCGGATTTTTTTTCATTCAAAATCAAATTTCCAGAAGAAAACCGTGACAGCAACTTGTAATTGTCCATCTAGCTTAGAGATAATCGGTGGTACGGTGACTGGTAAGTCGGCTCGATTTTTTTCCATTAACCCCATTCCGGTTTCAGGTGAGAGCTGCGAGAACCTCCAGATCCCAAAGACTATCCCCAAAGAGCTTGTCCCATGTGCCGAAGGAGGAAATTCTGCTTCTTTCTTCAAAAAACTCATTGCACAGTAAGTCAGGTACCACCTACAGTAATCCCATGTTTCTAGAATTGATATCGGGTTCGATAAGGATATTGTGGAGTTGGAGGCCATTGCAAAGGATTATGAAGATGGGAAGACTCCCAATGGACGAATGGTCGATGGATGGTGTGAAAATGGAGGGAAATGTGTGCCGGAAGTGATTAGAGGTGGGAATATAAACTTTTTTCTCCCTCTTCCCCTTATCTTTTCCCTCTCCCCTCCCTCCCCCTCTCCCCTCTGCCGCCTGCCACATTTTTATACGCCCTCGCCCCTTTCCTCTGTCGCCGCCCGGTTAGCTCAGTCGGTAGAGCACCAGACTCTTAATCTGGTTGTCGCGGGTTCGAGCCCCGCATTGGGCTGATGTTTTTTGCCTTTTTTTCTATTTTTATTTTTGCTTTTTTGAAGTGAAATTTTCCAGTTGAGACCTCTCGCGCCTACTACATTCATCGTTGCGAGTGCACCAACCCGCTCACCGACGGCTATTATTGTGAGTATAAACGGCATGACGCGTGCTCTTTGACACGAGAGGAAGTGATTCGCGGAGCAAGATGGGACGAAAAATGCACCGATTCTCAGCACGGAAGTTGTGTGGATTTACACGGGGACGCTACTTGTGTGTAAGAAAATTTCAAAGTTTAAAGGCGCATACAGTATTTTAGATGCCATCCGGATTACACTGGTGACACATGTGAGGTCTTCGACCCATGCGCCCGACTCCCTTGCAAACACGGGGACTGTATTCCGGTATGTTCAACCATCGAATTAAGTGGATTACTGTATTCAGATTCCGTCCTCAGCTGACATGGCGTTCGGGTCCAATAGATTTCAGTGTTTGTGTCCGTTGTCGGCCAAATTGGATTCGGAAAATAATGATTGTGTGGAGATAAATGAGAAGAAGTGTGCGAAGGGGGCGTGTGGGAATGGGCGGTGCGTTCCGTGTGATAGGTAAGTGGTTTGAGGTTTTTTAGGCTTAAGGCTAGATTTTTAGGCTTAAGCCTATACTCTTAGGCTTAAGCCTAGACTCTTAGGCTTAGGCCTAGACCCTTAGGCTTAGGCTTGGAATTTTAGTTTTAGGCTTAAGCCTAGACTCTTAGGCTTAGGCTTCGACCCTCAGGCTTAGGCTTGGAATTTTAGGCTTAGGCCTAGACACTTAGGCTTAGGCTTAGATTTTTAGGCTCAGGCCTAGACCGTTAGGCTTAAAATTCCTGGACCCTTAGGCTTAGGCTTAAAATTCTAATCTTGGACCCTTAGCCTTAGGCTTAGGCTTAGACCAACAGCCTCTTTCAGTGACATTCCATCGGACGACGACCTGATGCCTTTATGCAATGATAACGAGAAGCTCCAAGGGTTCCGTTGCCTCTGTGAAGCTGGCTACCTCCCACCCTACTGTAAAATTCACACGAACCCCTGCTACCATAACCTCTGTCAGAATAGTGCCACGTGTATCGAGGACCCGAAACAGAGGACTTATGAGTGAGGATAAGAGGGTAGGCTACAAATTTCAATGATTATAGCCTATAATTTATAGGTGTCAATGTGTCAATGGAACCCGTGGAGCACTTTGTGAAACTATCGACGACTCGTGTGATGCTTTTGGTAAGCCTAACCCCAGTAGTACTGTACCTACAGTAATCTAGGATCAAAGGTCTGTGAACACGGTACATGTATCAATGATCAGTACTTCCATCGAGGATTCTCTTGTGAATGCGACGAAGACTATGAAGGGTTGGATTGTGACGTGGCAATCGGATTATCGAGAAGAACATACCATAGGATTACGGTAAATACTCAGGATTACTGTAGTTTGGACACCTAAAACTTCCAGAAACACTACCAATACACATTTCCACTTCTCGCGTGTCTTTTGAGTCTTACGGTCATCCTTGTGTTGGTTCTGTTTAGTAGGAAACAGCGTGTCAAGTCGACATTAGACACGACGCTCAAGGATTCTGAAGCAGGGCTGAGCACGACGGTGACGTCGACAGCGACAGGGACGGCGACGACCACAACGACCACACAGAATTCATGAATTTTTAAATTTCTGTGAATTCGAAACTTTTTGCGAAAAATGAAAATAGGGGCCGAGGAGAAATTCAGGTTCTGCCATAGTATGACCTTGATTACCGCCGCCGCCTCCCCCCCCGCGCCTTCATATACTCCCTCACCACTTCCCTCCAGCGCCGCCCGGTTAGCTCAGTCGGTAGAGCACCAGACTCTTAATCTGGTTGTCGCGGGTTCGAGCCCCGCATTGGGCTGATGTTTTTGCCTTTTTAGTTTTCCTTATTTGAAACGAAAATTTCTATTTTTTCTCTTGAATCTCAATAGAAATCTATATTCATTGTATTTTGTGCGGCACCATTTGTTTGTTTGATATATCACAATTGAAGGGGGAGAAGAAGAAGAAGAGGTATTACATGAAGAAGGGAGAGTCTTCGAAGTGTTACATGAAAAACGGGTTGATCAGGAGCAAGTCTATTGGTAGAGGGGGATAAAACTATACAAGAAAAGGGAGAAAATGGATAAATTATATGATTTTGATTGGAAATAGAATACAAGAAATCTGGAGATTACACGTCGAAGTGAGCCAATTGTTGATGGGTTCGCAGGTATCGGGGCTGCGATTTTTGCGGTGTCGCACATGGAACCAGCCATAGTAATTTGGGACCTGTAATGAATTATTTGGTGAGGCTAGGAGGGTTTTATAGTTTGTAATCTTAGCCTCTCCAAAAAAGAGCTTACCCGGTCCACAGACTTGTTTCATCATTGCCACTTTACTATTCCGTGGCCTTCGCGACGATGACAGATAGTTTCTTCCGCGCCTTTGGCACGCCTCAATAGCTGTTTCGTCAGTGAATATGGCACCGAGCTGAAAAAAGAGATTTCAGAATTTTCGAGGAATTTCTGATAAAAATTACCTGATCACACGAAACGGCAAGTACAAATAACCCGAATAAGGCACTCTCCATGGCCAGCATGACTGAGTGAATGCTGGAAAAATAAATGGTTTTGGTGAGGCTAACCAAAAGAGTGTAGTTTGTAGTCTACGCCTCACCAAAGTCCTCGGCGGCGCCTTGGCGAGGCTAAGCGAGAACATGTAGTTTATAGTCTACGCCTCACCAAAATCAAAAACTCACACTTTAGCATGATAAATATTTTCTCCAAGCGGTCCTTTCAAACCCGTCGTTCCGTAAGCGTCGTGATATACCCAACATAGGCAAAGGATACTGAAAAGGGTTATTTTTATTGCAAAACCGCGGAAAAAAATTTTTCTTCAAAAAAAAAGGGAAAAACTCACAATAACGAGTAGACACTGGAGGCGCCGACGTAGAAAATGAATTGAAGAAACCATTTTTGATTGTATTCTCCAACGCAGTTGTTGACCCATGGACCTGGAAAGAAATGATTGGTGAGGCTAAGGCTACAAACTACAATAATATATTTTTAACGGAAGCTATTTGATTTGAAAAACACGCAGATTTTGCAGTGGGTTTTTTGTAGTTAGCTATTTTGGTGAGGGCAAGACTACAAACTACAAACTGACGTTAGCCTCACAAAAATATTCATTCTTGTTTTTCAGCGGAAGTTTTAGTTTTTGCTGGGTTTTTTCTCTTTTTTAAACGGATTTTTTGGTGAGGTTAAGGCTACAAACTACTTTGTAAGCCTCACCAAAATTTTAATATAGCGGTTTTCAGCGATTTTGCAGTTTTTAGTGGCGTTGACTCACAATGATGATCCATTTTCCGTATACACCGCTTACAGACTCGACAATGATGGGCTCTCGGCGGCCGTAACGAATCGCATCGAGTGCACATTGTCCATTCGGTGGCCGACGGACGATTGAAGTGATCGCGTCGGAAAGCGGCTTCTTCATCTGATTCTTCGTCTTCGTCCGATGAAAACTCATCGTTGTGATGATGTGGAGGCTTTTGAACTCTGCAAATAGGTGTGGTGAGGGCAAGGGTACAAACTACAGAGGTCGCGACTCGGAGTTTTGGTGAGGCTAACACTACAAACTACAAAACGATGTTAGCCTCACCAAAGTCGAGTTTTGCTATTTTTCGCGTCCGCAATCGAAAAAAAGGATTTTTTCACTGATTTTACTCACTTTGACTGTGAAATAGGCACGACTCCCGGATCCGAAGTCATCGCTCTCGTATGGGCTATTAATGTGGTGATGAGCAGCGAATTGAACACAAAACCGTGAATTACTGTCCATATTCTGTAAAAATAAGGTTTGTTGGCATTTTTTCTGTCTATTTTTGCTAGATTCAACGCTTTTTCATTCATTTTTTCTGGTTTTCCCACGATTTCCATTTTTTTTCTCTAAATCTCGCTCTTTTTTCCGTTTTTTCCCATGACAACGTGGAGAAGAGCTGGCGGAAAAGCAACGTACGAATGGCCGAAAGTGGGTAGCAACATCCAGATGAGAATCACGTAGTCGGCGTAGGCGATGAGAAAATAAATCATGGCCACGCACACGAGCCCGCACGGATCCCATTTGAACATTCTTTTTTTCTGCTTTGCTTTCTTTTATTTTTCGACCCAGCTCTCGGTTCTCTTCGTTCTCCGGGGCGTTTACACGTGCATTTGTGACGAGTTTTCTGAAAAATACATTTTTCAAGAAATTTTATTATTTTTTCGTGAAATTTAACGTAAATAAACGGTCAGATGTGTTTTTTCTCGTGTTAGTCTTGATTTTTCATTCATTTCTCCATTTTTCCGCTTCAAAACCGACCGAAAATCGATAAAAATGGAAATTCCGGTGAGGAAACGCGTTGAGACGCGAAAGGCGCACGGAATAAGTGGCCGGATGGGTCTCGCAGCGCGCGGACATTGGCTCGCTGCCAACTGCCGCCAAACCGCGGCGATTCAATTTCTAAAGGCTTTTTCAATGGATTTTAAAGCTTTTTCGAACATTTTTTCCTGGAAAATTAATAGAAAAACGTTTTTTTGCATGAAAAACTATTACGAAACAATAATTTTCAGGAGATGTACAATGAAATAGACGGAGAAATCGACAATAACTCGATTTATGGCTCTTTTCATAGAGAATACCCGACTTTTATTCCTGAAGTTAGATTTAAATCAAAGTTTTGATGATAAAATACGGATTTCCAGGAAACGACATATCGCTCGCAAAAAAATGCGACAGCAAAATCGATTATTTTTCCGCAAAGATTAGATTTAAGCACAATGCACTCGCCGTCGAGAAAAGGGAGTCGAAAGAAACCGAGTCCGATAAAGAAATCAGGCGATTCGCGACTTCATGAAACGTTTAATGTATCCGAAAAATCATCGAAAAAGCATTATGAGCCGGTGGATTTAGACGCTTTACAAAAGAGTTTTGAAACGATGGCCAGCGAGTATTTGGAGCATTCAATGGTCAGTTTTTCTGATTTTAAACGAGAAAAAAGGGTTGAAAAACACTAATAATAGCTATTCTAATCGGAAAAACACTGAAAATCGGAAGTTAGTAACGTTGGCATATTTTTCGAATTTTGGTGTGGATAAGATTTTCTTGTAGTTTGTACCCTTGACCTCATCAAAAATAACTTCAGCCATTTTTTCACTATTTTTCCGATTTTTTCAAATTAAAAACGTTTAAAAAGATAGAAACAACAATATTTTTAGCCAAGTTTTGACACACAATTCTGTAAAAATTGAGCTAAAATCTACTTTTAAATCATTTTTCAGAGAAAAAACTCGGGTTCAAGTGTGACAAGTGACCGTGCATCGTCAGTATCAAGCTCTTCATCAGGATTATCACAACAGTCTCTTTTCATGCAGGTAAGGGAATAAATAGACGTCAAATGACATTTATAACAAAAACATGTCTGAAAATAATGCTTGTCTGACCCGTGAAAGAGTCTAGACAAAGAAAAAATGCGGAAACGTGCTCAGAAAGGTGAATTCTAGGAAAAAGAATAAAGAATAATCCGAAAAAATCCATCGGGATAAAAATTCTGTCAAAAACACTTGAGAATAATTGAATACAAGAGGAAGAGAAAAATAACAAAATCCTTTATTTTTGGATTTTTAAATGCATTTTGGCTTTTTTAAGCGTCAAAAACCTCAATTTCCGGCTGAAAAGCCGTTCTCCACTGCAAAAATCATGTTTTTCTCTTGAAAAAAAAAAAGAAAATTGAGTTTTGATGAGGCTAAGGTTATTTTGTAGTTTGTAGTCTTAGCCTCACCAAAATTGAATTATCATTTTTTGCGGCAAAAAAAACTACATAAATATGATTTTCCAAACGTTTTTAAATGATTTCAAACAAAAAAACAAGTAGCAAGTGATTTTCTGACTGTTTTTCTGCTATTTTGAGCTTATCGGATTACTGTGGGAAATTGAATTTCTCTGAAAAAAGACATTTAAAATGAAGAAAATAGGTCTAAAAAGCGTGAAAAGCTCATAAAATGCGAGAAGAAAAGAACGCTTCTCTTGTTTTCTTCCCTCTCTTTCCTTTCCTTCTCCTTCAAAATACTCTCAATTTGTCAGGTTTTTCGAGCCAAGGAGCTTATCAACAACAAGAAGAAAATCGAGGAGAAGAGGGCGCTGCCGAAGAGAACAGAGCCAACGACGAGGACCGAAAAGGAGCCAAGGCGTGACGTCATCAACATTACGGATAGTGATTTCCATTTGACCAGTGATTCGTATGATGAAGAGGCCGATGACACGCGACCGTTAGTTATTTTGGGAAGACTTGGGGAAACTGAGAAATTAATCGAAAATGCGCTGAAAAAGAAAAAAAAATACGTTTTTGTGTCTTTAAAAAGATAAATGGAGTTTTGGTGAGGCTAAGGCTACAAACTACAAAACGAGCTTAGCCTCACTAAGGCGCCGTAGAAAGCTTCAGTGAGGCGTACACTACAAACTACACGTTCTCGCTCAGCCTCACCAAAATGTCACGGGAAGTTTTGGTGAGGCTAAGGCTAAAAACTACAAAGTTGGCTTAGCCTCACCAAAATCTCAACCTAGCTAATTTCGGCTTTTTTCAAAGAATTTTATCAATTTTGAAGCCACTTATCATAAAAACAGCTGAGTTTTTAGCAAACATTGGGGGTTTCTTCACTAAAAAATTGAAGATTTCAGCTGTTCGCTCTCTGAAAATCTTGAAAAGCTTCCATTTTCCAGGCCATCCAGTCAACCATCCCTCATCTTCGAAGACGTCGAACAGCCACGTCATGCTCCATTAACAGAAACGCACTCGAACTTGATCTCATCGGAAACTGGACGAAAAACGACGCTGAAAGAGTATTCGGCGCCGAAAACGTCGTCTGGATCGAAGAAATCGTCTGTGAAGTTTAATCGGAATGCGGGAACTATGAGTGAGACAAGTGAGTTGCTCTATGTTTTCCCAATTCAAAATTAACAATTTCCAAAAAAAAAACTCTCTTCCCTTTTTCCCTTTAACAGCTTCAGAATTGAATAAAGTTCACACGGGACGCGAATCTTTCAAATAAGATCAGGTTGTAGTAAGTATCGCAGAAGAAAGACATCACTAGCCACTTTTTGGGAAGAAAGAGGGAATTGAACCGCCCGTTGGGTGTGTATCGTCTGAGTCTCTAACCCACTAGGCCATCCAGGGGAGGAGTGAATGAGAGAAGGGGACACTTGGTTTGTTAGGAGAAGAAAAAGGGGAAGAGGAGAGAGGGGAGGAGGGAAAGAAGAGTGTTCTCGAAGGATTACTGTAGTTTCTTCTTTTCAGTCCAATTATCCGACTCGAAACTGGCCGAACTCTACGAGAAACGTGCTCCGAAAAATACGAAAAGTCAATATTCTGATGAAGACGTCACCCTGACAGAAGGATCGTCAATTATGAATAAAACAATTGTCGATGAGGTCTTCGGAGAGTTCCGAACGAAATCTATAGGTGGAGAGACGCCGATTCTGAGAACTCTTGGAGGAAATTGCAGTGGAATCAGCTTAGGTAGGAGAAATGACCAGGGACCTACAGTAATCCATTTGGAAGGTTTTTTTTCGAATAAAACCGTAACCCTATCATTCAAACATGGAGGATTACCGGAGCAATTAACCCCTCCAACAACCCCTAATTACAGGATCCAATCAAATTGAACGGGCTCGTGACGCCACTCATCGCTCCGCTTCCATGACCAACATCCCACAGCGAAAACCCGCCAACCGAGACGTTTTTGATGGATTCAGTGAGTTTTTCTCCCCAAAAACTCCATCCAGAGCATCCGTTTTCAGCCCCCGGAGCCCTCCGACACTCGGCATCGGCGACGATCGTCAGTCCGAAGAAGATGCGAGAACTACGAGCCAATAGAACGTGTCCGAATCTCCCACCAGAACTGGCACGTTTTGTGATCAAGCCATCGACGAGAGAGATATTCCCACTTCAATTGGATATCGATGCGATCAGTGGAAAGGGATTGAGAAAGGATGAGAAGAGGTACGGTAAGCAGATAGGATACAGTAATCCAGAGTCTTGAACTGGTACCTTAACGGTTGATTGAAGTACTGCATTCCCTTGAAAATCTGAAAAACGAGCGAAGAATACGAAAAATAGACTACTCTGAAATTTTTGGCTTAGACTACAAACTACAAAAGGGACTTAGCCTCACCAAGGCGCCGCACACTGCGAACACCTTACAAGATGGCGTCATTGGTGAGGCGTAGACTACTAACTACAAATCAACCTTAGCCTCACCAAAATCTCTACTTTGATGTTTCTAGTCGATTCAAACCTTTTCTTTTCCAGCACCCAAATGCATTTCGGCGGAAAAACAGTGGCCTCACAAATCCACGGCGACAAACCGAGTCCACGTCTTGCCACCATTCCAAAGAAATCATCTGGAGCCGACCGCCCGACGACTGCTTCGAATGCCAAGAAAGTTGTGAATTTCCAGTCGAAACCCTTCCATTTGGTCCCCAAAACCTTCAAAACTCGTCCGCCGGCGGCATACTGTAGTGCCACGTCATCCGACGGAACCGCCTATTCGATATCTACAGTAACCCAGCAGCTACTGGGAACAGTGAAATCACTTCATCCCGATTGGCTTCAGATGATTCGAGGACTTGTGAAAGACGGAGGGAATGATGACGTGGCATCGGAATTCCGAGCGGCAATGATTCAGGAGAAGGAGATTTTGGAGATGAAATACAAAAAGAATCAGAATGAGGATCCATTCGATGGAACACATTTCCTTGTGAAAATCTCAGTCATCAATCGGATTTTGGATCGAATTGATGAGTTGAGAAATGGAGGAAATGTCTCGAGAGTTCAACAGATTAAGATTATTCATTCCGCTCTTTTGAGCACTTAGAAGCACTTAGAAATGGTTAGAAACTGGGGGAAAACGGGGTTTTTGCAGCTGGAAAGGGCTTTTTTTGCTGAAATTCGGGTTTTTTGACCTTGAAATTGACGTTTTTCATCCCGTTCTCCTCTTTTTGAACCGTTTTTCTAAACATTAATGATGAATTCGACTTGTTTAACGAGAAATTTTGATCGTATTCATATCCCCATGTATTCCTCTTTTTCTATGGGTTACTGTACCTGCCTTTTTCAAACCCCTTTATTCTTTCATTTTTTCTGTAATAATCCAACTTGTTTAACAAGAATTTCCAGGATTTCACTTTGATTGTATCCCACTTATCATCCATGGTTATATGGGTTACTGTATCGCCTTTTTTATCCCCACTTATTCTTCTTATGGTTCAACCATTTTCCTCCCTAATTTTAATAGTTTTTCTTCTGAAAATTAAGAAATTTCCCCGAAAATCATGTTTGATCTGAAATCCTCTTATTTATGACCTCTTTTAACACGATTTTTTAATTGATGAAATCTTATTTTTTCCTATTTTTTCTAGAGTTTTAATACTTTTATTTATTTATTCATATTTCTTAAAATTAACTGTTTTTTCCTTTTTCTCTTTTATTTCCGCTCGCTTTTTCAGCTTTTCCTACCTCAAAATAGGAATTTTGAAAGATTTGAGCAAACTACAAAACCGGAAACAAAAGAAAATTTCGAAATCGCTACAGTATCCTAAAGACTAGGAAAAGGGGAAGAAAATGAATTTTTTATGAAGAAAAAGAGATGAGCCATTATGACACCAACCCCATTCCCCCTCTGACTTGTCTATAGATTAGCCTTTCGCCTCTTTTTCTATTTTTTGAAAAAGACTTGCACAACATATTTAAACACCTGTTTTTGGGTGCACACGTCCTCCTCCTGACTTCCCCCCGGAAGTCATGTATCCTGGGAGATGGCTGAACAGTTGGATTTTTTAAAACATTCCGGTTTTTTCGGATTTTTGACTCCTGGAAATCAGGAATTGGCTATTGCAACGTGGAATTTTTCATTTTTCTTTTTTTTCCAAAGAAAAAATAAATTCAATCTTTTTTTGCTTCCTCTTTTTATCTTATCTATTTTCAAATTTAAACGATCTTTTCTTTTTGCCAATCTAACTAAAGTTGTCATTGGCGGTAAGGAAAAAAAGAAAAGATCAGAAAATGTTCTGTTTGGTTTATTTCTTCAATGGAAACACAGTAGTAGGAAAGAACTTTTACTTAGACAACAGAGACAGCCACAGGCACAGACAAACATCAATTGAACAGACCACAATGTGATTTCTTCCGAGGTTAGATCAATCAGCATTTTGGCTTATCTAAAAGCTGTGAACTACAGTATCCTTTCTTTCGGTGATGTCCGAGACTTGAAACTACAGTATCCTTTGGTTTTTATGTTCAGGCGCTCAAAACTACCGTAACCTTCATTCATTTTTCGTCCAGGACCCTTGAAACCTAGTTTCTTGATTTCAGCTCACTGAGAGCTTTCAAAAGAGTGTAATCATGGCTATGTTTTAATAACTTCAGATTTTGGGCTCTTGAAGCTCCAGATGAGCTCCGAGAGCCTGAAAATCAAAGTTTTTAGAACCTAGTCATGATTATACTTTTCTGAAGCGTCTTAACGCGCTGATTCCAAATATCTATCTTTCTTGGGTCCTCAGTCTAAATTCGATGGATTACGGTAGTTTTCCTAGCTCCCTGAACTCGAAAATCCAAAATTATAGGAAGCTAGTCATGATTATACTCATTCGTAAGCTCTCAACCTCCTGAATTAGAATATCAAGATCTCACCTGCACATCTAGCCCCAGATACCGTAATCCAGTTCCCCCACTAGCTGTGTAAGTTTCCATCTGGTTCCTTCTCCAACTTCCCCCTTCCTTTCATTTTGTTTGTGTTGTTGTCCTTCCTCTGTCCATCCATTTGGTCTCCTTCTTCTCCTCCTCATCCTCCTCCTTTTTCTCTAATCCTCTCTTTTCTCTCTCCCAGTTATTCTCTCCCTCCCCCTGCCATTCGAAAGGAAGAATGAACCCTTCTCATTTTGCTACTTTTCTCTCTTTTTTTGTGGTTTTTTGGGGGATTATTTGGAGAGACGATAGTGTTGAGGTTGGAGTTGATAGAGATGAACAGTTTAAAATAATCGAACATTTTTTTGGGAGGGAAAAAAGGAAAAATTCCGAAAACCCCTTTTCTGTGGGATTTTGGTGTTGAAACTAAAGAAAAATGGGATTTTTGAGATTTTTTGGATTAGAAAAATAAGAAAACAACTTGTTTTTTATTAAAAAAGACCCTTAATCTTAATGAAAAAATGGTAAAATTCAAAAAAAAAAGACTTTTTCGGAAATTGGATTTTTGGGCTGTGAGTCTTGGCGAAATGGGATTTTTCGTTGAACAAAACGGGGTTTTTCAAATATTTTCTTTGGTTCAGATTTTAGAAAAGACACCGTAATTTAGTCAGAGAACCCTTGAACTATGCTTTGAAAAGTTTTTTTTTTGAAAAATCGTCAATAACTTTTTTAGGATCTTACAACATGGTAGACATCAGAATCTAGAGAACTGTTGGACTCTCCAGAAATTTTTTCTGACATTTTCAATAATTTTGAGGTCTTGGAATCTTAAGGAAAATGCTATTTTTCAGTTCAAATCAGTCTTCGTTTCATTTTCACTCATTTCAAAAAAAAAGTTTTAAAAATTTTTTTTCCCGAATAACTTTATCTTTTTTTCCAATCATTTGGTTTTGGGTCAGAAACAATATAGATAGTTTTTTAGTTCATCCCGTTGTTTAATCGTGTTTAAAAGTGCGTGACGCACCCAGACTAAAAGGAGGAGGTAGACAGACATGAGAGAGAAAGAGAGAGAGAGAGATAGACATAAACAAGTGAAAATAAAGGTCAAAAATTGTATCTCTTCTTCCTCCCCTTAATTTAGAGGCTGTTTTTGTGTAAAAATAAACAAAAACCTGCTAGGAATTAAGGTTGTCAGGTGGTTTTTATTTTGTACCGGAGGAAATGATTGTTGGAGTGGTTTGCCGGACAAAGTAGGTTTGTCTCTCAAAATGAGGCTTTTTTATTTTTCAAAAAAAATTTTTTTCTGACAACATTTTTGAAAAACTAAAAATTTAAAAATTCCGAATACTTTGCTTTTTTTCTTGACAAACCTATTCTCCTTGTTTTTTCTGACTATTTTGAATATAAAAAGGATCCTAAAAACCAAAAAAAAGTAGTCCAAAAGGAGTACTCGGTGACTAGCCTCCCCCTCTTCTCCAAGAGAGGCTATTCTTAAAATGACGTATCCTCTTTCCTCTGATTTTTGACTCCTACGTATTTCATCATGTTCCTTTTTCTTCCCTGACGTTGTCTAGATATCTAGATATATAACCCTTGATTAAATTCTGTCTCTGTCTTGCTCACCCTCCATTTTTTTCATTTTCATATTTTGATTTCTGGTTGGCTACTGGAAGGGGGGATAAGCCAATGTGTATAAGGTTTCTCATGGTTCTTTTTTTTCTGGAAAATTGAGATTAGTTTTTTGAAAAAAAATAGAGAACTTTGATGCAGTTTTCATAGACGTCTTCAAATTTGTAACTAGTTTTTGAAAACGTTTGGAAAAATTTCAGTTTGTCAAAAAATTTGTTTTGAAATTTTTGAATTTTCCGAAAAACGATTCTGGATTTTGAATTTCATTAAATGACACTCAGCTAGTCAAATTCAGCTCGCCGAGAGCTTTCAGAAAAGTATAATCATGACTAGGTTTTGAAAAATTTGGTTTTTGGGCTCGCGGAGCTCATTTGGAGATTTTGGGGGAGCTCACGGAGCCCAAAATCCAAAGCTTTTGGAACCTAGTCGTGATTATACTCATTTGAAAGCTCTCAGCGAGCTGAGTTCAATGAGCTAGGTTTCATGGTCTTGAGATTGGGGTCAAAAAATAGGGGTCCGAATATTTTTTTAATTTTTTTTTCTTTGTTTTTCTTTTTTTTTTCTTCCAATTCTAACGTCCAATTTACCGAATCAACAAACTAGAGTGTTCTTTGTCTTTTCATCTCTCTTCCCTCCCCCTTTTTCATTTTCCCCCAGATGACTCACCTCCTCCTTCTATTCTTCTTCTTCTTGTTCTCCCCTAATCCAATTTCCTCTCTCCTCCCTTTATTCTCTTAATATCTCGTATCCAATAGCAACGGAATTCAAACATTCCACGTGAAATAAGCAGATATCAGCTGAAAAAAGGGGTGTGTGATAGAGGAGACAGATGAAAACAGAAGAAGGAGGGGAGGTTTTCGTATTTTGCCCCTAGTGTAGTCTCTGCTCTCCTTCTTTTCAAACCAGCTAGTATATTAAGCTTTTTAGACACATTTGAAGGTGTTAATTTCATTTTTTTCGAAAAAAATTTTTTTCTTGAAAATTCTGAAAATTTTTTTCTCGAAAACTTCCAATAAACCAGTTTTTTGGCTTGGAATATTAAAACCAACTTTTGTTATCTAGTTATCTGAATTTAGCTCGCAAAGACGCTTCAGAAAAGTATAATCATGACTAGGTTCCGATAATTTTCGTTTTGGGTCTCGCAGAGCCTACCGTAACCTCGTCAATTTTTGTGATACACTTTTGAAACCTTATTTTTCGGATTCAGGGAGCCAAGAGCTTTGAAATGAGTATAATCATGACTAGGTTCTATAAACTTTGATTTTGGGGCTCCGCGAGCTCCAGGAGTGCTCCAGATGAGCTCCCGGAGTCCGAAAACCAAAATTATCGGAATCTAGTCATGATTATACTTTTCTGAAAGCTCTCAGCGAGCTGAATTCAACTAGCTAGGTTTCAAGACTCCTGGATGAGTCTACTCGGATTACTGTATGTGCTCCGCGAGCCCAAAAATTCAAAATTTTCAAAACCTAGTCATGATTATACTTTTTTGAACCGTCTCGACGAGCTAATTCTGAATATATAAGTTATAAGACCGCCCGATCCACCTCAGCAATTTCCTACCTCAAATTCCCCTTTTTCAGACTCACCAAACATGCAAAACCAGCCAGTAATCAACCAACAACCAGGGTATGCCCCCCAATACCAAAACCCCGGTCAACAGTTCCAAATGCAGCCAACAATCACCACTCAACCCGGTGCCTATGTCCAACCAGCCCCTGGATCCGTTTGGATGCCCCTTCCACCGGCAATCCAGGGAGTGCCAACTGGTCTAGAGTATCTGACATATCTGGATACTGTAATGGTTCATCAAATCAAAGAACTCATTGAAATAGTGACTGATTGGGAGACAAAGAATAAGTATGTGTTGAAAAATGCGAATGGACAGCAGTGTTATTATGCATTCGAGGAGTCTGGGTGTTGTGAGAGACAGTGTTGTGGACCGAATCGAGGATTTGTTATGCATGTCGTCGATAATTTTAAGAGGGTGAGTCGGAGTTTATTTTTGGTTAGATTTTTGGATTCAGCTCATTAAAAGCTTCAAAATGAGTATAATCATGCTATATTTCGATGAATTCTGAGATTTTGAAAATTCTGAAAAATCACAAAAACTACAGTAACTCTGATATTTTTGATCCACGACTCTTGAAACTGTCAAATTCGAAATTAGCAAGTCAAGACGGTCCAGAAAAGTATAATCATGACTAGGTTCCGATGACTATGAATTTCGGGCTCCGCGAGCTCCAGATGTGCTCCAGATGAGCTCCGGGAGCCCAAAACCCAAAGTCATCGGAACCTAGGCTTGTTTATACTTTTTTGAAAGCTCTCGACAAGCTAAATTTAGCTAGTTAGGTTTCATGGTTTGAAAATAAAAATTGAGAGGGTTACGGTAGCTTTTCGATTTCAGGAAGTGCTAACCATCAAGCGGGAATTCAAATGTTGCGGTGGCGGATGCTATGGCTGCTTTGCATGCGTTGGCTGCTGCCAACAAGAATGTATCGTCGAAACTCCATCAATGGGAGTTCTCGGAGTAATCCGTCAACGTTGTGGCTTCATGTCATCCAACTACGATGTCCTTGATGGTGATGGGAATGTGATCTTTCAAATCGATGGTCCCTGTTGTTGTATGCTTTGTGGATGTCAGGATAAAGAGTTTCCGGTGGGTCCAAGGGGGGTTACTGTAGGGTTACGGTACCTAGTCTTCAGATCAAAACAGCCAACGGAGGGCAAGTGGTCGGAGCCATCACCAAAAAGTGGGGAGGATGTTTCCGCGAGGCGTTCACCGACGCCGACACCTTTGCTGTCAACTGTAAGTCACCTACAGTAATCCCCCAGAAAAACCTACAGTAATCCCTTTATTTCAGTCCCCGGTGACCTTGACGTCAAACTTAAAGGAGTCCTTCTCGGGGCAACGTTCTTAATTGTAAGTGGATTACTGTAGGATTACTGTACCCCATATAATTTCAGGATTTCATGGAATTTGAGCAACAAAGCCAAAATCGAAATAATGGAGGTAGTTTTTATGATTTCTGACATTTTTTCTAACACCCACTTTTCAGTTTGAATCAGCTACAGTAACCCTCTACAGTAACCCTGTACAGTAACCCTCTACAGTAACCTCCGCTTCTTCAGATTTACTAATTTATTTTTTTATACAAAAATTAGTCGATTTCTTTCAGCTACCTTCTCCTCTTCATAAGTCACGCCCCTTTTACAACAAGCCCCGCCCCTTCTCCTATCTAGCCCCGCCCCTTTTTTCTGGACTGGCTCCGCCCCTTCTACCCATTTCCCCGACCCATTCCTTTTGGCCTCTGATTTTGCCAATTTTTAAAAATTGACCCTGCCCCTTTTACTGTGACCACGCCCCTTTTTTTTAAATTCTCGGTGATAACCCGCTATTTTTTATCAATAAAGCGATTCGATTAAGTTTTCGCATTTTTTTGAAAAAAAAAGTTTTCTAACTACAGTAATACCTTGACTTATGGGAAATAAGAGTACGGTAGTTGGAATTAGCTCGTTGAGAGCTTTGAAATGAGTATAATCATGACTAGGTTTGGAGAATTTTGGATTTTGGGCTTCCGGAGCACATACAGTAATCCGGGTGGACTCATCTAGGAGTCTTCAGACCTAGATAGCTGAATTCAACTTGCTGAGAGCTTTCAGAAAAGTATAATCATGATAGGGTTCTGAAAAAAATTGATTTTGGGCTCCCGGAGCACATCTGGAGCTCCGCGAGCCCGGAATTCAAAGTCATCGGAACCCAGGCATGATTATATTTTTCTGAACCGTCCTGACTCGCTAATTTCGAATTTAACAGTTTCAAAAGTCGCAGATCAAAAATATACACGTTACAGTAGTTTTTGTATCTGGAGCTCGCGGAGCCCAAAATCCAAATTTCTCAAAACCCAGGCTTGTTTATACTTTTCTGAAAGCTCTTGATGAGCTGAATCCAAAAATTTAGATCTGACAGGGAGCCAAGAAAAATGGAAAACGATCAGCTGGAGATTTGCCTCAACCAAATGGTAATCTCCATTCAACCAGGAGCCCAGGCACCCGAAACCGTATGGATGATAATTCCATCAGCTATCCAAAATGTTCCAACGGGATTAGAGTACCTGGCTTATCTGGAAACGGTCCAGATTCATCAAATCAAAGAAATGTTAGAGATCTTCACTGGATGGGAGACGAGGAATAAGTATGTGTTGAAGAATGCGAATGGAGAACAATGTTATTATGCATTCGAGGAGAGTGATTGTTGTGAGAGATGCTGTTGTGGTAGGCAGAGAGGATTCAAGATTCATATTGTGGATAATTTTCAAAAGGTAGGTTTTTGAAGCTGCCAAAACTACCGTAATCCCGTCAGATAGGTTCCAAATTCCAGAAAACTTAGTTTACCGTAATCAGCTCGTTGAGAGCTTTAAAATGAGTATAATCATGACTAGGTTTGGAGGACTTTAGGTTTCGAGCTCCGTGAGCTCCGGGAGAGCTCCAGATGGGCTCCAAGAGCCCAAAAACCAAAGTTTTCCAAACCTAGTCATGATTATATTCATTTGAACTGTTTTGACACCCTGAAAACGAATAACCAGGTTTCGAGGGCTAATTTCAAATTTTAGCTACAGTAAGTCTTGCTCCAAAATTATGTTTTTTCGAGTTTTCAAGAGCAAAAATTAAGTTTTGGCTCCTGGCACCAAAAAATTCGGAATCAGCTTGTCGAGAGCTTTGAAATGAGTATAATCATGACTAGGTTCTGAAAACTTTGGGTTTTGGGCTCCGCGAGCTCCAAAAGAGCTCCAGATGAGCTCGCGGAGCCCAAAATCCAACTTTCTTAGAACCCAGGCATGATTATAATTTTCTGAAAGCTCTTGACTCCCTGAATCTGAAAAACTAGGTTTCATGAGCCTCCGACAAAAACTGACTGGATTACTGTAGCTTCCCTATTTCCAGGAGGTCCTAACAATCACCCGCGAATTTAAATGTTGCGGGAATGGGTGTGGTGGCTGTTGCTGTGGATCAATGTCCTGTTGTCAACAAGAGTGTACTGTATCCTCTCCTTCAATGGGACACTTGGGCATTGTTCGTCAATCGGAAAGCTGCTGTACATCGAATTTCGATGTGCTCGATGCGGATGGAAGAGTCGTTTTTCAAATTGATGGTCCAGATTGTTGTATTCTTTCTGGGTGTGGGGATAAGGATTTTCTGGTGAGTCAAAAGGTTACTGTACCTCCTACAGTACCTAATCTTCAGATTTCATCTTCGGATACAGAGATCGGAGCGATCACAAAGAAGTGGGGAGGGTGTTGCCGGGAAACACTAACTGACGCTGACACTTTTTCTGTCTACTGTAAGTATTGTTGAGGCCACGCCCCCAAAATAGGCCACGCCCCTAACTCAAACTTTCAGTTCCTCGAGATTTGGATGTGAAGTTGAAGGGAGTCCTTTTGGGAGCCACTTTCTTAATTGTAAGTCCAGAGATCAGCAGATTACTGTAGCATATGTTTCAGGATTTTATGCAATTCGAGCAGTAGAACTACTCTTCAAGCCACGCCCATTTGCTTGTTAAGCTCCGCCCCTTTCTTGATCTCTATTATTCCTTTCATTTCCTCTTGCCTGTTTTTTGCTTCAAGAAAAATAAATTAATCAGATGAAAATAATTAAAAGAATTATCTCTAATTTTATAATGATCAACTTTTCAACTTTTCAGAAAGTGCTAATCATTCTCTCTAGATGCAATGTACAGTTATTCAAAGAAATCGGAAAGGAATCATATTTATTAATTTCTAGAGAAAAAGAGAAATGAGTAGAAGAATCAGTTCAAAACTGTTTGTTTCCTTTCCATTATCCACTTCTTTCTCTTCTTTTTTCTCTGTTTTCTTTGATTCAATTGGAACTGGAGTTGTTGTGGAGATCGGAACATCACAAATTTCTTCTGATTGACAGAGTGGTTCTTGATAATATGACATCCGTTTGAAATAAAATTTTAAACCCATTGGACCACCAGGCGTTCCAAACCCAACTAAATTCTTATAATTTCCTCCGTCAAAAACACTTTTGTAGATATCAATTGAAAACTAAAGTATCGACTCACTAATGTCGTAAAAAACCCGATCATTGCCCATTTGTTTTCCATTTTTTTGTGTAGTGGAGCACCTTTCAAGTAGAAGTACGCAGACACTGACGCTGATTTCACAACAAGCTCGCTTTCAGCTACCTCCGAAACCTAGAAAATGAAAATTCATTAATTGGAAAGAATAAATGAACTCACATTAATTGTTTCAATTCTAATTTCGCCTTCTTCTATCACCATAGTAATATTGAAGACATCTCCAATTTTAAGGCCATCTTCTTTGATGAGACAAGGGAAATCCACTTCCAACTCTTCATCAAATTCCACAATCATTAAAGAACGGGAAGAAGGGAATTGACAAAAATGAGGTAGATAAGCTCTTTTTGGTTGAGCTGTCTTGTAATTTGTGTCATTAAAATGTTTGAGAGGAACAAATTTCAATGGATGAACAACTTCTGAAGGGACTTCCAAATGTCTGAAATTTCAGTTAAGTAACTGATAGAGACGATCAATTGCTTACAGTTTTCCACTTCCACAACTTGTATTAACGGAAGGTTCATTCATTTTCCATTGTATCGTTGAATCGTCCTTATTGTAGTGAAACCGAGGAGATAGTGTTATAAAGTGTCTCTGGGATAGTGGAGTCGCTACACTGTTTATAGACGGCTTGAGATCGATTCGGATCCAAATAGAGGGAGTTTCTGAATGAAATCAATATAGCTTTCATTTCAAAAGTCTGTTCTAAATATTTTGAAGGCTTGAGAGGAACTCACTCTGCCCACATGTGTCCACTCTTTTCTGGTTCTCTTCTTGGCTCAGTTTGGCTTGGACGATCGGAGCGGAGAGTAGAGAAACGAGCAGAATATTCGAGAGTTTGTCGAATTGAAAATAAATTTCCTCAATGAATTTTTGATTCGATTTTTCCGAGGGGCGATAAGAAAAAACCAACACGTGGATGAACTGAATGACGTGGGGCAAAGTTCACCTTTAGTTTTTCGAATAAACGTGAATCAAAAAAATTTTTTTCCTTCTTGTCAGTCTATTATTTTTTGCAGCTCTCTCTCTCTTTTTCTTTATGAACAAAATAAAGAGGAAACGAGGCGTGGCCCTGGAAAGTTAGTTTGTGCCGATTATCTCAACGTTTTTGAAGGTTTCCTTGTTAGACAAACGAAATAGGAGGGTCTAGAAAAAAAACAAAAGTTTATAATATAACAAGCAGAAAAAGAATAAAGAAAACATATTTTCATAGAAATCGCTTCGAACTGGAATGAAATAGAATGAACCAATCTCACAAGATCTCTTTGCCGAGTTAGCTGAATTTTTAATTCTGCTCTTTTTGTATCCGTTCGAGAAATTCATGTGAATTATTGGAAAATAACAGAACAGTTACAGATTTAATCTTCCTGTTCTGGAACCATCGTCCTGCTATCTCCTCGAGGCTGTCATTTTTGGTATCCAATTGAAGAATTCACTCTCCGAGAAAATCAATAGTATCCACTCGCGGTCCTTCGAAAATAGTAGAATGAATGGTTTCCTAGAAGACAGGTACGTCATCAAGTCCGTCGGTGTCCACGTATTGATCGGCAGTCTCAATGGAAATATTCCGTCTTCCACTTCTTCCTCTCATTGAAGTCTTCAAAAACATGGATTTCAGAGAAAAGTAAGTTTTCTTCCACTCTCTCTTTCAATAAATAATTCCAGATTTCTGATTTCATTGCTATCGAAACGAGCGAGGAACATATTGAGAATAAATTCAAGGTCATCTGAGTTCTCTATCGACTTCTCAGAGGAGCTACGTATTTCCCTCAGACCTAACAATTCCTACCGTCGTTCAATCGTGTCAGATGAAGTATTTAATTGTCTGGTTTCAGGGGAGGTTCTGGAATTGAAGTTTAGTTCAGTTGGAGTTGTATTACGAGAACAGTCGCCACAGAAACAGTTACTTCTGGCTAATTACGTGTTGGATACGTTCAAAAAGCCACCAATCCATGTATTGTTTGAAGGTTCAACTCCACCTACTTTTGTGTTGGAATTCATGAAGATGATCAATCAGAAGAAGCTCCCCATCAAATCAATTACCCTCTATATCTATTCAAAATCATCTGAACTCACTTCAAGAATTCTAGATGAATGTACAGGAGTCACTGATACCATTTCGATCCATTCCGAATTCCCGAATGATTTAGTCTATACTCCTCCTCGTCCATTCAAAGCGACTACTCTCATTGTCATCGAATCAACCAACTGGGTGAATCTCGAAAGTTTTATGAGCTGTCAACGCATCTATCTTAATCTCGGTATGCACTCAAATAGAACTCCCCAGTCATGGAACACATTCTTTCGGAATTGGATCGATTCAGATTCTCCATTAGAAAATTTATCGTGTGTTTCTGGAGATAAACCTATCAATTTTCCACTGATGGTCGATGGATTGAGCAATGAGTTTGTTTCACTGTTCCTTTTTTCCATAAAATATCAATTTTCAGAGGAATAAAAAAGAGATGGACAACAGATGAATGGATCGATGTGAAACGGAGAAATGGATCGGAATTCGTGATCAGTAGAGATTCACATTACTTTCACATATGGACTAAACAGGAACATCTTGAACATTTGCGGAATCAAGAGCAGAATTCAAGATTCAGATAACTCTGCGAAGAGTTATGTATCTTTGTCTTTGTTATGATTTATCCAAATAAACCGATTTTTTTCTAGACCCAATCATTTCATTTGTCCTCGAGGACTACACAAGAGTCTTATCACAATATACTTCTCAGGCCGTCTAATTAAAAAATTCTAACCTACACACACAGAGAGAAAAAAAAGAAAGAGAGAGAAAAAGAACAGCAAGCATATAATGGACTGAAGGAAAAAACAACTACTAAATTCACGTTAATTGGATACAACAAAAAAGGGGAACATTGTTCCACGTGATCCAATTCCTCTACGTGTCGTTTTTTCGCCCCTCGGAAAAATTGAATCGAAAATTCATTGAGAATTTTTAAATTCGCCAAAAATGCTTTTTCATATTTTGCTCCTCTCTGTGCTCTCCACTCCGATTGTCCAAGGGAAGCTTACCGAAGAAGAGAATCAAAAGCGATTGGACACTTGCGGACAGAGTGAGTTCCTCTTAAGCCATCAAAAGTGTTACAGTGCTGGCCATAAATGTATTAATAATCGGTTTTTTCAGTTCAAAATGGTCAACTTTGGGATTTCGTAACAAAGTGGGGAAATGTGATATTTTCTAAATTTTTTAGGGTGGTTAGTTGATAACTAGATCTGCATTTTCTTAGTGGAACACTTTTTTCTAAAATCATTTCTAAGAGCTACACGGCTCGTTGAAGAGAACGATGTTAAAAAACATGATTTTTTACACTGAAATCGACAAAATTTCAGCAATGTTTTCTTCAACGAGCCGTGTAGATCTTAGAAATGGTTCCCCGTTCTGTCACGAACGCCCAAAGTTGGCCATTTTGAACTGAAAAGACCGATTATTAATACATTTATGGCCGGCACTGTATATTAGACTCTCGAAATAAAAATTCAATTGGTTTCATTCAGAGACCCCTTCCATATGGATACGAATTGGTTCCACACCGTTGATGAACAGTGTAGCGAATCCGATATCTCAGAGACACTTTTTCACAGTTTCTAGCTCGTTTCATATAGGTTCAACTATACGATGGGAAGAGGGTCAAGGCTTTGTTGAGACTGGCTGTGAAAATGGCCAACTGTAAGGATATCTTTGTTTAAAATCACTCCAATTAATTATTCAGACATTTGGAAGTCCCTTCAGAAGTTGTTCCTCATTTGAAATTTGTTCCTTTCGAACATTTCAATGACACAAGTTACAAGTCAATTCAACCAAAAAGAGCTTATCTACCCTTTTATTGTCAATTCCCTTCTCACTTTCCTTTAATGATTGTAGAATTTGACGAAGAATTGGACGTGGATATCCCTTGTCTAATTAAAGAGGACAGTTTGAAAGTTGGAGATGTGTTAAATGTTTCTATAATACGCGGTGATGGATTACCTAAAACAATGACAAGTAAAGTGAGTTCACTTAATCTTTGAAAAAATGCATTTTTCTTATTCTAGGTTTTGAAGATAAATGGAAGCGATTTTTATACGGAAATAGAGAATATATTTGAGCCGATGGTGTATGTAACAGGTGCTCCATTTCATCAGGAAATAGAAAACAAATGGACAATTATCGGAATGTACTACAACTGTAAGTCGATACTTTAGTTTCTATTGTTATCCACCGAAGTGTTTTTGACATAGGGAAGTTATAAGAGTTTCAGTTTTTTATCCGCTGCAAGATTTCATTTCCAAACGGATTTCATATTATCAAGAAACACTGTGCCAGTTGGACGGAATTTGTGAAATCACCACGACGACTCCAATTACCACGACGACTACAGTTCAGAGTTGTCCGGAATGCGAATTTTGGAACTCGGAATCCGGAATACGGAATCCGGAAAATAAAAATTTTCTCGGAATCTGGAATCCGGAAAACGGAATAATTTTTTTTTCACGGAATCTGGAATCTGGAATCCGGAATTTCATTTTTTTCGCGGAATCTGGAATTCGGAATCCGGAATGAAAAAAACCCCGGAATCCGGAATTTGGAATCCGGAATACGGAATTTCAGTCTACTAAAAAAATTTCTTCAATTGCGTTGCGGCTGATTTTATCCTCAGCGCCAGTTTTGACGTCTTTTACCAGGGGATGGGAATTGGCAACTGTTGTATAGAACGTAGTTTAAGATACGCACATTAGCGAAATTTTGCAACATCGTTTGAGAAAAAGTCGTTTTTGACACTTTTTAGCCAGAGAAAGGTCGAAAAATTTGTTTGCAAAGGGATCATTTTTTCTTTCGGGCCCTCCGGGCCGAGCCGTGCATTGAGAATTTTCTCCCAGGCCCGGATCTAAATGTTACATGTCTGCTCACGGCTATTTTGATGAACAATTTCCGGGCTTGCAGAAGTTCTAAAAACTCGTGCTTCGATTGAAGCACTTTTGCTCCATTTTTAATTCAAAAAAGTTGAAAATGAAGGTTCTGAAAGGAATGAAAATCGCGCGTTAGCGCGAGAAATTTTTTTCAAAATTTAGAAAAATAGGCTTGGAAAAAGACGTTACGACCTCGCTGAAAACGGAATGAAAATGCTAAATCTCGGAATCCGGAACCCGGAAAACGGAAAAAAGTTTTTTCCACGGAATATGGAATCTGGAATCCGGAATTTTATTTTTTTGACGGAAAATGGAATCCGGAATCCGGAATGAAAAAAACGGCGGAATCCGGAATATGGAATCCGGAATACGGAATTCCGGACAACTCTGCTACAGTTGCTACCACGACTACGATTGATACGACTACACCAACTGAAACCACTACACCAGATGCGACGACCACACCAATTGTCACGACAACTCCGATTGCTCCGACGACTCCAGTTCCAATTGAATCAGAGAAAACAAAGAAAGAAGAAATGGAAAAAGATAAAAAAGATGAAGTGGATAATGGAAACAAGATTCCTGGATTTGAACTCATCCTTTTATGCGTTTCTTTCTTTTTGTAAGAATCAAGGTGTCTTGATTTTCGAATAAACTTGTATGTCAACCTTCATTTCTTTTTTTTGAATTATACATAGTTATACATTTTAGTTCCGCCCATTTTAGAGGTGGACTGAACTAAAATTCAATGATTATTATTTAGATGTAGATTGAATTTTTAATTCACAGTAGCTATTTTACTTCGTTATTGAATCTGATTGAATTCCAGTTTAGTCCTCCTTTAAACGAATTTTTCACTTTTTTTTCAAATCACGAAGTCTAGATTCAAAAGACAAATCAGAAGACGTCAAACAACATCTCCGAAAAGAGTCTACTTGTATCCATGACAACCATGTGATATCCGGGTGAGAAGGGATTAGAGAGCAAATGAATGTTGACTTGCTAGCAGTCAAAGAGAAGCAGAACGAGAATTTTGATTCAAATTCCACTTTTTCTTTTTTTGGAAACTTTCAGTTTTTCTTTTTTGTTCGAAATAATTTTTAATTTCGAAAAACCTGCTGTAAAAGTTAGATAATCGAATTCAACTCACCGAGAGCTTTCAGAAAAGTATAAACAAGCCTAGGTTCCGAAGATTTTGGGTTTTGGGCTCCGCGAGCTCCAGACGTGTTCCGGGAGCCCAAAAACCAAAGTGCTCAGAATCTAGGCTTGTTTATGCTTTTCTAAACGCTCTCGTCAAGTTGAATCCAATAAAAGCATCTGTATTCCTCTAGAATGAACTCCCCACCAGTCATCACCCGACAACCTGGCTACAACCCTGCATTCCGACCAGATGAAGAAGAACTGGTTCTCCAACCTACAGTAATCACCACTCAACCAACTGTTCAACCGGCTCCCGGAGCAGTCTGGATGCCTTTTCCGATGACTATCCCTGGTATTCCAACAGGATTAGAGTACCTCAGACATTTGGAAATGATTCAAATCTATCAACTGAAAGAGCTAATGGAGATTCTTGGATGGGAGACCAGGAATAAATATGTGTTGAAAAATGCGAATGGAGAACAGTGTTATTATGCATTCGAGGAGAGTGATTGTTGTGAAAGATGCTGTTGTGGGGGACAGAGAGGTTTCGTCATGCATATTGTCGATAATTTAAGGGTGGTAGTACGTATTAGAACGCGCCGCATTAGAACCGGGCCACATTAGAACCAGGGCCGCATTAGACCCGGATGCATTAGAACTGGCCGTATTAGCACTGGCCGCATTAGAACCGGGCCACATTAGAACCAGGGCCGCATTAGAACCACTGCAGAGGGGAGCGCTTCGGTGGCTTATTTCGAACTAAAAACTCAATATTTTAATGAAAATGAATGAAATTCTGTTGGAAAACATATTTTCCAACACAAAATAAGTAATTTGTACAGAAAATAATTTGTTTAAATTAGCCAAAATACAAAAAATAACGAATTTTCGAAAAGAAAAATATTTGTTCTTTTTGCTGTCAAGAAACTTGGGAAAGTGTTTTCTATTTGATTTTCAATATTTTATTACCCATTTTTGAAGTTAAAAATCATTAAAAACCAGAAAAACTTGAAAAAACGAATAAATATTAATTATTCTCAACGATTTTCTGCTAAAAATATTAAATTTATTCAATTTTCGGCAGAAATTTGTTTTCCTGTTACTAAATATCAATAAATACAGCTTCAAATTTTATTTTCAATTGAAAAAACTCATTTTTATAGTGTAAATGTAACAAAAAGCAAGATCCTCGGAATAGTGGTTCTAATGCGGCCAGCTCTAATGCGGCCAGTGCTAATGCGGCCAGTTCTAATGCATCCGGGTCTAATGCGGCCCTGGTTCTAATGTGGCCCAGTTCTAATGCGGCGCGTTCTAATACGTACTACCACCAATTTAAGAGGGTGAGTTGATATTTCGGCCTTCTGGGCTACCGTAATCTGCGGAGGCTCATCTAGGAGTTTTGAAACATAGATTTTTGGATTCAGCTCACTAAGAGCTTCAAAATGAATATAGTCATGCTTGCAATTAGTTCTGAGTTTTTGGAAATTCTGAAAAATTCTGAAAAATCACAAAAACTACTGTAACTTTTTTATTTTCGATCTGTGGCTTCTAAAACTGTTATTTTTAAAATCAGCAAGTCAAGACGGTTCAGAAAAGTATAAACGAGCCTGGGTTCTGAAAACTTTGAGTTTTGGGCTCCGTGAGCTCCTAAAGATGAGCTCGCGGAGCCCGAAATCCAACTTTTTCAGAACCCAGGCATGATTATACTTTTCTGAACCGTCTCGATTCGCTGATTCCAAAAAACTAGGTTTCATGAGCCTCTGATGAAAATGGGTTACTGTAGCTCACCCATTTCCAGGAGGTCCTAACAATCACCCGCGAATTCAAATGTTGCGGAAATGGGTGTGGTGGCTGTTGCTGTGGATCAATGTCCTGTTGTCAACAAGAGTGTACTGTATCCTCTCCTTCAATGGGACACTTGGGCATCGTTCGTCAATCGGAAAGCTGCTGTACATCGAATTTCGATGTGCTTGATGCGGATGGAAGAGTCGTTTTTCAAATTGATGGTCCAGATTGTTGTGTTTTGGCTGGGTGTGGGGATAAGGAGTTCTCGGTGGGGTTCAGATTACTGTAGTCTTTTTTAGAATATTTTTTTGAAGATCCGAGCAGCTCACTCTGAGACAGTGATCGGAGCCATCACAAAGAAGTGGGGAGGCTGGTTAAGGGAGACTCTTACTCGGGCAGACACCTTTTTTGTTAGTTGTAAGTACCTTGGAGGCCACGCCCCTAAACAGGCCACGCCCCTTTAAAAGGCCACGCCCCATTTTAAACCACGCCCCTAACTCAAACTTTCAGTTCCTCGAGATTTGGATGTGAAGTTGAAGGGAGTCCTTTTGGGAGCCACTTTCCTTATTGTAAGTCCAACAGAGTTGTCCGGAATTCCGTATTCCGGATTCCATATTCCGGATTCCGCCCTTTTTTTCATTCCGGATTCCGAATTCCGTATTCCGCGAAAAAAATAAAATTCCGAATTCCAGATTCCAGATTCCGTGAGAAAAAAATTTTTCCGTTTTCCGGGTTCCGGATTCCGAGATTTAGCATTTTCATTCCGTTTCCAGCAAGGTCGTAAAGTCTTTTTCGAAGCCTATTTTTCTAATTTTTCAAAAAAAAATTTCGCGCTAACGCGCGATTTTCATTTCTTTGAGCCTCTTCATTCTCACCTCAGCCTAAAATTGTTCATGAAAATAGCCGCGAGCTGACTTGTAACGTTTAGTCCCGGGTCTGGGAGGAAATTCTCAAAGCCCAGCCCGGAGGGCCCAGAAGAAAAAATGATCCCCTTTCAAACTAATTTTTCGACCTTTTTCGTGTCAAAAATGACTTTTTCTCAAACGATGTTGCAAAATTTCGCTAATGTGCGTATCTTAAACTACGTTCTATACAACAGTTGCCAATTCCCATCCCCTGGTAAAAGACGTCAAAACTGGCGCTGAGGATAAAATCAGCCGCAACGCAATTGAAGAAATTTTTTTAGTAGACTGAAATTCCGTATTCCGGATTCCAAATTCCGGATTCCGCCCTTTTTTTCATTCCGGATTCCGAATTCCGGATTACGCGAAAAAAAAAAATTTCCGGATTCCAGATTCCAGATTCCGTGAGAAAAAAATTTTTCCGTTTTCCGGATTCCAGATTCCGAGAAAATTTTTATTCTCCGGATTCCGTATTCCGGATTCCGAGTTCCAAAATTCGCATTCCGGACAACTCTGAAGTCCAAACGTTGAAGGATTACTGTAGCATCTGGTTTCAGGATTTCATGCAATTCGAACAACGACAAAATAATGCTTCGTGAGCACCCAATAAGCCACGCCCCCTTTCATTGTTTTTTTTCTGATGATGATAATAAAAAGTCTCCTCAATCTTATTAAAATTGAAAAAAAATAATATTTATCCGGGAATCTAAAAATAAATCCGGGATCTAGAAGAATTCCGGTTTCTCCGCCTATTTTTTAAAGGATTTGATTTTTTATATGCTTTTTTATATGAATATGAATAAATATATAAAGTTTGAAGTTTTTAAAAATGACAAATTCAAAAAATAATTATAGCCTTCAGTTTTATGAGAAAATGTATCGGGAAAAGGTTATCAACGTGATCTTAGAAAAGGAATTATGGGCGGAGCCTATGTTTCTGAAAGTTTTAGAGCAGGTGATATTTGAAGTGTACTTGGTCGAAGGAATTTTCTGCTTCATTTTCCGCATTATTCGTTTTTTTGGATTTTTTGCATGAATTGGTTTTTTGAAAACTTTGGGTAACTAGACTCCGAGACATTGATTTTTGGATTCAGCTAGTTGAGAGCTTTCAGAAAAGTATCATCATGACTAGGTTTTGAGCATTTTGTGTTTTGGGCTCCGTGAGCACATTTCGAGCTCGCGGAGCCCAAAAACCTAAGTGATTAGAACCTAGTCATGATTATACTTTTATAAAAGCTTAGGATTGGCTGAATCCAATTTCCACCATAAAAAAAATCGGAAAATATTTTTCTCTTGGTTTTTCTGGCTCATTTGTGCTCCGCGAGCTTTACGATTTTTCATATTTTTGCTCAAAATCTCACGAAATATAGTTCATTAGATTCAGCTTGCTGAGAGCTTTCAAAAAAGTATAAACAAGCCTAGGTTCTGAAAAACTCGATTTTGGGCTCACGGAGCTCATCTTCGGGAGCTCGCGGAGCCCGAAACCAAAGTTTCCAGAACTTAGGCTTGTTTATACTCATTTGAAAGCTCTTGGCAAGCTGAATTCAACTAGATAGATGTCTTGTTATGAATTTCAAAACCCAGAATAAAATTTTCAAAATTTTCGGAAAATTTTAAAAAAAAATGTTTTCAAAAAATTCAAAATAAACGAAAATTTATTTTTCTTCGGATATATACAAAACTTCCCTGGTTCCAAAAATAGCTATCTCAAACATCGCTTTCCAATTTCAAAGCCAACTTCCCTGTTTCCCCTGGTTCCCCCTGGCAACAAAGAAGTCCAAAAGTTTAAGAGCAGGTGATCTCCAAAAGTCGTGCGTAGTTTCACCATAGACTCTAGTTGAGAGAAAAAGTATAAAATTGATGTAAGATCTCAGAAATTGCTCATTTCAATTCTGATAACATTTTCAGAATGTCAAATATAATCACTGTTCAACCGGGTGTCAACCCATCTAATGGGCCCACTTACCCTATTCCAATGGTTCAAGCGGCTCCAGGAACCGTCTGGATGCCTCTTCCACCGACAATTCATCAGTGTCCACAGGGATTAGAGTACCTGAATCATTTGGATCAAGTGCAGATCTATCAACTCAAGGATCTTTTAGAGATAGTGTTGGATTGGGAGACCAGGAATAAGTATGTGATGAAGAATGCGAATGGACAGCAGTGTTATTATGCATTCGAGGAGTCTGGGTGTTGTGAGAGGCTGATGTGTGGACCACAGAGAGGATTCACTATGCATATTGTTGATAATTTTAAGAGGGTTAGTTGAATTTTGGATTTTTTTAGATTTTGGTGCTCACAAAGCATATACAGTAATCCTTATCACAGAGTCTTGAAACATTGAAATTCAAACCGTCTCGGCGAGCTGATTCCGCATTTTTAAGTGTCAGGAGCCAAAACTCAATTTTGCTTTCTGTTTTTGGGCTCGCGGAGCACACCCAGGGCTCACGGAGCCCAAAAACCCAAAATCTCAGAATATAGTCATGATTATGCTCATTTGAAAGCTCTCGTTGAGCTAAATTCGAAAAACAAGGTATCAAGTGCCTTTTAGCAAATCTGACCGGGTTACTGTAGCTTTCTGGAGCTCACGGAGCCCAAATACCCAATTTTTCAGAACCTAGTCATGATTATACTCGTTTGAAAGCTCTCAATGAGCTGAATCCACCTAGCCTAATACCCAAATCTCATAACCTAATCTCCAGGAAGTCCTCACCATAAAACGAGTCATGATGATGAACCAAAACGGATGCTTTGGGTGCTGCGCGTGCATCGAATGCTGTCAACACGAATGCAGCATTGAGACGCCTTCAATGGGCCTTCTGGGGACCGTCCGTCAGACATTCGCCTGCATGAAAACCAATTTCGAGGTTTTGGACTCGCAGAATCAGGTGATATTTGAGATAGAGGCTCCTGATTGTTGTACTTTGATGGGATGTCAGGATCAGTTGTTTGAGGTGGGGAGGGGTACTGTAGGTAAAGGGATTACTGTATTTGTAGATCAAATCGAATGGAGTCGTGATTGGGGCAATTACAAAGAAGTGGACAGGGATGTGTCGAGAGTTTTTGACAGATGCCGACACTTTTTTTGTTAATTGTAAGTGCACGCCCCTAAATAGGCCACGCCCTCTTATAAGCCACGCCCCTAAATAGGCCACGCCCCTAAATAGACCACGCCCCTAAATAAACCACGCCCCTAAATAGGCCACGCCCCTTAATAAACCACGCCCCCAAACCTCTTTTTCAGTCCCGAAGGATTTGGATGTGAAGCTCAAAGGAGTCCTTATAGGAGCCACTTTCTTAATTGTGAGTTTTCAAGGATTACTGTATTTCTGGGTTACTGTAGCTCAGGGTTACTGTAGCCAAAGATTACTGTACTTATTTCAGGACTTCATGGTATTCGAGAAACCCAAAGACAACAGTGGATGGCTCAGTCTTCTGGTTTAGTGCCAGCCGTGATCTTCCTTTTTTCATAAAAAAAAATTAGCCACGCCCCTTTTTTCGATTTTTTTGAAAAGAATAAAGATTTTAAAATAGAAGAAGTTGAATATGAAATGACATCAATGGCATTTAGATTTAATCATAAAGAAAAAGAGAGCAGGTGGAAAAGAGAATGAGAGAGAGAGAGAGAGAGAGAGAGAGAGAAAGAGAGAGAGAGAGAGAGAAAGAGGATGAGAGAGAGAGAGTTGCCTAGAAACCAGACGCCTTCAGCCATGTTATTATCGAAACGTTTCAAAGTTTCTGAAAAATTTTTTCATTTTCAATTTTTTCGCTTTTTTAATAGTCCGTCATTATAGACAGAACAAAAACTACCGTAACCCCCTCAATTTTGGTCTGACTCTTCTCAAACATGAATTTCTGGATTCCTCAAGTCATTAGCTTTGAAATGAGTATAATCATGACTAGGTTCTGAAAAATTCTTGATTTTGGGCTCGCGGAGCTCTTTTGGAGCTGCTTCGGAGCTCGCGGAGCCCAAAACCCGAAGTTTTCAGAACCTAGTCATGATTATACTCATTTGAAAGCTCTCGATGAGCTAAATTCAACTGGACAGGCTTCAAAAGGCTTAGTTTAGATTAGAAGTACATCGGGCTCCATGGAGTTCAAAAGAGCAGGTGAAAAAATGTAGTTTAGACTGACTAGACACCGAAATATATAATTAAGGAAAATTTTTTCAAAATTTTTTTTATATTCTGAAATCTGATTTTTCTGATTTACTTTTTCCTCAAATTTTCTTTTGAAGTTCCAGTTCCCATAAAAAGATGGAGAAAGCGGTGATCACAATACAACCTGGTGTAGTATCTCCCACTATTCCACTCGAAACCATTCCCCCTGAACCTGAATACACTTGGATGCCCCGCCCCCCAGTTGATTGCCTTCAAGGGCTTGAGTACCTTGGCCCTGTGGACACAGTTAAGATTCATTATAAGATAAACCCAATTGAAATCGCCGATGATTTCAAATTATTCACCACTAGATACATTTTGGAGAATGCAAAAGGAGAACAAATGTATTATGGTCACGAGAAGAGAACGTGTTGTGATGAGTTTTCTTGCTCTCCGAAAATAAACAAGATTCACATTTTTGATTGCTTCAAGAGGGTGAGACTAGGTTCCAAAAACTTATAATTTCGGGCTCCGCGAGCTAATCTGGAGCATTTTGGAGCTCCCGGAGCCCAAAACCAAAATTCATTCAAACCCAGGCATGATTATACTTTTCTGAAAGCTCTCAACCCCCTGAATCCAACTATTCCATTTCCAGGAAGCCCTGACAATCTCCTGGCCATCCGGAACTAGATGTGGAGGATGTTTTGGGTGTTGTCCATCCAGCGAGCCAAGGTGTACTGTATCCACTCAATTCGGAGACCTGGGCACAGTCAAACAAACCTCCGCTTGCTGTCAATTCAATTTCGATGTCATCGATGACTCCGGGAATACCGTATTCCAGATCGATGGTCCTTCTGCTTGTCATTTATTGAAGTGCGGGAAGAGGGAGTTCAAGGTATGATAGATTACTGTAGTCCAGAGGTTACTGTACTTTTCAGATTCGCCAAGGGACTACAGTAATCGGGAAAGTGGCGATGACTAAAATCGGGAATCCTATCACATGTCATAAACCATTTGCTGTCACCTGTAAGTAATAGGTCACGCCCCCACAAATAAACCACGCCTCCAAATAAGCCACGCCCCCAAAACAAGCCACGCCCCCTCCAGAAAGAAATAATTTCAGTTCCAAAAGAAATGAATGTGAAACACAAAGGATTACTATTGGGAGCGGCTTTTTTGATAGTAAGTCTTCTAGGTTACTGTAGTCTCTAATGATCATTGTATTTTCAGAGCTATCTCCAATTTCAGGATGGAACTACCGGTCTCGAGTGATTTTTGAGCTCCGCCCCTTTCTTTTTGATATCAATAAAGTTCTTGGAAACCAAACAATAATCGATAGTGATCTTGTACAGTAATCAAAAAAAAAATCAGAGAATTTTATTTATTACTACAAAAAAGAGAGAAACAAGTAAAAGAATAAGTGCAAATCCGTTTGTTTCCTTTCCATTCTCAACTTCTTCTTTCTCTTTTTTCTTTTCTTCTTTCTTTTCCGATTTCTTTTCTGGTTTCTTCGATTCAATTGGTATCGGAGTAGTCGTCGACACTGGAACATCACAAATTCCGTCCAGTTGACACAGTGTGCCTTGATAATTTGACATGCGATAGAAATAATGTTTTTTGTGAGAAGCACCATCAGAATCAGAAGCACCATCAGAAGCACCTTCAGCACTATCAGAATCGTCAACTAAAATTTTAATAATTTTTCTCTGTACAGATCACTTCGGTGATTATAATTAATTGAAAACTAAAGTATCGACTCACCACTGATGTAATTAAACCCGATCATTGTCCATTTGTTGTGTAATTTTTTATTGACTGTAGAACCAGGCTTGTACAAGTCAACCATGTTCGTATCGGTTACAAAACGTCTTTCATCAATCTTCAAAACCTGAAAAAAAATATGATTCTTATTTCACCGATTAATTGAACTCACTTTAACTGTTTCATTTACCAATGCTCCTCCAAATGTCACAGTAGGAAAATTGAACACATCTCCAATTTTAAGATCGTATTCTCTGATAAAACAAGAGAAATCCACTTTCAACTCTTCTTCAAATTCCACAATCATTAAAGGAAGGGGAAAAGGGAATTGACAAAAATGGGGAAAATAGGCTCTTTTTGGTTGGATTTTCTTGTAACTTGTGTCATTAAAATGTTCAAAAGGAACAAATTTCAAACGAGGAAGAACTTCTGGAGGGACTTCCAAATGTCTAAATATTTAAGTTAATTGACTGATAAAGAAACAAAAAAAATTGGTTACAGTTTGTCACTTCCACAACTTGTGTTAACAAAGGTGCCTACTTTTTCCCATCGAATGGTTGAATCGTTCTCATTGTAAAACGCAACAAACACTGTTATAAAGTGTCTCTGAGATATTGGTGTCGCTACTATGGGTAAAATCGGTTCTCGATTGATGCTCATCCAGATGGGGGCAGGCTCTGAATGGAAAAAAAGACATTATTTTCATTTAATTTCAGATGTCTTCTAGAAATTACTGTAAATACCCTAATAGACTTGCATGCAATACTATTGTTCGTAGAGCCTTTCTGAGGGCAATACTATTAGGGGTGCAAGTCTATTAGTGAATTTACGGTATTTTCCCAGTTCAGAAAGGAACTCACTCTGTCCACAAACATCAAATCGCTTTTGATTCTCTTCTTTACTCAGTTTTCCCTGAACGGTCGCAGTGGAGACGAGGAAGAGGAAAACATAAAGCGAGAGCATTTTGAGTATAATAAATTTCCTCAATGAACTTTCGAATCGATTTTTCCAACAGGCGATAAGAAAAAACCGACACGTGGATGAACTGGAGAACCGGGGGAGGGAGGGGGGCGGAGTTCATCTTGCTGTTTTTCGATAACGTGGATTTCAAATTGTTTTTTCTTTAGATTATTTTCTTTGAAGCCCTTTTGGTGAAATTTTGAATCATTTTTTTGACAAGTTCTTTGAGTTCGAATACTAGGGATTACTATTGGGAGCTGCTTTTTTGATAGTAAGTCTTTTAGGTTACTGTAGTCTCTAATGATTACTGTATTTTCAGAGCTACCTTCAATTTAAGGAGGGAACTACCGGTCTCGAGTGATTCTTAAGCTCCGCCCCTTTCTTTTTGATAATAATGAAGTTCTTGGAAACTTGATATCAGTGACATTTGAATTCAATCATGAGGAAAAAGAGAGCAGGTGGAAAAGGAAATGAGAAAGAGAAAGAGAGAGAGAGAGAAAGCGTATGTAGCTTAGAGCCAGACGCTGTCAGCCATGTTATTAATGAAACAAGTTTCTGAAAACTTTTCGTTTTCAATTTTTTAAATCTATTTTTTGTCGATTTTTCCGGTAAAAAACTACCGTAAACCGCTCGAATTTCATCTAACTTCTTCCAAACATAGATTTCTGGTTTTCTCAAACCAAGAGCTTTCAAATGAGTGTAACCATGACTCGGTTCTGAAAAACTTGGGTTTTTGTCGATATTGGTTGTGCTCCGCGAGCTCTAGCTTCCCATTTTTGCTCCAGAGACCTAGATACTCGGATTCAGCTCGTTGAGAGCTTTCAAACAAGTATAATCATGCCTGGGTTCGGGTGACTTCGAGTTTCGGGCTCCCGGAGCTCATCTGAAGCACTTCTGGAGCTCGCGGAGCCCGAAAACCGAAGTGATCAGAACTTAGTCATGATTATACTTTTCTGGAAGCTCTCGGTGAGCTAAATTCAATAAACTGGATTTCATGAGACCTACTGTAGATTTGAATTCATAATGATGCCCTCATGTCATTTCCTCCCAATTCTGAAATTTCAGTTGTTATAGAAAAATATGGAGAAAGCAGTGATTACTGTACAACCTGGTGTAATATCTCCCACTATTCCACTCGAAACCATTCCCCCTGAACCCGAATACATTTGGATGCCCCGCCCATCAATTGATTGCCTTCAAGGGCTTGAGTACCTTGGCCCTGTGGACACAAATAAGATCCATTATAAACTAGATTCTAAGGATATTGCAACTGATTGGAAGACAGTTCTATCGAAATACATTCTAGAGAATGGGAAAGGAGAGCAGATGTATTATGGTTACGAGAAGAAAACGTGTTGTGAGGCGCTCTGTTGTTGCAGTGATATAATCAAGACTAGTATTTTTGATTGTTCGAAAAAGGTGAGGGTTTATTGGCTCTTGAAAATAGTATTATTGGATTCAGGACTTCGAGAGCTTAAAAATGAGTATAATCTTGACTAGGTTTAAGCTCCTCAACTTTTTCGATATCCAAAAACCTACCGTAATCCGGTCAGATCGAATCAAAACTCGACGAGACCTAGTTTTTAGAATTTGGCTAGTCGAGAGCTTCAAAATGAGTATAAACAAGCCTATATTCTGAAATTTCGGATTTTGGGCTCCGCGAGCTGGCTCCGAGAGCCCAAAACCCAAAACCAATGGAACCCAGGCATGATTATACTTTTCTGGAAGCTCTTGACCCCCTGAATCCACTTCCAGGAAGTCCTAACAATCTCCTGGCCAACCGAAATCAAATGTGGAGGTTGTTGTTGTTGTTGTCGATCCATCAAACCAAAGTGTACCGTATCCACTTCGTTTGGAGACCTGGGCACAGTCGAGCAACACATAAAACGCCTTCAATATTATTATGACGTCATCGATGACTCCGGAAATATCGTATTCCAGATAGAAGGCCCTACTGCTTGTCATTTGTTGAAGTGCGGGAAGAGGGAGTTTAAGGTATCATAGATTACTGTAGGGTACTGTACTTTTCCACTTTCCAGATCCACCAAGGGACTACAGTAATCGGGGAAATTGTTCAGATGGGACTCACAAAAGAGACTATCACTCATCATAAACCGATTTGCGTAACTTGTAAGTAATAGGACCCTATTTAAGGGGCGTGACCAAAATAGGCCACGCCCCCAGAACCACTCCCAAAAAAACTATTCCAGTTCCAAAAGAAATAGATGTGAAACACAAAGGATTACTATTAGGAGCTGCTTTTTTGATAGTAAGTGGTCTGAGTGTCTCTAATGATTACTGTATTTCCAGAGCGACATTCAATTTCAAGATCAAACTCCTTAAGCTCCGCCCCCTTTTTATTAAAATAAATGATAATCAATTCTTGTCATCTGAATCGACACTATTCTCCACTTCATCCACGCTCTCATCTTTTTTTGCGGGAGTTGGTGCCTTTGGTTCAGGGTCTTTTTCCTCATTTATCGAGGCAGATGAATCGAATTTCGATGAATTCGAACGGTTGGCTCGATGAATTCGGGCGGATATCTCCTTCACACTTTTCGATTTGGGGGTTTTTGGGTTCTGAAAGTGGGATATTTGGAATCAGCCCATCAAGGGGGTTCAGAAAAGTATAATCATGATTGGGTTCTGATGACTTTGGTTTTTGGGGCTCTCGGAGCACATCTGGAGCTCGCAGAGCCCCCCAAAACCAAAATCCTTGGAACGTAGTCATGATTATACTCATTTTGAAGCTTACAACGCGCTGAATCCGAATAAGACAGTCTTATAGCTTTATTTTCAACTTCAGAGAATTTCAAAAATTTCAAGGCGGCCCAGAAAAGTATAAACAAAGCCGGGTTTTGAAAACTTTGGTTTTGGGCTCATCTGAAGCTCTACTGGAGCTCACGGAGCTCAAAATTAAATTGTTTCAAAACCTAGGCTTGTTTATACTTTTCTGAGAGCTCTCAGCTAGCTGATTTCAAATTTAGCAGTCTGGAGCCAAATTTTAGATTTTCGAGGTTTTGGTGACCCAACTAACAAAACCCCAAACCAAAAAAACTACAGTAACCCGACCAATTGTCATTCAATTCAATTAGAATTGGTTTTGTTAAATTCAGCTCGCCGAGAGCTTTCAAATGAGTATAATCATGGCTAGGTTCGGATAACTTTGGATTTTGGGCTCCGCGAGCTCATCTGGAGCACGTTAGGAGCTCCGAGAGCTCTCAAAATTAAAATGATGGGAACCTAGTCATGATTATACTTTTCTAAAAGCTCTCGCCTCCCCAAATCCAACTATCCCACTTACACTTCTCGAAATCTCATCACTCAAATCAGCAATCGGTCTCTGCTTACTCTTCACCAACGTCAACTTGCTAATCTGCGACGTCTGCGTCTTTGGCGACGTCACGCCGTCCTGTGTCGGCGACCGGAGCTTCTCGCCCTTCTTCTTCGGCTTTTTCTTTGCACAACCGACGGCAAGGGCCGAAATGAGTCCGGTGATCAGAAGAATTGTGAATAGCATCGTCTGAATTCTAAAAACCCTCTGTTTTTCTCTTCTCTGGCACCCCTTACTCACTTTTTGAATACAGTATTAATCATTTGTCGAAATTCAAAAAATTCAAATTGGAAATGAAATTAAAATTTTTTTTTCAACTCGAAAATATTTTTTTTTCTTTAAAAAACGTGGACTAGCACCATTAAGGACAAGGGGAAAATTCGTTGAGGAAAACAAAAAAGTGAAAAATCAGAAAAAAGGGGGTGGGGCTTAGAAGCGGAATGTACAGAAACCGAAATTGTACCGTATTCAAGTCGAGAGAAAAAAGGGGGCGGAGCCTAAGAAATAGAAACAACTAGAAAAAAGATATGACAGAGATCGGAAGTTAAAGGGGTCAGACAAAAAATTAAAAAATCCATCTAAAAAGGAAAAGTGTTAGGATACTGTAGCCTATTCTGAATCCAGATGAATCCCTCGCCTCCATCTGAACACTTCTGACGGCTAACGGAGAGCTGTGAAGGCCTCCAAAGTCACCGGTTTCCCGGTCGGTACCATAGAGAACCAGCTCCCATTTCACTAGTTCGGCGTCTGCAAAAAGGGGCGTGGCTTGAGAATTGAAGGTTGAGATTAAGTTTTTTGGAATCAGCTCGACGAGAGCTTTGACATGCGTATAATCATGACTAGGTTTGGAGCATTTTGATTTTTGGGCTCGCGGAGCTCCAGATGTGCTCCGCGAGCCCGAAAATCAAATTAATCGGAACCTAGTCATGATTATACTCATTTTGAAGCTCTTGGCTTCCTGAGTCCAAAAAACAAGGTTTCGAGTGCCTTGGAGCAAATCTGACTGGGTTACGGTAGCTTTCTAGAGCTCCGAGAGCCCGAAAACCAAAGTCAACGGAACATAATCATGATTATACTTATTTTAAAGCTCTCAACCCCCTAAATCTAAATATCTCATTCTCAAAGCCCACTTACCATCCCATCCATCATTATCAATCTCCAAAATCCACAATCCAGCCGCTTGCTCTCCCCAATTATGGGTTGTCATAAACGCCCAATCGGTGAACCCACTTCTAGACGTATCTCTTGCTCGTTTAGTTAGCAACGTGGATTTGGTTCCTAAACAAAAAAATTGTAGTTTGTAGTCTACCGTAACCTTCTACCTGACGGAGAAGTCAAATAGATCTGCAGATCTCCTCTTTTTGGGGCCTTCAGAGTCACAATCGCTTGGACGTGCTCGACATAAGAGACCTTGTTCTCCTCGGCGCCACCGTAACATCCATCGGAATATAGTTGGAGTTGAAGACGATTTCCGTTAGGGATGTTCCTGGAAATTGGTTTTTCGGGGGGTTTTGAATGTGATTTTGGGGAGATTAGGGGAACAAAGGTGAATCGAACTGGTTTAGAGTTCGATTTTTGAATTCAGGAGAGGGAGAGCTTTCAGAAAAGTATAAACAAGCCTAGGTTCCAAGAAATCGGGATTTTGGGCTCGCGGAGCACATCTGGAGCTTACGGAGCTCAAAATCGAAAGTTTTCAGAACCTAGGATTGTTTATACTTTTCTGAAAGCTCTCGGCGAGATAAATTTGATGGTGATAGTCTTAAAGCTTAATTTCCGGATTTAGGCAAAAAAAGTCATAGATTAAAAATTTTTTTTGAAAAAAATTGGAAAAATTTTAGATTTTTTCAAAAATTTTTTTCTCACAATATGTTTTTTCTCTTTTTCCGACTGGGTTTTTTATTTCTCTGACTATTTTTATATATTTTTTTGATTAAAAACTGAGACTTTGTGTAAAAACTGATATATTTCTGCTAAATTGGAGTGACAGGGGTGAACAAAGGTAAAAGTGAAAAGGATTTGTTTTGAGACAACGTAAGGTGAGACCTAGCTGGTTGAATTCAGCTCACCGAGAGCTTTCAGAAAAGTATAATCATGACTAGATTCTGAGAAAATCGAGTTTTGGGCTCCGCGAGCTCTAGAATAGCTCCAGATGAGCTCACGGAGCCCCAAAACCAAAGTTCTCGAAACCCCATCATGATTATACTTTTCTGAAGCCTCTCGACGCGCTGAATTCGAATAAGTGCTTGATTTTACACTCACGTGTCACCTAGCATCATTTTGTGTCTGAAATTCCCATTTTTCGAAGCCCCAACCAAAAAAAGCAACTCACTTGTACCTGCTGGGATAGAACTGTCGACATCTGTGTTGTTCATCGACCCGTTTCCAAACCTTTGCCAACTTGACCATCGCCCCAGCATCCATCAATCCATACCCAAAACTATGGGAAACATTCCGTCCAACCCCATTTTGAGTCCAGTCTCCTGCCCTTAGGTTGATAGGCTTAGCGGTTCGAATGACAATATGCTGAAGGTCTCTCCACGTCAAATTCGGGTTAGCCTCCAGGGCCAAAGCCACTATTCCGGCTGCCAACGGGGCACTTGCACTGGTCCCTGTGTGCATATTAGTACACGCATGATGAAGATCAGTCGTCACTATCATCTTTTCCCCGGTAGCACCACTCGAGTAGGTAGTCGCCAGGGTAGAACTACAGGCCTCTGAATACCATGGAATATTGCCGTTCTCGGTGGCAGAGGATATCGAGAGAGTGTAAATTGAATTAGTATAACCATCACAGTTACAAGAGTCGGCGTCTTTTCCTCCGTTTCCTGATGCCCAGACGAAAATCGATCCTTTTCCTTTCCGGCCCATTGTGATCCCTTTTTCGAATGCGGAACGGGTTAGCTTTGCTGGACCATCTACAGTACGACCGTCGTCATCAGGTCCCCAGGAGGCACTGAAAAAAATTTTGTGAGAAAAAACTAAAATAGGCAGGAAAATCTTGAAAAATTTGAAAAAAAATTTTTTTCGAAAATTTTTTTATATCCAAAAAACTACCGTAATCCGGTCAGATCAAATCAAAATTCGATAAGACCTCATTTTTTGAACTCAGCTCACCGAGAGCTTTGAAATGAGTATAATCATGCATGGGTTCTGATAACTTCGAATTTCGGGCTCCGCGAGCTCCAGAAATGCTCCAGATGAGCTCCGAGCCCGAAATTCAAAGTTGTTAAAACCTAGTCATGATTATACTCATTTCAAAGCTCTCGACAAGCTGAATTCGAATTTCCATGTTCCAGGTTCGTTAGGTGTCATTTGACGGGATTACGGTAGTTTTTGGAATTTCAAAATTTTCAATTTTTCGAAAAGTTTTTTTTGGATTTTTCTAATTTTATGTTAAAATCTTGACTTTTTATTAATTTTTAAAGTTTTTCTGACTTTCAGACCTACCTATAAATATCAATATAATCTGCATTATGTCCAACAGACGCCGCTTCCACAGCATCCGTCACATCGCCATCCAACATTCTGATTCCTCCAATATTCGCATTATAAGCGATTCCAACAATACATAAACTGTTGTTGAAGATAGCTGCCACTTCTCCAGCACATCTCGTTCCATGCCGATTTTCATCCGAAAACTCGTAACGTGGCATTGGATCATTATCTCTGTCGTTGACGTCATAGGATGCCCGTTCATCGTAATTCGGAGAAATATCCGGGTGGGTTCTCTCTAGGCCGTCGTCGAGAATAGTGACGACGACTCCTTTCCCGGTGTATCCCAGGTCCCATGCCTCTTTTACGTTGTGATCCATTCGAGTCGTCGAGTCGGCGTGATGCTCTCCGCGGTTCTGAAAATAAATTTTTTGCTCGGGATTTATAGACTCATGAGACTATGATATTTGGATTCAGCTCGCCGAGAGCTTTCAGAAAAGTATAAACAAGCCTAGGTTCTGAAAATTCGAGTTTTTGGGCTCTCGGAGCTCACGGAGCCCAACTACCGTAACTTACCCTATTTTGAGCCAAGCTCTTTGAAATTGTGATATTTGAATTCAGCTTGTCGAGAGCTTTCAGAAAAGTATAAACAAGCCTAGGTTTTGAGAATTTGAGTTTTCGGGCTCTCGGAGGTCTGGACGGGCTCGCGGAGCCCAAAAATCAAAATCATCGGAACCTAGTCATGATTATACTTTTCTAAAAGCTCTTGCCGAGCTGATCATGATAAAAATATTGATTTTGGCCAAAAATAATTTCTGGCCGAGTTTTCATGGCCTAGAAATCCAAAAACCCAAAAAAAACTAGGCCATCAACTTAAAACCCCTTTAACTTGACTCAAAATCATTATTTTCTGAGTCTGTAAAAACCAAATCAATCCTCATACCGTTATCTACAAAATTATTTAGCTTCCCCAACTCTAGAAATTTTAGGCCACGCCCCCTTCACTCACCAAGTACCACATATCAGTCCACAATGGGTCATTCGGATCAGGATGCTTTCGATTCCGGGACTTGCTCACTTGCCCAGTTTCATCCTCCTCAATAATCTCATTGTCATCTGTATGCCTTCTAATCCTTCGATATCCTCTTTTCACCCTTCTCTTCGCCACCTGCTGCTCCATCCAGACGACCTCCTCTTCGTGTTGCAACTGATTTGCTGATAGACTTCTCGTTTTACGTGCCGATCGAGATTTCTTTCGATCGTCACGGAATAGATAGAACTCGTCACCCGGAATTATCTGGAAATTTGGAGGTTGAAGAAAGTTTAGGAGGTTTTACATGGGTTTTTATAAGAATTTTCGGGTTTTGGAAAATCCAGAACTGGTGGCCTAGAAAACCAAAACTAGTCCTCGATAATAATTTTTTTGAATTCAGGAGATTAAGAGCTTTGAAATGAGTATAATCATGATTGGGTTCCAAAAACATTGAGTTTCGGGCTCCGTGAGCTCCAGAAGTGCTCCAGATGAGCTCCGCGAGCCCAAAATTTGAAGATGTCCAAACCTAGTCATGATTATACTCATTTCAAAGCTCTTGACTAGCTGAATCCAAAAATCTGAATTTCAGAAGTTTTAGAGCAAGTCTGACAGGATGACGGTAGTTTTCGAAAATTGAAATTTTGAATTTTTCGAAAATTTTCAAATTTTTGAAATTCTTTGAAAAGTAATAAGAACTGAGCTTAGTTTAAGTTTTAGAGTTGAAAAAAACCGACCATGTTTCTTAAAATCTGAAAACCAAATCCAAAAAAACTCACCGGACCCAAATTATTGTACCCGTATTTGTTGGCCAATCGATCAGCATCTTCAGCTTTTCCTCCGGCTATCCTCACCGCCCATTCGTTCGTATACGTCCTCCTCATTGGTGAAGCGATCGAAGAGATTGTCGTCGTGACGTCATCTTCAAATTCAGGAGCCTCTAGACAGTGGGCGGAGCCTAATAAGAGGAAGAGGGCGAGTGTGACGAGTTGATTAAACACCGAACAGTGTCGGTAGCTACTGGCCATTTTTGTAGTTTGTAGTGTGTGAGGAGGTTGGTTATATATGTAGAGCAATGGGTCCTATCGCATGTTGATTCTGATGGTATCCTTCTTTTTCTGAAATGATAATTGATATTGGAGAGGATTAGAGAAGAAAGAAAGGAAATGAATTAAAAGAGAAGATCTTTCAAAAGATGTAGAAAAAAAATGAAAATCCTAAAAATGTTGAAAACTACAGTAACCCAGGGATTGTTGATCCAAGACTCATGAAACTAAATTTTTCGAATTTAGTTTGTCGAGAGCTTTAAAATGAGTATAATCATGACTAGGTTCTGAAAACTTTGAATTTTGAGCTCCGCGAGCTCCAGAAGTGCTTCAGATGAGCTCCAAGAGCCCGAAATCCGAAGTTTTCAGAACCTAGGCTTGTTTATACTTTTCTGAAAGCTCTTAACGAGCTGAACTCAAAAATAGTATTTTTAATAACCTTGGAGCAAAATTGGGAGGATTACGGTAGTTTTTAGAATAAACATTTTTTCAAGAAATCAAGAAAGTTGAAAGATATGTGAGTCATACTTGATTTAGAAAGTGGTTTTTTAATTGGAAAAAGTTTGAGAAAAATCCGGAAAGAATCCAGGCGTTCAAAAAAAGTGAGATAAAAAAATCAAAAAAATCAAAAAGTTCCGAAAAAATTATTTTTTCAGAAAATTTCAAAACTCAAAAAATCTAATTTTTAAACCAAAATAAGGCTAGAAACTGCGTAAAAAGCCTATAATCCGGTTCGAAACCTTCGATTCTATAGAAAAACCAAGTTTTCCAAGTAAAAAAAACTCATTTCCAGCCTAATAGGCCTAACTAAAACCTTAAAAAAATAGGCCTACCTAAAACCTTAAAATTCAAATTCCGAAAAGTAAAAAAAATTTAAAACCCTCTTTTCCCTTTCTAAAAACTACGCTTCCAAATGTGAAAATGAAGAAGAGAAGTTCAAAAACTCAATAAAAAATTCCTGATCATCACAAATTCTCCGAAAAAAAGGGGGCTGACTGAAAAAAGAGAACTGAAAAAAAGGCTATGAGTCAGCTGGAAGAAAGAGGGAGAGAGAGAGAGAGAGATAGACGGAGAAAGAGAAGGAGTCTTTCTTTTTCCAAAGGCAAGAGAGAGAGCAAGCACACACAAATTTATTCAGTTATTGCGTGCTCCCTTCTCCCCCCCCTCGTCCACTCCCAACCACCACCACTAAAAAGGGGTTCAAAATGGGTGGGGAAGGGATACTAAATGGTGGGTGAGAGAGAGAGAGAGAGAGAGAGAGAGAGAGAGAGAGAGAAAATGAGAGAATGATGACTATTTTATGAGTTTTTTGAGATTTTCGCAATTTTTGGATTTTGATCCTGGTTATTGAATTTCTAGAAAAACAATGAGTCATTCCCAAAATTATTTTTCTAGAACAATCTGAAAATAACACATGTGTCATGTGAATTAGGAATTGTTTACTTATTTTTTTCTCATGTGATAAGAAAAAATGAAAAAAAATTAGAGAATTTTTTTTGGAGTTTTTGGAAAATTACATTTTTTGAAAACTACAGTAATCCAGGTCTCTCGAAACTAGGTTTTTTGAATTCAGGAGGTTGAGAGCTTTCAAATGAATATAAACAAGCATTGGTTCAGAAAATGTTGGTTTTCGGGCTCCGCGAACTCATTTTGTGCTCCGCGAGCCCAAAATCAAAGTTTTCAGAACCTAGGCTTGTTTACACTTTTCTGAACCGTCTTATCTTGCTGATTTCAAAAATCAATGTTTCAAGACTCTTGGGAGAAGACTGACCGGGTTACGGTGGGTTTCCAAAAATTGAAAAACTCGAATTTTTAGAAAAATTTTCAAATTTTTAAAATTCTTAAAAAACTAACTAAAACTAAGCCTATTTGAGATTTTAAAAGTAATAAACAAGCCAAAAATACTATTTGAAACCCCAGAAAAATCAAAAAAACTCCATAAAAACCTTCAAAAAACCCAAAAACCCCCGAAAAAGTGCTTGTCATTGTCTCAAAAAAGAGAGTCAATTGTCTTCCATTTGACTCTCTCTCTCTCCTTCAAATCAAAGCCCATCATATTGCACTTCTTTCTTTTTTCTTTCTGACAAAGAAGGGAGGGGGGGGGGGGTGTTTAGCAGAAGAAGAATAGCAGATGGAAGAAGAAGGAGGTCCTATGGGAAAATATAGAAAGAGACTGATGGAACTCCTCCGATTTATATACTTTTGGGTTAAGAAAAGACTAAAAAGGGGCGTGGCCTGGAGGACGAGTACGGGAAACAGGTTGAAGCCAGCTGGGTGATTTGGGTGGTGAACTCATTTGGGGGAGGTCGAGAAAAGGACAAGATACTTAAAATTCTAGGTTTAACTATCTAGAAATGGTCGATTTGAACTTGGAAATCTAGAAAAACCTAGAAAAAAACTCGAAAAAAATTTTTCCGAAAAATCAAAAATTTAGTGTTTCAACCCTGAAGTTCGAATATTTTTTTGACTTCAAAGTGGATTTTCTGGGTTTTAGTCCTAGAATTTTAGAATTTTGAGCTTACCACAAGATTTCCCATGTGTTTTCACCCCTATCCCCATTTTTCTAGATCATTTGGAGCAAGTGTCGTAAGGTATTGGGTATTGTCCGCAACTACTTTTACAATACCCAATACCTTACGACACTTGCTCCAATCGGTTTGAAAATTTAGGTACCGACCTAAAATTGGACACTGAATCTAATGGTGACAATGGTTTTCAAAAATATTCAATTTCAAAAATCTAATTTTTAGAAAAAACCCCAAAACCGTACCCCCAAAAAGCGAAAAGGGATCAACACGTTTTCACCAATCTCTTTATTCAATTGGTTTCTGATTGAAAGAGAAACCACGGGAGGGTTGTTTGGAGAAAGAGAGAGAGAGAGAGAGAGAGAGAGAGAGAGAGAGAGAGAGATTGTTGTGTATTCAGGTATAACACACAAAATGTACATAAAGCAGGGAGGAAGAGCAAACAAGGATGACCCCGAAAATGGAAAACGGATGGGGGGAGGGATGAAAGGGATAGATGACACCTTTCCGCTAAAAGGATATCACCTGTCATCACATCTTGCTTCTTCTTGTTGGACACAAGACTAGACTCTTCAGACAAGGATAGAAAAAATTTTTCCGGAAAAATCGAAATTTCTCTTTTTAGACTTCAAAATTCTAAAATTTTGAGCTTACCATGAGATTTCCCGTGTCTTTTTACCCATATCCCCTTTTTTTCAGAATTTTTGGAGCAAGTGTCGTAAAGTATTGGGTATTGTAAAAGTGGTTGCGGACAATACCCAATACCTTACGACACTTGCTCCAAATGAGCTAGAAAATTGGGGATAGGGGTAAAAAGACACGGGAAACTTTGTGGTAAACTTGGTTTTTTGATTAAGAACTCGGGAAAAATTTTATGTTCAAATTTGGAATTTTGAAAAATTTTGAAAATTCTTAAACTTCAAAAATTTTGATAAATTTAGATTCAGCTTGCCAAGAGCTTTGAAATGAGTATAATCATGACTAGGTTCCTATCATTTTGAGTTTTGGGGCTCTCGGAGCTCCAAAATTGCTCCAGATGCTCCGAGAGCCCAAAATTAAAAGTGATCGGAACCTAGTCATGATTATACTCATTTCAAAGCTCTCATTGCCCTAAATCCATATATTTAGGTTTCAAAAGCTTCGGAGCAAATCTGAATAGATTACTGTACATCCTAAAACCAAAAATTCACTAAAAAAGGTCGAAAATTGATCTTTTCAAGCACAAAAAAATTACCAAAAAGGTCAAAAATTGGTTTTTCGAAAAAAAATCGTCATTATATATCCGAGAGCAAAAGATACACGGAAGAAGATCGATTTCAATTTCCCGAAAGGAAGTTGTCACACTCTCTGTCTTTTTTCTGCTCTTTTCATCGTTCCCGTTTCCGGACGAAAAAGAAAAAAAAGATACATTTCTACTCGATGTGTCGGTTTCTCAATTGAATTATGGGACACATAGTGTGAATCCGAATTCTCTCTTTTTAGTCCCTTGGGGATAGAAGGTGTCACTTTAGCTAACTTTTCCGGTTTTAGGGGATTAAAATTAGGTTTTGGGGGTTTCCGACCGGGATTTTTGAATTCTGAGTTTACCACCGTAATCCTCATAGCTTTTTACCCCTATTCCCAAATTTCTAGATCATTTGGAGAAAATGTCGTAAGGTATTGGGTATTGTCCGCAACCACTTCGCCCGCAATACCCAATACCTTACGACACTTGCTCCAAAAATTCTGAAAAAAAGGGTATAGTGGTAAACAAAGGCGCTGATCACGAATCTGAACTTGGATTCCCGGTTACTGGACTCTGAGTACCCGAAATCGGAGCCTCTACCCTTAAAAAAGGCAACATTTCCAAAGAAAACAAAGTGGAGAGGGTTATATAACTAAAACGGGGGGCTAACCAGGGAAAGAGAGGGAGTGTTCATCAATCCATCAAAAAACTGGCGCCCCTCCTCCTCCGATTCGTACGGACGACGTCTTCAAAGAAAAAGAGCGCCGACCTTGCCTTGTCTCAATTCATTCATCAAAAAACGGTGCCGCCGCCGGCCGAGAATACATCTTTGTTTTGCTTTTTTCGGTTTCTTCGAGAAGAGAGCCAACACCCCTGGTACGAAACGATTTTCTTCGGATTTTTGAATTTACGAATTTTTTTTGAGGTTTTTTAGAAAAATCAAAATTTTAAAAGTCAAAATTTCAAAAAATCATTGTCACCATTGGATTCAGCGTTCAATTTTAGGTCGGTACCTGAATTTTCAAAGCGATTGGAGCAAGTGTCGTAAGGTATTGGGTATTGCAAAAGTGGTTGCGGACAATACCCAATACCTTACGACACTTGCTCCAAATGGTCCAGAAAATTGGGGATAGGGGTAAAAAAAATACGGGAAATTTTGTGGTGAACTTGGAATTCCAAAATTCCAGGTTTGAATACCGATTTACCGGATTCTAAATATTCCAGGGCCATTTTCTCATAGAAAAACTCGAAATTTTGGAAAACTAGTGTCACTACCGTAATTCTCATAATTTTTTAGCGCTATCCCCTTTTTTTCAGTATTTTTGAAGCAAGTGTCGTAAAATATTGGGTATTGGGTATTGCAAAAGTGGTTGCGGTCAATACCCAATATCCTACGACACTTGCTTCAAATGATCCAGAAAATTGGCGATAGGGGTAAAAATACACGGGAAATCTTGTGGTGAGCCTCAAAATCGAAAAATCCGGGTTTAAAATGCCTAAAACCCACTTTGAAATCTCAAAAAGCCTTAAAAAAGACAATTCTGATTAGAAAAACGAATTTTTGAATAAATAAAATCGTGAGAAAGGAAAAATGAAGTCAATTTGAAACTTGCTAGTAAAAGTAAAGTGGACTTCAGATTAAACAAGTAGTCGAAATGCTAAGAAGTAGTATTAGGCTGATCAATAATTTTCCGAAAATTTCGAATGCTTGTGTTTGGTGGCCGATTTCTCGGCGATGGACTTAGTTTTTAATTCCTTTTTGTGCTTGTCTGAACGCCCTTCAAATGCACTATTGGTGCCTCATAGCTCTTATAAATTCCTTTTCTAGCCTCGAAGAAACGCCCCCTGTCGCAAAGACTCCTTACTAGGAAATGAGCTATCCATTTTTGTTTCAACGTTTTCAACCCGAAAAAGTTTTGACATTCGAGAGGAAATCATTGATATTTGTGAAGAACACACCCAGCGTGTTGATAAAACTAAAACTAGATTCAGCTGAACCGATTTCGAAGAGCTGACTTCGCGAGACCAGGAATGTTGTATGCCAGGGATTTATGTTTGGTGCGGCTCTGTTGAGAAACGGAGCCATTTCTAACTGCTCGTGAATTATTAACACAGATAAGGGTTACCTATCTAGCAAATCAAAACAACTGAAAGCCTCTTCTAAATGTAAGAATACTAGATTGTTTCCTGATATACCATTTCAAGGATTCTGATGAATTGATATGAGAATCTTTCCCTTGTGTTTTCTCAAAAGTGAAACAATAACCTGATGATCTTTTGTTGTTGATAGAAAGGAAGTACAATACCTCAACCATGGTTCAAAATTTCTCACAAATTCATCAGAGTAAACTGGCGAAAAACGTCTCCAAACTTGAATTTTAAGTCAAAATCGATGTGCAATATATGAAGCTATCTTGCGAGTAGTGGAATAGCAGGAGAATTTAAACATTCAGTAACAGTAACCACCATTGCCTATACTTTCGAATGACATTAATGAAAAATAAAAATCTTCTGAATTGGCGGATACGCAATGAGAATTCGCTTTCATCCCAAAAATGGAAAATTTTATCTTCATTGAGTAGCCAATTCCAAACTGTTGTCAATCGACAGGGCTACTTTTTTAAATTTTTAATACATTTAGAGATATGCTAATTCTATTTATTAATTTTTTGAAACCCACCAGCAACTTTTTTATGGCTAGAACTTCAATCCAAAACATACCCCAAAAATTGGGTACATGGAGACTTTGCGTTCCAGTACTCGAGCTGTTCGAGGAATAGAGTCGCCAAATTGCTGGAGTATTAGGGGAGGACTGTCAATGCTTTATAGCACACAATCAAATGAATCACATGCTATTAACACGAGAAATTCATCTCGAAAAAATAGGCAAAAATTTTCGGAAAATTATTGAACAACCTAATAGTTGAAGGGGGAGGAATGCCTGGCCGTTCGAATTAATTGGATTTGTCCCCCTCCTCCGTCAATTCGTTCGGCAGAAAGTACTTTTTGTGATCTTTTCAACTAACTATACTAGAAAGTTCTTGTCTCAAGAAGACAAAAAAATCCTTTTTGAAGGGAAAAAAAGAGAGTGCTCACTCTCGGGTTGTCACTAGACTTCATTAATTTAATTAAGTGCCGTCTCTTTTCTCGGAATACGACGACGACGACAAACAAGAAGGGAGGGGCCATTTGGAGAGGGGAGGAGATAATCAAATCCTGCTGGCGACTAGAATTCCAAGAGACTCAGCAACTTGGGAAATTTGTAAATCTACAGTAATCTGGCATTTTTCAAACTACCGTGATTCAGCCAAATTTTGGTTTGGGACAAGGAAACTTGAGAATTTGGATTCAGGAGGTTGAGAGCTTTGAAATGGGTATAATCATGGCTGGGTTTTGAAATTTTGAATTTTTCGAATTTCTGGACTCTCGGAGCACATACAGTAATCCGGGTAGACTCACCTAAGAGTCCTAAAACATAAATATTCAGGTTCAGGAGGTTGAGAGCTTTCAAAAAAGTATAATCATGACTAGGTTTCGACCATTTTTGATTTTGGGCTCTCGGAGCTCCTTTGGAGCACTTCTGGAGCTCGCGGAGCCCAAAATCGAAAGTTATCGGAACCCTATCATGATTATACTTTTTTGAAAGCTCTCGGCGAGTTGATTTTAACTAGATAGGTTTCATCAAGGTTACTGTAACTTTTTTTCGAAAAAAATTTTTCAGAAAAATTTTTTTTCAACTTTTTTTCATAATTTTTCTGAAACCCAAAATTGATGGATATGATCATATTTTCAAAATTCAGGACCCTAGTCAAGATTCAACTCAAATGAAAAGGGTCAATCAGTTAATTTTCAAAAACCTGGTTACTGTAGCTAAAAATATAAAAATCCCTTAGAAAAAAGGGAAAAAAAGGAAAAACCCCCATGAAACCCTTATTTCTGACACCAAAACTACCCCAAATACGGAAATCAGGAGACCAGAAGGACTTAATGGAATCTAATTAGGCTCCGCCCCATTTTGCGCGGACCAAAAGTATGTGTGTCTCCAAACACACAAAGACCCCTCCAACTCTCAAGTGGACCCCCCCCCCCCTCTCTCCTGATGACACACCACAAAAGGACCATTCAGAGAGAGGGGAGAGTTATCGAGTGTCCCCCTCTTATAGTGACAATGCACAAATCCGACAAATCTAGAGTACCATCATAAATACACTTATCCTTCTTTCCCCCGCATAGAAGGCTTTTATCTTGCCGATTGGAAGTTTGGGGGGGGGGGGGGGTTTTTGGGTACCGTAATTCAGAGGGGTGGGGTTGAAAATATTATTTTCGAATTCAGGGAGTTGAGAGCTTTCAGAAAAGTATAATCATGACTAGGTTTGGAGAGTTTTTGGTTTTGGGCTCGCGGAGCACACTCGGAGCTCGCGGAGCCCGAAAAGCTCAAAATTCAAAGTGGTCGGAACCTAGTCATGATTATACTCATTTGAAACCTCTCAACCTCCTGAATTCGAAAAATTGAGTTCCAGGTGGTTTTGATGAAAATTGAGTGGATTACGGTAGTTTTGAGTACGGGCTCCGCGAGCCCAAAAATTCAAAACTTCAGAACCTGGTCATGATTAGACTCATTTGAAAGCTGTTAACCTCCTGAATTCAAAAAACTAAGTTTCAGATGGCTTGGAGTAAAATTGAGTGGATTACGGTAGTTTCAAATTTTTTAAAAAAATTTCTGGAAAAATCAAAAATTTTCAAAAAAAAAATTTTTTTTCGCAATCTCGTATTTTTATATTTTTTACTGTTTTTTGATCATTTTCTAACCGTTTTCCATCCAAAATATGCCCAGAAAAGTGTAAACTATTTTTGTACCTAATCTCAACATAACATACCTAATCCCCTACCATATGTTGGTTAAGGGGGGAATTATGATCAGCTGATACGGGTCACATAGCGAGGAGAGCACAAACAATAGAGGTAACCTCCTCTATTAGTTCGTTCACATCAAAAAAACCCAGAAAAAAGAAGTTTTTGGTCAAGGGAAATGACGGAAAAAGTGGAAAAGATCGGAAGGAGGAGGAGGAGAAGGCGCCGAGTTTCTTATCTATAAATGAGAGCGGTTTATGTGTTTATACATTGATTACTCTATTTCTCACGATTTCTCTTTTTGTCTTAGCAACTCTTTTTTTTGCGAGGAAAAATTTCAAAAATAATTTTTTCTGAGAAAAAAATTTTTTTTTGCTAAGATATTTTCTCATTCATAGCTACAGTAACCCAAATAAAACCTAGTTGGTCGAATTCAGCTCGTTAAAAGCTTTGAAATGAGTATAATCGTGACTAGGATTGGAGAATTTTGGATTTTGGGCTCTCGGAGCACTTCTGGAGCTCGCGGAGCCCCGAAACCTAAAGTTTTGGGAACCTAGTCATGATTATATTTTTCTGAAAGCTCTCAACTAGTTAAATTCAAAAAACCTTGTCTTAGAGGTCAAAAGTGGAAAATGAACGGATTACGGTAGTTTCAAAAAAATGAAAATTTTTAAAAAATTCTCAAATTTAAAAATTCCGTAACTTTACTTGTTTTCAATATTTTTAGACCATTTTAAGCTCAAAATGAATAAGAAAACAAGAAGAAGGCCATGAGACTACGGTAGATAGGTATAAAACTGGATTTCTGAGCTTTCCAAGGTAACCCAAAAATCCTAAATAACTATGTACTGTATTTTTCGAATTTTTAGAAAAATTGGAAACTCGAAAAACCATTGCAAAAAGGCGTGATCAGAATGAAAACTAAGTCTAAAAAATCATCAGGTTACGGTAGTTTTGGAAAAAAAATTTTAATTTTTGAATTTTCAATAATTTTCGAAATACCCCAAATTCTTGGTTTCAACAAGGTTTTTTTCGAAATTTTCAAAAAAAAAAACTACAGAACTGACTTCTTCTAGATATTCAAAAACAAGAACCCCTTGAAAACCTCTCCCAGAACCTATCTGAAACTAAGAAAAACTACCTGGAAGTAAAAAGAAAGCAGGAGGACAAAAAGGATATCAGTAGTGATCTAGTCAGTGACCCTTCTAAAAGTGACGAAAAGGAAGAGGGAGGGGAAAGAGGTCAATGGATAAGGGAGAGTCAAAGGGGTGTAATTACACTAATGGGTGATAGATATGAGGATAGGGGAGGACTGTCCTAGAGGGAATGGACACCCTCGGTCACTGATCAATGAAGATAACGGATTCTTTCTCTTTTTTTAGGGGGGTTTTTTGGGGTTTCCTCATGGTTTTTGATTGAAAAATGAGGAATTTGGGGTTTTTTTAAACTCTATTTTCAAAAAAATTGACGGAAAATGTCAGATAAAGGGTTTATAAATGGGAGGAAAAGCCTTTTTCTGAACAAAATCGGAAAGATCTTGAATTTGAACAAAAACTGTTCGGTTCCTTGAAGAAAATGGGAGTTGAAGGCAAATGAAGCAGGTTTTCTGAAAAAAAATGAATTAAAGGTGGAAGAAAATAAAGAGAGAAAGAGAGAGAGAGAGAGAGAGAGAGAAAGAGAGAGAGAGAGAGAAAGAGAGAGAGAGAGACATAACAATAGAACGTTCAGGAATGTGTCATGTGGAGGGAGGGGGTCTGCTGATGTGAGTGTGAATTTCTAATTGATATTTTCGTATTCCTCCCTCCTCCTCTTTATCACCTCGTGGTCTCTTTGCCCTGTGTGTGTCACTCAATTGTGCATTCATTCACACATTGTGATATGATAAAGAGAACGGACGGGGTTAAGAGGGGGAAGGAAGGATGACAAAGGAGATTCTATGAATATGATTAAGGGGTTACTGTAGTTTTATGGGGAATAATGATTTATTTGAATAAATTATTAAATACCGTAATTTTAGGAGACTTTGGGTTGAAAAAAAGTGGTTTTAAAAATTTTGATTTTTTTTTGAAAATTCGGCTCGTTGAGATTTTTGGGTTACTTTGGAAGGTTCAGAAATCCAGTTTTATGATAATCTACCGTAATCTTTTAACCTTCTTCTTTTTTCTCATTTATTTTGAGCTCAAAATAGTCTAAAAACATTGACATAAGAGAAGTTACGGAAATTCTAAATTTCAGGGTTTTCAAATTTTTTGAAACTACCGTAATCCTTTCATTTTCTAGTTCTGACCTCTGAAACCTGGTTTTTCAAATTCAGCAAGTTGAGAGCTTTCAAATGAGTATAATCATGACTAGGTTCTGATAATTTACATTTTTGGGCTCCGCGAGTTCCGAGTGTGCTCCGCGAGCACAAATTTCAAAATAGTCGGTACCTAGTCATGATTATACTCATTTCAAAGCTCTTGAGGCCCTGAATCCGAAAAACTCAATCTCAGACATCTTGGGTTACTGTACCTCTCGATTTTCCGAGAAAATCATTTTAAAAAATTGAGCAAAAATCGCAAAACCAAAATTTTCGAATAAACAAGAGAAAAGAAGGTGTGATAAGAAGTGATTTAAAACCACTTTCCACTCCAAAAGTGTCGACCCTCTTAAACCGCTTAAGAACTCGGAGAAAATGGGGGGGGGGGGGGGGGGGTTTAAGAGGGGGGATTAGTAGGTGTCAGAGAGAAGGGAAAAAGACACTTGAAATAATCAGAAAACATTCGGAAACGGTTTAGTGGAATCATCGGGGGAGAAGAAGTGATGTTTGATGGAACGAAAATTGCAGAAAAATCGAAAAATTTGAAAAATTTGAAAATTTGAAAATTTTAATTTTTTTTTCAAAACTACCGTAATCCCGTCAATTTTTGTCCAAGACCTATAATATTTAGTTTTTTGGATCCAGCTCGCCGAGCGCTTTGAAATGAGTATAATCATGACTAGGTTCCGAACACTATTAATTTTGAGCTTTTTGGGCTCCGCGAGCTCTAAGAGTGCTCCAGGAGCCCAAAATCAACATTTTCAGAAACTAGTCATGATTATACTCATTTTGAAGCTCTCAGCGAACCAAATTCAAATTTTCAAGTTTCATGAGTCTAGAATCAAAACTGACCGGATTACTGTAGTTTCAGGAGCCCAGAAATCCTCAAAAAATCTCAAAAAGACAAACAATTTCAAAAATTCGTGTTGAATCACTGCTGATAAAGTGCAAAAGCCTCAAGAAAAAGTGCAAAACTCGGAAAACAAGCACTCAGCGTTTCTCGCCCTTCCCCCTATAAATAGCCATGGTTTCGGGAAGAAAAAAAAAGGAAACAAAAATGTGAAGTGGTTTGGAGAGAGAGATGGAGAAACGCAGACATCGAGACTCGAATTACTTTTTGGAAGAAACAGAAACACACATGAAATCAAATATGTGTGTGTGTACAAGGAAAGCAAACTAGGCAGTCTAGCCCTTCCCTCTCGAAAAAAATGAGTCTTCGAAAAATTGAAAATTTCGAAAAACCATTATTACCATCGGATTCAGCGTCCAATTTTAGGTCGGTACCTAAATTTTCAAAGCGTTTGGAGCAAGTGTCGTAAGGTATTGGGTATTGTAAAAGTGGTTGCGGACAATACCCAATACATTACGACACTTGCTCAAAATAATCTAGAAAATTGGGGATAGGGGTAAAAAGCTATGAGAATTACGGTATTGATTTCAGATTTTGAAAAAGGTTGAAACTATCATTCTGAATTCCATACATCATGATTGTAAAACAGTAAAAAAACGGAATCTTAGAGAGTATAAAACTGTCAAAACTGTTTAGACACCAACAAAGAATATAAATCCTCCTCCCTCTCCAAATGTATAATTAGCTATCGGGAAGAGGAGACGGGGGGAATGAATGATGATGTGATGACAGCAGGTGTCGTCTCTCTCTTCAGAAGACAGATGACCTTCTGACAGGTGTTAAGTATTAAATTAGAGGCAATGCAAATGCCATAAAAAACCAGAAAACCAACGAAAAAATTTTTTTTCTTCTGACAAAAATGTTTTTGGAATACTACAGTAATCCTTTTTTTCCTATTTTGACTGCTGATTTTTTTCATTTTTAATCATTTTACAGATATTTTTCTCTACATTTTGGTCAAAAAATCAAGTAAAAATCTTGAAAACGGAAAAAGTTAGAGATTTTTGCATAATTTCGAAAATTCAAAAAATTCAAACTACAGTAATCCTCTCCTTTTCCACCCAAGACCTATGAAACCTAGTTTTTCGAATTCAGCTCATAAGGAGCTTTCAAAAGAGTATAATCACGACCTATTTCCATCGATTTTCATTTTTCGAATGTGCTATGCGCCTTTAAACTCGAATACTGTAGTTTTTCGAATTCCCGTTAGAATAGAGCAAACCTAGTCATGATTACACTTATTTTGAAGCTCTCGGTGAGCTGAATTCATCTAGCTTAGTTTCAATATGATCAGATGACAACGAAAAAATTCAGAATCTTGAAAAAAATTCCAAAAAAAATTTTTTCTCAAAAAAAAAGTGAACTAGGAAGTAACAAGATCCTCTAATTCTTCGAATTCTTGTGAAAGTTCTCACGGAAATTGAGTGGGGGAAGGGGGAAAGAAACCAGAAAAGTGAGAAGAAATGACATCACTGAGGCTGAGGGACTGGTAAACATCCATTGAGAGAGAGAGAGAGAGAGAGAGAGAGAGAGAGAGACGCAGACACGAAAAGTAAAATGTTTCGAAATCAAAAGGACCTTGAGGAACATTCGATGATGACTAATATTATACTAGCTAGGGCTGAATGGGGAATGGATTACTGTAGTTTTTTGAAATCCCTTGGATTACTGAAACCAAAAACTACAGTAATCCAAGACTATTTTTGGATTTTTTCCTTTTTCTTTTTTTTGTGGGTGGATAATGATAATCCGTTGTGAATAATGGGGGGTTTTGAATTAAATTAGAATGAAGAGAGAGGGGGGATTAGAATATTTATGAATGAGAAGGGAAGAAGAGATTAATCATAATAACCCCATTAGTTTTTATCTCGAGAAAAACAAGTAAAAACACGGAAAAATGGGGGAAACATGGGAGAAGGAAGTGAAATAGGGGATTTTTGGTTAGAAATGATAGAAAAATGGGATTTTTCCAAAGGATCAGGAGTTCCGGATTGAATCCAAGTGTTTTCGATAGGAAAATACATTTTTACCGTGGTAAAAAAATTGGAAAAAATTGAAAAATTTTTTTTCTAAAAATTTCAAAACAATTTTCTGAAGAAAAGCTACAGTAACCCGTCACGTTTCGACCCAAGACCCTTGAAACCTGGTTCTCGCTCAATGAGCTAAATTCGAAAAACAAGGTTATATAGTTATTAGGTTAAAAACGGGAAGATTACTGTAGTTTGAAATTTTTCAAATTTTGACACTTTTCGAAAATCTATCTTTCTTTGTTTTCAAGCCTTTGGCATCGTTTTCGGACTAATATGTAAAGTAAATTGACTTTCTGGACCTAAATATTAAAGGTTCAAGGATCAAGGATCAAAAACGAATGATTACTGTAAGGGAAATCCCCAAAAAAGGCTTTAGACTTGAAAATTTAGAAATTCCAATTAAGAAAAATTCAAAAACAGTTGAGAAAATGTTCAAAATAAGCGAGAAATCAAAAATGAACAACAGGAAATTATTTTGAAGACATAAAAGATGTCTTGCCTCGAAAACAGGCTGAAAAACCAGAAGAAAACCAATTTTCCACGGAAAATAGCGATTCAAAGCGTTCAGAACCTCCTAAGAATCGGAAAAAAATAACTTCAAGTCCAAAAAAAAATATTTTTCGGTATAAAAAACTATCCCAAACCATAAAAACCCTATTATCAGAGCCTTAAAACCCACTTTTTGTACTAAAAACTCTCCCAAAAAACCCTCTATTCTATATATAATACAAAAAAATGAAAGGGAAAGAGGGGGTTCTCGTTGTTCATGGAATAAAAGAGTCCTCTCTTCTCTCTCTCTCTCTCTTCCAAGAGAGAGAGAGAGAGAGAGACGGAGACACGTTGACACCTTCCTCCTTCTTCCCGAGACTAAGAAATAGTACAGTAATCAAGAGAGACGCAGAGAAAATGATGACAGGTGGCCGGGCGGGAGTGTGTCCCGGGCGGGAGAGGGGGGCTCATCGAAGAGCAGTGTATAGGGGAGGGAGAGAGAGAGAGAGAGAGAGAGAGAGAGAGAGAGAGAGAGAGAGAGAGAGACAGGAGGAAAGTGTTACAATCTGACGTTTTTTCGCACTTTCCCTCTCCCCGAGAAACTGATTGAGTGGTGTTCGGAAGTGCTTTGGGGTATTAGAAGGTTCCGAAAATTTTCTAGAAGGATCTAGAAGGTTCTAGAAGCTTCCTAGTTTTTACAAATACTGATTTTTGTACTTTTTATCACATTTGCTTTAGTCAGAAGTTCAATTTCCGTAAAATCATGTGTTTTTGGGTTGTTTTGGAGCATATACCGAAAAATAGAGAGCCTCGGATTACTGTAGTTTAAAGAGATTTATGTAAAGACTACTCTTTTCAAATGTTGTTCTCCTGATTTTCCTTATTTTTCTCTACATTTTGGTCAAAAAATGAAGTCAAAAGCTTGAAAACGAAGAAAGTTATGGATTTTCAAATTTTCAAATTTTTAAAAATTTCAAACTACAGTAATCCTTTCCTTTTGTACCCAATACTTACGACATCTACTTTTTTGACTCAAGCTCGTCAAGAGCTTTCAAATAAGTATAATCATGACCTATTTCCGATGATTTTCATTTTTTGAGTATGCTATGCGCCTTTAAAATCGAGATACTGTAGGTTTTCAAACTTCCTTCAGAATAAAGGTAACCTAGTCATGATTATACTCATTTCAAAGCTCTCGACGGGCTAAATTCCACTATCTAGATGCCATAAGACTCCGATGAAAATAGGGTCGGATTACTGTCGAAAAAATTTTTTGAAAGAAATAAAAATTTCAAAAACCTCGTGCCTCGGTCTAAAAAAAGGTTTCCACTTAAGGCAAAAAAATTGTTAACAATGAGAACCGCACCTTTTAGGAGAGGGGGGTTTTAATGCTCACTTGTTTACCCTGACCATTTACGGTTTCTTCTTGTATAAATATTGACAAAACGAGGTACGGTAGGTGGGATTATTATATTTGGAGTATGTTTCTCGAAGTTTCGAGAAACTTTTTTGAATAGTTTGAAAGGAATTTGAAAGGCGGAAAGTGGGTTTTGGAAAATTTCAAAATTTTAGTTTTTGAAACTACAGTAATCCAGTCATTTTCGATCCAAGATCCGTGAAACCTAGTTTTTTGAATTCAGGAAGTCAAGAGCTTTGAAATGAGTATAATCATGACTAGAATCCGATAATTTTGAATTTTTGGGTTTTTGGGCTCCGCGAGCTCGAAGTGTGCTCCGAGAGCCCAGAATCGAAGTTTTCAAAACCTAGTCATGATTATACTCGTTTGAAAGCTCTCGACGAGCTGAATTCGAAAAACTAGGTTTTATAAGTCTTGGGCAAGAATTGAGTGGATTACGGTAGTTTTGGATTTTTGAAAATTTTCAAAATTTTCTGTTTTTTTTTCTTCGGAAAATTCAAAATCAAATAGTCAATACTAATTAAATCTAACACGAAAACCCTAAAAAAAAGGTTTTCTCAATCAGAACCTAAAAATAGGTTCCCTACAGTAATCCATGTTTAAAGGCGCATAGAGCTGAAATTTCGAAAAAAGGCTGAAATGCCAAGAGAATTCAAATTTCCGTGTGTGTGAACACAGAAAGGAACGATGATCACGAATGGAAAACGAATCGGTTGAATGACTTCCTCCTCCCCTTTCCAAATCAGAATCCCATCCCTCCTCCTCCCTTTTCTTCTCCTCAAGCGGAAATCTCATCGGAGGATGGCTAATCAAGTTTGAACCTTCACATCTCTCTCTCTCTCTCTCTCTCTCTCTCTCTCTCTCTCTCTCTCATTGTCTTTGATAGTGAAAGTATGTTTTGGCAATAGGGAGGAGGAGGAAGGCTAATCGAGAGAGAAGACAGACCCTGGGAAAATATATATAGTTTGTTTTCTTTTTGATTGAAAAAAAATATCGAGAACAGGGAAAAGGTTACCGGGAATTTTTTAGAATGGGAAACTTAACCATTTCGGAAGTCCTTTGACCCTGGAATTCTTTAAAGCTACAGTAATATCATCATTTGAAATTTTTGGAAAATTTTAAAAGTGTAAAACTACAGTAATCCACTGAATTTCCGTCCAAGATTCTTAAAACCTGGTTTTTTGAATTCAGCTCACCGAGAGCTTTTAAATGAGTATAATCATGACCAGGTTCTGAACATTTTGATTTTCGGGCTCCGCGAGCTTCAGAAGTGCTCCAGATGAGCTCCGAGAGCTCGAAATCAAAAATAGTTAGAACCTAGTCATGATTATATTTTTCTGAATCGTCTCAACAAACTGAGTTCAAAAAACCTAGTTTCGAGAGGTTTGGCTCAAAATTCGGCGAGTTACTGTAGTTTCAGAGTTGAGCTCCGTGAGCCCAAAATCCAATTTTTTAGAACCTAGTCATGATTATACTCATTTTAAAGCTCTCGACCTCCTGAATCCAAAAAATTAGATTTCATGGGTCTTGAGCGAAAAACAAGAGGATTACTGTAGTTTGAAGTTTTCTAAAATTTCGAAATTTTCTAAATTTTATAACTTTTTTAGTTTTTATGCTATTTTCTTGTTTTTTAGACCAAAACGTGTAGAATAGTCTTTAAAATCTAACAAAACAACTTAAATTTTAACAAACTACAGTAATCCTGATTTAAAGGCGCATACCAAAACGTGAAGGTAAAAAGTCAAAAAAAATCTTGTTACGAAAGGTCGGAAGCCTCAGAAAAAGTGGAACTAGGGATAAAAAGACCCAAGGAATCTCATAAAACCCTTTAAATCTCAAAATTCCAAGTGCTTTTCCCTAAAACTAAAAAAAATCCCAAAAAATCCCCAAAAAAACAAGACAAAAATCAATGTGTGTGTCACTTGGTGCTCTTCTTCTCACACACAAATATCCTCTCAGATTTTCGACATTTGTCCACTCCGTACACCATGTACTACAACACAAAGTTTTTCCCTCCTCCTGACACTCTCTGCGTCTCTCATCTCTCATATACTCTCTCTCCCCTCCCTTCTATCCGGAATCCCTTTTGGTGGAGCCGATAAGTGTGAGAACTCGACTATTAAATTCGGGACACTTCTTTTGAATGAATGAAAGAGAGAGAGAGAGAGAGAGAGAGATGAATTCGTAAGAGAAGAATGGCAACAAAAAGTGTGCGAGAATAAATCAAAAAAGGAGGAAGTCTGAGGGCGATTTGGAAGACGGAAGGGGGCACCCTTTGAGTGTGATTAATGAGGGCGGTGAAGGGGGCAAAAAGAGCAGGAAGCGCAAAAAAATTTTAGACCCCAAAATGAGAGTTTTTGACAAAAAAAATTTTTTTTTTTGAAAATTCTGAAATTTTGGAATTTTTAAAAGTACAGTAATCCGTTCATTTCTGGTCCAGGACTCTTAAAATCTAGTTTTTTGAATCCAGGAAGTCAAGAGCTTTCAAATGAATGTAATCATGACTAGGTTCTAAAAATTTTGATTTTTGGCTCGCGGAGCTCTTCTGAAGGTCGAGGAGCTCGCGGAGCCCAAAATCCAAGTTTCTCAGAACCTGGTCATGATTATACTTTTTTGAAAGCTCTCACCGAGCTAAATCCAAAAATCAAAAATTCATGAGTCTTGGATGAAAACTGAGGGGATTACGGTAGTTTGAAAAATTAGAAAATTAGAATTTTTCGGAAATTCATAACTTTGTCAGTTTTGAAGCTTTTCACTTGGTTTTTTGAAATAAAATGTAGATAAATTTAGTGAAAACTTGAGAAAATTCTGGAAACCTGAATTTCACTGGTTTTGGATGGATTACTGTAGTTTTGAAATTTTTGAAAATTTCGAAAAAATCCGAAAAATTTTTTTTTCCGAAATTTTGAAATTGGAAATCCTGCAGTCAATGTACCTGGAAAGAAAACTTTTCTTGCAAAGAGAAAAAAGTGCAATTTGAATCAAAAGTCATATAAGAAATACGCTTGACTTCACAAAAGTCTCCAAAAAAGGGTAAGATCGAAGGTTGGCAGGGGCTAAGGAGGCGGAATGGAATCAGGAGAAGGGGAAGGTGGTTTGATATTTAAAATGAAATGCAGAAACTATTTTTGAGAAAAAAACTGAGGTTTTAGGGTCCAAAGCCCTTAAAATAGGGATTTCAAGGGTTTTTTTTTCAAACCCGAATTTTCAGATTCGAAAATTTTTTTATCCAAAAAATCAAAATTTCCATTATTTTTATAATAAAAACAAGAACTCGAATTACTAAAACCCTTCCAAAAAAACAAGAAATCCCAGTTCAAAAAAGAAAAAAAGAAGAAGAGAATGTAACGAATTCGGGAAGAAGAGGGAAGTCTCTCTTGTGACCAGAAAAGAGGAACACATTCTTTTTCGAGTGTGAGTAGTCGGCTTCCTTTTCTTTTTTGAAACGGCAAAGAATTCTAAAAATAAACAAAATTTCAGATTTTTTGAATTTTCGAATTTCTGACTAATTTTTTGGAGAAAAAAATTTTTTCAATTTTTCAATTCGGAATTTCTAATTTTTGAGCTCACCACCGTAATCCTCATAGTTTTTTACCCCTAACCTCAATTTTCTAGATCATTTGGAGCAAGTGTCGTAAGATATTGAGTATTGTCCGCAACCACTTTTACAATATCCAATATCTTACGACACTTGGTCCAAAAAGTCTGAAAAATTCAGGATAGGGGTAAAAAGCTATGAGAATTACGGCGATGACCCTAGTTTTCCGGAATTTTCAGATTTTGTATAAGAAAAAAGCTTATGAAATTTTGGAATACGGTACATTGGCATTCAAACCGGGAATTTCTTACTTTTGAGTCTAATTTTAGATTCCCCATGTTTTTTTACCGGTGGTAGTACGTATTAGAACGCGCCGCATTAGAACCGGGCCACATTAGAACCAGGGCCGCATTAGACCCGGGCCACATTAGAACTGGGCCGCATTAGAACCAATATACCGAGGAGATTGATTTCTGTTACATTTCCACTATAAAAATTTTTCAATTGAAAATAAAATTTGAAGCTGTATTTATTGATATTTAGTAACAGGAAAACAAATTTCTGCCAAAAATTGAATGAATTTAATATTTTTAACAGAAAATCGTTGAGAATAATTAATATTTATTCGTTTTTTCAAGTTTTTCTGGTTTTTAATGATTTTTAACTTCAAAAATGGGTAATAAAATAATGAAAATCAAATAGAAAACACTTTCCCAAGTTTCTTGACAGCAAAAAGAAAAAATATTTTTCTTTTCAAAAATTCGTTATTTTTTGTATTTTGGCTAATTTAAACAAATTATTTTCTGTACAAATTACTTATTTTGTGTTGGAAAATATGTTTTCCTACAGAATTTCATTCATTTTCATTAAAATATTGAGTTTTTAGTTCGAAATAAGCCGCCGAAGCGCTGCCCTCTGCAGTGGTTCTAATGCGGCCTGGTTCTGATGCGGCCTCGTTCTAATGCGGTCGCGATTTAATGCGGCCCGGTTCTAATGTGGCCCTGGTTCTAATCCGGCCCAGTTCTAATGCATCCGGGTCTAATGCGGCCCTGGTTCTAATGTGGCCCGGTTCTAATGCGGCGCGTTCTAATACGTACTACCAACTTTTTACCCCTATCCCCAATTTTCTAGATCATTTGGAGCAAGTGTCGTAATGTATTGGGTATTGTCCGCAACCACTTTTACAATACCCAATACCTTACGACACTTGCTCCAATCGCTTTGAAAATTTAGGTACCGACCTAAGATTGGACGCTGAATTCAATGGTAGCAATGATTTTTTGTGATTTTCAGTTTTGAGATTCGAGAATTTATGGTTGAGGTGGGTACAGTACCCAAAAATTTTTGAAAATTTAAAAAAACCCAAAACTCAAAAAAAGATCGAGAAAAAGTAGAAGACGAGGACATTTTCTTTTTCTTCATCTTCAGAACAAACAAATAATAAAACCAGAAACTGGAAACATTCTCTTCTCTTTCCTCCTCCTCCTCCTCCTCTACGCGGGGGTCTTCTGAAGTGGGTGGGTGAAGAAGCGAAGAGGACGAGAGAAGGAGGAGGATAATTGCCATTGGAAACATTCGGACACTATTTGGCAATAGAAAATACACACACAAAGACTGAGAATGGCGTCCGGACACATAGGATCGCTAGATCAATCGGTTTTAGACCCCCTCTTTTTTATAGATTCTTATGGTTCTTGGATACTGTATTTTGGGGTTCTGAGCAGAGGAAATATTTGAAACTAATCTAGGCAACAAGAAATTGACGAAAATATAGAAAAAAACGAAATTCACAAAAATAATATTTTTCGAATTTTTGAAGTTTTGAACTACAGTAATCCTTTCATTTTTTGTCCAAGATCCTTGAAATCTAGTTTTTTGGATTCAGCTCGCCAAGAGCTCTCAAATGAGTGTAATCATGACTAGGTTTTGTGAAATTTGAATTTTGGGCTCTCGGAGCACAATCTGAGCTCTCGGAGCCCGAAAATCAAAATTTTTAAAACATAGTCATGATTATACTCATTTGAAAACTCTCAATGAGTTGAATCCAACAAACCAGGTTTCATGAGACTTTGATGAAAAATAAGAGGATTACTGTGTGTGGTTTCAAAATTTTGAAACTTTTAATTTTAGAGCTCGCGGAGCCCGAAAATCAAAATTTTTAAAACATAGTCATGATTATACTTATTTCAAAGCTCTAAACCTCCTGAATCCAAAAAACCAAGTTTTGAGAGTCTTGGACAGAAAAAGTTGGATTACTGTAGTTTCAAAAAATCAGAAATTTTGGAGTTTTCAGAAAAAAATTTTATTGTTTTTTCCCAAAATTCGTTGAAAACATGTTATTTTTTGCAGGATTTCCTGGCTATTTATACCAACAGTTGTTTAAAAAATCCGAACGATCACTTTGGACGTGATAATCCCGATGTTCTTCGGATTATGATGAATGAAGTGTTCCTTAGTCTTTCTACTTTTTTCAGAATATTTGACAAAATTCTAAAGATTAGAAAAATCTAGATTATCTATAAGATTCCCAAAGGAAAACAGGAGTGGACCCGAAACCTAGGGTTTAGAGGTTATTCTCTAGAGCTTAATGCAGGTGGTACAGTAGCCTAGATAGCTTAAATCGACCCCCAAAATAAGCCGAATAGCTTAATCTTAATAATTCTTGGATAACTGTACAACAAAGTACATGATTAAAAAAAATAGGAAAAAACGTTCTTCTGGGGTCTAAACTACATCGATGGGAGGGGTGTCTAATCTTCAAAGATCGGTCTCAATCGTCCACTCTCTCAAACAAATTGACCACCGGAAAAGCGAAAAAGCGGAGAAACTGACCACCATCTGCCCCTCTCTCTCGTATTTATAAATCGAGAATTCCCTTCCCCCCTTTCCTTCCGAAGACGTTAGCCCCCCCCCCCCTTTCCAAACCGAAAGCGGGGGGGCAAAAAGAGTGTCAAGAATGAAGAAAAGCGATCGGAAATCAAAATTTTGCACGCAAAATCTACCTTTTGACACTTATTTTGCTAAGGAGGTACTAGAAAGGGGTACTGTAGACGATGACGACCTTTGGACCTCTAGACACTCTTTAGTAGAGACTAGAGACTTTGGAAGGGGGAAGTATGGTATTGGAGTAGAGGAGGACACAAACCACGCTTTGATAGGCTTTAGAAAGTCTTTTTTCTTTCAATTTTTTTGTATGCTTAAATTTTCGGGTACTACCTCCACCTCACAGATCCAAACTCCCGAATTTTAAACTTCAAAACTAACAAGAACTATTGTCACCATCTGATTCAGCGTCCAATTTTAGGTCGGTACCTAAATTTTCGAAGCGATTGGAGCAAGTGTCGTAAGGTATTGGGCATTGTAAAAGTGGTTGCGGACAATACCCAATACCTTACGACACTTGCTCCAAATGATCTAGAAAATTGGGAATAGGGGTGAAAAGACATGGGGAACCTCGTGGTAAACTTAGAATTCAGAAATTCTAGCGTTGAAATATTGAAAATCTTTTTTTTTTTCGAAAAAAAAAATGTCAGAAAAATCTTGAAAATAGAGTTGTACTGATCAGCCGAGCGAGTTTTTTCTAGAACATCTAAAAAAACCTGTTCTAGAAAATATTAAATAATAGTTCTTCTGATCCAAAAATTAAGAAAGAGCCAAAACTACCATAATCCCTTCGGAGCTCCAGAACCCTTCAACTGTGCTCCGCGAGCTCAATTTCCTATTTTCTCCGAACCTAGTCATGATTATATTTTTCTGAAAGCTCTCAACACGCTCAATCTAAAAATTCAAGTGTCATTGTCCCAAACCAAAAATTTGCTGGATTACGGTAGTTTGAAACTTTCGAAATTTCGAAAAGCCAAAAAATGTTATTTTTTGAGCTTTTTTCTTCATTCTTCAACCGTAATAAAGCAGAATGATAAGTACAGTAACCGGGAATTACGGTAATATCTGAACATTTGAACTTTTTTGAATCATTAGTTTTCACGCTTATTTCTCCGTTCTTGGACCAAACTGTAAGGAAATACAGTAACCCTGATACCCGTGTATTACGGTAATATATCTGAACATTTGAACTTTTCGAAGAAAAGAAGGTGAAAAGCGGTATTCTTCTAAAACGCAGATCAAACCAAAACACATCCCATAAACCTCCTCACATAACTTCTGTGTGACCTCCCATAACTGTAAATGTGATGGTGGCGGATGGATGACACTAAAAAAGAGGGAGAAGAAGAGGGTGTAAATGAGATGAATACGGACCGGTCTCTTTTTCCTTCTTTCCTTCCAAATGTGGTTTTACGGAGAAAAAGAAAGAATAAAGAAACGGAGAAGGAGAAACCTGTTTTGTCCTTTAAAGAAAGAGGAAGAGAGAGAGAGAGAGAGAGAGAGAGAGAGAGAGAGAGAGAGAGAGAGAGAGAGAGAGAGAGAGAGAGATGGTTTCTTTTATGCTTTGGCTACTATTATAATATTTTGGTGGCGAGAAGACGAGAACTTTTTTTTCTCGATTCTTTTGGCAAGGAGACAAAAGAGAACATTTGAAAATGAAGAAAAAAAAAGATAAGGGGAAAAGTCTTTTCTTTTGAAAATTTGGGAAACTTAGAAAAAATCGGAAAAAAAAAATTTTTTTTTGGGATTTTTTTCTCGAAAATTCAGTTTTCCTAGATTTTTTGTGACCAATGGAAAATTTTCAGATTACTGTAGTAAGGACAGTATGGCTTTTTGAGGGTTCCTCTAAAAACTCGCTTCGAAAATTGTGTTGAAAAATTTTTTTTTAAGCAGGTATCAATTTTGGTGAGGCTAAGACTACAAACTACAACTTTTTCTTAGCCTCACCAAAAACTGATTTTCTCGGTTTTCTTCTTTTTTCCCTCAAGTTTTGGTGAGGGGCTACAAACTACAGTTCTTCCTTAGCCTCACAAAAATTATAAAATGTGCTCCAGTAGCCCAAAATCCAAAATTATCAGAACCTAGTCATGATTATACTCATTTGAAAGCTCTCAGGAAGCTGAATCCGAAAAACCAGGTTTTATGGGTCTAGGTTCAAAAATAATGGGATTACGGTAGTTTTTAATTTTCAAAATTTTTTTTTTCGGGAGAATACAAGAAAAATAAGAAATTCCAAAAATAACAAAATGAAGCCGCTATTTTCATTCTTCAAATAAGAAATCCTGAAGAATGAGTCACTATTTCGAAACCCTCTCATTTTCCTCCTATTGCTCATCGAATTACTTTGCTTCTTCTTCTTCTTCCAACAATAATAATATAAGAAGCTATTCCAATAACAACAACAAGAAAAGAAGAGAGAGAGAGAGAGAGAGATTATCAAATTATTCCCCTTCTCCTTCTTCTAATTTCTGTGAATTTATGTGTGTTTATGGAAAGCGGGGAGGGAGACACAATTTACAGCCTGAAGATGTCTCCTCCAGATAAGGATGCACATTCTTCATTAAGGAAGAGAGAAATTTAAATTGGAAATTCCATAGCTTGTTAGGGGCATCTTATTTTGAAAATTGTTGCAAAAAAATATTTTTGGGAAATTGTGATTTTTTGAAAAATCATGAAATTTCCAAAACTACAGTAATCAACCTGGGATCCATGAAACATAGGATTTCAACATTTTTCTTGAAATTGCACTGAATCTGTCTACATTTTTGTTTTAAAACTAAGCAAAAATGTGAAAACTAACAAAATTATGAATTTCCGAAAAATTTCAATTTTTCAAAATTTTGAAACTACCGTAATCCCGTCCTTTTTTATCCAATACCTATGAAATTTTGATATTTGGATTCAGCTCGTCGAGAGCTTTCAAAAGAGTATAATCATGACTAGGTTCCGATAATTTTGAATTTCGGGCTCTCGGAGCACACCAGGAGCTCGCGGAGCCCAAGAACCCAAAAATTCAAAATGCTCAGAACCTAGTCATGATTATACTCATTTGAAAGATCTTGACTAGCTGAATTCAATGCGCTATGTTTCAAGGATCTAGACTAAAAAATGAAAGAATTACGGTAGTTTTTAATTTTCAAAATTTCGAAAAAAAAATCCAAAATTCAAAATTTCAATTATATTCTGTTAATCACCTTATCCCCCGACACCGAGCTATAACTAAAAAAAACTACAGTAATCCAAGAGAATCCCAAAACAGTTCCCATGCACTTTCAACAGAACTACAGTAGTCCTTGTCCTTTGTAAAGGTAGGAAATTAAGGATGAATGGAAAAGAAAAGCGGGGCCAAAAAGTATACATAGACTGAGATTTCATTTCAAATTCCTTTTTGTGTTGTACTGGAGATAGAAATGTGGCCTCCTCCTCCTCATGCATATTGAATCTGTCTCCTCCTCCTTTCTTCTGAATCTGTCAACGTCGTCGTCGACTTTTCGAATTCAATTTATTTCATTTCTCTCTCTTTTGGGATGCAAAAACTAATACTACGAGTCAGGGGGGGAGGAGGAGGAAAAGAGACACGTCAGTTGCAGAAGCTTCTGCAGAATAAGAACTACAGTAATTTCAGTGTATTTTCTGAAAATACGTGTATATTTATTACATGTGAGAAATGAGAAGAAAAGGTAGTCTTAAAAATACCCAAAAAACTACCGGGGTGACCCATAGAATATGGTGGAAATGGGAAAAGGAAGAGAAAACACTGGCTAATTGAGGAAAAATGGGATAAAGCGGTGGGATTTAGGAAGATGATCACAGTGAGACGGCGACGCCTATGAGGAGCCTAGAAAGAGGGTATACTGTAATGATGACGGGTTCTCGGGAAAAAAGAAAACTGATCTAAAAAGGCTAAACAAGACAAGAAAAAATGAAAAAATTTATGAAGAAGACGTGGAAGATGAAGGTGTAGAAGGAGATGTGGATGACGTGGAAGAAGGCTTGGAGGAAGAAGGGGGCGTGGCGGCTGGGATGCTCCACGAGCGCATCTTTTCTGACATTTCATGGACTTCAGAGGTGACCTGAAAGAAGGGGAATAGAGCCGTTATAGAACCGGTTTTATTCTGGATCTCCATTTTAGAACCGTCCTATTCTAGAACCATTCCATTCTAGAACCCGTTCCATTTCGAAACCACGATGTTCCGTGAGTCTCTCTCTCTGTTTTTATTTTCAAAACTTACATGTGAGTAAAAAATTAAAACTGAGCAATAATCGGAGAAGGGGAACATCGCAGTTTCGAAACGTTCCAGGTTTTTAAATGTCGTGGAGCTAAAATAGAATTTCGAATTAGTTGGGAAAGATTACTTTATTTTATAGATCACTGGATACTGTAGTCATAAGTTCAGACCATGAAAGTCTTCTATAAATCCCAGGACTACTGTAGTCATTTCTCCATATCTAGGGTAGCTGTATCATAGGATTACTGTAGATCCAGATCTCGGGATACTGTACCCCTTTGAACATTCCCTAGGAGGTCCAGTGATCGTTCTCTAACCCCCAAACCACTCGGATCACACAAACAACACATGTGATCATTGATAGTAGTGATCGGAAGGGAAGGAGAGAGATCATTGTGACCAATCTCTGGAGTGTTTTATGGAACTCTCTCTCCTTCTCTCTCTCTCTCTCTCTCTCTCTTTTTTTCTCTCTCTCTTTGGAGCTTACCTTAGTGGAAATCGCCTCGTACTCCTTTTTCAGATGATCGATCACCCATTCCACTCCTTGCCGACCCTGAAATTCCATTTTTCAGTCTATATATAGAAAAAAGCCTTACCTTGCTAGCATTCTGAGAATAGATACTCAAGAACGTCTTCTCACAATAATCCGCAAAGGCGGGCAGTGTGATAGTCACAATCACATCCTGTTTCAGCACTGTTTTATTCGGATCCTCTTGATCTGGCTTATAGGTCAGTTTCTCGTCGACTCGAAGGAACGATGAGCCGTTTAACTGGAAAAACCTCGTTTTTCTGGGATTTTTCCATTTCTACTTACGTTTCGGGTCGTCAACGAAAACTCCTTTCGATGTGGATCGATTACTGTGTATTCGTGGGAATATTGGGTGCCGGAGAAGCCCGTCAACTGAAAAAAAGCCGTTGATTGATGTTTTATTACACTTCCCGAGAGGGAAAATACTTCCCTATTTTTCATTTCGTTGAAAACTCTTCGAGAGAACAGCTGTTTGTTCTTCGGAGGTTAAACAAGTCAAAGTATATTTAAAAAAAAGGTTTTCAGCATAAAGAATTCAAGGTAAATCGGTTAAAATTAGCCTTTCAAATTGCTTCTATATCGAAAAATCAAAAAAAAAATGAAAACGGAATTTTTTAGTTTTTGGTGAGGCTAAGACTACAAACTACAAATCTTACTTAGCCTCACCAAAAACTGATTTTCGATTTTTTTTGCATTTTTTCTTAGTTTTTTGCGGTATTTCCCCATTTCTTCTCCTTTCAAATCCCATTCTTACCTTCGTCGCCCAAGACGGAATACTGAAATGTGACTGAATAATGCGTTCAGTGAGTATTTTTCCCGCTTCCAGAGTCTGTTTGACGACATCTATTCCGGTGACGGCTCGATTCAGTGGATTCGGATATTTTTTGAATGCCGCCATCGCTACTGTCTCCCATTCGTGGCTGAAAATTGAATTTTTATTGTTGAAATCGGGAAAAAAGAATTTTTCCTGAAAAACGGCGATTTCAGATTTTGGTGAGGCTAAGAGTACAAACTACAAAGCTTCCTTAGCCTCACCAAAATCTTGATTTTCGATTTTTCAGGTTTAAAAAAAAAAAAGGAAAAACTCACTCAAATGTGTGTTCACTGGACCAGATTCGCATTCTGTATGATTTTGTGTTGCTGAAAAAGGTAGAAATGATTTTTTTATTAGTTTCACTTGAAAAAAAGAAGAAATGAGTTCAAATGAATGTCTTGACGTGAATGAGAGAAGTCAAGAGGGGGGGGGGGGGGGGAAAAGTTTGCGGAATGACGGAAATCGTCTCGAGAAGAAGAAAGGAGGAAAAAGATAAGGTAGGCGAGAGAGAGCATGGGAAATCGAGAGACGGGTAGAGAGCGAGAGAAGGATCACACAAAGAACACTGCGTGAACTTTGCAATCGGAGTTATTTGCATTCTTTTTTAGAAACCGACTTGTGACTTTTTCAGGGCTGGAATTTGAGAGGAAAGTGACGAAATTTGAGGTGGGGGAAGGAAAGATTTGGTGAGGCTAAGAGACTACAAACTACAGGGATTGCTTAGCCTTGCTAAATCCAACGTCGGTGGATTTTTGGTGAGGCTAAGAGACTACAAACTACAAAGTTTCGTTAGCCTCACCAAAACTGTTTTTTTTGGAGAAAATATCGGAATTTTAAAAGAAATTGCTGATTTTTAATGAAGGAATGTCGAGAAAATAGAAAGCTCTTCACGAAAAAAGAGAGATTGAGTGGGAATTTCCGATTTTTGATAGATAAACTTTAAAAAATAGGCTATTTACGCTCTCCGGGCTTCTTGTTTTCTGCCTATTTACTAGGTTTTTGGTTCTTAATTTCAGAAATTTAACGCGAAGCTTTAGAAATTAATTAGAAAAAAAGGAAATGGAAAAAGCAAAAAAAGGAAGAATTCACGGAGAAAAAACCACAAAATAAATTTCGAAACAGAGTTCTCTCACTATTTTCGAACGCCCCGATAGATCATGATCACAAATATAAAACAGTGATCTTTGAGACGACTCACCCCAGACAAAGGCGAAAACACGTCACTTTTCTCTGTCTGACTATTGAAACATGTGATTTTTGGGAGGTTTTGAGTGGAAAATATAGAGTTTTCTGGCGTATTCTGGTGTTTTTGTTGTCCGGGGAGGTCTTGCGAAGGAGGAGGAGATCACGTGACAAGCATGTGATGATTTTTGAAGATATTCTAGTGAAAAGTGGATTTTCTAGGGAGAAATGGAGTTTTATTGATGGAAAATTGGATTTTTTGCGTGAATTCGGAGAGATTTATATTAAGACACGTGGGAAATTACGAAACACGCAAGGAATTGGAAAATGACGCAATTTTTAGATTTTTACTCTGAGCTAGGGGGAAAATGAATTTTTGCGTAGAAATAAGCTTTCCTAAACTGGATTTTCACGGAAAGTTATTTAAAAATCAAGATTTTGCTTTAAAAAAGGGAAAAGAATAATTTTTACGGCAAAAATGAAAATTGTAGAAAAAATTTTATACACAAGACTAGCGATTTTTTGAGCTTTTTACGTGAAGAATAATTTTTTTGACGATTTTTCTATTAAAACTGTTTTTTCTGCTCAAAAATCCATTTTTATCGCGTGGAATAAAAAAATCTGCCTAAAAAAAGGAAAACGAGTGGCAACGATGTTCCGAAATAACGCGAAGCGTGTTGTTTAGAGCGGCAGGCTGCGGAATTTCGGAGCATCGTTGCATAATTTTTCTTCATTTTTTTCCTACTTTTCCGCTTTTTCTTTGATTCTTCAACGAATTTTGAAGTTTTTTGATGATCTTTTGTTTTAAAATAATCAGCGAAAAAGTTCAAATCTTTTGATACCAAATAAAACAACTTTTATCCTTAATTTATCTCAAAAATCGCCAAACTCTAGAAATGATGTAATTTTGAAATAAAATAAATTGATTTCAAGAAAATGGGTTGGTTCGGATTCGGCGGCAGCGACACTCCATCATCGTCTGTGGATAGTTCCAACACTCCAGTCGATCTGAACGCCGGAATGAACTTCTCGGTGCCCGGATTCGATGCGCCACCGGTATGTCTTCATTTTTTTGCTGAAGACGCTCTTCTTTTCTAGCCAGAGCCGACATCGATTCCGGATCACTCGCCGTTCCCGGCAGCTCCAGTCCTCGCCTTGGATCAACTGAAATCGGCTGGAGTCGGCGTTTCTCGACAAATGACACCCTATGTGCAGATGGATCCTTCGATGTTTGTCTCTCAACAGCCGCAGTATATCATGCCGGAAGGTGGTGTCGCCGGAAAGGGAAAATTCGAATTCGCTCTGGGACATATTGGGTAAAAAATCATTTTTTAAGAAAAAACTATAAAAAAAGACGGCCAAAAACGTTTTTGTTGCCATTAAAATTTTGGTGAGGCTAAGACTACAAACCACAAAACGCGCGCCTCACCAAATTTGCGAAAATCGCTCTTGGTGAGAGGCCACAAACTACAAGCCTTTCTTAGTCTCGCCAAATCCAACTTCGGGGGTTTTGGTGAGGCTAAAGGCTACAAACTACAAAGTATCGTTAGCCTCACTAAAACTGTCTAGGGAAAAATATCAGAATTTCAAAAGAAACAGCAATTTTTTTATCAAAAATTCAATGTTTCTCATTTTACGGCAAACTTTTCTCCGAAAACAAAAGACAGAATCCAAAAAATTATCAATTTATTTGCAGATGGGCTGTTGGAGGAGCGTTCGGAGTCGGCTGTACTCGCGGAGCACTCGGCGAGCTTCTCAACCCGGAAACCCGCAAAATGGTCGGAAAACCATGGGTAACACGTATGGTGAACGCGACAATGAAGCATGGATCAGGATTCGCCCAACCGGCTGGCGCCATCGTCTTCATGTACTCGGCCCTCGAAATCGGACTTCGATCGGTTCGCGCCGAAGACGAGCTGAACGGATTCGGAGCCGGAGCACTGACCGGAGCCATCTATCGATCACCGCACGGACTGAAAGCATCTGGAATTGGAGCACTCGTTGGATTGGGTATTGCCACCGCGTGGACTCTATCGAGCACCGATTCGAGACAACGACTCTCCGAAATGTTCAATAATCATTGATCTGAATAATTCCATCTTGTTTTTTGTTGTTTCCCGTTTCTTTTTTCAAATATTTAGCCCGTTTTTCATAGTAGATGAATCAAATTGATGACTTTAAGACTACTTTTGGACCCTTTCTAACCGAAAATTATTTATTAGTAACAAAAAACCAGTAACAACAAAAAACAGAATAACAAAAATTTACAGGTCACCACATGTCGAGTTTTAGCCTCCCGGGATTTCCAGGAATCTCGCGGATATCGCACCTCCTCTTCTCCTTATACTCCTCCAGAAGTCGCTCTTTTATCCTGGCCACGTGGTCGCGCGAGTGACGACCTCTTCCCGTTATCAACTCGAATTCTGAAAACAAATTTTTTTATGCAAAAAGCGAAAAAAAAATAATTTGGTGAGGCTAAGGCTACAAACTACAAACCGCACGCCTCACCAAAGTTATTGGAGGCGACTGATTTGGTGAGGGGCTACAAACTACACCGTCAATTGCGGCAGATTTCAATTTTGGTGAGGCTAAGGCTACAAACTACAAATTTTTCTTAGCCTCACCAAAAACAAAAAAGTGCTTCGTGAGCCCAAAATGATCGGAACCTAGGCATGATTATACTCATTTCAAAGCTCTCGATGAGCTGAATTCAACCAACTAGGTTTCAAGAACTTTAGGTAAAAAATGTGGGATTACTGTTGTTTTAAACGCTCACCTCCGCGATTATCCATCCTCTCTGTCATCCTTCTGACAAAATCGACGGCGGCTTCTGTTGTCATGAAGTGGAGGTCGAAGAGTCTCTCCTTCTTCAGGAATCTCACATTCCACGCCTCCACTTTCCCATTCAGCTCCTCTTCCAGACGGTTTCGAGTCTGGCCATTGCTTCGGTTTCTTTTTTTCTGGAAAAAATGAATTGTTTTGGATTATTATTATTTGGAATAAAACTTACAAAGAGAAGTTCCAGCTCCCTCTCGAATGTTTTGCGTTCCGCCCAGTAAATCGGGTTATGGATTACGCGACTCATTGTACAGATTAGAAGAATATAATTAAATGACTAGAATGGTCTCGCTCGAGGGTCAGAAGGGTGTCTTAATCTACCCCCTCGGCTACTGTACAAAACGTGACGAATCGAGGACTTAAAGTGTAACCCATATCTTCGCCTCCTTCCTGTTTCGATTAGAGAGGCAGGTGTACTGTATGAATTAATAGATGCAGGTGTGTTCTTTCGTCTTCCCCTTTTTATATTTTACAGTAAGATTACTGTAGACGAGGAGAAGATTTTACGATTTTTGAGATCATCTTGAGTCAAAAAAGTTGAAAGAGGCGAGGCGAACAAACGTTGGAATCATTTTCAGACTGAAAACAAAAGTCAGGACAGAACAAATTATGCAGAACGATTGAGTACAACACATCTACCAAATCTGTTATATCTTCCAGGTTTCCTACCGTATCCAATGTCCCAAGTTACCCAAACATAGGATCATTGGGTCTCATTATTACATTTTTTCTGTTAGAGACTAGTTTTATATCGATTTTCAACATTATTTTTTGATAGAATTGCATTTTCGAATTCCTTTTGAATTTCCGATATTTTTGAATAGTCTTGCCCCTTGTCACCTGATTTTAACGGCATTTATTTTTGTTCCCCTTGGAGATTTTGAAAAAAGATCAACTAAGTTGCTCAGATAAATAGAAACATTTCATCAGTTGACCACTTTCCATTATCTTTATCGGGAATCTAGGTAAATGTCGCTAAATTTGAAGTAGGATACACATTTTTATTTTTTAAATTCATCTTCACTATTTTTTCAGATACCATGAACACTGCCAAGCGATTAACAAAGGTTATCGTTCACAACGCCGACAAAGGAGCTCACTATGTGATGAGCAGAACGGCCGCCCTTGAGAAGGCTCGCCATCAGGCCGAGCTCAAGGCCCTATATGTGAGTGAAAAAAATTTTTTTTTCACAAAAAAATTTTTTCAGAAAATTCGAGAAATGTGTCGAAAAGGAGAGGAAAAAAGAAAAATCGAAGAGGAGATCAACACTAAAGTTATCCGATATAACTTGATGAAGAAGCCCGACTATTTTGATCTGCACGGAATGACCGTATTCCAGGCGGTCGGTTTCGTCTATACAGAAGTCGGCAAGTTGATGAGAAAAAGGCGAGGGGAATGTAAGAAACATTTTCGATCTAAAAAACCATAAAATTACAGGTGTGAACTTCGAAACGGGAGTTGGGAAAAACTCGAAGAGCGGCGAGTCGCAGATCAAGATGAAGCTATTGAAAGTCTTTGGAACGAGTCAATATTTCACTGTTCGAGAGAAATCGAATAACGGAGGGGTTTTGGTGTTCGAGCGGATTTGAGGATTTGACTCGATTTTTTTTTGAAGAAGTTGTTTTTTTTTAGGTTTTCTCTGCATTTTTTTTTGGTTTTACTGGTAACATTCCAATCTTCCGGTGTTTTTTAAAATCAACGATTGTGAAATTGCTCACTTTGAAAAATAAATTTTGGATTTTTCGATTTCTGGGTTTTTTTCTCAATTTAGCTTTATGACTGTTAGGCAATGAAAATAAGAATGGCAACTTGGGTTACTGTATTTTTCAGAATCTAGAGTCCGTTCATGTCTATATCAATGGAGTAGACCCCTCAAACTCCCTTTTCCTGAATTCTTCTTTCCCATCTGATATATCGATAATATCGATGCGGTATTACAATAATGGTTTTACGACTATTCATATAGGCTAGGTGTAGATTCTTTTTCCCAAAACAAGTGTGCAGACCACTTCCAATATGAGAAACCGCCTCTTGTATCGATAGATATGGTGAATCTAAGCTCCGCCCACCACTCATACACGCGTTCTAGTCAGAATCTTAGTCAGTACACTAGTACAGCGCACTTTTTTGTTTTTTTCTATTGTTTTTAACGAATTTTCAGTTATGGACAGAGGAAGAGCGACCGTGATGAGCGCAGCAGCGCGTCAAGTGAAGGAGCGGCACCAGAAGGAGCTGCAGGAGCTACACGTAAGTCTTTTAGTTTTTAATAAAATTAATTTTAAAATATTCGAGGTTTTTTTTGATTTTTAGAACAAAAAGTGACTGTTTTCGAAAATAGGATTTTTTAAAATTCCAAAGGTTTCCTAGAAACTAACACTTTTGGTCTTTAGCACTGAGCTCTCTAGAAAAATGCAAGTATTAGAAAAAACTTTTCGACTTATCAAGCTACAGTAACCAAAATTGACTAGAACTGGTTGGGATCTGACCTCGAACTTGAAGAATCTTAGCTCTGTTATTTTCGTACAGTGATTCCAAACTATTCCACACCGTATACCTTTTTAAGCAATAATACGTATTTTAAAGGCCCATTACTTTAAATGCACATACAAAATTTCGCCCAAATCCATTTTGAAAATACATACATATTAGTAAGGGGTTCCCGTTGACCTAACCGTTCGGCTTTTTCGAAAAACTAATCAAAAGTGTACAAAAAAGTAAAGTAGATCTCTAAAAAGCTCTCCGATGTAAAAATTTCAAAACGTTTTTTTTTCCAACCCGAAAGCCCTCACCCAATCTGAATTTTTTTCAGGCTCAGAGAGCGTCGGCAGCGGATTGGGGGGAGAAGGTAAGTGCGGAGCGTATGATAAATAAGAAGGTGATTGATTACAATCGAAAGATGTATCGATCCCTTCTCTATTTTGATCTCCATGGTATGACGTTTAGGGGGGCATTAGAGTTTACAGGTAAACAGGTGCAGAGGCTACGGAAATACCAGACTCTCCGCCTCGAGACCGGAGTGGGTAACCACTCCGAAAGCGGATTTTCAGTGATCCAAGAGGCGCTTATCAAGAACTATGATAAGCGCTTCAAGGTTCAAATAGACCCTGAAAACCACGGGGTCTTGATGTTTGAAAGGAAATAATATTATAGCTTTCAGACACAATTATCTCCGATGCCCTTCCTCCCGTCGATATGCCAAGCCGCCACCCAGTCAACGACAAGTCAATCGGATTTTTTTTGTGTAATTTGATTTTTTTTAAACTAGGGAAATAGGATTTTTGATAATTTTCGAGTAATTTTTAGGTCTTCCGGTAAATTTCATGGATTAGGGAATTATGTATAACAATTTTTAGAGACGTTTTTTTTATAATTTGAGTAACTTTAGGCCTTTTACTTTTTTTGAACTAATTGTAAGCACATAGGACTAAGTAAAATTCAACCTTTTGGAATATTTTGGAAAACTTTTGGAAAACTTTTTTTTTCTTTTTTTTTTTTTGAAAAATAAATTTTTTGTATTTTTCAATTCTCTTCTTTTTTTCTCTTCATTTACAGATTCCATCCATTTTCTCTGTTCCGACACTAGAATACTCGTAATCTCTTTACAATTTCCGAAATTTTAAGCCAATGCGTTCTGAAAGATTTCATTGTATTTGGGTCGTGGAGTCCGACGGATTCCGGTTGGATTACTGTAGAGTCGGCAGCGAGGCTTTCCATTTTCGCGTTTTTTTAAAATTCATTATTTATTTTTTTTTTTTTTTTTTTTATATTTTATTTTGTTTTATTTTGTTTTTTATTTTATTTTTTTTTATTTTATTATTTTTTGTTTTTTTATTTTATTTTTTATTTTTTTAGTTATTTTATTTTATTTTTTATTTTTTATTATTTTTTATTTATTATTTTTCTGCTCGAATTCCGGGTTAGTCTTCTTGTGCCAATTCTCCAACTATATCGATGAACTACCCCCTCGGTTACTGTACAAAACCTGACGATTCGAGGACTGAACGTGTCACCCATATCTTCGCCTCCTTCCTGTTTCGATTAGGGAGGCAGGTGTACTGTATGTATTACTCAGAGATCTTTCCGCGCTAGCGCCAGAAGAAACGGCGGTAGTGCCACGAAAAATGGCGCTAGCGCTTCCGAAAACGGCATCAGCGCCGGCGACCATCCGCGCAGACTCGGCAGACTGCCGTTTTCGGTAGCGCTAGCGCCGATTTTGGTGGCGCTAGCGCCTAACTAAATGGTTATTGGGACCCCGATCGCTGGCCCGCGCAAGCGACGTACTCATGATATCAATGCAATTATCGATTTTTCAATTAATTAAACTTTATTTGAGAAATAAAGAAATAAGCTAATGTACATACATAGTGGATTAACCTGACAATTTAGAAAAGTTGAGTATCTCTGAATGCCATCCCGTTTTGTTGAAATCCTGATGTCTCATCCCCGTAACTGTGCACTTTTCCCTATTGCATTTCGTAGCTTTTGAACTGCAAACTCCCACTTTTTGATCTGGAAATAATTATGATGATCATACTTGCCTAAAGTTTCAGAATTTGAACACTACCCTTCATATTAGGAATGACATATGAAGTGATTCATCACTTGACATTCCTGCCGTTTGCTCCTTTTTGAAAATGAATCCAATACTAAACGTGGGAAATTTTATTTTTAGAAAACTTAATGACTGACTTACACTACATTATCGTTTCCACACATTGATTCATATTAAATAGAGAATAATTGTGAAAAAAATTAAATAGAACTACAAAAAATGCGCAATGGCGAAGGAATGAGTCAACAAGCTGTTTTCTGGTCCGGCACATCCTCGGCGCAGCTTCGGCAGTAGCGCCCATCTTGTGCCTGTTGTGCGCCGAGTAGACTAAATTTGGCGCTGCCGCCGTTTCAGAGTCTGAACTCGGCGCTACCGCCGTTCCAGATCGGCGCAGGTACAGCGGTAGCGCCCACTTTGCGCCGGATGTGCGCCGAGCCGGCGCTACCGCCGATTTCAGCAGCGCTAGCGCCGATTTACGTGGCACAAGCGCCATTTTCACTGGCACTAGCGCCAGGACCCCCGGCGCATGCGCCGTGTCTGCGCGAAAAATTCTCTGAGTAATAGATGCAGGTGTGTTTTTTCGTCTTCACCTTTTATATTCTAGATTCCATTATTCACTCAAAACAAGTGTGCAGACCACTTCCAATATGAGAAACCGCCTCTGGTATCGATAGATACACCCAAGGTAAGCTCCGCCCACTAGGTATATTCGTGTTCTTGTCAGAACCTCAGTCAGTACACTAGTACAATTAACTTTGTTTTGTTTCTCTTTCGTTTTCTAACGAATTTCCAGCAACTTATCGAGATGAACAGTGGGAGGACAATCGTCATGAGCGCGGCGGCGAGACAGGCGAAGGAACGGCATCAACAGGAGATTCAAGAGCTCCACGTAAGTATTTTAGATTTTGAAAAATTAAATTTAAAAATCGATTTCTAAATCAAAAAAGTTACTTTTTCAAAAAAAAAAAAAGAAAAAAATGCGGGAATTTCTCAAAAAGGTTAGAGATACACTTTTCGAAAGAAAATCCGATTCACTTTTGAGAATCTAACCAAAAATAAAAAGGAAATTGAAAAAAGATGACTAAAAACTTTTCTTAACTTGGAATTTTCAGGCTCAAAGGGCAGCAGCAACGAACAGAGGGGAAAAGGTAAGTTTAGAGGAAATGATTAATAAAAAAGTGATTGTATATAATCGAAGGATTTATCCATCATTTTCTTATTATGATCTTCACGGGATGACCTTTAGGGGGGCATTAGAGTTCGCAGGTAAGCAGGTTCGTAGGATTAGGAGGTACCAGATTCTCCGTCTGGAGACTGGCGTAGGAAACCATTCGGAGAGTGGTTTCTCTGTGATCCAAGAGGCGCTTATCAAGAACTGTGATAAGCGGTTCAAAGTTCAAATAGACCCTGAGAATCACGGGGTCTTAATGTTTGAACGCAATTAATTTTGTAGTTTTCAGACAACTCCGATGCCCATCCTCCCGTCGACATGCCAAGCCGCCAATCAGCGAACCGGAGAAATCGGATTTTTTTGGATTTTATTTGGTATTTTGAGTTTTTTAAGTAGGGAAATAGGGTTTTGATAATTTTCGGGTAACTTTTAGGTCTTCCGGTTTTTTTTAAGGTTTAGGGATTTAGGCAATAAAATTAGATAATAATATCTTTTTGAAACGCTTTTTGATGATTTACTTGACTTTAGGGCTTCTAATTTATTTTTTTTTGAACTAAGCACATAGGATTAAGTAAAATTCAACCTTTTGAAAAACTTTTGGAAAACTCTGAAAAAAAATAAATCTTTTATTTTTTCATTTCTCTTCTTTTTTCTCTTTATTTACAGATTCCATCCATTTTCTCTGTTCCGACACTAGAATATTGGTAATCTCCTTGAAATTTTCGAAATTTTGAGCTCCCGCGTTCTGATAGATTTCATTGCTTTCGAATCGATTTTTCACGTGGAGTCGGCAGCGAGGCGTCCCATTTTTGCGTTTTTTAAAAATGTATTTATTTATTCATTTATTTTTTTAATTTTAATTTTTTTTAATAATTTTAATTTATTATTATTTATTATTATTTTTTAATTTTTAATTTTTTAATCAATTTCCTGGTTTTTCTGAACTTCCGGTTTTGGTTCGTGACCGTTAGTCATTGAAAATAATGATAGAATCTTGGGTTACTGTATGTTTTCCGAATTTAGAATCTGTTAGTTCTGTCGATGATGTTGATGATGTCGTTACCTTATTTTAATTCATTTTCTGTATTTTTTTTTGTAAATCCAAATAAAATTTTTTCTTCCTGTTTTGAGTTACCTATCCAAAAAGACTGGTAAAATTCAACCTTGACAACCACTTTCGTTTGAGAAGGGTCCCCTCTTAATGGATGTTACAGTAGTCAGAGAGGACGAGTGTTGTCTAGAAGGTGGTAGTACGTATTAGAACGCGCCGCATTAGAACTGGGCCGGATTAGAACCAGGGCCGCATTAGACCCGGATGCATTAGAACTGGCCGCATTAGCACTGGCCGCATTAGAGCTGGCCGCATTAGAACCACTATTCCGAGGAGCTGTGACATTTCCACTATAAGAATGAGTTTTTTCAATTAAAAATGAATTCCGAGGCCGTAATAATCGATATTTTGTGACACAAAACACATTTCTAGCAAAAATGAATTAAAATGAACGTTTTTTAGCAGAAAATCGTAAAGAATAATTGGTATTTCTTCGTTATTTCAGTGTTTACAGCTTTTTAATCACTTTTTCAATTGAAAAACGTGTAATTAATTATTAAAAATCAAATAGAAAACCTTTTTTCAAGTTCCCTGACAGCGAAAAGAACAATTATTCTTCTTTTCAAAAATTCGTTAATTTTTTGTATTTTGGGCGATTAGAACAAATTATTTTTCGTACAAATTACTTATTTTGTGTTGAAAAATATGTTTTTCAACTCATTTTATTCATTTTCAGTAAAATAATGAGTTTTTATCTCGAAATAAGCCGCCGAAGCGCTGCCCTCTACAGTGGTTCTAATGCGGGCGCGATTTAATGCGGCCCGGTTCTAATGCGGCCCTGGTTCTAATGTGGCCCGGTTCTAATGCGGCCAGTGCTAATACGGCCAGTTCTAATGCATCCGGGTCTAATGCGGCCCTGGTTCTAATGTGGCCCGGTTCTAATGCGGCGCGTTCTAATACGTACTACCACCGTCTAGAAATGAGAAGAGGGGTAGTCCACCTCATCTAGTCACTCTATAGTCTACCAGACGTCCATTTCTGCCCACATATCGATCGTTCCACTTCTGAAAATGAATCTCCTCTGTATTCCACTTCTTCCTCTTATTGACATCTTCCGACAGATGGAATTCAAAGAAAAGTAAGTTTTCACCTGCCTCCTTGTCTCTATTATCTAAAAATTCCAGGTTTCTGATATCGCTGCTGTCAAAAAGAGCAAGGAACATACTGAAAGTGACATCTCTGCTAATCCATTTCACATTTGAGCTATCTGGAGAGCTTCATATTTCCATGGGGCCTTACACTTACTACAATCGCTCGGCAGATGAAGTATTAGATTGCCTGGTTGCAGGGGAAGATATGAGATTGAGTTTTAGCTCTGTTGGCGTTTTTCTACGTGAAGATTCCCCACAGAAGCAGTTACTGTTGGTTAATCACATGTTGGACACATTCAAAAAACAATCACTCTGCGTAATCCTTTTCGATCCAACACTACCTGCCTCGGCTTTGGAATTCATGAAGATGGTTAACCAGAGGAAGCTATTAATCAATTCATTCTATTACCACATTAAATCAGATTCATCTGAATATATCCCGAGAATTCTGGATGAATGTACAGAGGTCACTGATTACATATCAATGGGCGCCGTTTTCCCAGATGACTTTGTGTACACTCCTCCTCGTCAATTCAAAGTGAAACAGCTTAGTGTCAGCAAAAAAACCAATTGGTTGAATCTGGAGAGTTTTATGAGCTGTCGAAGCATTAGCCTCCATTCGAATCGAACTCCACAGTCACTGAACACGTTCTTCCGGAACTGGCTGGAGTCAGATTCTCCACTAGAGTATTTCTCGTGTATTTCTGGCAAAGATTCTGATTTTGCACCAATGGTTGATGGATTGAGCAATGAGTTAGTTTCTCTGTCCCTTTTTCTTATATAATATGCATTTTCAGCGGAATAAAAAAGAGATACACAACAGAAGAGTGGGTCGATGTGAAACGGAGAGATGGATTGGAATTCGTGATTGCTAGAAGTCAGGACACTATTCGCATTTGGAATAAACAGACACATTTGGAGTATATAAGGCAACTAGAGCAGCATTATGGATAGTTTTCAAACAGTTTTGCTGAAATTTTACGTTTGAAACTCCAATGAGCTATCAAATTGAGAGAAGAGTAATTGGGTAGTGTAAATATTTTGTCGGGATTTTTTATACCTCGTTCTATTTTTTTTCGAGTTCTAATTGTTCCTGTAGTAAATTTGATGAATATACGTTTTATTTGTGTTTATTATAATTACTGTATCGGAATAAAATATTTTCTTCTTTTTGAGTTCAGTTTGATTCAAATTCAAGTTACCTAGCCAAAAATAATTATGAAATTAAACCTTTTTAACCACTTTAGACTAAGAATGATGATCCCTTCCTAATTAGGTGTGACAGTAGGCAGAAAAGTGAGAAGAGAGGTTGTTCACATCATCTAGTCACTCTTCAGTCTAGCAGTCGTCCATTTGTTTCCACGTATTGATCGTCTACCTCTAAAAATGGATCTCCTCCGTATTCCACTTCTTGTACTCGTAGATGTATTCAAATACATGGAATTCAGAGAGAAGTAAGTTTTTTTTCCATTCACTTATCTTCATTATCTAAAATATTCAGATTTCTGATTTCGCTGCTATCAAAACGAGCAAGGGAAACTTTGAAAATGACGTCTGTGATGCCAGTTAATTTCTCATTCGAGCTCTCGGAGCTTTCTATTCGTTTGGGACCTTGGGGGGAGGGAGATAAAGTATTGGATTACCTGGTTGCAGGGGAGGTTATGAGATTGAGTCTTCATCCAGAGGGAGTCATTGTAAGAGAACAATCGCCAAAGAAGCAGCTACTATTGACTAATCACGTGTTGGACACATTCAAAAAGCCAACCGTCAGCGTCATCTTTTCTGATCCAACTCTACCTGCGACAGCATTGGAATTCATGAAGATAGTCAATCAGAAAAAGCTCTGCATCAAGTCATTGGCTTACTACATTACTTCAGATTCATCTGAATATATCCCAAAGATTCTGGATGAATGTATAGAAGTAACTGATTCCATCCGGATCAATGCAATTTTCCCGGATGACTTTGTGTACACTTCTACTCACTCATTCAAAGCAAAAGAGCTGCGTATCCACAAAAAAGCCAATTGGTTGAATCTGGAAAGTTTTATTAACTGTCGACGCATCATTCTTCAACTCGGTGAAGCCCCTAGTAGAACTCCATATTCATGGAACACATTCTTCCGAAACTGGCTAGATTCAGACTCTCCACTAGAGTACCTGTCGTGTAATTCGATCGATGGCTTCGAATTCCCAATGATGGTTTATGGATTGGACACTGAGTTTGTTTCTTTTTTCGTTTTTCTCTAAAGATAAATTTTCAGAGGATGGAATAGAAGATGTGCGGGAGAAGAATGGATCGATGTGAAACGGAGAGATGGATTGGCATTTGTGATTGCTAGAAGTTGGGATGCCGTTCGGATAATGACCAAACAGGCACATTTGCAGCATTTGTGGAAACAAGGAGGTTAATCAGATGGCTTCTCATTCTTATCAATTATACAAAATTACATACATACATATCTTGCATTTTCTTTGTATTTATTTTTATGTTTACTGTATCTGAATAAACTGCTTCCTTTTTTATTGTTCTACACCCTCATTTTTAATTTATGAGTTAAAAAATACAGGAAAAAACGTAAAATGAGTTAAAATCGGTCATTAATGCTACTTTATTTCAGAATTAGATTTTTAATGGTGGAATTGGTGACGAATCTTATATTACAACAACTCAGAGCTTTTCTGTTACAATAGAAGTCTAGCATTATTGCTCTTATTCCGCCTTCTGCTTATATCTTTTGTTTTTGTTTGAAAGAGGTAATTAACAATTCTTTTCAGAGTATTCATTTATTGAATAATAATTAAAATGATTAGGCAGATAGAAAAAAACTTTTTCTCCGATAGCAATAGATGAAAAAAAAAGATCATTTCCTTATCAGGTCCTCCGGTGGTCTCAAACACTATTGGTTGCACCCTCTTCTCCATTACCCTGTCTCTTTCCATCATGGCGTTACACGTAGATAAGTTGAACTTTTTAGGGTGATATCGTGGTGATGCCGCCATCACTTGATAGCATTCCCCTGGGTAAATCTTTCCTGCTTCGTTGTATCGCACTAGTACGTCGAAGTTCGGGGAGTACAGAAATTGTACCATTGCGTTTGTCGGCAATACGATAGCTCTGAATGTTGTTACATGCTTGGTGCTCTTTCCGAGTTGTATCCGTCTCGTTTGGAGAATGGCATGTCTGAATATGTGATACATTATTCCACTTTTATTCTTTTTGAACATATTTCCTTAAATTCTTAAATTTTCGACACTTACCGATTAGAAAATCCGTTTGAACCAATAGAAAATAATAAAAAAAAAGCAAAAATTAATAAAAATCAAGAGGACGCATTACACTCGACGTCCTTTGAAAAGAAGAGAATGAAGGAGGAGGAGAGGGTCCCTTCCCCAGTGAGGGTCATATCCTTCGTCTCCACAGAAGCACACACTCTCTATTTTAATGACTCTGGTGTATGCACACAGCTGTTTGCATAAAACCAATGCTAATGAAGCCCCCCGAATCTCTTGACAATTCAGAAAACCTGGAAGATCTGAAAACAATTTCTTGGTTTTTTTAAATAAAAAGAAAACGGTTTCTATTTCACAAATTATTTATTTATAATACAAAAATTAAATTTGCATGATGCGCAACTCCATTTTCCTTTCTTCGAGGCGTCTGATATTCTTTTTTCTGAAAAACTAGTTGAAAAACGATGATATATTAATGACAACTCACATTTCTGGGCATATAGTTAATACATGCGCGCATGACATTGTTCGTGAAGAATTTACTGACTTGCATTGGTTCGCTGATGTTATTGTTGAAATCATTATTGAAGCATAACACAAAATTTTGCTCATCCTTTATTTTTAATCCAAACTTTCATTTTTTAATGTTCCCTGCAATTTTCAAAACATTCCTTTAAATTCCTAAATTTTCGAGACTTACCGATTGGAATCAATAGAAAAATAATAATAAAAAAGAATAAAAAATTAGAAAAAATCAGTAAGAAGACGCATTACACTCGACGTCCTTAAAAATAAGAGAATGATGAAATTGGAGCATCTCCTCCTCACTGGAGCATCATTCTCTAAGTCTCTGAAAAAGCCCATACTCTCTTTTTCAATGATATTTGTGCATGCACACAAGTGTTTGCAGAAAAGCATTTTTAATGAACCCCTGAATTTTAGCTTAGTCTCTTGACAATTAAGTGAACCTGAAAATCTGAAAGTAGATCCTGTGTTGGCGGCTCCTCAATATCCTGTGTTGGGTGGTGTGTCGGCTCTGGCTGAAGCGACGAGCCTTTGGTGTTCAGTGGATTTTGGGATGTTAGGGGGCGAGCCTGGGGCGCAATCTGTGGGAACCGACTCTAATCGGACCACTATTTGCTGGGGAATTATATAATGATGGGTCTTTAGATGTGCCCGAAGGCGCTCTGATAACTTGAAAAAGTCAAACAATGGGAACATTCCTAAGTAGATTGGTCCACCCGCATAACCCACTGGTTGAAGTGGTTGACAGACAGTGGTCTACCTTCAGAACTTGGCCATTACTTGCCCATATTTTTTTAAAAATTCCTTTTGCCAGGATTCCTCCCTTTTATTACAGCCAGGACCCGAAGATCGCATGTCTATAACGGAGTTACCCACCCTTTGCCTCACGGCTGATCCCTATCCGTACTCGACGATATACGTCTCCGGATAGGGAGTACCTGTACATATTTCCTGACTTGGCAGGGGAAGTTTCGAGAATATCTTGGGAGCACTACTCCGAAGAGCGCCCAGAGGGCACGTGACATCGCACACGATAAACCGAAAGCTTCCAGCCAGGATCCATGACAGTATGATGTCTCTGACTTTGAGACTTGAACTGTATTGGGGTTGGTGCATATTGACTGAGTTGAAATTGGCTAGACCTTCCAAACACCAGTCACACCGATGGTTATGTACTTTCTATGTGAATCCAAATGTCTCTTTTCTATTAGCTCTTCTGGGACTTTGTCCTCTTTGGCTTATGAGTCTTGAGATATCAGAAACACTTTGTACTTGTTCTTTTGGTGTCTACAGTACTGCCCCATATACTTTTTGGGGTTACTGTAGATCTTTTTGCTTCCCTCAGTTATATTCCTACTTTCGGATTACTGTACTTTTGGGATACTGTATTTTGGAATTCTCTTTTCCATTGCAATCCTTCTTTTGGATTACTGTAGTTTTGGAATACTTGTAATCCTACTTTTGGATTACTGTAGTTCTGGAACCCTACTTTTGGATTACTGTAATTTGAGAACACCTTTTCCCCAATAATCTTCCTTTTGCAGGTTTTCATTCCATTTTGACCCTACTTTCGGATCCTTTTAACTTTGCCTGATGTTACGGCCCGCTTTCTTCATATTGTTTTTACTCGGATTGGATCTTGGATCCATCCTTTTCAATCTCATTCTTCCATGAATTTCCTCTCGGTTTCTCTTTTCCAAACTTCATGGGTGGTCTTGAGAAATGATCCCCGTAGATATGGTTCCAATATACATTCTTGCTGTATTCCAGTACCGTACTACAGATCTCTGGGATCTCTCTCTTTACTGCGGCCTCCTCGATTCCGAGTGCGACCAAACTAGCGGTGGTTGGCTTCCACCAAGTTCCGAGTGATCCCACTACAATTGGGAGTACTGTAACCTTCTTGCCCTGTTTTCTCAGATGCTTATATGCTGAATCATACTTCTCTATTTTTCTGTTCCAGCCTTCTTGCATCGTTTTCATGGTCTCATATGGACAAGTGACATCTGCAAAGATGTACTCTTTCTTGTCTTGTGATACCAAAGTGATATCTGGTCTTAGTTCTCCATGACCCTGCAATTACTTGTCAATGGATAACTTCCAGTCCTTCTTTTTACCCTTCTCAATCATCTCTTTCACTTTCCATAACACTGCGTCATGTCTCTGAGTGATGAGTTTGGGTAATCCATATCTACAAGATTGTAGAATATGATCTTGTGACTCTTTTGGATGCCCACATCTTCTGCATTCCTTTGATTGACCACTCCAAGTGTTAAAGTTACAAACCAGTAGATTCAATCGGGCTCTATGGATGAATTTGTGAGCTGAAATGCTCACTTTTCCTCCTACCTTTGTGAATCTATTACTTTCTGGGTGTTGTAATACAACTTTAGTAACTGCACTTTTCACGAGTTTCTTTGTCGTAAATCTATGCAAAAGAGCATGGTATAACTCTTTTCTGATGAATCCTTGAAGTTTATCAACAGCTTTGCTGACGAAAATCTTCTCTTTGGATTCCTCGGTGGCTTGCACCATAACAGCCAGTTCACCATCTTTCACCACTATCCGTAACTTGTGGAAGGGTGCATCTTTGATCTTTGTGAGACTGCTGCACACTTGTCTTATTCTGGTAAAGCAATTGAATCCAACTGCTTTCTTATCGATAACTGTGTCTCCACTCAAGTACTCAGCTAACTCTTCTAGACTGAGTCCTTGCTTTCCGGTCTCGGCCTCTGCGACCTCAACCAGATAATCTTTGTATAGTTTCTTGATGTACTCGTCATCAGACCATAACTTTTTCATACAACTCACCAAAAAGGTGATAAGAGCGGTTGTCTTGGGGCACGAGACCCCTAACCCACCCTTCCCTGTTGGCAACTGTAGGTACTCTAAGCAAGAACCTTTAGCCGGGAGGTTGTGGAAAGATCTTACAGCCCTCATCACTACATTTGAGAACACCTTTAGTTCTGTCAGTAATGGAGTTGTATTTGCATACATGTACGTGAGTTTTGGTAAAACAAACGCGTTTAGCATGTCTAACTTTTGCCATGGGAAAAGATCACTCTTGTTGACTGCGTCAATCTCTTCGGTCACTTTTTCCAGTAGCTCTATGCTTGAAACTCTAGTTTCTATACCAGTCTGCACCCCTAAATACTTATAGGAGTCTTTGTTAGACAGGTTTCTGATTGGTTTATCTCTGAGCATAATCTTGGCACTTGAGTGTACATGACCTTGTTCTATGATCAGACTGGCACACTTGGCCGGTTTGAAGATCAGGTTTAAGGCTTCACACTCTTTGTGAGGCTTCTCTAACTCTTCCTGGAGCTGTTGCCTACTTTCGGCAAGGATCGCCATATCATCTGCAAAGGCTAAAACCTTGTCAGCATCTTAAACCCTGGATCAAACTGCTTCAAGTGTTGGTATCTGAGTCCATCCACTCCTGGTGCAGTATCTTTGGTCTTCTTATATGCCTCCATAACTTCGGACTCTGTGAAGTCTCTATCTATCAACTTCATGTGTCCATCCTCTTCCAGATTCGGAAGTCTTGAGCCCATTTCTTTTAGTACCTTCTGTGGTACATTGGTCTCTGCAGTTGTTCCCTCAAAGAACTCTTGCAACTCTTTTATTGGAATCTCGCATTTCTTTGAGTCTCTTCCAACTATTCTATCGAAAGCCTTGGCTCTACTATGGTGGTAGAGATCTCTTGCAGATCCTACGAACCCTTGACCATTCACTTTCTTTCTGTTCTTCTGGATTTTGTTGGTTTGGGTGCACATGTCACCTTCCACCACTTCCATAGGGGGACTTCTCTTCTCAATCTTGCTCAGTGTCGCTGCATCACCGTCTGAAGCCGTGTGAATTGCCGCTGTGAGCATTTGAGAGAACCACTCTATTCTTTGGAAGCTTTTTCCATCTTGTTCATATGATTTGAATTCTCTCTCAAACCATTCCCTGACTCTGACTAACAGTTCATCTGCTTGTCCTTCGGGTATTTTCAGCTTTCTTTGGGGCTGAGGCCTCTTTTCTACAGTAACCCTTGAAACTGCGGGTTGCTGGTTTGTAGTCATATTCGGAGGAGTATCCAGCTTAAGATCCAGGAGTCTAGGAATCTCATTACTAGGTACCACCACCTCTGACTCTTTTGGTTCCTCTGAAACCTTTGGATCCTTTAGATCCATGTCTTCTGGTACTGTCAGATCAATCTCTGTATGATCCTCGGTATCCTTCAAGACTGTAAAAGTATCATCCAATTGGACTGTGAATGTGTTATCATGAGGGCTATCCCCATCACATATCACTCCACTCTCTGGACTATCTTCTTCGATAACAGACTGGTGTATTACCCTTGATCCATTATCTCTTGTCTCTGTGGAAAGCTCGTAGCCTTCTGCACTGAGAGCTTCTTTCATCTCTGTTCTGAAAGATAGAACATCTTTTTCATCATACCAGTATCTCCCGGTTACCCAAGACTTTGCTACTAGGCATGCATGTGGACCACAGTTCCAACTATCTCTTTGTAGTGGTACTGGGAACTCATAGTACTGTTTCTCTTTCTTTGATTCAACTATCAGTCTCTCTATTTCTCCCTCGGGTACTCTCCCAAGCGAACAACTGAACCATAGCTGATTTCCTTTAATCACAATTAGTGACCAGTGCTTATTCTCACATACTGGCAAGAAATAAGTCTTTTTCTCTCCCGATAGGAAGTCTTTCACATATGCATAGTTGGATCTCTTGAACATTGACCAAATTCCTGGAGCTACCGTAATAAACTCATCTCTGAACTTTGTCAAATGTCTTAGATACCATTCCATTGCTGTGTCTGTGAACCAGGCCTCTACGCCTGTTTCGTGGTTGAGGCACCATGCGTCGAATCTCAGTTGTCTGGTGACTACTGGGACTCCTCCTGTTGCAGGTACAACTACCCCTGGGGTTACTGATAATGGTGTATCTTTCTGCGGACTCTCTGAATCCTTGATGACACTATCATCCTTCTTCTGGGTTCCTGATTGGTTCCCAATGCTGAGCCTCTCCGATAGTCTTCCCGGCTTCATAGCCAGACTGGATCTTCTCTTTGCATTGAGTCTTGACTCCTTTTTGGCTTCTTCTCGAGCCGCAGCAACTCTTTGAGCATTGCTCAGTGTACCTTGACTTATTTCCACCAATGGAGCTAGACTTCGTCTTGGTCCCTTCTCACTTCTTTCGAAAATTGAAGCTAGACCTGTTTTCTTGACTTCTTTCGTCTTTTCACAGACTCCTTTATAGCACTAAGCTTCTTTGAGACTGATCTTGTCTGGATTTTACTTTCCAGTACTTTGATTTCCTTTTCTGGAGTCTTCTGGATCACAGTATCCTTTTCAGGAGTCTTCTGAACCATCACATCCTTCTTAGGATTTCCCTTTGGTTGTGGCAGAGACACAGCCTTCTCATTAAGCTTTTCCATTGCCTTTACTGCTGTGGCTCTGGATTTGGGCTTGTATCTTGGCTCTGGCTTCATGCCATGGATCTTCAAATGCTCTGTGAGCCATCTGGACGCAGCTGTGCTGGTTCCTATGGCATCTGTATTACAGATAACGCACTTATATGTCCACTTCACAACCAGCCCATGATCCTTTTTCATGTGCTTTGTCATGTAACTTTTATCGTCTGTACCACACCCTAATTGGGTTTTTGTGGGACATCCAATGATATGGCATCTATAGTAGTCATCACTTGGATAGTCAAATCTGCAGATGATTGATTTCTTATCATCCGAATAGATTGGCTCCAAAGTTTTGATTTTCAATTCTGAGAATCTACTATCTTTAGTGTCCATACGACTAGCACGCGCAGGGCCTCCGCCAATCAATATATTATCGATCGGACCACCCCCTATGAGCGTACTGGGTTCGTGTTTCTGGCCCACGGGGCCTCTCTCTGTGTGTTTTGAGTCCACATGACTATATTGATCGACTGTCCCTGCTTTCGGGCTACAGTTATTGATCGACTGCTTAACGTCCAGTGGACAACTTGGGTCGATTTTCGCTAACCCTACTCTCGGGCTCTCGCTACTAATCTTCCCGACTAGCCTCCGAAGAAGCAGGGGAGATGGGATCCGCAGGCCTTTGACCCGCTTCACCCTTGAGAAACGCCAGGACCTACCTACGGCAGAGGTCAAGTGAGCTGATGGACCACACAAGGTGGCCCTCCCACGAGACGTACCTCTCTCGGCCATGACGAAAGGAAAGGGGGGACTGTGTCCGTTTTCAGATGAATATCCTAAAACCTCAGATTGCAGAAACATTATTGATGTGTATATAAAAGTTCTTGTTTTGGCAGAACTTAAAATACTCAATAATGATTGTACAGCCCAAGAGAAATAGGACTCGTTTACCTCAAACTTGGGTAATTAAACCAAATTTATTAACGGTAAAAAAGAGAAAAAAGGTTAAAACAAAGGAAAAGAATAAGTTATACAAAGTAAGAAATTTGTATAAGAAATGAGAAAATGTGACCTCGAGGGGTCTTATATGCGGAGGGGGCGGGGCCAGGGTGGCGGCTTCTTCACAGGAGTTGTCGAGAGTCCCTTTCTTTGCTTCAATCAGTGCTAGGAAATCCTTGATGTCCTTTTGTTGAATTTGTAGTTTTGGAGTACTTGTAGTCCTACTTTTGGATTACTGTAGTTCTAGAACCTTCTGGATTACTGTAATTTAGGAACTTTCATTTTCCTAGTAATCCTACTTTTGCAGGTTTTATTCCATTTTGACCCTACTTTCGGATCCTTTTAACTTTGCCTGGTGTTACGGCCCGCTATCTTCATACTGTTTTTACTCGGATTGGATCTTGGATCCATCCTTTCCAATCTCATTCTTCCATTCCTCAAACTTGGGTAATTAAACCAAATTTATTAACGGTAAAAAAGAGAAAAAAGGTTAAAACAAAGGAAAAGAATAAGTTATACAAAGTAAGAAATTTGTATAAGAAATGAGAAAATGTGACCTCGAGGGGTCTTATATGCGGAGGGGGCGGGGCCAGGGTGGCGGCTTCTTCACAGGAGTAGCCGCGTCAGAGTTACAATAAATGTGTACGATGAATCATGCAGAATCATCTTTAGAGAGGAGTTTAACTTTAAACAAAGGAATTCAAATATTGGAACAATTATATTCGAATACTACCGTACTCTTAGAGGAGTGCTCTCCTAAGTGAGCACAGATCCGTTGTTTTTTTCAATTTCAATAAAAATAAAACTTTTTCTATTTAAAACAAGTTTTTTTATTCAACAATTCAACATTTTGATTAGCAACTTGAAGACTAAAATAACTCGATTGGCGTCTTTGACGGCGTCTTCACAAAAATAGCTATTATATTTCATCGAAGAAGCACAGAACATCATCATTGGCAAAAATCTCTGCTACATAAATCACTTTTGATGATTTGATGATCATGCCAATTTCCTTCGCAGCATTCTTAATCCATTGAAGTTTCCTACTTGGTCCGATTTGCATTCTGGTTTCTTTCGATTGGAACTCCATATCTCAGACATGGAACAAACTTCTGCTACAGATAATTAATTCTTCCAAGTTGCTTTGTGTACTCTCAAAAGTACTTGAGAGTACTCGATCATCAAAAACGGTGGAAGTTTTGTTCCGTCTTTTTGTTCATCTCTTGAAGAGTTGCATCTGGTTTATTTCAAACTTTCATTTTTTCTGTAATTCCCAAAACATTCCTTCAAATTCTTGGATTTCCGAGACTTACCAATTAGATAATCCACTTGAATCAATCAAAAATAAAAATAAAAGAATAAAAAATTAGAAAAAATCAATAAGAGGACGCATAACACTCGACGTCCTTTGATAAGAGAATGAAAAAATGAGAGAATTCACTAGTCATTGGGCATTATTTCATGAGTCTTCTTATCAGGCACACAAATGTTTGCAGAAAATCATTTTTTCCTAGCCCTGAACTTTTCAATTAAAAGAACACTTTTCTATTTTATGATTGCTTTATTAACAAAAATAAAATGAGATGATAAAATGAAAAAAACGAATGGTTACTGAAGTAGTAGTGTGAAATTGTGTACCTCCGGCCAATTGTCAAGGATTGTATCATTAAAAACATTTTTAACATCAAGTTTTTTTTTGAATTACCATCAAAAGTCGTCTATGTGTCTATGTACATAAAAGGACACCGTTTAGGTCCCGGCATCTCTTATCGAAACATCCTTCGCATATCGAGTGGAAAATTTTTAAAATTATGATTTTAGAATTAACATAACATACGAAGAAGGGCATCCACAAATAAATTCTTGCAAATAGGACATTTTTTATCAATAAAAGTGTCTCTCCTTGCTTCGCTCATTGCTAGATCCTCTCTAACATCATCAAGTCTCTTAATCAGGAAAAATTTAAAGTATAGACAAGAATAAGTCACTTTTTCCATTTTCGTTCGCTCTCCCAACACATTTCCTGGTTTGAATCGTGGGAGAATATAGCAATTAGTTATGAATACATAAATATATGGGTTTTTTCTTGAAGTAATGAATTGGCACCAGCTTTCTCTAGAATCATACTCAAAAAATCAGCGATAATAAATTAGAAAAATAATTATAAAAAATCAGAAACCTCTGAAGCGGTCGTTTACAGGGTCAGACCATTCTTCAGAGGGCACCCTCCATCAGGAGGGCTAAGAATGAGGCAGTTGGAGGTGGGCAACCCGCTGTTTTTATAACAGCAGGAGGCGGGGACGATCGTTTATCTCTAATCTGTTGGGAAACATCGCTCATAAACAATTTACAATCCATTTATGTAGATTTTGAGGGTGATAACAGTACACAATAAACAATTTTTCTCTTGTATACTGCTCTTTATGTCAGTTTTTACAACAGGGTAGGAGAGGATATTTGGAATGTGAAGAACGGAAGTGGAAAACAATCTGGAATAAAATAAAATAAATATTTGATGCTCAAGAAAAAAGAAAATCAAGAGTCATTCAGCGCAGAAGAAGAAAACAGTTCTCTGACTAGTAAAAGCTCACAGACTAATAAAATTGTTCCTAACATTGTGAAAACTATCTTTTGTAGTAACTTAATTCATATTCTTCAAATTATTGTAGATAAAATTCTTTATTTGATAACTGTATATGTATATTATAATGCGATATTGAAAACATGGTGATGTACATTCGGAAAAATTACATTTATCTATCTTCTCTTCTCATTTCTACCCATCTATTCTCTAATCTCTTTTCTACATCGATTCCGATCGCGAATTCATCCCTCATTCTTCCTCACTTTCTCCAAATATGCTTGTTTTCTGTAGATTTGAATATAATCGAAGATTGTGTGAATGAAGAATTCCGATCCATCTATTCGTTTCATCTCGATCCATTTATCTGCTATCGGCAGCAGGGTTCCTCTGAAAATTTATTTTTCAACAAAAAACAAACAAAAAAAAACAAACTGATTGTTCAATGCATCCATTATGAATTTATTTTCTGATTCTTTACTGGCAATCAAGGACACATGTTCTAATCGAGTATCTGATCCAATCCAATTTGTGAAGAACGAATTGTAGCATATCGCAGTCCTAGAGCATAAATTAATGATAAGATGGCTACATCTCTGTCGTTCGGTATTGAACCAGAAGCATCCGGTACCAACATAAATCCCCTTTGCTTTAAAGGGACTGGAAAATTTGTAAGCATAGTTGTAGGGTAAACCGACAAGCATCCAGATTAAACCGGTGACTTCTGTACACTCATCTAGAATACTTGAAATGATCTCAGACGACTCTAAACGAGCGTTGTAAGAGAATGATTGGACGCAAAGCTTTCTCTGATTGATCTTTCTCATAAATTCCAAAACTAAGGCAGGTAGAGCTGGTTTATGAAATTCTAAAGAAATAGATGTGGTTCTGAATGAATTCAACACACGATTAGTCAGCAGTAGCTGGTCTTGAAGTGATTTGTCTTGTAAAACAACTCCATTTGAATAAACACTCAATCTCATTTCCTCTCCTTTGATAATGTGGTCAATTGGTTCCCCCTCTAAGAGCGGAGGTACCAAACAAATTTGAACAGAGTCCTCAAAACGAAATGAAAGATGCGGTATCAGACAAGTCAATTTTAAAGTTTTCCTAGCCCGTTTCGACAGCAAAGAAATCAGAAATCTGGAATTTATTGGGTAATAAGGAAAAAAGGAGTCAGAAAAACTTACTTTTCTCTGAAATCCATGTTTTTGAAGATTTCTATGAGCACTACAAGTGGAAAACGGAGGAGATTCAGAGTGGAACGATCAATATATGAAGTCATCTGGACGACTGAATAGTGTATGAACAGTCCTCTTCTAGACTACTCTAATCCTTTTGTATAGTATTGACGTCAATGTGTGCATTCCTGGGTTTACCTGACTGTCCAGATGCCAATGGACGCCAGAAGAACTATTAAAGAAAAAAATAATGATATCTCTTGTCAGGCTCTCTGATGAGTCAACTCTATTCATTATTCACGGAAAAAATAACATTCTAAAAGTACCCATGAGAATCTGATAAATCTCACATTTTTTGAAGGGTTTTTTTGTTTTTTTCTTCCATTTTTTCTTTGTTAGTAAAGATTTTATAATTTAGGAGAAGTGACAACTCCTTTTAAATGTTCCTGGTTTTCTGAATTTCCTCCATAGATTGTGCTATTGAACTATCTGTATCTGTTTTGCAAAGAATCATAACAGAAATAAAAAATCTCTGCAAACACTTGCATGCATCAGAGTCATCAAAAGAAATAGTGTAGGCTTTTGCGGAGACGCAGGGAATGATGACCTGTGAGTGACGCTCGCTTTTCATTCATCATTCGCTTTTGAAAGAACGTCGAGTGTTATGCGTTCTCTTCTTGATTTTTTATAATATTTTTTTCTTTTTCTATTATTTTTGATTGATTCAAGTGGATCTTTTAATCGGTAAGTCTTAAAATTATGATATTTAATCAAAACTATTATTTTTCTTCAGATCTATGAACCCTCTCTCTACCTTCCCACAATCTACGTTAATTGGAAGAAATTCAAAATCGAGGAGGTGAACAACATCAGTGATGTTGTGAACTTGAAAAATGCAGTGTCGAAAAGATCGCATCCAATTGTTCGATGTATATTCATCAACAATTCTGTTGATAAGAACACATAGAGACCCCGAATTATCACAAACTCGAAAAATCGCCATGAAACAATCTTGGAAGAAGCACGGATGATCGATATGCAACCGCAAAGTGCCAAGGTATATAATCCATTTTTCAGTACCACTCAACTATCATTTTGATTTCAGAACACCATCGTCTGTCGCTTCGGACCAAAGAAAGCTGCAAAAGATGAATCAATACGTAATCGGCTTCAACTTTAGAGGAGATGGAGATATTGGAAAAGGAAGATATAATTTTTTCGTGAGATAATTTTTAGTTGAATTTCCTGTCAATTTTTTTTATTTTCAATAAATTCAGTTGTTTAATATAACATTGTATTTTTTGAAACTGCAGATAAAATTTGTGCCGGAAATTCAAAAGCCAACTGAAAACCGTAAATAGAGACAGAACTCGATAGTAGACAATTTTATTAACTTGAAATTAATACGATGTTTGACAGAAGAATTGAGATCGTCCAATAACCGAACGTTTTCCAATTTGAGCTGTCCATCTTATAAGAAGCTTCAAAATAAATTCGTTTGTTTGAAACAACTTTGATCCGTTCCATATCGAAATCCTGGGTTTGTTGGTGATTACGAAACTGAGATTTTTTAACTCTCAGTTGTTCGGAGTGCATTGCTCGAAGTAAGTGAGATCACATCGACCTTCAAGTATAGTGCATTTTTCCACCAAAGTAGTGTGCATATGTGATCTATGATCAACGAAAAACTATTATTTTGAAGATTTTTAATTAATAAAAAAGTAAATTTAATGAATATTTTCATCAAATAATTAATTTTTTAGATGAGAAAGGTGTCAGGAGCAATTTGTGAAGATTGCAGCGGTGCCGGTGTGTTACATAACAGCGTAATTGCACACTTTAGGGCAGTCATCCCGGATGGGCATTCTACATTCAGGACATCTAGGGCCATGCGGATCGTGTGCTCCATCTCGAGGATTTCGGATACGCTGTACACATGGGACACACAGTGAATGACCACATTCTGAAAAAATAAAACATTAGCGTAGTAATTCGGAACTACTCACCGATAATATTCTTCCTTCCTTGGTAATTACGGCTTTCTTAGGTATTTCAAAACATAGTCCCTCCATTTTCCAGTTGGACCTTTGGTGGTACCTACAAGTTCATATTTTACAAACCATTTTTTGTCACTTATGTACACTTACATATACCAATGTTTCATACGCTCAGAAAATGAGCCGTTCAAAATATCGGTCGACTGGTCTCGTCGTTGCAAATGAGGTCATATTTCAGTGCTCCATAACTGATAGATCTGAGACGAGCGTTCAGCTTGACACAAATCTAAAATTTTCAAAACTTATTCAAATTTTTTTGATTTTCAAGACTTACCGAGAAAGAAATCCACTTGAATTAATGAAAAATATAGAAAAAAAAACAAAAGATTAGAAAAAATCAATAAGAGGACGCATTACACTCGACGTCCTTTGAAAAGAAGAGAATGAATGGGTGGTTACACGTATTAGAACGCGCCGCATTAGAACTGGGCCGGATTAGAACCAGGGCCGCATTAGACCCGGATGCATTAGAACTGGCCGCATTAGAACCGGCCGCATTAAATCGCGGACGCATTAGAACCACTATTGAGAGGAGCTCGCCGTTTGTTAAATTTACACTAAAAAAAATGTGTTTTTCAAATCAAAAGTGTAATTTCAAAGCCATAATTATCGATAATTTGTAACACAAAACATATTACTAGCAAAAATTGATAAATTGAACGTTTTTAGCAGAAAATCGTAGAGAATGATGGGTATTTCTTCGTTATTTTAGTATTTTCAGCTTTTTAATCACTTTTTGAACTCATAAACGTGTATTTTGATAATAAAAATCAGATTGAAAACCTTTTCCCAAGTTCCCTGACAGCAAAAAGAACGATTATTTTTCTTGTCGAAAATTCGTTAATTTTTTGTAATTTGGCATGTTTAAACAAATTTTTTTTGTACAAATTACTTATTTTGTGTTGGAAAATACTTCTTGAACTCAATTCAATTTAATTTCCATGAAATATTGAGTTTTCAGTTGGAAATAGGCCGCAGAATCGCTGCTCTCTGCAGTGGTTCTAATGCGGCCTCGTTCTAATGCGGCCCTGGTTCTAATCCGGCCCAGTTCTAATGCATCCGGGTCTAATGCGGCCCTGGTTCTAATGCGTCCCGGTTCTAATGCGGCGCGTTCTAATACGTGTAACCACCAATGAATGGAATGAGAGGGTGCACGGTCAAACAAAGGGAGAGCGTTAAGGTGATTTATCAATGTGAAGGAACGGCCGTTATTATTTTTTAGAGAATCTATTTGTCTTATAATATGTAAAATCATTACAATGTTCCAATCAGAACAATTGAGTTTGATGTATTATATAAAAATGCAAGAACACATTAATTATTGTTGAATTCTTAAATTCAGATCTCTGAATTCTAATTTCGAAATTCAGGAGTCTAGATAGTTTTGGATCCTGATAACTTTTTTTCTGACAAAAACATATACTTTTTTTGCTGTTCATTTAATTTCTGGAAATTTGAAAATAAATAAATATTTTATCACGTTATTCCGTTGTTGATGGTATAAAAATAGTGAGTGAATAAAAAAAGTTCATATATAAAATAATAATAAGTAAATAAATAGGTAGAGAGGGTAATAGACTCGATACTATTCAATTAACCAACTGATAAGACCGACCCATACCAGTCTTTAGGCTGATATGGGTGGTCATATCAGTTTGTTATGTTTGCTAATAAAATTTAATCAGAAAAAAAACAATAATCACAAAGTGGATGAACTTCAAAAATTCGGAAAGTATCCCGATGACAAAATTAACATTCATATAATTAACATTTTCGCTATGAGAATCAGTAAAATAATTATGAAACACATTTTTTCAGAAGAATCTAAAATAAAATAAACCGCAATGTTTGCAGTCCGTTTTCCTTCTTTTTGGCTTTAATTACCACCTCGTGGGTTCTTTTTTCAGCTCGCATTGCTCTGACTTCTCTCGTGAGGATCCGTTGCTCCTCCGTTAACTTGCAAATAACGTTTTTGAGACTTCGAATTGCCGTTTAGCTCTTTTTGATTCTTCACACTCTTCAATCCTTTTACTAGGTTCCACGAAAGCAATATACTTTTGTGTGATTTAGAACCTCCATATAATAATGAATCAGAAAGTGAATTCCCCTTTTGCTAATAAGACAGTTTCTGACGGCTAGACTGAAATTTCGAAAACTTACTCAAATTCTCTTGATTTTCAGCACTTACCGATGAAGGAATCCACTTGGATCAACAGAAAATAATACAAAAAAGTAAAAAATTAGAAAAAATCAGATAGAGAACGCATAACACTCGACGTTCTTTGAGAAGATAATAAATGAATGGAATAGGAGAGCGCACTTTGATTTTTATACATAGGGGGTCGACGTCCCCATTACATGATAAGATAAAGTAAGGGGTCAGACAAAGGAAGAGAGCCCGTATAATTATCTGTCATGTTTGATAACCGAATCAATGTTTATCGAATCAGGAACAATTAGGTGTGAGTATAAAACTAGATACTGCTTCTGTCGGCTATGTAGCAAAAACTGCTTTAAAAATTGAATTATTGTAATGACAAGAACCATTTTTAATTTATTTCATTTTCAAGTTATGTATGACAAAAACAGATTAGGTTTCCAGGTTTTTTCATTATCGCTGATTGACGGCTTTCCACTACAATACAGAAGAGTGTAAATAACAGCAATGTAGTCGTCAAAACGTTCGAACGGAGATCCAATTGATTCCTTGGACTTGACCAAAGTCGATGAGATTGACAGTCATGCTCTAAAATGAAAAACGTAATCATGGAGAAGATCGAAAAATTGACTACTTACTTCTGAAGTCTGGCTATCACATTTCCTTGGTGCAGGTCTCTGTGGTAGAATCCAAAGTGTCTTGACTGCTGTGAAAATTTGATAGCCGAGCTAACGCATTTTTATTATTCTATCAAGACTGATCCCTGCATACGTCATTACTGAAAAAATTAGTATTGATTACTGGTTCAAAACTTCAGTTACATACCTATGCATTCGAGATTTCCTTCAATGAAATCGTTCGGAAAATACATAGATATGTCTTCTGATTGCAATGAGAACTCCATAGAGCAGCATCCGTTGTTGTGATTTGAGGAATCCATTTGAATTAATAGAAGAATAATAGAAAAAGACTAAAAAATTAGAAAAAATCAAAAGAACCTCTGAAGGTCGTTTACAGGGTCAGACCATTCTTCAGAGGGCACCTTCCATCAGGAGGGCTAAGAGAGTAGAATGAATGGAATGGGAGGGGGCACAGCAAACTTGAGGGCATTCTCTGCCTCTCCACAGTACTCCACACACTCTCTCTCTCTCTGATGACCTTTTGCTCTGTCGAAAACATTTGAATTCTGCAGAATGAGGTCATTTGTCTCTTCCTAATGTATAAGGTGTCAACGGGAAGTGAAAAATGGAAAATGAGAGGACTTCCAGGTTATTTTTCAAATAAGCTATCAGATCTCTATAGCCGGTCATCTTTAATCGAATGAAAGTTTTGAACTACCGGGGAAAAAGTGTTCTTGCAAAAGAAAATTTTTAAAAAATAATCGTTCAAGTTATCAAAACATATTTCTTTCAGTGTAATCATAAAAATGTGGATTTTTAAAAATTTATTCATGTGACAATCCCGTATTCCTGAGCAACAAAGAAAAAAAATATACACTCAGATTAATGATCGGATTTCTGTGTTTTTTTGTCGGAAGTCGCTGTATCTGAAGTTGTCTCTAGATCCGGATCGGTTTCTTACTTGATTGTATTGGCGAGAATCAGTGTCACGAGACTGTAAAAAAGTAATAATTATTAAGTCTTCCGAATTCGAAGCTTACATAGTTTTTTGAATGATTTTCTTGTCGTTGCTACTCATGTTTGTTGGAGTGATCCGCTGAGTTTGTTCGGCTTCGTGGATTGGTCTCTTCAAGTCGAGTTATTGTTACGATCATCCATTCGATTCCCAGCTTGATAATCTCCACTATGAACATTTTCTCGGATCTTATTTTTTTTGTCTCGAGATTTCGATCTGTTTCTGAATCCATATTGTCCGCGAAAATCAGCTGAACTGTCCCGAAACTGTAAAAAAAAATAAATGTTAATTCTTCTAAGGTTGGAACTTACATGGCTCTATTCAGATCTTTTTTACTATGAAGTAGACTTCTTTCTTTTTTTTGAATAGATCCACTAGAATCAATAATAAAGAATAAGTATAAAAAATCAGAAGAACCTCTGAAGCGGTCGTTAACAGGGTCAGACCATTCTTCAGAGGGGCGCCCTCCATCAGGAGGGCTAAGAGAGTAGAATGAATGGAATGGAAGGGTGCACTGCTAACTTCGGACGCTTTTTGCGTCTCCACAGTACTCCACACTCTCTCTTCTGACCTTCTGCTCTGTCGAAAACATTTCGATTTGAATTTTGCATGAGAGAAAACTTTCCTCTGTCGCTCTACAACGAGACATGACCTTTGCTTGGTCTCTTCCTATCGTATAAAGGGAAGTTTGTCAAAAAATGACTTTTTGGAGCGCTAGGAGAGTAAAATGAATGGAATAGGAGGGTGCCCTGATAACTTGGGGCGCGGACACTATTTGCGTCTCAACAGTACCCCATACTATCTTTTTTATGGCGTTTTGCTCTGTCGAAAACATCTCGATGATTTGAATTCTGCAGAAAGAGGGGACTGTCTCTAGCAAAAATTTGTCATAAAATGACTTTTCAGATCTCTCTAGCCGCCGGGTCATCTGTAATTAAATCTTTGGAAAATTCTGAACGCCCGAGAAACCCTTGTTAGTTGAATTTTTCGTTCAAGTTATCAAACTCTATTTCTTTCAGTGTAAAAATAACAATGCGGATCTTTTAAAATTGATTTATGTGACAGTCCAGTATTTCTGAGAAACAAAGAAAAAAATATATATACACTTAGAGCAACATGAACAATTTGTCTGGTATTTATATGTAGTTACCGGATTGCGGAAGTGGTTCAGTGGTTCAATAGTTGACTTTGTATGACTTTATAAGGCTATCTGTTTTTGCATTTGAAGCAGTTGCTTCTCACTTCTTTTTTGGTTGCTGTATTCCATCCTTTTCCAGAAATATTTGTCGAGAATTAATCCAAGTGTCGTTGCTGGTCCTGCATGTAGGTTCTGCTGATGGGTCTTCCTTATGATTAATTTTCCTAATGAGGATTTCGGCTCTATGATAGTTTTGGGGTGAGACGGTGTACTCGGAAGTGTTGGTACACAATATTGTCGTAGAACCATGTTTTCTGGTGATTCCGCCAGTTCAACGTTTCTTGAGTCATTGATAGCCGTTGCTCATGAATTTGCGCCGTTTTTCTTTGTCTTCCCGTATGCCATTGGTGATTTCTTATAATCAATTTTTCGGCGTTTTTATTTTATGAATCTTAACTTCTGTCCAGATTTATATGTAGTTACCGGATTGCGGAATAGGTTCGGTGCCATTGTATCATCAATGTCTTTATCTTCTACTACGAGTTTTTTGAAAGTCGAATAGAATGCTCCCCAATTTTCTATATCGCCGTAAAAAGTTGGTAGGTCCATATGACCATGATGTGAGATACTCTTTTTTGTGGTCCCTATGACCGTTCTTTTTTTGTAGACACAGCTTCATAATCAACGTCAACCCTGAAATTTTGGAGCTCATCTGCTGTCATATACGTTCCTGTTACTTACCGTTGAAAAAATCCACTCGAATCAATAGAAAACAATAAAATAATAGAGAATAATTAGAAAAAATCAAAAATCTCTGAAGCGGTCGTTTACAGGGTCAGACCATTCTTCAGAGGGGCAGCAGAATACATCCTTTGAGAGAAAATAGAATGGAATAGCGGCAGAAACACGCTCTTCGCGTCTCCACAGTACTCCACACTCTCTAGGTCTTTTGCTATTTCGAAAACATCCTCATTTTAATTCTGCAGAGTGACGCCATTACGAATGAGAAGAGGGTTTATATACGGCAAGGGGCCGGTCTAGGCAATTATAATTCTTGGCGCACGCTGTTTGCGCATGAGTGGGTTGTTGGGATTCAATTGACATTGTCGTTACTGTTGACCGAAGTTTGAAAGTGACACTCCTTAGTTTCGAAGACCAAACGTCGAGACACTCTTCTGATGGTTCCTGGTCAGCTAAAGTTTTTTTATATGTAATAGAATGACAACTTTTTCAAAAATTATTGTCCAATTTATCGAAATCTATTTCTTTCAGTGTAAAAACATAACATTGTGGATCTTTCAAAATTAATTTATGTCACACTCAAATATTCCAGAAGAACAATAAAAAAGTTAGATTTTTCCATTCACTTATATTTATTCTTTCTGTGATTTCTCCATCAACTGGGCATTTAAAATCCTCGACAAACAACTGTCGATCCAATTTTTCGAAAATGTTCATGATCTCCTCGATGAAGATTTTTTCTTCTGCTCCATTTCGTCTGACTCAGACTTATCTTTTTGTTTGTCCTGTGGATAGGCATCATTGACAAATATTTTTCCAATTCTATTCCGTCTAGATAGGCATGTGGATCATATTTTTTTCATTTTCATAGGCGTGATCCATTGAGAGGTTTTTTCGGTAGACGTAGAGGCACTGAAAACTGAGATTCGAAATAACGAATGCTGAAGAAATGGACTTACTCTTATTTTTCATGAGCCATCAGTCTGTTCTTTTCCTTGAATTTTTTTGAACAGGCGATTCTTTTTTTTTGGAAGGTATCCATTAAAATCAATAGTAGAGAATAATTATGAAAAATCAAAAAAACCTCTGAAGCGGTCGTTTACAGGGTCAGACCAGTCTTCAGAGGGCGCCCTCCATCAGCAGGGCTAAGAGAGTAGAATGAATGGAATGGAAGGGTGCACTGCTAACTTGGGGGGCATTCTCTGCCTCTCCACAGTACCCCACACTCTCTCTCCTAACCTTTTGCTCTGTCGAAAACATCTCGATTTGAATTCTGAATGTCATTTCCCTTTGTCTCCGTACAACATGACCTTTGCTTGGTCTCTCCCTATCATATAAGGGTCAAAGGGAGTCGAATATGACCTTTTCAGACATTTAAAGTTTCCGAATCACATTCCTCATGAAAAATCTGAAATTTTAATCCCTATTTTGATTATATTCGGAAAATTTTGATTTTCTAAAAACAAAAAACTAAGATTTTCAGGTTATAAATATATTTATTACTCAAAAAATAAAATGAATATTAAATTCTCAATAAATAGAATATCCGAGAACAGAACATCCAGTTCTGCTTCTTCTGATATGGTTAATACAGTTTTGAGCTTCAAATCACGCGTCATCCTATCCTTTTACATCTCGACATTTGTCACAATCCAATCAGTGATATGGAGTTCGACACAGTTAATTCATCAAGTGTTCGTATGTGAACCAATAGGCTAGACTTGAAAAGAGAATTGAAATGCTGTTGCAATGAAAGAACCCATTTCATAATCCTCGCTTTTCCCTCATCAAATTTAAGAGGAGAAGCACTACATTCTCAAAAAACGAACAAAAATACTCTGCAAGTCTCTTCAATCCTTCCAACCGGTCCTTGTGTGTCAGTTCCATATAACAACATTCTTTTGATTTCTTTCACTGCAATTTCAAAAATGTTTCATTTAAATATGTAATTTTTTGATACTTACCCATGAAAAAACCCACTTGAACCAATAATAAATAATAATAAAAGAATAAAAATTAGAAAAAATCAATATAACCTCTGAAGCGGTCGTTTAAAGGGTCAGACAATTCTTCAGAGGGCACCCTCCATCAGGAGGACTAGGAGAGTGGAATGAATGGTATGGGAGGGTGCACTGCTAACTCTCTGTGCCTCTACAGTACTCCACACTGACTCTTATGACATTTGCTCTATCGAAAACATATTCTGTAGTGAGGTCATTATGAAGGAGGACTCTTCCTCACACATGAAACATCACTGATACAACAGCTATCTCACCCTTTGCTTGTTCTTTCCTTATCACCCACTATGTAACCAATATGGGGCTCAAAAATTCGGAAATTTCACGGAGAATCTGAATATAACACTCTGAACAACTAAAAATGTTCAGTTTTCTGATTGAAATTCAAATTTCTGTTTTCCAAAAATCTCTAGATCCGTTCTGAAAAACTAGATACTCCTGCTGTCTTGCTCTTTTAACTGTGACTCTTTGTGACACGATAACCAAGAAAAAACGCAAATTTAACAAAATTTATTTATTAAAACAAAAATTTTAAAAAGTTGTAGAAAATGAAATTTGAAACAACTTTGTAGTTATAAACTTTAGACCAAAACGTTTGCGGACAAAGTTATTAATTAAGTTTCACAGCCTTCCCATTTTTTCATCGAATTTTCAGGGTGAGGTTATACTTTTGTGGATCGCCAAAAGTGATTTTTCCCAAAAAATGCAATATTTATCCCACTTTTCATTTTTATTATCTGAGCTTCCGCCGATCATAATAACTCAACATTTGGAACATTTTCTTAGTTGGAAGCTTTCCCGCAACTCTTACCGTTCTCGAGATACTGGAAAACCGAGGGGTGAGGTTATACTTTTGTGGAGCACTGTACAAGTTCTCCCGCGGAAAAAGGTGCGAAAACATAGAGATCGGAAAGAATCCCGATGGCAAAATTACGAAAAACACTCTAAAAGTACCTATGAGTCTCTGACAGTAAATTTTGAATCATTAACATACATGTTTGCCATTCGTGTATCAAAATTTTTTTTCAAAAGCACCACCTGGCATTTCAGAAAAAATTTCAAAATGACCACCTAGAATTCGAAAATTCGGAAGAAAAAAATTAGTAAAATTATTCTATCATACATGTTCCTCGAACTGCCCCCTTCAACTACGAGCAGATTACATTACCAAAGCGTTGCCACTGCGCCACAGGCGCGCGGAAACGCGCGGCCAAATGAGGGGGTACAAGAAATTGAAGGTCCGCTGCAAGCTGGCGGAACGGCGGCGGCGGTGTTATAGAAAAAACAGCGGAACGCGATGCCTCAGCTCCTAGTGAACCGATTTCTCTAAAAATTGGTACAAACGTTCTTCAGAGCCATATAATAAAGTCTGTTGAATATCAGCTCTTGAAATGCCTTGCTCTTCTCACAATTGGAGACCGTGTACCTGCGAGATTTTTCAGTGCAAAATCGAGCGTGTACCCCGAAACTACACGATCGCTCGTGCTCAGCGAATACTTAACGATATGTTGCCAAATTTTTTTTGGGAGCTATTAATGAAAAAATATTGAGATTCCCCAATTTTGGCGGAATTTGGTTCATTCCTTCCCTTCGAAATTAATTTGCTCATTTTTCGCTGGCTATTGAGGTACACGATTGCTCTGCCGACCGGTAAAAGACATTTTTGCCCAGTATTCTCTGATAATATGATAAATTACAACTTCATTTAGCTTTTCAAAACAAAAAATCTGAAGATTATCTGTTTTTTAAAAAAATTTTTTTCTAAAAATTTCCGAGTTTTCGGCGACATACATTCAACGCTATTTCTACAGTAGAAACCAAAGTTCTCATTCTCTGAAAAGTGGATTCATCGACGGAAATCAGAATTTCTGTTATTTTCCTCAAACTTTTGAATCATTTTTATTCATCTTCAAGTCAAAAATTTCTCGGAATAAAAATCATTTTTCACAAAAAATTTTTTCACCACCTAGTTTTCCCAGAATCAAAAACACACCCTGTACCTACACGATCGCGAACATGTATGATCATTAAACCAAATTTTGCCAAAAGAATCTAAGGTGATCAGCAGTCGAGGGAGAGCCTCAACTCGAACCGAAGGAGATGAAGAAATTCTCCGAGAACAAGTCAAACTGAAACAGTCAGAAGACTACAGAGACGATATCTCGAAAGAAGAAGAAGAGAGAGAACGAAGACAATCACGGAGCAGGTCTAACTGACGAAATCAGTATAACGACGGCTCAAATGGAGAAAACCTCATACATTCCGACAGAGAAAGAACCGAGAGGGAAAAGCGATGAAGCATTCAAAGAAGAGGTCAAACTACAACGACAGAAAAGATCTCTTGTATGAAAAGAATCTGAAAGACCTGAAAGAAAAGAGAAGAACATCTCATTAACAAGATATTTATTGAAAAAAGATGGAAAAAAGAGAAATAGCAACAACAAAGAATCAAGCGCCCAACAACATAGAATCATGGGCGGAGGCGGAGCAGCTCCGCGGGGAGCAAGGAACCGGGGTCCTCCCGGATATAGACGAGACGGTGTCCGGGAGACCCAAGCAATAATCCGTACCGCCGAAGGTAGTACGACGAGACGGTCTTGCGACCAGACCGTGTGTTGAACGAGTAATTGGCTCTGAAGAAAAAGAAAAGAGAGAAATGAAAGAAAAAGGGAAAAGAAAACATACCGCTCCATTGAGACCTGGATGGTTCCATAGATGAGGGTCTGGCAATGGGTGCATGTAAAGAATCGGGGGCCCATCTCAGAGAGGACCTCATTGAGGCAGGACGTTTGGGAATCATTAGAACCCCGATTGGATCCGAAAGAAAAGCTAATGGAGTCCAATCCCAACAATTGAAATGCTGTTGCAAAGAAAGAATCCATCCTCGCTGGTCCCTTATCAAATCGAAGAGGAGATATCACTACATTCTTGAAAAATGAACGAAAATACTTTGCAAGTCTCTTCAATCCTTTCAACCCGTCCTTTTGCGTTAGTTCCATATAATAGCATCCTTTTAATTGCCATCACTGCAATTCCAAATATTTTTTGAAATACATATATAATTTTTATGATACTTACCCATAAAAAACCCACTTGAACCATAATAAGTAATAAAAAAGAAAAAGAATTAGAAAAAATCAATAAAACCTCTGAAGCGGTCGTTTACAGGGTCAGACCATTCTTCAGAGGGTCACCTTCCATCAGGAGGGTTAAGAGAGTAGAATGAATGGAATGGGAGGGTGCACCTGGGGAGTTTCTGTGCTTCCATAGTACCCCACACTCTCTCTTTGCTCTGTCGAAAACATATCAACTTGATTTCTGCAGAATGAGGCCGTTATAAAAGAGGACCTCCCCTCTTCCTACGTGCAAGACATACATAAAACATCACTGATAACCATACATGTGAATGGCCGGGTCGAAGTGAAAATTTACTACGGCCCGGCCCGGCCCGAGTGAGACGAGCACAAGAGTCGAGGTTGTTGATAAAACAATACTAAATTTTTTGCTAACCAAATAAGAATAATTTTAAAAGCTGAAAAAACGAAAAATACGAAAAGGACCGATGTGAAATTTTACTCTGGGTTACAGAAAGCATAATGAGAGAAAAAAAACATTTTTTGATTCACGTTTATTCGAAAAAACAGCAAGATGGACTCTCTGCCCCACGTTATCCAGTTCATCCACGTGTCGGTTTTTTCTTATTGCCCCGTGGAAAAATCGAATGGAAAATTCATTGAGGAAATTTATTTTGCTAAAAATGAACTTGCATCTTCTGCTCGTTTTCCTACTCTCCGCTCCGATTATCCAAGCAAAACTAAGTAAAGAAGAGAATCAAAAGCGAGTGGACACTTGTGGGCAGGGTGAGTTCCTCTTGAACAGAGGAGGCTTCAAATTTTTTTATATTATACTTTTGAAAAGAACACTCAATTGATTTCATTCAGAGACTCCTTCCATTTGGATACGCATTGATCCCGACCACAGTGTAGCAACTCCAATATCTCAGAGACACTTTATTACAGTAGCTGCTTCTTTTTTCTCCTCTTGGGGCGATTCAACTATACAATGGGAAGAAAAAGGTCCCTTCGTTAATACAAGCTGTGAAGGTGACAAACTGTAAGCAATTGATCGTCTCTTTCAATCATTCAACTAATATTTCAGACATTTGGAAATTCCTCCAGAAGTTCTTCCTCGTTTTTCAAAACTTGTTCCTCTCGCAAATTTCAATGACAATAATTACAAGCCAATCCAACCGAAAAGAGCTTATCTTCCCCGTTTCTGTCAAGATCCTGACTATTTGGTTCCAATGATTGTGGAATTTGACACAGAGTTGGAAGTGGATATTCCTTGCATGATTAAAGAAGACAGTGTGAAATTTGATGATGAGTTAAATTTTTCTCTGATAAAAAATGAAAGAGAAATTGAAAATGTAACGATTAGAGTGAGTTCACCTTACCTTTGAATAAATGAACTTTTTTTTTCTAGGTTTCGGAGGTAGATGAAAATGATCTTGTTGCCGAATCAGATCTTGGGGAAGGCTATTTTACAGGTGGTCCACTTTTTAAAAAAGTGGAAAACAAATGGACAATGATCGGGTTTCACTATTACAGTAGTGAGTCGATACTTTAGTTTTTAATTGATTATATCCACCAAAGTGTTTTCGACAGAGGAAATTCATTAAAAATTCAGATGTGCCTAAAATACGTTATGATGTTGTCGAACTTTCTATCAAACGGATGTCATATTATCGAGAAATAATGTGTCAATTGGAAGGTATTTGCGACGTTCCAATTTCTTCAACAACTCCAGTTGCCGCGACTACATCGAATTACCCGACTACAACAAATGCCAAGACTACATCGAATTCCCCGACTACAACAATTGCCAAGACTACAACAAATACCAAGACTACAACAAATACCAAGACTACAACAAATACCAAGACTACAACAAATACCAAGACTACAACAAATGCCAAGACTACAACAAATGCCACGACTACAATTTCCATGACTACACCAATTTCCACGACGACTCCAATTGTCACGACGACTCCAAACGATACGACCAGTTCAGTTCCAATTGAACCAAAGAAAACAAAGAAAGTAGAAATGAAAGAAGACTAATGGATACAAGTTCATTCTTCTATAAGTTTTTCTCTTTTTGTAAAAACCATTGTATCATGATTTTCGAATAAAATTCTCGGTTCGATGTGATTTGTACGGTCTCACCTCTAGATTTTCTAGAAAAAAACTTTTTTTCAGTCATGTTGTTACTATAATAGTAGTCCTTCGGCCTTGCTCCAGTATAAAATTAGTATAACATTCCACATCCACGAAACACGTAGATCTCCTTTTTAGGGGCCTTCATTTTAGGGCCGTATGAACAGGATAGAGCCGTCAGGCACTACTGTAGTCTTGTTCGTCAGTCTTGAACATTTTTTCTATCCTTGTCACAACCGCTATCGGAATGTCATGGATAACATGAATATAACATTCTATACAACTGAAAAAGCTTATTTTTCAGTTCTCTGTTCTAAATTGAAATTCTATTATAGTTCCAGTAGATTCCTCTTTTGAAAAAGCGGGCACACCTGCTGCCTTGCTCATTCGATTTTTATTCTTTATAATAATAAAAAAACTCCAATTTCAAAAATTTATTTATTCAAAAAAAAACAATTTATCAAAAAAAGTTCGATTGCAAGCAACCGTTGTGGAATTAGAATCCCAGAAGCTTGAATTTCCTTTTCCCGTCGCCAGAATCCGATTTGAAAAATTGGTTCGTTATTGAAATTCTTATTCATCTGCATGGAACTTTTTTGTCTATTCCAATGGGATGGCATACCATACGCAGCTTCCGGGACCCAAATTAATGTTGATGGATTTCCGTTTTGCAATTTCCTGAAAAGATGAATTTCAATTGAAAAAAATCTCTGGAATTCAATTTTTATCGTGTGATAAACGAACCTTCATCTGCTTTCCAAGAGGAGTTTCCGAATCAACCAAATTTAGATTGGTTTCGAACGCTAGCATGGGAACATCTGTGTTCGATGTGCGGAAATGGTTTGTACGAACTAACGCTTTCTTTCCCACTGGTTTATAAACGTTAGTTGATGAGTTCAAAGTTTTGAATTCGAATTGGTTCTTTTCCAATTCAATTTTTTCTTGATGAGACAGATGGTAGAATTCTCTGATTGCTTCTCCAGTTGTTCTGGAGTGTATTTCTCGGCATCAAAAATTGGAGTGGGTGAACTCTTTCATCAGTTTTTAGGCATTCCTGGGTAGGTTAACACCATTTGAGTCCTCGATATCCATTGATTGGGAGAAGCTTGACTTCCATCGAGTAGCATCCGTTGTTGTGGTTTGAAGAATCCACCAATAGAAGAATAATAAAGAATAAATTAGAAAAAATCAGTAAAACCTCTGAAGCGGTCGTTTACAGGGTCAGACCATTCTTCAGAGGGCACCTTCCATCAGGAGGGTTAGGAGAGTAGAATGAATGGAATGGGAGGGTGGGCTCTCGTTTATATAGGGGGTTTTGTCATCGTCCCCATATGATGACGTCATAACAGGTGTCATTCAGAATAGTCATCATTATAGTCAATTTGTCATCACTCAGCTGTCATAATGATGACATTGGAACAGATGTAGACGGAGAAGAGATTAGTCATGTTATCGTTATCTCATCATCGATCAACAGCTGTCTTGAATTCTGGATTCCTTTCCAATAAACCAAAAGTCTGAACTAGTCCAGATTTCAACTTTCAGAGTAATTGAGCGTTAAAATCAGATTCTTCGTAGAATTTCCGGAATTTTGAGCTCAATATTGACTACATTGACAACGTTTCTCTAGAATCATTTCTAAAAGCTATACGGCTTGTTGAAGAGAAAGATGCTGAAAAACATGCAATTTTGTACTGAAACCGGAAACATTTCAATGAAATTTAGAACAATAGCACTTTTCCCCACTTTGCTACCAACAAAATGTTCATATATTTTTTATACAGAAACAAAAACGGATAGAGATGTTAACATACAAAAAGAAATAGGAAACAAGTGGAGTAACTTTAAATATATAGTTGTTCACATAACAGAATCAAAAGATGTAGATATGGAAATCTTTTCCATACCAAGGTCTGTTTTCAGAATTCCAAGTTTCACGGTCTTTAAGATACTGCTCCGTGTGTTTTTCGACATCATCCTCATATTTTCTGTGATCGTAAGCTTGAATGACAGCGAGACGTCCATCATTCCGTCTGAAGTGTATTCCTCCATGAATCCAGATATCCTCATATCCGTAAAAAAAATTTCACTGCAAATCATTTTATTATTTTTTTGTATGTGAGTAAATGAATATAACATATCAAAAACACAAAAATCTCACCGATAATTGAGTTTGGCCGTCCGTGGATCCATCATTTCTCCTCCACACCCGTTCAAAACCTCCTTCATGTCTCTTTCTGAATTCATATTGAATTTTAACATTTTCAAATTTCGATTCGTTTCTTCTTCTTGCCAACTTCTCAAAAAATCATTTAGCTCTTCCGCAGAAAAATTTGCTTCGGAAACAACTATTGTTTCAGAAGTAATCGTAAAAAAGAAATTCCAAATGAATCCATTCACTGGGCGATGAATAAAAAATATTTTTGACTTCGAAGTTGAGTTGTTTATAAACGATGCCATCAAAATCTAATGTTGCATGAAGACTTAGTTGTCCAATGCTTTTTTTGAATCGGTTTAAAAACATTTGAAACATTGGTAATGTCGAAGATCGTATCACAAGTTGTTTGATCTAGGGCATCCATGCGGGCGACGACGACGCCCGCCCGCCCGCCCGCCTCTCGCCCTCGCCCGCCCGCTCGCCCGCCCGCCGACCGCCCGCTGTTGCAGTTGGCAAGTGGAGCCGCATGTCTCCCCGCGCGGCGGCGCGCGCTTTTGGTGCAGGGGCAGAGGGCGCGGAAGGCAGTTTTGCACTATTTGGATCAATTCCGCAACCCTCAAATTCTTTTTGCTTTTTTGAGTAAATAGTTTTCCAGAGATATGAGAGCTCAGGGACTCATTTATGGCTAATTTTAAGCATAATCGGAGAGAAAAAGTTATAAAAACACCATTTTCCTGTAAAAAATCCTAATAATTTCTTTTTTTGCTAGTTTTCACCTGAAGCAAAATTGAGAGCAGAGCTATTTTCCGAAATTCAACTGTTTTAAACTGTTTACTTGGTTTGGGGAACCTATTGAGTATTGAATTCACAGTTTTAAATAGCTTTTCTCAGTAAAACTCTCGATTAATTAACTTTTCTACTGATTTTTCACTGAAATATAGTTTAAATGAGCGATAGGATGATTATTCTTTCAAAAAACTATTAAAATTAAAAAGCAAAAACAATTTGGCTTGTGGTGGGAACGAACCAGGGCGTGTCATTCACTGCGGCGCCCTCTGCCACCACACCACATGCGGAAGGCGGGCGAGAAACGGGCGGGCGTGCGGGCGCCCACAGCGGGCGACTAGGGCGGTCGGCGGGCGAGTAGGGCCCCTCACTCTTCTCGCCCGCATGGATGCCCTAGTTTGATCTCAGTCTTCATTCCATTCAACCATTTGATGATTGTGATCAGTGTCTCTTCAGTTATATGTGTCATCAAATCAAAGATAACTATTTCAAAACGATAATTCAAGGTATCCATAAGATGGTCAACCGCTTTGGTAAACGAAGAGACGACTGGGTCTACAACAAATGGAGTTCTTATTTCATTGACTTCAAATTGATTCTGGTCAAAAATCCATCGGTCTTTTCGTCTTTCCGCAGTTATTAAAATAACCCGACATGTGATTTCCAACATCACTTTTATCCTTTCCCTCCTTTTTGATACCCGTTTAGCTCTTTTGAGAGAAGAGAGAAATTGTATCTGGAAGCTTGAATTAATTTTCTTAAATTTGAATTATCTTACAAATCAATGAGATTCCATAGATCGGTAATATCTTGAATACATAATAATGGAAGTTGAAGGAGGGGAAACATTGAATCAATAAGAATGGGCTCTGGCAAGAGGTCTTAATCCTACTGTACCCCGCCTCTCAGTAGAGCGCGTTTGCTCTTCGTATTCCAGAATACGTTTTTTACAAGAAATAAATTAAGTACATTGGTTAAACCTGATTTTTCAGATTGGATCTGGATTTTTTGGGGATAGGAGACTCGAATTATAATTTCAATCAGGCCAGATACTAGAAAATATAGTGTCTTCACCTTCAAATAACTAACATAGTGAGATCAGATATCATAAACAAGAGGGTCTTCCCTTCTTCAAATAACTAGTTACTGTCCTTCCTTGTCAATCAAACAAATGTTACGGAAAACCAAGAGGGAAGGGCAGATATTTGAAAACGAAACATTTCTTCAGTCACTTCCTAGCCTTGGCGTCCCTCTGAAGAATGGTCTGACCCTGTAAACGACCGCTTTAGAGATTTTCTGATTTTTTCTAATTTTTTATTCTTATTTTTCAAGTTATCAAGTGTCGATCTAGGATGGGGTCTCTGGGCGAAAGAAAAGATGGAAATTGTGAGTTTTCACATCATTTAAATGTACTTTTTTTTGAAACAGTTGACGGAAAACCAAGAAGAACAGCTGGCTGTATTGGAGGGTCGATTGAAGGCTACCAAAGCCCGAATGGATAAACTACAAAGTGACTACAACATCATGGCAAATGATAGTCAAAAAATGCAAAACTTTCGTCTGGCAAGGGACAATATAGAGATGAGTTGGCTCGTTACGAACAAGGAGTCCGGAATCAAGCACCGCAATGCCCAGTGTGTCGTTATTTTTTTCATCTTCTTTTTTATAATCCTTCAATAATAAATTTTCATTAAGTAACCGGTTTTTTGTAATTTATAAACAAAAAGAAAAACTTCATCTACAAAAAAAACGTTTCACATGAAAAATTTTATCATCTGACTATTTAGAATCAATTTTGAATTTTCTGGAACCGGAATATTATACGATGCTGAATCAGAATCTTAAAAGGTTATATAAAATTCAAAAAATAGCAACATTTTCGACATCTGTTGTTCCACGAGGTCACTCTTCTAACTTCTTTCGGAATGACACCTATTGTGACGTCATTCGAAGAAAGAGAGAGAGTGTGGAGGAATACGAGGACGCTCAAAATGTATACAAAAAGTGAACAGTCATTCCGTTTGAGATTTTTTTTTGACAGGTCATCAGAAGAGAGAGCGTGAGGTACCGTAGAGACGCAGAGAGCTTCCTTCCTCCTCCCCAAGTTAGCCTATGCGTTTCATTCTACTCTCCTAGCCCTCCTGATGGAAGGTGCCCTCTGAAGAATGGTCTGACCCTGTAAACGACCGCTTCAGAGGTTTTATTGATTTTTTATAATTATTCTATTATTAATTCTAGTTGATTCATTTAATAAAGAAGGTAATCTTTAAAAATTAATTTTCGGAAATATAAATCGGAATTTCAGGGAACCGGTGATACTCGAAACTTTGGAAACTACCGCTGGGATGGAAACTGGCCCCTGGATCTACCGATCAAGTCCTCCTGGACTACAACGAGTCACCACCCATTTCGGACTCCGAGATGGACGTCGACGCACTGCTCAGAGACGTGCAACGCAAGGATCAACCGTCCCTCCCTGTTCGCCCACTTTCGAGGTGGAGATGACCCGCGAGTGTCATTCTTCGCCGAGGGGTGTCGACGAAGCCCCCCAAGCACCGACGAGGAGCTTCACCAGCGCCAACCAAACCAAGATCAACAGAGTTCGACGAGCTCAGACGATGACAACAGCGACGACACTATCTATGTCAGCTGTCACAAAGTCAACTCCGTCGTCGTCATTCCGGACCGAGCCCTCCCACCAAATATGAAGGTAAGGCAGCTCCGCCTTTACAACGGGCTGTCCGGATCGTCATGGTTTCAATATACTGGAGGATCCGTAACAAAGGCCCTGAAAGCGTTGGCAGAAGTAGTGAAGAATTTAACTGTGAAACTCGCATTCTGGAGAGGACTTGATTATGAAGAGTTGAAGATACAGCAAAAGGACATTAAGGACTTCTTGTCGCTGATCGAAGCCAAAAAAGGAACGTTGGACAAAGCAATGGACAAATTCACAAAAGAAGAAGATGAGCTGCCAGATGATGACACTTTTGGTTGATCGGAGAGGAATCCAGAATTAAAGACAGCTGTTGAACAATGTTAAGATATATTACTGCTATGACTAATACACTTCTTTAACTACATCTGTTCCAATATCATTATTATATGAGTGATGACTTGAGTTTTGAGGATCCGCGTATTTTTTTGTGTTTTTTTTCTTCAATAAACATTTATTCAAATAAAAATAGAATTTTCTGTTACATCCATAAAAACTCTTGACCACTCGGTACCGGTATTCAAATGTAATCTGTGATGTTCTATATTTTGCATGGAGAAAGAGGGGAAGTTCTCATTCATAATGGCCTCATTCTGCAGAATTCCGTCGAGATGTTTTTGACGGAGGAAAATGCCATAAAAAGTGATAGTATGAGGTACTGTGGACACGCAGAGAGTGCCCGCCCCCCTTCCAAGTTAGCAGTGCACCCTCCCATTCCATTCATTCTACTCTCTTAGCCCTCCTGATAGAAGGTGACCCTCTGAAGACTGGTCTGACCCTGTAAACGACCGCTTCAGAGGGTTTTTCTGATTTTTTCTAATTATTCTTTATGATTAATCCTATTGGATTCCTTTAAAAAATACAAAATCGACTTTGTCGGACGGAAAGTGGTTGAAGTCCCTTTTGGATTATTAGAAAAAAGTGAGATTAATTATCATAATAACCTATATTTTCAATTTACAGAAAAAGAAGGAACAGCCATCCGAACGAAATCAAGACGTACGGAAACCCCCGGTTTTTTGGACAAGAACAAATCATCGAAATTTTGACAAGTAAGATTCCGCGAGAGAGATTTGACCCTAAAAAGTCCTCCGATCGAGCTCGACGATGAGATAAGAAAAGAACTCAAGGAAGACGAGCAACAAAGACTAAATGGTGATTTTTGAATTAGAATCTTTTTTCTCTTACAAGTAAAAATGTTTCAGTCATCCACAGTCGATGGAGTAATGAATGACGATTCTTCAAACAACTTCGATGTGCCATAAAGTCAGACGTCCTCGGAAAATCTGCAAAGAGAGCGACGTAAATGAACACCGACGAAATCCTTGCTTTTTCTGTCAAGGCGATGTTTCCAAGCAACACCACGTCACAAATTGCCACCAGTTGAATGCATTTTGTATTTTTTCGTTAATAAACGTTTCTTCGAATGGAAATATTTGCGTTTTACACCCATAAAAATTATAAAATACACCGGGCAGCACGGCGAGAAAGGATCTGCGCCCTCTTTGGTTAAATAATAGCGAGATAATGTGTGATAGGAAGAGAGCAAGCAAATGGCGATGCCTTTCGTTGGAGGAACGTATGTTGAGGAGAAAATCAGTACTCGAATGTAATATGTGATGCTCTACCTCGGAAAAAGAGAGGAAGTTCTCACACATAATGATATGCAAAATTCAAATCGATATGTTTTTGACAGAGCAAAAGGCTATCAGAGAGTGTTTTTTACTGTGGAGACGCAAAGAGCGTCCGAAGTTAGCACAGCACCCTTCTATTCCATTCATTCTACTCTCTTAGCCCTCCTGATAGAAGGTGACCCTCTGAAGAATGGTCTGACCCTGTAAACGACCGCTTCAGAGGTTTTATTGATTTTTTATAATTATTCTCTATGATTAATCCTATTGGATTCCTTGAAAAAAAAAACTAAATCGACTTTATTGTCGGACGGTGGTTGGAGTCTCGACAGAATTAAAAGTGAGTGATATTTCAGTAATCATCATGATAACCTCTATTTTCAAATTACAGAAACTGATCACTTTCCTCTATGTTATCGACAAACGGCGTACTTTGTGTTCGGAAGTCCCACATTGGGTTGACCTCAACATTCAAGCAACTTTCATATTTGCTCATGATGTTGAACCATATCCCTATCTTCTTGACGAGTGGCACAAAGTTCGGATTATTGGAGAAAAGTATCGGGTTATCCAAAAATTAGGACAAGGAACATTTGCTACTGTATATATGACTCAACACTTGGAAAGTCTTATGCAGCCGTGAAAATGTCAAATCGAGATTTCATTGAAAGCGCCACAAAGACAAAATAAGAAGAAATTAAGGTTAGTATTTTTCAAATTGTCAACCGTAGAACCTACAGTACCGTTCAAAAGGTTGGTCCCAGAAAAGGTGCATCATGGGAAACTCCTTTTTTATCCTGAATTGAGTCAATTACAGAAAAAACGTCAACAACCGATATTGGATTCGTCTGTGAAGGCAGATCATCGTCACTGTCACTTTTCTGGATAGTTTTTGTTTTGTTGAAATAAATATTTTTTTGAATCAAGTTCTCTTTATAAAAATTCATAGAATTTATTTCAAAAAACACTTTCTGAACTACATATACAAATTTTAAAAAATTGACCAAGTCAAAAGAAGAAAAATTAAATCTCCTCTACGAAAATTTGCTCTCTTGCTGGCCATTTCGCTTGGGTGAACGTGTTGCCAGTGTCAAAATGTCCCATAATATTCTTCTTTGGGAAGTCCGAATTGAAGAATTTATATTTTTCCACTTGGTATCCAATGGAGGAGAGGTATTGGACGAGGATTCCGATGGTTTCTCCTTGACGGAAGCGGCGGAGGGTCTGGAAAATTTGGAATTAGGTATCTAAAGTAAAGCTTTTTTAAAACTCACCATTTTTCCTTCTGGAAGCCTAAACTTCACTTGAATCACTTCCTTTTCGTTCGCAGCTGGCTCCGAGGGAAGCTCCCTGGCAACATGATCCTTTCGTGCCTCCTCTTCTGCCTTGGCTCTTTCCGCCTCCTCAATCTTCCTCTTCATCTCTTTTTCTTCCTCCTCAATCTTCCTTCTCTTCTCTTCCTCCACCTGTCTCTTCTTCTCCATCTTTGCCAGATCCGCGGCCAACGACGCCTGGTACTCCTCTTCCTGGATCCGCCGAATCATCTCTCGCTCCTCGCGCTCTCTTTGGATCTCTGCTTGCGACCGGCTAAGCATTCTGAAGTCCTCAGCGGCCCCGTAAAGCATTGCAAGGATATGGTCGAGAGTGTCGGATGATTGGCAGAATGTGGGGATGTCATTTAGACGGACAAAGGGGATAAGGGCAGGGAGGGAGTCCCCGGATCCAAGTTGGTTTATGAATCGGGAGATTTCTCTTAAACCAAGGAAAGAGAGGGTTGAGACAAGGGGGCTAAGGTTCTGGTGGTCACTAACATCCCAGGGGAACAGAACAAAGCCGTTGGAGAGGACTGATGCCAAACTCGGGTTGCACATGATCGAGGAACAGAAAATGTTCATTGACACCTGCTTATCATTGGTTAAAAACAAGAGAACAGGTCGAGAGACCTCTTTAGACAACTCCAAGGCCTTATCCAGAGTTCCAGTGAAGAACGATGGTGCTCCAGGGTATCTCTTCCCAAATTCCTCGGAGAAGTGACGAAGGGCAGCTGGCACATCATCTAGGCTGTTGGGGAAGAGTTTTCCAGTGGCTACGGGGGTCAAGGGGAAATCGCATTCATCAATTTCCATATACTCCTCGTCGTCATCTGAGGAGTCGTCGGAGACATTCATCAAAGCGAATTGCAGGACCGCCTCATCAAGATCCCATTTGGACTCCGAGAGGTGGGACATGGCGGTGGATTCGTCTTGGCAGTTGGCCATTTCCTGGAAGCGTTAATTTAGAAAGAGGTGGGAGAGTATTGTGGTCGTCAAAGCCACGTTCCAAAAACTTTTAGGCTATTGGAAAGGCAGACAACTGAAAGGGGCGGAGCCTACTTACCATAAAACTTTCGACCTTCTTTTGCTGGGAACGGGTGAGGGCAGGCATTTTTTAATTTTTTTGGTTTGGGTGAGGGATTTGAAATTTAGTATTGATTTTTAGGGAACCTAGAGACTGTTTTCTGTCTAGAAAATATATTCTATACAGATTTGAACAAGTTTGGGGTTAAATGGGGGGGGGGGGTTGTACTGAGAGGGGGTGTTTCAGAGGGTGAGATGAGTTGCAGAATGATGTCTTCTTCTTCTGTGCACACCATTCAGTTGGCTGAAACCGCGACGCGACCGCACTGCACTCCCGCCTATGTATTCCTAGAGGCACACATTACAGAAGAGAAAAACTAGGAACCACCATCTGTCAAGATTAGGGTGTGAATGGGATGACTTTTTTTGTATAGCTGAAAATCCAGAAAAACACAAATATGTTCAAGTAATTAGAACAGAGTACAAGAAAAGATTTATTAAAAAATATATACTCAAAAAACAATAAACAACCGATAAATAAAGAAATATCATTATTATTAACCGAATTCAAAGAAGTAAAAACTCAAAACCTCGTCCTTTGTGCTCAATGACTGCTACCTTTCCGTTCTCGAGTCTCAATCGGAATCGTTTGTTGCATGTTCTGAAATATTGGAATATTTGAAATTTTACGGGAAAAAGGTAGGAAACTCCTTTTCCAACACTTTAGAGCTACCGTAATCCAACAGATTTTAATCAAGACTTCTGAAACTCAGATGTTAGAACTCTGCAAGCTTTCAAATGTCCAGATTTCATGAGTCTAGACAAAAAAATGAGCGGATTACGGCTTTTTCAAAAAAAAAAACAAAACTAACCTCTCGGTCATCCCGATGATATCTGTCCATGTCAAACCCAACTTCCGAAAGCACGTCGGCATATCAATACCATGAGTATTATAAAATCGAAGTCTCACACACTTTTCTCTCTTCTTCTTCTTCAGAAAAACGTCAAGGAGTCGAGTGATTTGATAAAAGGAGAGTTTCGTATATCCCACATTCACATCCTCATATTCTCTCATCATCCGTTTCACTTCGTCCATTTCTGTCTCTACCTGACCAGAATCATAATAAGAGACAATTGGAACTCTGGAGGATCTCATCAATTCCTGAATCTCTTTTTTCTCAATCACATCATTTGAATAGATTTCAAGATATGTTTTAAGATTGGGAAAGTGTTTCAAGAAGTGTTCCATCAGATATTTCAATCCGGCATACATTCTCTCTTGGCTCGTCCAAAATGTTGTCAACACATCTTTCTTCTGGGTATAAGGAATCCAATCGTCTAGAATTCGAAGCGATTTGATCGTATTCTCTGGAGGATCCTCTGTTTCTAGTTTAATCTTCAAACGACGTTTCGTCTCGTACTCATAACCAAAGACTAGTTCAACAGTTTGACCAGTTGTCACGTAGAGAACGAATTGTTTCTTCTCCACGTATTTCTCTAGTTCTTCGAGTTCTTCTTCGTTTCCAAGTGAGAGAAATAATCTGAAAATTAATTATTTATATTGGAAGAAAAAAGAAAAACTTACAGTTTATTGGGTAGAATTTGTTGTTGATCTTGGGACATATTGATTAGAGAGAGAGGGGGACGGTCTGTAAAATACAGAATGACTGGATCTCTGGTGAAAAAGACAAAAGGACCATCTGGTGGAGTAATAAAAGCATATCTGAACAACGCCTACAAAGACAGACACACCCAGTATGCAAATGCGCTCTATTGGACTATTTGTCAATTGTCAAAAAAAAGTTGGCTCAAAAGAAGCGAAATGTTAAATTTTTGAGAGTCCAAATAATTTTTTAACGTTAAAATCTTTGAAAATATATAAAGAATCGAATTCAAAAGAGGAAAAAAGAAAAGTCAATAGAAAAGGTAATCGGAGACTAGAACCCTTTGGAAATAGGTCAAATGGATTGTTTCCCAGGAGAAATATTAGGTTGGATCGAAATTATTGTACCACTTTCCAATATACTTTCGGTTCCAAATTTCTTTTTATGTTTCTAATATCAGTCAACTTATTATGCACCATCATTATCGGCAAGGGGTTGCCAACAAATAGGAAGCTGTTTGATTCCTATTCGGTAGAAGTCTTGCGGCTCACAATCGAAAAAAGACCACAGCTCGGTTTTGGGGTCGTCATGATTATGCAATTCCCTTTCATCGAGGAAGTGAGTCAGAGATTAAAATAAGTTAAAATCAGAAAGGAAAATGTTTGGAGAGTACTGTGGATAGGATAAAGTCGTCCAGCCTAGCTTTGGAATATTCTGACGACTCACTTTCACGACATGTGGTCGAGCGGTGTCGTGGAGTTAGGAAACTCAATCTATTTTTTCTTTGATTTTCTCAACTACGGGGGTTAATTGTTTGCAGTGGGGGTCGGCTGGGACTGTTGTATCAGTTGGTAGACGTTTTCAATGAACCGGTCCTTCCACGCCCCACCATATGCGCAGAAGTAGCTTTCCGGGTGTAACTCTCTTTTGGTGTCGGAACTCCAGAATCACCGGGTTTCAGCCATTGACATCTATGATAATAGTTGACATAGAGTGTCCACTTATTATCCCCGTAATCACATTGAGAATATTTGCTGCCTTCCTTCTGTACGACAAAGAAAACGATACGGCATCCTCTCTCATCACTGGCTGTGAAGCCAACAGAAGTGATGGCAGCTAATTTGACATTTTGCAAGAGAACCGAAACTCGTGAAGTTAATTGTTAGGCATAATTTGATAGTACTCAAGCTTGTTCACATAATCCTCAATTAATTGTCTAGGGTGCTCATCAGCCAGAGCCAATACATCGCTTTCAACTGACAGCGTCAGTAGATTACTATAGGAAAATCATTCGAGTCTGGTTCTCTAATCTTGCGAGTTGGAAACCTATTGATAACTGTTTTTCTATTAACAGTATTGGAACCTCAAAATATATTAAAAAGATTCTCATTATGTCCTCGCAAAGAGTGAAATAGCTCTCATTCAAAAAAAGCAATATAAATTGCCCTCACGTTAGTAGAGCTAGTAGGCCGCTTGAAGCTGTCATTGAGCTAAGATTTCATGTATGAATAACCTGTACACTGCCCCTCATATACCCCAAACATAAAGTCATTCGAAAGCTTCTCGAAGTTCCTAGGCAGAAAAGAAAAAGTGGTACAATTATTTCGATCCGACCTAATATTTCTGATCTACACATTTTCTGGTGGTTCCAGGGAAAGAAATGGGTCTAACACCCCTTTTTTATTTTATTTATTTATTGCGGTCTAGAAAATTAAAGAACAGTTTATTTTCAAAAAAAAAATTTATTAAATAATTTAATTGAATTAACAGGGTTAACAAAATAAGAAAAACAAGGGAAAATATACAAAAAAAAACCGGGATAACAGGAAAAAACAGGAAAGTACAAAATTACAGGTAAAACAAAATATAAACATAAAAAAATGGATCACCACATATCGAGTAGCAGAACTCCAGAGTTCCCTTCCTTTTCCTTGATACAGCATCTCTTCTCCTTTCCGTACTTCATCATTAATTCCTCCTTGATCGCCGCCTTCTTATTCCTCGAATGGTTTCCCTTCCCGACGATTATTTCGAGGACTCCATGCCTTCTCTTCCTTTCCACAATTGCTTCCACAAATTCGATGGCTCCTTGTGGTGTCATCCAGTGGAGATCAACGGGTCCTTCCATGGTGTTGAAATTGACCACCTTCTCGTTGATTTGCTTCTCCAACTCCATTTTCTCCTCCTTATTGCAGTGCCTTCGTCGCCGGAAAAGGGCGTCCAGCTCTTGTTTCAAGGCGTTCCTTCGATCCCAGTACGATCGATTGTGGACCACGTGGCGTTGGTCACAGCGTGGCATCGTTTTGCAGAGTGAATGATTGAGATAAGTGTCTATTACAGTCATGATACACACAACTCCGCCCCCTTTACAGCCTGAGATCTACACCTTTTGTAGGAATAGGTCGATTAGGGATTAGAGCAGGTGTTCTTTACCTAGAATGTAAACGCCATGTTTTGCGACTATAAAAATAGCATTTTCAGAATCCCCATGAAATTTTATTATTCTGAAAAATCTGATGCTTGAGATTGTCAGAAACCCCTAAAATCAAGTCGGAAAATGGAAAACTGAATTTTTCGCTTTTTTCTTTTTTTCCCCTTTTGAATTTAATTTTTTATATATTTTCAAAAGATTATTCCGTCAGAAAAATCATTTTTACTTTTCAAATTTCAATTTTTCGGCTATCCTGAGCCAACATTTTTCTTGAGAATTGACAAATAGTCCAACAGAGCGCATTTGCCATCTCTGTGTGTCAGTCTTTGTGGGCGTTGTTCAGATATGCTTTTATTACTCCACCAGATGGTCCTTTTTGTCTTTTTCACCAGATCCAGTCATTCTGTTTTCTACAGACCATCCCCTGCAATCGTCTCTCTCTCCCTCTCTCTCTAATCAATATGTCCCGAGATCAACAACACATTCTACCCAATAAACTGTAAGTTTTTCTCTCTTTTTCTTCCAATATAAACTATTGATTCATTTTCAGATTATTTCTCTCACTGGGAAACGAAGAAGAACTCGAAGAACTAGAGAAATATGTGGAAAAGAAACAATTTGTTCTCTACGTGACAACTGGTCAAACTGTTGAACTAGTCTTTGGTTATGAGTACGAGACGAAACGTCGTTTGAAGATTAAACTAGAAACAGAGGATCCTCCAGAGAATACGATCAAATCGCTTCGAATTCTAGACGATTGGATTCCTTATACCCAGAAGAAAGATGTGTTGACAACATTTTGGACGAGCCAAGAGAGAATGTATGCCGGATTGAAATATCTGATGGAACACTTCTTAAAACACTTTTCCAATCTGAAAACCTATCTTGAAATCTATTCAAATGATGTGATTGAGAAAAAAGAGATTCAGGAATTGATGAGATCCTCCAGAGTTCCAATTGTCTCTTATTATGATTCTGGTCAGGTAGAGACAGAAATGGACGAAGTGAAACGGATGATGAGGGAATATGAGGATGTGAATGTGGGATATACGAAACTCTCCTTTTATCAAATCACTCGACTCCTTGACGTTTTTCTGAAGAAGAAGAAGAGAGAAAAGTGTGTGAGACTTCGATTCTATAATACTCATGGTATTGATATGCCGACGTGCTTTCGGAAGTTGGGTTTGACGTGGACAGATATCATCGGGATGACTGAGAGGTTGGTTTTTGTTTAAAATTAATGAGGAATCCTTCCTGAAAATGAAAAAACATTTTTTTGTTTTAAAAAGTTTTAAAAATTCAACCATTTTTCAGAACATGCAACAATCGATTCCGATTGAGACTCGGAAACGGAAAGGTAGCAGTCATTGAGCACAAAGGACGAGGTTTCGAGTTTTTACTGCTTTGAATTTGATTCAGAATAATAATAATCATCATATTTATCTGTTGTTTTTTATTTATAGTTTCAATATTTGTTAATAAATATTTTTTTGTACATTGTAGCTTTCGTAGCTTTCTACATTCATGTTTCCCTAGAATCTCCAGAGTTGTCAGATTAGGGATCAAAAGCTAGTCGGATCAATTTGATAACATAATATCAATGTTGTATAGTCAGAAGTATGAGGTCGAATCACGGTTCACACAGCACAAAACAGACCAGAGACCTGAACGTACCATCTGCTTTGGAGGTTTGGTAAACGGTCCACTGGCAGCCAGGTAAATTGTTGTTGTCTACGGTGCAGAAACGAATCAATAGACGCCAGCCCACCTCATCTAGTCACTATTCAGTCTAGTAGTCGTCCAGTTGTGTCCACATATTGATCGTCTCCCTCGAAGAATGCATCTTCTTCGTCTTCCACTTCTTGTACTCATAGATGTGTTCAAAAAAATGACGTTTGACGAAAAGTGAGTTTGTTATTCGATCAGGGTGGCATAATAATTATTGATGGGGTAGAACTATCCATTTTTAACGCTTTCATCATTTAAAAAGCACGAGTGAAACTAATTCCAGATTTCTCATTTCATTACTATCGAAACGGGCAAGGAACACTTTAAAACTGACGTCTGTGCCTGTTGAGTTTTCAATCATCACCTCAGAGGATCTTTATGTTCAATCAAAGAATTTTATTCAAAGCAGCCGCGAGCCAGAAGACACCTCGGATTATTTGATTGGAGGAGAGGTAATGAAATTGAGTTTTTTTTCGTTTGGAGTCATTTTACGGGAAGAATCGCCTCAAAAACGGCTGCTCTTTGCTAATTACGTGTTGGATACATTCAAAAGTTCATCTATTGTGATAACGTTTTTGAACAAAACTCTGCCTTCAACAGCGTTGGAATTCATGAAGATGATCAATCAGAAGAAGCTCACCATCGGAAAATTAAACTACCACATCACTGGAGATTCATCTGAATTCATCCCGAGAGTTCTGGATGAATGTACAGAAGTAACTGATATGATCTGGATTGACGCAAAGTTTCCTGATGACTTTGAGTACACTTCTCCTCGTCCGTTCAAATCGGAGGAGTTCCGTGTCGACAAAACGGTCAACTGGTTTAATTTGGCGGAATTTATGAGTTGTCGTCATATCACTGTTCAACTCCTCCATATGAGGCCTCGGACTGAGCAGTATTGGAGCTCGTTTTTCACAAAATGGATGGATTCGGATGCTCGATTACAGAAACTGACCTTTTATTTTATAGAAGAGCCCGAATTTCGAAAGATAATGAATGTATTGGGCAATCAGTTAGTTTCTCTGTTCATTTGACTATTCTTATCTAAGCCTATTAACAGTCTAATATCAGCCTAATATTTTCAGAGGAACTAAACGAACCATAGGTGAAAAATGGTTCGAAATAAAACGAAGAGATGGATCGGAATACTTCATTGAAGCATTTACTACTTCCATTGACATTTACACCAAACACGCGTATTTGGAAAAATTGAAAAGGAAGGAGGCATTTGATGAACTCGCCAGAAAAATCGGCATCAATCTGCGAATCTAAAACCGTCAGTGAAACAAATGAATTCCTCCTATTATAATTCTATTTGAATCTGTTTGGCCCACATTCTTCTATATTATTCCTACCTTTATTCTAATATAATCATAAAACTGGATTTTTGATACAGTATCCGAATGAATTGATTTTCAAAATTTAAAGTACTATGTTTCTAGACTCAATAATCATAATTCTTCTTGAGAACTACTCTCACCACGATATCTGTTTTCTACGAGGCTTTCCTTTAGGTCTTATGGTCGGTGGAAACTCGAGTTCACTTCCAGAACTCCAAGAGGCTCTCAAAAACAAATAAAAAATAGTAGAGTTTATTGAAAAATAAATATAAGTGATCAGAATAAGTAAGCAAGATAAGTTGGGCGGAGTCTCTACAATAAGGGTGAGTCCGGGACAATCAAATTAGTATGTACATTAGAAAATCATTTACAGAAACTAGAAATAAAGTGTGAGATTAATTGATAGTTGTTGAATCCTCATGCTCCTTCACAAAGTGATCAATGAGCTCGTTCACTTCCATAAAACCCATACAGCACTTGACGCAGAAATGGATCGGATTGTTTCTGGAGAAGTAGCGTTTTGTGCCGATCGTCACGTCGTCCAACACGATTTTTATCGCTTTTCTGGAAAATATCTATTGATTCGAGGGGATTAGGCTCCGCCCACTCACCTCTCCTTCACTTTTGTGATTCGTCCTCTTTGAGTCGTCTTTTCCGGTTTGAAGACTGATTTTGGAATGTAATATTTCACATTTTTCTTCGGATTGTTCTCTGATTCAACGTCTTCTGAATCCTCGACTATCTCCTCAATAATCATCGAATGGGGAGGGTTGACTGGCTCCGGACGACGAACCCATTTCACTGGACTACTCACAATTGGAACGGGATCTTTCTGAAATTATAAAAAGATTACAGAATAGAATCCAGAAAACACTCACCGGAGCTTGATTCTCGTCCTCGAACGCGTTTTTGAGGAGATCGAAGACCATTTTGAGAGAGTGCAAGTGATTTTGGAGAGAGAAAAGGGAGCAATGAGGTAGGAAGAGTGTTAGAGAAAAAAAGTGGAAAGGTGGCTCCTGGGAATCGCGTTCTCTTTGATCTCGGGGACTTTTTTAAACAGGTGGGTCTACAAAAATAGCATAAAACAGTTTATTCGGATATCATAAGTAATTTATTAGTTTTTCGCTCCACTTCAAAGCCATTTATTTTCAATATATGACTTTTTGGTGTGAATGATAATATAATCATCAGATTTATCAATGAAGAATTCCGAGCCATCTCCCCGTTTCAATTCGATCCAATATGTGTTAATTTGTTGCATGGTTCCCCTAAAATATTAAATTTTATAACAAAAAGGCTCAAAGAAACCAACTGATTGTTCAATGCATCCATTATCATTCGATATTCGGGTTTTGTAATGCAAAACAAAGTCAGTTTCTGTAATGGACCATCTGAATCCATCCATTTGCTGAAGAAGGAATTGTAGGTTTGTGCTGTCCGCTTCGACATTATCCTGAGTTTAATAATAACGTCCCGGCAGCTCATGAAGTTCTCCAAGTCGAACCAGTTGGTATTTCCAAACATCTTTAACGAGGCGGCTTTGAATGGGCGAAGAGGAGTGTACACGAAGACGTCCGGGAAAGCGGCGTGAATCTTAATGCTTTCAGTGACTTTGGTACATTCATCTAGAAGTTCGGGGACAAATTTAAATGATGAGACTTCAGTCATGCAGTAGGTGAACGCCTTGATAAAGAATTTCCGTTGATTGATCATCGTCATGAATTCTAACGCCGTGGCAGGTAATATTGGGTCATAAAATGCCACAGAAATAGTTGATTTTGGGAATGCATCCAAAACGTGACTAGCCAATAGTAGTTGATTCCGAGGCGTTTCATTTTTCAAGGTGATTCCACGTGGATTGAAACTCAATCTCATTAATTCTCCTCCAATGAGATAGTTCTCTTTATTAGTCTTCATATATATCCTACTGTCCCATTCTTCAGGTTGAATGAGAAAAGACTCCGAGAGTTGGAATGAGAATTCAGATGGTGCAGACGTCAAATTCAAAGTGTTCTTTGCCCGTTTTGACATGAACGAAATTAGAAATCTGGAATTTTTCATAGGAGGAGGAGAGAATGAAAAAAAACTTACTTCTCTCTGTTATCCATGTTTTTGAATACATCTATAAGTACTAGAAGTGGAAGACGGAGGAGATCCATTCTGAGGAAAGGAAGATCGATATGTGGGCCCTAATGGACGACTGCCAGACTGAATAGTGACTAGACAACCCTCTTCTAGACTAATGCAACCCCCCGGACTACTGTAATGACGTCAGTCGTCTTGTATGTGTAGAGACGTCTGCTCTGCCTAATCCTTCGGATCTCATAATGGGAGAGAGAAAAATTGGAAATGACTCTTTTGTTTGACCTCTGGGACAATTCTGAATCAAGTGGAGATATGTACAACAATAATAAAAAACAGTTTATTTGAATATCACAAGCAAAAAAGAAATGCAAATTGTCGGGCTACTCTATCAATCAAATCTCAGCCATTGACGCTCTCGGTTATGATATTGCCTCTCAATGGCGCGTACTTTAGCATATACAATCTCAGCTTCTCTTATCTGCTTCAAATATGACTTCTTGGTGTGAATGGTAATACCGTTAGAAGATTTATCAATGAAAAATTCCGAGCCATCTTTCCGATCCACTTTGACCCAATATCTTGAGATTTGTTGCATCTCTCCTCTGAAAATCTATTTTTTTATTTGAAAAACAGGGAAACTAACTGATTGCTCAGTGCATCCATCATTAGTTGATTTTCAGTCTCTTTACCCCAATAGAACGTCAATTTCTGCAATGGAGCATTTGAATCCATCCATTTGTTGAAGAACGAATCATAGATATGCACTGTTCGATTCGACATTCTTGTGAGTTGAATGACGACGGTGCGACAGCTTATTAAACTTTCCAGATTAATCCAGTTGCTTTTTTGAAGAACGATTAACTCTTTCACTTTGAATGGGCGAACAGGAGTGTACATGAAGTCATCCGGGAAAGCGGCGCGTATCTTAATGCGTTTAGTGACTTCTGTACATTCATCCAAAAGTTCGGGGACAAATTCAGATGATGATGCTTCATTCAAGGAATAATCTAATGTTTTTATGGAGATCTTCCGTTGATTAACCATCTTCATGAATTCCAACGCCGTGGTAGGTTTAATCGGGTCGAAAAATGTCACAGAGACATTTGATTTCGGGAATGCATCCAAAACATGGCTAGCCAATAGTAGCTGTTTCCGAATCGATCCTCTTTTCAAGGTGACTCCAAGTGAATTGAACCTTAATCTCATTACCTCTCCTCCGATGAGATAGTTCCCTTTAATTGTCTTCATAAATATCCTACTGTTCCATTCTTCAGGATGAATAAGAAGATCCTCCGAGAGTTGAAATGAGAACTCAGATGGTGCAGACGTCAAATTCAACGTGTTTTTTGCTCGTTTCGACATGAACGAAATCAGAAATCTGGAATTTTTATTGAGGGGGAGAGAACGGAAGAAAACTTACTTTGATCTGAAATCCATTTTTTTGAAGATTTCAATTAGAGGAAGAAGTGGGAGACGGAGAAGGTCCATTACTACTAGATGAGGTCGATCAATAAGTGGAACCAATTGGACCACTGCCAGACTGAATAGTGACTGAACAGCCCTCTTTTAGACTCATACGATCTCTCTGGACTATGACGTCAGTCGTTTTGTGTGTTAGATAGACCTAGTCGTCTTCTCTGCCATATGTCGGACGCATCTTCCCCAGAGCCACTAGAATAGCAGTGGGACCTTTCTTTGTGTAGCCCTCTAATACAATTTTAATTCCGGTGGGTCTACAACAATAAAAAATAATTTATTCGGATATTACAAGTAAAAAAATGCAAAAAACATATTCAGCAAAAAAAATTATAGTTATTCGATCCACTTCAATTAGCCTGTCGGTTTTGAAATTGCCGCAGTCTGGCAAGCTGATTGTTGAGTGTTCTGCGAATTAAACGCATTTTTCTAGCCATGTTTTTTCTCTCGACAATCTCTTTCAACTTCTCCAAATATGATTGCTTTTTATGAATTTCAATACCGATAATAGACTTGATAATGTAAAGTTCCGAGCCATCTTCCCGTTTTATTTCGATCCAACCTTCTTCTAGTCTTCGTTTGGTTCCTCTGAAATAAAGATTTAAACTTAAAAAGACAAAGAGAAACAAACAGATTGCTCAATGCATTCATTATCATTTGATTTTCAAGATCTTTATCGCTAGACAGTAACATCTTCTGTAGTGGAATATCTGAACCCATCCATTTGCTAAAGAAAGAGTTGTAGGTTTGCTCTGTCCGACGTGATTTGCCACCGAAATAAACTTTGATACAACGACAGCTCATGAAACTTTCCATATCAAACCAGTTGGTTCTGTGAACCACTCTAAACTCTTTTGCTTTGAATGGGCGAGGAGGAGTGTACACAAAGCCGGTCGGAAAAACGGAGTGAATCGAAATGAAATCGGTGACCTCTGTACATTTATCCAGGATTTCGGAGACAAACTCTTCTGTTATTTTGTAATCGAGTGATTTGATAGAAAGCTGTCGTTGATGAATCATGTTGATAAATTCCAAAACAGAGGAAGGTAGAGTTGGGTCAGAAAACTCTACAGAAACAGTCGATTTTCGGAATGTATCCAAAACGTAACTAGCCAATAGAAGTTGATTTTGAACTGTCTGGTTTCTCAGGAAAACTGCATCTGAACTGAGACTCAATTTCATTACTTCTCCTCCAATGAGATAATCCCCTTCAGTCGACACTGTCATTTCACTCTTCGAAGGGCGTTGTTCACAGTGAATACCAAGAGAATCCGAGAATTCGAATAAAAAAAGAGGTTTCACACAGGTTATATTGATCGTGTTTTTTGCCCGTTTCGACATGAACGAAATCAGGAATCTGAAATTTGTCAGTGAAAGAGGGAGTAAGAGGAAAAACTTACTTTTCTCTGAACTCCATGTTTTTGAAGACTTCAATGAGAGGAAGATATGGGAGACGAAGGAGATCCATTGTTAGATGAGTGAAGATCGATATGTGGGCCCAGTTGGAGGAATTTTCGGCTGTAGAATGACTAGACACCCTAGACTCATACAATCCCTCTGGTCTATGACGTTAGTTGCCTTGTGTGTGCAGAAACATTGTTCTCTTCTCTGCCTAAACCTTTGCATCCATAATGGAAGAGAGCAAAGTGAACATTTAGCTCCTAGGAATGGAGGTAAGGTTCTTCTTGGTGTTAACCTCTTGCACAATTTCAAATCCGGTGGATCTACAAAAATAACAAAAAAAAACACAGTTTATTCGGATATCAGAAGCAAAAAAGAAACGTAAATTATATATTCAATGATAAATAATTATGATCTTTCAATTTACATTGAGTAGCTCGTCGTTTTCGGTGCTGCTTGGCAAGCTCATTGTTGATTGCTCTGCGAATCAAATGGCATTCATTATTCCTCAACTGCTCCAAATATGACCATTCGGTTTGAATTTGAAGAAAGTTACCATTTTTGTAAATCAAGAATTCCAAGTCATCTCTTCGTTTCACTTTAACCCAATTTCTTTCGATTTCATACAAGGCTCTTCTGAAAATTTCTTTTTTTAGCTGAAGAAAAGAAGGGAAACAAACCGATTGTTCAATGCATCGATAATCAATTGCCTTTTGGAGTCTTCAATGTAAAAAAGCCACAGTTTCTGGAGCGCCGTCCGGTGTAATTTTTCACAGTAAATCGAAACAAAATCGGCGACTTTTGCACATTTATCCAGGATTTCGGGGACAAACACCGATGCGTCTTTAGGTATATTGTAAGTGAATGTTTTCATGGAGAGCTTTCGTTGATGGATCATGTTTATAAATTCCAACACTGAGGTAGGTAGAATTCGATCGGAAAATGATATAGAGAGAGTTGATTTTGGAAACTCATCCAAAACGTGGCCGGCCAATAGTAGTTGATTCCGAATCGTTTGCCTCCGCAAGAAGATTCCAAATGGACTGAAACTCAATCTCATGATCTCTCCTCCAATAAGATAGTCGCTTTCAGCAGTCGTTTTAATTTCATTGCCCCATGGTTGATTGAGAAGAGGAACTTTACTGTACCAATGGTATTGTCCCAAGTAAATATCAAGAGAATTCGAGAATTCAAATGAAAAATGGTTTTTCATAGACGTTAAATTAATTATGTTTTTTGCCCGTTTTGATAGTGACGAAATCAGAAATCTGGAAATTGTCATTAAAGGAGAGAGTGGAAAAAAAAACTTACTTCTCTCTGAAATCCATGGTTTTGAAGATTTCAATGAGAGGAACATATGGGAGACGGAGGAGATCCATTCTAAAAGAGTGAAAATCGATATGTGGACCTAAATGGACAACTGCTAGACTGAATAGTGACTAGACAACCCTCTTCTAGACTCATTTAATCCCTCTAGACTACTGTAATGACGTCAGTTGTCTTGTATGTGCAAATGTGTCTCTAGGGAATAGCCCCTCTCGGTGTTAACCTCTGGGACAATTTGTCAGTCTAGTAAGTCTACAAAAATAACAGAAAAAAACCAATTTATTCAGATGTCACAAATAAAAACGAAATTCCAAGATTTTAATATTTTTAGTGATTGATACATAATTATAATAGTTTTCCACGATTCCCTTTCAAATCATCCAATTAGCCTGTGGGTTTAGAAGTTGCCGGATTCGCCACAATATGTATAATTGGCGGTCGTGTGCTCTGCGAGCTGATTCCAGCTCATCCTCCTTCAACTGCTCCAAATATGACTTCTTGGTGTGAAATTGAACATAGTTATTAGATTTTCTGATGAAGTATTCCGAGCCATCTCTTCTTTCCACTTTGACCCAAAATCTTGCGATTTGATGCAGGGTTCCTCTGAAACTTTCATTATTTAGAATAAAAAAAAGCAGAGAAACAAACTGTTTGCTTAATTCTTCCATTATCATTAGATATTCGGGTTCTTCAATGCATAACATCTCCAGTTTTTGTAATCGAACATTTGAACCCATCCATTTGCTAAAGAACGAATTGTAGGTTTCCGCTGTCCGAATTGAGTAGCCACAGTGGATCGAAATGAAATCGGTGACTTCTGTACATTTATATACGATTTCAGGTACAAATTGTGATGTGCTTCTAATTATATTGTGAGTGAATGTTTTCATGGAGAGATGCCGCTCATGGATCATGTTTATGAATTCCGACACTGTGGAAGGTAGAGTTGGGTCAGAAAATTTTACAGAGATAGTTGGTTTTCGAAATGTATCTAACACGTGACCAGCCAATAGTAGCTGATTCCGAGGGGTTTGGCTTCGCGCATAGAATCCATCTGAATTAACCTTCAATCTCACTACCTCTCCTTCAATGAGATAGTCCTCTTCCACAGCCTTTTCCATCCTTCTTCTCCATTTGTATTTCCAAACAGCAGGAGAATGTGTACTGAACCAATATTGTTCAATATAAATAACAAGAGAATCCGAGAATTCAAATAAAAAATGGGGTTTCGCAGATGTTAACTTCAATGTGTTCCTTGCCCGTTTTGATAGCAACGAAATCAGAAACCTGAAAAAATTTGAATGAAGCCTAAAAAAGCAAAAAGAAACTTACTTTTCTTTGAAATTCATGTTTTTGAATATATCTATGAGAACAAGAAGTGGAAGACGGAGGAGATCCATTGGATGATCGATATGTGGACCCAACTGGACGACTGCTCGACGGAATAGTGACTAGATACTGGGAAACCTGCCTTCTAGACTAATCCTCTGGGAATTCTGACCTTTGTCACCTTATGTTTGCACACTAGACTGTGAAAAACCTGGCTGCCAATGGACCTTTCTCCATTCAGGTCTCTCAAAAAGATCTGGGAAAAGGAATCTTGTTAAAAATCTAAACAAGAAGATCATTCATAAAAAATTTATTAGATTACTGTATTACAAATACATAAGGACAAATATGAGCCCGAAATCTTCGAGATAAAATAAAAAAATTAGATGCAAACAAATCCTCCCGAATTCTGGTTCACTGGAGGATCTTGCTAATCGTAGCCATAAAAAAATGATTTATTCAAAAAATCAAACAATAAAAAAGGATTCTCAAACAAAATCAACCAAAAAAAAACAAAACAAGCGAAAATAATATCAATTTTTCAACCTTTTATATCTCTCTTTAGTGTAAATATGAATATAATCAAGAGAATGATTAATAAAGAAGTCGGATCCATTGCTTCGATTCATTTCTATCCATTCATCGTCTATTATCCATAAATTTCCTCTGAAATACTAATTTTCAAACAAAAATAAACAGAAAAACAAACTGATTGTGTAATGCCTGCATTATCATATGATTTTCGGATGGTTGAGTGGAACTAAAAGTCAGACGCTCTAATCTAACATCTGAATCCATCCATTTATTGAAGAACGACTCGTAGGTCTGCCTCGTTCGATTTGATTTTGCTATAAGTTGAATAATGACGTTCCGACAGCTCAAAAAGCTCTCTAGATTGAACCAGTTGGTATTTCTAGTGATATAGAACTCTGTCGCTTTGAATGGGCGTGGCGGAATGTAAAAAAAGTCATCTGGGAACCGGACGCATATTGTGATTGAATCAGTGACTTCTGTACATTCATCTAGAATTCTTGGAATGAATTCAGATGAGTCTCCAGTGGCACAGTAATTAAATGATTTGATGGAGACCTTCTTGGCCATCTTCATGAATTCCCATGCTGTGGAGGGCAGAGTTTTGTCTAGAAACGATACAGTAATACTTTTAAATGTATCCAACATGTGATTACAGAACAATAAATGCTTGTGAGGCGATTCACTTCGAGGAATGACTCCATTCAGATGGAATTTCAATTTCATTTCTTCTCCTTCGATACAGTAACTCTCTTCTGAAGTCCCTCCACTTCTCAAAAAGGAAGATCCAGTTCGAATGTGAAGAGAATTTGAGAGATGGAATGAGAACTCAGCTGGCACGGACGTCAATTTTAATGTTTTCCTTGCTCGTTTTGAGAGCAATGAAATAAGAAATCTGGAATTCGGAAATTTCAGATTCAATGTGTTGAAATAACTTACTTCTTTTGAAAATCCATATTCTGGAAGACTTCATTGATAACTACAAGTGGAAGACGAAGGAGATTTATTTCTAGTTTTAGACGATCAATATGTGAACCCATTTGTATGACTGCTAGACTATGTAGTGACTCTAGACAACCCTCTTGAACAGATGTCCGTTTTCTTGTGTCAAAGAACCTTGTTCTGGCTGTCGTCATAGTCTAGACTACATCGAGAAGGTTCTATATTCTCAGAATGCAATATTTTTTGATATAGTCACTGCCATGAAAGTAATCCAGCATAAAAAACAGTAGAAACAGAAAAAAACATTTTATTCGAATATCACAAGTAGAAAGGAAGTTTCCTGATGAGCCTAGGGGTTTTCAAGATCGTTGTCTAGGTTTTCGACTCTACTAGGGTAAACAATCCTCAAACGCTTTGAATACGCCTGTTTGGTGTAAATGATAATCTCCTTATCAAATTTGGAAATGTCGAATTCCAATCCGTTTTCCCGTTTCACCATCCAATCTTCTTCTATCATCCGAATGGTTCCTCTGAAATATTATATTTTGAAGAAGGAATACATGAACAACTAACTGATGATGCAATGCTTCCATTACCAATTGACTTTCAGATTCTTCAATGTGAGTTAATGTCAACCTCTGTAGTGGAGCGTCTGAATCCATCCATTTGCTGAAAAATGAGCTCCAGCACTGTACAGTCCGATTTGAGTTTAATGAAAATCGAACGTTAATCCAACGACAATTCAGGAAACTTTCGAGATTAAACCAGTTATTGTTTCCCCCGACATAAAACCTCATCGTTTTGAATGGTCGGGGAGGAGTGTACACAAAATGATCCGGGAAATGGACGTCTATGGTATTGGTGACTTCAGTACATTCATCCAAAATACTTGGGATGAGTCCAGATGAGTCACCATGGTAATAGAATGATCTGATAGAAACCTTTTGATGATTAATCTTCTTCATGAAATCCAAAACAGAGGCAGGATCAGCTGGGTCAGTGAACGCCACAGAAACAGTTGATACTTTAAATGAATCCAGCAGGTGACTTGCCAAAAGTAGCTGGTATCGAATTGCATAGTCTTGTAAAGAGAGTCGAATTGAATCAAACCTCAACCTCATCATCTCTCCTCCAATACAGTAATCCCCTTCAGTCTCTCCTCCGAAACACTCCCGGTACTCCCGGTGAATATGAAGAGAATTCGAGAAACAGAATGAAAAATAAGGTATCACACAGGTTAATTTCAATGTCCTTCTTGCTCGTTTTGATAGTACTGAAATGAGGAATCTGAAATTTAATGGGAATAATCTACAACTTACAATTAGAAAAAAAATAAACTCACTTCTCTTCGAAGCTCATATTTTTGAAGATTTGAATAAGCGGAAGAAGTGGAAGACACAAAAGATTCATTATTAGAGTGAAACGATCGATAAGTGGACACAACTGCTCAATTGGTATGCCTAGACAACCCTCTACTGTCTTCTGTTGTCCAGTTGTGTCCACATATTGATCTTCCCTCATCTAATAATGGATCTCCTCCGTCTTCCACTTGTTGTACTCCCCGAAGTATTCAAAAATATGGATTTCAAAGAAAAGTAAAATTTTTTTCCATTTTCCCCCTTTCCATTAATCATAAACTTCAGATTTCTGATTTCACTGCTATCAAAACGGACAAGAAACATGTTGAAACTGACGTCTGTGCCATCTGAGCTCTCATTTCACTTGGGCTCTTTTTTCTATACTCACTTGGGGTCCGACAATATTTTGGAACCCTCAAGGGAAGCCATTGAAGCATCAGATTTCTTAATCGGGGGAGAGTTGATGAGATTGAGTATTCATCCCGATGGAATCAGGTCACAAGATCAATCACCAGAGAATCAGCTTCTGTTGACTAACCATTTATTGGATATATTCAAAAATCTATCCACCTCTGTACAGGTCTTTGATCCAACTCTACCTGCTTCAGCGTTGGAATTCTTGAAGATGATCAATCAGAGGAAGCTCTCCATCAAATCATTCTCTTACTTTATCTATTCAGAGTCATCTGAATTCATCCCGAAAATTCTTGATGAATGTGTGGACGTCACCGATTCCATTCTGATCAACGGATCTTTTCCGGATGACTTTGTGTACACTCCTCCTCGACCTTTTAAAGCAAGAGAGATCTGTGTCGACGAAACTACCAACTGGTTCAACCTGGAGAGTTTTATGAGCTGTCGGCGCATTATTCTTCAACTAGGCAAGAACACGAATCGAACCCCACAGTCGTGGAACACATTCCTCCGGAACTGGATAGATTCAGCCTCTCCACTAGAGTATTTGTCGTCATTTCACATCGAAGCAACCGATTTTCCACTGATTGTCGATGGATTGAGCAATGAGTTTGTGTTTCCTTCCCTGTTTCTTTGAGAATATGATTTTTCAGAAAAATCCAACAGGGGAGACAAGATGAATGGATCGAGGTGAAACGAAGAGATGGATCGGAATTCGTGATTAGCAGAAATTGGAGTAATCTTGTTATTATGACCAAACAAGCACATTTGGAGCGTTTAAGATTACAACAGCCGTAACTTTAAACCAGATAACTTTTTTTGCGAGTCCAAAGCTCGTTTATATTTACATTTTGAAAGAGCTAATTTCTCTCGTTAATTTTATTCATCATTAATTGAGCAGTTGCATTGGAGTACAGTATCCTAATAAATGCTTTTTTATCAATTGAACTAATTCTGTTTCTAGAGAGGATTGTTTCAGAGAAAAGATTTGGGATTTGAAGCCAATTGAGTTAATTTGAGATCGAATCATGGTACACATGGTCCACTGGTAGCCAGGTCAATTGTTGCCGTCTACGGTGCAGAAACAAAGTGACAGACGTCAGCCCACCTCATCTAGTCATTATTCAGTCGAGTCGTCGTCCAGTTGTGTTCACATATTGATCGTTACCCTCTTAGAATGGATCTTCTTCGTCTTCCACTTCTAGTTCTTACAGATGTATTCAAATACATGGGTTTCAGAGAACAGTGAGTTTATTTTCTCTCTCTCTCTCCTTCACTCAAAATTCCAGATTTCTGATTTCTTTGTTGTCGAAAAGAGCAAGGAACACATTGAAATCAACAAGTGTTTTATCTTATTTAGACTTTCGTCTTGTGAATTATCTTCATATCGCGGCACTGCATTCGGACAACTGGATAGTAGTGAGTGAAGGGAACTACCGTATCGAAGGAGAGGAAATGAGATTGAGTTTTTATCCGAATACAGTCATTTTAAAAGAGGAATCAGCTGAAAAACAGCTACTGTTGACTAATTATCTGCTGGATACATTCAAAAAAGTAGGCATCTTTGTAACCTTTTCAAATCCAACTCTACCAGTCACCGCATTGGAATTCATGAAAACGTTCAATCAGCGACAGCTCTACATCGATTCAATTATTTACGACATCACTACACCGTCATCTGAATTCATTCAACAGTTTTTGGATGAGTGTACTGAAATCGTCAAATCCATTTGGATACAATCTTCGTTCCCTGTCACGAATCTTGCAAAAGATCCGTGCAAACTATGCAAAAGCTCTGCAATAACAATGTGCAATAACAACTGCAATCAAATCATCAAATCCCGCAAGGAATCATAAACCGTTTTGCTGGAAAACTATATAAAGGGAGGGTTTTGGGTCATTCATCACATTCTACTATTCTATTTTACTTTTCTTTTCTTTCTTTATTTTTCTTTCTTTTTCTTTCAAATAAAAGGTTTAATTACCCAAGTTTGAGGGCATTATTGAGTATTTTAAGTTCTGCCAAAACAAGAACTTTTATATACACATCAATAATGTTTCTGCAATCTGAGGTTTTGGGATATTCATCTGAAAACGGACACATTCCCCCCTTTCCTTTCGTCATGGCCGAGAGAGGTAAGTCTCGTGGGAGGGCCACCTTGTGTGGTCCATCAGCTCACTTGACCTCTGCCGTAGGTAGGTCCTGGCGTTTCTCAAGGGTGAAGCGGGTCAAAGGCCTGCGGATCCCAACTCCCCTGCTTCTTCGGAGGCTAGTCGGGAAGATTAGTAGCGAGAGCCCGAGAGTAGGGTTAGCTAAAATCGACCCAAGTTGTCCACTGGACGTTAAGCAGTCGATCAATAACTGTACCCCGAAAGCAGGGACAGTCGATCAATATAGTCATGTGGACTCAAAACATACAGAGAGAGGCCCCGTGGGCCAGAAACACGAACCCAGTACGCTCATAGGGGGTGGTCCGATCGATAATGTATTGATTGGCGGAGGCCCTGCGCGTGCTAGTCGTATGGACACTAAAGATAGTAGATTCTCAGAATTGAAAATCAAAACTTTGGAGCCAATCTATTCGGATGATAAGAAATCAATCATCTGCAGATTTGACTATCCAAGTGATGACTACTATAGATGCCATATCATTGGATGTCCCACAAAAACCCAATTAGGGTGTGGTACAGACGATAAAAGTTACATGACAAAGCACATGAAAAAGGATCATGGGCTGGTTGTGAAGTGGACATATAAGTGCGTTATCTGTAATACAGATGCCATAGGAACCAGCACAGCTGCGTCCAGATGGCTCACAGAGCATTTGAAGATCCATGGCATGAAGCCAGAGCCAAGATACAAGCCCAAATCCAGAGCCACAGCAGTAAAGGCAATGGAAAAGCTTAATGAGAAGGCTGTGTCTCTGCCACAACCAAAGGGAAATCCTAAGAAGGATGTGATGGTTCAGAAGACTCCTAAAAAGGATACTGTGATCCAGAAGACTCCAGAAAAGGAAATCAAAGTACTGGAAAGTAAAATCCAGACAAGATCAGTCTCAAAGAAGCTTAGTGCTATAAAGGAGTCTGTGAAAAGACGAAAGAAGTCAAGAAAACAGGTCTAGCTTCAATTTTCGAAAGAAGTGAGAAGGGACCAAGACGAAGTCTAGCTCCATTGGTGGAAATAAGTCAAGGTACACTGAGCAATGCTCAAAGAGTTGCTGCGGCTCGAGAAGAAGCCAAAAGGAGTCAAGACTCAATGCAAAGAGAAGATCCAGTCTGGCTATGAAGCCGGGAAGACTATCGGAGAGGCTCAGCATTGGGAACCAATCAGGAACCCAGAAGAAGGATGATAGTGTCATCAAGGATTCAGAGAGTCCGCAGAAAGATACACCATTATCAGTAACTCCAGAGGTAGTTGTACCTGCAACAGGAGGAGTCCCAGTAGTCACCAGACAACTGAGATTCGATGCATGGTGCCTCAACCACGAAACAGGCGTAGAAGCTTGGTTCACAGACACAGCAATGGAATGGTATCTAAGACATTTGACAAAGTTCAGAGATGAGTTTATTACGGTAGCTCCAGGAATTTGGTCAATGTTCAAGAGATCCAACTATGCATATGTGAAAGACTTCCTATCGGGAGAGAAAAAGACTTATTTCTTGCCAGTATGTGAGAATAAGCACTGGTCACTAATTGTGATTAAAGGAAATCAGCTATGGTTCAGTTGTTCGCTTGGGAGAGTACCCGAGGGAGAAATAGAGAGACTGATAGTTGAATCAAAGAAAGAGAAACAGTACTATGAGTTCCCAGTACCACTACAAAGAGATAGTTGGAACTGTGGTCCACATGCATGCCTAGTAGCAAGATCTTGGGTAACCGGGAGATACTGGTATGATGAAAAAGATGTTCTATCTTTCAGAACAGAGATGAAAGAAGCTCTCAAAGCAGAGGGCTATGAGCTTTCCACAGAGACAAGAGATAATGGATCAAGGGTAATGCACCAGTCTGTTATCGAAGAAGATAGTCCAGAGAGTGGAGTGATATGTGATGGGGATAGCCCTCATGATAACACATTCACAGTCCAGTTGGATGATACTTTTACAGTCTTGAAGGATACCGATGATCATACAGAGATTGATCTGACAGTACCAGAAGACATGGATCTAAAGGATCCAAAGGTTTCAGAGGAACCAAAAGAGTCAGAGGTGGTGGTACCTAGTAATGAGATTCCTAGACTCCTGGATCTTAAGCTGGATACTCCTCCGAATATGACTACAAACCAGCAACCCGCAGTTTCAAGGGTTACTGTAGAAAAGAGGCCTCAGCCCCAAAGAAAGCTGAAAATACCCGAAGGACAAGCAGATGAACTGTTAGTCAGAGTCAGGGAATGGTTTGAGAGAGAATTCAAATCATATGAACAAGATGGAAAAAGCTTCGAAAGAATAGAGTGGTTCTCTCAAATGCTCACAGCGGCAATTCACACGGCTTCAGACGGTGATGCAGCAACACTGAGCAAGATTGAGAAGAGAAGTCCCCCTATGGAAGTGGTGGAAGGTGACATGTGCACCCAAACCAACAAAATCCAGAAGAATAGAAAGAAAGTGAATGGTCAAGGGTTCGTAGGATCTGCAAGAGATCTCTACCACCATAGTAGGGCCAAAGCTTTCGATAGAATAGTTGGAAGAGACTCAAAGAAATGCGAGATTCCAATAAAAGAGTTGCAAGAGTTCTTTGAGGGAACAACTGCAGAGACCAATGTACCACAGAAGGTACTAAAAGAAATGGGCTCAAGACTTCCGAATTTGGAAGAGGAGGGACACATGAAGTTGATAGATAGAGACTTCACAGAGTCCGAAGTTATGGAGGCATATAAGAAGACCAAAGATACTGCACCAGGAGTGGATGGACTCAGATACCAACACTTGAAGCAGTTTGATCCAGGGTTTAAGATGCTGACATTACTATATAATGAGTGCAAGAAGCACAGAAAGATCCCCAGTCACTGGAAAGAAGCAGAGACAGTTCTTCTCTATAAGGGAGGAGACGAGTCGAAGCCAGATAACTGGAGACCAATAAGCCTCATGCCAACAATCTATAAACTGTATTCTAGTCTCTGGAACCGGAGAATCAGATCAGTTGAGAAGGTTATGAGTGCTTGTCAGAGAGGATTCCAAGAAAGGGAAGGCTGTGCCGAGTCCATTGGAATTCTCAAAACTCATTGACGTGGCAAAAGGAAAGAAAAGAAGTCTATCAGTAGCATGGCTAGATCTGACAAATGCGTTCGGATCAGTACCCCATGAGTTGATAGCAAGTACCCTGGAAGCCTATGGGTTCCCAGAAGAAATCAGAGAGATTGTGAAGGATATGTACAATGGTGCATCTATGCGGATCAAGACAAGTTCTGAGAAAAGCGATCAGATTATGATCAAGTCCGGAGTGAAACAGGGTGACCCTATATCACCAACACTCTTCAATATGTGTCTTGAAAATGTCATCAGAAGACATCTTGACACTGCAAAAGGACATCGTTGTATCAACACAAGAGTCAAGGTTTTAGCCTTTGCAGATGATATGGCGATCCTTGCCGAAAGTAGGCAACAGCTCCAGGAAGAGTTAGAGAAGCTTGACAAAGAGTGTGAAGCCTTAAACCTGATCTTCAAACCGGCCAAGTGTGCCAGTCTGATCATAGAACAAGGTCATGTACACTCAAGTGCCAAGATTATGCTCAGAGATAAACCAATCAGAAACCTGTCTAACAAAGACTCCTATAAGTATTTAGGGGTGCAGACTGGTATAGAAACTAGAGTTTCAAGCATAGAGCTACTGGAAAAAGTGACCGAAGAGATTGACGCAGTCAACAAGAGTGATCTTTTCCCATGGCAAAAGTTAGACATGCTAAACGCGTTTGTTTTACCAAAACTCACGTACATGTATGCAAATACAACTCCATTACTGACAGAACTAAAGGTGTTCTCAAATGTAGTAATGAGGGCTGTAAGATCTTTCCACAACCTCCCGGCTAAAGGTTCCTGCTTAGAGTACCTACAGTTGCCAACAGGAAAGGGTGGGTTAGGGGTCTCGTGCCCCAAGATAACCGCTCTTATCACCTTTTGGTGAGTTGTATGAAAAGTTATGGTCTGATGACGAGTACATCAAGAAACTATACAAAGATTATCTGGTTGAGGTCGCAGAGGCCGAGACTGGAAAGCAGGGACTCAGTCTAGAAGAGATAGCTGAGTACTTGAGTGGAGACACAGTTATCGACAAGAAAGCAGTTGGATTCAATTGCTTTACCAGAATAAGACAAGTGTGCAGCAGTCTCACAAAGATCAAAGATGCACCTTTCCACAAGTTACGGATAGTGGTGAAAGATGGTGAACTGGCTGTTATGGTGCAAGCCACCGAGGAATCCAAAGAGAAGATTTTCGTCAGCAAAGCTGTTGATAAACTTCAAGGATTCATCAGAAAAGAGTTATATCATGCTCTTTTGCATAGATTTACGACAAAGAAACTCGTGAAAAGTGCAGTTACTAAAGTTGTATTACAACACCCAGAAAGTAATAGATTCACAAAGGTAGGAGGAAAAGTGAGCATTTCAGCTCACAAATTCATCCATAGAGCCCGATTGAATCTACTGGTTTGTAACTTTAACACGTGGAGTGGTCAATCAAAGGAATGCAGAAGATGTGGGCATCCAAAAGAGTCACAAGATCATATTCTACAATCTTGTAGATATGGACTACCCAAACTCATCACTCAGAGACATGACGCAGTGTTATGGAAAGTGAAAGAGATGATTGAGAAGGGTAAAAAGAAGGACTGGAAGTTATCCATTGACAAGTAATTGCAGGGTCATGGAGAACTAAGACCAGATATCACTTTGGTATCAAAAGACAAGAAAGAGTACATCTTTGCAGATGTCACTTGTCCATATGAGACCATGAAAATGATGCAAGAAGGCTGGAACAGAAAAATAGAGAAGTATGATTCAGCATATAAGCATCTGAGAAAACAGGGCAAGAAGGTTACAGTACTCCCAATTGTAGTGGGATCACTTGGAACTTGGTGGAAGCCAACCACCGCTAGTTTGGTCGCACTCGGAATCGAGGAGGCCGCAGTGAAGAGAGAGATCCCAGAGATCTGTAGTACGGTACTGGAATACAGCAAGAATGTATATTGGAACCATATCTACGGAGATCATTTCTCAAGACCACCCATGAAGTTCGGAAAAGAGAAACCGAGAGGAAATTCATGGAAGAATGAGATTGAAAAGGATGGATCCAAGATCCAATCCGAGTAAAAACAGTATGAAGATAGCGGGCCGTAACACCAGGCAAAGTTAAAAGGATCCGAAAGTAGGGTCAAAATGGAATAAAACCTGCAAAAGTAGGATTACTAGGAAAATGAAAGTTCCTAAATTACAGTAATCCAGAAGGTTCTAGAACTACAGTAATCCAAAAGTAGGACTACAAGTACTCCAAAACTACAGTAGTCCAAAAGTTGGACCACAATTACTCCAAAACTACAGTAATCCAAAAGTAGGACTACAAGTACTCCAAAATTACAGTAATCCAAAAGTAGGACTACAAGTACTCCAAAACTACAGTAATCCAAAAGTAGGACTACAAGTACTCCGAAACTACAGTAATCCAAAAGTAGGATTACAATTACTCCAAAACTACAGTAATCCAAAAGTAGGACTACAATCACTCCAAAACTACAGTAATCCAAAAGTAGGACTACAAGTATTCCAAAACGACAGTAACCCAAAAGTAGGATTACAAATATTCCAAAACTACAGTAACCCAAAAATAGGATTACAAATATTCCAAAACTACAGTAATCCAAAAGTAGGATTACAAATATTCCAAAACTACAGTAATCCAAAAGTAGGATTACAAATATTCCAAAACTACAGTAATCCAAAAGTAGGATTACAATTACTCCAAAACTACAGTAATCCAAAAGTAGGACTACAAGTACTCCAAAACTACAGTAATCCAAAAGTAGGATTACAAATATTCCAAAACTACAGTAATCCAAAAGTAGGATTACAATGGAAACAATTTTTGACCTACAGTATCCCGGAGAGAACGAGGAGAGGTCCAGAAAGGAGGAGGGGAAGAAGAAAAAGGGCGCGCAAGAGATGAAAAGGCGGGAAAGAGGAGGAGGAGAGAAGGGAGAGGAGAGAGAGAAAAAGAGGACACCTCTCTCTCTCTCACAGTTACCTCTCTTCGCTTCTTATTCTTCCATCTCTCTTACCGTTACTTCTTTTACCGTACCACTTCAAATATTGAGTTTCCCCCTTCTTCCAGACAAAAGAATGTCCAAGTGTCCAGTATCTGACCAATTGATCTCCTTGGTAAAGTATCGAGGACGCCTCTTCGTGTCGGATAAAAGCTACGATACAGTTATGGCGGCAATCGACGGACTAGAAGGAATCTTCCGAGGTCTGGAGTATGCCGGAGATTTAAAAGCCCTAGTCGAAGAAGGGGCGCCAAAAAGAAAGACGGCAAAGTTCGACGGGAGAGCCGACAAGACTGGCGAAAGAACGCCCAGATACGGCTCACCGAGTGGTAAGAAAGAAGTAGATTCCAGGCAAAGAAGTAACCTGGACTTTCTTTCAGCTAGACCAAAGGCACGGGCAAGAGAACCGAAACCGACCACAGCGTCATCTCCAAATGTGATTGGAGACACCAAGAATTGGACCGGAAAAGTCCTTGTAATCCACTCGAAACTAAACGACAAGATTATGGATGAAAAGGACATCAACTACGTCCAGATGACCCATCGTGCGGTAGCAGACCCGGAAAACAAGCCTCTCTTGGAAACAGCAGGCATGACGTGGGTCCTGTGCACAGGCAAGGACTATCATGTCAACAAAACCCTCAAAATTCTCCAAGGAGTTGGCAAGGCGAAGGGAGTCGTGCTTCCAAAAGATGCGGATACAAAGATCAAGGAGCGTTATACACAGAATGGATATAGAGTGGAATTGGATTGGGGAAAAGCCAAGGAGTATATCACTGTTGAGAAATAAGTGCCCTCAAAAAAAAAAAAAGTGTTTTTCGCTTGGTCCCCTACGAAACCCCCCTCCATATTTTGTGTCCACCCCCTAAAAATTTCCTATTTGTAGAATGATTGTCTTCCACCAGTAGTGTAATGTTTTATCATATTGTTTTAAATCACTAAATGAATTGATCCTAAAGAATGTGAAAAACAATTAAAACATTGCAGAGACAACAAGAGAGAGGAAGACGAGAACTACAGTAATCCAAAAGTAGGATTACAAGGGAAAAGAAAATTCCAAAACTACAGTAACCCTAAAAGTAAATGGGGTAGTACTGTAGACTCCAAAAGAACATGTACAAAGTGTTTCTGATATCTCAAGACTCATAAGCCAAAGAGGACAAAGTCCCAGAAGAGCTAATAGAAAAGAGACATTTGGATTCACATAGAAAGTACATAACCATCGGTGTGACTGGTGTTTGGAAGGTCTAGCCAATTTCAACTCAGTCAAAATGCACCAATCCCAATACAGTTCAAGTCTCAAAAGTCAGAGACATCATACTGTCATGGATCCTGGCTGGAAGCTCTCGGTTTATCGTGTGCGATGTCACGTGCCCTCTGGGCGCTCTTCGGAGTAGTGCTCCCAAGATATGCTCGAAACTTCCCCTGCCAAGTCAGGAAATATGTACAGGTACTCCCTATCCGGAGACGTATATCGTCGAGTACGGATAGGGATCAGCCGTGAGGCAAAGGGTGGGTAACTCCGTTATAGACATGCGATCTTCGGGTCCTGGCTGTAATAAAAGGGAGGAATCCTGGCAAAAGGAATTTAAAAAATATGGGCAAGTAATGGCCAAGTTCTGAAGGTAGACCACTGTCTGTCAACCACTTTAACCAGTGGGTTATGCGGGTGGACTATTCTACTTAGGAATGTTCCCATTGTTTGACTTTTTCAAGTTATCAGAGCGCCTTCGGGCACATCTAAAGACCCATCATTCAATAATTCCCGAGCAAATAGTGGTCCGATTAGAGTCGGCTCCCACAGATTGCGCCCCAGGCTCGCCCCACGTCACATACAAAGATCTGTCATTTTCGACATTCCCAGACGATTTTGTGTACACTCCTCCTCGACCATTCAAAGTAAAGCGTTTTGTGTCAGAGATTCCGCCAACTGGTTCAAACTTGAGAATTTCATGAATTGCCTCCAGATTAATCTGGGCTACGGTAGAAACTATCGGACTCCGCAATCATGGAACACGTTCTTCCGGAACTGGATCGATTCAGATGCTCGATTAGGGTATCTGTGGTGTTCCAACATAGTAGTCACCGAGTTTCCACAGATAATCGAGGGACTGAGCAATGAGTTCGTTTCTTTTTTCATTTTTACCCATAAAAGATAAGTTTTCAGAGGAATCCAACAGCAAGGAACCGATGAATGGATCGAAGTGAAGCGGAGAGATGGATCGGAATATTTCATTGGAAGAACTGGAGACGATATGTATATTCTGACCAAGCAATCACATTTGAGGCGTTTTCCGAGGCAACAATAATATTTATTGATCAAAAATTGCTGAAAAAACCTTTGAAAAAATAAAATGTTGGCTTTTCGTTCCTCCACTTTTTCTCAATATCCTGTTCATCTTTTAATATTGCAAAGAAGGCATGAAAATAGTCATTTATTATTGAATCGATTCATAGAAATATTCTGACAATTTACTTGGAGTTCCATCCTGGAAGGGCATTGTAGATCTTGTTGCATCCACTGGTCTTGAATTGTTGAGTCTTGGCTGGAGTAGTTGGAAGACAGCAACGGAAGTTGTTTCCGGTCATACACGATCCATCGTAGACAGCAGCACAGTTATGGACACACAGATTGTAGCAAGTCTTGTTGTGATGGGTGGCATAGCTGTACCATGGGGAACAGTTGTCATAGGAAGCTCCTCCATTGACAGATGCACAGTACTCTTGACAGATTTCCATGGTAACGGCAGCAGCCAAAGAGAGGAGACAAAGGGAGAGAACAGTACGGAACATCTGAAAATATATATTATATAAATGATTGAGAAGAAAAAAAGGAACTTTCCATGATGATTTGAGTCAGATGAAACTGATGATGACTTCCTCTAGAGCTCTCATTTTATACACATATCTCAACTCTGCTGGATACCTCGGAATTAAAAAAGTATGACTGATTCCTATTGTTAATCTTTCGAACCGATTTCATGGTTTTTTTTATTATCCACCTACGTATTCGAAATTGAAAAACGCAGCTGGATACTTTGTCGAAACTCTGAAACGATAGTTCAAAAGTTTCCATTTACAAACTCCAGTCTAACAGTGAAATAAAAATGTCAATTCAACAATAGAAATGTGTTCTGATAGTATGGATTATAGAAGCAAAAAGTTACTCAAAAAACTTCTCACTGAACATTTTCAGATTACGGTAATACGAATGGACATACATTCTTAGATTCAAACGATCAATATGTGGACACAACTGGACGACTACCAGACTCAATGGGTCTAGAAGACGAGGACGCCCCTAAACCTCTTTCTCTCCTTGACTCACATCTAGACAAACGTTTATTCTCTGAGAACACTAGTCGACCAGTTGGGTATTGATCGACATTCCCCAATGAATCTCCTTCATCTTCCACTTCTTCCTCTCATTCAAATATTCAAAAACATGGATTTCAGAGAAAAGTAAGTTTCTTTTCTTTCTCTATTTCTCCTTCATTAAATATTCCAGATTTCTGATTTCGTTGATGTCGAAACGGGCAAATAAGACGTTGAAAAAGACTGCTGTGCCAATTGAGCTATCTTTCCAGTTGGCGTCTATTTTATATATTCACTCGAAACCCTACGACATTTCGGACCCCATCCGGGAATCAAAAGTGAACGATGAAGCATCGGATCACTTAATAAGAGGAGAGAAAATGAGTTTGAGTCTTTATCCAGATGGAGTCAGTTTACAAGATCAATCGCTACAGAAGCAGTTATTATTGGCTCAATATGTGTTGGATACATTCACCAAACTTTCAATCCACGCAATTTTTTCTGAACCAATTTTGCCTTCGACAGCGTTAGAATTCATGAAGTTGATCAATCAGAAGAAGGCCTCCATCCAATCATTCTATTACGACATCGATTCAGAGTCATCTGAATTCATCCCCAGAATTCTGGATGAATGTATAGAAGTCACCGATTCCATTTTGATACATGCCGATTTCCCGGACGACTTTATATACACTCCTCCTCGCCCATTCAAAGTGAGGGAGCTTCGTGTCAGCGAAAGAACCAATTGGTTGAATCTGGAGAGTTTTATGAACTGTCGGCGCATTAGCCTTCAACTAGGCAAGAACACGAATCGAACTCCACAGTCGTGGAACACATTCTTCCGGAACTGGTTGGAGTCAGATTCTCGACTAGAGGATTTCTTGTGTATTACTGTCAAAGAATCCGATTTTCCACTGATTGTCGATGGATTAACCAATGAGTGGGTTCTCATCCCGTTCTTTTTACTTATAAAATATGCATTTTCAGAGGAACAAAAGAGAGATTCGGAGGAGCAGAAGAATGGATCGATGTGAAACGAAGAGATGGATCCGAATTCGTGATTGGTAGAAGTTTGAATGCTATTCATATTTGGACTAAACAGGCACATTTGAAACATTTGTTGAAACAAGAAGAGTTATTATTCATGAGATAGCAGCCTTTTTTTGTATTTGTTATGCTGTAACCGAATAAACTTGTTTTTTTGTTTCTATTCAAACTTCTGTTTTTTTTACAACTGTTTTCGTGGAGTACATACATTGAGAAGAGTCTCTCCACAATCGATGTGATGTGAAGAATAAGAAAATGCAATAAAAATGTCCATTCGTATTACCGTATTCTGAAAACGTTCAGTGAAAAACTTTTTAAGTAAAACAGAAGTTCGAATAGAAACAAAAAAACAAGTTTATTCGGTTACAGCATAACAAATAAAAAAAAAGGCTGCTATCTCATGAATAATAACTGTTCTTGTTTCAACAAATATTCCAAATGTGCTTGTTTAGTCATAAAGTGAATATCATTCAAATTTCTACCAATCACGAATTCCGATCCATCTCTTCTTTTCACATCGACCCATTCAAGTGTTCCTTGCCATCTCTCTTTTATTCCTCTGAAAATGCATATTTTATAAGTAAAATGAACGGGATGAAAACCCACTCGTTGGTTAATCCATCGACAATCAGTGGAAAATCGGATTCTTTGACAGTAATACACAAGAAATCCTCTAGTCGAGAATCTGACTCCAACCAGTTCCGGAAGAATGTGTTCCACGACTGTGGAGTTCGATTCGTGTTCTTGCCTAGTTGAAGGCTAATGCGCCGACAGTTCATAAAACTCTCCAGATTCAACCAGTTGGTTCTTTCGCTGACACGAAGCTCTTTCACTTTGAATGGGCGAGGAGGAGTGTATACAAAATCATCTGGGAATGATCCGAGTATCAGAATGGATTCAGTGACTTCTATACATTCATCCAGAATTCTGGGGATGAATTCAGATGACTCTGCCTCGATGTCGTAATAGAATGATTTGATGGAGATCTCTTGCTGATTGATCAACTTCATGAGTTCCAACGCTGTCGAAGGCAAAATTGGATCATAAAGTATTACGTGGATTGAAAGTTTAGTGAATGTATCCAGCACATATTGAGCCAATAATAACTGCTTCTGTAGCGATTGATCTTGTAAACTGACTCCATCTGGATAAAGACTCAAACTCATTTTCTCTCCTCTTATTAAGTGATCCGATGTGTTGTGAATACTCTGTATTCACAATTATCATCAGATTTCCTACGGAAATCCCTTCTCCTTTTAATCTATAATTAATTCTATTTATCTTTCAGAACACCTTCAGGATTCGAATTCCCTCCCTTTTGCTCCCTTGGGTCTCGCCACGACTTCAGCTCCACGCCTACGGACGCCTCACTCTCATCTCACTTGGACACGCTTCACCATGTCTGGCAGCCTCGATGTACGAGCCTTTCATGGCGAACCCTTTACCTTTTCTTTTCCTAATTTAATTCCTTTATTTTCCCTTAAATTCCCCTTTAGTTCTCTATAATTTCTCCCCAAATTAGTCATTTAATGCGCCTTTAACTCTCCTTTACTTTGGCCTAAAATCCCCATTTTCTTCCTTCTTTAATCTTCAATTAATTTTTTATAGGCGCAACCAATTGTGGGTTTTCCCGACTCACAAAATGGTGCATCGACCGGGAAACCGTTAGTCATTCTACCACTGACAATGTATTTGAACATCTAAATTATATATTTAATCATTTCTTGAAGAAATGCGCGAGTCAGAGCGTGAAATCGACAGAAACATCGAAAAAAAGCCGAAAAATGAGGCGAAAAATCAGTTTTTCGAAATATCATCTTCGAGAGCTGATAAAATTGGGACAGCATCGACTGTCAAATGCAAACTCGCATAAACGTCGGCACGGCTGCCTCCTCGTCCATCCAAATGCGACGACAACTGGCGAACCAGCCGTGGAAAGCTTTGGCTCCAGACCACATGGAGCAGTTGAAGGTAATCAAACCAATAATAGCTCTAAAACATCGCACACCCTCTTTTCAAAAAAAAGCATGGGATGCAGAAGACGAGAATTCGCCGCCGGAAGCCGTCGGACCACGACGCCAAGGAACCCTCCAACAGCCACGACTCCTCTCGCGCATGACCGCACATCAGAAGGCTAGAGACCAGGTGAGTTACTTCCCTCCCATTGTAAAAGGAAAACAAAACATGCTTTCCAGTGGCGTAGCGAGAAGTCTAGCAAGTCAGCGTCAATTTGGAATCGAACCATCACTAGTCAACAAGAAGCGGAACGTAAAAGTTTAATAAGTCGTCAAAAGGCTTCAAGCATCGCCCTTTGAACGACATAATCATCAAGCTGATACAGCGCCAAGTCACTTAACGTGAAGATCATCGAAGCAAAGAAAGGCTTCAGCTAGTCAAGTAGTTAAGGAAATCTTTTAGTTAGATAAGGAAATGAGCTCAAGAGATCGTAACATGTAATCATATATGTTGTTCAGGACGAAAGAAGCTCTTCCGAAGCGAATCTTGAAGAAGACCCAGCCGCATCAACAAGGCGACGCGAAGAGCGTCATCGAGAAGCTCGAAGAGCTCGGGAAAGAAGTCGAACAAGTCAAGAGCGACGTCAAAGCCAGCCGAGCACTCCAATCCGCCACTCTTACCGAAGTCGAGACGACTCAGATTCGTCTGGACGAGGAGACCGACAAGAGAAAGGAGGTCGTGAAGCTTCTCAAACTCCGCATCAAGGTCCTCGAAGAAGCAATCTCAAAGACAGCAACGTCGAATAAGGATGCAGCGCCGACAGGAGGTCAAGCTCCAGGAAGCGCGGAAGGCCTCAAGGACGGAGCTACGAAGGCAGCGTGCGTACTTTGTGAAAGTACAACACACGCCCTCGTCGAATGCAAGATATTCCCAAACGGATCCAGCAGAGCGGCGGAATTCAATCGTCGAAACCTGTGCAGAAGATGTGCAATGGCGGGATGCAATCTCCAAACGTGCCCCAAACCGTACATCGTCTGCGGGCTATGCGCAGAAGCTGGAATTCGCGAGGACAGAAGCGTACGTCATTTGGAAGGCGTATGTGAAGAACACAAACGAATGAAAGCAGCGAAGCGAGCCCAGAATCCGCCGGAAAGAAGACCTAAAAGAGCGGCTCCCCAACAACAACAGGGTGAGAAGAAAAGAGCTCAAGGTAAGAAAGGAACTTGAATAAGTAGTAAGAAACTCAGGTTCTTTTTTCAGTTCAGCAAGCTCAACCGGAAGGACCGGAGGTGACACCGTACTTGCCAATACAAGCACCACAAAGCCGTCAGCAAGTCCTATACTATCTTCCCAACAATCAGATGCAGTATCCACAGGGAATCCCAGTTCAACTGAACCAGCAAGGAGTGCCGCAACAACATCAACAGGCTCCAATACAGTTGCAACAACAAGGCCCGTACCAAGTCTATGGATACCAATAAGAATTCGGGGAATTCCCTCTCTCAATCTCCCCATCCACTTATCTCTTTAACCTTAAGTTAACTTCAATCTCTTTAGCTTTAAGCTTTAATATAAGTTTATAATCACTTTAACATCTCTAGTAATTCATTATAATCACTTCTTTATTAATTACCTTCAATTCTCTTAGCATAATTGCCCCCCTAAATTCTCAGGTTTAATTACATATCATACTTCTCTCTAGCCACTAGGCCTCTGTATCATTAATCAGTAGGTATAATTACCCTCTTCTCTCCCCTAGTTACCTAAATAATTTCTCTATTACTCTCTTCTCTCTCTTAATCCGTAGTTCTCTTTTCTTCTAGTGTTTCCCCTCCCCTCTCATGCCTAAGATGGCAGAGGACAATCATGTCCTCTTCTCAACTGTAAAGATTTCTTTCTTTATATTTTTTAATATAATAAAGTACAATCAGTTGAATATTCGGTCAACAGTTTTAACCACATTGCTTATCCACAATATATATATGTGAACATCAAGTAGATAAGAGAACAAAAGATTATACATAAGGAATCAGTGTCTTGAACAATAAGTCCTTTGTCTCTAACGACGATAGCCAGCTTCACGGATGAGTTAGCGACACGGTTTGAGATACACGCCTACTGTTTTCAAGGTGACAGTAAAGCGGATTCCCATAGGCCTTAGACAAGAATATCCTGCCTGTTCAGTCTTAGGTGGATACCCTTATCGTGTCCCCGATCTGTAATTCAGAAAGAGAGCATCTGAAGAGCGGAGAAAGGATTCGCGGCTAGTGAGTGACCACAATTAGCCGAGGGTTGACAGGTTAGCTTTGAAAAGGAATTGGACAGCCGGATCAAAGTTTCTAAATAATTCCCAAATCCCCAAATATAAAAATAAAACTACAAATAAGTCTACAAGAGCGAGGCTTAACACCACTCGTCCTAATGTCCAAGGAGATGACAATTCTTGGGTATTATTGTCTAAAAGAACGCGTTGCGTAGCAGAACACAAGTTTATTGAGTAGGATACTCAGAAATGAATCCACTTGTCGCCGAGATATTCGTTTCGGAGTGCACCCGAATCGAAGATAACACCTGACATCAAGGCGTCAAGGTCCCTTCCCGGCCAGGAAGAGATATTCACAGGTTCACAGTTCCTATACTGAAGCTACAAGACACGGCTCTCACTCGAAGGAGTATAAATTCTACAGCTCGGAGGAGCTATAATCTCAACCATTGAAAGATCAAAAAAATTCTCTATTCTCGAAGGTTAAACCCTTCTTCTCTTACTATTCCCTTTTCCCCGGACAAAGACAAAGCTAAAGTTTTAATTTCAGCAACTACTACTGTCCTCAACTCTCCCTAGCATTTTAGAATGCCGCCCCCACCCCCCCCGTCGAGAAAACCTGCAGACTCGCGCTGAAAGCAAGCTTCCCAATATGTAAAAGCCTTTCTGACTAAGAGCTCAGGAAGATGGAACGAAGCCATAAAAGCATCCAAGAAGCAATCCCGTGCCTCCAATTCCTCGTGAAGAAATCGACCGTAGCATCGAAGAATTAGAAAGATCTCTTGACGCGTCCTACAAGGAACAACTTGAGGAAGAGAACTCATGAGCGTTCCGATCTGTATCCAGCTACGACAGTTAGTAACGTAGTTTTTTCTAGTTCTCACCTTCAAAGCTCATCAGCAGCTGTAGATCGACATGGTTCGAACATACACCATGCTTTCTCAACCCCTGCACCAGTTAATCAGGGATATCATCAGCAGTATAATGACGTGCCAAACAACACGAATCAAATCAATACTGCCCTCGGAGCTAATCATCTCAACCAACAGTATGGCAATCTCAGTATTAGAGAGCCGCCGAGAAGCCCGAATCTTCTGAATCAGATCAGACAATCATCAAACATCGAAAAACAATCATGCGAATGCTGCAAAGGATCACACGAGCTGTTCATGTGCGAAGATCCGCGGCTCACAAGATACTGCGCAGTCAACAAAAGATGCATTATATGCACTGCAGACGATCATAAAGCAAAAGACTGCCAGCTTCCAGCAAAAGCAGAACAAGTGCAGAGCCCAGTTCCTCCTCAAGAAACAATGAGAGGACCCGCTCCGTACTCCCCTTCAAATCATCAAGGTGGAGATGGATTCAGAAATCATCAGAACGAATCGTATCCATCATTCGAATATCCTCGAGACCACGGGAGACATCATAGTACTCCCAAAGCATCTAATCCAGTACCACAAGAAGTACAATCGGAACACGCGGTTGACTATCACACAATCATCCAAAGCATCATGAAACTCGTCCCAAGCTTCGACGGAAAGCAAACAGGATATAGAAGATTCATGAGAGAAATCAAGTCAATGGTACTAGATAATCCAAAGCTGTCAACAGCAGTCAAAAGAATCATCCTGGCAAAGAAACTCGAAGCTGCAGGATCACAGTTCCTATCAGAACTAAACGATCCAGAAGACGCCATTCAAGAGACACTGCGTCTCCTCAGAAGAGAATTCGGAAGCTTACCCGAAGCGTGTCTTCTACGTCAACAGCTGAGAAAAATCCAGTTTGACAGTTCCAATGACACCGTATTCGCCAAAGCATTGAACGAAGCGAGAATTGTCATCACGCAACTCCAAGAAATGGAGTCATTTCTAGATGAACAAGTAACTTATGACTTGATCGGAAAACTTCCAACGTACATGCAAAGAAAGTGCATGCCAATTGCACGAAAAGGAGAACAGGACGCACTGAATCAAGTCCTGGACACCGCTGAAGACATGCACATGAACAATAGAGCATGCGCAATGGTATCATACCACTCCAGAAACTCAGAATACCCATCAAGATCATTCAAATTCAACAAAACGCCATCAGTGCCAGTAATGATCATGGATCAGCAGAGTGAAGATTCTGAATACGAGGAAGAAAGTCCCGAAACTATCATGGCAATTAATCATAAAACAATGAAGCCAAAACCAGCAGAAAACATCGGACTATCGCAAGCATCAGCAAAGCCGAATTCTGGAAATAAGAAAATAAAATTCTTACCGGACGGGACTCCTGATTGCCCAAATAAAGAAACTGGCAAAAAAGAACCACTTATGAAGAAGCTCTAGCGACAAAAGTATCGCCCCCCCGGAGCATCGAGCTTCATCTGGAAAGTGGGAACCGGATTCCACCCACGTAATCTGAAATACTCCATTCACGAGAAAATATGAAAATCATGATCTTTACTGCCAACTGTGCGGGGAGTAGGTCACAAACTCGTTCAATGCCCGAAGAGCAGCCTCCAAATGTGAGAAAAAATGGGTAGCAGATAATTCTGCATGCTCGTCTAACTGCGGAAGCACAACCCATCAAGCAAGAGAGAATGCACATTCAAGCTACACTTGCGTATACTGCTCAGCTACACCTATCAGCGCAGGATGTACTCTGAAGGAGTACTACCGAGATCTCAGAAACTTCCCAGCTGAGGCTGAGAAACCAGCATCTTTAAAATTTTTTTTTCAGACCAATCAGAGCCCAAACAACAATAATCTACCAAGTCCATGCAACGCTCTCAAAACATAAGAGAGCCAAAATTGCCAACTTCAAATCATCTGAACAGTAGCGAAAAATAATAATAAGCATCAAAAGTTGAAGAACCAACAAAGTCGTGTATACCAATCATGGATACAGAATTAATCATCAATCCAGAATCTTCGAGTAAACATACACTCCAAGAATCAAATGAATCAATCATCAAAACTATTATTGCAACATTAAGCACATCAAGAATAGACCTCAACTGTCTCAATCAGAAGACAGAAGACGTATCTTTACCATTTGCCATCATCGAAACACAAGATGGGCATTCAATTAGAGCATTAATTGACTCCGGAGCCGCAATTTCTCTCATATCAGACGCTACGGCGGAGAGAATCGGACTCCAATCTAAACAGTCTACTAAAATTACAATCGAGGCATTTAATAACGTCTCCACACATGAGTGTAACATCTATCAGATCTCCCTTCATGGAAAAGATCATATTTATTCTACATTTGTAGCAGGGTCTCCCAAACTTCCGAAGACCAAATATAAACATGCATCCCTATCAGAGGATGACAAATTCGAAATGCTCAAACATGGCATCTCGGAACACCAGCTCAGAAAAGGAGCAGAATCAAATAATCAAGAGATCGAAATGATCCTTGGAAACGACATCCTACCACATATCATGAGAAGATCAAAGAGAATCTCACTCCCTTCAGGTAGATACGTCGAATCATCAACAATAGCAAACATCGTATATCCAAGAGCTAGACACTGCCCAATCATGAGCAAAAGTAAAGCTCCCAGGCGCCAGTCATCCCAGTGAATATGTTCACTGCAAAATAACTGACAAGAGGCTACAAAGATAACCTCACGGAGCTCATTTCGCAATTATGGAATCTAGAAAACTGTGGGATTGAATCGCCTACACTTCTAGAGCAAGAACATCTAGATAGCGAAGCGCTACTGAAGCTCTTCGAAGAATCACTCGTCATCAAAGAAGACGGCGAGGTAGAAGTAGCATTACCATGGAACGGAAAGCAGAATAGACTGAAAGACAACAAATCAGTAGCATTCCGTCGCCTTGAAAGTCTAATCAGACAGCTACGTAAAAATCCAACTCTTCTGAAAGAGTACAATAAGATCATCGAACAACAAGAATCCTCAGGAATCATCGAAAAAGTTACTCCAGAAATGGAAAGAACAGGACCGCATTATTATGCTCCTCAAAGTGCAGTTTTCAAAGAGAATTCTGCGAACACGAAAGTCAGAATCGTATCTGATACTAGTTCTCATGTCAAAATGAGCTATCAGCTAACGACTGCGTCCATGAAGGCCCGAACATGCTCAACAAGCACATCGGACTCCACTTGAGACACCGACTTGAGCAATTTGCAATCACAGCAGACATTGCCAAAGCCTTCCACCAAGTTCGACTCCAAACTCAAGACAGAAACGTAACCAAATTTCTGTGGGTTAAATCTATCGAACTACCACCAGCAGGAGGAAATCTGATAACATACAGATTCACTCGCATTCCATTCGGAATGAAATGTTCCCCGTTCCTATTGGCAGCAACCATAAGACATTACTTGCTCTTAGCAGCCAGCATCATCAGTAATGAAATAGGACAGAACTTGTACGTCGACAATATTATGGTGACGACCAATGACGAAAACCAAGTATTGCCAAAGATTCGAGCAATCCAGGACGAATTCAAAAGATGAAAATGCACGTCAGAGAATTCGGAACCAATCATGAATCTGCTCTTCTTGAGTTACCAATTGAAGACAGAGCCGAATCTCATCTCGTCAAGTTTCTCGGATACATATGGAATACAACAGAAGACACAGTGTCTATTCATATCCATATCCCGAAAGAATCAGATCCGACAAAAGAGAATTGACCTCAATGGCAGCTAAATCATATGATCCTATGGGATTCACGGCTCCGTTGCACGTCAGGATCAAACTTCTTATCCAGAAATGCTGGAAGAACAACATTGACTGGGACGTCAAATTGTCTACAGAATACGATCTCTCCAAAGAATGGGAAAAGATCAGAACCTTGTACTGTCTAGAAAACATAACAGTTCCAAGAAAATTGAGACGATCATATAAAGATACAGTAATCCCAGAACTGATTATTTTTTGTGACGCGTCCAAACATACAATCGCGACCGCCGTGTATCTCCTCTACAGATATCCAGACGGATCCATAGATTGCCACCTAATCGGAGCAAAATCAAAGCTCAAACCGCCATCAGAAGCGGAGATGACTATTCCGAAATTAGAACTGTTAGCAGTTGAGATCGGAATAAGATTCGCAAAGAGCCTCATAGAAGAAATGCCAGAATGTCATAGACCAGAACGCATCCACATATTCACCGACTCCATGATCGCACTATTTTGGATTCTGAATAAAGAAACCAAAAGAGCATGGGTGAACAACAGAGTGAACAACATCCACAAAACGACAGAATCCCTCAGGGAACAGAATATCGAAGTCGTATTTCATCATGTAGACACGTCTCAGAATCCAGCTGATCTAGCAACTAGAGGCTTAGACACTGAAAGTCTACAGAATTCAACCTTATGGTTCAACGGACCAGAATTCTTGAAAGATCCTCCAGAGACTTGGAAAGCGAAACTGGAAGGAGAAATTGAATGCTCCGAGTCAGACAGAGAGCTAGCAAATCAAGAATTAACCGAATACAAGAAACCGAGGAAGGAAAAGACGATCGCAGTCCAACATTTCCTCAAAACTCCAAAGCAACCGGAAGCTTACAAAGCACTAATTCCGTTCGAGTACACGAATAAACTCGGAAAACTCGAAAGCATTGCAGCCTACATTCTGCACTTTATCGGGAGAACCATGAAATCCAAAGATCGGACAACCCCAGTAATGAGAGATGTCCAAAAGATTGAAAAGATCCCGGATATTATAACAAGATCCATCGAAAGAAGACAACTAACCAGAAAATGGATAATCACGGAGCACTACAAAGAAGCTGAGAGTCAGAATCAGTCCTTCAAAGAATCTCTGAAACCATTTCAGACACCAGATGGACTGTGGAGAACAAAAGATACTCTCAAAGCCCCGTACTGCCAAAAGAAGCAAACAATCCCATTCTCATCCATGAGAAACACCCTCTCGCAAAGCTCATTATGACTGAGACACACGAGAAAAACGTGCATCTGCCAGCACAATATCTAGTAGCAGCAGTCCGAACGCAATACTGGATCAAGAAAGACGGACGGCTAGCACAATCCGTCATCTCAAGATGTGTACCGTGCAGGAAAGTAAAATCATTTCCATACGAGTACCCATACACTTCCGAGCTCCCTTCTCTCCGAACCACTCCATCAACACCGTTCGGAAAAGTAGGAGTCGACTACCTCGGACCAATAGACTACAAAAACGCAGAGAATGAACAAAACATCCTGCGTATGTCTTAATCTACACGTGTCTCACAACTCGAGCCACCCATCTGGAGTTAGTTCCGGATAACACCACACGAAGCTATATCACAGCTCTGGAAGCCATCTTCAGCCAACGAGGCGTGCCGACCCACGTATACAGTGACAATGCACGAACCTTCGTCTTAGGCCATTCCATGATCAATGACGACATAACCAATTATGACCCCGTCATGGACTTCATCTGCCTCTTCGCAAGACATGCAATCAAGTTCAAGTACATTACCCCATTGTCACCATGGCAGGGAGGAATCTACGAAAGAATCGTAGGAATTGCGAAGAAACAGCTACGAAAAGAAATAGGTAAATACACTCTTCCCTATTTCGAGTTGTATTCCACATTGAAAAGAGTGGAAGGAATGATCAACTCCAGACCACTTGTCAAGAATCCGAACACGGCAAATGACGTACCAGTCATCAGACCAATCGACTTCCTACTCCCATCAGTTCTTCTCGACATCCCAAATGAAACGGATCGAGACGAAGAGGAAGACGAATATCGGATCAACAGTATCCCATCCACCGAACAAGCTACCAGAGATCATCTGAAAAAGCTAAATAAAGTCATCCTTCGACTATGGAACGAATGGATCAACCACTACATTCTTGCCCTTCGAGATAGCCACATAAAGAGCAAAAGAGCAAGTATGACAAACCCAAAGGTTGATGACATCGTCATCGTAATGCCACAGAACAATGAAATGATTCCGCGCCACTTATGGCCACTAGGAAGAATCACAGAAGTTCCGCCAGCACCAGTCAGAACTGTAAAAGTGCTCTTCGAGAACTCTATCAAGGAACGCTCTGTGAACCAACTTATTCCATTAGAACTGGATCCGGAAGACGAACAGAAGTCTCCGCAGAAGAAAGAGGACCAAGAGTACCGTAATCCGAGTATTCCCCAGCTCCTCCAGCCAAACCATCCAACTGGAAGAGTAAACGAGCTCCTCCAGCCAAACCATCCAAATGGAAGAGTCAACGAGCTCCTCCAGCCAAACCATCCAACTGGAAGAGTCAACGAGCTCCTCCAGCCAAACCATCCAAATGGAAGAGCCAACGAGTTCCTCCAGCCAAACCTACCATCAGAAAGGTCAGAGATTCGCCCAACTCCAGCGAAACCTAGACCAAAACCATCCAGACAGCCCCTCCCGAGACGGGCTAAAGAAGGATACAAACCATACAGATCCGAGCATCTAGATTTCTAGTAGGACTTTACTCCCCCCCGGGAGTGTTGTGAATACTCTGTATTCACAATTATCATCAGATTTCCTACGGAAATCCCTTCTCCTTTTAATCTATAATTAATTCTATTTATCTTTCAGAACACCTTCAGGATTCGAATTCCCTCCCTTTTGCTCCCTTGGGTCTCGCCACGACTTCAGCTCCACGCCTACGGACGCCTCACTCTCATCTCACTTGGACACGCTTCACCATGTCTGGCAGCCTCGATGTACGAGCCTTTCATGGCGAACCCTTTACCTTTTCTTTTCTAATTTAATTCCTTTATTTTCCCCTTAAATTCCCCTTTAGTTCTCTATAATTTCTCCCCAAATTAGTCATTTAATGCGCCTTTAACTCTCCTTTACTTTGGCCTAAAATCCCCATTTTCTTCCTTCTTTAATCTTCAATTAATTGGGTTTTTAACGCCGCCGAACATGGCAAGGCTTTTATCCCAATAAACAATTATAAAATACAAATACTTCTTCTTTATTCTCTTTATCGCGCCCCGCATTCATCCGCATATAGGCGCAACCAATTGTGGGTTTTCCCGACTCACAAAACGATGCTTCATCGTTCACTTTTGATTCCCGGATGATGTACAAAGGGTCGTAGGGTTCCGAGTGAATAAATAAAATAGACGCCAACTGGAATGAGAGCTCAGATGGCACAGCAGTCATTTTCAGCGTCTTATTTGCCCATTTCGACATCAACGAAATCAGAAATCTGGAAAAATTTGAATGGAGCAGAAAGAGATGAAATGAAACTTACTTTTCTCTGAATTCCATGTTTTCGAAGATTTGAATGAGAGGAAGAAGTGGAAGATGAAGAAGGTTCATTACTAGATGAAGGCGATCAATATGTGGACCCAACTGGTCGACTAGTGTTTCCAGAGAATAAACGTTTGTTTAGATGTGAGATGGAGGCAGTCAAGAAGAAAAAGAGGTTGACTAGGAGCGTCCGCGTCTTCTAGACCCATTGGTAGTGGTTCAGTTGTGTCCACATAATCGATCGTCTAAATCTAAGAATGTATATATGTGTCGTATGTGTCCATTCGTATCTCTGTAATCTGAAAATGTTCAGTGAAAAGATTTTAAAGTAACTACTTGCTTCTATAGTCCAATACATATGTACTATCAGAACACATTTCTATTGTTGGATTGACATTTTTATTTCACTGTTAGACTGGAGTTTGTAAATGGAAACTTTTGAACTATATCGTTTCAGAGTTTCGACAAAGTATCCAGCTGCGATTTTCAATTTTGAATACGTAGGTGGATAATATGAAAAACCATGAAATCGGTTCGAAAGATTAACAATGGGAATCACTCCTACTTTTTTAATTCCAAAGTATCCAGCAGAGTTGAGATATCTGTATAAAAAGAGAGCTCTAGAACAACTCATCATCAGTTTCAACTGACTCAAATCATCATGGTAAGTTCTTTTTTCTTCTCTCAATCATTAATATATATTTTCCAGATGTTCCGTACTGTTCTCTCCCTTTGTTTCATCTCTTTGGCTGCTGCCGTTACCATGGAAATCTGTCAAGAGTACTGTGCATCTGTCAATGGAGGAGCTTCCTATGACAACTGTTCCCCATGGTACAGCTATGCCACCCATCACAACAAGACTTGCTACAATCTGTGTGTCCATAACTGTGCTGCTGTCTACGATGGATCGTGTATGACCGGAAACAACTTCCGTTGCTGTCTTCCAACTACTCCAGCCAAGACTCAACAATTCAAGACCAGTGGATGCAACAAGATCTACAATGCCCTTCCAGGATGGAACTCCAAGTAAATTGTCAGACTGTTTCTATGAATCAATTCAATAATAAATGACTATTTTATGACATATTTACAGTCAGAAATGCATAAGTTATTCCATAATCTGAAATTTAAATTTAAAAAAAATACATTCACTGTGCACACATTAGAACAGACGAGAGATCTGAATGTACCATCTGCTATGGAAATTTGCACAAAGGTCTATTGGCAGCCAGGTTATTTGTTGCCCACCTCATTTTGTCACTATTCAGTCTATTAGTTGTCCATTTGGTTCACATATTGATCGTTTATCCTCTAATAATGGATCTCCTCCGTCTCCCACTTCTTGTTCTCATTAAAGTGTTCAAAAACATGAATTTTACAGAACAGTAAGTTTTTTCGCGCGCTCTCTCTCTCTCTGTATTATTAAAAATTCCAGGTTTCTGATTTCCTTGATGTCAAAAAGAGCTAGGAACACTTTGAAATTGACTTCTGTGCTATCTCACTTCACACTCAATTTTGATTATGACTTCTCTATTTATTTGCATCATTATTGGCAAAATCCCCAAACCGTGAAGACTGAAGAGAGTTGCTGTATTGGAGGAAAGGAAATGAGATTGAAATTTCGTCCGAATACAGTCATTTTACAAGAGCAATCAGTTGAAAAACGGATACTGTTGACTAATCACGTGTTGGATACATTCAAAAAACCAATTATCTCTTTGGAATTTTCGGACCCAACTCTGCCTTCGACAGCTTTAGAAATCATGAAAATGATCAATAAGCGACAGCTCTGTATCAAATCATTCACCTATCACATAAATTCACCGTCATCTGAATTCATCCCCAGAATTATGGATGAGTGTACCGAAGTCACTGACTCTATCTCGATATACTCCCTATTCCCGGACGATTTCGTGTACACTCCTTCTCGCCCCTTTAGAGCAGATTAGCTTTATTTTGCTACAACAACCAACTGGGTGAACCTCGAGAATTTCATGAATTGTCGGGACATTACCCTTAAACTCGAGAAACAGTCCAATCGGACTCCGCAGTCGTTTAACAAATTCTTCAAAAGCTGGATCGATTCAGACTCTCTACTAGAGCATCTATGGTGTTATTTCATTAATGGAACCGATTTTCCACTGATGGTCGATGGATTGAGCAATGAGTTTGTTATTTCTTTCATTTTTTTTCATAAAATATGAACTTTTAGAGGAATTCAAGAAGAAGGGTCAGATAAATGGATCGAAGTAGTGTGCTTCACCGGTTAAAATTAACCGGTTAAACGGCTTTCGGATAAGTGGTTATTAACCGGTTATTAACCGACGGTTAACCGGTTAATTTTAACTTTTAACCGGTTAACCGGTTAATTAACCGGTTAAAATATTTTAACCGGTCAACCATCGGTTAATAAACCGGTTAAAATATGTTAACCGGTTAACCGTCGGTTAAAGCTGCGGTTAATTAACCGGTTAATTGACCGGTTAAATTAACCGGTTAAATTAACCGGTTAATTAACCGGTTAAAATTAACCGACGGTTAACTGGTAAAGAACATCATATAAAATCATATTCCAGGTCGCAAAAGTGATATAGTGAATTAATACAGTGAAATTAAAACATTTTTATTTCGGGATAAAGTAAAGAAAGCTTCGTGATAATTAACAGTCAACTTAAATTCAAGAAAATCAATAAAAATAATTATTAATTATGACTCTAGGTATCAGTAATTGAAGATGAAGGTTCTGAAAGTGGCGACACAGTCTCATTTGAATATCGCTTGTTCATTTCGGCGTCGTCCACATCGGATTCCTCTGGCTCTTCATCTGATGTTTCTTCGTCAGAATCAGCGAAAAACTCATCATCGTCTGTTCCATTTTCTTCTCCCTCGCTCCTAGAATATAGATTTGAAGATGAGAAATTATAGAAATAATCCTACTCCAATCTAGTCAGCTCTTTGATGGTGAGCAACTCATTTAGTGTTTCCAATTTGGCACGGTTTCTTTTGGTCTGTCGTAGAATATCAGTACATCTACTGTAATAAGTTATGAGATAATGACTGAGAAATCGCAATACCTGAAAAGTCTTTCAGATGCAGAAGACGACGCGGGAGATCCCAAGAGTTCCATAGCGATTAGAGATAGCTTAGGAAAATTTTGCTCGTTTCCTCTCCAAAAATCTAGAGGATTCTCGAAATTTGGGCGGTTTGTGTCAAGAAGAGCCTTGTATCGGAGAAGTTCTGACTAAAATTCTCATTGATTTATAATCATGGAAAGTAATTACCTGAATTTTATCTGATTTTGATTCAGAACTGACAACAGAACTATTCATGAATTCTTCAATATCTTCTTCATTTGGCGAAGTATACGGAGTGGATTTTCCACTGAGAGGCTCATCTTTTAAGATTTCTCGAGATCCAACTCCACCAGTGTCCAGCTTTTCGGAGTAATCCATTTTTGAATGTATGCAAAGCGGCGGTCGACTGCCATTGTGCAAAGTAGTCGGGGATTTTCTAGTGCTTCATTCAATCTTTTAACTACTAAATCCCCAAGTATTTTTGAAAATTTGGATGAACTTTTGCTCACGGCACTTTGCACGAATCGAAGCGCCGGAATCGTCTCAGACGCATAGGAATTATCTCTTTCCAGCTGAAATATAACATCATACTTCAACAAGTAGACTTTCTTTCATACCCGTAAGATTGCAGTATGAATTGGTTTCAGAATATCACGTATCTCTTCAATCTTCTTTAGTTCTTCTTTTTTACTAAGAAACGTTGAAGCTGAGACAGATTCACTGCACTTTCGTACTAAAAAAAAAGTAAGTTTGGAACTAAAATCCAATTATTCCTTACGTGTTCAAGATATTGCTGGAGCATAATGTGCAGGCCGGCCCACCTTGTGGCAGGAAGTGGCAGTGGAAGAGAAGAAGTGACACCTCGCGAAAGAGACATTGCTTTCAGATTCGCCTTGTCCGCCTTTGTCCTTGCCAAATGTGAAGCAAAATTTTGAACTCTTCGTTCGATATTTTTCACTTCTCGATTACCGGCAAAGTCACTGATAATGAGATTTAGAAGATGACACGAGCAGTGAACTCTGTAACAGCTTTATGCAATAATTGAGATGACAATTATAAGTACCTGTCTAAATTGTGTGAGTTAGCAAGTAAAACCAACGGGCTCGCTCCGTCAGAAGTCATAGCTGAACAGTCCGTAAATTGAATGTTGAATTTTTCCATCATTTCACAAAGAGCTTCTCCAATAGAAACGGCATCTCCTCCCTTGGTTCCTTGAATTCCACAAAACTGAAAATAATTAATGTTTTTCACTAAAAAATGCCGGCTCACAATAGTTTTTCTGTTGAAATTCGGATCGACGAAGCTGACATGTAAGGAATAAAATTGAAAGTCTCTTCGCAAATCTGAATATCCATCCGTGATAATCGTAACATTTGTAACATTTTTAAGTTGATTTTTAACTTTGTTCAGATGCTCATTGTTGAGATCTCCCATAATGCGACGGATTTTCGACGCGCTCGGAGTTCGGAATGGCTCCGGACATTTTTGAACATATTCAACAAAACGTCTGAAATCTCTGTTTTCTGAGAAGCGGAAAGGAACTAATCCACAAGCAAGCGCTCTGAAACTTTTGTCAAAGACTGTTTTTTATTATCCCACCTTCCAAGAGATTTTTCCGCTTTTTCTCTCAAAATCGATGGAGATCAGTTGATTTTGAAGCTGCCTATAATTATTTTGATTGTTGACATTCTCATCAAAGAAAACTACCTGTTTTGAATTTTTTGGTAGCTTTCGGGATGTATGTATTTCACATGGTACATTAACGAGCTGGTGCCATCGGAGCAAGATATAGTTTTATTACATTTTGGGCAAGAAATCGAAGAGACACTTGAGTCATCAGGTTTTGAAAAACCTCCAAACCAAGGATTTTCGCTCTTCGGTTTTCTTTTTTTTCGCCGGTGGCGACATTTTGCTGAAAATAAGAAAACTTATTGAAATTTCGGAAAAATAAGAAGAAAACTAATTAATTTGGTGAAAATCCTTCAAAATCGGGAGAAAATACGAAGAAAACTATTCAATTTAGTGAAAATCCTTCAAAATCGGAGGAAAATACGAAGAAAACTAATTAATTTCGTGAAAATCCTTCAAAACGGGAGAAAATACGAAGAAAACTATTCAATTTAGTGAAAATCCTTCAAAATCGGAGGAAAATACGAAGAAAACTATATAATTTTGTAAAAATCGGCAAAAATCTTGAGAAAAACAAAAACAACGAAACTCCAATATTACGCTCGCGCCGCGTTGTTTAGCGAAATTTTAACCGGTTAATTAACCGACGGTTAACCGGTTAATTTTAGCTTTTAACCGGTTAAAATTAACCGGTTCATTTTAACCGGTTAATTTTAACCGGTTAAAATTTGTTTGTCCGGATAATTAACCGGTTAAAGCCGGTTAATTTTAACCGGTTAATGACCGGTTAATTAACCGAAAACCGATTTAACCGGTTAATTCTAACCGGTGAAGCACACTGGATCGAAGTAAAACGAAAAGATGGAAAAGAGTTCGTCATTGGCAGACATTACTACAGTTTGCACATAACGCCTAAAAAGGGGCATTTTTTTGGTATGCAGTAGCATTTTTCAACACGTTTATATTCAAATTTGATGAGCTCCAATTTCTCTCGTGAATTCTTCATCAATTATGCTATTATTTCATTTTATTTTATTTAATCTACGACCGTATAGGTCGTGCAAAAAAGAGATATTATGGTTATTCAATAAATCGTTTTTAAAAACAAATATATTCTGTGACTATCCCTTTGGTGTAAATGTCCTTGGGTCTATCCACCAGATCATTGATAACGGGAAAACTGCCAAAAACCCATGAACAACTTATTATTTGTCTCCAGAACTCTAATTTTCAAAAAAATAGATTCAGCGTAGTCTAGAAAAGGGTTACCCACCCCCTTTCGGACCCCATTCGATTGGCGAGTCATAGTGAAGGGTAGTCCACCTCATCTAGTCATTATTCAGTCGTGCTGTTGTCCAGTTGTGTCCACATATTGATCGTCTCCCTCTAACAATGGATCTGCTTCGTCTTCCACTTCTCGTTCTCATTGAAGTATTCAAAAACATGGATTTCTATGAAAAGTAGGTTTTTTTCTCTTATTCACTCCTTTTCATTGTAAAACTACAGATTTTTGATTTCGCTGCTGTCGAAACGGGCAAAGAAAACGATGAAATTAACATGTGTGATACCCTATTTCTCATTCGGTCTCACGGAGTCTTTCGATATTCACTGGGAACAAGACTCTTGGAACAACTACACTGAAAGGGATTACTGTATCGGAGGGATACAAATGACATTGAATTTTCGTTCATTTAGTCTTACCTTACTAAATGGTACGTACAGACAACAGTTAGTTTTGGCTGGTCACCTGCTGGATTCATTCAAAGTATCAGAAATCTCAGTGGCGTTCACTGACCCAACTCTGTCAGCCTCCGTGTTGGAATTCATGAAAATGATCAATCAACGACAGGTTTCCATCCAAAAATTCTCATATCAGGTCAATGGAGACTCATCTGAATTCATCCCGAGAATCCTAGATGAATGTACAGAAGTCACTGATTTTATATCAATCAGTGCCTTCTTTCCGGATGATTTCGTGTATATTCCTTCCCGAAAATTCAAAGCGACCAGCTTCTATGTCGGGAGTAGAACGAACTGGTTCGATCTGGGGAGTTTTATGAACTGTCGTCGAATTACCATGAAACTTTCAATCGAGTCAAATCGAACGGTTCAGTGCTGGAGCTCAATCTTCACAAAATGGATGGATTCAGATGTTGGACTACAAAGGCTGACGTTAACTCATATTGAAGAGTCCGGAAAGCAATTGATAATGGAAGCGTTGAGCCATCAGTTTGTTTCTCAGTTCATTTTGTTTCAAATAATGATTTTTCAGAGGAACCAGTCGGTTTATAGAAGAATATATGACCGAAATGAAACGAAGAGATGGATCCGAATTTTTCATTTACGCATTTGATAACTTCATCGTCATTCACACAAAACAGGCGTATTTGGAGCGTTTGAGAATCCTTAGTAGAGCCAGAAACCCCGCCAACTAAATCCCCCAGGCTCAATGAATCAAAGTGAATCGCCAAATTATAATCACTATTTATCACTTATAATGTTCTTTATATTCTTTATATTTATTATATTCATTTTTCTTTTGTCCTAAATCCATATGTTTTCCAGAGTCCCAATTCAAATAATTTTGGTTTTAAAAATTAATGAACAAGTTTATTTGGGTATAATGCAGATACAAAGAGTATATAGATACAAAGTTTAGCAATTACAAAACCAAACTCCAATTATGATACCAATTAACCCAGGGGTCCTGTCAAATAGCAAGTCATTCGAATACTATTTCCCATTGCACACCTTCCTCGTCGTAATTCTCCAGATACATTTGCTTGGTAATAATTTCAATGAAGTGAGTGCCTTTGTAAACATATAATTGCGATCCATTTTCTCGCGTCACTTCTGTCCTCTTATCGGAAATTTCCCGGGTGGTTCCTCTGCAAAAAAAGATTGACGGAAAAATATAGGGAGAAAAAAACAAACTGATTTTTTATTGCATCCATTATCAACTGTTTTTCAGTGTCTTCAATAGAAGACAAATACAGACGCTGTAATTGAGCATCTTCTGAGTCCATCCATTTTGTGAAGAACGATTTATAAGTTTCAGCCGTTCGGTTCGAAGGTTCCATAAATTTAACGTCAATCCGCCGACAGCTCAAGAAATTCTCGAGATTGAACCAGTTGCTTATAAATTTAACACGGAAATCCTTTGCTTTGAATGGGCGTGAAGGAGTGTACACAAAATCGTCAGGGAAAAAGGCATGCATCACGATTTCATCAGTTACTTCTGTACATTCATCTAGAATTTTCGGGATGAATTCAGATGATTCTGAATCGATGTGGTAATAGAATGTCTTAATAGAGAGCTTCTTCTGATTGATCATCTTCATGAACTCCAACGCCGAGGCAGGTAGAGTTGGTTTCATAACTGTTATAGAGATAGTTGATTTTTGGAACGTATCCAACACGTAATTAGCCAAAAGTAGTTGTTTTTCAAACGATTCGTCTTTTAAAACGAGTCCATCTGGATGGGAAACCATTCTCATTACTTCTCCTCCGACTATGCAATCCTCTTCAGGAGTCATTCCTATGAACAAATCCCAAACGTTATGCCCCAAACGAATATGAAGAGATTCCGTGAAACTGAATGCGAACGGAGATGGAACAGACAATGATTTCAATATTTTTCTTGCTCGTTTTGAGAGCAATGAAATGAAAAACCTGAAACCCTTATTCAATGGAAAAGTTTATGGAAAAACTCACTTTTCTCTGAAATCCATGTATTTGAAGATTTCAATGAGAGGAAGAAGTGGGAGACGGAGGAGATCCATTCTAAGATGAGAACGATCAATATGTGGACCCAACTGGACGTCTGACAGACTAAATAGTGACTAGACAACCCTTTTCTAGACACTGACCCTTTTAGACTACTGTAGTGACGTCAGTTTTCTTATGAGAGTGCACTCTAGATTGTAAAGAACATGAATCGCGATGAGTGTGTGGTTATAATTTAATTGATGTCCATTTTTCATATTAATGAAGGAATTTATTTGATAACGTTATCAGAATGCATTAAAAAAATAGGTTACAATGTGGTGAATATGATTCCGAAGTCATTATTCAACAGGTTCAGTCCACCTATGGGTCCAAGGCTCGAAGATTGGCCATAATAGCGTCTCTTCTTAATATTTCACGCCGCTCTTCTTCCCTCAACTTCTCGAGATATGACTCCTTGGTGTGAATGTGAATATCGTTATGAGATTTATAAATGAAAAATTCCGATCCATCGTTTCGCTTCAATTCTATCCATTTCCTTCTGATTCTTCGTACGGCTCCCCTGAAAATGTACTCCTTATATAAAAAAAAACTGAGAAACTAACTGTCTGCCTAATGCCCTTGTTATCAGTAGCTTTTCAGGCTCTACAAAACAGGACAGTGACACCTGCTGTAATAGAGCATCTTCTGAATCCATCCATTTCGTGAAAAACGAGTTGTAGGTCTCCGCCGTCCGATTCGAGTTCTCCCCGAGTTGCAGATCGATGTGACGACAGCTCATGAAATTCTCCAGATTGAACCAGTTGTTTCTCATTCCAACACGGATCTCTGTTTAAACGGGCGAGGAGGAATGTACACGAAATCATCCGGAAAAGAGGCGTTTATCGAGATAGAATCAGTGACTTCTGTACATTCATCGAGAATTCTCGGGATGAATTCAGATGAGTCTCCAGTGGCATAGTAGTTGAATGATTTGATTGAAATCTGTCTCTGATTGAGCCCATTCAAAAATTCCACAGTTGTTGAAGGTAGGCTATGAATTGTTATAGAGATAGTTGATTTTTGGAATGCATCCAGCACGTAATTAGTTAAGAGTAACTGGTTTTCAACCGATTCGTCGTATAAAATGACTCCCCCTGGATAAAAACTCAATGTCATTTCCTCTCCCCCAATTAGACAATCCTCTTCTTCATCCTCTTGTCTCAGCTGATCCCAAGTGTAGAACCCCGAATGAATATGAACAACAGCCGAGAGATTGATTGAGAAATGATATGGCAGAGAGAACGATTGCATCATGTTCCTTGCTCGTTTTGACATCAACGAAATCAGAAATCTGGAAATTATTGGTATTGCTGCCACCGATCTTCAGCCCCCCTCCCATCCCTCCTGAGTAATTAATGAAGAGAATGAAAAAAAACTTACTTTTCTCTAAAATCCATGTTTTTGAACACTTCGATGAGGACAACAAGTGGAAGACGAAAGAGATTCATTAGACGATCGATATGTGGATACAACTGGACTGCAAGAGTGTCTTGGAAAATCCTCTTCTCACCCCATTACAACACTTTTTCTCCTAGACTACTGGCTAACCGTTACTCTAATCCCCCAACTGTAATGACGTCAGTCTTCTTGTGTGTGAACCCTGGACTGTAAATGACCCGAGTGCTGATTGACCGTTATCTGAAACTGCTGTGGTCTATTGAAACATCGGAAAGTAATTCATTTGGAAAGATTTATTAATAAAAAATGCAAAGAACATATTTAAAGGAGGACTGCAGTCATTATCGACTCAAAAAAATCCTATGTAATTCGCCCTGAAAAATCTCATTCTGCCCTTAATTTTTCATGAAGTTTCCTCTAAAATGCTCCAGCTGCGAGTAAGCCGAGAAACTTATGATTATGGTGGAAGAGTTTTGCGACCTCGGCCACGGGGTTTTGGGACGCCCTGGCGGCTATTTTCGTTATTTTTTTGAAGTTTTATATTTGTATTGAATATATCTTCTCATTAACAAACTGAAACTTCGAAAAAATAACGAAAATAGCCGCCAGTTCGTCCCAAAACCCCCGTGGCCGAGGTTGAAAAACTCTTCCACCATAATCATAAGTTTCTTTGCTTGCTCGCAGCTGGAGCATTTTAGAGGAAATTTCATGAAAAATTAAGGGCAGAATGAGATTTTTCAGGGCGAATTACATAGAAATTTTTTTGAGTCGAAAATGACTGCAGTCCTCCTTTAAGGATAATAGATTACAAATCGGTTCAATTAGTCTGGCGGTACAAATATCGCCGAAGTTGGTCATCTTTCTTCAAATACTTCAGAAAAGACTGTTTCGTGTATATGCGAATGAAATCGAAAGATAAATTGATGAAGAATTTCGATCCATCTCTCCTTTTCATTTCGAACCAATTATTGTTTAATCGCCATATGGTTCCTCTGAAAACAAAAACGATTGGAGCTAAAACAGACAAAAAGAAACAAACTGGCTGTTGTTCAATGCTTCAATGATCAATTGTAGTTCCGATGGTTTCATCCAATTTAATGATAGCCTCTCTAGTGGAACATCTGAATCCATCCATTTTGTGAAGAACGAATTGTAGGACTGTGCGGTTCGATTAGAAATTCCACGGAATCTCACGTAGAGGTGGCGGCAATTCATGAAATTGTCGAAATTCAACCAGTTGTTTCTTCCACTGACATGAAGCTTCTCCGCTCTGAATGGGCGGGCAGGAGTGTACACAAACTCATCCGGATAATTTCCGCCTATCATAATAGAGTCGATGACCTCTGTACATTCATCTAGAATTCTCGGCATGAATTCAGATGACACTGAGTCAATGAAGTAAGAGATTGAAGTGATACAGAGCTTCCTTTGATTAATCATCTTCATGAAATCCAATACCGACGAAGGCAGGGTTGGGTTGAAAAACGTTATAGAGATTGAGGGTTTTTTGAATGTATCTAACACGTAGTTAGTCAATATTAATTGTTTTTCAAATGATTGGTCTTGTAAAACTACTTCGTCAAAATAAAGACACAATCTCATCATTTCTCCTCCGATTAACTGATCCGATATATCGAGTCTCCCTCCTGAGCGAACGGCATAAGTATGAGGTGCTGAGACAATATGAAAAAAATCAGATAGCTTGAATGAGAAATGAGGTATCACAGCAGTCAATTTCAACGTGTTTCTTGCCCGTTTTGATTGCAATGAGATCAGAAATCTGGAATTTACGATAAAGAAAAGGGAAAATTGAAAAGAAACAAACTTTTCTCTGAAATCCATGTTTTTGAAGACTTCAATAAGAACGACAAGTGGGAAACGAAAGAGATTCATTCTTAAAAAACAAAGATCAATATGTGGACCCAAATGGACAACTGCTAGACTGAATAGGGACTGAACAACCCTCTTCTATACTAGTCTAATCCTCCTGGATTACTGTATTGACATCTGTCCTCCTCTTGGGTGTGCACCCTGGACTGTAAATGACCTGATTGCTAATCGACCATTTTCTGAAACTGTAGAGGGTATCTCATGAAACATCGAAAAGTAATTGTTTGGAAAGATTTATTAATAAAAAAATGCAAAGAAAATATTTATGGATTAATAGACTTCAAATCGGTTCAATTAGTCTGGCGGTATCGCCGCTTTTCCTCCTCCTTCTTCAAATACTCCAAATAAGACTGTTTCGTGTGGATTTCAATAGAATCGGAGGATAACTTAATGAAGAACTCCAACTCATCTCTCTGCTTCATTCCGTACCAGTTCCTGTTTAATCGCCACATGGTTACTCTGAAAACAAAAAGGATTGGAGTTAAAAATAGATTTTCAAAAACCAACTGGATATTGTTCAATATATTAATTATAAATCGTAATTCTGATGGTTTCATCCCATTTAACGACAGTGTCTGTAGTGGAACCTTTGAATTCATCCATTTTGTGAAGAACGAATTGAAGGACTGCTCCGTTTGATTTGAAACTTCACCGAATTGCACGTAGAGGTCGCGGCAGCTCATGAAACTCTCCAGATTCAACCAATTGGTACTTCCACTGACATGAAGCCTCTCCGTTTTGAATGGGCGGGGAGGAGTGTAGACAAAGCGATCCGGGTAATTACCGCCTATCTGAACAGATTCAGTAACGTCCACACATTCATCCAGAATTTTTGGTATTAATTCAGATGAATCTGATATGATGTGGTGATAGAATTTCTCAATCGAGAGCTTCTTCTCATTGATAATTTCTAATAATTTCAACGCCGACAAAGGCGGGGTTCTTTTAGAACACATTATAGAGATTGAGGGTTTTTTGAATGTATCTAACAAATAATCAGTCAATGCTAACTGTTTTTTGAGAGATTTATCATCTAAGACTACTTCGTCTGGATAAAAACACAATTTCATCTTCTCTCCTTCGATTACTAGATGTAAGTGCCATCCTCCTAGTGTGCGAAATAAAATGAAAGAACGTTTTAAGGCAATACGAAAAGAATGCGAGAAGTGGAATGCAAAATGAGGTATTACAGCAGTCAATTTCAACGTGTTTCTTGCCCGTTTTGATACTAACGATATCAGAAATCTGGAAAATGTGATAAGGAGTAGGGGAAATTTAAAAAAAACTTACTTTTCCATGAAATCCATGTTTTTGAATACTTCGATGAGAACAACAAGTGGAAGTCGGAGGAGATCCATTATTAGAGGGTATGTGATCCAATTGGACGACTGCTAGACTGGATAATAACTAGGTGAGCAACAAATGACCGGGATTCCGTTGGACCACACCTCCGAAGCATATGATACATAGACTAATTGGATTACTGTAATGACAGCTGTTCTCTCTGTAAAGCACCTGAATACCGATAGAAAATCGCAGAGCAGATGACAATTATAAGATCCGTGGGTGATAGTACGTCTTAGAACGGGCCGCATTGAACCATGGCTGTCCGTGATGTTCTCGAATACCGACGAACTAGGGGTATTCATAAAACAGAAAATCAAAGAATTCGGATACTTCATTATGAATATAAAAATTTTTCAAAGCAAGACGGAAAATAATAGTATCAGACTACAGTAGTTGATGAGCTTTCTGGCTAATTGGTGGTTACACGTATTAGAACGCGCCGCATTAGAACTGGGCCGGATTAGAACCAGGGCCGCATTAGACCCGGATGCATTAGAACTGGCCGCATTAGAACTGGCTGCATCAGAACCGGCCGCATTAAATCGCGTCCACATTAGAACCGGGCCGCATTAGAACCACTATATCGAGGAGCTTGCTGTTCGTCACATTTTAGCTATAAAAATGCGTTTTTTCAATTAAAAATGAATTTCGAAGCAGTAATTATCAATATTTTGTAAAACAAAGCACATTTTTGGCGAAAATTAAAATTTGAGCAGAAAATTATCGAGAATATTTGATGTTTCTTCGTTATTTGAATAATTTTAGCATTTTAATCACTTTTTGAACTCAAAAATTAGTAATTCAATATTAAAAATCAAATAGAAAACCTTTTCTCAAGTTCCCTGATAGTAAAAAGAGCGTATATTTTTCTTTTCGAGAAGTCGTTACTTTTTTGTGTTTTGGCCAATTTTAATCAGGTATTTTTTGTTCGGATTACTTATTTTTTTTTGGAAAATGATTTTTAAATCATTTTTCTAAAAAATACTGCGATTTTTGCTCGGAAAAAGCCGCCCTCTGCAGTGGTTCTAATGCGGCCTCGTTCTAATGTGGTCGCGATTTAATGCGGCCAGTTCTAATGCGGCCCTGGTTCTAATCCGGCCCAGTTCTAATGCATCCGGGTCTAATGCGGCCCTGGTTCTAATGTGGCCCGGTTCTAATGCGGCGCGTTCTAATACGTGTTACCACCGGCTAATTGTGTTTAACCCTGGCCCACCAACTCTTCAAGTGTGAACCTTCGGTTTGAATGTAAAACGACCTATCTTGATCTTCCTCATCTCAAAAATCCTCTTGGAACAGATGGTGTTTGTATCAAATGTCATCTGGCCTCATTAGACACCTTCTTCCTAAACCAAGGATATGGAACTATCAGGCTGTTCAAAAAACGATGAAAGCTGGGCGTAAATTTCTTTAGAATACTGTATTACGATGACTATTATAATGACATCAATCTTGATTGCAATCTGACAGAAAACACCTAGTTAATATCCATTCAAAATAAAATCTAGGAAGAATGTTATCGATTTCTCTAGGGAAATGGATGACGTGTCCCTTGACCATGTTAGATTTTTAAAAGTGACATTCGTTTCTGAAGGATTAATCCTTATCTAAAAGTGAGGGTTGTCAGCCTATTATTAGTGAATGATCTATCAGCAGAACAGAGACGTCAGTCGTCCAAAATAATATAAATAGCCGAGAAGCAGGTTATTTATATACATCATTCAGCAGTCCATTTGGGTCCAAACATCCTCTCTAAGAATGAATTTTCTCCGTCTTCCACTTCTTTCTCTCATTCAAGTTTTTGGAAGCATGGATTTCAGAGAAAAGTGAGTTTAATTTGTCTCTTTTCTATTAACTGAATATTTTAGATTTCTGATTTCGTTGCTATCTAAACGGGCAAGAATCACACTAAAAATGACATGCGCAATTCCAAATATCACAATCGATTTCTCGGAAAACCTTTTTATTCAGTCTGGACCTAACGTCTTCAACGATTGGCAAAGAGTGACAAAGGAAGTATTGGGCTGCCTGATTGCAGGAGAGCTTATGAGAATGAGTTTTTGTTCAAATGCTCTTCTTTTACGAGAAGAATCGCCACATAAACAGCTATTGTTGGCTAACTACCTGTTGGATACATTCAAAAAACCATCAATCTACGCAAGGTTCTCTGAGACAACTCTTCCTGCCACGGCGTGGGAATTTATGAGGATAATCAATCAGCGAGGGCTCTGCACCAAAATGATTTATTACTACATCACCTCAGAGTCATCTGAATTCATCCCTAGAATTCTGGATGAGTGTACAGAAGTCACCGACTTGATTTCGATCAAAGCCACTTTCCCGGATGATTTTGTTTATACTCCTTCTCGCCCATTCAAAGTGGCGGTGCTTCGTATCAGCCTCACACCCACCAACTGGTTGAATCTGCAGCATTTTTTGAGCTGTCGGGAAATCAGCGTCTCATTCAGTATGAGTTCGAATCGAGATCCACAGTTATTCAACACGTTTTTCCGAAACTGGCTAGACTCTGATTCTCCACTAAAGAGATTCTTGTATTTTCAGAGAGATATTGCATTTGCACCGATTATCAATGGATTGAGCAATGAGTTTGTTTCTCCTTTCCTTTTTTCCTAGACAATTTTCATTTTCAGAGGAATAAATGAGGGATTCAATAATGAATGGATCGAAGTGAAACGGAGAGATGGATCCGAATTCGTCATTGGCAGAGATTTGAATTATATTTACATAATGACGAAACATAATCATTTGGAACATATGTGGAGACAAGAGCAATTTGATCCTGATGATTTTGAATAAAGTAATGTTTTTAAAAAATTTATTTTAATCAACCTTTTCTGTTTTTTTATCTGATACAAAATTCAAAAAATAAGAGTAGATTACTCGTTCAAAATGTTTTTACACTTAATTTTATTCGAGTTTAATTAATTCGCTGTGGATATATTTTTTAAAATTTGTTTTGTCTTGTATTCAAATAAACTGTTCTATTTTGTTTCTGTTGGACTACTCATGTCAGTCACCTTGTTTCGTGTCAAGAAATATGAGAACTTGAAAAAATGTTGAAAACTTCGGGTCATCCTTGAGGACAATTCAAAAAAGCGAAGAAACAAAATCAATATGATTGAAAAATTTATTAAATACTGTATCCCAATGCAAAAATAATAAAGGAGAGAAATTAGAGCTCAAAATGTATCAAAACAGGTCCCTTGGACTTGCAATAAAGTAATCTGAATAAGAACTACTGTTCTTGTCTCCGCAAATGTTCCAAATGAGCTTGCTTCGTCCAAATATAAATACATCCCCCACTTCTGCCGATGACAAACTCGGATCCATTCTTCCGTTTCACATCGATCCATTCATCATCTCCTCTCTGTTGGATTCCCCTGAAAAATTATATTCACAAAGGAAAATGAAATGAAAAACAAACTCATTGCTCAATCCATTGACAATTAGTAGAAAATTGGATCTTTCGATGTAATAAAAAGCGAAATCCTCTAGTGGAGAGTCAGAATCAATCCAGTTCCGTAAGAATGTGTTCCATGACTTTGGAGTTCGATTCGAATTCGCACCGATGTGAAGGGTAATGCGTCGACAGTTCATAAAATACTCTAGATTCAACCAGTTGGTGCTTATAGTGAATATGACATAGAGCTTTGTCGTTTTGAATGGTCGAGGTGGAATGTAGACGAAATCATCTGGGAATTCGGCGTCCATTGAGACAGAATCGGTCACTTCTGTACATTCATTCAGAATTTGTTTGATAAATTCAGATGACGGTGTAGTGATACTGTAATCGAACGATTTGATGCAAAGCTTCCTCTGATTGATCATCTTCATGAATTTTATTGCTGACGAAGGAACAGTTGGATTTTGAAACGATATAGAGATCGTTGGCTTGTTGAATATATCCAACACGCAGTTAGCCAATAACAGTCGTTTTTGAATTGTTTTCTGTTGTAAACAAATTGTATTCGAAAGGAAACTCAATCTTATTTCTTCTCCTCCAATATTGTAGCTTCCTTCAGTCTCAACTCTGAAGATTTCGTCAGAAGTGGAATTTTCTAAACGAATTTGAAGAAAATTCCGGCAATGAAATGAGATTTCGGAGGGTACAGAAGTGATTTTCAGCGTGTTTCTTGCTCTTTTCGATAGCAATGAAATGAAAAATCTGAAATTGATTATTAATAGGAAGGAGAGAGTGAAAAGAAACTTACTTCTCTTTGAAATCCATGTTTTTAAAGACATCAGTTAGAACAAGAAGTGGAAGACGAAGAAGATTCATTGTTAGATGAGAGAAGATCAATATGTGGACACAACTGGACAACTGCTAGGACTGAATAATAAGTGAATGAGGTGGGCAACCCCTATGTCTGCACTGTGGACTGCCAATTGACTGTTTATCGAAACACTGCCTTTCTCAATAACAAGGAGAAACGTAACTGAAGAGTTAAAATGAAAATATAGATTGAAGGATATACATAATTTGAAATTTCTTGTTACCGTTTTTAGTTTTCTATCGATGTGAATGAAAAAAAATTAAAGAAAAACACTTTGTTTTCAAAATGTCTAGGTATTTTCAATTGATAATCACTTAATATTCTATTTGCGCACAATTAGTAATCGAAATTCAACTTTGATCAATTAAAAAAAATATCTTCAAATCTTGAGTTCAGGTCACATTTAAACAACCTGTTTTCGTTAACCTTTTTCCTATCTTGTATGAAAAATTGACGTAAAACCTTGGAAAAGAATTTTTGTTTTTGACCGTTAGCCTTGTTCTGTACCCGATCTTTTTGACCAACCGACCCCTGACCGGAGAAATGGTTTACTGTTCTGATTAGTTGGATATAAAAGAAATAAAAAATCAAAAAGGAGTCACTATTTCTTTGGATACCAAGAAAATTCCAGTAACTCGATGGGTTCCGATGACAATAAGCTAGGGACACAAAGTGTCGAAGATGTGTAAGTGATCAAGAAATAACAGAAGTTTATTGATTATTATCTGTTCAGGCTCGATTGGTTGCGTGATATATGTGGTTTTGAAAAAAAAATTCAAATTGTTTTAGAGGCTGCAAAAGTGATAACTGCGAAAGAACTACCCACGGTCAAATGTGAGATTTTCCAATGACTGTCAATTTTTTGCTGATTGTTACAGCATGCAGCAAGGATTCCCCAGACTACTTTATAAAACTTTGTGAACTAGCTTTCACAAATTCGAATTGCTTCGAAATGGTTTTGGAAGGAACTGATTATTTCTGTAAATCGCACAGTGATTGTGAGTACTGTTTTGAAATTTTCACCCCATTTAAGGATTTCAGTGAGCCTTTGCTTATGGCTCCTAGATCACACCACTACAACAGTTGGTTCTTCGTCAACTTCGACTAGCATCGCACCTCTATTAATTGGATTCTTTGCTGGAATCAGTGTTATTCTGGTCGTCGGAATCATCGTTTATTTCTGTTTTTGTCGTGCGAAGAAGGCTCCAGTTCAAGGAATGGATGGAGTTGTTGTTGATAAGAAATCGAAAAAAGAGACATCAACTGGATCGACAACGGGAACTACGAAAAGTGGAATGAAGAAGACCGTATCCAAATACTAGAAACTATTCAACTCTTCATTTTTATTTTTAAATCGAAGAGTTTACTCGTGTCACTGTCTGAATAATAAATCACTTTTTTGTTGCTCATGGTACATTCTTCCTAACTTTTTATGAAATTCCGAAAATTAAAGACAAATAACTCATACAAAATGTTGTACATGTGAGCTCAAAAGTTTTGAGCTAAAGAAGTGTAATTGATCAGAAACAAGGAATGTAAATAAAAAACTTTTTTATCGGTGAAAAAATCTATTAAATGCAGGTTCACCGAGCATCTCAGACCCGCAGATTGCCAAGTTGTCTGGCCAATGCATATTCCTCATCCTCTCTCACTTTCTTCAAATACGCCTTCTTGTTGTAAAATCTGATGGAAGGACCGAATGGGTTAATGAAAAATTCCGATCCATCTCTTCGTTTCAATTCGATCCAATTGTTATCTATCCTCCGTACGGTTCCTCTGAAAATAAATATTCAGAGAATATAAAAAGACATGAAAAAACGAACAGATTATCCAATTCATTCATTATAAATTTATATTGGGAGTTTTCAACGCAGAATAACGTCAGAAACTGTAGTGGAGAACCTGAATCCATCCATTTTGTATTTTCTGAACACTCATCCAGAACTTTTGGAATAAATTCAGATGAGTATTCAATAGTAAAGTAACGAAATGAATTGATACAGAGCTTCTTCTGATTAATCATCGTCAGGAACTCCCACGTTGTGACAGGTAGGGTTGGTTCCAAAAATGACACAGAGATCGATTTCGTTTTGAATATATCCAACACATGATTAGTCAACAATAGTTGATTTCGAATCGATCTCTCTTTATAATATGGTTTTCTGTCTCTCTCAAAAATTGTGCTCCATAAAAAGACTCCATTTGAATGAAAACTCAGTCTCATTGTTCTTCCATTTACACAGTAAACCTTTGAAAAGCGCGAATTCATTTTTCCGTTCCAAGAACCCGTGCGAATATGAAATATATCCGATAGATCGAGACAGAAATCAGATCGCACAGACGTCAGTTTCATAATATTTCTTGCACGTTTCGATAGCAACGAGATCAAAAATCTGGAAATCTTATCATCTTAGAGGCCAACAGAACGTTAATCGGTTTATAAGTTGTCAAAAAAAACTCACTTTTCTTTGAAATTCATGTTTTTGAATACATCTATGAGAACAAGAAGTGGAAGACGAAGGAGATCCATTATTAAATGAGGAACGATCGATAAATGGTCACAACTGGACTGTTCGACTTAATAATTACTAGATGAGGTAAGCAACCTCTCTTCTAGACTACTATAATCCTACTGTAATGACGTCAGTAGTCTTTGCCTGCACCCTAGACTGTGAAGAATTGCAAATCGCCCACTGCCATAAATTTGATTTTAGAAAAATGATTTATTATATTAAAGTGAAATACATAATGTTTGATGCAATAGCATGATTGATAAATAGTAGTTTGTGATCTCATATATCTTAAAATAAAGAAATATTATTTAGAAAGTGGAATGTAAATTAAAACATTTTTTTCTTGATCTTTTAACAAATTCATTCGAATGCAGGTTCAATAAGGCGCCTTACGCCCACAGATCGCCAAATGGCCTGACCAGTTCCTCCTCATCATCTTTAACTTTCTCCAAATAAGCCTGTTTCGTGTAAATGGTGATTAGAATGTGACAATTGTTGTTGATAAAGAATTTCGATCCGTCTCTCCGTTTCAGTTCAAACCATTCTGACTTTATTTTCTTCATGACTCCTCTGAAAACAAGAATGAGATGGAAAGAGAAAAAGGGAGACAAACAGATTTCTCAAAACATCCATTATCAAATATTCTTCAGACTCTTGCATGGTACCAAATGACAGTTCCTGTAATGGAACACTTAAATCCATCCATTTTTGTATGAACGAATTGTAGGTCTGTGTCGGCCAAATCGAATTTTCTTTGCGTTTAAGATAGATGTTGCGACAGCTCATGAATTTCTCCACATTGAACAAGTTGCTGGTTTCTCCAAAGTTGAGCTTTTTCGCTTTGAATGGACGAGGAGGAGTGTAGACAAAATCACCCGAGAAAACACGGTGGATCCAGATGTAATCGGTGACTTCTGTACACTCATCCAGAATTCTCGATGCGAATTCTGAAGACTCCCCTTCAAAGCGGTACTGGAATGATTTTATGGATCCCTGTCGCTGATTAATCATCTTCATAAATTTCCAGACATCAACAGGTTCAGTTGGGTATTGGAAACATACAGAGCTAGTTGGATTTGTGAATGTATCCAATAGGTAACCAGCCAAAAATAGTTGTTCTCGAATCGATTGGCTGTTTAATTTCATCCCATTTGGATAAAATCTTAGTTTCAGCGATTCTCCTAGAATCAAGTACTGCTTTTCATCCGTCAGTGCTCTATCCCTGTCAGAAGGTTCCAAAAAAATAGAGAAATCATTTGATAGCTCGAATGAGAAATAAGGTTTCTCACACGTCAGTTTCAGTGTGTTCCTCGCTCGTTTCGACATCAAAGAGATCAGAAATCTAGAATTTATGATTTATGGAAAGACACGAGAGAAATATAACTTACTTTTCCCTGAAATCCATGTTTTTGAATACTTCTTTGAGTACAAGAAGTGGGAGACGGAGGAGATCCATTATAAGATCAGAGACGATCAATATGTGGACTCAACTGGACGACTGTTCGACTGCAGAATGACTAGATGAGGTGGGTAACCTCTCTTCTAGACACCCTAATCCTCTCGGACAGAGTGTACTCTCTACTGCAAATGACTTGAATGTCAAGGATACTTGGAGTTGATGGGTCTAGAAGTACAATAACTGCAGTTCAAAAAAAAACAATTTATTAGAAGACCCGATCAATTAGTGATAAATAGGAAAGTTATGAATAAAAATTAGAAAACCATATATTTTTTACTTTTAAAAATGTTCATCCTTCTTCTTATTGTTGCTAGTCCTTCATAACTTTCTCCAAATAAGCCTGTTTCGTGTAAATGGTGATTAAAATATGACAATTATTATGGATAATGAATTCCGATTCGTTTCTCCGCTTCAGTTCGAACCAATTTTCCTTTATTTTTTTCATGGTTCCTCTGAAAATAACATTGAAATGAATAGAAGACAAAGACAAACGAACTGATTGCTCAAAGCATCCATTATCAAGGGTTCTTCGGACTTTTGCATGATACCCAATGACAGTTCCTGTAATGCAACATCTGAATCCATCCATTTTGTAAAGAAAGAACTGTAGGTTTGCGTCGTCCGATTCGAGTTTTTACCGACTTCAACTTGTACACAACGACAGCTCATGAACTTCTCCAGATTGAACAAGTTGTTAATACTTCCAACACTGAGCTTCTTTGTTTTGAATGGACGAGGAGGAGTGTAGACAAAGTCATCCGAGAAAATTCCGTGGATCCAGATGTAATCGGTGACTTCTGTACACTCATCTAGGATTTTCGGGATGAATTCAGATGAAGCATCAGGCAAGTAATATTCAATCGATTTGATAGATCCCTGACGCTCATTAATCATCTTTATAAATTCCCAAACATCAACAGGTTCGGTTTGGGGATGGAAATACATTGAGCTAATTGGATTTGTGAATGTATCTAATAGGTAACCAGCCAAAAATAATTGTTTTCTGATTGATTTGCTGTTTAAACTCATCCCATCTGGATGAAACCTCAAACTCAGTGATTCTCCTCTAATCAAGTAATATCCTTCAGCTGTCAATACACTATGCCTGTCTGAAGGTTCCAAAAGAACTGAGAAGTCATTTGATAGCTGGAATGAAAAATGAGGTTTCACAACAGCCAGTTTCAATGTGTTCCTTGCCCGTTTGGACATCAACGAAATTAGAAATCTAGAATTTATAATTTATGGAAAAAAAGGAGTGGAATCAAACTTACTTTCCTCTAAAATCCATGTTTTTGAAGACTTCAGTGAGTACAAGAAGTGGAAGACGAAGGAGATCCATTTTTAGATGGAGGCGATCGATATGTGGACACAACTGGACGACTGCTGGACAGAATGACTAGATGAGGTGGGTAACCTCGACTCTACCCTGGACCCTGGTGTGTGTGTGCCTTCTCTAAAGACCTGGCTGCCTTTTGTCCAAACATCTGGGTCTAGAAATACAGTAAGCGGTCTAGAAATACAGTAACCAGCCTAGAAACACAGTAACCAGTCTAGAAATACAGTAACTTTCAAAAAAGTATTTATTAGGGTACTGGATTAAGATTTTAATCAGCCATAAGCAGGATTTATGGAAAAATGAGAAGATCGAGAACATGACAATTATTATTATGCTTTTTTAAAAATTATGCTTTTGAAAAGGGTTGACAACCCTTTTTCTAATTCCTAGTCGATAAATCCACTATTGCCTCCACCAAGCCTCCAAATGTTCTTCTCTAGTCTCCAGGTACATATAATCGAAAATTCTGCCAATGACAAACTCCGTCCCATCTCTCCGTTTCACATCGACCCATTCATATGCTCGCCTTCGATTTATTCCTCTAAAAAATTCATATTTTTAAAGAAAAAAGAAAGAAAAACTAACTCATCGCTCAAACCATCGACCATCAGTAGAAAATCGGTTGGTTTAATATTGTAACAACACAGACACTCTAATTGAGCATCAGAATTAATCCAGTTCCGTAAGAATGTGTTCCATGAATGCGGAGTCAAATTTGAATTCTTATTGAGGTGAAGAATAATGCGACGGCAATTCAGAAAATTTTCTAGGTTTATCCAGTTGGTTTTTTCGTCCCGGAAAATGGCGTTGATCCAAATGCAATCGGTGATCTCTGTACACTCATCCATAATTCTGGGGATAAATTCAGAAGAGTCTTCAGTGATCCGATAAACAAATGATTTGACGGAGAGCTTCCTCTCATTGATAATCTTCATAAATTCCCAAGCCGTCGAAGGCAGAGCTGGGTCATAAAATGCTACGTAGATAGTTGGTTTTCTGAATGTATCCAATAGGTGTTGAGCTACCACTAACTGCTTTTGTAGGGATTGCTCTCGTAAAATGACTCTATCCGGATAAAGACAAAAACCTATTGTCTCTCCTTCAAAAAAGTATTTCAAAATTTCATCTGTTGGCTTAGATTGCCCATCCCAAGTGTTAGCCGCTTTTCCGTAAACAAGAAGTTCATTCGAAATGCTAAAGAAGAATGAATCAGACGTCAACTTCAATGTATTCTTTGCTCGTTTTGACATCAACGAGATCAGAAATCTGGAATTGAATGATTAATAAGAAGAAGATAAAATAAACTTACTTTTCTCTAAAATCCATGTGTTTAAAGATTTCAATGAGAACGAGAAGTGGAAGACAAAGGAGATTCATTTTTACTATTAGAATGGGACTGAAATATATGATTTTTTGAAGTGGTAGTGCTTTGAGAAGTTGAATGAAAATTTTTGTAGAATAAGTGGGTCACGCTTTTTGGCTTCTAAAATAGTTTTCTCTGAAAAAAAATTGACTTACTTCTTCTTGAAACCCCTTTTCTTGAATATTTTGTTGAGAACAACAATAGGAAAACGGAGGAGATTCATTCTTAGATGTAGACGATCAATAAGTGGACGCAACTGGTCGACTACAGAATAACTAAATGAGGTGGGTAACCCCTCTAATACTCTTGGATCTACTGAGTCTGGTGTCTGCACTCTAGACTGTAAAAAACCTAGCTGCCAATAGACCCATGTCCAAACCTCTACAAAGCAGACGGCATCTGTTCTCAATTCAAAATAACGTCTTTTTCAACCAGGAATCAGATTATAAGAAACGAAACTTTTATTTGAATAAAAATGGAATTTGTGATAGCTACCAGAATCGTCATCTTATAAAAACCATTGTTTTTTCTGTATCTGAACTGTTTTCGAAATAAATTGAATAATTTATCGATAAGATATAAAACAAACACGGATAACGTGATACATGTGAGCTCATATGTTTTGAGATGAAGAAATATAGTTAATTAGAAAGTGAAATGTAAATTAAAATAGTTTTTTCTTGATTGGTTGACGAAATCATTTGAATGAGGCGCCTCAGACTCCTAGATTGCCGAATTCTCTGGCCAATGCATTTTCCTCCTCCTCCTCCTCCCTCAACTGCTCCAAATAAGCCTGTTTGGTATAAATGGTAATTTGGTTTGGTGTAAAGGGCAAATCGAAATCAAAAACAGGAATATGAATGAAGAATTCCGATCCAGTTTCCCGTTCCAGTTCAAACCATTCTTCATCAGTTTTCTTCATGGTTCCTCTGAAAATAAGATAAAAATGAAGAAAAGAGGCAAGGAGAAACATACTGATTGTTCAATGCATCCATTATCAATTGTTTTTCGGGCTCTTCAAAGGAACCCAATGTCAATTCCTGTAGTGGAACATCTGAATTTATCCAATTTTGGAAGAACGAGTTGTAGGTCTCCGCTGTCCGATTCGAGTTTTTACCGAGAAAAAGACAAATGCGGCTACAGCTCATAAAATTCTCCAGATTAAACCAGTTGTTAATACTTCCAACGCTGAGCTGCTTTGCTTTGAATGGGCGAGGGGGAGTGTACACAAAGTCATCTGGGAAAACACCGTCGATAGAGATGTAACCGGTAACTTCTGTACACTCATCCAGAATCTTGGGGATGAATTCAGATGAATCTCCTTTTAATTGGTAATCAATCAAATTGATGGATCCCTGTCGCTGATTAATCATCTTCATGAAGTTCAAAACAGCAGAAGGTTGAGTTGGGGGATTGAAGTATATAGAACTAGTTGAATTTGTGAACGTATCCAATAGATACTCAGCCAAAAATAACTGTTTTCTAATTGATTGACTGTTTAAATTCACCCCATCTGAATGAAATCTCAATTTCAGAAGTTGTCCTCGAACGTAGTAATGTCCTTCAGGTGTCAGTTCACTAGCCCTGTCAGAAATATCCGAATAAACAGTGAAATCATTCGATAATAGGAATAAAAAATGTGGTTTCCCACACGTCAGTTTCAATGTGTTCCTCGCTCGTTTTGACATCAACGAGATCAAAAATCTAGAATTTATTATTTATGGAAAGAAATGAGCGAAATGAAACTTACTTTTCTCTAAAATCCATGTATTTGAATACATCTGTAAGTACAACGAGTGGAATACGAAGAAGATCCATTCTAAGATGAGAGACGATCAATACGTGGACACAACTGCTCGACTACAGAATGACTAGATGAGGGACCTCTTTTCTGGAGACCCTAATCCTCTCGGACAGTGTTCTTGTGTGTGCACTCTCGACGAGAATACCACTCGGCATTGAACAACAGAAAAGATGACATCTGTGCTCAACAAGAACAGTCAATAGTGGGTGAATGAGTATCCAGATCCTTTTTATGGCGGAAGAAAGTATTTCACAATTTTTTCAGCAAAATAAGCGTGTAGTCCTCAAAGACTATTGAATATTTAAAAGGAAAATTGAAATTGGTGGATCTAGTGATACAATAATATAAATTCAAAAAATATTCATTAAAGTGCCGGATTAACAACATGATTGGGGATAAATAGCATTTATAAAAAAAAAACAGAAGATCGAGAGAACCACAAATTTTGAAAATGTTTTTCGATTTTTTAAAATTTCTGGTTGATACTATTGTCTCCACCAAGCCTCCAAATGTTTTCCCCTAGTCTCAATGAACACTCTATTAAAAGTTCTGCCAATGACGAATTCCGATCCGTCTCTTCGTTTCACCTCGATCCATTCATAATATTCGCTATGTTTTATTCCTCTGAAAATGTAAATTTTATAAGGAGACGAGTATAATACCAAATATGTGGGGGCTCTTATCCCGACTTTGCCAGTGTATTTGTACTGGTTCGTGGGGGCTGATATTGAGGTGGTAGAGGCTATTCTGATGAATTACCAGAAGAAAAAACAAAAAAAACTAACTCATCGCTCAATCCATCGACCATCAGTGGAAAATCTGATTCTTCAATCTTCTCACAACGAAGATCCTCTAATTGAGCGTCAGAATTAATCCAATTCCGGAAGAATTTGTTCCATGATTGCGGAGTCCAATTCAAAGTTTTATAGGAATGAATCTCTATCTGGCGGCAATTCACAAAATTTTCCAAGTTCATCCAGTTCCCTGTTTTCCCGACATGAAGCTCTGTCGCTTTGAATGGGCGAGGAGAAACGTAATTAAAGTCGTCCGGGAAATCGGCACTGATCCAGATAGTATCGGTGACTTCTGTACATTCATCTAGGATTCTTGGGATAAATTCAGATGAGTCTGAAGGGATGTAGTAACGAAATGATCGAATGGAGGCCTGTCGCTTATTCAACATCTTCATGAATCTCAACGCCCAAGCAGGTTGAGTTTTATCAGAAAAAGATATATGGATAAATCTTTTTTTGAATGTATCCAGCAGGTGATGAGCCAACATTATCTGCTGTTGAGGCAATATTACCCGTGTCATAACTTTATTAGGAAAGAGACAAAATCGTATCATCTCTCCATTGAAATAGCAAGGCAAATTATTATCTGTTGGTCTAGGTTGCCATTTCCAAGTTTCAACGTCATCGTAAAAAAAATGGTCATTCCAAATAGTAAATGAAAATTTAGTTGACCCACACGTCAGCCTCAATGTGTTTTTTGCCCGTTCCGACATCAACGAAATCAGAAATCTGAACTTGATGATGAGAAGATGAGAAGATTGATGAGAAGTGAAAAAAACTTACTTTTCTCTAAGATCCATGTATTTGAACAGATCTATGAGTACAAGAAGTGGAAGACAAAGGAGATCTATTTTTAGAGTGGGACTGAAAAAGTGGATGAACTCAAAATGGCTTTTCTACAAATTGCTGAAAAAAATAAACTTACATCTCTCTTAAACCCAGATATTTGAGCATTTTATCAAAAACAACAAATGGAAAACGAAGGAGATCCATTTTTAGATGCAGAAGATCAATAAGTGGACACAATTGGACGACTGCTCTGAATAGTGTGGGTAACCTCTCTTCTAGACACACCAATCCTCTCGGACTCCGAATGACTATGATCTATGACATCTGTCCTTGCCATGAACAATTAAAGGAGGACTGAACTGGAATTCAATAATTTGTCATTAGATGTAGTTTTAAATTCTGAACACTTTTTCTGTTGACAACTTTCTCTGAAAATGCCTCTAAATGCCTCAAAAACCGCTTTGAAAACGTCGAGGTGATTGGGGTGGAAGAGTTTTCCGTGACCTCGGCCACGGGGTTTGTGACCGCCACAGCCGTTATTTTTCTCTTTTTTTTCGATTTTATGTTTTTAATGTAGATGTTCTTTGATAATCAAGAAATAAATTTTCAATAAAGAGTAAAATAAGGTACAAAACCCCCGTGGCCGAAGTTTCGGAAAACTCTTCCACCCCAATCACCTCGACGTTTTCAAAGCGGTTTTTGAGGCATTTAGAGGCATTTTCAGAGAAAGTTGTCAACAGAAAAAGTGTTCAGAATAAAAAATACATCTAATGACAAATTATTGAATTCCAGTTCAGTCCTCCTTTAATCACAATCATATAATGATATCAGTGATTCCAAAAACGTCACACAAATTAATTTGGCGGAAATCAATAAAGGAAACTCACAAAAACAAATTCTTTATCAGTTAATAATCATTTTTCAAACACAAAAACTTGATTGCCGACCATTAACCACAACCTCAAAACAGATGATCTCGGTCCTAATCAAGAACTTTTCCTTCTGACACCCACTAATTTATTTTTGTATATTTTTAAAATTGAAAACTTATTTTGATTTTAAAAAATGCAAATACGGATGAAAAAAAAGTTCGAAATTTAGAATTACATCTTAATATTGAATTCCCGCCTCATTTTCCCGGAATTTCTCCAAATACGCCTGTTTGGTGCAAACGATAATGTAGTTACCAAATGTGCCCATAAAGAATCCATCTTTCCGATTTATTTCGAACCAATCGTTATTGATTCTCCGCTCAGTTCCACTGAAAAAAAATTGAAATGATGATATAAAAGACAAAAACAAACTGATTTCTGAATGCACTCATTATCATTCGATAGTCTGGCTCTCCAAAGAAAACCAATTTCACTTCCTGTAATGGAGCACCTGAATCCATCCATTTTGTGAAAAAAGAATTGTAGGTTTTTGCAGTCCGATTTAAGTTTTCACCGAGTTCAAGTGAAATGCAGCGACAACTCATGAATTCTTCTAGATTGAGCCAGTTGGAATTTTCCCAGACACAGACCTTTTTCGCTTTGAATGGCCGAGGAGGAGTGTAAACGTAGTTGTCAGGGAAATTAGCACTCACGAAAATATGTTCGGTGACTTCTGTACATTCATCCAGAATTTTCGGATTAAATTCAGATGAATCTCCAGAGATACAGTAACTGAATGATTTGATAGAGACGCCTCGTTGATTGAATATCTTCATGAATTCCAATGCAGGCAGAGTTTTATAAGAGAATGTGATAGAGATGGTTGATTTTGGAAATGTATCCAGCAGATGCTCAATCAACAGGAACTGCTTCTCATGTAGTTTCTCTTGTAAAGAGATTCCATCCGGATAGAGACTAAATCGCATTTTCTTTGCTCCAATCAGATAATTGAATACTTTTCCTGTCATTCTTGATTGACTGATGTAATGTTCCACGTGAATATACATGCCATCCGAAAGATTGATTGCAAAATGAGGTATCACACACGTTATCTTTAATGTGTTTCTTGCCCGCTTTGACAGCAATGAAATCAGAAATCTAGAATTTTCTGTGAATGGAAAATAGAGAATTAAAACTTACATTTCTTCAAAATTCATGTTTTTGAATACTTCTATGAGTACAACAAATGGGAGACGGAGGAGATTCATTATTAGACGAGAGAAAATCAATATGTGGGCACAAATGGACGACTGTTTGACCGAATAATGACTAGATGAGGTGGACTACCCTCTTCTAGACCCCGCTAATCCTCTTGCACTACTGTATTTCATTTTCTTCATTTTCTATAATTTATTTATTCATCCGAAAAATAAGTTGCTGAATATATTACCTATTTCTAGTTTAATTTTCCATGCAACCCCTTTTTCCAGATAAATTTTTAAAATTGGAGACAATTTGGAAAAAAAACGCATTTTGGGAAAAATTGGAATTGGTGCATCTAGAAATACAAAATTGTCAATCAAAAAAATTTATTGAATTACTGGAAATAATATTTTGGTAGAAAGCAGAAGATCGAGAAAGTCACAAATTTTATACTTTTAAAAAGGTATTTCGATATTTTTTCGGATTTCTGGTTGGAACATTAGATTAGTGTCTCCAAATGCTCTTTCTTAGTCTTAATGTACATGCAATTATCAAAACCCCAAGTTCTACCAATCACGAATTCCGATCCGTCTCTCCGTTTCACTTCTATCCATATATGTGTTCCTTTCTGTTGGATTCCTCTGAAAATTCTTTTTTTTTTCTGGAAAGGGGACAGAAAAACAAACCCATCGCTTAATTCATTGACTATCAGTGGAAAATCGGATAATTTGATTTTGTCACAACTCAGATACTCTAATCGAGCATCAGAATTGATCCAGTTCCGGAAGAATGTGTTCCAATATTTCGGAGTCCTATTCGATTTTTTACTGGGTCGAAGCTCTATCCGGCGGCAATTCATAAAATCTTCCAGGTTCATCCAGTTGGTTGTTTTGCCGACATGAAGCTCTTCCGCTATGAATGGGCGAGGAGAAGTGTAATTGAAGTCGTCCGGAAAATTTGCATTGATCCGGATGTAATCGACGACTTCTGTACATTCATCCAGAATTTTCGGGATGAATTCAGATGACTCTGAAGTGATGTAATAACGGAATGATCGAATGGAGGCCTGTCGCTCATTGATCATTTTCAACAAATTCCATGCCGTCGAAGGCAGAGTTGAGTTCTTCTCAAATGTCATAGAGATAATTGGTTTCTTGAATGTATCTAACAGGTGGTGAGCCAACATTGACTGCTGTTTCGGCGATCGCACTTGTGAAATGACCATAGCCAGATAAAGACAAAATCGTATCATCTCTCCATTAAAATAGCAAGGCAAATCTTTATCTATTGGTCTAGATTCACGATCCCAAGCTTTAACGTTTCCGTAAAAAAAAACTTCATTCACAATCCAAAATGAATATGTAGATGACTTAGACGTCAGCCTCAAGGTGTTATTTGCCCGTTTTGACATCAACGAGATCAGAAATCTGGAGTTAACTAATTAACTGAAAGAAGATGAAATAAACTGACTGTTCTCTAAAATCCATGTATTTGAAGACTTCAATGAGTACAACATGTGGGAGACGAAGGAGATCTATTTTTAGCGTGGGACTGAAAAAGATTATAAAATGAATAAGGGGAACACGATTTTTGGCTACTAAAATTATTTGGCTCTTCTAAAAAATTAATTTTGTTGCCTACAAATTAAAATTGCTGAAAAAAATAAACTTACATCTCTCTTAAACCCAGATACTTGAGCATTTTATCAAAAACAACAAATAGAAGACGAAGGAGATCCATTATTAGATTCAGACGATCAATAAGTGGACACAAGACTGTTCGACTGAAGGGTAACTAGATGAGGTGTGTAACCATCTGCGATCTTTTGCATTCAAAGACATCTGTCTTCTTGTGTCTGCTCTTTAGGCTGGAATAGCCTTGACCACAAGACTAAAAAACTCTCCTTTTCTCAAAAAAGAATTCATTGAAGTGCTGAATTAATAACATGATTGGTGAAAAATATAATTTATGAGAATGATTATTGGATTGAAAATCCGAAATACATGTTTCATACTTTTGAAAAAATCTTTCTTGACATTTTCAGATTGATAAATGCAACTAGTGTCCCCGCCAAAATTTGAAACGTTCTTTTTTAGTCTCAATGTACACGACATCACCATGTTTGCCAATGACGAATTCCGTTCCATCTCTTCGTTTCACTTCGATCCATTCATCGTATCCCTCACGTTTTATCCCTCTGAAAATGTCTTTATTTTTGAAAAAAAGGATAGAGAAACAAACCCATTGCTCAGCCCATCGATCATCAGTGGAAAACTGGTTGCTTTAACTTCGCGACACTTTAAATACTCTAGTGGAGAGTTTGAATCAAGCCAGTACCGAAAGAATGCGTTCCATGATTGCGGAGTCCGATTTAAATTTCTTCTGACTTGGAGTTCTATCCGACGGCAATTCACAAAATCCTCCAGCTTCATCCAGTTGGATGTATGAAATACATGGAGCTCGTTTGCTTTAAAAGGACGAGAAGGTGTGTAGACAAAGTCATCCGGGAAATCGGCAAGGATTGTGATGGAATCGGCGACTTCTGTACACTCATCCAGAATTTTCGGGATCAATTCAGATGATTCTGAATTGATTTGGTAAGAAAATTCGGCTCTATACTAGTTTGGAGGTCCGATGGGAGTTTGGAGGTCCCATATTATTTTAGAGGTCCCATGTGAGTTTGGAGGTCCCATGGGAATTTGGAGGTCCCATAGGATTTCGGAGGTCCCATGTGAGTTTGGAGGTCCCATAGGATTTCGGAGGTCCCATGTGAGTTTGGAGGTCCCATATGATTTTAAAGGTCCCATGGGAGTATAAACGTCCTATGCTTGAATTTGAGCAGCGCGTGTCTTTTTTTTAATGCTTTTGTTCATTTTTTACGTTTTTCTCATTATTTTATTATATTTTCATTTTAATATTATTCTTACAAAAAAAAACACAATAACATGATAAAAATTAAAATTTAAAGTCCTGTCCTGGTGCCTTCTCCAAATTAGTGACGACGCCCGCGTCTGCCCCGTTTGTTCGATGGACTTCTCGGGCTTGAGATTGCCTTTGTGGTTGTGGGGCTTGTCGGGGAGTCTTAAAAAGAGAGATTAGATTTGTGAACGATGATTAACTAACCTGCTCTCACAACTCTTCGTCCTCGACCACGTCGTTGGGCATGTGTACCGCGTCCTTGTCTGTTCAGAACAGGTGAGTGTGTTGGTGAGGGTGTTGTGGCTGGCTCTTCAGAGGTTGTGGGGCTTGTCGGGGAGTCTTAAAAAGAGAGATTAGATTTGTGAACGATGATTAACTAACCTGCTCTCACAACTCTTCGTCCTCGACCACGTCGTTGGGCATGTGTACCGCGTCCTTGTCTGTTCAGAACAGGTGAGTGTGTTGGTGAGGGTGTTGTGGCTGGCTCTTCAGAGGTTGTGGGGCTTTTCGGGGAGCCTTTAAAAAAAGAGATTAGATTTGTGAACGATGATTAACTAACCTGCTCTCACAACTCTTCGTCCTCGACCACGTCGATGCGCATGTGTACCGCGTCCTTGTCTGTTCAGAACAGGTGAGTGTGTTGGTGAGGGTGTTGTGGCTGGCTCTTCAGAGGTTGTGGGGCTTTTCGGGGAGCCTTTAAAAAAAGAGATCAGATTTGTGAACGATGATTAACTAACCTGCTCTCACAACTCTTCGTCCTCGACCACGTCGATGCGCATGTGTACCGCGTCCTTGTCTGTTCAGAACAGGGGAACGTCTTGGTGAGGGTCTCGTAGCTTCTGTGGTTGCTGCGGCTGTTGCGGCTGTTAGGGAGTCTTTAAAAATAGAATTCGTTCGGTTAACAAGAATAAACAAACCTGTTCTCACTGCTCGTCGTCCATGACCACGTCGTTGTGCATGTGCTCCACGTCCTCGTTGTGGGCTTTCCGATAAGCCAGACAATCCGTTTCTCGTAGGAGGAACATGGTCATATTCAGAGAGTCTCCCTGAGCGAGCTGGGGTGAAGAACTTCTCGAAGTGGGCGATAATTCTCTCCCAGCCCTCCTGGCCAGAGACATGATTTCACCGTGCAAATCGATATCGTTGACAATGTCCGGTCCGGGACGATGAACGAACTCCATTTCATCCTCATCTGAGAGCCATCTTTGTTGATTTTGCAATTCTTCCTCATCTGAGGAATGATCGCTTTCACTATCACCCTCATCAAAATCATCCATGTCTTCTACATCTGATAACTCTTCACTCGAATCGTCCTCAGAGATGTCGTTTTCGTCGTCTTCGGAACTGTCGCCGGAGTCATCAGAACTGTCTAAATCAAAATCCCCATCCGTGTGTGGAAGTTGATCTCGGCGGAAAAACTTCATCTCATAAATGAGGTGATTGAGTAACATGGTGTCCTCATGAAACCTTCTGAACATATATGTGAACATATGTCCATCCAGCCTATGATCTGGGTCGCCAAATCGAGATTTCAATTTTCTCTTCAAGACTCCCCATGTTGCTTCAATAGACTGAGTGTGCACCCTCCGATCGCTTGGATCCACGAAGTTCGTTTTGTGATTCACGAACTTATGGTTGTAGGCCGACTGCATTCTATTAATGCCACCGTATGCTGCCCAGCCATCAGACACTATAGTTGTTCCTAAAAAAGTAACATCCTCCTATAGGTTGTTGATAAAAAATTCTTTACCTGGGCGAACATATTTGTGGATTATAGGGAGAAGTGTGGAGCTGTCTCGTTTCGGAACGCGGAACATGATTACCTGAAAATTCCATCGTAAATTACTGGCACATCCTGAAGACTTTAATCACTTACTTTTGAGGTACCTCGTTCTATCATACCGAACACCCACACCTGTCGTCTCGTGAGCATTCTTCCTCGGTTGTATTTTGCTCGGAACATGAGAGTTTCATCAATTTCAACAACTTTGTCTTTAAACAATTTTTATGAAATAATTTTTTGAAATTTATTTCACTTACTTGGGCCTCCCAGCTTCATATTCGGGTCTCGACTTGCTTCTCTGTAGAACCACTGTTTGGTCATCTGACGAAACCACTCATGCAATTTGACAATTGTGTTTTTGTCAATTTTGAGATCTCTTGACACATCCGAAATTTTTTTCGATGGGTTTTCGAGCCAGTCAGCGGCGGCATACAACACTTGTTGAACTGACAAGTGAAGACCCTCGAAGAAAGATCCAGACCTGTAATTTGCAGATTGAAGTGACGTTTCTGAAGTTTGTATCTTTAACTTACTTAACTGTTACTTTTGTAGAAGATTTATCTTTTTACAACCAGCGCATCGCCATATATAATTCTCAGCTTTCAAGTCCGTTTCTTTTATCAGTGACATCGGAGTAGGACAGTACTCACAAACTCGGGAGTTTTCGATCAATCCATACCTTGAATATTAAAACCTTATATGAAACACAAGAATGCACTTACTTTGCCAGAAATTCCATCCAAGTTGAAGAAGGCCCATCAATTTTTCCAATATATTGGTGGAGATTATAGGAGTTGAGTTCTTCGAGATTCAGTAGCCCTTCAATTCCTTCGATGTCTTCAGTCGGAAGTATTTCAAACCGTTGACGTGGTTTTGAAACGACGATAGGAAATAAAAGAAGACAGAGTATGATGACTATCCAATTCATCGAGAGAAAGAGAGAGAGAAATTGAGAACACAAACGTATCAGGATAAGCAACTGAAATGAATGACTACTGAGCTAAACAGACCTATATATACTATTTCTCAGTGTCGTAACACACAAACAACAACAAAACAACAAAACAATCGGCAGCCATCATAATCATAATCATAAAGATATTATGATGGCTGCTGATTGAGCCGCCACAGCAGAAGAGCACCAAAACAAGCTGTTTACAACGGAATGGCCCAGAAAGACCTGTAATAAAGTAGCAGAGATGTTTACAGAAGATTCAAACAGCCAGTCTCAGCCAGACGCTCATTCATTCAGTTGTATCTTCATTCGCCCAACCAATGTTTCTTTTTTTTCTTTTGATTCATTGTTTTCTTGGAGCAGTATAAGAACCAGTTTGCATCTTTGTTTTTCATCAGTTTCTCTTATATTTTAAATTTCCAGCCATGAAACTTTCGACTATCGTTATCCTTTTTCTCTTCACTTCCCAAGCTCATGGAATTGTTCCCTGGTCATTGCCAAAGCGGCTGTATCAAGCTTCATAATTGATGTAAGTAATTCGGGCTATTGTATTGGTTAAACCACTTTTGATTGTAATATTCAGTTTTTGAAAACACCGCTAAAATTTTGAATAATGATAGTTTTGATTTAGGAAGTTTCAAGTTTTTTAAAAGAAAATGTCAACCCACAAAAGTGTATAATGACGTGAAAGACTTTGTGGCCACTCTTTTCACAAATGATGAGCCTGAACAGTTTGCGGATGGAGAGGAAGATGATGTAGAATATGATGCAGTTGGATACAATAAAGAAGAAGGACAGTATGAAGATGATGAAGAAATAAAAGAAAATGAAGAATATGAAGACAAAGAAGAATTTGAGATCGAGAATGAAGACGAGGAAGGATCTGAGGAACAGGAAAGTGAAGAAAGTCAAGAGGAAAAACAGATGTACGGGCGGTGGAGAAGGCACCAGGACAAATCATACTTTAAATTTTAATTTTTATCATGTTATTGTGTTTTTTTTGTAAGAATAATATTAAAATGAAAATATAATAAAATAATGAGAAAAACGTAAAAAATGAACAAAAGCATTAAAAAAAAGACACGCGCTGCTCAAATTCAAGCATAGGACGTTTATACTCCCATGGGACCTTTAAAATCATATGGGACCTCCAAACTCACATGGGACCTCCGAAATCCTATGGGACCTCTAATCTCACATGGGACCTCCGAAATCCTATAGGACCTCCAAATTCCCATGGGACCTCCAAACTCACATGGGACCTCTAAAATAATATGGGACCTCCAAACTCCCATCGGACCTCCAAACTAGTATAGAGCCGAAAATTCTTCGATGCAGACCTGTCGCTGATTTAACATCTTCATGAATTCGAACGCAACGGCAGGTTGAGTTGGATCAGAAAATAATACATGGATTGATGGTTTTTTGAATATATCCAGCATGTGATGAGCAAACATTATTTGATGCTGCGGCGATCGCACCAGTACAATCACTCTACTATGAAAAAGACTAAGTCGTATTATCTGGCCTTGGAAACAGAAAGGCAACTCATCATCTGTTGATATAGATTTCCAGTAGTCCGGAGTTTTAACGTCTCCGTAAAAAAAAGGTGTCATTCGCAATACTAAATGTATATTTAGATGACCCAGACGTCAGCTTCATTGTGTTTGCTGCTCGTTTTGACATCAACGAAATCAGAAATCTGGAGTTAACTAATTAACAGAAAGATGATGAAATAAACTTACTCTTCTCTAAAATCCATGTGTTTGAATACTTCTTTGAGTACAACATGTGGGAGACGAAGAAGGTCTATTTTTAGAGTGGGACTGAAAAAGAGGATGAACTCAAAATGGCTTTTCTACAAATTGCTGAAAAAATAAACTTACATCTTTCTGAAACCCAGATATTTGAGCAGTTCATCAAAAACAACAAGTGGAAAACGAAGGAGATCCATTCTTAGATTCAAACGATCAATACGTGGACCCAATTGGACGACTGTCAGACTGAAGAATGACCAGTTGACGTGGCTAATCCTCTCTAGACCACTCTCCTTGAATTACTGTAGTGACGGCTGTCTTCTTTTGTCTACTCTTTAGAAAACACTTTGTTGTCTTTACCATGAGACCAAAAAATTCTAATCTTTCCTCCTCCCCGTCTTTTTTTTGACCAATTAGTTACTGTTGGCCACTTTGTCATTTATAGTGTCACAAACCCGTCAGTTTCTGTCTTATTAAATGAATTCTGGTTCAAAAAACAAGAATGTATCAAAGTAATGAAATGATAACACATGATTGGTAATAAATAGGATTTATGAGAATGATTAGTGGATTGAATAATCCGAAATAGATAATTCATAGTTTTGTAAATAGTTTTTTTTGATAAATGCATTTTAATAAATGCAATTATCTTAAATGCAATTATCTTATCCACCAACTTGTCGAATGTTCTCTTTTGGTCATAATAAAGACACGATCAAAAACTCTGCCAATGACAAATTCTGATCCATCTCTACGTTTCAAGTCGATCCATTCAGCGTCTCCTGAATCCCGTTGAATCCCTCTGAAAACTTATAATCTACACGAAAAAGAAACAGTGGAAACAAACTCATTGCTCAGCCCATCGACCATCAGTGGAAAATCACTTGCTTCCACTTTGCAACACCTCAAATACTCTAGTGGAGAATCTGAATCTAGCCAAAACCGGAAGAATGTGTTCCATGATTGCGGAGTCCGATTCGGTTTTCTAGTGACTGGAAGATCGATGTGACGGCAATTCACAAAATTTTTCAGATTCATCCAGTTGATCGTTTCGCTAACGTAGAGATTCTTTGCTTTGAACGGACGAGGAGAATTGTAGACAAAGTTGTCCGGGAAAATGGAATAGATTTTGATGGAATCAGTAACTTCTGTACACTCATCCAGAATTCTCGAGATGAATTCAAATGAGGCTCCACCCAAGTTGTATTCAAATGATTCAATAGATACCTTTTGCTGATTAGCCATCTTCATAAAATCCCGAACTGTGGTAGGCAGAGCTGGGAAATAACATTCTACAGAGATAGTGGGTTTTCTGAATGTATCCAATACATGGTGAGCTAACATTAACTGCTTCCGTGGTGATTGTCCTGGTAAAATGACCCTAGAATGACCCCTATGGAGGCAAAATCGTATCATCTCTCCTTTGAAACGATAGTCCAACGTTTCAACTGTCGGGTTGCTAGGCATCACCTCAAGAGTTTCAGGACCTGCGTGAATAAAAAATTCATCCGTGAGACTGATTATCAAATGAGTTGGGGCAGACGTCAACTTTAGTGTGTTCTTTGCACGTTCCGACAGCAAAGTAATTAGAAATCTGAAATTAATAATCAAGGAAAAGGAGAAAGCGGAAAGAACTCACTTTTCTCTGAAATCCAGGTTTTTGAAGATTTCAGTGAGTACAACAAATGGAAAACGGAGAAGATTCATTCTAAGATTCAGACGATCAATACATATATGGACACAAGACTACTGAAGAATGACTAGATGAGGTGGATAACCATCTTTTGCACCAATCTCACCTTCTTGCGTTCAATGACACCTGTCTTTTTGGGTCTGCTCTTTGAACAAGACCTTGTTATCTTGATCGCGAATCCGAAGAACTCACCTCTTTTCTTTTCCCCTTTTGACCAATTAGTTACTACTGACCACCTGGTCAATTAGATATCCACAAATCCGTCAGTGTCTATTTTACAAGGTCGGTTTTTTTCTGTATTTTTATTTTTTTCCGTTTTTTTTCTGTTTTTTTTCACATCTGAGAATTTGAATAAATTTTGAGCAAGTAAAAAAACCTGAATTTGCTTGAGTGTTATGGAAATAGTGATCAAGGGGAATTCCGCGCTAAAAATAGTTCCAAGCAATTATCACTAGAATGTAGATCAAATTGTTTCTTTAGGCGGGAACTTTAGCTTAATAAATTTTTATCATTTTGTAAAGCTACCAATAATAAGCAAAAAAGCTGCGAATTAAAAAAATATCGATATTTCTAAAAAATGTAAACATTTTCCATTTTTTTTATCATCAATTTATTATTTCAGCTTCCGCCTATCACTCGTATCGAGAAGAAGTTCCAGAATGGTGAAGATCTACCCATCTAACGAGGCGATTATGCTGAACGTCAGAAGAGACAAGATCGAGGTTCCAAGCAAATGAAGCGGCGCTTGGAACAGTCACTGTCGGACCCAATGAGGGAGAAACTCGGACATTTCCTAAATATCTCCAGGAAATCAAAGGTCGTTTTCAATATGTACTCTCTTGGTTCTCAGGACGCTCTAGATCATGCAGTCCCCCGTGAATTCCTCCAAGAGGTCTTGACAGCATTCGGATCATTGGGGCACAGCCTTCTGCACTTGTTGGAACACAGTTCACATTCGAAGAAGTATCCATTCACTTGCTCAGAGCTCTTCCGGTTCAAAAAAACTGCAAGAAAGTTTATATTCAAAACCAGTGGGTTCTTCTACTCGAACACTTCCGGAGCCACAGATTCCCGAAGTCCATCGATTTGCTCTTCAACGACAACAATCCACATTGCAAAGCAACAACTGGAGGCGATTCCTGGAATCAAGATAAGCAAATGTGAGTCTGATAACATGAAAAAAATTAAGAAATTTCTTTCAGGCAACCTCCATTTGCTATCGGTTCACAAGGGCACGGTTCTACAAAATGTGATGACAGCAAGCTCGGATTCCGGTCGTCTCATCGTCACTTCCGAATTCTCGCTCCCAAAACAGCCTCTGGAATAAAACTAATGCACCGATGTTAATCTCTGAATAATTCCTTTTGTTTTCATTAATTTTATCTATGTTTTTGAATATATCAATGAGAACGAGAAGTGGAAGACGAAGGAGATTCATTGTTAGAAGAGAGACGATCAATAGGTGGGCACAGCTAGCCAACCGTTTGACTGAATAATGACTAGATGAGTCTGCTGGTCGAGACAACAAGGTCTTTACAGTCCAAAGAGCAGACAAAAGGACAGACAGTAGTCCATAGGACCATACATGTTCGCGACCGTGTAGGTACAGCGTGTGTTTTCGACTCTGAGAAAACTAGGTGGTGAAAAAAGTTTTTTTGAGATGTGTTCAATAGTTTTCGAAAAATTTTTGCATACAAAAATCAGTCAAAGTAGGTTCTCAAATTCTAGTAAAATTACTGAACTTCTGAATCCCGTCCTTAGGTCCACCGTTCAAAAAAAAAAACTTTGGTGTCTACTGTAGAATCAGTGGCAAACGCATCTCGTCGAAAATGATGAAATTTTCCGCATAAAAACAGATTAACTCTGAATTTTTTGCTTCGAAAAGGTGAAAGAGGTTATAATTCAACAAATTATCAAAGAAAATTCGGCAAAAATGTTTTTAGTCGACCTCCAGAAGAGTTGTGTACCTCGCCATTTGGCGAAAAAGGGGCCTCTTTATTTCTGAGGGAACGAAAAACCAAATTTCGCGAAAATTGGTGAATCCTAATCTTTTCATTAGTAGCTCCCAAAAAAAATTTCGAAATGAATCGTTAAGTATTCGCTGCGCACGAGAGTTGTGTAGTTTTGGGGGTACACGCTCGATTTTGCACTGAAAAAATTCGCAAGTACACAACTCTACTGTGAAAAGAGCTTTGAGTTTTGGGTGCTGATATTAGGTCAAGCCAAAAGTTTTGCATCAAACAGAACACATTGTTTGAATATAATTTTATTCATTTATTTTCAATACCAGTTAACATAATATGCACCATCATGATCAACAGTCTACTGCCAACGGATAGGTAGCTGTTCGATTCCCTTTCGGTAGAACTCCCGCAGCTTACTATCGAAAATAGCTTAATGCTCGATTTTGAGATGGTCTTCGTCTTGAAACTCCTTTTCTGTCTAGGAAGTGAGTGAGAGAAAAAAACGACTAATAATCAGGCAGTATCATGTCCGGAGAGTACGGTAAATAGAGTAGAGTTGTCCATCCTAGTTCCGGAATTTTCTGACAAGTCATCTTCGCGACACATGGTCGAGAGGTATCGTGGAGCAAGTGAACTCGACCCTTTTTGCCTTGCTTTTGTCAGAGACTTTGATTGATTTCTTGCAGTAGAGGTCTGTTGTGACTGTTGTATTAGTTGGTAAAAGTTCTTAGTGAAACGACCCTTCTACGCTTCACCAGATGCTCAAAAGTGGGATTGTGGATGTAACTCTCATTTTGGTGTTGGAACTCCAGAATCCCCAGGTTTCAGTCATTGACGTATACGATGATAGTTGACGTAGAGTGTCCACTTCTCATCCCACATGAGAACTTTAGAGAGTCTCGCTCTCTTCCCTCTTTATGACAGACGAGAAGATGTGACATCCACTCTCATCATTGGCTGTGGAGCCAACAGAAGTGATGTCCGCTAAGTTGGCATTTTCAGGGAAACCAAAGCTCATGAAGATAACTATTAAGCATACTTTGATAGTACTCAAGCTGGTTTATAAAATCTGCAATCAATTGTCTAGGGGCCTCATCCGCCAGCGCCAATACATCGTTTTCAAATAACAACATAAGTCGATTACTATGGAAAAATCATTTGATTCTGGTTCTCTAACCTTGAGATTTCGGAACAAACTGACAACTGTTTCATTATTAACAGTATTGGGACCTAACAATATACTAAAAGATCGCCATTATGTCTCCGTCAAAATTGAAATCGGGGTTGTGCAAAATTAGCTATCTGAATTGCCCTCACGTTACTAGCCCTAGTTGGCTCCTTGAAGCTGTCACTGAGCTAAATTTTTATGTATACGTAGTCTATATACTGTCCCTCATATACTCCAAACATGAAATGTTTGGGATGCTTCTCGAAGTTTTTAGACAAAAAAGAAAATTTGATGCAAAACTTTTGGCTTGACCTAATATTTGACAGACTTCATTATATGGCTCTGGAGGACCCTGCCACCAATTTTTAGAAAAATCGGATCACTAGGGGCTGAGTTGTGCGCATCGCGTTCCGCTGTTTCTTTCTATAACACAGGCCGACCGCCGCCGCCGCCGTTCCGCCAGCTTGCAACGAACCCTCAATTTCTTGTACCCCCTCATTTGGCCGCGTGTTCCTGCGCGCCTTTGGCGCAGTGGCAACGCTTCCGTACTGTAATCTGCTCGTAATAAAAGTGGTCAGTTCGAGGAACACATCTGATAGAAATTTTTTGCTTATTGTCTCCTTACGGTTTTTTGATTTCTAGGTGGTTATTTTGAAATTTTTTTTCGAAATGCCAGGTGGTGTTTTCGAAAATTTTCTTTGGTACACGAATGGCAAACATGTATGCATAGGACAGCCTAGTCATTATTCCATCTAGTTGTGTCCACATATTGAGCGTCCTCATCTAAAAATGGATCTCCTTCGTCTTCCACTTCTCGTTCTCATAGATGTATTCAAAAACATGGATTTCAGAGAACAGTAAGTTTCCTTTCGATTTCTCTTTTTTATTAACTAAAAATTTCAGATTTCTCATTTCTTTGATGTCGAAACGGGCAAAAAATGCTATAAAAATGACAACCATGATACCAAATTTCACAAATAGAAAGATACGACGAGAAATCGAATGTGAAATTTGGTATCATGGTTGTCATTTTTATAGCATTTTTTGCCCGTTTCGACATCAAAGAAATGAGAAATCTGAAATTTTTAGTTAATAAAAAAGAGAAATCGAAAGGAAACTTACTGTTCTCTGAAATCCATGTTTTTGAATACATCTATGAGAACGAGAAGTGGAAGACGAAGGAGATCCATTTTTAGATGAGGACGCTCAATATGTGGACACAACTAGATGGAATAATGACTAGGCTGTCCTATGCATACATGTTTGCCATTCGTGTACCAAAGAAAATTTTCGAAAACACCACCTGGCATTTCGAAAAAAAATTTCAAAATAACCACCTAGAAATCAAAAAACCGTAAGGAGACAATAAGCAAAAAATTTCTATCAGATGTGTTCCTCGAACTGACCACTTTTATTACGAGCAGATTACAGTACGGAAGCGTTGCCACTGCGCCAAAGGCGCGCAGGAACACGCGGCCAAATGAGGGGGTACAAGAAATTGAGGGTTCGTTGCAAGCTGGCGGAACGGCGGCGGCGGCGGTCGGCCTGTGTTATAGAAAGAAACAGCGGAACGCGATGCGCACAACTCAGCCCCTAGTGATCCGATTTTTCTAAAAATTGGTGGCAGGGTCCTCCAGAGCCATATAATGAAGTCTGTCAAATATTAGGTCAAGCCAAAAGTTTTGCATCAAATTTTCTTTTTTGTCTAAAAACTTCGAGAAGCATCCCAAACATTTCATGTTTGGAGTATATGAGGGACAGTATATAGACTACGTATACATAAAAATTTAGCTCAGTGACAGCTTCAAGGAGCCAACTAGGGCTAGTAACGTGAGGGCAATTCAGATAGCTAATTTTGCACAACCCCGATTTCAATTTTGACGGAGACATAATGGCGATCTTTTTAGTATATTGTTAGGTCCCAATACTGTTAATAATGAAACAGTTGTCAGTTTGTTCCGAAATCTCAAGGTTAGAGAACCAGAATCAAATGATTTTTCCATAGTAATCGACTTATGTTGTTATTTGAAAACGATGTATTGGCGCTGGCGGATGAGGCCCCTAGACAATTGATTGCAGATTTTATAAACCAGCTTGAGTACTATCAAAGTATGCTTAATAGTTATCTTCATGAGCTTTGGTTTCCCTGAAAAATGCCAACTTAGCGGACATCACTTCTGTTGGCTCCACAGCCAATGATGAGAGTGGATGTCACATCTTCTCGTCTGTCATAAAGAGGGAAGAGAGCGAGACTCTCTAAAGTTCTCATGTGGGATGAGAAGTGGACACTCTACGTCAACTATCATCATATACGTCAATGACTGAAACCTGGGGATTCTGGAGTTCCAACACCAAAATGAGAGTTACGTCCAAAATCCCACTTTTGAGCATCTGGTGAAGCGTAGAAGGGTCGTTTCACTAAGAACTTTTACCAACTAATACAACAGTCACAACAGACCTCTACTGCAAGAAATCAATCAAAGTCTCTGACAAAAGCAAGGCAAAAGGGTCGAGTTCACTTGCTCCACGATACCTCTTGACCATGTGTCGCGAAGATGACTTGTCAGAAAATTCCGGAACTAGGATGGACAACTCTACTCTATTTACCGTACTCTCCGGACATGATACTGCCTGATTATTAGTCGTTTTTTCTCTCACTCACTTCCTAGACAGAAAGGAGTTTCAAGACGAAGACCATCTCAAAATCGAGCATTAAGCTATTTTCGATAGTAAGCTGCGGGAGTTCTACCGAAAGGGAATCGAACAGCTACCTATCCGTTGGCAGTAGACTGTTGATCATGATGGTGCATATTATGTTAACTGGTATTGAAAATAAATGAATAAAATTATATTCAAACAATGTGTTCTGTTTGATGCAAAACTTTTGGCTTGACCTAATATCAGCACCCAAAACTCAAAGCTCTTTTCACAGTAGAGTTGTGTACTTGCGAATTTTTTCAGTGCAAAATCGAGCGTGTACCCCCAAAACTACACAACTCTCGTGCGCAGCGAATACTTAACGATTCATTTCGAAATTTTTTTTGGGAGCTACTAATGAAAAAAGATTAGGATTCACCAATTTTCGCGAAATTTGGTTTTTTCGTTCCCTCAGAAATAAAGAGGCCCCTTTTTCGCCAAATGGCGAGGTACACAACTCTTCTGGAGGTCGACTAAAAACATTTTTGCCGAATTTTCTTTGATAATTTGTTGAATTATAACCTCTTTCACCTTTTCGAAGCAAAAAATTCAGAGTTAATCTGTTTTTATGCGGAAAATTTCATCATTTTCGACGAGATGCGTTTGCCACTGATTCTACAGTAGACACCAAAGTTTTTCTTTTTTGAACGGTGGACCTAAGGACGGGATTCAGAAGTTCAGTAATTTTACTAGAATTTGAGAACCTACTTTGACTGATTTTTGTATGCAAAAATTTTTCGAAAACTATTGAACACATCTCAAAAAAACTTTTTTTCACCACCTAGTTTTCTCAGAGTCGAAAACACACGCTGTACCTACACGGTCGCGAACATGTATGGTCCTATGGACTACTGTCTGTCCTTTTGTCTGCTCTTTGGACTGTAAAGACCTTGTTGTCTCGACCAGCAGACTCATCTAGTCATTATTCAGTCAAACGGTTGGCTAGCTGTGCCCACCTATTGATCGTCTCTCTTCTAACAATGAATCTCCTTCGTCTTCCACTTCTCGTTCTCATTGATATATTCAAAAACATAGATAAAATTAATGAAAACAAAAGGAATTATTCAGAGATTAACATCGGTGCATTAGTTTTATTCCAGAGGCTGTTTTGGGAGCGAGAATTCGGAAGTGACGATGAGACGACCGGAATCCGAGCTTGCTGTCATCACATTTTTGTAGAACCGTGCCCTTGTGAACCGATAGCAAATGGAGGTTGCCTGAAAGAAATTTCTTAATTTTTTTCATGTTATCAGACTCACATTTGCTTATCTTGATTCCAGGAATCGCCTCCAGTTGTTGCTTTGCAATGTGGATTGTTGTCGTTGAAGAGCAAATCGATGGACTTCGGGAATCTGTGGCTCCGGAAGTGTTCGAGTAGAAGAACCCACTGGTTTTGAATATAAACTTTCTTGCAGTTTTTTTGAACCGGAAGAGCTCTGAGCAAGTGAATGGATACTTCTACATGAGGAACATTGGCGTTTCTCCTGTGGTCTTGTGAACGATCGAGTTGTAAGCGTATACAGCAAAAGCGACTTGGTCATCCCATTCCATTGGCATGGGAGCCTTTTTCTTTATGATCCCTTCAATGGTTTGATTGAATCTTTCAACACAACCATTAGCACGACTGTTGTAACCTTTCGTCATGACATGTTCAATGTTCATGAGTTTTGTGAAGTGTGAAAACAATTCATTATCGAACTCTTTTCCCTGATCCGTGAGCAGTTTTTCCGGAATCCTTCCTTCTCCAATTGCCCATCGTTCAGTGAAAGCTTTCAGAACGGTTTCTGCTCTTTTGTCCGGAATAGGAACAGCTGTTCCGTATTTCGTGAACAGATCAATTATTGTCAACATATATCGATTTCCTTGAATTGATAGACCTACATCAACTAAGTCACAAGCTACAATTTCTAATGGAAACGACGGATTATATGGATTCAACGGAGCGACTAGCTTTGGACGACTATTCATGGATACACATTTTGGGCATCCTCGAACAACTTTTTCAATAGTTACTCTCATTCTTGGCCAGAAGAATCTATTATTCAACTGCCTGAAAGTTTTGTCAATACCGAAATGTCCAGCCAAGATTCCTTGGTGGGCTTCTTTTACTAGACTTTCTCTTGTCCTTTCTGGAACCACGAATCGACATGAATCTTGTTCAGTATTTCTCAGAGATTTACCGATTATGGCATAATTCTCGATACTTATTTCTTCTTTGATGCCTAGGATTTTTACTTTTCCTACTTTTTCACCAGCTTCTAGTTTCTGAATGACAACGTTCCAACCTTCATTTTCTTCCTTGAGCCAATTATACCAAAAGTCAGTATTCAGAACGTCTTCTGAATTCTTTTCCTCGGATATTTCGTTAACAATATTGGTTAGCTCTGTTGTGATCATTTCTTCTGATTCAACAGGTGGACAACCTCCTCTGCTCAATGCATCGGCAACGGAATTCGCTTTTCCAGCTAGGAAAACAATCTTTACATTGAATTCTAGAATCTCGATGGACCATCTTAACAATCTATCTGCTAACGGTGTTCCTTTTAACAACGAAATGAGCGGTTTGTGATCTGTGAACACAATCACCGGTGTACCATATATTATGGTTTTGAATCTGCGCAATGCGGACATCATTGCCAATGCTTCTAAGTCGGTTATATGATATTTCTTTTCAGCCGGACTTAAAGACTTTGACATGAACGCTATTGAATGTTGTTCACCATCCTCCCCTTCTTGGGCGAGTACAGCACCAACACCTTGATGACTGGCGTCTGTGTAGATCATGAATGGTCTACTTCCATCAATTGCTGCTTCAACATCTGGTTGCATCAAAACTGGCGCTTCACAGATACTTTTTATAAGATTCTGAAAAAGTGAATAAAGTGGTGCGCAACAATGCTCATCCCCTACCGAATATAGAATCGACACTTCAGTCGCTATCCGGTAAAAGGGTATTCACTACATTGGATCTACTTGCAGGATATTGGCAGATTCCTCTTCAGGAGGATAGTAAACCAATAACCGCGTTCGCAATTGGAAGTGAGCTGTATGAATGGAATGTTTTGCCTTTCGGATTAGTCACTTCGCCCGCAGTTTTTCAAGCAACTATGGAATCTGTAGTTGGAGAATCATTGGGTCAATGTGCGTTTGTCTATGTTGATGATCTTCTCATTGCTAGTGAAACTATTGATCAACATGTTCTTGATTTAGAAAACATTCTAATCAGAATAAGAAAGAGTGGTATGAAATTGCGTGCAAAGAAATGTCGAATCGCACAGAAAGAAGTTGAGTATCTTGGTCACAATATCACACCAGAAGGAGTGAAGACACAAGAAACGAAAGTAGAAAAGATGAAAAAGTTTAGTAGGCCAACAAATTCAAAGGAATTACAATCATTCCTTGGTCTTGTTAATTACTATCGGAAATTCATTATGAACTTCGCAAAAATGGCTTCCTCGTTGACTCCGTTGACGTCTCCAAGAGTTCCTTGGAAATGGGAAACAGAGCAAGAAGAGTCTTTTCAGAATCTTATAAAAAGTATCTGTGAAGCGCCAGTTTTGATGCAACCAGATGTTGAAGCAGCAATTGATGGAAGTAGACCATTCATGATCTACACAGACGCCAGTCATCAAGGTGTTGGTGCTGTACTCGCCCAAGAAGGGGAGGATGGTGAACAACATTCAATAGCGTTCATGTCAAAGTCTTTAAGTCCGGCTGAAAAGAAATATCATATAACCGACTTAGAAGCATTGGCAATGATGTCCGCATTGCGCAGATTCAAAACCATAATATATGGTACACCGGTGATTGTGTTCACAGATCACAAACCGCTCATTTCGTTGTTAAAAGGAACACCGTTAGCAGATAGATTGTTAAGATGGTCCATCGAGATTCTAGAATTCAATGTAAAGATTGTTTTCCTAGCTGGAAAAGCGAATTCCGTTGCCGATGCATTGAGCAGAGGAGGTTGTCCACCTGTTGAATCAGAAGAAATGATCACAACAGAGCTAACCAATATTGTTAACGAAATATCCGAGGAAAAGAATTCAGAAGACGTTCTGAATACTGACTTTTGGTATAATTGGCTCAAGGAAGAAAATGAAGGTTGGAACGTTGTCATTCAGAAACTAGAAGCTGGTGAAAAAGTAGGAAAAGTAAAAATCCTAGGCATCAAAGAAGAAGTAAGTATCGAGAATTATGCCATAATCGGTAAATCTCTGAGAAATACTGAACAAGATTCATGTCGATTCGTGGTTCCAGAAAGGACAAGAGAAAGTCTAGTAAAAGAAGCCCACCAAGGAATCTTGGCTGGACATTTCGGTATTGACAAAACTTTCAGGCAGTTGAATAATAGATTCTTCTGGCCAAGAATGAGAGTAACTTTGAAAAGTTGTTCGAGGATGCCCAAAATGTGTATCCATGAATAGTCGTCCAAAGCTAGTCGCTCCGTTGAATCCATATAATCCGTCGTTTCCATTAGAAATTGTAGCTTGTGACTTAGTTGATGTAGGTCTATCAATTCAAGGAAATCGATATATGTTGACAATAATTGATCTGTTCACGAAATACGGAACAGCTGTTCCTATTCCGGACAAAAGAGCAGAAACCGTTCTGAAAGCTTTCACTGAACGATGGGCAATTGGAGAAGGAAGGATTCCGGAAAAACTGCTCACGGATCAGGGAAAAGAGTTCGATAATGAATTGTTTTCACACTTCACAAAACTCATGAACATTGAACATGTCATGACGAAAGGTTACAACAGTCGTGCTAATGGTTGTGTTGAAAGATTCAATCAAACCATTGAAGGGATCATAAAGAAAAAGGCTCCCATGCCAATGGAATGGGATGACCAAGTCGCTTTTGCTGTATACGCTTACAACTCGATCGTTCACAAGACCACAGGAGAAACGCCAATGTTCCTCATGTATGGAAGAGACTCAAAGGTCCCACTCCAAAAAGAGGGAAATGGTGCCGGTGGCATTTGTTATGCAGAAGTTGATGAATACAAACATTTACTGACTAATGCATTGGATAAAGCTCATCAATTAGCTCGCGAGCAAGCTGCTCAAGAGTATGAAGAGCATAAGAAATTCTTCGATGAGAAACATAAAACCAGTTGTAGAAAGTATCCTCAACCTGGAAGTCGTGTTCTCGTAGAGATTCCATCTGAGAAGTTAGGTGCTAGATGTCCGAAACTTGTTAACAAATGGAAAGGTCCATACAGAGTGATTTCAGTTACAAAAAATTCTGCAACGGTAGCTCCGATAATCGGAGATTCCAAAAAGATTCTAGAAGTCCCATTTGATAATTTGAGAATTGTTCCTCCAGAAATGGAGAATGTTCCGATAGAGACAAAGAAGGGAAGAAAAGGAAAGAGAAATGTGACTGATGGAGACTCATTACAAGAGATACAAGAAATAAATAATGTTTTCAATAATGTCTTCCATAATGATGACTTATTTTTCAGAGAGCTGATGCACTGTAGATGCCCTGGAACACGGTGTACTTTTGTTGCTCAGTCGAATCCATCGATCAAGAGCTACTCGCCTACTCAATGGATCAGAATGAAGAGATTGCTCTCCAAGTACCCCATTTTGAAGGACCGGCCGAAGGTTGTCAAGTTCTTGACGCAAGGCAATACCCTGTCAAAATTGAACGTGCCAATTGAAACCGGTCCACCCACCAAAGACGAGTTTCTCGAACTTGCGAATTGCCAAACCATGTTCCTTATGGTAGAGGATATGCCTGACTGGAGAATCGCTTTCGATAACAGCACGGCTCAAATTCTGGAGGAGATCGTTGGGAAGGAGCTGCTTAATCCAAAGAAACCACTCACACTTGTAACTCCTGGATGCCATCAAGAAGACGTGCCATTGAACAATTCGAACATGTTGCAATTCGACGATTGGAAAAAAGCAACCGCTACCCTTCAAAATGTTCTTCAGAACAAGTTCTATTATCAGATTATTATCATTCTCTCGTATGATTCTGATAAAAATACTGTAGACAATTGGAAGAAGATAATAGATGTGATTCCCGAGACAAGTGACATTCTACTCGTACCTATTCCCACTCCAAGATTCAATCACTTGCATGTGCAACCATTCGTTGACAGCTTCAATGAAGTGATGAATGGAAAGCCGGAAGGAACTGGTAAATGGGACATGCTCAGTCCATCTACACCGGTGATCGAAGAGAATGGCCGTGCACTAGTACTGTTGAGAGAAGTGTTGTCTGCCGAAGAGACTTGGAAGATGATTTACGAGAAATTGAAGGAGAGAGGATTCCATTGGCCAGGATTTCGAATCAAGGGTCCGGAGCCAATACAGGAAATTCGACGTCATGAATTCAGTGGAAAAGAGAATGGAAAGTCAACTGAACCCAGAGGAAAACATCCAGCTTCAAGAAGTCGAGCTTCTTCAGTGGCACCTATTCCAAAACGGCGTCATCAGTATTAAACCATCACATATTCAATTCATTCGAATCTTTCTTGTTATTTTCAATCAAATGTTGTTTCACTCACCCCAAATTAGTGTACCCATTGAAATTTAATTTATTATCTTATTGCAAGTATCTCGTTCTGTGTGTTCTCGCTAACATCTTGTTCATATTCTATCCAAAATCTTGTTGTTTTTATCTATTATTACACAGTTTATGTTCCTTAGAGTAATTACCCACACCTCTCATCGCATAATTACCCATTTTTCAAATATATCATAGTTAAATGTTGATACAGTATCCAGTTGGAACTGTAAGTATATAATTACCCTTGTTCCTTTGTGTTGATAGATTATCTTGTGTAAGCATCCTCCTTGATCTCCACATGTCTATCACATCACATATTGTTTCACTAATGTATCCCTTATCCTCTTGCAAACCACTGCGTATTCACCAGTAACGAGTAAAAGGCGTAAGGATGGGCTCCAAAACCACTGGCATGTCGGGGTTTCCCCTTGTTTTTTAATCAATTCATTCACTTCGGAATGAATAAAAACAGACCCGCTGCCATATTCTTCAAGGAACCCTACCTTTTTATTTTCCCGCTGCCGCGTGTCATCAAGCGCGCCAAGTCTGGCTCGTTGGCGCGAAACTCGTGCAGGTTCGAAAAGCGGTGACGCAATTCTTTTAGTCTTAAGTTTTTAGTCTGTCGGGACGCCGCAGGGCGTACCCTTCTAGTTTTCGTCAATTTTACTCAGATTTTAGTGTTTTCCCATTCGCATTGCTCGCCTATTTGGCACTTATCGTTGTATCTGTCCGTTTAATTACCCGTTTTGATTCTCAATAAACCGATAGTACTGAAATCCGTGTGTTTTCTGGGTTTCTATCGCTATTCAGGTTATCCGTGCCATTTCACCCTATCAAGAGTGATCCGACACGACGGCAGTACGTGTTGGATTTATTTAAAAAGTCATCAATCTACGTCATGTTTTTCGATCCAACTCAGCCTGTTGTAGCTCTGAAATTCATGAAGATGGCCAATCAGAAAAAGCTCTCCATCAAAATATTTTCTTATTGCGTCAAATCAGAGTCATCTGAATTCATTCCGAGAATTCTAGATGAATGTACAGAAGTCACCGATGAAATTACGGTGAGCGCCAATTACCCAGATGACTTTGTTTATACTCCTCCTCGCCCATTCAAAGCAAAAAAGCTCACTGTGGGAAAATCTTACAACTGTTTCAATCTGGAGAAATTCATGAACTGCCTTTGTATCACTGTTTTCTTTGATAAACAGTCAAATCGGACAGCGCAGACATACAACTCGTTCTTCAACAAATGGATGGATTCAGATGCTCAATTACAGGAATTGACGTTGTATTCAATCGAAGTATTAGGTTGTTCAATAATTTTCCGAAAATTTTTGCCTATTTTTTCGAGATGATTTTCTCGTGTTAATAGCATGTGATTTATTTGATTGTGTGCTATAAAGCATTGACAGTCCTCCCCTAATACTCCAGCAATTTGGCGATTCTATTCCTTGAACAGCTCGAGTACTGGAACGCAAAGTCTCCATGTACCCAATTTTTGGGGTATGTTTTGAATTGGAGTTTTAGACATAAAATAGTTGTTGATGGGTTCCAAAAGTTAATAATTAGAATCAGCATAGCCCTAAATGTACTAAAAATCTAAAAGAAAAGTCCTTTCGATTAAGAACAGTTTGGAATCAGTTGCTCAATGAAGATAAAACTTTTCATTTTGGGATGAAAGTGAATTCTCATTGTGTATCCTCCAATTCAGAAGATTTTCATTTTTCATTAATGTCATTCAAAAGTATAGGCAATGGTGGTTACTCACACTGAATGTTTAAATTCTCCTGCTATTCCACTACTCGCAAGAGAGCTTCATATATTGCACATCGATTTTGACTTAAAATTCAAGTTTGGAGACGTTTTTCGCCAGTTTATTTTGATGAATTCGTGAGAAATTTAAACCATGGTTAAGGTATTGTACTACTTTTTCATCAACAATGAAAAGATCATCAGGTTGTTGTTTCATTTTTGAGAAAACATAGGGGAAAGATTCTCATATCAATTCATCAGAATGCCTGAAATGGTATATCAGGAAACAATCTAGTATTCTTACATTTAGAAGAGGCTTTCAGTTGTTTTGATTTGCTAGATAGGTAACCCTTATCTGTGTTAATAATTCACAAGCAGTTAGAAATTGCTCCGTTTCTCAACAGAGCTGCACCAAACATAAATCCCTCACATACAACATTCCTGATCTCGCGAAGTCAGCTCTTCGAAATCGATTCAGCTGAATCTAGTTTTAGTTTTATCAACACACTGGGCGTGTCCTTCACCAATGTCAATAATTACCTCTTAAATATCAAAACTTTTTGGGTTGAAAACGTTGAAGCAAAATGGATAGCTCATTTTCAAGAGAGGAGGCTTTACGACAGGCGGCGTTTCTTCGGAACTAGAGAAGGAGTTTATAAGAGCTGTGAGGCAACAACAGTGTATTTAAAAGGGCTTTCAGACAAACACAAAAGGGAATTGAAAACTAAGTCCATCGCCGAGAAATCGGCCACCAAACACAAGCATTCGAAATTTTCGGAAAATTATTGAACAACCTAATACTTGAATATTTAACGATTGTGGAAGCATTGGACAATCAGTTTGTTTCTTTCTGTCTCTTTTTATTTCAATCTCTTTTTCAGAGGAACCCAGCGGGCATTAGAAAACGATTGGATCGAGGTAAAACGAAGAAATGGATCGGAGTTCTTCATTAAAAAATGTCCAAGATCTATTTATATTTACACTAAACAGGCGTACTTGGAGCGTTTGTAGATCAAAAAGAATCAATTTTATTATTTTGTTTCAAAGATTGGTATCTCTCATTTTTTGCATAATGTGCCTTTCATATTTGATCTATAATTAGGCACCGCAATGAAAGTGGGCGGGGCGTCGAAATTTTTCTCCCCAGCGCACCTCGCTAACTTTGAGGCTCTGTACCGCAGACTGGGGATAGATGATTGACATATAATTAATATGTCTTTATGTAATTTAATGCGGAGAATCCAATGGAATAATCAATTTTTTGATATCTCGAAAAATTTCAACGAAAATCGATAGGAAACTGATGAAAATAGGGGTATGGCCCGACAAAGTCGGTCAAAAATGGTGATTAAAAGTCGAAGTCGCTACTTTTTTTGATGGATTCTGATAGTTTTTGACATGAGGAAATGGATTTTGAGGGTTAAATAAATTTTCGTGTTACCCGAATAACAGAATATTCGGTCAAATTGGTATCAAAACTAGAAAAAAAATTTCAGCGATGACCCCTACTTTTCTTAACTGAAATTGATAGATATAAGTCTTATGTACACGACTGACAATTTTTAGAAAGATTGGTAAATTTTAAGTAGTCTTCGTGCTTATCCGAAAAGTCCTTATTTCCAAGAAATTTAGTTTTTCCGATTTTAGACAGTGATGCAGGTCGAAGTCGCAGGTTTTCTTTTCATCATTGGATTCTACGCAAAATTTCGCACAAATCCCTTTTAAAAAAAGAAAATCTGTGTTACCCGAAAAAGTTTTTTTTTTTTTCTGTGAAATTTTGTGATAAATTGATAGAAAAGATGAAGCGGAACCTCGAGACCGCCCCCATTTCTTGTACACCCTCTCGATTGGCGCCGCCCGCCGCCCGCGTGGTCGAGTGGTTGCGCGCTTGTTTTTCGTTCGGCGGTGCCCAGATCGAACTTTCTTCCGCCCACTTCGCCTTTTTCCAGCGCCGCTGGGGAGAAAATCAGTACATTGAGGTCTTCCACAAAAACAACTATAACTTGAGATTGGAAAAACATTTTTCGCTGAAATTTTGGAAATGTACTTCTATAAGGGAGGGGAACATATTCCAATAGAAATATTTTTAAAAAATTGACTTTGAAAAATATGCTGTGGTGCCTATCTATAATATATTATCTGAATAAAATATGTCATTGTCTCATAATTAATATTAAAGTAGAAATTAACCAAAATGAAAACCGAGCTATTCGAAGCCATTTTCAGAGGAGTTTGTCGAAGAAAAACAAGTTCAGAATAAGAAAAAACATATGTAATCAAAGTCTCTTTAAAAAAGCACAAAGAAGGTTATGAAATTCATTTGGCCCACAGACAAGATACTTTGGATAAAGGTTGTATTAATTTAGGGGTACTGGACTTGCAGTTGAATTCTCCATTTTGATTGACGTTGCGTTGCTAATCCTTTTTGAAATCTTCCGAATACGTCTGTTTGGTACAAATACAGATGCTTTGAGGCAATACATGAATGAAGAATTCCGATCCGTTTCCTCGTTTTAATTCTATCCAACTTTTTTCTAATCTCCGCTGGGTTCCTCTGAAAAACAGGATTCCAATAAAAAAAGAAGAAGAAAAACAAACAGATTTTTCAATGCATCCACTATCGATCGACGATCTGACTCTTTACTGATGTACAGCGTCAGTGCCTGTAATCGAACATCCAAATTCATCCATTTATTAAAGAACAAATTGTAGGTTTCTGCCGTCCGATTTGAGTTGTCACTGAGTTCAAGAAAGATCCAGCGACAGCTCATGAATTCCTCCAGATTAAACCAGTTGGTCGTTTTCCAAACATAAAGCTCTTTTGTTTTGAATGGTCGAGGAGGAATGTACACAAAGTCGTCCGGACGAAAGGCGTCTATCGAGATTACATCAGTGACTTCGGTACATTCATCCAGAATTTTAGAAATGATTTCAGATGAATGCTCGCCTCTGGTCTGGTATCTGAACATTTTGATGGAGACCTGTCGCTCATTGGCCATCTTCATAAATTCCAAAGCGAGTCGAGTTGAGTCATGAAATGTTACGGAAATAGTTGACTTGTTAGTGAATGTCTCCAGCAGATAACTAGCAAACATAAACTGCTTCTTGTGCGTACGTTCATGTAAAGTGATAGAATTTGGATAAAGACTTAATCTTATTAACTCTCCTCCAATCGGAAAAACCGATTTTTTATCTATCACTGTTTCAAATGCTGCGTTAATAAGGAGTTCATACGAAAAATCAAAGCAATAATGTGATGGCACAGCGGTCAGTTTTAATGTTTTCCTTGCTCTTTTTGATAGCAACGAAATAAGAAATCTGAATAAGTAATTTAATGGGAAGGTGCAAAGAGACTCACTTTTCTCTAAAATTCATATATTTGAAGACTTCGATGAGAACGAGAAGTGGGAGACGAAGGAGATCTATTTGTAGAGAGGGACTGAAAAAAGGAAGTTATGCTTTTTGGCTACCAAAATTATCGGGATTTTTTTACAAATTTTATTTCGCTGAAAAAAGTTACTTACTTTTTTTTGAAACCCAGATTCTTGAGCATTTTATTAAGACCAACAACTGAAAAACGGAGGAGGTCCATTCCTAAAAGGAAACGATCAATATGTGGACACAACTGGACGACTGCCAGACAGAATAATGACTAGATGAGGTAGACAATCCTCCTTCTAGACTAATCCAACCCTCTTTCACTACTGTAATAACATCTGTCTTTTTATGTGTTTTTGCACTGACCCTGTTCTTGAGCACCAGCCAAAAAACATAAATGACACATGACCCAGCTAATTAAAAACAATATTATAGACAGGCCCACTTTCAGATTTTCAATTTGGACAGTTTGAAATTTAACTATACTCAACTTGATACAACAGGAATCGGTGAACGGAGGCTTCCTCTTTAGGAAGGGAACAAGAAGATGAAGTTCGGGTGGATTTTTTGAGCGAATTAATTCACACTTCAAGAGAACCCTTTGAAAAAATTGATAAAATGATTTATTCGATGGTTATGTATACTGTAATTCAAATACGAAAAATCAAATGTCTTGGACTTGCAGATTAAGTCTCCCATCCTGAGTCACGTTGCTAAATCATATTCCAACAATCCAAATATCCCTGTTTACTGTAAATAACGACGATTTTAGGAACTGCTTCTATTAAAAACTCAGATCCGTTTCTCCGTGTCACTTTGATCCAATCTTTATCTATTATCCGTTTGGTTCCTCGGAAAAAGAGATTTAAATGGAAAGATACCAATAGAAACTAACTGATTGCTCAATGCATTCATTATCATTTGATATTCAGGCTGTTCAAGGAAATATAACGTTAATTTCTGTAATCGAACATCCGAATCCATCCATTTGTTGAAGAACAAACTGTAGGTCTCTGCCGTCCGATTTGAGTTGTCGCCCGGATTGAGAAAGATGCAGCGACAGCTTATGAAACTCTCTAAATTGAACCAATTGGTGGTTCCCCAGACACGGAACATTTTTGTTTTAAATGGGCGTGGAGGTGTGTAAACAAGAAGGTTCGGATGAACGGCGTTGATCGAGACGTAATCAGTGACTTTGGTACATTCATCCAGAATTTTGGAAATGAATTCAGATGAATCTCTACTTATTTGGTATCTTAATGATTTGATAGAGACCTTCCGTTGATAGAACATTTTTATTAGTTCCAACGCAGAAGCAGGTTTAATTGGGTCGAAAAATTCTACGGAAATGGTTCGCATAGTGAATGTATCCAGCAGATAATTAACCAACATCAATTGCTTTTTGTGCGTAAATTCTTTTAAAATGATTCCATCCGAATGAAGACTAAATCTCAATAACGTTCCCTCAATCAGGAAATAACACGGCAGACTTCTTCGACTCGTCAGAATGAGAGTTTGTGGACAAATATGAAGTTCGTTTGAAAAACCAAAGTAATAATGTGTTGGCACAGACGTCAGTTTTAACGTTCTCCTTGCTCTTTTTGATAGCAACGATATCAGAAATCTGAAATAGATATTTAATAGGAAGGTGAAAATGAACTCACTTCTCTCTAAAATCCATGTGTTTGAAGATTTCGATGAGAACGAGAAGTGGGAGACGCAAGAGATACAGTTTTTGAGGAGGACTGAAAAAGAATGTGAACTATTTTCTATTTTTTCTGGTATTTCTAAAAAAAAATTCTTTTACTGAAAAAAATTACTCACTTCTTTTTAGAGCCCCGATTCTTGAGCGGTTTACCGCGAACGGAAAGTCGAAAACGGAGGAGATCCATTCTTAAATGGAGAAAGATCAATATGTGGAGCCTACTGGACGACTGCTCGACTGAATAATGTCTAGGTGACCCCTCTTCTAGACTACTCTAACCCCCTTGGACCACGAACGACTTGACACTTGTCTGTCTTAATAGCATCGACGGGCAAGTGAATCTTAAAATGGCAAAGATGTGATTTCTTCTAAAATTCAAGAAGAGTAAGCAAATTCGACTGTCCAGAAGGACAGAGGACATGCTCATAAGTTAAACAAGTGATTAGAAGTGATTTTTCCAAGTTTCGTATTGGAAAGAAAGGCCTCCTTGACCCTGATCCTATTCCGATGACCTATTGGAAACTTTTCGAGGTGTTCAAGCTCGTCCTCACGAAAATTTGGAGGATTTCAGTAAGGCTTTACTCGGAATAAGGGAACAATAATTTATTAAAAACACAAGTATATTTAAAATCATTAACAAAATTTGGAAAAAAGACGGTGCCATGGAAATATAACAAAAACTTGTGAACGGACGAAAATGTTATGTACTGCTACTCTTGGTTCTGCAAATGCTCCAAATGTTCCTTTTTGGTCATAACATACAGATCGTCTTCTTCATTTCTGCCGATGACATAGTCCGATCCATCTCTTCGTGTCACTTCAATCCATTCATCTGATCCTTCCTTTTGGATTCCCCTGAAAGCTCATAGATTATGAAGAAACAAAATGGGAACAAACTGATGTCTTAATCCATCGATCACCTTTGGAAACAAGGTGTCTGAAATGTAAAGAGTCCACAGATACTCGAGTGGAACATCTGAATTGATCCAGTTTTTTAAGAATGTGTTCCACTCCTGTGGAGTCCGATACGAACTTCGAAGCTTAATGATGATGCGGCGACAGTTCAGAAAGCTCTCGATATTGAACCAGTTGGCGGATATTCCTACACTAAACTCTCTTGCTTTGAATGGGCGAGGAGGAGTGTAGATAAAATCGTCAGGGAAACTGGTGTTGATAGAAATGGAATCAGTGACTTCTGTACATTCATCTAGAATTCTTGGGATGAATTCAGAAGATTGTGACATAATGGAGTAGGAGAAAGACTTGATACAAAGCTGTCTTTGATTAACCATCTTCATAAATTCCAATGCCGATGCAGGAAGAGTTGGGAAATAAAATGTTACAGAGACGGTTGATTTTGGGAATGTATCCAGTAGGTGAGCGGCCAAAAGTGACTGCTTCTGGGGTGATTTTTCTCGTAAAGCAACGCAATTGGGATAAATACTGAATTGCATTACTTCTTTTTTGATCAGATAGTTCAACACTTCATCTGTCACTTTTGGTCGACTTCCCTGAGAAAAAGTTCCTGTGTGAATGATAAGGTTATTCGTGAAATCGAATGTGAAATGGAATGAGTTAGACATCGTTTTCAGAATGTTTTGTGCACGTTTTGATAGCAATGAAATTGAAAATCTGGAATTTTCAGTTGATGAAAAAAGAGAGAGTAAAAAATAAACTTACAGTTCTCTGAAATCCATGTTTTTGAAGACTTCAATGAGAGGAAGAAGTGGAAGACGGAGAAGATCCATTTTTTGAAAGAGGCGATCAATATGTGGTCACAATTGGACGACTGCTCGACTGAAGAGTGACTAGATGAGGTGGACAACCTTTCCCTTGGACCACTATAATGACGGCAATACCTCTTCTTACGACTCCCCTGGGCTATGACGTCAATGGTCTTATTCGTGCCCTCTGTTGTTGTTTGGTAGCATTGAAGTACAAGTGAGTATTTAAAAAAAGTTGATATAAAATGCTACTGGCGCACAAATTTTTTTATTTCCGACATTCGAAAACAGTATAGCACCATAGTAAAACTCGAAAAAAACGAGTGAATATTTAATAAAATCTCAAGAAAGTTATCAAAATTGTAAATACTTATAGTCCTGTTTAAAACACTCCATATGTTCCTCTTTGGTCATAATGTAGAAGCTGTCTTTTGTTGAAGATCTGCCAATCACAAATTCTGATCCATCTCTCCGTTTCACATCGATCCAATCATCTGACATTTCTTGGATTTCTCTGAAAATTCATAATTTTTGTGGAATAGAAACAGTGGTAACAAACTCATTTCTCAGCCCATCGACAATCTGTGGAAAATCGGATCCAACAGTGTGAGAACACAACATATACTCTAGTCGAGCATCTGAATCGATCCAGTTTCGGAGGAACGTGTTCCATGATTGCGGAGCTCGATATGAGTAATCACCGCGCTCAAAAATTATGCGACGACAGCTCATGAAACTCTCGAGATTGAACCATCCAGAGGTTAAGCCGACACGAAACTCTCTTACTTTGAATGGACGAGGAGGAGTGTAGACAAAGTCATCTGGGAAAATTGCATTAATATAGATGGAATTGGTGACTTCTGTACATTCATCCAGGATTCTTGGAATGAATTCAGATGACGGTGACATAATGAAATAGGAGAAAGATTCGACAAAGAGTTTCCTCTCATTGATCATCTGCATGAATTCTAATGCCGAAGCAGGTTGAGTTGGGTAGAAGAATGCTACAGAGATTGATTGTTTTCTAAATATATCCAGTAAATAATCAGTCAACAGTGACTGATTCTGAGGCGTTTTGTCTTGTAGAATGACTCCGTCTGAATGAAGACTCAATCTGATTACTTTTCCTCCAATAAGGTAATCCGAGGCTTCAACTGTCATTTCAGGTCGACTGCCCGAAGTGTAAGTTCCTGTGTGAATGAGAAGGTCCTTCGTGAAATCGAATGAGAAATGAGTTGACATAGACGTCAGTTCGAGTATGTTTCTCGCCCGTTTTGACATTAACGAAAACAGAAATCTGCAAATTAACAATAGGGAAATAAGAACGTGGAAAGTTACTCACTTTTCTCTAAAATCCATGTTCTTGAACACTTCAATGAGAAAACGAAGAAGATTCATTTTTACAGGTAGCAAATCGATTTGTGGACCCAACTAGACGGCTGCTTGACAGAATGACTAAATAAGGTGGGCAGCCTCTCTTCTACACACAATTCACCCTCTTGGACTGTAACCAACTGTAATGATGTCAGCCTTACCCAATTACGAAAAACCGACGATGCAAAGTTCAGAAGCGGTTTTTGCAACACTGCTGCTTATTACTGATCCTTTCAATAGTATCTTTACTGTAAAAGCTCAATCTTTTGCATTTCTTCTTCATTTTTTATCACACAGAGCTAAAACTTAAGTGAAACAGAAAGAAATGAAGTTTCTCCTTTTTTTTAAATTTTGATACCTCAAATAGTTGAATTCAATTAATTTCCCGAAAATTCCAACTACCTTATTTCCTTTAATTATACCTTTTTTTCAAAATAAAAAAGGAACATGAAAAGAAATCAAAAAACTGTTTTCTGGGAATCCGATGAGTTTATTAAGAGTACGGTATTATGAACAAATTTAATGATGAATAGAATTTATATAGAAGATTGAAAAAAAAAAGACAGGCGATATTTATTATAACTGTGCATATAAAATGGGAATAGCGGAGAAAGATATGTGATAATTAAGTACTCTTCAAATACTCGAAATGTTCTTCCTTGCTCATAATGTAAAAATGGTCATCAGCCTTGCCAATCACGAATTCCGACCCATCTTTCCGATTCACTTCGATCCATTTATTTCGTCTCTGCCTTTGGGTTCTTCTGAACATTAATTTTATATTGCTAAGAGAGAAAAAAACGAATAAACTAACCCATTGCTCAATCCTTTGATCATCTGTGGAAAATTGAGTCTGTAACTGTTAAAACACCACATATGCTCTAGTGGATCATCGGAATTCAACCAGTTCCGGAAGAATATGTTCCAAGACTTCGAAGTCCACTTGGATTTTTTATTAAGAGGGAAGCGAACGCGGCGACAGCTCACGAAATCCTCGAAATTGAACCAGTTGGCGGATCCAGTGACACAGATCTCTCTCGCTTTGAATGGACGAGGAGGAGTGTAGATAAAGTCGTCCGGGAACATGGGGTATATCACGACATAATCGATGACTTCTGTACATTCATCCAGAATTCTTGGAATAAATTCAGATGAATTTGATTTGATGTAGTAGAACAAAGTGTGCACAGAGAGCTGTCGATGATTGATCATCTTCATGAATTCCCATGCCGAAGAGGGTAGAGTTGGATCATAAAAGATTATATTGATAAATGAACATTTGAATGTATCCAACACGTATTTAGCCAGCAATAATTGTTTCTGTGGGGATTTTTCTCGGGAAATGACTCCTATTGGACCAATACTCATTCTGATTACATTTCCTTCAATCAGGCAATCTGATACTTTATTTGTCACTCTTGAGCGACTACAGTAATCGCAGGGTTCAGAGTCAATGAAAAGGCCCCCCGAAAGATGAAATGTCAAATGAAGTTTCTCAGACGTCACCGTCAAAGTGTTCCTTGCTCGTTTCGATAGAAACGAAATCAGGAATCTGGAATATTTAATTGAAGGTTAGTGTGGAAAGAAAACTTACTTTTCATGGAAATCCATGTTTTTGAAGACTTCAATGAGAGGAAGAAGTGGGAGACGGAGGAGATCCATTCTTAGATTCAGACGATCAATATGTGGACACAACTGGACGACTGCTCGACTGAATAGTGACTAGATGGGCAGCCTTTCTTCTCCCCTTGGACCACTATATTGACGTCAGTCTTAACTCTGTCTAGTTATCTTCGTTCGATCGACTAGCGAGTATTACAGAACTGAAACCATTTTTTTACATGTCTAAGCAATCCAAATTAAACTTTTTTTAGTATGAAACGTATAAACTTCAGTATAAACTATTTAGTATAAAAAATGAAACAAAATTAACATAAACAAAAATTAAGGTATGGTGCCAATCAAAGTCCTCAAGGACAATTAAAATGGGTAGAAAAAAAATCAGAAAAAATTATTATTTGAACAGAAAACTAATTTATTACTGTACTAGGTAAATTTTAAAAAAATATCCCATTCTCAAACTTCTCCAAAATTCAAAGACAAGGTAGCATTTTAACCGTGCATATGGAAATCGAAAAAAACCAATTTGGTTTCTAAACATTCTCTAAATGTTTCTCTTTGGTCTCAATGAACAAAATGTTAGAAGTCATGCCAATAACAAATTCAGATCCATTTTTCCGCTTCACTTCAATCCATTCATCTCCTTTTTTCTGTTTGATCTCTCTGAAAATTCATATTTCATGACTAAAAAAAACAAAAACAAACTCATTGCTCAATCCATCGACGATCAGTGGAAAATCGAATATTCCTTTGAGACGACATGACATATATTCTAATGGGGCCTCTGAATCCATCCAATTCCGGAAGAATGTGTTCCAGTACTCTGGACTCCGATACGTTTCGTGAATGATAATGCGGCGACAGCTTGTAAAACTCTCGATATCGAACCAATTAAAGGTTACAGAGACACAAAACTCTCTTACTTTGAATAGGCGAGGAGGAGTGTAGACAAAGTCTTCTGGGAAAATGGTTTTGATATAAATTAAATCAGTGACTTCTGTACATTCATCTAGAATTCTCGGGATAAATTTAGAAGAGGGTCTAAAAGTGTCATAGGTGAAAGATTTGACACAAAGCTTCCGTTTATTGATCATCTTCATGAATTCCCACGCCGAAAGAGGCTCAGTTGGAAAATGAAATCCTACTGAGATAGTTGGTTTTCTGAATGTATCCAGCAGATGATTAGCCAATAATAACCGCTTGTAAGCCCATATTTCTCTTAAGATGACTCCAGTTGGTCCAATACTCAATCTCATCACTTCTCCTCCAATCAGGTAATCGAATTCTTCATCTGTCACTTCTAGTCCACTGCCTGGAGTTCCTGTGTGGATAATAAAGTCTGCCATTAATTCGAATGAAAGGTGAACTACAGCAGACGTCAGTTTCAACGTTTTCCTTGCTCTTTTTGACAGCAATGAAATCAAAAATCTGAAATGAAAAAATCAGTGGAAAAAAGATAGTGAAATTAACTTACTTATCTTTGAAATCCATGTTTTTAAAGATATCAATGAGAACAACAAATGGAAGACGAAGAAGATTCATTGTTAGATGAGGACGATCAATATGTGGACACAACTGGACGACTGCTCGACTGAAGAGTGACTAGATGGAGTGCGCATCTGTTTTTCAGACCATTTGCCTGGACAGCTGGAATGACGTCAGTCTTCTTTGTGAGTGCAAATACATCTTTATTGTTGTCTCGAATACAATATGACTAGAACTGGCCATTCCTAATGGGGGTAGGCAGGAAAATTTAAAATTGCACAAGAAAAATTTCTATGCGCATTAAAATATACTGACCCCTGAAAGCAAATTCTCTTAAACTCAAAAATTTTTATTTAGAAAAAAACATAAATTACTACTGATACAATCAAGGGCACTTATTCGGGTAATGTATAGAATAAATCATATTATGTAAAAAATGTGAGATGACAATGTTTGAGACGAAATAACAAAGTACAGATCCTTCTATTCTTCCTTGTAACGCTTCAAGTAGGCCTGCTTAGTGAATATTTCAATAGCATCCGGTGTTTCCTCGATGAAAAATTCCGATCCATCTCCACGTTTCAATTCGATCCAACCTTCTTCTAATTCCCGTTTGGTTCCTCTGAAAAAAGACACTCAAAGAAAAGAGATAGAGAAAAACTAACTGATTGTCCAATGCATTCATTATCATTTGATATTCAGGTTCTTTGGTGGTAGAAAACTTCACATTCTGTAATGGAACATCTGAATTCATCCATTTTGTGAAAAACAAGTTGAAGTCTTGCCCGTTCCGCTTTGAGTCTTCATCAAGTTCTACAGCGATATAACGACAAGTCATGAATTTCTCAAGATTAAACCAGTTATTGCTTAGGCCAACATGAAACACTTTTGCTTTGAACGGGCGTGGAGGAGTGTACTCGAAGTCGTCTGTGAAATCGGCTCTCACGATAATGCATTCGGCGACTTCTGTACATTCATCTAGAATTCTCGGAATGAATTCAGATGAGTGACCACGGATGATGTAAATCACTGAATTGATACATAGCTGTCGCTGATTGATCATTTTAATGAACTCATATGCCGAAGAAGGTAGAATTACGTCATAAAATAGCACTGAGACAGATGCTTTTTTGAATGTATCCAACAGGTAAGCAACCAACAATAATCGTTTTCGAAACGATTGCTCTCGTGAAATCACTTTTTCCGACAGAATACTCAATCGCATTTCCTCTCCTCCAATATGGCCTGTCCATTCTGTAATTTCTGTGCAACTTTGTGCGTTCGTGCCAATATAAAGGTCAGTCTTGAAGAAAAATGTAAAATGAGGAATCACACACGTCAAAGTCAGAGTGCTCCTTGCCCGTTTCGACAAAAGCGAAATCAGAAATCTGAAATTCAAAATTAATAGGGAGTAGATAAAATCAACTTACTTCTCTCTGAAATCCATGTTTTTGAAGACTTCTATGAGTACAACAAGTGGAAGACGAAGCAAATCCATTTTTACTATTAGAGGGGGACTAAAAAAAGTATATATGATTTTTTGAAGAGGTAGTGCTTTGAGCAATTGAGGTAAAATTTTTTCAGAATGAGTGGGACACGCTTTTTGGGCTTCTAAAATTATCGTTCTGAAAAATATAAACTCACTTCTCTTTGATATCCCGTTTCTTGAACATTTTGTTGAGAACAAGACGTGGAAGACGAAGGAGATCCATTCTGAGATGATGAACGATCAATATGTGGACTCTACTAAATAGAACCCTCTCCCAGACCGTTCCTTTCGGACTAATGACCTGTCCTCTTGTGTATGTTATCTAGACTGTATAGAAGAGTCATCGTGTGTGCAAGGACATCTGCTCTGTTGTTTCGAATGCAATCTGACTAAAATTACATGGGGGTACAGGAAAAAATATATACAAAATTGCCACTTCAATGCTGTTAAACTGAGTCTATCAGGAGTTAATTATTGTCAAAATAGGAATCGTAAGTTGTTTCTTAGAGATTAATTTTTGTTCAGAGGTGAGATGCGGGTGTCAGCCTATGAATGAATGGCAGATTGCACAGAAGGCAAACGTCATAGCCCAAGAGTCAGGGATTGTCATCTAGTCATTATTTAGCCGTCCAGTTGTGACTACGTATTGATCGTCTCCCTCTAACAATGGATCTTCTCCGTATTCCGCTTCTTGTTCTCATAGATGTGTTCAAGAACATGGATTTCAGAGAGAAGTAAGTTTTTTCTCTATTCACCATTCCGTTAAATAAAAATTTAGATTTCTAATCTCTTTGATGTCAAAACGGGCAAGGAACACTTTAAAGTTGACGTGTGTTATACCTCATTTCTCAATCAAGTTCTCGAATGATATGTATATCCATTCGAAGCCTGTCTCTTGGGTTAATCGCTCAACAATAGCCGTTGAAGCATCGGATCTCTTAATCGGAGGAGAGGAAATGAGATTGAGTCTTTATCCAGACGGAATCAGTCTACAAGAGCAATCAATCGAAAAACAGCTGATTCTTGTTGATCACGTATTTGATACGTTCATCAAGTCATCTATCTCTATCAAATTCTTTGATCCAACTCCATCTTTATCGGCGTGGGAATTTATGAAGATGCTTAATGATCGACAGCTTATCATCACATTATTTTCTTATTACATCACTTCAGCGTCATCTGAATATATTCCGAAAATTCTGGATGAATGTACAGAAGTAACTGATTCCATTTCGATGCACGCCGCTTTTCCTGAAGACTTTGTGTACACTCCTCCTTATTCATTTATAGCGACAGAGCTCCATGTTAGCAAAAGAACCAACTGGTTGAATCTAAAGAGCTTCATGAGTTGCAGCCGCATCTTTCTTGAGGGAGTGTCAAATTGGACTCCAGAGTTTTGGAACACATTTTTCAAAAATTGGATCGAGTCAGAATCTCGATTACAGTATCTGTCGTGTATTTCAAAAGACACACCGAAGCTTCAACTAATAATCGATGGACTGAGTAATGAGTTTGTTTCTATTCTTTTTCCTATAAATTATGAATTTTCAGAATGATCACACGTATAGGAAAAAATGAATGGATCGAAGTGAAACGGAGAGATGGATCAGAATTCTTCATTGGCAAAGCTTCTAATCATTTATACATGATGAGCAAAGAGGAACACAGGAAGGAACGTAGAATAATGATAATCGACTAATTATTTTCGGGTATTTAAGTATTTCTCTATTCCCCTTTTCTCTAAATTTCCGGAAAACAGTAAAAAATCTTCAAACTTTTTCAATGTGCTCTTTTTATATTTGTAATACCCGAATAAATTATTTATTTCAAATATTTCCATGTAAAACTTTCGAACACTAGTTTTTAACCAAAAGATTCAATCTAATTCCAAAATCTGTGGTTTTTGAAAGCAAAATGATTGAGCTCATAGATCAGAAAGGTCTCTATTAATATACATTCCATTAGAAATGGGTAATTTGGTCAGATTGCATTCAACAGATGTTTCTTGCACATACCATGACGTCATTCCATCTGTCCAGGTAACAAGTCGTCCAGTTGCGTCCACATATTGATCTTCCTCCCTATAGAATGAATCTCCTTCGTCTTCCACTTCTTGTACTCGTAGATATCTTCAAAAAGATGGGTTTTAGAGAAAAGTAAGTTCAATTTTGCTCTCTCTATTAATATTCAAAATTCCAGATTTCTGATTTCGTTTTTGTCAAAACGGGCAAAGAAAACATTGAAAATGACGTGTGTAATACCTCATTTCTCATTTCATCTATTTCATAATCTTCATATTGAAACGGAAAAAAGCTCTTGGGATAGTAACACAAGGATTCAGACTGGGACGTGTTGCATCGAGGGAGAGGAGATGCGATTGAGTATTAGTTCAAATACTCTAATTTTACGAGATGAACCCCATCGAAAATGGTTATTATTGGCTGGTCACCTGTTGGATACATTCAAAATATCAACTACCTCATTAGAATTTAATGACACACCACCATGTGTGACATTGGATTTCTTAAAGATGATCAATGAACGACCACATTGTATCAGATCAGTGGCCTACTGCCGAAATGTTACACGATATTCTAGATTTATTCCTAGAATTATGGATGAATGTACAGAGGTCACTGATCTCATCTGGATAGACGCCATTGTCCCGGACAACGTTGTTTACACTCCGCCCCGCCCATTCAAAGCAAAAGAGCTTCGTGTCTGGAAAGCTACCGGCTGGTTCAATTTCGAAAGTTTTATGATCTCTCTTCGAATCGATGTTGGACTCGAATACATTTCAAATCGGACGGCGCAGAGCTACAATTCGTTCTTCACAAAATGGATGGATTCAGATACTCGATTACAGGAAGTGACGTTGTCTAACATTAAACACTCTGAATATAAAAAGATAATGGATGCATTGAACAATCAGTTAGTGTCTTTCGGTTTCTTTTCATTTAAACATTTTTTTAGAGGAACCCAACGGACATTAGAAAACGATTGGATTGAAGTGAAACGGAGAAATGGATCGGAATTCTTCTTTAGAAGAACCTCAATGTCCATTGATATTTACACTAAAAAGGCGTATTTGGAGGTGTTGAAAGAGAAGAAGAACTAAGAAAATTGTTTGGAATTACAACTTTGTCTCTTTTCGTGTTCACATTTTTCACATAACTTCTTATTCATATGAATTTATACTAAAATAAATTTTCTTGGATTTCATTAGAAATGGGTAGTTTGGTTAGATCGCGTTCGAGATAATAGAACAGATGTCTATGCGCACACCAAGAAGGTACTAGTCACTCTTCAGTAGAGCAGTCGTCCAATTAGGTCCACATATTGATCGTCTTTCATCTAAAAATGAATCTCCTTCGTCTTCCACTTATTGTACTCAAAGAAGTATTCAAGAGCATGGATTTCAGAGAAAAGTAAGTTTATTTTATCCTTCCGATTAAATTTCGAAATTCCAGATTTCTGATTTCGTTTTTGTCAAAACGAGCAAGAAACACGTTGCAATTAACGTGTGTGATACCTCATTTCTCATTCCATCTAGTTGATGATTTTCATATTCACGCTGGAAGAAGCTGGTTGGACCGTAACACAGAAGAGGAGAATAAAGGGAATGTCTACATAGGAAGACAGAAAATGCGATTGCGTACTACTTCAGATACTTTAATTTTACGAGAGAATCCGATTCGAAAATGGCTATTGATGACTGGCTACTTGTTGGCTACATTCAAAAAATCAACTATTTCATTAGGTTTTCATGGTACACCAGCAGTTTCTGCGTTGGATTTCATAAAGATGATTAATCAACGACAGCTCTGTGTCACTTTAGTGGTCTACTCCTCTCTTGTTACACAATCATCTGAATTTATCCGTAAAATTCTGGATGAATGTACAGAAGTTACTGATTTGATCCGAATCAGCGCCGCTTTTCCAGACGACTTTGTATACACTCCTCCTCGCCCATTCAAAGCGAAAAAGCTCTTTGTTGGAAAAATCAACAACTGGTTCAATCTGGAAAAATTCATGAACTGTCTTCGTATCTCTGTTGAACTCGAGAGAACTCAAATCGGACTGCACAGGACTACAAGTCGTTCTTCACAAAATGGATAGATTCAGATTCTCCATTACAGAACCTGGAGTTGTCTTACGATGGGTAAGAGATAAAATGAACTTACTTTTCTCTGAAACTCATGTTTTTGAGAACATCATATTCATTTATAGTATTGGTTATTGCACTATAACTCAAATAAATGATTTCACCTATTTAATAAACACTTTATAATTATTGTTTACTTGATTTCAATGAATTCGCACATCTCAAAGAACATGCTTCTTGTAAACTTAAGCAACTTTTTCTGTGCTGCCGATAAAAATTTACCTTTCAGGACTAATACGAAAAAAAAATTCAAGATGAAGATAATGACTAAATCACGGCTTAACTGCATTGATGTAGCACTTTCGGAAATTCTATTTTTCCTGCACTCTATTAAAAATGGGTAATTTGGTTAGAGAGACAACAGAACAGATTCTATTCACACACCAAAAGGGTACTAGTCACTCTTCAGTCGAGCAGTCGTCCAGTAGGGTCCACATATTGATCGCCAGAATCTAAGAATGGATCTACTTCGTCTTCCACTTCTTGTTCTCATAGATGTATTCAAAAACATGAGTTTCAGAGAAAAGTAAGTTCATTTTATCTCTTACCCATATTAAATTTCAAAATTTCAGATTTCTGATTTCGTTTTTATCGAAACGAGCAAGGAACACACTGAAATTAACGTGTAGGATACCTCGTATTTTATTCAATTTATCGGATGATCTTGAAGTCCACGCGGCAACATGCATTTCGGACATTAGTGGAAGAGTGAAGATTGAAGGGATCAGTCGCATCGGAGGGGAGGAAATGCGATGGAGAATTAATTCAGATGGACTCTTTTTGCTAGAGGGATCCATTCAAAAATGGCTGTTGATGGCTGGTTATCTATTGGATACATTCAAAAAATCTACTATTTTATTAAGTTTTTATGATACTCCAGCCGCTTCTGCTTTGGATTTCATAAAGATGATCAATCAACGACAGCTATGTATTACATTAGTTGAATACCATCTCTTTGTTACACAGTCATCTGAATTCTTCCCTAGAATTCTTGATGAATGTACAGAGGTCACTGATTCCATCTGGATCAACGCCATTTTCCCGGACGAATTTGAATACACTCCTTCTCGGCCATTCAAAGCAAAAGAGTTTTGTGTTTGTCACAGCAACAACTGGTTTGATTTTGAGAAGTTTATGAGCTGTCACCACATCGTCCTTCAACTCAATGAAAATCCGACTCGGACGGTGGAGACCTACACCTCTTTCTTCACAAATTGGATGGACTCTGAAGATGCTCCACTACAGAAGCTGACGTTGTATCACGTTGAAGATCACGAATTTCAATTTATAATGGATGCAGTGAACAATTTGTTTGTTTCTCGTTTTATTTTTGTTATAAAATATACATTTTCAGAGGAACTCAGCAAGAATTAGAAAATGATTGGATCAAAGTAAAACGGGGAAGCGGAAAAGAATTTTTCGTTAAAAAACTTTCTCACTGTTTTTTTGTTAACACTAGACAGGCGTATTTGGAGTGTCAGAAGGAAAAATAGATTTACAAACATTGGTTGCATCAACTTTACTACCTTGTCTCAAAAGGCTTTCTCACATTTGCCATAAAATAACTTTTTTGTTTTTGGTTGAAACAGTATCCGAATAAATTTATTAATTATTTGTTTGAACCATCTTTTAGACAGTTTTTTTCTTCTAGAAGTTTCTGATCAACTGTCGTGATTGACATCGTGATCCGTGGCATTTTTGCGGATTCCAAACAAATATTTCACTTTTTCATTATGAGCTCAAACACTAACTACTGAAGTACTGTACTGGAAGTACTGAGCGTTTGGAGCGAAATTGCTGAATTCCCAGAGAACCACAGCAAAATTTGAACTCATATTCTGAAAGCGCTTAATTTTAGCTATCCAACCATATACTTTTTATTTGGAAACTCCAACTTACGCTCGGGTCATTCCCTAGTAAGTAGACTAAGCAGTCAAGACAAGGTCTTTGAGACACCAACCAGACTGACGTCATTACAGTAGTCGTCCAAGAGGATTAGCGTTGTCTAGAAGGGAACAGAGGGGTTGCGTACCTCATCTAGTCATTATTCTGTCTAGCAGTCGTCCAGTTGGTTCACATATTGATCGTCTCCCTCTAATAATGGATCTTCTCCGTTTTCCACTTGTTGTACTCGTAGATGTATTCAAAAACATGGATTTCAAAGAACTGTAAGTTCATTTTCACTATCTCTCTCTCCTTCACTAAAAATTCCAGATTTCTAATTTCATTGCTGTCGAAACGGGCAAGGGACACGTTGAAAGTGACGTCTATGTCATCTGAATTCTCATTCAATCTCTCGAATTCTCTTAAAATTCAAATTGAAACTTACACTCGGAACAGTTCGATCCCTGTGAAAGATTACCGTGTAAGAGACGAATCAATGAGACTGAGTTTGCGCTCAGTCGGGCTCATTTTACATGACGAACCAGCCCAGAAACAGCTATTATTGGCTAATCACATGTTTGATACATTCAAATGTTCATTTATCAGTATAACATTTTTCGACGAGGCTGTGCCTTCAACAGCGTGGGAATTGATGAAGATGATCAATCAGAGGAAGCTCTACATCAAATCATTCAGTTACTATGCCAATGCCGAGTCATCTGAATTCATCCCAAGAATTCTGGATGAATGTACCGAAGTCACTGATTCTATCTTCATAAGCGCCTTTTTCCCGGACGATTTTATGTACACTCCTTCACGCCCGTTCAAAGCAAAAAAGATCCGTGTCTGGAAAACGACCAACTGGTTTAATCTTGAGAATTTCATGAGCTCTCCCCGAGTAATCGTCGAAATCGGTAAAAGTTCGAAAAGAACAGCAGAGACCTACGACTCGTTCTTCACCAAATGGATGGATTCAGATGTTCCATTACAGAAACTGACGTTTTATTTCATTGAAGAAAATGATTATCAAACGATAATAGATGCATTGGACAAACAGTTAGTTTCTTTTTGTTTCTTTTTATTCAAATCTTGTTTTCAGAGGAACCGTACGTAGAGTAGAAGCTGATTGGTTTGAAGTGACACGGAGAAATGGATCGGAGTTTTTCTATCACACATTCGCTGGTTTCATTAAAATTTGCACCAAGCAGGCGTATTTAGAGAAAGTGAGGAAGGATGGGGAGCGTGCAGCGGCCAGACAAATCGCTATCGATCATCAAGCTCTCGAACAACAGTGAACCGATTGAAAAGAGTATCTATTTGATTTACTTTCTATTCTTTTTCTATTCCTTTTTGTTTGTCTCGAAGCTTTTCAGCTTATGTTCGTTTATGGTACTTGCATTATAATTCAAATAAATGATTTTATGATAAAATATATTATCCATGACGTTTTCAAAAAACAAGCATAGTTAAGATTGAACTTGGTTCCAACAAAAAGGTTTCCCAAAGTGTCCATATCTTTCAGAAATTCACGAGTCATTGGTAATCTCAAAACAATTTGCTTTTCTGGTATCAGAAGAGAGACGAGCTCCTATTCTTATTATGTTTCAAATTGTGGTCGATGGCAAGTTAAGATAGCACTGCCCATTTCAGTAAAGACACACAAGATGAATGGGGGTCACCAGTCCAGGTGGTCGATTGAAGATAACAATGCCCATTACAGTCCATAGTGCTCACACAGTAATTGTTACACTAGTCCAAGAAGATTAACGTTGTCTAGAAGTGAGAAGAGGGGTTGCCCACCTCGTCATTCTTCATATTCATTCTCCAGTCGTACAGACGCCACTTATTGATCGCCTCAATCTAAAAATGGACCTTCTTCTTCTCCCATTTGTGGTTCTCATTGAAGTCTTCAAACACGTGGATTTCAGAGAGAAGTAAGTTTTGTATCCACTTCTTTATTTTAATTGTGAATTCCAGATTTCTGATTTCGCTGCTATCAAAACGAGCAAGGAGCATGTTGAAATTGACGTCGGTGAAACCTCATTTTTCAATCAGTCATACCAACGATCTTTATATTCACGCGGGAAAATACATTTTTGGAAGTCGTGTGATAGTGACAGAAGTGTCTGAATATTTCATTGAAGGAGAGACAATGAAGATGAGTTTAAGTTCAGAAGGAGTCACTTTACGAGAAGAATCCCCCGAGAAGCAATTATTATTAATTAACTATCTGTTGGACACATTCAAAAATCCATCCATCTCTGTACAGATCTTTGATTCAACTCTACCTGCCACAGTTTTGGACTTCATGAAGATTATTAATCAGAAGAAGCTCTGGATCAAGTCTTTTACTTATATCAATACTACAAGGTCATCTGAATTCCTAGCAAGAATCCTAGATGAGTGCACAAAAGTCACCGATTTGATATGGATATACTCCTTTGTCCCGGATGCCGATGTGTACACCCCTCCTAGCCCATTCAAAGCAAAAGAGCTCCGTGTTGGCTTTACAGCTAACTGGCTCAATCTCGAGAGCTTTATGAGCTGCCCCAATATTTTTCTTGAAGCCGGTACAAATTTGACTCGGACTCCACAGTCATGGAACACATTTTTCCGGAAATGGATCGATTCAGATGCTACACTAGAACATCTCTCGTGTGATTTCATTCAAATATCTCAATTTCCAATGATGGTTGATGGATTGAGCAATGCGTTTGTTTCTTTGTTACTTTATTTTATAAAATATAAGTTTTCAGAGGAATCCAACAGAGAGGAACAAATGAATGGATCGAAGGGAAACGGAGAGATGGATTGGAATTTGTGATTGGCAGAACTGGGAAGTATCTTCATGTTATGACCAAACAGGCACATTTGGAGCATTTGCAGAGTTTTTAGATGAATTCCATTTTCTGAACAATTTAAAAACCGGGAAATCCTTATTGATTCGGAAAAGTTTATTTCAAATAAAAACTACAATCATTTTTAGTATTTTTTTTTGCGTCAAGAGTTTTAAAATTGTTTTTATGTTTTTGAAATAAAGCTTTTGGTTCTTATTAGCTACTTAATTGAGAAAAACAGTGATTCAAATCACGGTCAATGGGAAATAAAGATAATGAAAATGACAGTCCAGACAAATGACGTCATTAAAGTCGTCCAAGAGGATTAGCATTGTGAGAAGAGGGTTTGCCCACCTCATCTAGTCACTATTCAGTCTAGCAGTTGTCCAGTTGGGTCCACATATCGATCGTCTCCGATCTAACAATGGATCTTCTCCGTCTTCCATTCGTTGTTCTCATAGATGTCTTCAAAAATATGGATTTCAAAGAGAAGTAAGTTTGTTTTCATCCTCTCTCTCTCTTCTTTACTCAGAATTCCAGATTTCTGATTTCACTGATGTCAAAACGAGCAAGAAACACGTTGAAACTGACCTCTGTCATACCTCATTTCTCAATCCTTCTCCATAAACGTCTTAATATTTGTTCGGGAACTAACTCTATCAGATTCTTCACAGTGACAGACGTGCCTAATTGCATGATAAGAGGAGAAGTAATGACATTGAGTTTTAGTTCAGTGGAAATCGTTTTACGAGAAGAATCGCCCGAGAAGCAGTTATTACTCACTGATTACCTATTAGATACATTCAAAAATCCATCCATCTCTGTGGCAGTTTTTGATCGAACTCCACCTGCTACGGTGTTGGAACTCATGAAGATTATTAATCAGAGGAAGCTCTGCGTGAAGTCTTTCCAGTACCACATGTCATCGGCATCTGAATTCTTCTCACGAATTCTAGATGAATGTACAGAAGTCACTGATACCATTTATATCAAAACCATTTTCCCGGAAGACTTTATCTACACACCTCCTCGTCCATTTAAAGTGAAGTTGTTCCAGGTGGGCTTCACAGCTAACTGGTTCAATCTGGAGGATTTCTTGAATTGCTCCCGCATTATCCTTCAACTGAATAGAGACGTGAATCGGACAGCGCAGTCATGGAACACATTTTTCCGGAACTGGATCGATTCAAATGCTCGTTTAGAATATCTGTCTTTTTTTATGTTCAGGGAATTTGAATTTCCACTCATGGTCGAGGGATTGAGCAATGAGTTTGTTTTTTTTATTCATTTTTTTCTTGATGTATGTATTTTCAGAGGAATCCAACAGAAAGGAATAGATGAATGGATCGAAGTGAAACGGAGAGATGGATCGGAATTTGTTATCGGCAGAGCTTGGAATGCTATGTATATTATGAATAAACAGGAACATTTAAATCATTTGCGGAGACACTAGTATAATTTAATTATCGACAATTGTTAGCAGATCAAAGAAGCGTCTTTAAAATCACCAAATATACATTTAGTGATTTTCATATAATTTTTTTCGTAAATCTTATTATATTTTTTTTTTAATTCTCACACAATAAAACAGAGAAATAAAATATTATTTTTTGAACTTTCGTGAGCAGCCAAAAGAGCAGCCAAAATTGCCAAGTCTAATTTGAAGGAAAATTTGATTTTTAAGAGCGGTTTTTGATAGTTGATGGGAGCAAAAAAGAAAAGTCATTGTCAGTTTTTTTGAAAGAATTGGAACACATAAATGAAACGCGTTTAAAATCTCTTTTTTTTATTTGTTTGAAGATGACAGTGTTTCGAATAGTAGCCGATGGGAAAAATGGCTATTACCGTCCAAAGTGCGCACACAAGAAGACAGACGTCATTACAGTCGCTCAAGAGGATTAGCGTGGTCTAGAAGTGAATAGAGGGGTTACCCACCTCATTCGGTCATTATTCACTTTACCAGTCGCCTAGTAGTCCTCCAGTTGGGCCCACATATCGATCGTCTTTCATCTAATAATGGATCTCCTCCGTCTCCCACTTATTGTACTCAAAGATGTTTTCAAAAATATGGAATTTAGAGAGCAGTAAGTTTATTTGTCAAACGTTCAAAAACATGCCTTTAGTACTTGTTTTCTATTTTTCAAACCAAATTGTTTTTTATCATGAAATTTCAAAATTCCAGATTCCTGATTTCTTCGATGTCGAAACGGGCAAGAAGCATATTGAAGCTGACGTCTGTGAAATTTGATTTCCTATTCATTTTCGAGTATGACTTTTTTATCAACTGGAGCCAATGGCCTTCGTACTTGTCCAAAACAGCGCTTATTGCACCGGAATTATGTATTGGAGGAGAGAAAATGAGAATGAGTGTAAATTCAGATGGAATCATTTTAAGCGGAAAATTGGCTCGGAAGCATCTACTCTTAATTGCTCACCTGCTAGATACACTCGGAAAACCAACTTTCTCTGTTCAATTTCATGACCCAACCGAACCTGCTTCTGTGTTAAAATTCATGAAGGCGATCAATAAACGGAAGGAATCCATTGAATCATTTAAGTACTATTCGCCTGAGACCTCATCTGAGCTCGTTCCGAGAATTCTGGATGAATGTACAGAAGTCACCGATTGCATCTATATCAACATCCTTCTTCCGAAAGACTTTGTGTACACTCCTCCTCGCCCATTCAAAGCAAAAGAGCTTCATGTCAGGGGAGGAATCAACTGGATTCATCCTGAGAGTTTTGTTAACTGTGCTAATATTATTGTTTTGGCTTCACACGATCCAAAACAGACTGCACAGTGCTGGAGCTCATTCTTGAACAAATGGATGGGTTCCGATACAAGGCTACAAAAGCTGTGGTTCAATTTTTTTCAAAGATCTGACATGAAATCAATTACAGAAGCATTGAACAATCTGTTTGTTTATCTGTTTGTTAATTGTTTATAATAATGATTTTTCAGAGGAACCTTGCGGAAATTAGATAGATATTGGATCGAAGTGGAACGGATGGATGGAATGGAGTTCTTCATTGATTATAGATATGTCTACATCGCTATTTACACAAAACAAGCGTATTTAGAGAAGTTGAAGGAAGATGAGGAGGGTGAAAACTTGCGATGAATCTTCGAATTCAGGAACAACAGTGAACCCACTCAAAAAATATTGTGATGCAAATTGTGTTAATCAGTTTTTTATTTGGTCTTAAAGCGTGCATTTTTTGCATTATATGTTTTTTTTATTTACACTATAATACAGCATCCCTGAATAAAATTTTTTGGTATTTTAGAGGGTATCAATTGAATCAATTAATGAAGTATGTAATTTTCTGAAAAAAAATCAAAGACAGGTCACAAACAGTTTGGAGTCTTTCGATGTCTTTGGTTATCAGAATGTCGGTAACTGAGGAGTTTTGGTCTAAGGTCGATAGGCAGTCAGATACGGTGTGAGGAAAGAGAAAATTAAGTGATTGTCAGTTTATTAAAAAGATTGTAATACAAGATTCGAAACAGGTTTTCATAACACGCATTTCAAATCTCACTTTTTCATTAACTTTTTGAGTGGAAGACAGTGTTTTGAATGATGGCCGATGGGAAGATAATGCCTTCTACTGTCGAGAGTGCGCGCACAAGAAGACAGACGTCATTACAGTCGGCCAAAAGTATTGGCGTTGTCTAGAGGTAAGAAGAGGGGTTGCTCACCTCATCTAGTCACTATTCAGAGCAGTTGTCCAATTGGGCCCACGTATTAATCGTCTCCCTTTTATAATGGATCTCCTCCGTCTCCCACTTATTGTACTCAAAGATGTATTCAAATACATGGATTTTAGAGAACAGTAAGTTCATTTGTCAGACGCCCATACAAATGGTACTTTGTCCCTATCTTTCTGATCAAATTATTTTTCAATATGAAATTTTGAGATTCCAGATTTCTGATTTCACTGATATCAAAACGGACAAAGAAAATATTGAAAGTGGCGTCAACAAAATTTGATTTCTCATTCAATTTCTCGCTTTGCTTTCATATAAACTGGGAGCATTTTCGTTGGTCCAGTTTCAATACAGGATCGACTGCACGGGATTAGTGTATTGAAGGAGAGATGATGAAATTGAATTTTCATTCACATGGACTCATTTTGCAAAATACATCATTTCAAAAACGACTTCTTTTAGTTGTTGACCTGTTGGATACATTCGGAAATCCAACGCTATCAGTAGAATTTCAAAACGCAACTGAACCTGATTCTGTGTTGGAATTTTTGAAGATGATTAATCAAAGAAAAGACATTATAAAATCATTTGAATATCATTTGACTGGTGTCTTATCTGAATTAATGCCGAGAATCCTAGATGAATGTACAGAAGTCACCGATCACATCTGGATCCACACCCCTTTCCCGGACGACTTTGTTTATAGTCCTTCTCGTCCATTCAAAGTAAAAAAGATGAATGTCAGGGGAAGAATCGATTGGGTGAATCCGAACAATTTTATTAACTGTGTTCATATTATTATTTTGACCTCATTATATTCAAATCAGACGGCACAGCGTTGGAACTCGTTTTTTACCAAATGGATGGGTTCCGATACAAAGCTACAGAAGATGTCGTTAAGTTTCTCTCAATTATCCGATGAGCAATGTGCAAGAGAAGTATTGAAAAATTTGTTTGTTTTTCTTTTTGTTCATTGTTCATAATTGTGATTTTTCAGAGGAACCTCACGGGAAATAGAAAACCATTGGACAGAAGTGAAACTGAGAAACGGAAAGCAATTCTTTATTGATCCTCTTGATATTGACCGTCTCTACATTAGCATTTACACAAAACATGCCTATTTAGAGCATACCAGTCGGCTGACGCCGCCTAACGGCTGCGCCGCGATAGCAGCCGACATCTCGCGGGTTCCGCTGTTCACTATACTTTTCGGGTAAAAACATATACTTTTGGAAAATAGCTCTAGATGTCTTCAAAGTGAACATTTTTGAAATCTGAAAAGACGGGCATCATCTCAGACAAATTCTCTATCGATCTATATAAGTTTTGTCAAAAAAAGTTCAAGGGCGGATCCGCTAGGGCTTGCGACCAACAGACACACACACACACATACAGAATCTTCTGATTGTTATTAGTAAAGATGAAGGAAATTGAGCAACGTGCGGTTTGACAAAGTGATTTTCTATAAATCTGCGACTAATTCTTTGTGAACTTACGAAATTTTGTCAAACCATTTTTTGGATAAATTTTGTTAAATTGTCTCACAGCTCTTGTTTTTTGCATAATGTGTTCTTTATATTTACACTATGGCACTGAATCCCGGAATAAACCATTTTTGTATTCTCTAAGGTATCGATCAAAACGACTAACACTATTTTGAAAAGCGAAGGCTGTTAACAAACAGTTTGGAGTCTTTCGATGCCCTTGGAAAAAAAATCGCTAACATCTTTTTGATGTTTCATGAACAGGTGTCTAACCAAAAGGAAGGTTTTCTTTCTACCATTATGGGAAGGCTGACGTTTGCATACCGATTGATTCACAATTAATTGTTCTCGACGAGGACAGATGTCATCTGGAGTTTTGATCTACGGACGATAGGCAGTCACATTTTTCGCAGTCTAGAAACAAAAAGACTGGTCTCAGTAGTCCAAAAAAGCGGTTGCCCACCTCATCTAGTCATCATTCACTATAGCAGTCGCAGCGGACACATTCATATTGATCGGAAGTCTCGTCAAAAATGGATCTTCTCCGTCTTCCACTTCTTGTTCTCGTAGATGTTTTCAAAAACATGGATTTCAGAGAAAAGTAAGTTCATTTGTCAGAAACCATGCCTATGGTACACTGTCCCTATCTTTCTGAACATGTTCTTTTTCATTATGACGTTTCAAAATTCCAGATTTCTGATTTCACTGATATCGAAACGGGCAAAAAACATGTTGAAAGTGACGTCAGCGAAATTCGATTTCTCATTCATCTTCTCGTTTTGCTTTCATATAAACTGGGAGCATTCTCGTTGGTCCAGTTTCAATACAGGAACGTCTATTGCACGGGATTACTGTATTAAAGGAGAGGTGATGAAATTGAGTTTTCATTCACATGGACTCATTTTGCAAGATACATCATTTCGAAAGCGATTACTTTTAGTTGTTGACCTGTTGGATACATTCGGAAATCCAACTCTATCAGTAGAATTTCAAAACTCAACTCAACCTGAATCTGTGTTGGAATTCATGAGAATGATCAATCAACGGAAGGAATTCATCAAATCATTTCAATACCATTTGACTGAAGACTCATTTGAGCACATTCCGACAATTTTGGATGAATGCACAGAAGTCACTGATTCCATTATGATAGAAACTCTTTTCCCAGACGATTTTGTGTACACTCCTCTTCGCCCTTTCAAAACAGAGCAGCTTTTTATTAGAGGAAGATCTAACTGGGTGAATCTCGAGAGTTTTCTGAACTGTCGGTATATTTCTGTTCACTTATCATCCGGTTCCACTAACACGACACAGAGCTGGAGCTCATTTTTCAACAAATGGATAGGTTCCAATACAAGGCTACAACAGATGTCGTTGGATTTTTCTCAAATATCAGACAAGCAACCAGTAATAGAAGCACTGAACAATCTGTTTGTTTATCTAATTGTTCATTGTCAAAAATTATGATTTTTCAGAGGAACCTCACGGACATTGGAATACGGTTGGACTGAAGTGAAACAGAGGAATGGACCGAAAATATTTTTTCGTTATTCTCCTCACTACATTATCATTTTCACAAAACAGGGGTATTTAGAGAAGATGAAGGAAATTGAGCAACGTGTTGTTTGACAAAGTGATTTTCTATAAATCTGCAAGTCCGAAACTCTTAGTGTGGATCAACTTTGTTAAATTCTCTCAGAGCTCACATTTTTCGCATTATATGTTCATTACATTCACATTATAATTCAGTATCCCTAAATAAATTTGTTCGGTACTTTTGGAAGTATACAGTCGTATACAGTCGAATAATCCACAATTATTTGCTCTAGACTATCCTAATGCCATCTCGTTTGGAGGTTTTGGTCCACAGTCGATAGGCAGTCAGATCTTTCGCAGTCTAGGGTGCAGAAACAAGAAGACTGGCCTCAGCGGAGAGGTTGCCCACCTCATCTAGTCATTATTCCGTCGAGTCCAGTTGTGTCCACATATTGATTTTCCCCGTCTAACAATGGATATCCTACGTTTTCCACTTATTGTACTCAAAGAAGTATTCGAAAACATGGATTTAAGAGAACAGTTAGTTCCCTCTCCTTTCCCCTTTAATTATCAATTCCAGATTTCTGATCTCTTTACTGTCAAAAAGAGCTAATACCACATTACAGTTGGCATGCGTGATACCTCGTCTTGTATTCGAATTCTCTAGTTATCTTCGTATTCACTGTGGACATCGACCATACAGATTCCCAAGAGCCACCGAAGAAATCTACTGTATCGGAGGAAAATCCTTGAGATTGAGTTTTCATCGGGAAGGCCTCATTTTAAAAGAGCAATCCATGCAAAATTACTTATTGTTGGCTAATTACATGCTGGATACATTCAAAAACCCAAATGTCTCTGTACGGTTTTGTAATCCTACTCGTTGGAATTTATGAAGATGATTAATCAGAGGGAGCTCTCTATCAATGTATTCGATTATAATTTATCTCAAGACTCATCTGAACTCATCCCAAAAATTCTGAATGAATGTACAGAGGTCACTGAATTGGTAACGGTAGACGTTTATTTCCCGGATGACTTTGTGTACACTCCCTCTGACCCATTTAAAGCGGCGGAGGTTCGAATCGATGGAAAATGCAACTGGTTTAATCTGAAAAGCTTTTTGAGCTGTCCCAGAATCACTATTTTATTTAATGAGAAGTCCAATCGGACAGTACAGTGTTGGAGCTCATTCTTCAGCAAATGGATGGATTCAAGTGCTCAATTACAGAATCTTTGGTTGAAAAAGATTGAAGAAAGCGAGAAACAATTAATAATTGAAGCATTAAGCAATCAGTTAGTTTTTCTTTGTTTTTTCCAAAATTCAATCGTTTTTTCAGAGGAACCCAACGGCAATTAGAAAGAGGTTGGATCGAAGTAAACCGGAACAATGAATCGATCCTTTTCTTCCATGTTTCTAGTAAAGAAATAAGTATTCGCACCGCACATGCGTATTTGGAGGGTTTGAGAATACAAGATGCTCTCATAGCCAGTATGCTGGGCAAGTTCCAAAATCTCTAAGATGGTTGAACCGATTCGAAGAGGATCATATGATTATACATCACTAAATTTTTCATTTGAATTTTTTTTACTTGTGATACCCAAATAAATTGATTTCGTTATTAAAATTACTCCTATAACAGAGCAGTTTATTTCTAACGCAAGTTTAGTTCATGTATTTTTGAAAAACGGTCCATAATTTTGACTAGACCTAATAGAAGCCACTAGATGCTCCGAAAGCAGGTGTATCCCTAATACTTATGAAAACTGCTAACGGGACTCCAAAGAGACTGAAAACAGAGACTTTGTCATAGAAAGTTTCCTAATTTGAATACCTGGTGCCTTTTCTTTATATTCGCATTGAATTTGACTTCCATTATAACCCCATTAGTATTGAACAAAGACAGATGTCCATGCACGTACCAAAAAGACTGATAGTAGGCTAAAAGGGTTGGATTAGTCTAGAATAAAGGTTGACCACATCATTCAGTCACTCTTCATTCTAGCATACCTCCAGTTACGTCCACATATTGATCGTCTAAATCTAACCATGGATCTCCTCCGTCTTCCACTTGTTGTACTCACAGATGTATTCAAAAACATGGATATCAGAGAAAAGTAAGTTTCTTTCGACTCTCTTTTCCATTTTATGATTACATATTCCAGATTTTTAATTTCATATCTGTCAAAAAGAGCAAAAAACACATTGAAACTGACTTCTGTTCCATCTGATATCTTCTTCGATCTCTCTGATAAATTTCATATTCATTTGGGATATCACACGGAAGGCTATTACCCTAAAGTGACTGCAGAAAGTGATCACTTCATTGGAGAAGAAATGATGAAATTGAGTTTCCATGAAAAAGGAGTCATTTTAGAAGAAAAATCGTTTCGAAGACAGCTACTGTTGGCTAATCACCTGCTGGATACATTCAGAATATCGACTATCTCGGTAATGTTTTCGAAACCAACACTATCTGCCTCGGCCTTTAAATTCATGCAGATGATCAATCAACGGCAGCTCTCCATCAAATCATTTTATTACTATGCTGGAGCATCACCTGAATTTGTCAGCAAAATTCTGGATGAATGTACAGAAGTAACTGATAATGTTGGGATAGTCGCCTGGTTCCCATATGCTTATTTGTACACTCCTTCTCGCCCATTCAAAGCAACAAATCTTCGTATCAATGGAAATTTCAACTGGTCCAATCTGGAGAGTTTTATGAATTGTCGTTATGTCAGTATCCAATTTTGGGAAAACCCGACTCGAACGGCGCAGTTCTACAATTCTTTCTTCACAAATTGGATGGATTCAAATGCTCGTTTACAGAGACTGTCGTTTCATATTGAAAAGGCCGAACATCAATTGATAATGAATGCATTGAGGAAGCAGTTGGTTTTCCATTGTTTTTGCTGTTTATAAAATAAATTTTCAGAGGAATCCAACAAAAATTGGAAGATAAATGGATCGAGATGAAACGAAGTGATGGAACACAATTCTTTATTGAAAACACTCGTAGCTCTATTACCATTTACACAAAACAGGCGTATTTGGAGCATTTGAAGAAAATTGAGAAACGGGAGTTGGCTAGGTGATTATCCATCAGTTTGTGATTCCACGAAACTGCTACCAACGCACATTCTTCATTCAATATCTTTATAATATATTCACATTATGGAACATTATTAAAATGAATGATTTTATCATTTTCCAAAGTACTGAATGAATCAACACATATACTGTCCTTTGAAAATCGAAATTGGGTCGGAAAGATTTTTTTTGGAAACGTGTTTACCCTACTTCTAACTACAAGAAGCTGAAAACTCGTAGTTATGAAATTGTTTTTCATATTAAATGCCAAATGTATATTACAGTACCGGACAAAAAGTTATCACCTTTGACGTTTTTAGTTCAAAATTGTCAACTTTGGAGATTCATAGCAGAGAGGGGAAAAATCGGATTGCTCTAAAGTTATCAGGGCGGTTTCTTCATTGTTGGAACTGCATTTCTTTAGTTGACAACTTTTTCCTAAAACCATTTCTAAGAGCTACACAGCTCGCCGAAGTTAAAAATGTGGTAAAACGTGATATTTTGCACTGAAATTCACGAAATTTTGGTAAGTTTTGCTTTGAAGAGCCGTGTAGCTCTCAGAAATGGTTTTAGAAAAAAGTTGTCAACTAAAGAAATTCAGTTCCAGTAATGAAAAAACCGCCCTGAAAAATTTAGAGCAATCCGATTTTTCCCCTCTCTGCTATGAATCTCCAAATTGACTATTTTGAACTAAAAACGTCAAAGGTGATAACTTTTTGTCCGGTACTGTATATATTTTCTGATCTTTGTTTGTGACTTTGTTTATTCTCATTGGGAAAAAGTGAATTCCCAATCCCTTATTTGGATATTCTGATGGATCTCCGTGTTTTCTATAGTTACCTCCATTAGAAGTAAGACAGATGTCCATGCACACACCAAAAAGACAGACAGTAGTTCAAGATTAACCTAGAAGACAGGCTGCCCACCTCATCTAGTCACTCTTCAGTCGAGCAGTCGTCCAGTTAGGTCCACATATTGATCGGCTGAACCTAAAAATGGATATCCTCCGTCTTCCACTTGTTGTACTCAGAGAAGTATTCAAATACCTGGATTTTAAAGAAAAGTAAGTTTTTTTCCCCTCTCTTTTTCATACAATGTTAATTGCAGATTTTTGATTTCATTACTGTCTAAAAAGGCAAGGAACAAATTGAAATTGACGTCTGTTTCATCTGATTCCCTCTTCAATCTTTCAAATAAACTTTTTATTCGTTTGGGATATTACACAGAAGAGCATCGCCTCTCAGTGACTAAAGAAAAGGATTACTTCATTGGAAAAGAAGTTATGAAATTGGGTTTCCATACAAAAGGAGTCCTATTAGAAGAAGAGTCGTTTCAAAAACAGTTATTGTTGGCTAATCATCTGCTGGATACATTCAGAACATCAGCTATTTCTGTATCATTTCCTTACGCAACTGAACCTGCCGACGTGTTGGAATTCTTTAAGATGATAAAACAGCGACAACTCTCCATCAAATCATTTTATTGCCGACTAGATGAAGTCTCATCTGAATTCATAAGCAAAATTCTCGATGAATGTACAGAAGTAACTGATCGTGTAGTGATTACCGTCTGGTTCCCAGACGGTTTTGTGTACACTCCTACACGACCATTTAAAGCAAAAAAGTTTTATGTCACTGGAAAATCCAACTGGTCTAATCTGGAAAGTTTTTTGAACTGCCGTTATGTTAGTGTTCAATTCTGGAAAAAGTCGACTCGGACGGTGCAGTTCTACAAATCGTTCTTCACAAATTGGATGGATTCAGATGCTCGTTTACAGAGACTGACGTTTTGCATTGACGAAGCAGAACACCAATTGATAATGAATGCATTGGGCAATCAGTTGAGTTTTCATTGTTTTTCGTGTTCTAACAGTTAATTTTCAGAGGAATCCAACAGAAAATTGCAGATGAATGGATAAGAATGGAAAGGATAAATGGAATTGAATTCTTCATTAAGAGTATTCCTTATTACATTACCGTTTACACAAAACAGGCATATTTGGATTATTTGAAAGAAGTTGAGCAACGTGCCTTGGCCAGGGAATTAGCCATCAATCAGCTACTCCATGAACATCCTATAAATTTTGTCGAACCAATTTTTTGAAACTTTTGTACTTTGTGATTAACTTTTTGTTTTAAAGTTTTTGAGATAACATTCTTCTCATAAAATGATCCTTACACTATGATACAAGATCTAAATAAATTATTTCATTTTCGTTTTTAAACCACCTGACCTCTGAAGAACTGAAAACTTCATGTCTAAGAAGACGTCATTTACAGGTGTTTCCTTCGATCACTATGGGAAAGACGTTAAATTAAAAATGTATCAACAAAAAAAATAAATGTATAATAATTAGCTTTAATACAAAAGAAATTGAAATTGTAAGAAAAAAGAAATTAAATAAAAAATAGTCTTTTGAATCATTTCGCTGACGATCTTCATACATTGGTGGCAAGTTTTCTGGTCAATGCAAATTCCTTCTTCTTATTCATTTTTTCCAAATACGCCTGTTTTGTGTAAACGACAATGTAACTTTGAAACTGCTCAATGAAAAACTCCGATCCATCTCTCCGTTTTAATTCTATCCATTTATAATCAATTTTTCGTTTAGTTCCTCTGAAAAAAAGATTGAAATAAAAATAAACATATAGAAACTAACTGATTGCCTAATGCATTCATAATGTTTCGAAATTCAGGCGCTTCAAGGAAACAAAGCATCAGTTTCTCTAATCTAGCATCCGAATCCATCCATTTCGTGAAGAACGAGTTCCAGTACTGCTCAGTCCGAGTCTTCCAATGAAAAAGGTAAGCAGTTATGCGACGACAATTCATAAATCCCTCTAAATTCAACCAGTTGACCGTTTTGTCGACACCGAAATGTTCCGTTTTGAATGGGCGAGAAGGAGTGTAGACAAAGTCTTCAGGAAACTTTGCGTCTATACAGACCGAATTAGTGACTTCTGTACATTCATCTAGGATTCTCGGGATATATTCAGATGAATTTCCAGTGATGTGATAGTATAATTTTCCGATGGAGAGCTTCTTCTGATTGATCATCTTCATGAATTCCAATGCGGTTGAAGGCAGGGTGTTGTCGAAAAACTTTATCACGATAGAAGAACTTTTGAATGTATCCAACATGTGATTAGCAAAGAGTAGCTGTTTCCGTGGCGATTCTTCTCGTAAAATGACTCCAAACGAATAAAAACTCAATTCCATTACCTCTCCTCCAATAAAATAATCCGAAGTGTCTTCTGGCACTCGACTGATTTGATTATCAGTTTTTGATTCAATGGAAATGACCTCTGAGGTAAAGATTGAGAGTTCAACAGGAACAGAAGTCACTTTCAAAGTGTTTCTTGCCCGTTTCGATAGTAATGAAATGAGAAATCTGGAATTAGTTTCACTTATGTTGATGAAATAATGCAATGAAAAATAACAAACTCACATTTCCTTAAATTCCATGTTTTTAAATACATCTATGAGTACAACAAATGGAAGACGAAGGAGATTCATTTCAGATCAATACGTGGACACAACTGGACGACTGCTCGACTGAATAGCGACTAGATGAGATGTACAGCCCTCTTGGACTACTGACCTTAGTCTTCTGTGTGTAGTCTAGACTGTAAAAAACCGGGCTACCAACCACAAAACAGATGACATCTGTCCTTGCCAGAACAATTAATCGAAGTTGGTTACAAGAGTGTTGTATTTCAAATGAGTCTTTCCGCGGTTAAAAAAAGCATTTTCGTTTTGACTCCCACTTTTTTTTATTTATACAGAATGGTTTATAGTAGTCAGTTTTATATTAGTGTATACTTAAAATTAATATAAAAATTTATTCAATAATTTTAACAGAATTCAATTCAAATAAAATGTTATGTAATCAAATAGAGCCAAAAAGAGCGGGATTCATCAGAGATTGAATCAAAGAACTACTACTAGTTTCCAAACAAAGCCTCCTGCTTCCTCATCTCCTCCAAATACGCCTGTTTGGTGTAAATGATCATGTAAACACGAAATGTGTAAATGAAAAAATCCGATCCATTGCTTCGTTTCACTTCAATCCAACCTTTTCCAAGTCTCCGTAATGTGCCTCTGAAAACAAGATTTGAAATAAAAAAAGACTGATTAGAAACGAACTGATTGCTAACTGCACTCATTATTGTCCGATATTCCGGTTTTTCAATGGAATGAAACGTCAGTCTCTGTAATGGAGCATCTGAATTCATCCAATTTGCGAAAAACGAGTTGTAAGTCTCCGCTGTCCGATTCGAGTTTTTACCGAGCTCAACGACAACGCGATGACAGCTCATGAAATCTTCAAGATTAAGCCAATTGGTCGTTCTCCAGACACAGAGTATTTCCGCTTTGAATGGACGAGGAGGAGTGTACATGAAGTTTGGCGAAATAGCGTGAATATCAATAGAATCGGTGACTTTTGTACACTCATCTAGAATTCTTGGGATGAATTCAGATGAGTCTTCAGTAAGGCTGTAATTGAATGTTTCGATAGAGAGCTTTCGTTGATTAATCATCTTCATAAATTCCAACACTGTGGCAGAAAGAGTTGGGTCGTCAAAACCTATAGAGATAGTTGATTTTAAAAATGTATCCAGGAGATAACCAGCAAATAATAACTGCTTCTGAGGCGAATTCTCTCGTAAAATTATTTGTCCAGGATAGAGACTCAATCTCATTGCTTCTCCTCCGATCAGGTGATCTTCTGTCACTTTTGATGGATTGTCCCGAGATCCAGTGTTAATACAAAGTTTATCCGAAAGATTGATTAAGAAATGAGGTACCACACATGTTAATTTCAATGTGTTTCTTGCTCGTTTCGATATCAAAGAGATTAGAAATCTGAAATTATCATTAAATGAAAAAAAGAGCGGAAAGAAGCTTACTTTTCCCTTAAATCCATGTTTTTGAAGACTTCTATGAGTACAACAAGTGGAAGACGGAGGATATCCATTCTTAGATTCAGACGATCAATATGTGGACACAACTGGAGAACTGCTAGACAGAATAGTGACTAGATGAGGTGGGCAACCTCTCTTCTGGATTACTGAGGTCAATCTTTTTGTGTCTGCACTGTAGACTGACTACCGGAGGAACTGCTAAACAATGAAATTAGTAGTTTGACCCGGAGGCATCTGGAAATATTCCTCACAACTTGTGAAGAAAGAATTTTTTGTGATAGTGTATTAAAAACGTAATTACTGATAGAACAATTAAAATACGACTTTATTGAGATATTGTATTAAGATATAATCGACCATAGAAAGAGTTTATTGAAAAGATTTTTTAAGAAAGGAACGAATTCGAAAAAATGGTACAATGAAATCATGAAGTTTCGAAAAGTTAAATAGTTTATAAATGAAACAAAGCCTTATGTTCCTTCTTGCTCATAATATACAGGTCATCGCGACATCTTCCAATAACAGATTCCGATCCATCTCTTCGTTTCACTTCAATCCATTCAATTGCTCCTTTCTTGTGAATTCTTCAAAAAAATCATTTTATAAAAAAAAAGAAGTAAACATACCCATTGCTCAATCCATCGACCATCAGTGGAAAATCGGCAACTTTGATTTCAAAACACCAAAGAGTCTCTAGTAGAGCATCTGAGTCTAACCAGTTCCGAAAGAATGTATTCCATGATTCGGGTGCCCTATTAGAAGGCTTATTAAGTTTAAAAACCCGTCGACAACTCATAAAACTATCGAGATTAAACCAGTTGGAGGTTGTGTCAACATGAAACTCTTTCGTTTTGAATGGGCGAGGAGGTATGTAGAAAAAATCATCCGGGAAAGATCCGCCAATCCAAATGGAATCGATGACCTCTGTACACTCATCTAGAATTTTCGGAATGAATTCAGATGAATCTGATTTGATGTAGTAATAGAATGAATTGACGGACAGCTTCCTCTGTTTGATCATTCTCATGAATTCCAAAGCCGAGGCAGGTAGGGCTTTGTGATGGAATTCTACCGATATGGATGGTTTTCTGAATGTATCCAGTAGATAGCTAACGAATGATAACTGCGTCTGTGGCGATGTTTCTTGTAAAGTTATTCTTTCTGGATAGACACTCAATCTCATTACTTTTCCTCCGATTAGATGATCCACTTCATCTGTCATTTCTGATGGGCTGACTTCTGGTCCCGCTTCAATATGAAGATCATCCGAAAGATTTATTGATAAATCAAGTTTCGCAGACGTTAATTTCAAGATGTTTCTTGCTCGTTTCGACATTAACGAAATCAGAAATCTGGAATTGAATGATAAATGAGAGGAGAAAGTGAAAATGAACTTACTGTTCTCTGAAATCCATGTTTTCGAATACCTCTATAAGAACTAGAAGTGGAAGACGAAGGAGATCCATTCTTAGAGAGAGAAAATCAATATGTGGACGCAAGAATGACTGCTCGACTAAATAGTGACTAGATGAGATGTGTAACCTCTCTTCTAGACACCCTAGGCCTACTGAGTACTCTTGACTGCAAACGGCCTGAATGCAAATCATACAGAACAGATGACATCTCTTGCTGACATCTGTCTTCTTCTCTTTGCACCATAGACTGCAAAAATCTGACTGCCCTTCATTAAGAGGGAGCTTCTGGAAACCGATGACTGATCTAAATTTCATTTTCTGTAATTTATCCCAGAACATTTGAAAAAAAAACCCCTTCTCAAGATTTGAATTGATACTGTGATTGAGGGTCCATCTGATCTTTAAACTTTTTTTTGTATTTTTTTTCTCAACTGTTTATTTCTATTAATTTTCGAACGAATCTGTGGAAATACAAAAAAATGCGGTATGAATACAATTAAAACTTTGGAGGAAGCCTGATCAAGAGATTTCTGTCTATTGCTGCTCATCCTATCCAAAAAGCTCTAAATACTCTTGTTTAGTGTTAATAAAAACGTATCCAGGCCAATTTAGAATGAAGAACACCGATCCATTTTGCCGTGTCAGTTCAGTCCAATCTTTTTCTGTTAACCTCTTGTTTCCTCTGAAAATAAACATTTGATAACAAATAAAAACAAGAAGAAACTAACTGATTGTCCAATGCATCCATTATCAATTGATATTCAGGCAGTTCAATGGCATACAATGTCAGACTCTGAAGACGAGCATCTGAATCCATCCATTTTGTGAAAAACGAATTGTAGGTCTCCGCCGTCCGATTCGAATACTCACCAAGTTCAAGAGTGATGGTTCGACAATTCAGAAATGTCTCCAGATTCAACCAATTATTGCTTGGACCAACACCAAGCGTCCTTATTTTAAACGGGCGAGGTGGAGTGTATAAGGAGTCGTCCGGGAAATTGCTATCTATTGTGATGGAATCGGTGACTTCTGTACATTCATCCAGAATCTTCGAAATGAATTCAGATGAGTCTACAGTGATTTCGTAAACCACATTTTTGATGCAGACCTCTCGCTGATTAATCATCTTCAAGAGTTCCCAAGCAGAAGAGGGTAGAGTTGGGTCCTCGAATTTTAGAAGTATAGTTTGTATTTTGAATGTATCCAGTAGGTGACCAGTCAACAATAGAACATCTCGAATCGAATGACCTCTCAAAATTATTTTATCTGAATAAATTCCAAGTCTCAGATTTTCCCCTCCAATTGAGTAATCTCTGTCAGCCGTAATTATTGGGGAACTGCTTGGAGTGATAATGGAAAACTCCTCCGATAGACGGAATGAACAGCGAGGTATCACACAAGTCAATTTTAAAGTGTTCCTTGCCCGTTTAGACAACAATGAGAGCAGAAATCTGAATTTACAACTAATGAAAAAGAGAAGACAATAAAAAACTCACTTTTCATTGAAATCCATGTTTTTGAATACATCAGTAAGTGCCACGAGTGGGAGACTAAGGAGATTCATTGTTAGATGAGGGATAGTGTGACGAAATGAATGGATTAGGTCCCTGAATGAGAGTGATAAGAGAGAAGAGAGGGGGAAAAGAAAGTCCGGGCGGCACCTGAGCCAGACACAAAGGGACAAAGGGCGCTTGCGTCCTTTTGAATGGGAAGGGGAGCGAGAGAGTGTGGACGAGGTAGTGAGGTAAAGGGCAACGTGGCCTTCAACTCTTTGTCGGTAAAAAAAAGAGGGGGAAATGTTTACGTAAGGAGAGGAGAATACGGTAGGATTCAAAATTCAAATCGAGAAATTCAAATCGAGAAATTCAAACTGAGCCACTGCTCGACTGAAAAATGACTAGATGATGTCGGTAACCTCTTTTTGGTCTACTGAGGTCAGTCTCTTGTGTCTGCACCCCTACCTATCGATCGTGAACCGAACCTCCAAAACAAACAACACCTGTCGTCGTCAAGAACAACTACTTGTGAGTCAATCGGCATTCAAAAATGTATCTTATAATGATCGAATGAAGCATTTGAAGGAATAGCCTTCTAGCATCGCAACATCGAAAATATCTGTTTTGAAAAATGAAACACATTTTTCTACTTCATAATGAAAAATAAAAGAGATACGTAATTCTGTGAAACAAGTCGACTTGTTTTGACTAACTTCACACTTTGAAAGAAACCTCTGTAAAATAGGTTCAATATTTAGGAAGTAATAAAATAATTTATTGGATAACTGTATTAAAAAGCAAATACAAGGAGCATGATGAAAGCCCAGTTTATGAAACAGGGCACATAAAAAACATCATAAAGATTTGTTCATAGAAAAAAAATATTTTGAACTAACATATAGGCTAGTTTTCTACCTTACTCATATTGCTGAATCCCATTCGAACGCTCAAAATATGCCTGTTTGGTGAAGATCTTGATATCTCTGTGATATTCGTAAATGAAGAATTCCGGTCCATTTTCTCGTTTTATTTCGAACCAATGTTCATTTATTGTTCGTTTGGTTCCTCTGAAAGAAAAGATTGAAATAAAAAGAGGCAAAAAAAGAAACTAACTGATTGCTCAATGCATCCATTATCAATCGACCTTCAGACTCTTCAAAGTTGGATAGCTGTAGTTTCTGTAATGGAAGATCCGAATCCATCCATTTTGTGAAGAACGAATTGTAGATCTGTGCCGTTCGTTTTGAGTCTCTTTCGAGTTCAACAGTGATGCGACGACAATTCAGGAATTTTTTAAGATTCAACCAGTTGGTTGTTTTGCCGACACGAAGCTCCTTCGCTTTGAATGGTCGAGGAGGAGTGTAGACAAAATCATTCGGGAAATCGGCATTGATCCAGATAGTATCGGTGACATCTGTACACTTATCCAAAATTTCCGTGATGACCTCAGATGAAGCTCCAATGATGTGGTAACTGAATGATTTAATGGAGACCTGTCGCTGGTTAATCATCTTCATAAATTCCAACGCCAAAGCAGGTTGAGTTGAGTCCCAAAATCTTATAGAGATAGTTGATTTAATGAATGTATCCAGCATATAACTAGCAAATAATAACTGTTTTTTAGGCGTACCATCGTGTAAATATACTCTTTTTGGAAAAAGTCTCAATCTCATTAGCTCTCCTTCAATTAGATAATTCGATTCTTCATCTGTCACTTTGGCAAACATTCCCTGATATCCTGCCTCAATATAAAGTTCTGATGAGAAATCGAATAACAAATGAAATGGAGTAGAAGTCAGTTTCAACGTTTTTCTGGCTCTCTTTGACATCAATGAAATCAAAAATCTGGAATTTGTAGTAAATGAAAGATGACAGTTTTGAAAACAAACTTACTTCACTCTAAAATCCATGTATTTGAATACATCTGTGAGAACAAGAAGTGGAAGACGAAGGAGATCCATTATTAAGTGAGGGACGATCGATATGAGGACACAAATGGACGATTACTAGACTGAATAATGACTGGGCAACCCTCTTCTAATCCTTTGGGACGTCTCTGTTCTGGTAATAGACTATTCACTAGTAGGCTCTCATCTAGTCATTATTCACTCTAGCAGTCGTCCATTTGTGTCCACATATTGATCTTCCCCCTCCAAAAATGGATCTTCTTCGTCTTCCACTTGTTGTACTCAGAGAAGTCTTCAAAAACATGAATTTTGACGAAATGTGAGTTCTCCTTCATTTTTTTTAGAAACTCAAATTCCAGATATTCGATTTCGTTGCTGTCAAAACGGGCAAGAAACACACTGAAACTGATGTCTGTGCCATCTAAGTTCTCAATCGACTTCTCGCATTCTCTTACCATCCGCGTAGGAACTCACACTCAGGACAGTGAAAACAGAGTGCTCTCCGTCAAAGATTACTATATGAGAAAAGAGAAAATGGTTCTGATGTTTATTACAGATGGGGTCAATTTATTAAACCGATCACCCCCAAAACAGCTAATGTTGGTTAATCACATATTAGATACATTCAAATGTTCACTTATCACTATATGGTTTTACGACGGAGTTCTGCCTTCAACAGCTTTGGAATTTATGAAAATGGTTAATCAGCGAGAGCTGAGAATCAAATCGTTCTATTGTCACATCAAATCCGAGTCATCTGAATTAATCCCAAGAATTCTGGATGAATGTTCAGAAGTCACTGATTCCATTTTAGTGAGCGCCGCTGTTCCGGACGACTTCGTGTACACTCCCTCTCGTCCATTCAAAGCAAAATCGATTGATGTTAGATTCAGAACAAACTGGTTGAAATTGGATAGTTGCATGAGCTGTCGTAATGCTTCAGTTGAACTTGGTGAAAACTCGAATCGGACGGCGGAGATCTACGACTCATTCTTCAACAAATGGATGGATTCAAATGCTCAATTACAGAGTTTGATGCTTTCTTCAATTGAAAAACATGAATATCAGATGATAATGAATGCATTGAGCAATCAGTAAGTTTCTCTTTGTCTCTTTTTGTTTCAATATCTTTTTCAGAGGAACTAAACGGACAATAAATGACTATTGGTTTGAAATAAAAAGAAGAGATGGATCAGAATTCTTTATTTTCACATTCAATCGCTACATTAGAATTTACACTAAACAGGCGTATTTGGGAGAGAAAAGATGAGAAGCGTTTCAAGAAAACCTATCCGGAAAAGAATCTCTTTACTTTTCACTTTTTTAATTTTTGGCTAAGAATTTTCAAGTTTATATTCATGTATGATATTCGTTCTTGCGTTTTAATTCAAATAAATTATTCTATCAACTTTTAAAACATTTTTTAATCATTGAAGTATCTTTGATTATATTTGGAACTACATTTATTTGGAAAAATCTCATAATTCAAAAGAGGAAAACTATTTTTATTGTATCTCATCACTACAGTGCCCAGTAACAACTAAATTACTATTTTCCAACAGAGAAATACATATGTCTCGAAAGTTCACTAATATGAAAACGTCATTATCCCAGAGGATCAGAGTAACCTAGAAGAGGGAAGAAGGGTTGTACACCTCATCTAGTCATTATTCTGTCCAGCAGTCGTCCATTTGTGTCCACGTATTGATCGTCCTCATTTCGAATGGATCTCCTTCGTCTTCCACTTGTTGTACTCATTGAAGTTTTCAAAAACATGGAGTTTCACGAAATGTGAGTTTCTTAATCTCCCCTTTAGTTTTTTGAAACTCAAATTCCAGATTTCTCATTTCGTTGCTATCAAAACGAACAAGGAATACGGTGAAACTGACGTCTGTGCCGTCTAAAATCTCTATCTCTCTCTCTAATGGCCTAATCGTTTACGTAGGAACATACAGACGGGGACATTACAAAACAGTGATCTCCGAAGAGGGTTACTGGATTGGAGGAGAGATAATGGGTCTGAGTTTTTATATAGACGGGGTCAGATTACGAAATGAATCACCTGAAAAACAGATGTTGTTAGCTAATCATATGTTGAATACATTCAAATGTTCCTTTATCACTATATCATTGTTGGAAAGAGCTCTTCCTCAGACAGCGTGGAAGTTCATGAAGATGATTAATCAGCGAAAGCTTAGCATCGAATCGTTCAGTTACTATATCAATGCAGAGTCAACTGAGTTCGTTCCGAGAATTCTGAATGAATGTACAGAGGTTACTGATTACATCGTCGTGAAAGCCACTTTCCCGGAGGATTTCTTGTACATTCCCCTTCGTCCATTCAAGGCGAAGTATCTCTCTGCCTGGGAAACCAGTAACTGGTTGAACCTGGAGAGTTCTTTGAACTGTCGCGATGTTTCAGTTGATCTTGATAAAATCTCGAATCGGACAGCCCATGACTACGAATTGTTCTTCAGCAAATGGATGGATTCAGATGCTCCATTACAGAAAATGACGTTTTATTCCATTGAAGAACCTGAATATCGAAAGATAATGGATGCATTGAGCAATCAGTTAGTTTCTATTTGTCTCTTTTCACTTATAATATTTTTTTCAGAGGAACCAAACGGATAATAGATAAAGATTGGGTCGAGGTGACTAGAAGAAACGAATCCAAATTATTTGTCAACGCACTTCATAAACTTATCTTTATTTACACTGAACAGGCGTATTTGGAGAAGTTGAAATGGGATGAGGAGCAAGAATTGGCCGAAAAACTTGCTACCAACCTGCAGGTCCAGGAACCCAAGTGAACTTTTTATCTCTTTGATTTAATTTCTTCTTTTACAATTTCAATTGTTTGAATCAAATCAGCTTATTATCAACTTTTTATATGTTTTTTTTTGAATAAATGATTTTACATTATCATTTTTTAAGATATCGTCGAAAATCTCGGATAGTAATTGATTTACAATCAGTCTAACATTGTTGGGTAGTTTTTTCCTTTCTAATGACCCAATTTTTTGTGTATATTGATCTAGACACACCTATCCCATTTGTCCACTGCACCAAAAGGGTCTCACCACGATTCCCAGAAGGCACCACTATCTTTCTCTTTCTGACAGCCATTCCAACCTCATTGATCTATTCTTACTCACCAGAAACAGTTCATGGTTCTCAAAATGGTCTACGATCTCTTCAAAAACGCGTTCCAGGACGAGAATCAAGATCCGGTGAGTGTTTTATGGTTTTTTTAGTTTCTGTAGTCTATATAATTTCAGAATCTGTAGTTTTTGTAGTTTCCATTGTTTTATAATTTCCGTAATGTTTTTAAAATTTCAGAATGATCCCATTCCAATTGTGAGCAGCCCGAAGAAATGGGTTCATCGTCCAGAGCCAGTCTACCCACCTCATTCGATGATTATTGAGGAGATAGTCGAGGATCCAGAAGATCCCGAGGAGAATTCAGAAGACGTCCAAAAAAACTCAGAAGTGGCCAAGGAAAATTCTGAAGATGCCTCAAAAGAAAACTCAAAATCTCCAACTCCAAAATCAATCTTCAAACCGGAAAAGAAGATTCAAAGAGGGCGAATCTCAAAAGTGAAGGAGAGGTGAGTGAGCGGAGCCTAATCCCCCCGAATCAACAGATATTTTTCAGAAAACCAATCGAAATCAAGTTGGAAGATGTGATGATCGGAACGAAACGCTACTTCTCCAAGACCAATCCGATTCATTTCTGCGTCAAGTGTTGTATGGGTTTTATGAAACTGAAGGAGCTTGTCGATCATTTTGAGAAGGAGCATGATTCCGAATAATTCCTGCCTTAACTAGATTCTTAATTCAATTTTATCGTGCTGTTTGTCCCTTTATATCTTAATCACCTCATTATGAATTTGAATGAAAATTTGGACTCAAAAAGTCTTTGATAGCCATCAAAACATAGTTTCATTCAATTTTTGACAAAGAAAAGAGAGATGACGTCATTACAATACTCGAGGGGGATCAGATTAGTCTAGGTCTAGGTAGCCCAGTCAGTCACTATTCTGTCTAGCAGCCGTCCAGAAGGGTCCACATATTGATCGTTTCTCATCTACAAAATGGAACTCCTTCGTCTTCCACTTGTTGTACTCACTGAAGTCTTCAAAAATATGGAATTTAACGAAATGTGAGTTTCTTAATCTCCCTATTTAGTTTTCTTTAATTTTTTTTGATGATAAAGGTGAGAAGATGATATAATACATTCATACAATAAAAGAACACATTTTACCCTCTCATCATCTAAAAATGAGTTAGAAATGACATGATTTTCAGAGTTTTAATTTCATCGCTCTCAAAACGAACAAGAAACACGTTGAAACTGACGTCTTCCCCATCCAAGATCTCAATCATTTTCTCGGATCGCCTTTTCATTCGCATAGGAACTTACAGTCAGCGTCATTACTGGTTGGTGGATTCCGTAAAGATTTTCTGTGTTGAAGGAAGCAGAATGAAACTGCATTTTCTTAAAGATGCGGTCAGATTAGAATATGAATCACGGCAAGAACAGCTAGTGTTGGCTAATCACATGTTGGATACATTCAAATGTTCATTTATCGCTATATCGTTTTACAATGGAATTATGCCCAAAGAAGCGTGGGAATTCATGAAGATGATTAATCAGCGAAAGCTTAGCATTTACTCGTTAGGTTACCACATTGATTCAGAATCAACTGAGTTTATTCCGAAAGTTCTTGATGAATGTACAGAAGTCACTGATACCATTTATATCAAAACTATATTCCCGGAAGACTTTTTCTACACTCCGCCACGCCCATTCAAAGCGAAAGAGCTTCGTCTCTGGAGAACAACCAACTGGTGGAAACTGGAGAATTATTTGAGCTTTCGTGAAGTGTCAATTGAACTAGGTAGGAATTCAAACCGGACAGCCCAGGACTACAACTCGTTCTCCCCAGAATGGATGGATTCAGATGCTCCATTACAGATACTGACGTTTAATTCTATTGGAGAACCTGAATATCGAACGATAATGAATGCATTGGGCAATCAGTTAGTTTCTTTTTTTGTCTCTTTTCAATTCAATTGTTTTTCAGAGGAACTAAACGGGTAATAGATGTATATTGGACCGAAGTAACACGAAGAGATCAATCGGAATTCTTTATTAACGCGTGTTTTTGTAACGCATTTTTCATCTGTATTTACAAGAAGCAGGCGTATTTGGAGATGTTGAGAAAGGATGAGGAGCGTTTCAGAAACATCAGCGAACCTATCCGAAAAGAATCTCTTTACTTTTTACTTTTTTAATCTTTGGCTAAGAGTTTTCAAGCTTATATTCATTCATGGTATTCGTTGTTGCATTATAATTCAAATAAATTATTTTATCAATTTTGAAAGTATTTTTAATCATTGAAGTATCTTTGATTATATTTGGAACTACATAATACAGTCTATATTTGGAAAAATCTCATCATTCGAAAGAGGACAAATATTTTTTTGTGGTATTTCATCACTACAGTACCCAGTGATGGTAAAACAATAACTACATATATTGCTTCTTTTTTAGATTATATTCAACTAATTTTTTTGATCTACTTTTCATTTTCTTTGTATCAAAGCTCATCAGCTAATATTCAAATGTTTAATGCATTATGTGTATGTTTTTTGTTCAAATAAATGATTCTACACTATCATTTGCTTCTGTAGCTTCTGTAGTTTTTAGTCTGTGCAGACTTGCAGCTGTCTTAAGATGTAGATCAAAAAACATATCCCCTGGGAAACAAATATATTTGATCTTCACCCAAATATAGTTTCTCAGATAGTCTCTTCCATCGATTTTTGTTCATTTTCTCTCTTTTTTTTATGAAATCAAAGTAACCAAGCCAAAAACTTAGTTTTTTAGTTTCAATTTGTCATCGAGACGCACGAGCCGCCTCATTCAGCTGTACCCTTCCAAGGAAGCCATCGTTTTGGAAATAAAAAGAAGGGAAGACGCCGACGGATTAGTTGTTGGTTGTGTGACACCCAGGAATGAAGAAACGATCGAGGAGAAGCTGCAATACCTCTTCAGACTCTTCAAGAACGCAACTGTCTCCGTCAATCTCTACTCCAGAATGCCCTATGATGACGATGCTGAAGAACGCCAGCCGATCGACGGAAGTGCAAGCCTTCCGGATTCTCAAAAATGTTCGGATCGTTGGAGCGCTCCCCTCGTTGTTCAACCGAATGGATCTCTCATATGAGGAGATCACCCTTTTCCTGAAAAGAAGCATGGAGACTTATGCTGACCTCCCTCGGAACTTGCAAATCCATCAAAATACTCAATCAATCGTATGAAAAGGATGAAATAACTGCTCTTCACGAGCATTTTCGAACTAATCAGCTGCCAGTGCAAATCAACATCGCTTGCTTTGACACATCGGAGGAGAGCTTTCCAAAGATAATTCCAGAGGATCCTGAATATACCATCAAGTAAGTTTAAAACGATTTTTTTTTGAAAAAAACAGCAAATATTACAGATACAACAACGTGGACGAACATCACAAAGGATGCATTCTTGTCAAGCCAAATGGGATGCAATGAGCAACGACGGAGGGCGTTTTATCATGTCGACCTGGAACTAAATACCTCTTCATACCCTATATCTCCTCCTAAAGCCCATTAAATGTTGTAAAATCATTTGCAAATTAATAAAATCATTTATGAATATAAATCAAAAAGATTTGAGCGGAAAAATAGAAATTAAAAAAAAGAAAGTAAATCAAAAATTATTCGAACGCAGGTTTACTGGAATCGAATATTGCGGACTCGTCTGGCCAATGCACGCTCCCTTCTCTTGCTCAACTCCTCTAAATATGCTGGTTTGGTGTAAATGTTAATGATACTTTCAAATGCGTCGATGAACAATTCCGATCCATTGGTCCCCTTCACTTCGATCCATTTTCCATTTATTGTCCGTTTAGTTCCTCTGAAAACAAGATTTGAATAAAAAAAGACAAAGAGAAACAAACTGATTGCCCAATGCATCCATTATCATTTGATGTTCAGCTTCTAAAATGTAATAAAAAATCACATTCTGTAACGGAACATCTTCTGACTCGATCCATTTTTTGAAAAACAAGTCGTAGCTCTCTGCCGTCCGATTCGAATTCTCACCGAGTTGAACGAAAATTTGACGACAGCTCATAAATTTCTCCAAATTCAACCAGTTGGATGTACAACAGACCCGAAGCTCTTTCGCTTTGAACGGACGAGGAGGAGTGTAGACAAAGTTGTCCGGAAAAGTTCCAAGAATTGTCAGAATATCGGTGACTTCTGTGCACTCATCAAGAATTTTGGGAACAAATTCAGACGAGTCTCCACTCAGCCAATTGTCCACTGATTTGATACGCGGCTGTCTCTGATTAATCAACTTCATGAATTCCCACGCTGAAGCGGGTGGAGTTGGGTTAAACAATTTTATAGAAATAGTTGAATTAGTGAATAGATCCAATAGGTACCCAGCCAACAGTAACTGCTTATAGAGCCATGGTTCATGTAAGATAATTATATCTCTATGAATACTCATATACAATAGTTCTCCTTCAATTAAGAAATGCTCTCCATCCTCCACTACTGTATGACAGTTTGAAGTGTAAATATAAAAGTCTTTCGATAGTTGGAATGATAAATGAGGTGCCACACACGTTAATTTCAAAGTGTTTCTCGCCCGTTTTGACAGCAGCGAAATTAGAAATCTGAAGTTCACTATTAATAAGAAAAGATGGGAAAGAGACTTACTTTTCGCCGAAATTCATATTTTTAAAGACTTCTATGAGAACAACAAGTGGAAGACGGAGGAGATCCATTGGACGATCAATATGTGGTCACAACTGGACCAACGCTAGACTGAATAATGACTAGATGAGGTGCACCGTTGCCAGCCCTGGCTGCCAATCGATCATTGTCTAAACCTCATCTGTCCTTGTCAATAACAGCTAAAAAAGAACTCAAATCGGACGTCTTTTTTTCCATTTCATAAGCTTTTTTCTTCTTTCTTTATTTCATAAGCTCAATATTTTAAATATTTTTCAAAATCCGGATTTTCGAAATTTTCGAAATACCTCGGAAAAGGTATACGTTTGAGCTCTAATAATTCTAAATAAGAATTCTTTCCTCTTCCCTCCACGCGAGTTGCTCATTTCCTATGCAAGCGTATATAGAAGCCACTAATTGCTCCAAAAGCAGGTGTCCCTAATCCTTTCACCCCGTTGCCCCCCTCCCAGCAACCTTGACTTGCTCTCTTTCCTCCCTCGGCTCAAATGCCTTTTCCTCTACTCTCCCTCCCTTTTGTGGCTCGAAAAGAAGTTATTAAAACTTTGTCTTTACAGGAAATGTGAGTTTTTCCCTAATTTATTTAAAAAATAAGTTGAATTTAGATTCTACGTGTCCCTTTTATCGCTCCGAAGCCGGATTACTGTACAAAGCAGTCTTGAAGCTCAAAAAATCGATGCGACGATTGAAAATGGGGTTGAATTCTCTGTTAGCAACTCTAAAAGCTCATTTGCCATCCATTTGAAAGAGCCAGAGCAGCTTCCCACTTCCCATGAGTACTGTACCCTCTTCCAAAAGGAGACACGGGTCTCTCGATGCATTATTTTCAATAACGACTTCCTTTTTGTCGCTACAACCGACTGGAAGACTCTTTTCAAGCCTTTAATGGACCTACTGATTGAAACTTTCAATACCCGTCGATTAACTGTTCACTTGAGCCCCCAACCTCATTTACAGTACCCCCAGGACTATTTAGAACTACTTGAGGCTCTCAAATCTTCTAAAATTCACCAATTGACGGTAAATATACCCTCTGAATCCCTTATCAATGTGGTATACCAGAAGATTATGGATCAGTTCAGAGGTGCCAGGAAAATAGAGCTAAATGGACTAGCATCAGATGGTTTCAAGTATCGGAGCCAGTCAGAAGAGGAATTTAAATGGGAAGAAGCGCGGATTAGGGATCCGCGGCCTTTTGAAACAGAGACTCTCCTCAAGATATTTGCTAACTGCGAAGAATTATATTTTGACATGGAAGCTACCTGGAATGTCAAGGATCTACTTCAAAAATGGATCCAGGGGTCCCGATTAAAGGAGCTGGAGATACCGTACCGGGATTCGATTGAGCAGCTGTTTGAAGGGATGGAAGCAAAAAGGATAAGGAATATATGGAAGAGCCCGGAGCTGGGGAGGAGAGGGTGAGTTTTTGTCTCTAACACCTCCATAACTCTGAAAAGAAATTTCAGAGCTGCTAACGACTATTGCTACCTGATTAAACAAAATAATAGTGGAATCAAAGCTATCATCTTCCTTGATCACGGAAATTTGAGATTGACTACCGACTTTGAAGGTGTCGATTCGGATTAGATACTCCACCAGATGATAAATTTTATTTAGATAATATATTTTGAATTTTCTTTTGTATATCAAGTTTTTATCATAATTTTTTTAATTCTTTATTTTACAGTTTTTCGAATAAACCATATTTTCTAGCTACCGTATCTCGGCTACCGTAATCCCTATCAAAAAGTTGTCAACTAAAAAATGTGCAAAATATCTTTCTTAACAATTCATCAGTTGACAACAACTTTCTATCTCTTACAGTAATCTAACTAAACTAGACTTTAGACACCCATATATTCAAAGGCAGGTCTAAAAGATTCCCTGGGGGCATTTTCTGTACTCCCGCCACAAAAAACAGAGACAGATGGTTCCCGGGAAGGGTCTCGCAGCGAAAACAAACAGATATTGATTTTTTCTGCACTCGATGAGTCATTCTCTCTGAAAGTCACTCGTCATTCACCCCTTCTCAAGACAATGTACCCGTTCTGTTTCTCTCCAGGTAAGCACTCTTTTGAACCCCTCAAACTTAATATATCACTTTTAGAATTCATGAAACTAATCCAATCGATGCCGCCAATACCTCCGGTCTACTTTCCACCGCCGCCCCCAAAATTCTCGCAAGATCGAAACGATAGCCCTACCCAACTGAGGAAACTATTCGTCGGAGGTCTGTGCCACGAGACGACGAACGAACAACTCGGCGAATTCTTCTCGCAATGGGGAAAAGTGGTCGATTCGATTGTGATGAAAGACTCGAAGACTCAATTGTCCCGAGGATTCGGATTCATCACCTATGAATCGATTTTCGACGCGGAATTGGCGATGAGCAAGCGACCACATTGGTTGGGAGGCAGACGGGTAGGTGCTAATGGGGAGGGAATTAGAGGAAGACTAAAATGGATTTAGATGTAGTTTTTAATTCTGAACACTTTTTCTGTTGACAACTTTCTCTGAAAATCCCTCTAAATGCCTTAAAAATCGACTTGAAATGGGGGAGATATGATTATGGTGGAAGAGTTTTTGCAACTTCGGCCACGGGGTTTTGTGGCTTTTTTTGAAGTTTTATGTTCTTATTGAATATATCTTTTCATTAACCTCAAAAAAATGAGAAAAAACGGCCCAGAACCTCCTGGCCGAGGATGAGAAAAAACTCTTCCACCATTATCAAATCTCATTTCAAGCCGGTTTTTGAGGCATTTAGAGGCATTTTTAGGAAAAGTTGTCAACAGAAAAAGTGTTCAGAATGAAAAACTACATCTGAATAGCAAAAAAAATTCAAAAAAAAAATTCAAAAAAAAATTCGGAAAATCTAGGGAAATCGAAAATTTCAAGAGATTCTGAAATTTCTGAACTACCCTTTCCAATAATATTCTTTTTCAGATCGACACAAAAAGAGCAGTGCCACGAGATCAAATGGAGAGCATCCAGATTCCCCTCTTCTCCCCCGAGGAACCAATTCCAACCGGATACAAGCTCTCCCTAACCGGAATCACTTCAGGAATCCACTCTGTCGACTCTCTTCGTATCTATTTTGACACCTTTGGAACCCTTGATCAAGTGGAGATCAGAAAATGGGGAAATCAAGGATTCCTTATCTACGAAGACAAAAAATCGGCGGATAGTTGTGTGGCTCACGAACGGCATATGGTCAATGACCGAGAGATTACTGTAGCCTGGGAGGATCAAGGAAGAAGTAGCGCCGATGGAGAGAGCAGCTTCGGAGGGACTAATACAGAGGTAACAAGCTACAGTAATCCAGAATATGAGGTTATATTTCAGGAGGATGTGCTCTCTCAAGGGTTTTCGGATCAAGGATCTTCTGATCAAGGATACACCAACGATCATTTCTTTGCCATGTGAACTTCTGAATTTGTTCCCTGATTCCAAATCATTTGTCTTGATTTTCAAAATCGTTTAATAATTTGTTAATATCTAGCTTAGAAAAGCTTTGTGATCACCATTTTTTTGATAGACTTGAGAGAATAAAATTGAATTTATAAGAAGTTTTTTTGAAATTTTTTGCTTCTGAAGGGTATATGATATTCGAGATCAACAAAGAAAGCGGAACGTAAAGAAAAAAAGAGTTTATTCTAGACAAAACCTAGGAATTATCTATTCAATCCGAATAAGTAGCATCAAAATCCATTGTCAGTCTCATGTTTTGCTTCAAAGTCTATTTGAAAAAATCGAAATTTCAAAACAAGTTTTTTCTATTTTTTTTCAAATTTTTTACATCAATCGGTTCATTATTCAACGCTGATCATGTTTGTCTCTTAAAGTTTTTCTCTATCTTTCCTCCTTTTCGAGATACACAGGTTTTAAAGATGGGCGGTTTGTAAAGAGAAGCTAGTGCTTTTTCAAAGCGCCGTATCTCGAGAACCAAGTAAGCTAGAAAAAAATGTTCAACTGCAAATTTATTTATAATTTCAAGGAAATCATTTTTGTAGTTAACACCTTTTCTCAGAAACCTATTCTAAAAAAGTTATAGGCCAGAAAACACTACACAACAATATTAGGCACCCAGAAGGTAGGTCTATCCACAGTTGTCAATCTTATCCCATTTGTGTGCAGACCTGCCTCTGTGTCTTCTTCCTACCCACAAGAGTCCCATCTATCGATTTTTCCCGCCAAAACAAATTTCAAGTAGATCAAATATTTTTCTTTGAATTAAAAGTACAAATCAATCTTCCTCCCTCTTCCTCTCAACATCATGGCGGTTCCATTCCTCAAACTCCCATCACTCGTTCAAAATATGATTGTCAAGGATTTGACAGCTCTTGAGAAGTATGTTTTTTTCTAATTCCTCAAAAATAACCCTTTCTTTAGATTCCTGATCTCGTCAATGTCGGAAAGGGCAAGAAAAGCGATATCTACGTGTTCAAAACACCAAAAAGTCCGAATCCAAGTGCAGAACAACGAGAGAATCGAAGTGGTTAACGCGGAATTCCGAAGAACCGAATTCGTGATTGAAATGAGCGAACCGCCGGAGGGATTCAATGTTGGGAGAGAGTATCGACGAATGCCGAATGCTCAGTTTCCGATTATGATCTTTGCCAAGGGCAGTGATCACTATGACCCCGACAGGAAGCCTGGTCTCTTCCACAAGATATGGGATATGGTTATGAAGACGTTTCGGCAGGCTGAAATCAACGTCCAGTTGTATTTCGACCCTCAATATGATCTAGATGGAACCATTGGAGCTCTTGCCTCATATCATTTGAATCTTCTGAAGCTGAAGACGATCGCTTTGGAAAAAGCCACGTGGCAAATGGCTCTTAACAGTATTCGAAAGGTGGATAAGAAGATATCGTGTGAGATTCTGAGAATCTCGGGGGGAAGAAGCATTCGGATGAATGATATCATCAAGTTGTTCCTGGAATGTCGACACGTTGTCATGAAAACCGGAAGGTACAGTAACCAGAAGTTCATCAAGCTCCGCAATGCTTGGATCGAGAATGATAAATGTGAATACGTGGAGACGTCGTCATTTACGTCGGTGAATTCGCTGGATGTGATCATCAATGGAATCCCGGCGACCCCGGTGCAGAATGTTCGAATCACTGGATGGTAAGGTATATGGGAGATTTTTCTAAATTTTTTTCCTTTTTTCCAGGAAACGAAACCAGTCGATCACAGTCCGCAATGGGTACCTCATTCAGAAGAAAGACGGAACCCCGGCGATCATTTGCACGGAAACGGGAAGCTTCGTGATGGCAACAAAGTTCAGAATGTTCGATCCTTGATTTTGTGTTTAAGAATTTCTTTTTTATCGAATTGTGACAATATTATTTATTTGACTGGTTAAATGAAATTTTTGTTATTTTTATAACTTTTTTCTACTTTTTTCGGGAGTCCTAATAGTCTCAATAGTTGAGTGGAGACTAGTGACCTAGAATACCCCCATGGAAGAGGTTGACCAGCCAAGAGAGACAACTGCTGTCAAGGGATACCTAGAACAAGGGGTGCCGCAACCAAGATGAACAGACGACTGCTGTCAACCTAACCTCGAGGGCATTCAATTGTCCAGTACACCCCAAACCCTACCCAAAGACCACTCCATATTGATTTTGTCATTTAAAAATGGAATTCCGTCTGCTAAGCCTCCCATTCGTAGCTATCAAACAAGTTCTAACCTTAATGAGTCTACAGGAACAGTGAGTTTTAATATATGGAACTAATTTTCTCTCCCCTTTTCCAGGTTCTTATTCTCTATCACATCCGAAACTTCCAAGTATCTTGTAAAAAGCGCTAACAAGGGCACCCGCCTGTCTGTCGTCTTAATAGATGGAATGTTACATTTATCAAACCAATCTGACAAAATTTACATTGAGAGTCAAGAACATGGTGATCCCTTCGAAGTTTCAAAGTACGGGGGTAGAGATATCATTAGCTGGAAGAAGCCTCTTCACTCTATTATGGAATATTTTGTGCAGGTCTTCAAATCCGATTTCTCTATTTTCCTGCCATCGGAATTTACTCCTCAGAAGAACTTGGAGTTCTTGAAAAGTCTCAGAGTCCCTATTCACTCAGCCGACGTCACAACCAACCGGCTCCAAGAGACTCTGGATGCCCTAAAAGGGGCTTCCGAGGTGAAGCTTTATATCAGAATGGATCTAGCCGATTCATCAGATCTCAAGTATCCTTTTCATTTTGATTCCATTTATGTCTGTTTGTCTATGGTCTCTCCGGCTATTCGAAGATCTCTTTTGTTCTCTCTATTAGACTGTAGAGAGGTGAGTTTGCTGGATACCAAATGCAGTACCCAGGACCTGGTGGAATTTTTGGGAAAATGGATCAATGGGTCCAGAATAGAGAAACTGAGAATTAGTTTCAATGTAAAGGAATTCAACGATACTGTCTTCGAACAACTGGGACAAGTTGTGAACGTGCATAAGGCAACGGTTGAAGGAAAACAGTGAGTTTTTTTAGGTCAGGAGATAATAAACTGAGAATTTTCAGAATCTCCCCTCCTTGCTTCTTCATCAGACAAAAAGGAACCGAAACCAGGGCGATTGTCTACACAAAAAATTTTCATGTGATTATGACAACCGATTTTAAGTTGATTATATAACTTTGTAAATTGGAAAATAAATGTTTTGAAATTGTTTTTTCATTTTTGTTAGTTCAAGCAGTAGTTCATCTAGTCTCACGAATCGAGTAGTTACCAGACAAAGGGATACCTAGGGGTGCCTCAACGGCGACTGCTGTCAATCTAACCCCATTTGAGTGCATCCAGTTGCCCAGTACACCCCAACCCCTACCCAAAGACCACTCCATATTGATTTTGTCATTTAAAAATGGAATTCCGTCTGCATAGCCTTCCTTACCTTGCTATCAAAGAAATTCTAACGTTCATGAATCTACAAGAACAGTGAGTTTTTAAAATAAGGAATTAGGACGTACTGAAATTTTCAAAAATTCAGAGAGTTCTAAAAATCGTCTCATTTTCGGAATGCTATTTGAAAAACTGGTATTTTTGGAAAATCCAAGAAATTAGAATATTCCTAGAAATTCTAATATTGAAAATGCAGAACTTCTTCCTCTAATTCCCTGCCCTTTTCCAGATTCCTATTCTCCATCACATCCAAAGCTTCAAAAAGGCTTGTCAGGTCTATCAATCAGGACACCCGTCTGACTGTAGTAGTCTTGTATGGAATACAAACTTTATCAAACCAAAGAGAGAAAGTGTTCGTGGAGAGTCGAGAAAACGGACCCACCATTGAGATAGTAGAATGCGCAACTAGAGACATCGTTTTTTGGAGGAAGCCTTTGACCTCTATCATGGAACATATTGTGGAGGCATTCCAATCAAAAGTTCATCTCTCCCTGTCTTCAGAATTCAGTCATCAGGAGAACTTGAAGTTCTTGGAAGAGCTTCGAGTGAAAATTCATTCTGTTTATGTCACCACAAACCAGCTTCAAGAGACCCTGGACGCTCTTAGAAATATCCCAAAGGTTGAACTCAACTACAAAATAGCTCCAAACGATTTCTTTGAAAACAACGGTCCCTACAACTTTGATTCTATTGAACTTGTCTTCTTTGCAAATAACGTGCCTTCTCCGACCACCCGAAGATCCATTCTGTTCTCCTTATTGGACTGCAGAAGAGTGTACATACCGTATTCCGACTACAGTACCCGGGACCTGGTGGAATTCTTGGGAAAATGGATCCGTGGGTCTAAAATGGAAAATCTGAAAATTAGTTTCAAAAAGCATAATTTCAAGGAGAGCATATTCGAGGAGCTAGGACAAGTCATTCCGGTGACATCGGCAGTGGTTGATGGGAAAAAGTGAGTTCTTATTTCAATCTATAAGCTGTATCGTTTTATCGTTATTCTGAATGAGTTGGAAATTTTTCTCTTTTCAGAATATCCCATCCTTGCTTCTTAATCAAACAACATGGTACCGGAACCAAAGCGATTGTATACACTCATTATGGAAATGTGATTTTGAGAACCGATTTTAAAATGATTTTGTAATTCTGTAACTCATGGTTTATAAATTGTGAAATAAATATTGCTTTTGATTTTTAGAAAAACTTTTCAGTTTCCTTATGTGATTATGACAACCAAGTTTAAAGTTGCATTTGTGAATCGGAATTTGTAAATTGTGAAATAAATTTTTTGAACTTTTTTTTTCTATTTTTTTGAAAAAGTATTTGTTTTGCACCCGGTTAGCTCGTTGAATGTTCAAAAATTAATTCTGAATGTTTAAAATTATCGAAGGGTTTTTTTTAAATTTTGAAAATATTGGTAGTTTTCAAAAATAAAAGAACACCTTTTTTAGATTTCTAATCTCCATCACATCCAAAACTTCGAAGAGTCTTGTGAAGTCTATCAAGCAGAAAACCCAGCTAGCTGTGGCCCAAAATGGAAAGATGTGTCTCAAAACTAAAAAGGAGACGGTGTGCGTGCAAAGTCAAGAACATGAACTCTCTTTTGTGGAATACCCACCTGGAAGACTCATAATCTGGAAGAAGCCTCTCAATTCTTGCATGGAACATTTGGTAGAGGTCTTCAGATCGAAAGTTCATGTCTCCCTGGCCTCCAAGGAAAACTTGAAGTTCTTAGAAGAGCTCCCTGTGAATATTCATCCAGTTAAAGTTACTACAGTTCATCTCCAGGAGACCCTGGACTCTCTTAGAAATATCCCAGTAGTTGAACTGACCTGCCAGAAGCCGTCAAACAATTCTTTTGAGTCTTCCTATCATTTCGATTCTATTATAATCAAGTTTTCTAATAACTCGCCCTTTACAACTACTCGGAGATCTCTTTTGTTATCGCTTATTAATTGTAGAAAGGTGCACATACAGAATATTGTCTACAGTACCCAGAACCTCATAGATTTTTTGGGAAAATGGATCAATGGGTCCAAGATGGAGAGACTACAAGTTTGTTTCAATAGAAATAAATTCAACAAAAGCATTTTCGAGCAACTAGGACAAGTTGAATCCGGAACTTTCACAAGGGCTGGAAAAAAACCGTCAGTTTTTTTTTTAAATACAGGGCTTTAAATTTCAAAGAAAAATTTTCAGAAGGTTCCCTCTTAGCTTCATAATAAAACAAAATGGTACCGGGATCGAGGCAATCGTCTATACTTGTGGTAATAATGTTATTATGACAACCAAGTTTGAGGTTGCTTCAGGAGCTCGGAATTTGTAAATTGTGAAATAAATTTTTTGAAACAGTTTTTTTATTTTTGGAAATACCAGCAAGCTAAAAATGTCTATTTAATAGTCTGAACAGTAGCTTATATCGTCGACTGAGTGTTCTTCATGATTTCTGGGTTCTGGAAAAAACCGGTATTTGCTCCCACTTTTGACAGTTTATATTAATGTATAGTTGCCTTGGATATATGATCTATCCTTTACGCAAATGTAGTTAGACGCCCGACCTATGGTGACCAATTATTGTCGACTGGTAGACTTATCGAGTAGGGACTAGAATACCACAAGAGGGAAACCTAGGACAAGAGGTGGACCAACCATGACGGCAGATGTCAATCCAACCCCATTTGAGTGCAGATCTGCCTTCACAAACCTTATTGTCTAGCAAAGACCTCTCTCCTTGACCACAGCTATCGATTTTTCTTCTTAAAAATGGAATTCGATCTTCTTCGCCTCCCGTACGTCGCTATCAGAGAAGTTCTAATGCGGATGAGTCTAAAAGAACAGTGAGTTTGAGTTTTTAACAAATTTTGGGAGTTGTATATAAATAAAGTATAAGAAATCTAGAAATTGGTTCAGAAAATTCTAATGAATTTTCACAGAAATTATCTATTTTTTGTGCAATTTAAAAAATAACTGGTGATTTCGGAAAATTTAATGAATCAGAATGTTTCTAGAAATTCTGATACTTTTCAAACTCTCAAAATTTATTTCAAAAATACAAAAACTTCCTTCTCTAATCTCTTTTTCCTTTCCAGATTCCTATTCTCCATCCTATCCAAACTTTCAAAGTGGCTCGTGAAGTCTATCAAGCAGGAGACCCATGTGTCTCTTCCCATAATTGGATTCATTGAGTTTAGTAACCAAAATGAGTTGATTCACGTGCAGAGTCAAGACCATGACTTATCGATTTACTTTTGGAATGACCTACCTGAAAACCTCGTCTTCTGGAACAAGCCTCACAACGTTTGCATTCAACATTTGGTAGATGTCTTCAAATCGAAAGTTCATGTCGAAACGTTTGAATCCGATTATCGGAAGAACTTGGAGTTTTTGGAAGAACTCCATGTGAATATTCATTCAGTTAATGGTTCTACAGAATATCTCCAGGAGACCCTGGACGCTTTTAATAGAATCAAAAGGGTTGAACTGCTTCACACTAAGACTTCTTCAGAAGAGATTTTTCAATTAAAGGATTCCTATCATTTTGATTTCATAAAAATCACTAATTGTGATAACGCGTTGGATTCAGCTAATCGCAGATCCCTTTTGTTATCTCTTATCAATTGTAAAAAGGTGATAATACAGAATGTCATCTACCGTATCCAGGATCTGGTGGATTTCTTAGGAAGATGGATTTGTGGATCCAAAGTGGAGCATATGCAAATTCATTTTGATAGAGATGATTTTAATGCGATCATTTTCGAGAAATTGGGACAAGTCAATCAGGTTACATCGGCAGTAGTTGGAGGAGAAAAGTGAGTTTTACAGGCTGATACTGTATCTAAATAAAATTTCAGAATTTCCTCTCCATGCTTCTTAATCAAAAAACAGGGTACCGGAAGAGAGGCGATTGTCTACACTAATGATTATGTTGTGATTTTGACAACTGATTTTAAAATTTTTATGTAACTCGGAATTTGTAAAATGTCGAATAAATTTTTCGAAACTGGTTTCAATTTTTAATTTCCACTATAAACATTGGTGAGGCGCCAGAATGTGTTATCTAGAATACCTGACTAGAATAAGAGAAAAGGGATACCAGATTAACAGATGGTAGTTGTCAATACAACCCTATTTGAGTGCAGATCTGCCTTCACCAACCCATTAGTCTAATACAGACCCCTACCCTTTCTCCTTGACCACAGTAGTCCCATCTATCGATTTTAGTCTTCAGAAATGGAATTCCATCTTCTTCGTCTCCCGTACCTCGCTATCAGAGAAGTTCTGACGTCAATGAGTCTGAAAGAGCAGTGAGTTTGAGTTTTTCTAGACTAAAAATAACAGAAACTTCTTTATCTAATCCCTCTTCCAGAGCTCTCTTCTCCATCTTATCCAAAACTTCGAAGAGGCTTCTGAAAACTATCAGACAGAAAACCAGCCTGTCCGTAGGCCGTTTACCTGAAGTGTTAGTATTATCGAATGAAAGGGAGGAATTGTTCATCAACAGTCAACAATACGGTGCCCCCGTTGAGATTTGCGAGTTCGGAAACTCTATCAGCTGGAAGAAGCCTTTGATTCCTATCATAGAACATTTTGTAGAGGTTTTCCGATCAACAGTCCTTATCTCCCTGCATTACCAGTTCACCCCCTTGAACTTCTTAATGGATCTGAAAGTGCCTATTCAATGTGCCTATATCAGTACAGACCGGATCCAGAAGACAATGGATCTTCTCAGAGGGACTCCCGAAGTTCACCTTTCATATACTCACATTTCAAGAGACCCTTTTAAATTAAAGGATCCCTATCACTTTGATTTTATCGAAGTATTTTTTTATAACAAAAAACCTTCTCCGACTACCCGGAGATGTCTTTTGTTATCTCTTTTAGACTGTAAAAAGGTGCACATACTGATGACCGCCTACAGTACCCAGGATCTGGTGGAGTTCCTGGGAAAATGGAATAATGGGTCAAAGATAGAGAAGTTGAAAATCGGTTTCAATAAAAATGAATTCAAAATCAGTATCTTCGAGCAACTGGGACAAGTTTTCCCTGTGAATAAGGCAAAAGTTGAAGGAGAAATGTGAGTTTTTAAGCCTAGGGGGTTCTGAGTGATAAAGTTTCAGAATCTCCGCTCCTTGCTTTCTAATCATACAACAAACCACCGGAATCAAGGCAATTGTCTATACTAATGGAAATAATGTGATTTTGACAACCAATTTTGATATTATTTTGTAATTTAATTAGGAAATGAACGTTTCATCTGAATATTTTTACAGTAATCAATAGACAGTCCGATGCTGATCATTTTAGTCTCTTGAAATTTTCTTCTATCACACTTACATCGCAAGATACATCCATTTTAAAAACGGGTCTTTAGAGAGAGCACAAAGAAGCTAGAATTTTTTCAAAGTGTGTTATATAGTCTAAACGTCAGTTCTTATCGTTCATCTATAGCCCCACCCCTTTCGATCGGAGATTTGGATCTCAATGCTGGTCAGAAAACTGTTCTCTGTACCTTTTACCACCATGTTCGAAGAATCCTGCGTAATATGCGGAGATCAGGTGAAGAGCAGTCGACTTGGATGTCCAGCATGCCTCAGTTGCATGATATTCTTCCGAAGGTCTGTGATTAAGGAGGCTAACTATCGATGCGCTAAACAAATGGCTTGTCCGGTTTATTATGGTAGGCTAAGGCTTATAAGAAACCTTAAAATTCGGGATTTCAGAATTCCGATCTTCCTGTCGTCACTGCAGGTATCAGAAGTGCTTCCAGGCAGGAATGCGGTCTGATCTAGTGGTAACCAGGGATACGGTAGGCCCTCGGAGTCCTCCACCTGCTATCCTAGAGGTCCCAGAGGTTCTCATGGAACAACTCGTTGCTCTTCAGACCAGGCAATTGGAAGATCATGAAGAAGTCCCCGAGCCCCGGGGAGCTACAGTAACCGACGTGAACCTGATGTTTAAGTGGAGTTTTAAAGATTCTGTCGAGTGGGCATCACAATTTGAGCCCTTTCTCCGGTTGTCAAATGAAGAACAGAAATGTGTCATTTCGGAATTCGGTGTCGGGTTTCTGGTTGTCGATCAGGGATTCAGAAGTGCAAGGGACTGGAGGAAAGGCACCTGGACACTTCAGAATGGGTCTTTTCTAGAAGCTAGTGAGAATTTGGAGCTAGTAGAGCAGGATTTCATTATATATCTCGAGAATTCTATCAAAAGGCAGTTCCAGATAATGCAAATCGATGAGTTTGAAATAGCGGTTCTGAAAACATTGATGCTCTTTTCAAGTGAGTTTTAGGCACGAACATACATGTTTGCAACCGTGTAGGTACAGCGTGTGTTTTTCACTCTGAGAAAACTAGGTGGTGAAAAAATTTGTTTGAGATTTGAACAATTGTTTTTCGATAAAATTTTCACTCAAAAATCAGTCAGAGCAGGTCCTCAAATTCTAGTAAAACGACTGAAATTCTGAATTCTGTCTTTAGATCCAACGTTCAACAAAGAAAAACTTTGGTGTCTACTGTAGAATCACTGCTGAACACACTCTGTCGAAAATCATGAAAATTTTTGCAAAACAGTAGATGAATTCTTGATTTTTTGCTCCGAAAAGGTGAACGAGGTTATAACGCAACAAATTATCAAAGAAAATTTGGCAAAAATGTTTTAGTCGACCTCCAGAAGAGTTGTGTACCTCGCCATTTGGCGAAAAATGAGCATGTTTATTTCGGAAGGAACGAAAAACCAAATTTCGCGAAAATTGGTGAATCTTGATTTTTTTCATCAGTAGCTCCCAAAAAAATTTTCGAAACGATTCGTTAAGTATTCGCCGAGCACGAGAGTTGTGTAGTTTTGGGGTACACGCTCGATTTTGCACTGAAAAAATTCGCAAGTACACAACTTTGCTGTGAAAAGAGCATTGAGTTTTGGGAGTTAATATTTGACAGACTTCATTATATGGCTCTGGAGGACCCTGCCACCAATTTTTAGAAAAATCGGTTCACTAGGGGCTGAGTTGTGCGCATCGCGTTCCGCTGTTTTTGCTGTAACACAGGCCGACCGCCGCCGCCGCCGTTCCGCCAGCTTGCAACGAACCCTCAATTTCTTGTACCCCCTCATTTGGCCGCGCGTTCCCGCGCGCCTTTGGCGCAGTGGCAACGCTTCCGTACCGTAATCTGCTCGTGATAGAAGGGGGCAGTTAGAGGAACAGATCTGATAGAAATGTTTGCTTTTTTTCTCCTTACGGATTTTCAAGTTCTAGGTGGTTATTTTGAAATTTTTTTTCGAAATGCCAGGTGGTGATTTTGAAAAATTTCTCTGCTACACGAATGGCAAACATGTATGGGCACGAAAAAAAAAAGAAATTCAATTGGAAAACTTCCAGATTCCTTCCCAAAACAAAACATCTTTTCCGAGTACCAAGAAAAAATCGACAAGCTTCGAAACAAGTGCCTAACCGAGCTGATGACCTATCTCTCTTCAAAATATCCAACCAGCCATGACACCCGATTCGGGAAGCTTCTCCTCTTCATTGGCGATATCCGATCAGCAGTAAAAGCTGTCTACAATCAAACGAAAGTGTCAGCTCTTTTTGATATCTCGAAATTCGATAAGTTTGTCCAGTCCTTTTTCCTTTCCTAATAAATTGTTGTTCCGATGGTTATCTCTCTGAGAAAATTTGGATGTTGATGTTCTGATGGTACCCTTTGGCGCCTTCGATGATGTTTAGATGGTTATCGGTCCGCGCCCCGTTCAAAAAACAGTTTTCGAAACGATCGTGAACTTTCTTTATCGAACAATCTTGGGTTGAAAATTGAAGTTTTTGGAAAAAAAATTCCACAGTAATCGATGAAAAAATTAACACTAATTATTTTCTTCTCTTGAAAATTCCTTTTATCTCGCTTCCTTATTAAGATACAACCATTTAAATATGGTTTATACTTGTTAATCCGTTGCCAAGACTAGGATACCCCTTTTACCCTGACAAATAAGACCATTTCATCCTCTAATTATCCTCCTTCTGGCCCTCACCACCTGCCTATCTAATGAGAGGTCATAGTTGCTAGGCAACTCTCCTTCCTCATTATTCCATTCCCTTCTAGACCACACAAAATGCCCGCTTCCATCCCTCTTCTAAAATTCCCTGACGTTGTACACAGAGAAATTCTCAAATACATGACAATGTTGGAACTATAAGTCTTTTTCTATCTCATTCTGAATCCATCCCTCAATTTTCAGATTTCCACTGTTCATTTTATCGAAAAGAGCTGCAAGACTAGTCCAATATCATTTGAACAAACAAAAGGTTTTTTTGACTTTCATAGATAACAAACAAATAAGATTGCACATGGACGAGGAGTTAGAAGACGCTGTTTACTTGTTCATCAGAAGTTTTGAAGAACTAGGGGAAGAATTTACCTACAAAAAGCTTCCCACTTATAATATATACTATCAGATAGAATCACTTAAAGTGTTTTTGATATTGGGTGGTCAAAAAGAACTACAGGATACTTCTGAATATTTTCTCAACGTTTTAAACAACCCTATTATTTGTCTGAAATCGGGATGCTACGGAAGAAATGCCAAAGAAATGGTGAATTTTTTGAAGTCTTGGAAAGATGTAACTAGTATAGAAATTATTGGAGAAGTCGAGATACCTCTCAAATACATTATGAATAATTGTCGAGGAGTGAAGAATCTGATCGTCGAAGGACACACCGAACAGCCATTTGACTATAGGAATCACTCACAAATGCCATTCAGCTGGGAGACAGCGTTTCTATCGTTACCCACTGGATTAACATTTGATACCATTAAAATGTTCATGAATTGCAAGAGGCTACGTCTAGAAGGTCGTTCGTATAGTCAAGAAGAAGTGAGACGAATCCTTGATGCGTGGGTTGATGGATCCCCTTTAAAGCATCTAGACATTGAAATCCACAACGCTTCGATCAATCTATTAGGAATGGATGAGGTTGAGAAAGTTCATAATGTCAAGGTTAAAGCGTAAGGATTTTTAAAGCAGAAGCACAAAATAATCCCCTGTTTCCAGGTTTTTCGAATTCCGTCCCTTATGGTTTTTCCATACAGCATATCTAATTGAACAGAAGACAAGCGGAACAAAAGCAGTTTTGATAATAGAAAGAAAATACGTACTTCTGTCGACGGAATATCAAGTGGGAGTTGAAAATGAGTATCAGTAAAGAGAATATGATGGTTTTTCTGATGAATAAAGTATTAATTGTGTTTTTTTAATTCCTGATTTTTATGAAGGCTTTCTGAAATTCTAGCTCTTCTGGCTTTCCAGATATAGAAAAATGTAAGATCTAGCTTCTCTGCGCTCTCTACTGCCCATCTTTGGAAAATCTGTATCTCAAAAAACACCATTTGATAGAAAATTTAACGCTGATCATTTTGGTCTCTTGAAGTTTTCTTCTATCTCTTCTCCTTCTCGAGATACAGCGCTTTTAAAGATGGGCGGTCTCTAGAGAGAAGCTGCTGTATCTCGAGAATCAAGATAGCTAGAGAAAAACTTTCAACTGCAATCTTGACCAGAATTTTAAGAAGATCATTTTTGTAATTGACAACTTTTCTTGAAAACCACTTTTAAGCGCAATTTTATAGAAAAATCATAAAATAATCAACCAAATAACTGAAACCTAGTGTTCAAACAGAATTTGTCTTGATCAAAGTACACGACGGCTTTCTTCCCAGTGGTAGCCTGCTCAATCATATAAGCCTTGGGGATCCGGATTCTGAAGAAAAGAAATTTCAAATTCAATTAAGCTCCGCCCCCTTACGTCTCCTCCAACTTGACACTATCAACACTCCACGCCACCATGAATCTTGCCACAAACGAAATATCCTCATGGTGGTAACACGGAAGCTCCGCCTGCTCGATCCGAGATCCGTCGACCCATGCATCAAGGAATTCGATGATTTCATAGATGTGATACCAGCCAGGACCCCAAATAAGGACGATTCGACAGTTCATGAACAACTTGGTGATCTCGTGGATTTGTAGCCATCCTGGTTCTCTGATAGAGATCATCTCAAGGCTTACAGGAGTCTCGTACTCAAAATCCAATGGTTCGTCACAGATAATCTCGACCTTCTCATGACAATTATCCAGGATAGCTTGAAGAAAAAATGATCTTGTGATATAAAATAGTCCGTAGGTGACCTCAAGTCTCATATTTTGCATCAAATGAAGATAAGCTCCCATCGTAATCTCGTCCTTGCTGAAGAATGTCACTGGGGGTTGATTAAAGGCCTGAGCGAAGTGCACCAAGAAGAAACCCATCAGAATACAATCCACTCCGTAGACATAAACATTATCCTTTATTCTGACTGGAATTGTATTGAAAATCTTTGGGAGCCCCGCCCAATGCTCATTGTAGTTATGGACAACGACTCGCAGGGTTTCTCGTCCTCTTTGTAACCAAATCTCTCCGATGCTTGACACCTTCAGAAGGTAATTTTGATGGGAGGAGGCGCCGACCATCATCTTCGATCTTTTAGAGAGTGTAGACACCAGGAATCTGAAATTATTGATAAAATTCGGAGAAAAAATAAAGGCTTACAGCTCCAAAAGCTCCATTTGATTCAGCGTCGCCGCCTGCGCCTGGTACGGTAGTTTCAGAATATCAATCGAAAAAGACATGGTTGTTGAGGAGTGAAATTTGGTGGTGATGGATACCTTTGGTATCTGCGTCTCCTTGTCCTTATTTTTGATCTCGTTTTTTGCTTCAAAACAATTTTTCCCAGGAGCAGAAATTGAGAGCGCGGGAACGCAGTTCTGGGAAATTGGACTACGGTAGCTTTAAGGGTGGGTCTAGAAATCTGAAATGATTCTGAAATACCCTTTTCTTCTTCTTTTATCTTTTTTCTTGGTTTGAGAGGCTTTTTTAGCTTGATTAAGGACGAATTCGAAAAATAAACTGTTTTTAAGACATTTACGCTACTCTTCAAAACATTTATCCTTGATTCCCACTGGTACCGTACTCAGAATTCTTAGGAGCCTTTCTTCTTGCTCATCGTAGTTACAGATAGCGTGTCCAGTCCCTTTCGAACCTTCTGGATAAGCCATCAAGGTTCTAGGTGTCACCTTGTCTCTCCGCCCTCTAGCCCACCTGTCATATGACATCTGCTCCCTTTTTTACCTACTTTTTTTGTATTTTTTGTTGGTAAAAAAGTGAGTTTTTCTTATGGAAAGGTCGTTTGACTGCGTAATAAAAGGAAATCTGCAGACCTGAAGTTCCTAAAATTAAATTGGCTCTTCAACGATGTCTCCACACCAAAACTTGTTTTCCAGATTCCTTTGAAAAATTTATTTTCCAAGAAGATTGCCAAAAAAGCTTCCAGAACCGTGCCGATCAGCTGTGATTTGAACCTCCACTAGTTTCCAGTGTGTTGAGTCCCTTTACCCCCAGTACTCTGCTCATGGTGTACATGCCAGTTGTCATGACACAAAAACGTTTTCATGTCAAGAAAGGTGCGGGTCAGGTGTCATTGGGTATGTGCGAAACAGAAACCGAGACACAGCCACAACAAGGTGACCTATCCACGTGGCAGATCAAGAATCGAGGGAACAAGCGAATGTGAGAGAGTGAGAAAGAGAGATTGGCGTTGCAGAATGTGTCATGTTATTGCGTTTGCGCGTGTAGGAACCGAGAAAGGGGGGGGGGGGGTTGAAGACAAAGAGATTACCGCAGAAATCTGCGGGATCAGAAGTTTCCCGATGGATTTGAGGACCAGCAGACTTTTGGAGGACAAAACAGCAGAAAATGTAATCAGAAATATGGGACTTTGAAATTAGCAAGCTGAAAAAATGTTTCTTGGAAAATTAAAACAGCACATCAACCTAATATCCCCGTATTTCTAGAAAAAAAACGCTGCTGATTATGAACTCGAAAAAACAATGTATTGTAGACAGTCCTTTTCTGGATTACGGTACTTCTGAAAGCTAATATCAAAGCTTTGTTATAGAATGGTTTTTTTTCTCCCAAAGTTACTTTTTTAAATCTCAGATTCCTTCTATTCTTCTCCCATGAACGTAGAAAACTCGGGAAGCCAGCCGGCAATCGCGCTCCATCGCTCAATACTGTAGGCCTAAAATTAAACTTGTTCCTAGACTGTTTGATTGCACCAAAATCCATTTTCTGTATTCAATAGCGATGAAATTAATTTATTTTCCAGATAGATTTCTGGAAAAGCTTACAGAAGCTCTGTGAATTCCATTTTTAGGCCATATTTTCCGAATTTATAAGTCCAATAGAGCGCGCCTGCACCCTTTCTCTTCTACTCCCCCGTGATTCACCCTTATTTTCCTTGATTTTTGTTCGTTTGCAAGTGACTGATAGAAAAGAAAATTCGAGAAAAGGGGTTTCATAGGGTTACGGTAGTATTTAAGGTGACTCATTGTTTTGTTCGCCTTAAAGAACAGAAAAAAATAGACAGTTTCAAAGCTCTGTATCTCGAGAACCAGGCTAGCTAGACAAAAACTTTCAACTGTAAACATAATCAGAATGTTAAGGAAAACATTTTTTCAGTTGACAGCTTTTTTGGAAAATCAGTTTTAAGCGAGTTATAAGCAGCTTTTGAAGTTGAGTGATTGTCAGAGACAGCGCAGAGAATCTAGAGCTTATTCTTCCAATGCTACCTTATTTTTTTATTTTCCCAACCTTTTTTGCTAATTATAACAGGCTGTTATCTGAGAATCTATCTCTGCCCCCTCTTTCCAATTTGCTTATTGCCATGTGTCATCTGGTGATTTGTGCAGTATGTCATGATCCGTTTTCTTGTTTAGGTTGACCTCTTCTCTCAATTTCTTCCAAGTTGACCTCTATGCCAGCCGGATTGGGCAACCAGATGATTTCTGGATAGAATGACCTCATGACGTCATCTTGCTCATCTTGGACACACCAGAAGGCGTTTTTGGACACCGGGGAGAGGAAGAATATAGGGAAGAGAGATAGGCTCGAAAGGGCACCCTGGTACGGTCTGGGTGGCAATGTTTAGCATATCGAGAGAACAATGATCAGAATGGAAAAATTTAAAAAGATTAGGAAAAAAATTCCCGACTGAAGCTGGCTTATTGTTGCTTTCTGAGCCCTGTAGGTGATGTACATTAAGAAACGACCGTAATCCGGAAGAGGTTACTTCCAAAATGATTTTTCTCTTCAAAGTTAGCACTCAAAGGTAGCAAGAATAAGAAGAGGGGAGTTTGTTTACATGGTGTCATGGTGAAAGTGTGCAATTGCGCTCTGTTGAACAAATGCTAATTTCAAATTGTTTCTAGCCTAAAACCGGCTTTTTTGAGTTTTCAATATAGTTTTTCTGGGAATACGATGATATTGAGCTGAGCGGATAGTTCTGTATATTTTCCAGATTGGAAATTGCGAAATCCCTTCTTTCTGATTACACTTTCTGCTGTTTTGTCCTCCAAAATTCTGCTGGTCCTTGAATCCATCAGGAAACTTCTGAATCCGCAGATTTCTGCGGTAATCTCTTTGTCTTCCACCCCCCCCCCCTTTCTCGGTTCCTACACGCGCACGCAATAACATGACACATTCTGCAACGCCAATCTCTCTTTCTCTCTCTCTCTCTCTCTCTCTCTCTCTCTCTCTCTCTCTCTCTCTCTCTCTCTTTCTCACTCTCTCACAGCAAGGGCATGTTCCCTCGGCCTCTCTTTTCCTTGATTCTTAATCTGCCACGTGGATAGGTCACCAATGTTGTGGCTGTGTCTCGGTTTCTGTTTTGCACATACCCAATGACACCTGACCCGCACCTTTCTTGTCAAGGAAAGTTTTTGTGTCATGGTAACAGACATCTCATGAGCAGAGTGCTGGGTGCAAAGAGACTCAAAACAGTGGGTTTGAAAATTAGTGGAAGTTCAAATCACAGTGGATTACCATAGGCAAGCTTGTTTCATCGCAAAAAGCATCGGGGCCTAAAATTCAAATTGCTCCTAGTCAATTCTAGAAAACCACAGAAACCACAGTTCACTTTTCAGACCTCATTGTGATGCAATTAATTTATTTTTAAACATTATCTCGAAAAAAGCTGATAGAAACTTTAAAAACCGCATTTTCAGGCCCCAACGGGTTCGAATTCAGCATTTGTAATTTTGAAGACGCATAAATTCCATGAAAGTTTTGATTTTTTAGAATAATTTTATGCCAACTAATAGAAAATTCAACGCTGATTATTTTTGTCTCTTAAAGTTTCCTTCTATCTCACCTCCTTCTCGAGATACAGCCATTTTTGAGAAAGGGGAAGAGGGTGCAGAGAAGTTACAGGTTTTCAAAGCTTTGTATCTCAAGAACCAGGCTAGCTAGAAGAAAACTTTCAACTGCGAACTTAATCAAAATATTAAGGAGATCATTTTTGTAGTTAACAACTTTCTTGGGAAACCAATTCTAAAGGCAGTTTTGTTAGCAAGAAGGTCGGAAACCTTATAAATCTGCTGAAACTCTATTTAAATTCCAAGAAAACAGGGATTTTAGATTTTTCTTCATACTATTTCTAAATTTTCCAACCCTCCTTTTTTTCTGCTTCAGAAAACGTCTCAATTTCCCTGGCAAACCCCTGGCCTCGCAGACAAAAAAGCGGAACAACATGCAGTTGGCATTTCTTTGTCATTCTGCGATTCCAATCTCTCTTTCACGCTAGTGTTCACTCTTTTCTTTTTCGATATCAGTCACCAAAGAGAAAAAATCAATTCGACACGCATAGAGAGTTTTCGAAAAACGCTAATCTATAACCTCCCCACCCCCACTACCCAGAAAATTAGTTGAAAATCATATGCTTCGAAAATCCTTTCTAAAAATCGATTTTTGACATAGGAAAGATAAGAAACCTATTGAGTACGCTTTTTTCTGAATTTTTTGACATAAATAAAATTGTTTCTTGAATTTTTGATTTCGAATTGAGTAGAAAAATAGGTCCAAAATAGATGAGCCTAATTTTTAACGGATTTTGAAATTCCGTCCCAAAATTGAATTTTTCAAACGGAAAAATTTTTCGAAATTTTTTTTAGAAGCCTTAATCAGGATTATTTTTCTCCACTCCTAATAATCCAGACTTCTCAAAATTCCCTTGTCCCATTTTCAGAGGCCCCCATTCCAAATCCAAATCCTAAAATTTCCCTTCCCCTCAAGGCCCCTTTCCCTTCTCGCATTCCTCCCCCTCTCGCTTTCCTTCTCCTCCTCCTCCCCTTCTCCTCCTCCTCCCTTTCTCCTCCTCCTCTCTCTCTTCCTTCCCCGCCAAAATTCAAACCTCGGTGTGTTCGCGGCTGCAGCGGGACGAGTTAGATCTGCAGGTTAGCGAGGCTGGCAGTGTGCCAAGCGCTTGCCGCCTTTTCTCTCCCTCCACTGACCGCTCTCTGGTGTCTCCAACCCCGGCACACTCTTTCCGACACCCTCTCAAGACTCCGCCCCCTGCCGTCACCCAAACACCTCTGTGAGGGGCCCCTCGGAATACATGCGCCCTCTCCGCGCGCGTGTGTTGTGCAGTCTGCGCCTCCGCTCACTCTTATCTTTCTCTCTTCCACCCCCTTCTTCCTCCATTTCTTCTTCATTCTTTCCTCTATTCTGCACACCAGACACACGCATCGGTTTCCCGCGGCAACCGCGCGATTTGGATTTTAGAGATTAGAAGGAGCTCATTGCTCTTATTTTAGAGGTAGTAATCAGAATATTAGAGTTAGCAATCAGTAGAGTATTTATAAGGAGCCAACTAGTTCTTTGAAAAAAAATTTTTTTTCGAAAATCAAAAATTCGCTTTTTTTCGTATTTTTTCCGTCCCTCTCTTTCTCTCTCTCCTTCTAACTCTCTCCTTCTTTTCAGACATGTCCACTCCGAAATACGAAGTGGGCTCTCAGCTCATCTGTATCAGCCAGGTCGATAAGAGACCATATGAGTCTAAAGTGTCCGATATCGTTGAATCCGATGGTGTCATGCACTACCAAATCCATTTCAAGGGATGGCACGTTCGTTACGACGAGTATGTCCCTTGCGGAAAGGAAGAGGGAGTCTTGTTCACCGGAACGCTCGATAGCGTGAAGAGTCGCTTCCCGGGACCAGCTCCAGGACCTTCGAAGGCAGCTAAGGTAGGATTTTTGAGTTGAAAAAATGTTTTAGGTGATTAATTTCAGGCTAAGGCTTCGAAAGCCAGTGCTCCAAAGGCAAGTGCTCCAAAGGCTGCTCCAAAAGCTGCTCCAAAGGCTCCAAAAGCCGCAGCTCCAAAGAATCCGGCTCCGAATGCTCCAGCCAAGGCCGCCAAGCCAGCTGCTGCCCCGTCGACTAGAACCCCGACCAAAAGAAGAGCCGCAGCCCCAAAGACCGTAAGCACCTCCCTGAACCTTAGCCTATCCTAAACCTGATTATTTCCAGACCCCACAGACCTTCACACCTTCGGTCAACTTCACCAACATGACGTCTCCTCCGGCAACCACCTTCATGTACTCGATCGGAGAGGAGTTTGTCTACCTGGTGACTCCGGAACCTCCTCTTCAAGGAAAAGTCAACGATATTCGTGAGCATCATGGACTCATGAAGTACGTGTGCCAGATCACCACTTCAACTGGCCACTACATCGAGCAAATTCGTGTTGGAAGTGAGAATGGACGCATGGCAAAGGGATCTCTTGCCGAGTACCTCAAGAAGAATCCAAAGGTTAAGAAAGAGAATCCAAAGGCTCAAAATATGCCAGATGCCGATGATCAGGTAAAAAAGATCCCGGAAATAATTATGAATATTCGAAATTTTCAGGATGGAGCCGGCCCTTCGGAGACCGCCTACATCGTCGGCGAGAATCATGTCTGTATCGCGGCCATCGATAACTTACCCCATGAGGCAAAGGTCACCGATCTCAAGGAGCACCGTGGACAGATGAAGTATGTCGTTCACTTCAAGGGCCTCAATAACAGATATGATGAGCTCGTGCCAGTCGTCGCCACTGAGGGAAAGATGTTTAAGGGAAACTTAAAAGACCATCATGCCAAATATGGTCAGCCAAAGGCCCGTATCCTTGTCCTCCCGAAGAGAGGCGCTGAGCCGAGCAGCGAGGCCGAGTCTTCATCCTCCGATGTCGCTGCAAAGAAGGCCAAGAAAAACTAGGCTCTTCGATCTTCCATTTCCCTTCGATTCATTCTTCCACATCAAACACAGTTTCCTTTCTTTCGTTCTGCTCTTCTTAAGTTATCTTCTTCGAAACTGAACATTCACTTTGTCTCTTCTATTTTGCCCCTTATTCGTTTACTTCTTCCCCTATCTAACTGATGGTTTGACCAAAACAATGCATTGAATAATAAAGATAATCGGACAAAGTCTTTGTTTTATTAGAATCTAGAATAAAAATCCAAAAAATAGGACTAAAGATAGCTAGAGGACAGCTAATTCAGATACAGACGACTGGAAGACTCCTAATTTAGACCTTTGGTAAGGCTTCGTCTTGTGATTTGTAAAGTATTATGTCATCGTTGCTTCTTGTCTTGGTTGACCTCTTCTCCCAAATTCTTCCAAGTTGACCTCAATCCCAGCCGGAGATCTGACAATGGATTTGATAGAGCCCCGTCCAAATATTCTGAACCTGATAGATGCTGAATCGTTGAATCGTTTATCAATTGCGGGTTCACCTAAATACCCAGAGTTTGATACTAGAAAATTTAAAAATCTAAAGACGTTTTGTACGTCATCTTTTGTATCCAATCCTATCCGAGATTTTTTCCATATCAAAGACGTTTTTTTGGCAGTTGAAAATATATCGAATGAGGAAATTCTGGAGATCAAAGAAGTTTGTTATTCAATTTTCTCTTTATCATCTCAGTTTTTTTTAGCATTTCATGACTCCTTCCACTATGGAAAGTATGAGGATAAGGACAAGCCGACAAACCTTAAATCAAGTTTTTGATGTCTTCGGACCTAAATTCTTTGTAAGAAACGTGTTCGATGAATGGCGATTTCCGATTGATTTGTACCGAACACTTGTTTGTAAAACCCATCAAAATACATTGAAATGTAAATATTATACAAAAGATGAACATGTATGGTTATCTTGAGGGTTTTCAATAAATGATGACGTTGTTCGATTTTCATTGTGCAGTAAGGGTTATTATCCATTTAGTCTACTGCGTTGATTTTTGTTGAATTTTATTTTCAGTCCTATTTAACATGACACGCTGTTACCTGAAAATCTATCTTCCCCCTTCTTTTCTGAACACAAAATGCCCAAGTCGTCTTGTGATTTGTGAAGTATTATGTCATCAGGTCGTTGCTTCTTGTCTTGGTTGACCTCTTCTCCCAAATTCTTCCAAGTTGACCTCAATCTCAAACGGATTGAGTCACCAGACGATTTCCTTGGATAGAGTGACCTCATGACGTCATCTTGCTCATTCTCATCACACCAGAAGGCGTTTTTGGACACCGGGGGAGAGGAAGAATACAGAGAAAAGAGATAGGCTCGAAAGGACCTGGATTCGGGCTTCCGGGTGACAATGTTTAGTATAACGAGAGGAAAATGATTAGAATGGGAAATAGGGAATTTCAAAATGATAAAAAGAAAATCCCGAATTTTATTTTTTTTTTCTGAAGTTTTTCGTGACTCTCATTTCCCCCGTGAGGTCAATACGGCATTGGTTATTCTAAAATAATAAATTTGCATTCATTCCTCGAAAAATGTTCAGTCTCTTCAAAAAATCGATTCGAAATCGAAGTGATGACAATGATCTGAACGAGTCGATTAACGAAAAAGATGAGAACGATCAGAATGTCGGCCTTCTTGATATGCCGGATCTTGTTATGAGAGAGATATTGGCGTATTGTGATTTGACTTCAATGTGAGCCACTATTTAAACCTCTCCAATCCAAATAAATCAATTCTTCCAGTTTGAGACTCACGAAAGTGTGTCGTGCTCTTCATTATTTTATTTCGTGTTCTCCGCCAGCAACAAACGTCGATTCATTGAAAGTTTGTGTTGAAAAAGATGTAGTTAATTTTTCATTCTATCACTACAAACCATATTCTCGGAGACGAAACGGTTCCTGGAGTCGGTTATATCTAACAAATCAAATGAGTTTTCATTATCATGAATACGGATGTTTTGTTGTACGTAGAAACGATCAAAGTTATTTGAGAAATGAGGATTTCGTTTCAATTGCATGTATGTACTTGAGCTCTTGCATTCAATATGTAGGAACTGTACTCGACTACATCGAAATCGATCAATTTGATTACTGGATTAAAACTAGCCCTTCCATCTCGATCTGGAAAAGGCTAGAATCAGTGTTTTGTAGTTTCAAGAGGCCTTCTCTTCCACTTCCATCGCATAATGAAATAACAACTCGAGTCGTTGAGATGAAATCTGCGACATTTTCCAATCATATCCGAGATTTTTTCAACATCAAAGAAGTTGAGTTGACAGTCGAAAACATATCGAATGAGGAAATTCTGGAGATCAAAGAGGTTTCTGGTCCAGTTTTGTCTTTATCATTTCATTTATTTTCAGCATTTCATGACTTATTCCACTATGGAAAAAATGAGGATCGAGACATCAAGTGATCCAATTTTTGATCAAGTTCGTGACATATTCGGCTCTAACTTCTTAACGAGACCCGAACGCTGGCAGTTTCCAATTAACAAACAAAGAACACTTTTTTGTGAAACGTTCGAGAATATGTTGACATTCAAATACAAAATATGAACATTTCTGTTTTTATTGAGATTTTATAATAAATTATGGTGTTGTGTGACTATTATTGTTCAGTAAGTGATAGTATCCAATTGGGAAGATATTCTGACTCCTCACCTGTGTGTCGTTTTGTGATTTGGGCAGTATTACGTCATCAGATTGTTTTTTTCTAGTGTGATCTCATATATTTTGGTTGACCTCTTCTCCCAAATTCTGCCGACTTGACCTCAATCTCAAACGGATAGGGTCACCAGACGATTTCTGGATAGAGTGACCTCATGACGTCATCATGCTCATTCTCATCACACCAGAAGGCGTTTTTGACACCGAGGAGAGAAAGAATATAGGAAAACAGGGACTCCAGAGGGATATTATTCTGTTGAAATTCGATGAAATTAAAAATTTTCCTAAATAAAAAAAAATGCTATTTTAACGGGCGGGATGAGAAAAAGCTCAGTTAATGTTTGGATTTTTTTCAGAGAGAGGCACCCAAAATCGAAAATTACCAAGGGTGAAAAACGCCAAAAAAATAAAAATAAACAATTCCATTTTTTCTTGAAGTTTTTCGTGACTCTTATTTTCCCGTGAGGTCCATACGGTTTTGATAATTTCAAAATAAGCAGTTCGAATTCATTTCTCAAAAATGTTGAGTCTCTTCAAAAAATTGTTTAGACAGAAAAAAAATGATCAGAATGTCGGGCTTCTCGATATGCCGGACCTTGTTATGAGAGAGATATTGGCGTATTGTGATTTGCCATCAATGTGAGTCATCATTCCTCCAATCCAAATAAATCAATTATTCCAGTCTGAGACTCACGAAAGTTTGTCGTGCTTTATATTATTTCATTTCACGTTCTCAGCCATCAACGAAAGTCTATTCATTGAGAATTGTTGTTAAAAAAGATGTAGTTTATTTTGCAATCTATTACTTCGAACCATGTTCTTGGGAACGCAATGGTTTACTTAAATCAATCCTAATTAGATTTCATTATGATGAGAATGGATGTTTTGTTGTACGCAATCAAGTTGAACGTTTTTTTCTGAGAAATGAGGATTTCGTGACAATTGCATGCAGGAATTTGAATTTCTGTATTCGATATATAGGAACTCTACTCAGATTCGAGATTGATCAATCCGATGGATCTCATTCGGACTTTAAAGTCTCGGAAAGGGAAAGGCTCAAAGCAGCGTTTTGTAGCTACAAGAAGCTTCCACTCCCATCGCATAATGAAACAACAACTCAATTCATGGACACAATCGAATCGTGCCTAAAATCAAGAAGTCATCCGATACGAGTGAGATATCTAGAAATGAGTTTGATAGAACCTCCTTCAAATATTCTGAATTTGGTAGACGCAGCATTTTTCGAATCAATGGCAATTCACAAGTCTCATATAAGTACAGAATTTAATGTCAGAAGATTCAAAAACCTGGACAGTGTTTATATATCATCTCGTGTATCTAACCCTATCCGAGATTTCTTCCACGTCAAAAGATTTGAGTTGATACTTGATAGTATATCGAAAGAAGAATTACTGGAAATCAAAGAAGTTTGTGATTTAGCTTTCTTTGCATCATCTCAGTTTTTCAGCAATTCATGACTTCTTTCACTATCAAACGCATAGAAATAACGGTAAAATCGAGAAGAGAACTCTTGGATAGAGTTTTTGACGTATTCGGCGCTCAGCTCTTAGACAGATCTTTCAATGAATGGCGATTACCGACTCACACACAGAGAACACTTGTCTGCCGAATGCATCATCATACTCTAACAATCAAACTCGAAAAATGAAGAATTGAGTTTTCTTCTTGATTTTATAATAAACAATGGTGTTGTATAATTTTTGTTCAGTGATAATATTTAATTCTGCATTTCTGTTCCAGTTTGATGGATCTAACGACATAAACTACATCTTTTTATTTGCAAATCGTAAGTCGTTAAGGAAAAATAAATTTTTAATTGATGAAACAGGTTTAAATACGAAACATGAACTTTTTTATCTTATTATGGTGTTGTTTTACTATTGTTTCAGAAGCTCCAATCTTCCGTTCAAAGTTTTCATCACAGAAAAACTACAGGAAGTTAAAAAAAATAAACTGAAAATAAATTTGTTTAGAAATAAATTTTTTCGTGACTTTTTTCTCCGGGGAGATCCACTAGTTTAAATTTAAAAAATAAAATTCATTTTTCCATAATGTTCTGCTTTTTTAAAAAACCGTCTGACCAAGAAAATGATAAGAGTGATCAGGATAATGAAATCGAAGAAACTTTCGATCTGCTCAACTTGCCAGATGTTGTAATATTAGAAATCATAACAAAATGTGATTTTCTTTCAGTGTAAGTTATCATCCAAGCCCTCCAATCCATTATTTCTTTTAGAATAAGTCTCTCAAAAGTGTGCCATTCACTTCACGATATCATTATGCGTTTACAACCATCCTTAAACATCATCTCATTGGACGTTCGTGTTAAAAATGACAAAATTTCCCTTTTCTTTAGTTACCACAAACCATATCTCGAGGAACTTGAAGGTTACTGGTATTTATCATCAGATTCTATGGAAATGAGCTTTTATTACCATGAAAACGGATGTATCATCGATCATAATCGTTCCACACGTTATTTGGAGAATGAGGACTTTGTGTCTGTTGCATGCACTTATTTGAATTGGTTTCTTCGATGGATAGGAACTGGAAACAAAGTCCACATAGGACAATTTGATGATTGGTCCCATCGTCAAGTCAGACTTTCGAAATGGGAAAAGCTAAAATCAGTGTTTTATGGTTTCAAGAGGCCCTCTCTTCCACTTCCATCCCATAATGAAATAACAAATCGAGTCATGGATACAATCGAATCGTGCCTAAAATCCAGAAAACGTCCGATGAGAGTGACATATCTGACATTGCGTTTAGAAGAGTCTCGTCCAAATATTCTGAATCTGATAGATCCAGAAATGTTGGAATCGTTAACAATCGACGATTCTCAGAAAAATGCAGAATTTAATGTCAGAAGATTCAAGAATCTGGACAGTGTTTATATATCATTTGGTGTATCTAACCCTATCCGTGATTTCTTCAACGTCAGAGCAGTTTGGTTGACAGTTGAAAGCATATCGAGAGAGGAAATTCTGGAGATCAAAGAGGTTTGTTTTTTAGTTTATTTTTTATCGTCTCATTTTTTCAGCAAATCATGACTTCTTCTACTATTAAAGTCATAGTGATAAGGGTAGAATAGAGCCGTAAAACCTTCAATCAAGTTAATGACATATTCGGCTCTAACCTGTTAAACAGAGGTCTTTTCGATAGATGGCGGTTCCCAATTGATACGCAGAGAACACTTGTTTGTGAAACCCATATGAATACGTTGGCATTCAGAATCGAAACTTAAAAGCTTTGAATCCATGGTTTTTAATAATAAATAATGTGCTGAGCTCTCTCGAGCCTTTTGTGAGTGGGTGATAAATATAATAGAACAGTTGGTTTTTGGTAACATAAGATGCGAAGTTTGGATTGAAATGAAAGAAACTGCAGCTTCCATAAAGTGCGTCTAAAACTCGTGAATTAAAAAATCTAGTTCAAAAAATCTCTGCGTGACTTTGCTCTCACCGTAAGGTCAAAATGATTTCAATTATAATATTTTCAATAAAATTTATTTCTCAAAAATGTTTACTTTCCTTGGTAAACCCTCTTGCCCGATTCAAATCGTTCCGAGTGATCAAACCGAACAGAATAATCAGAACTCCGATTTCCTCAACTTGCCTAATGATGTCATGGGAGGTATACTAACGAAATGTGATTTAACTTCAATGTAAGTAATCAGAATCTCCAATTAAAATAATCTTCTTCATTTAGTATGAATCTGATGAGAGTATGTCGTGCTCTCTACGACTTCATTCATCGTTCACCTCCAACTGCGATTGCCAAAAGATTAGTAGTGTGTATTAGAGATAAAAGCGTTTATTTTTGTCTCACAATCCCCGTTCCACTATTTTTTGGCGTTCACCTGCATTGGTCTTCGAAAAACATAACTCTCAAAATTGATAATCATGAGAACGGATGTACTGTTTGGCGTAATCGCGTTCAATGGTTTATGAAGAACAAGGATTTCGTGTCAGTTGCCTGCAACTACTTGAATACTATCTTACGATGGATAGGAACTATAAATCAATTCGTAATTGATTATCATGAAGATCGTGAGGAACGTAATTACTCAACTTGGGAAGAGTATTGGGAAGAGTATTCCTTGCAACTTCCACCATCCAACAAAATAACAATTCGGGTCATGGATACAATCGGAGCATGCCTAAAATCCAGAAGTCGTCCGATGCGAGTGGAAAATCTCACAGTGAGATTGAAAGAACCTTATTCAGATATTTTGAATCTTTTTGATCCGATTTCTTTAAAAACGCTAAAACTTTTGGGTCCTAACAAGTCGCCGGAGTTTGATGTTAGAAGACTGGAGAATCTGAAGGCACTCACGATCGAAGGGGAAGGATCTAACCCTATCCGAGATTTCTTCCACGTCAAAAATGTTGAATTGACAGTTGAAAGTATATCAAAAGAGGAAATTCTGGAAATTAAAGAGGTCTGCTTTTTTTAGTTTTCTCTTTTTCATCTAAGCTTTCCAGCAATTCATGACTTCTCCCACTATGGAAAGTATAACGATAGAGACAAGCCGAGATACCTACGATCAAGTTTTCGAATTATTCGGATCTGCATCCTTTGAAGACGGGTTGTCAGCTGAATGGCAGTTCCCGACTCACACTCATAGAACATTTGTTTGTGAAACCTTTCAGAATACGTTAAGATTCAGGGATGAAAGATCAAAACTGTCATTTGATTTTTTTCCAATAATAATACATAATAGACTATAGTATGATTATAAACATTTTCTCATTGTTCATTAAAATCTAACATCAAATTGAAAAAAAACTGCAGTGCGTCTGAAACTCGTGAATAGAAAAAGTCTATACGTGACCTTGCTCTTCCCGTGAGACCGAAATTGTTTTTACTATTCTCCATCTAATTTATTCTTCAAAAATGTTCACTCTCTTTGGAAAATCCTCCTTCTCGGATCAAAGCAATGATCAAAACGTCAGTCTTCTGAATATGCCGGATGTTGTTATGAGAGAGATATTAACGAAATGTGATTTAACTTCAATGTAAGTCATCAAAATTCCTTTTTCCTAAGATCATTGATTCTTTCAGTCTAAAACTAATGAGAGTGTGTCGTGCTCTACACAATTTCATTTATCGCTCACCGCCAGTAGCGATCGCCGTGATTCTGAAAGTGCTTGTTGGAAATGATGCAGTTTTTATTCGTTTTCAACACAGTCAACCAGATAGTCAATACTCAGTGAAATTTATTATTTTGAGCTTCCATTACCATAAGAATGGATGTTTGATAGTGAGTGCAGATGATACTGAAAAGTATGTGAAGGATGAGGACTTCTTGTCCGTTGCCTGTGACTACTTGAGATTTTATTTGCGATGGGTAGGAACTATTATCCAATTTGAAATTGAACACAAAGATGATTGGTTTGGTTGGAAACCCAGATTTTCGCTTGGAGAGACACTGAAATCGTCAATTTCCGCTTTCATCAAGCCTTCTTTCCAACTTCCGACATTTGAAGAGATAAGAACAACAATTTGGGAGACGATTGAAGAGTGTCTTCAATCTAGAATTTGTCCATTGCGAGTAAGAGAACTCATTTTGGCAATAGAGGATAATCGAATCCATATTCTGAATCTTCTGGACCCAAAAGCATTGAGAGAGATAGAAATTGAGGGGTCTGGTAAATACCCGGAGTTTGATGTCAAAAGACTGAAAAATCTGGAGAGACTTTCGATTAAGAAACTGGGCGATAATGAGAAACTTTGTGTATCCAACCCCATCCGAGACTTCTTCCACATCAAATTCGTCGATTTGTCAGTTGAAACAATATCAGATGAGGAAATTTTGGAGATTAAAAAGGTTTGATTATAAATTTTTTTTTGAATCAAGAAATTTTTTAGGAATTCATGGTTTCCAAGCGTTTGAAGAAAATGTCGATTCATGTAACACAAGGAGAAACACGGAATCAACTGCTCCGGCTATTCGGTCCCCCTCAACACCCATGGAACCCTCTGAACTGGTGTTTCCCTGTTAACCCAAAGGGATATGTTATTTGTCAAGTTTCCGATAGTACAATGACTTTTTCGTTCGAGCAGAAACTCCAATAAAAACTCATGGTTTTTCTTAACCTCATATTTCTTGGAAAAAAATTTTTTAATTCAAAAATTAAGAGAGGTTCGCGTGACATTGTTCTCTCCTTAACGGTTTTGATTATTTTCAATGGAAATCATTCTTCAAAAATGCTCAACTTCTTTGGAAAACTCTTGCTTAAATTGGACTGTTCCGCGTAATCAAACCGACCAGAATGATCGAAAAGTCGGTCTTCTCAATATGCCGGATCTTGTTATGAGAGAGATATTGACAAAATGTGATTTACCTTCAATGTAAGTGATAAAAATTGCCTAATCCGAGATCATCGATTCATTCAGTCTTAATCTGATGAGAGTATGTCGTGCTCTTCATTATTACATTCATCATTCAGCGCCTGTAGCAAGAGCAAGAATACTGAAAGTTGTTGTTGATAACGATGCAGTCTATATTCGTTTTGAATACAATCAACCAGATCACTATTGTCTATATGCAGTGAAATTCATCATGCTAAGCTTCCATTATCATAAAAATGGATGTTTGATAGTGAGTGCAGATGATACTGAGAAGTATGTGAAGGGAAAGGACTTCTTGTCCGTTGCCTGTGACCACTTGAGACGTTATTTGCGATGGGTCGGAACTGTTCCCCAATTCGAAATCAAACACGAAAATGATTGGTATGGTTATGAACCCGAGTTTTTGTTCTGGGAGAAACTAAACATTAAACTTTTCTCATTTATGAAGCCTTCTTTCCAACTTCCGGCATTTGAAGAAATCAGAAAAAAAGTTTGGGAGACAATCGAAGAGTCCCTCCAATCCAGAGTTCGTCCGTTGCGAGTGACAGAATTTATTATGAATATAGAGCAACCTCGAATTCATATTCTGAATCTTCTGAACCCAAAACCATTAAGAACATTGATAATTGGAGGGAGTGGTAGATGTCCGGAGTTCAATGTCAGAAGACTGAAGAATCTAGAAGAAATTTCAATTTCCAAATTGGGCAATTATGAGGAACGGTGTGTATCTCAACCCATTCGAGATTTATTCCACATCAAATTCGTCTCTTTGACAGTCGAAACAATATCAGACGATGAAATTCTGGAGATCAAAAGGGTTTGTTTTTAAATTTCTTTTTTCGGATCAAGAAAACTTTTTCTAGGAGTTGATGATTTGCGACCGCTTGCAATGGATGTTGATTGATGTAACACAAGGAGAATTATGTCCAGATCAACTGCTCCGGCTATTCGGTCCTCCTCAACATCCGTGGAACCCTAAAAATTATTGTTTTCCTATTAACACAAAAATGGATATGTTGTTTGTCAGGTTTCCAGTCGTAGTATGATTATTTCGCATGTACTTCATCTCTAATAAAGTGCTCTTGGTTTTTCAATATCTCTTTTTTTTCTGGTTGACCTGTTTTTTTTATGGACTTAATCTCAAGACAACTGAAACAAGTTTTTGGGAGTTCTCAAGTAACAAAAATTTCGGAAAATTCCCGAATCCGAAATTGACGAAAAATATTTTAGGAAAAGGTATTGCGTGACATTGTGTTCCCCGTAGATTAAAAATAGTTCTGATCATTTCCAATGGAATTTATTTTTCAAAAATGTTCACTCTCTTTGGAAAACCTTTTTGCAAAAATCAAAATGCTCCGTGTGCTCCAAGTGACCAGAATGATTCCGATTTCCTCAACTTGCCAAGTGATGTTATAAGAGAGATATTGAAGAGATGTGATTTGATTTCACTGTAAGTCATCTTCTGAATCCCTTATTCACTGTTTCCTTTAGCCTGAGTCTGACGAAAGTGTGTCGTGCTCTTTACCATTTCATTCACCGTTTACCTCCAACTGCGATTGTCAAAAGAATGAGTGTGCAGGTTGAAAGTGATGCAGTGTTTATTGATATCAAATACTCAACTAAATTGAGCTTCCATTACCATGAGAATGGATGTCTGATAGTGAATGAAAATTATTTCAAAATATATGTGGAAGATGAGGACTTCTTGTCAGTCGCCTGTAACCACTTGAGATTTTGTTTGCAACGGATCGAAACTATTACCCGATTTGAAATTGAGAACAGAGATTCGTATTATCATTGGAAATTCAATTTCTCTTTCTGGGAAAGACTAAAATCTTCCCTTTTCCTTTTTATGAACCTTTCTTTTCAATTCCCGACTTTTGAAGAGATGAGAAAAACTGTTTGGGAGACAATCGAAGAGTGCCTTGAATCCAGAAGACGTCCGTTGCGAGTAACAGAACTAATTATGAAACTAGAGGAACCTCGAATCAATATTCTAAATCTTCTGGACCCCAAACCATTAGGAGTCTTGAAAATTGACGGATCTGGTCAATATCCGGAGTTTAATGTCAAAAGACTGAAGAATCTGGAGATGCTTGCAATTTACAGAAATGGCGCTTATGAGAAACCGTGTGTATCTAATCCCATTCGAGATTTCCTCCACATCAGATTCGTCGGTTTGACAGTTGAAACAATATCAGACGAGGAAGTTCTGGAGATTAAAAAGGTTCGATTTTGATAGTCTTATCAGCTTAAAAATTGTTTTTCTAGAAATTAATGACTTGCCGGCGCTTAAGAGTGATTGGAATTCATGTAAAACAAGGAGGATCAAGTCGAGATCAACTTCACCGGGTATTTGGTCCTCCTCAACACCCGTTCGACCGTCAAAAATGGTGTTTCCCTGTTAGAACAAATGGATATGTTATTTGTCAGGTTCCCGATGATACAATGCTGTTCTCGTATAGACGTTTTCTCTTGTTAAATGGTTGAATATGAGAATATATCAATAAACTGATAAAGTAACTGAAATTTCATGAAATATTGTGAAATAAATGAAATACTATATTACAAACACAAAAAATTAAACGAAACATATGGAGTTCAGTCAGAAACAGAGAACATCAACTGATTATTGATCACGTTCCACTGAAGTTTTCTACCTGTTTGTGGTAGAAAAAATAATAGACGAACTTGAAGACGGAGTAATTCTGGTTCCGGTTCGGGGACTACTGAGATTTTCATACTCGTACCCGGGTTACTGTATCTCATTCTCTGAAAAATACGGTTATGGAGGGAGAATCAAATAAAAAAACCTCTTTGATCTCCAAAATCTCCTTGTCTGATATACTTTCAACTGTCAATTCAAGTCTTTGGATATGGAGGAAATCTTGGAGAGGGCTAGATACTCCACCTTGTATTGTAAGTGCCTTCAGATTTTCCAATCTTTTGACATCAAACTCCGGGTACTTGCCAGGACCCGGAAGCGTTAGTGATTCCAATGATAGCGGATCAAAAAGATTCAGAATATGTGGATGAGGCTCTTCTAATCCCTCTGTAAGATGTGTCACTTGCATCAGACGACCTCTGGATTGAAGACACGCTTCGATTGTCTCCACGACTCGAGTTGTTATTTCATTAGATGATGGAATTTCAAAAAAGGGCTTCTTGAAAGCACATAATAGGCCTTCCCAGCGTGAGAATTCGTGTTTATAATGATACCCTGCATCGAAATGATCGATTCTAAAGTGGCCGACTGATCCCATCCATCGCAACATAGCACTCAAGTAATTGCAGGCAACTGACACGAAATCCTCGTTCTTCATATAACTTTGAACGCCATTACGCCAAACAATACATCCATTTTCATGATAATAAAGTCTGATGGTTGTAAATTTCAAACACTTGTTCAAACGACCATTGACTTTCAAAATCTGTGTTTCTTGGACAGCGAAACGAAGATAAACGGTTTTATCTCCAATACGCACATTCATTCTTTCGATAAACGTTGTTGGTGGTGTATAATGAATGAAATAATGTAGATCACGACACACTTTGGTCAGATTCGAACTGAAGAAGATGATGAAAAGGGGATTCGAATGATGACTTACATTGAAACTAAATCACAGTTTGTCAATATCTCTCTTATGACAACATCCGGTAATTTGAGGAAATCGGAATCTTGGCTTTCACGAGACGGTTTTTTAGAGAAGCAGAACATTTTTGAGAAATGAATTTATTGTTGAAAGAAATGAAAAGAAGGTGTAGATGTCTCACGGAAAGAAAACACGCAAAATATTAATTTTTTATGTTCAAAATCTCGAAGAAACAGCCGAGGACATTAAATCAGCTCTCCTTGAAATTTCCGTTAATCTGATATCAATATTGGTTGGGGTTTGAAGAACCTATGCCGAATGAATTCTTTATTAGATATGTCACTGATGCGAGAACTTCATTGAAGCTTGACTAGCTTCACAAATGACAAGTCGATTCGGTCCAGCAAGAAAACTCCATTTTCCCTTGCTCCACTCGGATTGACGATGCCAGTTTCGATAGCCTAACGGAGGTCGAAATAAACGGCTCAATTGTTCTCGACAGGATTCTCCTTGTGTCACTTTGATCGTTATTTTCTTAATACTCTCGGAAATCACCCATTCCTAGAAAATTTTGTTTGATACGAAAAGAAATCGAAAACACACATTTCTGATCTCCAGAATTTCCTTGTCTGATATTGTTTCGACTGTCACATAGACCGAACTGATGTGAAAGAAATCTCGAATGGGATTGGATACACACAACCATTTCAAATAGAATTTCTTAATCATTGAAAGTCTCTCTAGATTTTTCAGTCTTTTGACATCGAACTCTGGATATCTACCACACCCCTCAATTTCTAACTCCCTCAACGCTTCCGAGTTCAGAAGATTCAGAATGTGGATTCGAGAATCTCTTATTTTCATAATGAGTTTTCTCACTTGCAACGGATGAATTCTAGATTCAAGACACTCTTCGATTGTCTCCCAAACAGTTGTTCTCATCTCTTTGCGTGTTGTAAGTTTGAAAGAAGGCGTTTTAGGAGCGAAAAATATAGATTGAAGCAGCTCACAGAACGAAAATTTTGGATCCCATCTATATCCAAAATCTCTGTGTTCAATTTGAAAGTGAATGATTGTTCGGGTGCATTGCAAACAAAGTCTCAAGTAGTTGCAGGCAACTGACAAAAAATCCTCATCTTCCACATACAATATGAAACTAAGAGGATTCCTTATCACACATCCATTCTCATGATAATGAAAGCTCAATGAAATGATTTTCTTTGAGAAATCGTCGAGAGTTTGTGGTTGATTGTTTTCGAAATAAATGTAAATTGAGCCATCATTGACAGTCACAGTCATTCTTTCGACAATCGCAGTTGGAGTTAAACGATAAATAAAATGGTAGAGAGCACGACACACTTTTGTGAGATTTAGACTAAAGGAAACAGTAAGTATGGGGATTCAGATGATGACTTACATTGAAACTAAATCACATCTCTTCAATATCTCTCTTATGACATCAGCAGGCAAGTTGAGGAAATCGAAATTATTCTTGTCGCTCTGATTACTGGCAAGAATTCGATTCAGGCAAGAGGGTCTTCCGAAAAAATTGAGACAGAACATTGATATTGAAAAATAAAATTTGATTTCTTAAATTTGAAAATGAGAAATGACATTTCGATCATCCGGAAAAGAAGAATGTCACGTAGAACTTTTTTAATTTTCAGATTATTGTTTGTAGTTTTTCAAGCTGCTAAATTTATTTTTGACGGTAATCTAGGCAGCATATGAAAATATGAAAAAATGAAAAAAATGAAAATGAAATAGATGGAAACTGACCACCTTATCAGTCGGCGGCAAAAAAAGTGATTGGTCAAGGGAAGAAGAAGCGGAAGAATACTTTGATAAGCAGTGTTTTTTTCTTCCAACTTAGGCGTGCCAAATAAAAAACTTCCTTTCGATTCCCGTATAAAAGGAGATGGAAGGAACACTCTAACATCGTCTTCAAACATGAAACTCCTTCTTCTACTTTCGATTCTCGGCTCTTCAATGGCCTATCAGGAGCTGAGGGAGCCAGAATGTGGAGCCACTTTGAACAACTTATGGGTCGACGTAGTGGCTATCATCGACAATTCGAAAGGAATGGGCAAGGATGGGCTGATTAAGGTATGCCTTGTCTTTAATGCTGAAGTTCCGACGTCTTTTAGATCTCTGCCACCCTCTCTAGCATCTTCGGAACTGGAATTAATATCGGATCGGGACTCCGAAGAAGCACTCGAGTCGGAATCATTACCTACAGTGACTCCACTCAAGTCGTCGCCGATCTAAACGAGATTCAGTCTCCAGAACAACTTCAGACTGTCGTTTTCAGTTCTGCAGTCAGTGTTGGTTCTTCCGAGCACTCTTACCTTGCTAATGGTCTAGTGGCAGCTGAGAAAATGTTCAATGATGACTCCCAAAGAGAAAAGTATCGGAAGGTCGTTATTGTCTTTGCCGCTAGCTACAAGGAGACAGGGAAGCTCACGCCTCTTGTGCAGGCAGCCAAAATGAAGGGGAATTCCATTAGAATTATTACCGTAGGGTTTGATCAACAAGGAGGCGGAGAATTGTTAGCTAAGCTTGCTAATATTTCCACCCCTGGATTCAATTTCACTAATGCTGGATCCATTGTGAAGCCAGTTCAAAATGCTTTGATGCAAGGTGAATTTTCATTTTTTTTTCAGAATTTTTTTTATTTTTTGTTCCAGTCAACTGTTACTGTCCAAACGACTGGGTCCAATACCAGGACTCCAACAATCGCTTCTATAAATCCTGTTTAAATCACGCAAAGATCGAATCCATTTGGGAAACTGCTCGGAAGGGATGTCAGGAAATGTTGAATGGAGCTTATCTTGCAAATGAGTATTCTCAATCGAAAAAAGACTTCATTAGTCTTTACACCAACACTTCTACTACTTATTTCAACGGGCTTATCAGAGTGGGCGGAGTCTGGATGTGGGATCAACCTGGATCCTTTAAACCATTGGGAGGATACAGTAGCTGGGACTATGGATTCCCTGATTCAAGAGATGGTTATGATCGGGTTATCAATGTGAAGGCAAATGGAGTGACCAGATGGCAGAATGTGGAGAAAACCGAGGCGATGGATTATGTTTGTGAGACTTTGGCCTATGACACTGATAACTTCCCTTTTTAAAGTCCGTTGTAAATAAATTATTTATTGAAAAATAAAGTCTCCATGATTTAAAATTTATATTCAAAAATTAAAAAAAATCAAACTTCAACATCCATTTTCATGTATTCTGCTTCAATTGCTTGCCAATCGGAATCGCTCAGGGTTTCCTCCTTGCTTTCAGGTTTGGAATCAAGATAATTCTGAATTTTTGACTGCTAATGGCTGAAAAATAGGTTCTAAGACTCACAAAATAGAGATTCCCCTTGTAGGAATTCATTACTGGAACAATATCTACCCATAATTTCGAAAATTGCTCTTCTTTCTCGTTATAAGCTGAGCAATAGGTCAGAAGAAGGAAGAAAAGAAGAGTTTGCATAATTCCTTGTGACAATCAATAATAGTTATCAGGAGACACAAATTTTCAGAGAGAGGGGGAACTGATAAGCGACTGGGTAACGCCCTGATAAAAATTACAGTTGTTAAAGCTACTCTAGCTGAATTACGGTAAGAGATAGAAAGAAGGTGTCAATTAATAAACTGTTATGGAAGATATTTTGCACATTTTATTAGTTGAAAACTTTTTCTTAAAGATTACGGTAGCCAAGATACAGTAGCTAGAAAATATAATTTATTGAAAACCGATTAAAAACTAATGCAGAATCATTTTTCGTCAATTATTTTTTGCATTCTCACAAAAATTATCAGTATCACACGTGGCAGTTTCACAAACAAAACCGCCTCCTGAATTATAAAATCCAATGTTATACCAAGCGACACCATTGCCCTTTTGACTATTCCAGACTGCCGAAGCAGAGGAAGACGGCGTCGGAAGCCCATTTCCCCATGTAGTGTAATTCTGAGAGAATTCTAGAGACCTTCCCATCGGTTGATCCCAACTCCAGACGCCATTGGCGGCGAATAACCCTATGTGATAGTGATAGGGAGTGTCGAAGGGTGGGGTGGTGTTTTGGACAAGTTGGTAGGCGAAGTCATGTTTTTCTTGGGTGTATTCATTTAGAAGATAACCGTTATTAACAGAATTACGGCAATTCATTTGGGCTGCACGCCAATTGGTGGTTAAGCTGGTAGGACGGATACAGACTCCGAAACTGATAGAAGAGGATGTGTATTGGGTCCAGTAGAGTGGGCAGTAGCAGTTGGCTGAAACAAATGTCAATTTTTCTGAATCTGTGTAATATGGGTATCAAATCAACTGCTTTTCCAAAGAAAACAAGGTCTACTCACTTTCAAGCAACGCCGTTTGCATTTCTCCAACCATATTCAGGTCGGTTGAAGAGAAATTAAAGTGTGGGCTGGAAACCTGAGCAAGGTTTCTGAGGAAGAACGGATCGTCGAAATCCGGGAATCCGGTGGTGGCAATGCTAATTCCGTCCATTTTTATTCGTTGGGCCACTTGAATCGAATTAAATTTCGGACTGAAATAGGATTTTAATGGATTTCTGGGTTTTTGGAGGGGTTTCTCACTCGAAAAACCATGTGTAGACAAGGATAATCTTACGGTAGTGATCCCTGGAAGGTCTCATTCCCTGGTTAAGGACTTGGAGAGCAGTGGTGAGGCCAGCTACGAGATTGGACACAGAAGAAGTGCTCTTTGAGCTAAGAGTTCCGAATACCGTATCCATGAGGTCTTCTGTAGAATTCCATGCATCCAGACCTGCCACAATGGACCCGATGGAGTTGTAGGTGACTAGACCAACACGAGTTGTCTTTGGATTATCTGTCTTTGTGCCAATTTTAACGATGGCAAATGTGGAAGAGATAGTGGCAGCGATCTAGAATATTCTAGAGATTTTTTAGAGAAAAGGGCTTTCTTACCTGATTAAGATCTCCTTGGTCCATTCCAGCGGAATTATCTACAAGGAGCACTACATCCAACCAAAGATTTCTCAAATCGGAGCCACATTGACGTTCTACATAACTGGTAGAGCATACTCCAATAAGGAATAGGAGGGAATGGAAAATTCTCATCGTTGGATGAAAAGGAAGAGTTGTTATCAGTTTTTATAGGGAAAAAATGATAACGATTTTGAAACAACGCCTTCAAAATAAAATAGGTCGCGTCAAAATTGATCTCCGCAAAATTCCCTTCAATTTGATACCCATTTTGGAAAAATAAGATGTTCTGAATTCAGATGCGTCGATTTTTCAGAATATAAGCAATATGGGTACAAAATCGTAGGGAATTGACTGGCAAACACGAATAACAAACTGATAGCTTTTCAAAATAATATTCTGGAGACTTCTGAAGACTCCGTAACACGCATATTTACTAAATTCCAAAAAAATGAAAAAAATTTTTATCACTCAGAATATAGGCAATATTGGTATCAAATGAAAGGGAATTTTAAGGAAAACAAGTTTGGTTTTCCTCCATGAGCTTCAGAATCTTCAAAATCCTTTTTGTTCCTCAATTTCATCAGTTTTTCATCAGATTCTGCAACATTTTTTCACAAGACTCTATTTCAAAATTTCCGGAAATTAATCTTTTGAAATTGACATCAATCAAAGAATCACAAACTCATCGCAAACAATTTGTTCTTATCATTCCCAGAAAGCACATCACACGACACACCCTGGCTTATCACATAACTCAGGAGAGAAATTAGCAAGGATGTCTTTGAAATTCCACTAAAAAGCAGGGAAAATCATACTGTAGTTGTAGAATAAGCAGATAATCTAGATTATAGGGCTATTCTGACGTCAGCAAGGGTTACTGTAGTATTGCACAGGTTTTGAAATGAGGAGGGGAAGGAATGATAAGAGAAATGATGAGAAATGATAAGAGAAAGGGTGGGGTGTAATCCTTTTTTTAAATGAAGAAGACAGTATAAAAAGGAAGAGGTGGAATGGAGGAAAGTATCTTATTTTAATTTGAAAAAGCTTTATTTTACAAAAAAAATTAATTTTTCAGAATGATGAAGACTTCCTTCTTCATTTTCCTGGTTGGCGCTCTTGGTAAGTCTTTCTAGAGGGTTTATGAGGTTGAATGTGATCTCTAAGGATTTAGAAGACATCGAAAAGCTTAATTTTTCAAAATATAGGCAATATAGCTAACTTTTCAGCCTGCCAAGCTGACTACGACCCTCGCTCCTACGTTGACCGTAAATGCGGACAAGACCTCGGCAACCTATGGTTAGACATCGTCGCAGTGGTCGACAACTCCCACGGAATGACCGATGACGGTCTTGGAGACGTCGCCGCCACCCTCTGCACCATCGTCAGCTCAGGAACCCGTATCGGAACCAACTACACAGACGCCAGATCCACTCGTCTCGCCCTCGTCACCTACAACTCTCAGGCGTCCACTAATGCGGATTTGAACAAGTTCCAGAACCTTGATGACGTCTATAATAATGTGTATCCTGCTCTTTCTTCTGTCGCCAAGACCGATAACTCTTTCTTGGCTAATGGATTGGCGATGGCTGAACAGGTATTCGATGATGGAGAGGTGGGAAATTTCCGAGCCAACTACAAGAAGGCGGTTATTGTTTTCGCCTCTTCCTACCAGAAATCCGGGGATTTCGATCCGGTTCATGTTGCTGAGAGAATGAAGTCTTCTGGAATCAAAATCATCACTGTCGCCTATGATCGTGGAGATGGAGCTCTTCTCAAGGAACTTGGAAGTATTGCTAGTCCCAGATACAATTTCACAAATAAGGAGGATGGCTTATTGGAGAATATTCAACAGGCACTTCTTGAAAGTGAGTTTTTATTATGAATATCATCTCTAATCACCCAATTTTTTTTCAGTCAACTGTTTCTGCCCAAATGACTGGGTTCAATACCGTACCTCATTCACCGACATCTCCTCCGCCCCATTCGGAATCTGCGTCCAACCAATCACCATCGCCGCAAACTGGCGTGCCGCCCAAATGAATTGTCGTAATAGGAAAGAGGGAAACGCCTATTTGGTCACCGAATTCAACCAAGCCAAGCATGATTTCGTCCTTCAAGCTGTCCGAAACACCTCAGGATCCGCTCAGCCCTATATCTACCACATCGGATTGAATATGATCTCCGGACAATGGGTCTGGGATCAGCCAGCCACGTGGCCCCAACCGGCACTTCAGAATTGGACCGGATGGGCTCCAAACTATCCAGTTGCCTCTTCTTCCATGTCAGCTGTTCAGAATGTTCAATCTGGATATCAGACGGTCTGGCAGAACACTGGATTGTATACTAGTGGAAATAAGTATGTGTGTGAGACATATACTTGTGATACTGATAAGTATTGTGTTGCACAGTTGGATTAGGTTTTGTTTCGGGTTTTTATGAAATAAATTGGTTGGATGTTGTGTTTTGAGGCTTTAGAAGATGGCATTGTCAAAAATAATCATCTTGTACATAAGTTCCGGAGATTTAAAGCCTAGGTTCCTTGAAATCAAGCATTCTGAAGTCTGACATCTTCAGAATCCTTGGAAAAATCAGGTTATGAGAATATAAACTGAATATATGTTTCTAGACAAGATAATGAACCGTCTAAACTTTCCTTTAGTCCGTTATAGTGGCTATAAGTGTCTTCCAGCTATCACAAACACTTCAATCTTTTTAAAATTGATATGAGAGCTTCATTCACAAATAAAAAAAACCAAAAACCATCAGAAAAAATCAGTAATCTCACAATAATTATCAGTATCACAAGCAGCGACTTCACAAACAAAAAAGGCAGGATAAGTATACAATGGAACATTTCTCCACGCGACTCCTCCTCTCATTTGATAATTAACACCTCCAGAATTGGAACCAGAAGACGTTGGATATCCAGGAGTCCAGTAGGTCCAATCAGAGACATTTGGCAGAGTCCATCCTTCCGGTTGATCCCAAACCCATTTATTCGCATTGAAGAATAGCCCAATGTGATAATTAAAGGGCTGAGGGAAACCGGCGTTTTGGGTCATGTTGAAAATGTAATCATGTTTATTTTGACTGTATTCATTGGCAAGATATCCATTCTTTGTCTGATTTCTGCAGAAGAGCTGAGCGGTTTTCCATGTGGCCGCTTGGGCGATTGGTAGGAGGCACACACCAAACTTTGGGATCCAATAATCAGGATAGGACAATCGATACTGTCTCCAGTAGCTTCGGCAGAAACAGTTGGCTAAAAGAACTAAATGAAAAAAGCGATTTCAAAAAAAAACTCACCCTGTAACAATGAATTCTGAAGGGTGGAAATGAGATCTTGTCCGCCACTCGTGAAGTTCTTATGTGGACTGGCCACCTTCTGCAATCCCTCCAAAACATAGAGATCCTGAGTATAAGATACAGTAATGATGGTGACACCAGAAGTCTGAATACGTTCAGCAATTGGGACTGGATTCAGCTGTCCCGATCCCCCAAAATCAGCAGCGAAGACTATAATGACCTTCCGGTAGTGTCCACGAGGATCTTGGTCATTAGAAAATAGCAGTTCTTCGGCGGCTTCTAGTCCTGTTGCCAGGTACGACTCTCCTGAACTACTGACATTTCCAATATCATTGGCGACATTATCAGCAAAATCTTCAATGCTCTGGTACTTGTCCAGATCCGCTTTCACGGTAGCTTGACTATTATAAGTGACTATTCCAACTCTCGTGGTCTTTGGATTGCTAGAATCTGTGCCGATAACTGTTCCATACTCGAACACAGTTGCCACCGTAGCAATCACCTATAATCCCGAAATTTTCTAGATTATAGAGAGAAAAACTCACAGATTGCATTGAGAACTGTGTCATTGCATCCGAGTTATCGATAACTGCCACTACATCAAGCCAAAGATTCTGGAGGTTGCTGCCACATTGGCGGTCTACGAGAGCAGCGTTCGAGAAGGCTAAAAGGTATCTGGTAACTGGAATCTGGAGGAGAACTCACCAAAAAGAAAGAAGAGGAGCATGACTTGGAGAAATGAAATGAATTGTGGCACGAACTCTTTTAGTTTTATCAGTTCTTCCCTTCTTATCAGTCTTTTTCAAGGGGCAGCTGACTACGAATAGGGTGTGTCTGGAAGCGGATTAGTCGGAAAAGGGAGGAGGTCCGGAATGGCTTCTGGATAAACCTTCGAAATAGTGAAGTCAAGTCTCCAGAGCATCTCCAAATGAATTAGAAAGATAAGCTGCATCTCTTGTCGAGTTCAAATAAAAGATCTTGAGATGAGCATTTTTTTCAGCAGTTTTTTTTCAATTTCCTGTGGATACTTCGATCCTATTGATTTTTTTGTATATTTCCCTTCTCATTTACTGGTTTTTTCTGTCTTTACCCTTCTTTTCCCCTGGCTTCTTCCTTTTCTCCACTTTCCCTGTTTTCATGTTCGGCATTCGTCCTTCAATATAAGAACAAAGAAATGAGTCATATAGCTGTCCTCGCGCGGCTTTTTGGATAGAATGCCTCATTCTTGTAATATATTTGGTCGACGAGTGCTATGCGACCTTTGTACTGATTATTTATAATTATTTTTTCTAATTATGAAGTCAGGAGCCACATCAGAGATCACTCCACAGTCTACAACGAAATCAACATCCCAGACTTGAAACACATTGCCGATAGTTACCTGACATATATGAAGACAATTGGTCTTGGGAACTGGACTCATTTTCCTCTTCGCGTACTCCATTATCACCAAAACAGGACTAACAGTTTTTCAAGGAACACTTCAACTGATTCTCAAAGTACTACACATGAATCTTGTCGTATTCTTGATTTGCTGGCCCATTAATTAGTTCCAAATGACTAACGACAGGCATATGCACCTACCCACAACAGTATTATTACCAACATCAGTACCCAACCCAACAGTATATCCAACAACAACAGTACCCATACCCACAATACTTCCAACAGCAGCAGAAACCTTTATATACATGTAGATTATGCCAAAAATTCCATAAAGCAAGAGAATGATTTTTTTCTCTTTTTTTCTTGTCCTTCTTGTTTTTTCGATCCTCTCTGCCCATTCGCATTGCTAGATATTCGCCTCGCTTTATTGATGTCTCGATATCCACTGATAGCTTTTCGATAGCAAATCATCGTTCAATTCCAGTTTGGCTTTGTATATGTCTTCGTGGATCGCGTAGCTGAATTTCTTCACTACCAGGTTGTTGAGCATCTCGTTTCTTGGCCCAATCATTTTAGTTGGATCAGAATGGTTCGTACCGTATCCCAGAGTTTCTTTTGCGTCGGAACTTTGTAGTCGTTGCTTTTCGCTTCCAGCAACTTCTTGTTGAGCTCGCTGCTCATCCCTCCTTGAAACAAATTTATCGAGATGACCACTACTCTGTCGAATGTTCGCGCGGCAGTCCTTTGAAAACATCCTCTTCTCTGGGCTTTAACAAAAATGTCAAATTTAAAAATGTTTCAAAAACAATCTGAAATTCCCAACGTGGAATGGACTGTTCGACCTCCGATATTGAACGCGGTCCTTCCGGTTTGTGCGGTAACAACACATGACTTTTCCGAATTGAAATGGTACCTAACGTCATCTTCTCAAAGTATGCGCAGAAGTACTGATTTGCCTTTTCCTTATCAACTCCTTTCAGTTGATAAGAAAAGTAATAATAATAATTCAAAAAAATCAGAAGAAAGGTCGCATAACACTCGTCGACCAAATATATTACAAGAATGAGGCATTCTATCCAAAAAGGCCGCGCGAAGACAGATGACTCATTTCTTTGTTCTAATATGGGAGAGACAAACATTTGGAGTAAGTTGGAAGCTACGCAGATACAAACAAAATTTTTTTGGGAAATGAAAGAAAAGAAATAATTTGTTTCAGAAAGTACATTTTTCTGAAAACATGTTCATGGGTATCTAGTCAATATGGGTACCAAATGAAAGGGAATTTCCTGGAGATAAAAACTGATAGATGGAAAATAAAAAAATAATGCAAAGGACTAGGATCTTCCCAAGATGGAGATTTTACATTCTCATCGATTACCATTCCAAAGAATCCATTTTCAAGATTCATTTTGGTCTTTAGTCCCTTATTTTTGTACTCCGAATTACTCTCATTCTTCAGAAGCCAAACTTTTCTTTTCTAATTAATCCTTTTCCAGACACACCCTATTCGTAGTCAGCTGCCCTCTGGAAAAGACTGATAAGAAGGGAAGAACTGATAAAACTACATGGAAAGAGTTAGTGTCAGAATGCATCTCATTTTTACGAATTATGCTTCTTCTGTTGCTCTTTCTTTTTGGTGAGTCTCCCCTGGCCACCGAAAAATCTTCTGGCATTTTCCAATGCTGCTCTTGTTAAAATTTGATACGTATTTAGAAAAAAGTTTTATTGGAAAAAGTAAAAAAAACAGATTCAAAGAAAAATGATACAATCGGGTAGGAAAACAAAGAGAAGAGGGGAGAACCAAAAAGATGGGAAAAATTAACATGAAACAGGGCACAAAATGAGCGAAAAGGGGACGGAAAATGTACTAAAACCAGTAGACAAGCAGTTCATCCCAATACTTTCTTCTTGAACTCCATCACAATTTCCGCTTGTCTTCTCAGCTCCTCTTTAGTGAACTCCTTGGACTTCTTTTGAACTGCTGGATTCTCATCGACTACCATCTCGAATGCCCCATTCTCTATGTGAATCTTGAGGGTCTGTTGGCACGTAGCAGGTGCATTCATGGACCCGATATTGAAAGCGAAATCGATTCCTGATGTTCCAAATGAAAGTTTGGCTGTGGCAGGAAGTCCAGGGGAGGCGGCACGAGATGGGACTTCCGATGATGGTGGAGAAGACACTTCAGAAGAGACTTCAGTTGACAATTCCGACGAGTAATAGTACTCCTCTTCAGATCCATACTCATAAAGTATCGGTTCCTGGTGATAGACAGCTTCAGGCCATTGGATATGGTATCCTCTGAACACAATCGATCCATCGTCCGCATACTCTCCTGTCACTGTTGTCGTCTCACGAAACAGATCGACTGCTTTGTCAAGAGCCTCATCTTCCACTTGTTTGTAGCTTTTGAACGGGATAAGACGAGCTCCCATGTCTTGGATGGTTTTAATGGCAATCTCGTGTGCAATGCTAAAGATTTCGCCTTCGATGATTCTCTGTTGGGCGGGAGAAAAGATGGCCGATTCGACGATTGGGTATTGGATGGCGGAGTACATGGTTGGTTGGTGAACGAAAGATTTCTAAAATTAAAAATGAGTAATGGAAAGAAGAAATTGAAGATCAAGGAGGCAAAGAAAGTCAAGATTCGAAAGGAAATATCTAGTTAGCCGCGATTCCTATCAAGAAATATCTGACATAAGGATTAGGGGGAATCTTATGATTCGATGGTATACTGGGTAAGTTAGGGGAAGAAAATAGATATGATGAGCTAGAAGAATCAATAAAAAAGAGGAGAAAAGGAAGAAAAGAAAAAAAAAGTCACCATCCAAGAAGAAGTGAATAGACGAATGACTGTATATCTGAATGCTGATAGATACACTCGGCATGAAAGAGGCGGAGTCTGTGCAGACTAATGGTCCATCTGGTAGTATAAGTGGAGTTTCCCACATCTGTCGATGTTCCAAGTTGTAAGATGCACAAGAGGTTATCGATTCCTTCCGACTCGAATTGTCCTCCCAGAAGCAAAATGAGGGATATGAGCATTACAGATAAGATCTTTTCAATAGAAATATTTATCAAGAAACAGTAAACTAACGAAGTATACCTTTTACATAATTAATTTGGCTTTTTTTTTAGTTAACAATTTTTTGATTACTCCTACCGGAAACTAGGAGAACTATCTTTACTTTTGAAAAGGAAAAGAATCAGAACGATCAGAAATCTCATTCACAAAGCAAAAATGACTAGAATCCAATTTTACATTTCAGGTTCCAGAGTGTAGTTCCTATTGAATATAATCAATTCGAAAACTAGAAAATATATCTGAGTTATTCGAAAAAAAAGATAATAAAAAAGTTAATTGTGGTACAAAAATAGGCAGAAGAGGCTAGAGCCTGAAGGAAACTGTAAAAAAATCTACAGAGATTCAAGCATAGCTTGAAGTGAGGTTATTTGTTTGAAATTATGAAACTATGGGGAATAGTGGAAAAAGAAAGACAGCTGGGATAACTAGTAAGCAGGAATCGATAGAAAACAAAGAAAATATAAAAGGGAATCCAAGTCACCATCCAAGAAGAGGAAGTGAATAGACAAATGACTCTGTAAGTGTGTATCTGAATGTCTGATAGATACACTCGGCATGAAAGGGGTGGAGTCTGTGCAGACCCACCTGGTCGTCCAAAGGTGTAGATTCCCACGTGTTCTCGGGTTGTAAATGTCCCAATTACATCTCTGTTATGAGACAACCCCTTGCGATGATTTCCGATATTCCCAGTTGTAAGATACACTATGGATTTTCCTGACTCTACCTGCACTCCATCTTGTCGTTTAGTCATTGTTCGCTTTCTTTTTTGGGATGGTTTTGTTCTACTTTCTTGATAGTAACCTTTAATGCAACGTCTTCTTACTCCATTACTAACAGAATCAAACCCTTCATTTCTTTTTTTAAAGAACCATCTTGACTAGAAGAAATTAGCTTCATCTGACTTTTTCACAGTACTTTTTCATCCCTATGTCAGGTTCAAATCTTGATGTCAGGTTGTTTTTAACGGGAATCATTTGCTGAGATTAACTATTATATATTTTTTGTATATTCTTATAAATAGAAAACTTTATTTTTTCTCCTAATATTTTTCACCCACTCCAAAAATTATCAATTTATTCCAAAATTCTAATAACCTTTTGTATTTATTCTGACTTCCAGTTAATTTTGACAACCCATCTGTTTTTATAATCATCTTGTCCAGGCTAAAACAGTGAGCTTTCCTGATTTACGCTTCATTTCGGGACTATTTTCGAATACTCACTATCCTTCTCATCTGTCTTACAGGTTCTCTTTACCATTTAGTTAACAGAAAAAATCGATAAGTGTTTTACAACCTGAGAGAGTGTGGAACACCTGTATCACTCGAGGTATTCGCAGACTCCGCCCCTTGTGTTATAAAGGCATTCAGATACACACTTACAGTCATTCGTGCATTCACTTCCTCTTCTTGGATGGTGACTCTGATTTCTTCTCTCGTTTTTCTCATCTTCATTGATTTTTCCATCCTCTTCTTCTTTAGTCTTCATGATTAACTGTTTATTTATTACGATCGTATGAATTATTGTTGAATTCCAGCAAATTTCCGCTACAACCAGTTTTCCAATCGATTCAAAATGTGTCGTGATACTCTGACCAAGTCTCAAGTCACCTCCACTGCCTGCAACCAGAAGAAAGAAGAATTGAAGTACGCTTGCCAACCAGAGAGTATCAACTTGGAAGTCTACAATATGGCTTGCCAGATCATAATGAAGACATGTCGAGATATGGCACGGGGATTAGTCCCTCATAAGGAGCACGAGGAAGTGGTGGCGGACGCCTATAGAAGAGCTGAGGAGCTATTCGATCAGGGATACAAGGCAGCCCGTTATGCTCCGGATGGATCCAGAACTTCTGAAGGATTCCCGATGCAAGGACCTCCTAGAAGTGCCAAAGTTTCCTGCTCTGAATACTCTCCTATCTCTTCTGGATATTCATCTGAAGAGGACTCGTCTGCGACTTCTGGATCCCCTCCGGCTACCTCATATGGAACGTCATTTGGATCTTCATCAGGAGTTTCCTCAGGAGTCTCGTCCGGAGCTGTCTCCCCGTCTCCAGCACTCCCGTCAACTTGTCTTTCTTCTGGATTGTCCTCTGGATCAGTCTCCCCGTCTCCATCCCTTCCAACCACGATGAAGATGTCTTTTGGAACCGCAGGAAAAGACTTTGCGTTCAATATTGGAACGACGAATGCACCAACCAAATGCCACCAAACCACCAAGGTACACCTAAAGGATGGAAACTTCGAGATGATTATCAATGAGGAAGCCAAGTCTCCAGTTCGAAAGGTCAAGATCTTCAGTCCAGAAGAATTGAAACGACAAGCGGATATTGTCGCCGAATTCAAGAGGAATGTCTTGGGATAACCTTTTTCTTGTTTTCTGTTCACTTTTGCCCATTTAGCCAATTTTGTGTCTCAGTCTTCTCCCGTTTTCCATTCTCCCCTCCCTGTGTTTTTTGTTGTATCATTATCCCTGTTTCTGTTTAATTTTGTTTAGTTTCCCGTTTTTTTAAATTTATCTTTCTATGTTTTCTATATCATTTCATTTGTATTATTTCAGTTTAAGTTTTTTTCTTCCTATTCATTTAAAATAAATAACTTTTTAAAATTTAATTGCTTCAAACACAAGAGTGCTTGCCCTGTACCACAAGACCCTATTCATGGGGGTCACCCTCTCGGAATAGCTTTCCCTGCCAAAACAATTTGGTATTTCTCATTTTTTGAAAAAAAAGGACAACGCCTAATTTTTTTTTCAAAACTATATCTGAAACTACATTTTGTTTCTGAAATTTCATTCAATGTGATAAGAAATAGTTACGGATACCATATTTATTGATAAAACTAATTTTTCTAATTTCACCTTGATCTGTGGGGGCTAGGGGGATAAGATGGGCATTCCATTTGGATGTGTGGTAAGTCTGAAGAGGGGTGCTGGAGCGGCGAGAACTGGGGCTGGTGGTGCAAAGACGGGAGCAGGAGCAACTGGGACTGGAAGAGCTGGAGTTGTGTGTTGCATGACAACTGCTCGACGATCCTATAATTTTTTGATTCTCAAAAATATTTTTAGTAAAAAACTTGCTTGCCTCAACTTCCGCATGTGGGCTGCCACCGGACATGTCTCTTCCGTCCTGTGAAATGCGTTCCGGTGTCGGAGAATATTGTCCAAGGCAACCAGGGACCGGGCAATGGGTGCCCTTCAACGCATTATCTGGACAATAAATTCTTGCTCTATAATTTAAAAACATTCTTACCGAGCTGAGTTTTCCATGAGATGACGATTTTTGGGATTGAGGCTGCCGAAGCTCTTAGTTTTGAATTCAATTCGAATCAAATAGTACTGAAAATCTTTTTTAATGTTTCCTAAAACTCTATTAAAAATTAGCTCACCTTCATAATCAAAAAAAAAAACAAATTCAAAAAAATCAGAAAAAAAGGTCGCGTACCACTCGTCGACCAAGTATACAATAAAAATGAGACATTCTTTCTGAGAAGATGCCACGGGAAATGATGACTAATTTCTTTGTTTCAATTAAAATTTGGGACTCGTCACTTTACAGAAAGGAGAAAGGAGGTTTTTTTTTTGAATTGGAAAAAAGAATTAAAACCATTTTTTTTGGGAAACCAAACTCTTTTGAATCATTTTAGTTTTCTGAATTCAAATACATCATTCTTTTGGATTAGTATCATTATTTGGGAAACCAAAAAATCACTTGATAACTATAAAGTTGTCCGAAATTGCTAATACACTTTCTAGTTTCTTCGTCAACATGTTTGTGCCATCAGTTCATTTTCGTGACTCTTCTTCTCAAATTGATAAGAGGGGTTAGGGCGGGAGGAAGAAGCGATAAGACAGTAGTTTGTAAGTAGGGTGGATCCCCGAATTCCTTCGCACCCGGAGTCAGATGGCTACTATAAAAGGGTAGTTGGAAGAACTGTAGAGCCATCTTCAGAATCATGAAGCTCCTGTTTCTACTTGCTCTTTTCGGTAAGTTTTTTCTTTCTCTTTGAGGCTTTATACTATCGTTTCATACAAATCGCCCTGAAATTTTGACGTTTTAATTAAAATTCAAGCCTGAATCAAATAAAACGTCAGAATTACCGGGCGATTTGTATGAAACGATAATAATTGTCTCCAGCTTTCTCCGAAGCCCTCGTGGATCGACCATGTGGCACCAATCTCAGCAGTCTTTGGCTTGATGTAGTGGCAGTTATTGATAATTCTGATGGAATGACATCACAATCAATGCAATCTGTAAGTTTCTTCGCCCAGAAATCTAGAAAAACTTTCATAATTCTAGGTGATTGCTACATTATCAACTGTATTTGAATATGGGACAATAATCGGGACAGATCCTAGCAACCCAAAGACTACTAGAGTCGGAATAGTCACATACAATGAACAAGCTACCGTGAAAGCGGACCTGGACAAGTATCAAGGTGTTACCGATTTTGCCAACTCGGTTTCAGCTGACATTGGAAGAGCTAGCCAGAACTCTACATCATATCTCGAGACAGGACTAGCTGCAGCTGAGCAATTGTTCATCGCAACACAAGGAACTGCTCGTGATTACTATAAGAAGGTTATTATCGTATTCGCTTCCACCTATGAAGGATATAATAGCCTGGATCCGGTGCCAACTGCAGAGCGTCTTACAAGTTCTGGTGTCACTATTATTACTGTAGCTTATGTCCAGACAGCAAACGTTTTGAAAGGGTTGGGACAAGTGGCCACCCCGCATCAGAATTTTACGAATGACGGACAAAGTGCCAATGATCTCATTTCCAAAGTTCAGAGTTCACTTCTTCAAGGTAGGCCTTACAGAACTTCATCTTTTTGAGAACCTAGGCATTATGAACATCATAAGGAATGCATGTTCACCTCTTTATTTCAGCTAACTGCTTCTGTGGAAGTCTCTGGACTCAGTACCGCGTCTCTTTCGCCGATGAACACTCCCAAAAATTCGGAGTCTGCAACCAACTTGTTAATCTTCCTGCCAACTGGAAATCCGCTCAGATCTCGTGTCGTAATCGCTTCAAGAATGCTTACCTCGCTAATGAATACAATAAAGCAAAACATGACTTCCTTGTGGCATCCGTCCAAAAAGCTGGGTTCCCACAGCCACTCAGTTATCACATTGGCCTATTCTACAATGTAAACAAATGGGTTTGGGATCAACCGGAAGGGTGGACTCAACAAGATGTGTCTTGGTTATACTGGACTCCTGGATTTCCATTGTCTTCTGGTTCCAACTCTGCAGGAATCAATTATCAAAATGGACAAGGAGCTGCTTGGAAAAACATCCCGTTGTTCACTTATGCAGCTAATTATATTTGTGAAGTGGCTTCTTGTGATACTGATAATTTCTGTACTGCCGACGATTATTATGGATAATTTCTTTTTTGACATTAAAAATGTTGTTCCTTCTCATTTGATAACCTGTTTGTAAAAATAAAGAATTCTAAATTCTGATACCTATGTTATAAGCCCTGGAGGGTTGCGAAAGGTCTGATAAGCCATTGGGTAACGCCCTGATAAAAATAATAGTTGTTAAAACTAGTCTAGCTGGATTACGGTGAGAGATAGAAATATGGTGTCAATTAATGAATTGTTAATGAAGATATTTTGCACATTTTAATAGTTGACAACTTTTTGATAGAGATTACGGTAGCCGTGATACGGTAGCTAGAATATTGGATAGAAAATGCTTTGATTTCATACCCATATTGCCTATCTTCCTTTGAATTGAATTTTTTGAATTCAAAAGGCGTCAGACCTTTGGATTTTTGGGAATAAAGGCAATTTGGGTATCAAATCGAAGGAAATCTCAAGAAAAACAACCCTGACAATGTTATTTCCTCCCTAGATGAAGCCGAATCTCAAAATCAAAATTTCAAATAACGTCAGAATTCAAAAATAAATTTCGAAATGAGTTTCCTGTTGAAATGAACATCACAAATGTTGCATTTTCTTATCAAATGTCACAAATTAATCATCTCATAGGAAGAACTGATAACTCTTTTCTTTGTTAGTTACGAGAACAATGGATTCTTAAAGGTGTTAGCGCCCTTTTCAAACTTCCTCCTATGGATACTCCCTATTCAGAATCTGTATAAAAAGGGGAAGAGGAGAAGGCAAATCATCTTCTCCTAAATCTAAAATGAAGTTAGCAATTCTTCTAGCTACAGTATCCGGTAAGTCCTACCTCCTAGCCTAATAAATACCGTAATCCAGGTTGCCTGGCCCTCTACGATCCATCTTCCTATACGGACCGCCCATGTGGAGACGATATCACTAATTTGTGGCTGGATGTCGTCGCAGTGGTAGATAACTCAAAGGGAATGAGATTCGATGGACTTCAAAGTGTAAGTACCGTATTCTAAAAGCCTCTAAGCCCCAGGTTTAGATCGCTGCAAGTTTGGTGTCAGTTTTTGGAGCTGGTACCCGGATTGGAGTGAATTCAACCGAAAAGCGTACCACTCGGGTGGGATTAGTGTCATATAATGAGAAAGCGAGACTGAATGCTGATCTAACCACCTACACATCATTCGACGACCTGTTCTCTGGTGTCTATACTGCCCTGAATGATGTCAGTTCGACTGAACTCTCATATCTATCGAATGGATTGGGAGCAGCAGCGGATCTATTCAAAAAACAAAGTTTCGGAACATCCCGGGATCATTATAAGAAAGTTGTGATTGTTTTTGCCTCAGCATTCAAAGGATCTGGAGACTTGGACCCATTGCCGGTTGCCGAGAAACTGAGAACTGATGGAGCCTTCATTGTGACTGTAGCTTATGATCAAGATGGGAATGGGGATCTGATGGATAAGCTGAATCTTATTGCCACCCCTGGATTCAATTTCAGTAATACTGAGGAAGGAGGAAATCTTATTGGGAAGATTCAAGGAGCTCTTATGCAGTGTTAGTGTCTTTTTGGATTCTATACGGAAATTTAGAAAGAGTTATTTCAGCCAACTGTTTCTGCCCTAACAACTACGATCAATACCGTGTCTCATTCTCCGACAAGTTCTCCTATCGCTACGGTTCATGCCTCCTTCCCGTCAACATCGCCGCCTCATGGAAGCCCGCCCAAATGAGTTGCCGTAACCGGAAGGCGTATCTGGCAACAGAATTCACTCAACACAAACATGATTTCATTGTGGAATCAGCTACCTCCACAACTGGGTTCCATCCTCCCCTTTCTTATCACATCGGATTGAATCAAGTACTCGGAAAATGGGTTTGGGATCAGCCACAAGGACTTCCACAGATTGAGCTTCGATCATGGTTCAATTGGAGTCCAACGTATCCAAAGAAGTCTTCTAGCTTCCCTGGGGTTCAGAATCTTCAGAATAGTAATTCTACTCAATGGCAGAATATCGATGCGTTCAAGGTGTCCACCAATTACATCTGTGAAGCTTATGCTTGTGACACTGATAATTATTGTGATGATAATGGAACTTTGTAATTCTTGGGATCATTAAACTTAATTTATTCATATTTATTGTTTTATATGTATAATAAACCTATACTTATCTATTTTCAATTCTAAATTTATGATTAGCTGCTACTAAAGAGCAATTTCACATTATTAACCTTTTCCTTTGGCATCCTGAGGTTTCAGGTGACGTCAGAAGAGTTCAGAAAATCAAATTTTTGCGATATTGGTATCAAATCAAAGAGAATTTTCGACTGAATCCAATGAACACGATAAAACATTAGGAAATTATGATTTTCTATATTTGGTCTTCTTTTTCCTTCTTCCATACTCCAAAGAATTAAAAATCGAGAAAAGCACAACTGATAAGAACGCATCTTCCTTCTCCCAATAAAAACGATAACAGGCGCACTTGAGGGAAATCAAAAACATAAAATGAAGAATTTAGGAATTCCGAAAAAAATTTTAATGACTTCAAACTGAAATGAACTCTAGTGCCAAAACATCAAGGATTGGAATCGATATTTTTATTATCGAAAACAATTTCATTACTCAAACTAAAAGCTACCCATAATAAGAACACAAAACACGATCGAATACAAAATCACATATTTCCATTGGCATCACAATAATTATCAGTATCACACGCATAGGATTCACAGATGTAATTGGTGGAGACCTTCAATTGATCGATATTCTGCCATCCAGTCATCTGTCCATTTTGGAAGTTCTCCACTCCATTCATACTAGATGATTGAATTGGATACATTGGATTCCAATTAGAATATGATTGAAGAGGAATCTGTGGAAATCCTTGTGGCTGATCCCATACCCATTTTCCGAGTACTTGATTCAATCCGATGTGATAAGAAAGGGGAGGATGGAATCCAGTTGTGGAGGTAACTGATTCCACAATGAAATCATGTTTGTGTTGAGTGAATTCTGTTGCCAGAAACGCCTTCCGGTTACGGCAACTCAGTTGAGAGGCTTTCCATGAGGTCGAAATGTTGATTGGATGGAGGCATGAACCGTATGGAACAGAGGATTTGTCTTCGAATGATTCACGGTATTGAACATAATCATTCGGGCAGTAGCAATTGGCTGAAATAACCACGTTAAATTTTTTTGGAAAAATGGAAAAGATTATAACGTCAAAGAGAATAAAAAGGAAAACTAACCCTGCATGAGTGCCCCTAGTATCATGCAAGAAATATCCCCACCATTCGCAACGTTACTGAAATTGAATCCAGGACTGGCGATGAGTGCCAATCCCTTCATAAACTCGCGATCATCATCCTGAACAATGGCTACCGTAATAATGAATATACCATCGTCTTTCAATGACTGAGCAGTCAGAATGGGATCCCATTGTCCTGATCCCTTAAACATCGATGTGTAAACGATAACAACTTTCCTATAATGATCCCTGGAAGTTCCGAAACTTTGATTTCTTAGTAGATCTCCAGCTGTTTGCAATCCATAGATAAGATATGAGTCTCGAGACGAACTGAGATTTCCCAAATCATTGAATATGCCTGTGTCTAAATCGTCTGTCGAATGAAAAGCATTGAGATCCGCATTGATTTTCGCTTCCTGATTGTAGGTTACAAGACCAAGTCGAGTGGTTTTCGGGTTATTTGAATCAATGCCGATGCTCATCCCTTGAGAAAAAATAGTATCAAGATTGGAAGCAACCTGAATTCTGGATTGAGAAGACGTCTAGAAAAGAGTACTTACACTTAAGACTCCAGCAGAACCCATTCCAAACGAGTTATCGATCACTGCAACGACATCCAACCACAGATTAGTAATGTCGTTTCCACATGGGCGATCAGTATAGGACGATGGGTCGTAGATGGCCAGGCAACCTTGATTACGGTGTTTATTAGGCTAGAAGGTAGGACTTACCGGATACTGTAGTTAGAAGAATTGCTAATTTCATTGTAGAGTTTAGAAAAATATGGGTTAGTCCTTTTTATACTTGAAAACCCTTGGGTTTTTAATAACCACCCTCTTATCTGTTCTTTTTTCACAGAAAATTCTGCATTTTGTGGTTTAGAATCTTCTCAGGTGACAGAGAGAGAGAAAGAAGAAAATGAGCACTTAAAAAGCCATCAAAGTGTTTAGAAAAGTTTTCTGTATGTTTACCACATGTTGCAAAAAACGATTATTTTTCTTTTTTCCGGATTTTTTTAAAATTCCGTGTCACTTGTGTTAAAAAAAACAAGAAACCTGAAAAAATTTTAAATAAAAGCAAAAAAAATAAATTCCACGTTATTCAAAAAAAAATCTGCCCCCATTCCCGCAGGTCATCCATGTTTCACTCCCTCCGATCTTATCACCGCCCGGAAAATCAAACCAAAAAATTTATTTTATATTTTCCGTCGGGTTCGAGATGCCGCTTCCCTCACTCTTCACTATATACGAAGGAATTCTTAGCAAAAAAGAAAAGCGAGTAGACACTTGTGGACAGAGTGAGTTTGACTTGGAAGACGTTCTAATTCATTGGTTTCTTTAAGATGTTTTCTATGAACAGTACTCCAATGATGATAAGGTCACCACATTGAAGATCTCCCGTCTTCCAATGATCATGAACTCGTTTTTTCAATAAAATATCTTTTTTTAACACTCTTTAGCGTACCCTAACAAAAAGTGAGCCGCCTTGAGTTTATATACGGTCCGACGTCCCATTCGAAAAAGTGTCGCGCGTGGCGCAGTCGGCAACAGCCTTGTTATTCGTTCCGTGGGGAGGTTCAAGTCCAGGAAGTCGCTTTTCTTTTTTTTTCTTTGCCTTTTTGTAAAAACGCTGAAAAATCCAGAAAAATATAATTTCGAAACAAAACATTCTTTTCTAACGACTCTGGGTGCGTCTTCCGAGTCATTATCATTGGGAGCCCCCACCCTTGTGCTCATTCCAGGGGGCTTTTAACGAGTTGTTATCGATGATGCTACTCCTCTTATCAATTCTTCCGTTCCAGAGATTTCGAATTCTTGATGACACTAGAGTCTTCTTGAATTAGGGAGAGAGAGGGAAGAGGGAGGTGCAGTTAAAAAGCAATCAAAACGCTTCGAATAGTTTCTCTCTCTCGCTTTCCGCGAATGTTTGCCTCATGTTGATTTCAGTGCTTCTCATTTTTCTTCTCAAGGTTTATGGTTCGTTTTTAGATTTTTTCGGATAGGCATTCTGATTACTTCTAATTCTTTGTTAAAATTACTCAGTTTTTAATTTCCGAAGTTTTGATACCCATATTGCCCATATTCTAAAAAATCAAAAATTTCGAAAATTCTGTTGACTTCTGAATTCCGGGATTCTGGCTCTAGAAATGAGTTTCAAAAAAAGTGGCATCGTTAAAATTGCTCAGCTTTCAATTTCCGTTGATTTGATACCCATATTGCCTATATTCTGAAAAAAATTTTTTTTTCGAAAATTCTGAATTCTGACATCTTCTGAAAAAAAAATTCGGATTTTTTGGGCTTTTATCAGGTTTACCAAGTTCAACGTTTAATTCCCTTCAATTTGATACCCATATTGCCTATCTTCCGTCAAAAAAAATTTTCGGGATTCAGAAGACGTCAGAATTCAGAATTTCCACTTTTTCTGAATATAGGCAATATGGGTATCAAATCAAAGGGAATTTTAAGGAAAACAACTTTGACGTCGTGATTCTTTGTTTAGAGATGATAGAAGTCAAAAATTCAAAAATTCAAAAAATTCGAATTTCCGGAAAACAATTTTTTTTTCAAAAACTGATAAAAAAGCTGATGATGCATAGGGTGTCATAATCATGTGTTAATACTCTTATCATCTTCAGCCTCTTCCTCTGAACCAGTATACGCCGATCGAGAATGCGGACAAAACCTGAGTACCCTTTGGCTTGATGTCATCGCAGTGGTCGATAATTCCATTGGGATGACTAATGACGGGCTGTCTACAGTAAGCTGAGATAAGAGACTACAGTAACCCCTATTCTAATCTCTAGATTGCCGCCAATATTGTCTCAGTGTTCAGTCAATCTCAAATCGGAACGAATCCCCAGAATCCGCAGACAACTCGTGTCGGTTTGATCACCTACAATCAGAAGGCTTATCAGAATGCGGATTTGAATAAATATCAATCGGTGGATGATCTATTTGAGATATTCTATGATCTGAATAGCACTAGCAATGTGGAACAATCGATTCTTTCGGCTGGACTTGCCAAGGCAGAGAATCTTTTTGCTGAAGAGAGTTCAGGGACTATTTCGAGAAGTCATTACAAGAAAGTGGTCATTGTCTATGCCTCTTCCTACAGAGATGACGGCCCAAATGACCCAATTCCTGTTGCTAATCGATTAAAAGGGTCTGGAATCACTATTGTCACTGTTGGATTCGATCAAGCGGGTGATGGGGAGCTTCTGAAGAAGCTTGCTAATGTAGCCACCCCTGGATACAACTTTACGAACACTGAGGAAGGAGGGAATCTGTTGGGAAGGATTCAAGGGGCGTTGATTGAAAGTGAGTGGACCCCTATTGCCTCTATAGGAACGTTTTTAAGGAAAATAGTGTCGTTAGATATCTTTAGCTCTTAATTTCCGAAGTTTTGATACCCATATTGCCCATATTCTGAAAATTCTGAATTCTGACGTCTTCTGAATCCAAAATATCCACTTTCTCAAAATATAGGCAATATGGGTATCAAATCTCCGGAAATCGCGAGCTAGGAAGGTTTAACGAAGTGAAATCTCTTGAAAATCATCAGGGAGCCAGATTCTGAATATTGACGTCTTCTGAATTCCGAAAATATGAATTTTCAAGAAAAACCACTTCGTTAACAATTTTCCTTTCTCAATTTCCGGAGTTTTGATACCCATTTTTTGAAATTTTATCAGTTTTCGAAAAAAAATTTTTTTTCTAAAAAGTCGAATTTTTTGAATTTTCGAATTTTCCGAATTTCCGACTTCTATCGTCTCTAATCGAAAATTCACAACGTCAAACTTATTTTCCCTGAAATTCCCTTTCATTTGATACCCATATTGCCTATATTCGGAAAAATTGCGAATTCTGAATTCAGAATATCCACTTTTTTAAAATATAGGCAATATGAGTATCAAATCTCCGGAAATCGCGAGCTAGGAAAAGTTAACGATGTGGAATTTCTTAGAAATGATCGGGAACCGGGATTCCAAAAAATTCTTTTTCCAGCAAACTGTTTCTGCCCAACAAACTGGATTCAATACCGTCAGAACCACAGTGACCCAAATTCCTATCGTTACGGTGTCTGTATCGAGCTAGTCGGAATGGCTGCCGTCTGGAAAGCCGCCAAGATGTCTTGTGCTAATCGATGGAAGAATTCCTATATGGTTAATGAGTATAATCAACAGAAACATGATTTCGTTTTGGATGTTGTCAAGGATAACCAAACAGGATTCTCTGACCCTTTTTCCTATCATATTGGTCTAAGTTTGGTCAGTGGAAAATGGAGATGGGATCAGCCGAATGGATGGGAGCAACCGATTCTTCAGTATTGGTTTCACTGGAATCCAATGTATCCGACGATAGATTCTACGTTGACAGTGGTTTTAAATGCTCAGGATAATGAGGAAGTGGCTACTGGATGGGAGAACACTGGAGCCATGTCGACACCGGCTAATTATATTTGTGAGACTTCTGCATGTGATACCGATAATTATTGTAGCTCTGCGGGGCGATAATAAATGGATTGGAACAAAAAAAATTTTTCAAGAATTTTTCAAGAATTTTTCAAGAATTTTTCAAGAATTTTTCAAGAATTTTTCAAGAATTTTTCAAGAATTTTTCAAGAATTTTTCAAAAATTTTTCAAGAATTTTCAAAAATTTTTCAAGAATTTTAAAGAATTTTCAAGAATTTTTAAAGAATTTTTCAAGAATTTTTGAAAATTTTTCAAGAATTTTCAAGAATTTTTCAAGAATTTTTCAAGAATTTTCAAGAATTTTCAAGAATTTTTGGAAAATTTTTCAAGAATTTTGGAAAATTTTTCAAGAATTTTCAAGAATTTTTAAAGAATTTTAAAAGAATTTTTCAAGAATTTTGGAAAATTTTTCAAGAATTTTCATGAATTTTCATGAATTTTTCAAGAATTTTTCGAGAATTTTTAAAGAATTTTTCAAGAATTTTTCAAGAATTTTTAAAGAATTTTTAAAGAATTTTTCAAGAATTTTTCGAGAATTTTTAAAGAATTTTTCAAGAATTTTTAAAGAATTTTTTCGAGAAAGCTCCTAGAATAAAAAACGACGACGTTAACCTTATTCTCCATGAAATTCCCTCTGATTTGATACCCATATTGCCTATATTCTGAAAAATTGAGAATTCTGAATTCAGAAGACGTCAGAATTCAGAATATCCAATTTTTCAGAATTTAGGCAATATGGGTATCAAATCAAAGGAAATTTCACGGAGAACAAGATTGACGTTGAACTTTTCAAAAAATCATTGGAAAAACTGATAAAACCACAAAAAATGATGATAAAGGTGCGGTAAGAAGGTGCTAATTCCCTCTTACTCCACAAGGTTTGGGGAAATGAATCAATCGAGTATTCAAAATGAAAACTATTTTTTTCCTGTTTTTTCTTTTAAAAATCGCTGCTCCCCTAACCGATCGGCCATGTGGAAGAGAGTTCCGGAATCTATGGATGGATATTGTGGTTCTAGTGGATAACTCATTGGAGATGACAGAAGAAGGGATTCTAGGGGTAAGTCTGGGTCCTGAATCTTAAATTTTGGAGCATTTTCAGGTTCAATATCATCTTCTAACTCTATTCGGAGATGGAATCCGTCTTGGTTCTGATCCAAACGAACCCAGGACTACTAGAATTGGGATAGTTGCATATAACACTGATTCTGAAGTCATTGCTGACCTTAACCAGATTCAATCTTTTAAAAACCTCAATGATTCTCTTCTAAATTTAAAGCTGAGCAATTCCTATGATTCTTATCTTTCCAAAGGCCTAAAGGCCTCAGAAGACCTACTGTATTCCGAAGAACGACGTCATTATCAAAAGGCTATTATCATTTATTCTTCTGTATTTAAGTAAGTATTTTCTTTTGAAACCCCTCATTTTATGAATTTATAGCTCGGAGCTCGATCCAGTGGGCGTGGCCAATACACTGAAAGCCGATGGAGTTAATATTATCACTGTGAATTTTGAGGAGGAGGAGGAGGAGGATAAAGAGCTGAATTGGGATTTGAGTCAGGTTGCATCGCCGAATTTTAATTTTACTGCTTTTCATAATGAGAATTTGATTGAAGATATTCGAGGAGCATTGCTTCAAGGTGGGATTGAAATTCCCTTTGATTTGATACCCATATCGACTATATTCTGAAAAATCGAAAATTCTGAATTCTGACGTCTTCTGAATTCTAGAAGCATTTTTAGCAAAAACGGCTTCGTTGATCATTTTCAGCTTCCAATTTCCTTTGATTTGATACCCATATCGACTATATTCTGATAAATTGAGAATTCTGAATTCAGAAGACGTCAGAATACCGATTTTCTCTGAACCTAGGCAATATGGGTATCAAATCTCCGGAAATCGCGAGCTAGGAAGATCTAACGAAGTGAAACTTCTAGAAAATCATTGGGAACCCAGATTTTGGATTCAGAACCTGTCAAAATAGTCAAAAACTACATGTTTTCCAGCCAACTGCTTCTGCCCAAACGACTGGATCCAATATCGTGCCTCGTATCCGAATGAGTCCTCCCTTCAATTCGGCACCTGCCTCAACTTCCTCCCCCTCAAAGCCAGCTGGACCGCCGCTCGATTCGCATGCCGTCACATCCACAAGAATTCCTATCTGGCTTCAGAATTCTCAAAAGAGAAGCATGATTTTATTCACTCTTTCGTCCAGGATTCAGAAGAGCCATCAGATTCCTATCACATCGGATTGAATTTAGTCAAAGGGGTCTGGAGATGGGATCAGCCTCCCGGGTGGAACCAACCGGAGCTTCAGGAATGGAAGGGATGGAATCAGGGGTTTCCGATGCCGTCTTCTTCTAAAACAGCAGTTATGAATGAGAAGAATGGGTGGCAGAATATTGCGCCGATGGGTACGGTAGCTGGATATATCTGTGAGACAGCTGCTTGCGATTCTGATAATTATTGTGATGAACAAGATGTTAATTGAGTTTTCTTAATAAAGATTTTTTGCAGAAATGGAAAAAATGATCTCCTCAAAATTCCCTTTCATTTGATACCTATGATTCTCGAAAAATTCTCGAAAAATTCTCGAAAAATTCTTGAAAAATTCTTGAAAAATTCTTGAAAAATTCTTGAAAAATTCTTGAAAAATTCTTGAAAAATTCTTGAAAAATTCTTGAAAATTCTTGAAAAATTCTTGAAAAATTCTTGAAAAATTCTTGAAAAATTCTTGAAAAATTCTTGAAAAATTCTTGAAAAATTCTTGAAAAATTCTTGAAAAATTCTTGAAAAATTCTTGAAAATTCTTGAAAAATTCTTGAAAAATTCTTGAAAAATTCTTGAAAAATTCTTGAAAAATTCTTGAAAAATTCTTGAAAAATTCTTGAAAAATTCTTGAAAAATTCTTGAAAAATTCTTGAAAAATTCTTGAAAATTCTTGAAAAATTCTTGAAAAATTCTAAAGAGAAAAAACTGTTTCAATTTTGTTTACCCATTGTTTCAGGGGCTTACATCTTGCGTCAGAAAGCGTCACCGTAATAATCCGGTTCTGTTATCTCCTCCGAAAGATCTCAAACGATTAAAGGGCATGCAAAGAGAGAAAAAAGTGGATATTAAATTGTCGAAAATTATTTTTTTTGATTCCGATTGTTGATCAAGCGTGAGTGATAAGCCGCCGCCAATGGAAATGGAAAGTTTGATAGCCAGCTGACTGTTTTCTCCAGATGATAAGGGGAAAGTGTGATGATGAAAAATGGCGTCGTTGGGTTTTTTGAGAGAATATGTTATAGAAAATCGGGGGTTCTTAATCCAGAAAAAAATTTAGGCTGTTCAAAATTTCTTTTTAAATTCTTGAAAAATTCATGAGAAATTCTTGAAAAATTTTTGAAAAATTTTTGAAAAATTCTTGAAAGTTTTTTGAAAATTTTTTTAAAAAATTTGACGCCTTCTGAACTCAAAATTCTCATTTTTTTTAAATTTAGATATAAGTATCAAGGCTAAACGATACCAATCTAAACTTCAAATCTATTTCAGAATATTCTAACCTCGAAATGCTTCTTCTTCACAAGTGTAACATTTTCAATTGCCACCACCGCCGCTTCAGATTCCAAAAGATAAGCTTCTCTCACCTGTGACTCCGCCCCTTTTATCTCTTCCGACAATCAAGTTCGTCCTTGGGGGCTATGGCAACCCCTATAAAACCGACTTCAATCTGAAATCTTCAGAAGAGATTCTGAAATGTCTCGTTTCATAGCCGGAACCCTTTCTGCCATCTCTGGCATCGTCATTCTCGGATCCCTGATCATTGCCGGTGTCCTTTTCAATGATATCAACACACTGTATTTTGATGTTATGGATGATATGCATGAGTTTAAGGTGAGCAATTAATTTTTCTTAGAATTTTTCAAGAATTTTTCATGAATTTTTCAAGAATTTTTCAAGAATTTTTCAAGAACTTTTCAAGAATTTTTCATGAATTTTTCATGAATTTTTCATGAATTTTTAAGAATTTTTCATGAATTTTTAAGAATTTTTCAAGAATTTTTTTTGAGAAAGCTTCTAGAATAAAAATGACAACGTTAACCTTATTCTCCTTGAAATTCCCTTTGATACCCATATTGCCCCGGTTAAAAAAAGTGGATTTTCTGAATCCAGATGATGTCCCCTGAAAACTCTGAAATTCCAGCTCCTCGCTGACGACGCATGGAACAAGATGATCACCGAGAACCATAATGCACCAGCAAATAACTTGGAGAGCTTGTTCAGACGTGGAAAGAGACAGGCCGGCGGATCATGCAACTGCGGACCACAGCCAAGCAATTGCCCAGCTGGACCAGCCGGACCACCAGGAGAACCAGGACAGCCAGGAGACGATGGAGCTCCAGGACAAGCTGGAGGAGATGGGCACGACGGAATTCCATCGCCAATTGATCCATACGCACAACATGAGTGTATTAAGTGCCCAGCCGGAGCTCCAGGACCACAGGGACCTGATGGAGAGGCTGGACCAGCTGGACCAGATGGGCAACCAGGACAGGATGGAGCTCCAGGACAAGATGGTGCCCCAGGAGCCCCTGGAGCAGAGGGAGATGCTGGAGCTGCTGGACAAGATGGAGAGGCTGGAGCCCCTGGACCTGCTGGAAAGAATGGGCAGAAGGGACAAGGAGCTCCAGGACCACAAGGACCAGAGGGACCAGCTGGACCAGCCGGACAAGATGGAGCACCAGGAGAGGATGGAGCACCAGGAGCACCTGGATCAGAGGGAATCGCCGGAGCACCAGGAAAAGATGGAGAAACTGGACCGGATGGAGCTGCTGGAGAGGCTGGAGGAGAAGGAGCCCCTGGACCAGATGCCGCTTATTGTCCATGCCCACCAAGAACTGTTGGATATGGAGAGGTCGAGCAGCCACAAGCAGAACAATCTGGATACAGAAGACGTGCCGCAAGAAGATTGTAGAGGATTACTGTACATTTGAAAGATTATCTGCAAATAAAGTGCTTTTTCATAGTTAAATTTTTTTCAGATTCTTTTTTGAACTTTATTATATTTTATCACATACAAAATCAAAATATAGGTCTATTTCGATGAAGCTGTCACTTTTCTTACTCTAATGATTCGTCATCTACAAAATCTAATGCTTTTTCAACTACAAAACTGAAAAATTCATCGATAGAAATATTAAACAACGCCTTTGTTCCATCATCCCGTTGAACTTCAAACCCTCCGTCCATTGAGAAACAGAAATCTCGTTGATCACTGAAAAGACATGATTTTTGAGATGAAAACTGAATCTTCTCACCTTTGATAATATCTCCGTTCTGGATTCCATTGCACTGGGATACCTGAAGTCGCCACTTGCTCATTGAAATGTTCACATGGAAGGCGAAGAGCTTTCAAGTAAGGATTCCCCCCATTCATCCAGTGTCCGATGAACTGATGTATTTCTTCATTTTCGTACCATCTGTTAGTCAAATAAATTTGGGGCGCCTCGATTTGCATTATATTTTCGACAGTGAATACTGTGTCAATAGTACACCGAAACATGACACATTTTCCATGGGAATTCTGAATTTTAAACGGTTTTCCTCCGGTGTCAGCACACACACCAATGTGATGTGCTTCGCAATCTCTTATTATTTCTTTCAATGCCTCCACTTCGAAAATGGTATCTTTTCGAGAGTAAAAAGCGACCTGGAGGAGGTGGTCTTGATGCCGTTGCAACCATTTCATGATTTGACAACCCGAATAGTCGAACATCTCGAGAAGCTCCACTTTTGCTCCAAACAAGGCGTCGAAATACTTGATTATTTCCATCGTTCCGACCTCCACATCATCCCAAATCGTTCCCAGTACACATTTCTCCTCACTGTAGTCGAAACGCTTCGATTTTCCATTAATCGTCAGTCTCTTGTTCATTGGCCAGTCGGCGGCAAGCTCGGGAACCTGACCGATAAGCAGTTGTTCGTAAGGATCGTGTACAACTACGGTAACGAATTCATTGTCCTGAACGATCAACGATATGCTTCGTTTTTCACGTCGAACGCTCTTCACAATCGAATTCGCTTTTGAGGAGCACATTGAGATGAGGATCCTGGAAAACAGAAATGATGAGGTTTTAAACAAAAAAAAACTTACTGTTGAGTCATTGTCATTGAATTGATGATAATCGAATAAACTAGTTGTGGAAGAGGGAACAGGTAGAATGGAGATGTCATGGTTATTGAAGAATCAATACTGGAAGAGGGGGAAGGGTCTCAAATATACTGAGACACACTGAAGACTTACAGACATACTTTCCCAACGAGACCATTCAAATAAATTGTCTGTACCTTTAAATGAGGAATACACTTTATTTTCACTTTTTTCTTCTTCTTTTTCAATAAACTTTTGAAAAATGATTCTACTTTTTCAAAAATTGCTTTTTATCAATCTAGAGGTTGTGAATTTTCAACTAATTCAAGAAGAAAAAGTACTTTTCTATTCTAAACGATCTTTTCTTTTTTTTTTCAAAAAACCCCTCCTTCCTCCCATATTGAAACAAAGAGGCGAGTCATCTCCTCCCGCGGCATCTTGGAAAGATGTCTCATTCTTATTGTTTGGTCGCCGAGTGCTAGGCGACCTTCTCTACTGATTTTTTTGAATTTATTCTTTTTTCATTATGAGCTCGACAAAAACGTTCGAACTCGGGATAGTGAGGCTGCGGCAGTTTTGAAAGCGATTCAGGAAGGGAGTCAGGAGTCGAAACTACGCGGTTTCCTCCATCATCACTGTCGGATGCTCGGGAACACACCGGAAGATGTATTCCGACAGCTCTGGCTCTTGGAGCATGAGGCCGCGGACAAGAACTTTGTCGTTCTTGCACCGACCAATGTGGAAGTGAACGAGCTCAAAAATGGCAAGCTCCGCCTCCTTTGAAGTTTTGATACTTGAGGCTTCATCTAGAACTAAATTTATACCACATTCTTGTTGTGCGACTTTGGAAATGTTCATCGTCAAGGTTGATTACAGGGGCATCCCTTCTACCTGCATGTAGGTGGACCGGCTGGTACGGGTAAATCGGTTGTCCTCAAGAAGGTGGCGGAATTTGTTCGGCGTGAGTTCCATGGAAAAGAGGCCTGTGTTATAACGGCTCCAACGGGAATGGCGGCGATCAATGTGGATGGGTCGACAATACATTCGTTGTTGCGTAGGAAATATTCACAATCCGTCTTATCTAGTCCGCTCTGTGAGGGTCTAAAAATGACAATCGGTCATCAAACTAAATATTCATGGACCTACGACGACTTCAAGCTCAATAAGGGACAGCAGAACGTATTGGATCTGCTCAAAACGAAGTTGGATGGAAATGAGGTTTTTTTCACTTTTGATGTTTCTAACAATTTTGATTATCCTAGTTTTCAAAATTTTTTGAGCATATTTTTAAATTTTTGGAAATCAAAAACTTACATTACAGGACGAGGCGTTCCATGTCTTCGTGTCCAGCAGGAACCGGCAAATCAGTAATACTCCGGAAATTCGCTCATGATGTGAGGCGTAAATTCCATCATGCGGATTAGCTGCTCAATAATGGCCGCAACTGGACAAGCTGCCGACCATGTCTATTTTTCTTGAGCGGATAAATGAAATCTTTCTACTAATGTACTTTTTAAAAAAACATTTATTGAGAAATAAAAAACAAATTCAAACTGAAATACATAATACAAATCAAAATAAAACATGAAAAGATATGAAGATACAAAAAAACGGGGAATTAACAAGTGAAAGACAGTATAAACAGAAACAGGGTAATGATACATCAAAAACACAGGGAAAAATGAAAAAAGGGAAAAAAAGACATGAAATTGGCTAAAGAGGGGAGAAAATGAACAGAAACAGGAATAAAAATCATCCCAAAACTTTCTTCTTGAATTCGGCAACAATGGAAGCTTGTCGATCCAACTCCTCCAAAGTGAAGACCTTGATCTTTTGAACTGGAGACTTCACTTCATAATCAATGATCATTTCGAAGGATCCATCACTTAGGTGCACCTTGGTTGTTCGGTGGCACTTTGTATTAATAGGTGCATTGGTCGTGCCGGTATTGAAGACGAAATCGATACCAGCGGATCCAAAAGACATTTCTTTGATTGATGGCAGGGATGGAGAGGGGGGGACTGATCCAGACGAGACACCTGAGGAAATTCCAGAGGAAACTCCAGATGACGTTCCATATGAAGTTGCCGGTAGAGATCCAGAAGTTGCAGATGACTCCTCTTCAGATACGTATCCAGAAGACACCGGGGAGTACTCAGAGCAGGAAACTTTAGCATTTCTAGGAGGTTCTTGCATCGGGAACCCTTCAGAAGTTCTCGAACCATCCGGAGCATAACGGGCTGCCTTGTATCCCTGATCGAATAGCTCCTCGGCTCTCTTGTAGGCGTCAGCAACCACTTTCTCGTGCTCCTTATGAGGAATCAATCCACGTGACATGTCTCGACAAGTCTTCATAATAATTTGGCAGGCCATGTTGTAAACCTCCAAATTGATGCTCTCTGGTTGGCAGGAGTATGGCTTGACTTCGTCTTTCTTCTGGTTACGGGCGGTGACTGTCTCTTGAGACTTGGTAGAGGTATCACGACACATTTTCAATTGATTGGAATACTGGTAGTTGCGGAAACTCGCTGAAATTCAACAGTAATTCATAAGATCATAAGAAATAAACGGTCAAGAGTAAAGAAGATTGGAAAAATCAATAGAAAATGAGAAAAATTAGAGAAGAAAAGCAAGTCACCATCCAAGAAGAGGAAGTGAATGCACGAATGACTGTAAGTGTGTATCTGAATGACTCTATGACAGATGGGGCGGAGTCTACAGAAACTCTGAGTGATACAGGTGTTCCACATTCTCTCAGGCTGTAAAACACTCATTGATTTCTTCTGTTAATGGTAAAATCAATGGTAAAGAGAACCTGTAAGACAGATGAGAAGAAACACTCTCGAAATAAAGCCTATTTCAGGAAGCTCATTGTTTTAGCCTGGTTAAGATGATAATAAAAACAGAAGAGTTGTCAAAATTAACTTCAAGTCAGAATATAAGAGGTTATTAGAACTTCAGAATAAATTGATGAATTCTAGAAACATTCTAGATTTTTAGATCGTTATATTATATTAAAAATAATGAATAAATGACGCACTTTTCGAAAAAGATGATCGGTCAACCGGATGTTTAACCATGAGAGTTTTAAGAAAGATTTTTAAAAACTCAGAAGAAGATATAAAATGTCAATGCCTTGGAAATGGAAATGGAAATTACAAAAAGGAAATGAAGGTTCTCATTCTGTTAATAATGGGGTAAGTAGAGAGAAAGGAAAATGAGATCGTCTGAATATACAAATAAATGACAGGTGGAGTCAGAAAAACCCAATAATGTGAGTGCATCATACAACTTGGAATATCGGAATTCTTCGCAAGAGGTTGTCTCATAACAAAGATGTAATTGGGACATTTACAAGCAGAGAACACGTGCGAAACTCCACCTATACTACTAGATAGACCATCAATCTGCACAGACTCCACTCCTTTCATGCCGAGTGTATCTATTAGGCATTCAGATACACACTTACAGTCACCTTGCATTTTCTTCCCTTCTTTTTATATGTTCTTTGTGTTCCATCGATTTTTGATTGCTAGTTATCCCCGTTATCTTTCCTTGTGACTATTCTTCATTATTGAATATCCTATCTTCTAGCTCTGTTTATGTAATCTCTGTAGACTTTTAACTATTTTATTGAACTTTTACTTTGAGAGAAAACTGAAAAACAAGTAGTTTGGAATGGTTATCGTTTAGTTCAGAATATCGGGAAATTTCCCGATATTGAGAAATCTAGTCATTCTTGCCTTGTGAGTGTGTCTCCTGATTGTTCCGATTCGTTTCCTTTAAAAACGGTTTTCCAAGTTTTCGGTAAGACCAATCAAAAAATTGTTGCTTAAAATAATGTTTAATGTTCAGCTGATTAAAAGTTATACTTTTATAAGTGACTTTTTTGATAGATATTACAGTTGAAGAGATATCTCATGTTCATGTCTCATGTTTTCCTTTTGGGAGGACATTTGGAGTCGGAAGAAATCGATGACCTCTTGTGCATCTCACAACTTGGAACATCGAAGGTCATGGGAAGCTCCCCCTACCAAATAGACCATTAATCTGCACAAACTCCACCCTTTTTATGCCGAGTGTGTCTATCAGGCATTCAGATACATACTCACACAGCCATTCGTCTATTCACTTCCTCTTATTGGATGGTGACTTGGATTTCCTTTTCTTCTTTTTCTGATTCTTTTTTCCATTTTTTATTGATTCTTCTAGCTCTACATATCTATTTTCTTCTTTCAACTCACCTTAAATACCATTGAATCATAAAACTCCCCCAAAATGCACCCTTATGTCAGACAACACGTTTAAGAATGTTCCAGAACCCTCGATATGACCAATTTATATATAAAAAACAAAACCTGAAAAATTCTAGTCATTCTTGCCTTTATTTCATTTTCTCAGATCATTTCTTAGCCCCTCTTTTGCTTATTTTCTCATGTTTTAGCCAGAGAATGCTTTCTTTTCTTTTTCCTCTCATTGCTTCCTTCCTGTCCTGATTTTCCGCTAATTTCAGATATTCTCTCCCACCTTGCAACCGAATATGATGTACTTCGACAACTACTACGCCACCTCTCAAAAAGTGATCTGCACTGAGGACCAGGTCGATGAGATGATGGATGAGGTGAAACGAATCGCCTATGGACTGGCCACAGCAGTTATCAAGGACATGGGATCCCGATTGATCCCAATGAAGAGCTATAGAGAAATTGAAAGAGAGGCTCTTGACAAAGCCGTAGATGTCTTCCATGAGAACATGCTTTTGGCGACCCAAGTGACAGAAAATGGGTCAGTGATTCTTATGGATTTCTGGATGGATGGATGCCCACCTCCATTCTACCTTCAAGACTGGCCGATTTATTCTGGATATGGCTCGGAGGACTCGACGGAATTTTATTCGGAGGCGTCTTCTGAAGCCTCAACTGGAACATCATCTGGATTCACTTCTGAATCATCATCTGGAGCGACTTCTCGCGCAGCATCCCCAGTACTCCCATCTACAGCCAAGTTCTCCTTTGGAGTCGCTGGAAAGGACTTCGTTTTCACCACTTCGGCGGCAAATGCACCGATAATTGGACATCGAACGAAAAAACTGTATTTGGAAGACGGAGGATTCGAAATCGTGGTGGACCAGAACCCTCCTGTCCATCAAAAGATCAAGGAGTTCACTTCGGAAGAGTTAGAGAGACAAGAGAGGATTGTGGAGGAATTCAAGAAGAAAGTCATGGGATAAACTGCTTTTTTCCTATTTTCTATTGATTCTGCCTTTTTATTACGCTTTTTGCCCAGTTTTCTAGTCCCTTTTGTTCCTTTTCTGTGATTTTTCTACCCTATTCTCCCCCGTTCTCCCTGTTATTCTCCCCCTTCCCATTGTATCATTCTTCCCATTGAATTTGTTCTTTTTTTCATTTTTTTTCAATAAATTTATTTTTTGATAAAAACTGTTTTCAATCTTGCTGTCTTCCTTGAAAAATTATTCGATTTGATGCTCCTTCTCCTGAAAAACGGCGAATTCTGAATTCTGACGTCTTCTAAATTCCGAACATGTTATTCCGCTAGAAAATAGATATAAAATTACGAGATTTTTATGGAAAACACGATTAACATTTAAAAAAATCATTTTCATTGACCCAGAAGACGTCAGAATTCAGAATTCCAAACGAAAAATAATTTCCAAATTTGAATTTCCCTCCAATTTGAGCCGGGATCGAGAAACGCGCCAACAACATTGTTAGCCCACTTCTCGACGACCCTGGCGCATTTCTTGTTTTTTCGCTTCACGTCATCCCTCAGCGAATTTCCATCGGATTTTCTTCGTTTTTCTTGATTTTTTCACGTAAACTTTGTTTCTCGCCACGTGGTAATTTGTAATACCGCCCGAGTTTATCCAAAACCACGTGTTCACTGCCGAAAACTGATCATTTCGACATTTTATCGATTTTAGAGAATTGCCGACAATTTTTATGTTCAAAGCCGGTGATAAAGAGTTGGGAGAGTGGAGTGTCACTGACTTGAAGGTAATTCTAATTGAAATACACTAAAAATTCGAAGAAAATCGATTTTTTCGATGAAAAAAAATTTTTTCCGCGGTATTTTCTAGAAAACTCTGAAAAAAGCTCTTTGCAAGTGTGTTTTCTTGCAGAAAGAGCTCAAAAAACGCGGACTCGCCACCGACGGTGTGAAACTGATTCTGGCGATTCGATTACAACGAGTGAGTTTGGAAAGAGCGCGAGAAAATCGATTTTTTATTAAAAATACCTGAAACTAGTTCAATTACGTCGAGAAAAACACAAAAAATGGCGAATTTAATGGGGAAAAGCAAAGAGAATCGATGGAAGTCAGCTGCTGGTTGGCTCCGTTGGCGGGCAGAGCTGGAAAATTTATCATAGATTTTTGGCTGGTTTTCAGTTTGAAAAAGTTTTTTCCCAATATTCTGCTAGCATTTTCTCCAGAAAAATCCCCAAAATCTTCCAAAAAAGTACAAAACACAAAGAACCCAAACGGAAATCACTTTCCGTTCATCTCATTTTCTTCTCTTCTCTTCTCTCCCAGTCTTCCTCCCATTCTAGCAGCTTCTCTCCCGGAATTTCCGCGTTTTTTCCATTCATTTGTGACGCTAATTTGATCACACAAGTGGTGAATGGAATACACAATTTATGGTTCTTCTTTGAAGAGAAAAAAACATACTTCCTCTCTCGTGAAGAAAGAAATTCGAGATGGATCGGTTTTCAAATGGGTGTGAAAGTGACATCTTTGAGAGCGGGGAATTCCGAAAACTGCATTTTCCGATGGAAAATAGCAGGGAATCGAGAAAAAAACCGCTAGAAAATAGCCAAAAATCGGTTTTCCAGAAAGATTCCCGTTGTTTGTTACCCCAGAAAATAGCTCGAGGGGCCTTGGAAGAAGAAAAGCGCGCGTTCCGGTGGAACAAGCACCGTGATTCGATTTTGAAGAGGAAAAAGAAAAAGCTTTTAAGAGGATAGACAAAGTTCCCTCCCCTCCTTCTTTTTATTCCACTTCCGCAAGTTCCTTGTCTTTTCTTCTCCTCCTTACCTTCGGCTGACGATGAAAAACGAATTGTGAGTGATGGATGAATTGAGAGTCGTCTTTTGAAGCATGCTTTGGCATTTGTTGGGAAGGGGCGAACGTATTTGAGTGGATAAGACGGTAGCCAGAAGAGGCTAACTGGTCAAACGCCTTCTCAAGGTTACTGTGCTTCAAAAAGAACCTGAAACTAGACATTAAAAGCTAGAAGGTTCTGGAAGTCATACCTAGATGTATAGCGATCCAACTCGAAGTCTGTCCCACCCCCATCACGGCATTCGTTTAAAGAGTCGCCGAAAACCGCTCGACACATGATCACTTTTCCGGAGACCACGATTCGTAGAACCTGGAGGAAAAGGGGAGACATGATGATGGGTTTGTGTCTTTTGGATGAAGAAAAGAGAAAGAGAGCTCCATTTTTTCATAACCGAATGGGGGAGACACGCTCTTTTATGCTCATGGCCATTTAGAAATAGCAGCTTAATGGAGCTAGCCTATCTTCTCCTTTTCCGATAAAATAACTCGAAAAAAGGAAAAGATTATAGGCGAAAATCGGTCCTAAAAGGTTACGGTAGCTCGGGCTAAACGCTCACCTTCCGAAAAGTGACTTCTGGATTGATCCGACCGGTAGAAAGAGCCGCATGGCACGAAATACTAATAGTCGATGGGCAAGCCGCCTCGACAAATGAAATGAGACCCAGTCTTTTTGCCTGAAATTTGAAATTTCTGTCTTCTGACCTCATTTCGAATTCTATATTCGTCTTTTTCCTCCGTCATAAAGAAGCCGTATACGAAAACAAAAAAGGCAAACCTCGGCAGCCAATCTGGCCCATTGATCAAAAGATTCGGAGACGATAATGCTCATATCGTGGCGACGAAGAGCCTCGACCAAAATGCGCACGATTCGATCATCAGAATCGGCTGTGGCATCTGGAGAAGTGGACAGAAGAGAGTGTGGAGCACGTTGAAGTGTGGCTCGAGTGGTGGAGATTGTTGCGCCGTGAGCACAAATGATTTGTGCAAGTTGCTGCTGTTCGAGCATTTATCTATGTGTGCAAAACGAGATGAAAAGGAGGAGGAGGGGAAAGGGAGCACACGCACGGCTTCTTTCTGAAGACTGAAGACACAAGGAGCAAGAGGAGGAGAAGAAGCCACGCCCCTCTCTCTTTTTCCCCCCTTCTTCCCCTTTCTATGTTGTTTTTTGGTGGAAGAGGGGAGGAAAAGTCAAGTGTTTATCGGGTAGACGAGCGAAAGTTTTGGTGATGATGATGACATTTGGAAGAAAAAGGAAAAGGAAAGGGAGGAAATGAGAAGATATATGGATCTCTCTTGTTTTCCTCATCGCCTAACCCAATTTCCATTTTTTCCCCTCCCGTTGTTTTCCTCTTCTCCGCCAGCCATGTTCGGTTTTCCTGGGCCCCCAGAGTCGTCACTGACACTCTCTTTCTCTCTCTCTTCTGAAATAACGTCCTTCTTTTAGTCATCTGAAAAGTTTTGGTGTCTATGTGTGTACACAGCCATCCCCCGGAAGACAGCCTGAAGGGAAGGAAAAATGATGAATTACGCATCCTTTGGAATCGAGAGAAGAAAAGAAGACGCAGAGAGAAGGGAAGGGAGGAGCATGAAAAAAATGATGGGTGATAAATTTGGTGCTCTTGAGATGCTCTTTGTGCTCTTTTTGGGGAGCTGGGTAGCTATTTGTCAATGTCCGGGTGTCGGTTTAAAGATTTGCAAGTTGATTTCCGGTTTGGAGGGTCTTGGAAGCTTCGATACTCTGAAGATATAGTCTTTTTGAACTCGAAATGGCGGTTCTTCTGCTGCTTACTAGACGAAAAAAATGAGTCAGAACGAGAGGAAGGCAAATGCGCTCTATCGAGACACCGCGGTGAGACAAAGACATTTGTCTGTCTGCAAATCTCAGTGCCATTTTCTCCTTCTTTTCTATTTGGGAATCGATATTTTCTGGTTTTTAAACACGATTCTTGCCTTTTTAGTCAAGAATTGAGTTAAAATCATCATTATATCGATTTTCGTTACTGTTTTCGAGGAAATTTGAGCGTTTTGGACGGGGTTTTTGGGTTTAGCAGTGAGAAATTGGATTTTTTTGGCTTTTTGAATGATTCAGTGCTCCCCTGACCTTTAGCATCGTTATTAGTTTGTCGCATTGTACTCGATATGAGTCACCAGACAGGGCGTCGTTTCTTTTTTAATTTCTGTCCGTTTGTTTCCCTTTTCTTTAGATGTATCATTTGGATTTACTTTACTCAGCGTTTTGAACGAGTTTCTCCGGTTTAGCAGTTGGAAATTGCTCATTTTCGGCTCTTTTTCAGTTAAAAACTGGTTTTCCTCAGAATTGCGAGATTCTGGCCTTCTGAACCCTTGAGACGCTCCGTAATCGATTCCGTTTGATATTCCCAGCCAATTTCCATTTTATGTTGACTCAACGCTCCCCCAAATATCATCATAAACTGCCCCTTTTTATTGCCCCATTCCCAGGCAAATTTGAATTTTCACTTTTTCTTCTTCTCCCTTCGCTTCCATTCCTCTTGCCCTTCCATTTCTAACCGTATTCCTCTTCCCCTTCCTCCATTTCTAACTGTTCCTTCTTCCAGGCACTCCAATCAAAACCAGCAAGCGAAATGAAGTGTATGGAAGTGAGCCAACACGACCACACGTACAGTAATCAATCGAAGATGAGCTCAGAAGCTGGAGGAGGAGAAGGACAGGAGAATTTGGCGACGAATGGTAGGTCTTTTTTGAAGTTAAACGGGGGGTTTTTGGTCTTTTTTGGGGGACTTTGGACACTGGAACACGCTATGAAGGATACTTTAGTCGATGAGAAGGAGAAAAAAGTGAAGGAAGAGCTGGACGAGTCGTTGGATTTGGAAATTGTGGAAGAGGATTCGCAAAATCAGGAAAAGAGAGGAGCGCCAAAAGGAGAAGAAGAGCCAGAAGGAGAGGATGAATTTGAAGAGGATGAGGAGGAGATAGAGAAAGACAAAATTGCCAATGAGAACAAGACTGAAGCCCTCTCTGCTGTTGCTTCAGAAAACGAGAAACCAAAAGAGAAATCGGAAAGCCCAGCCGCTCCACAATCGATTCCACAAAGCCATGACGACGAGATTTTTCTGGATTATGAAGAAGATCTTCTGGAGGATCCACTCGAAGAGCAGCCGGCAGCCAACACCGCTTCCAAAGAGTCATCCAAGTCTCCAGCCGAGAAAGGGACACAATCGAAAACAAATGGACCGTCTACAGTAACCCCTGCCGCCACCACAACAACAGCAGCAGCAGGAGGAGCAGGATCAGCTCAATCTGGATCCACACTATTCGCCGAGGACGCAAAGAAGACGTCGATCTGGATTCGTGGAATGGCACCGTCGACGAAGGCGTCAAGTGTGAAGGTAAACTGGGATGCATGTCCATTCATCAGCCGCCGCTGATCTCTTTAGAATAGCTGGGAATGCAGAATTGATTGAGTTTTTTGAAAGAAAAAGGGGAAAATCTCGAGAATCTGAGGATTCCTGAGGATTCTGAAGCTGGAAGAGCTTCAATGGGGCTCCATTTCACCAAGAGATCCTTTTCTATCGCCCCATCCCCCTTTTCCTCTTCAGAATACGCCCAGAATTCGGAATGGAAGCGGAATCCACCATGGAATCCCCTTGGAATGGAATCTTGACAATTTGAGGATTAGGATTGATGCTCTAGGTTACTGTAGGGAGCGCGATACTAGGTTACTGTAGAAACTAGGGATCCACAAAGGCCAAAGGGAACGAAGGAAGAATTGGAATCGAAAGGAAATCCACACACTTTTTGTCTCTCTTCTGCACACACTCTTCTTCTTCTTCTTCCTCATTCAGTTTTCTTCCGATATCTTCCTCTCTTCTTCCCCTACGTCCCCAAAAGAATCCCCGATTCCAGCAACTCACCTCCCAATACGGAAAAGTGATCCAAGCGAAGATCTTCAACTCGCGTCCCATTGACGGCGAAATCAAAAACTGCTTTGCCCTTGTCACATTCGCCGAAATCCCGCCAATGGAACAGGCGATTGCTCAATTGCATCGGAAAACGTATCAAGGACGAATGTTGAGAGTGGAGAAGGTAAAGAAGATCCTCGTTTCAGGAAGAAAACTGACATTTTCTCATTTTCCTCCAGGTCTCTGAATCGCATCTCACGAATTCGGCTGAACGAATCGCCAAAGAGAAGATGGATGCGGAGAAGAAAGTGGAAGAGGAGAAGCCCAAAGAAGAGTCTCCGCCGAAGAAGCGTGTCGCAATAACGGCGCCAGAATCGACTCCGCCCCCAAAATCTTCCTCGACACCGAAAAAAGAGCGTCAGACTATCCAGGCTCCAGGGACGGGAAAGAACAAGGAATCGGACACTCAGAAGGCTAAACGACCACAAATACAAGCCCCGGAACGCTCTAGAAGTCGAGAGAATCAAGAGAAGAAGCGAAAACCGATCACCTATGATTCACCGGAATCCAGAGATCGTCAGCCGAGAGAGGCTCGATCTGTCGAACGAGACTCGCGGAGAATCATTGCAGCGGCACCGGCGTCCTCGAGAACCTCTGCTCCAAGATATAAGATCTCGCCGATTCGATCTTCCTCAGCAGCGACCAAAGAGTCGTTGATCATCTCGGCACGAGTGGATACGAGTGGATGTCGTGGAGGAGGAGTATCGATCAAGAGATCTGTCGAAAGGGCGGTCCCGAATAACATTAGCACTTCCCAGCTCCGACGGAATCAACAGGCCTACTCCTCACCGCCACGTCGATCGGCGCCAGTAGCGGCACCTCCACGGGCTTCCTATCAAACGGAGAAGTACAGCAGGGAGCACACTGCACCGGCTAGAAGACGTCGCCCATCGGATAGACAGTATGTGGAGCAACACGAATACTATGAGTATCCGGTAGAGACGGTGGAAGCGCCGGCGCCACGTGGAAGACGAGGAAACCCGAGATACGAGATTCAGGTGGAGGAGCAGGAGCCGCTTCGAAGACGTCTCTATGATGAAAAAGAGGAGAAGGGGAAGATGATGTTGGCGATGTTGGAGGAGAGAGAACGAGAGAAACTTCGAGAGGAGGTGATGTTTGTGGAGGCGGAGAAGCAGAGAATAAGGTATGAGCAAGAGAAGATTGAGAGAGATCGGCTGGAATTGGAACTGCAACGACAGAAATTGGAGCTGAAGGTTTCGGAGATGAGAAGTGGAATTGGATCAGGAGATAGAGATCGACGTGGGGCTTCTGGAGGACAGGAGAGAAGTGGAAGAGATTCAAGAAGACGTCCGGCAGATGATAGACATCATTCTTCATCGACTCCGGCCAAGATTCATGCGGATGAGAGGACTAGGGGATCGTCGCAGAGAAGAGGAGCTGATGGAGGAGGAGGTAAGGGATCGATTCTGAAGTATTCTTTTATTCTATGGATTTTCAGGTCATCGCTCTTCGAATAACAACAACACGTCATCTTCATCCCGACACACTACTTCCTATGGGATCCAATCTGGAATTCCACCGACTACTCGAGGAGCGGCTAATACGGATTACATTGCCGCCAAAGACTACAGTAAGATGTTTGACAGTCAACCACAGTATCCTCAGCAACGTGGAAACTATTCGTCTCGAGGAGGAGGATATGATACGGCTTCTTCTGGAGGAGATGGAGGAGCAGCTGGATATCAGAATTATGGATATTCGAATGGAGGTAAGAGAGATTTCCGCTCTGGATCATTCAGAATCCTCTGGAATCCCCCAGAATCCCCTAGAATTCCCCAGAATCCCCCATAATTCCTTCTGACGATGAATTTTTGCAGGATATCAACAAGTTTGGAATGGCCTAGACGCTCAGGGAAACATGGCAATGGACACGAACTGGACGGCTTCTGGAGCAACGCCCTCTTCCTCATCGACGTCTTCTACGGCTGGAGGAGCAGGAGGAGGTGCTCAATGGCAAGGAGGCAGCAGCCAACAGTATGGTAGCTCGTCGAACCGACGGGAATATGGATATCGACACAATTACTAGATGATTTTCTCTCTCTCTCTCTCTCTCTCTCTCTCTCTCTCTCTCCCTCTCCCTCCCTCTCCCTCTCTCTCCCCAGTTTACCAACATCAATCTCCCTCTCTCTTTCTGTACCGTATCTCTTCTTGTCTACCGTAATCCATGGACTACAGTACCACTCTTCCTGCTTTAGAAATACCAAAAGATGAAACCATCTCCCCTTTTTATTCGTGACGCCTTCAATCTCCTTTCTTTCCCCTGTGCTCCAGAATCTTCTTCTCCCTCTTTCCCTTTTCCTCCTGCTCCAGGATCCGCCCCTTATAATTTATTCCCCCCTCTTCCCCTTTTATCCCCTTTTAAAAAGTCCCCAATATAATAAGGAAAAAACAAATTTATTAAACAACGAGCTCTTCCTGTCAACCGGAGCATCGTTTATATAGATTTTTTTGTCGAATTGGGTTCATAATAAGAAGAAATAAATATGGATTCGTATAGACTAGAAAATAGGAAAAAAATCAACAATACTTAATCATCCGCCTCCTCATCTGAATCATAGACCACAGAAACCACCAACGACTCCATTGCCCTTCCCAAATCATCACATGCCGTCATCAGATTCTGCATCTGGCCGACACTGCTTCCTCTGGCTCCGCCCCCTTCTCTATCTGAATCGTCTTCTGTTGTGGCGAGGGGATTCGCGTGGATTAGACCGAGGGATCCAGAACGAGCAAAAGAGAGACCTCTTTCGGGAGTCCAAGCGGTTTGGGATTGTCCTTGAGTCATGGAGGATCCACGGAGTAAGGAGTTGGAAGAGATTGGAGCTTGTTTTTGCTGGAATTTGAGATTTTTGAATTTTTGGTATTTAGGATTTTCTTCTGGGTTACTGTAGGCGACTGGATAATAGCGGATTTGGATTTAGCTCGGCGAGAGCTTTGAAATGAGTATAATCATGACTAGGTTTGGAGCATTTTGAGTTTCAGGGCTCCGCGAGCTCCGGATGAGCTCCACGAGCCAGAAACTCAAAGTAATCGGAACCTAGTCATGATTATACTCATTTCAAAGCTCTCGGCGAGCTGAATCTGAACATTTTGTCAGATTTAGCTGATCTTGAAAAACTACAGTAATCATGGGCTACCGTAACCTCAAAAACCACGAAAAAAATTTTTTTTGGAAGTATAGCTTGATTATACTTTTTTGAAAGCTCTTGGCAAGCTGAATTCAATGCGCTAGGTTTCAAAAGTTTTGGAGCAAAAATAGGGAGGTTACGGTAGTTTTTTGATTTTTTGAGTGCTTGGAGACTACTGTAATCTTCTTAATTTTTTCTCCGGAATTCTTGAAACTAGGCGCATCGAATTCAGCTAGCCGAGAGCTTTGAAATGAGTATAATAAAGGCTAGGTTCGGAGAAAATGGGTTTTGGGCTCCCGGAGCACACTCAGAGCTCCGCGAGCCCAAAATCCAAGTCTTCAGAGCCTAGTCATGATTATACTCATTTCAAAGCTCTTGGCGAGCTGAATTTAATGCGCTATTTTTTAGGGTTTTATGACGAAAATGGACCAGATTACGGTAGTTTCAAGTTTTCAGAATTTTCGAATTTTTCGAAAATCTTTTTTTCGGAAAAAATTTTTTTTTAATTTTCAAAGCTATCTGAGTCAAATAAAATACTTACCGCATCGATGACCTTCTTCAACCTTTGTAACTGCATTTCCAATTGCTCATTTTGTTGTTCAAGTATCCGAGATCGATGCTCTAATCGTTGTTTGTGTAGTCGAAGAGCTTTCGCCTCGTCCATCACCTAGAAGACGTCAGAAATGAGAGAGAGAGAGAGAGAGAGAGAGAGAGAGAGAGAGAGAGAGAGAGAGAGACTCACATCATTCTGACTCTGTGTACTTTTCAGTGAAACGACACTCCGGCCATTCCGCAGTGGGAGGGTCCCTCCCCGCGATTCGCTTCTCCGATCTGTTGGTCGTTTTGAGGATCTGAAGGTTAAATAGTTCGGGTTACTGTAGAGGTTACTGTACCTATCAATTTCCATGGTCGACGCGGCGCCTCGTTTCCATTCGAGCTCCTTCCTTAGCTGCTTGTTCTCGATTTGAAGACGATGCAACATTTGATCCATTTCGTCTCTTTGTAGTTGCTCGACCTACAGTAATCCAATTTAAAGGGTACTGTAGTCAAGTTACGGTACCCAGTGTCTTTTACAAGAGCACTCCTCACACTTTATATAGCGATCCGTTGGGCTAGCGGGTTTTTTGAATAGTTTTAGTATACTACACATTTTTTTGGAAATATATATAGGGAAGAGGAGGAATGTGAAAAGAAAATGATCAGTTTTGGAAGACGAAGAGGGGTGTGTTTGACAGAAGAAACAGTCTTCTGTCTCTGCGTCTCTCTTGTCTTGTACACTCTCTCGTCTCCCCGTTGTCCCCGCCATTTTTCTTCTTTTTCTAACTGTCCGCGGCGGCGGAAGAGAGACGCAGATTCTCTTTCAGTGAAAGTGATTTTGATGAATTTAGGGTGGCGGGAGCTTTTTAGCTTCCAAAAACTACGATTATGATCTAGCCTCGAAAAAATAATTTTTGGATTACGGTGGATTACGGTAGAAACTAAGATTCGGGGATAATAAATAAGATATTCGAATTCAGCTCGTAGAGAGCTTTCAAATGAGTATAATCATGACTATATTCTGATAACTTTGAGTTTCGGGCTCTCGGAGCTCCAGGAATGCTCCAGAAGAGCTCAGGGAGCCCAAAAATCAAAATGATCGGAACCTAGTCATGATTATACTCATTTTGAAGCTCTCGGCGAGCTGAATTTTATAGTGATGTTTTCCGGGTCATACAGTTGTCCCCTACAGTAATCCGAGTGCACAGATATCTAGATTTTCGATGAAAAAATGAAAAAAACTAGAAAATCCCGGATTTTCAGTTTAGTCATCTTGTTCAGCTTGCCGAGAGCTTTGAAACCAGTATAATCATGACTAGGTTTGGAAAAAATTATTTTTGGGCTCCTTTTTCGGAGCACGTTCAGAGCTCCGAGAGCCCGAAAGCCAAAGTTATCAGAACCTAGTCATGATTATACTCATTTCAAAGCTCTAGACGAGCTGAATTTGAATATCATATTTTCTAAGTTGAAAAATCATCACCTACAGTAATCCAGATCCACCGTAACCCCAAAAAAATTTTTCAAAAAAAATTTTTTTTTAAATTTTTTTTTGAAAGTTCTCAATTTGCCAAACTCATATTTTACTCACCTGGTTAATAATCTGAAGTGGGGACTGAACTGGCTCCATGTGCTCTGCACCGCCACCATGCTCCGCCGACAGTTTCGCCAAATGAGCCGTCATCTGAGCTGTATCTGTATTCATCTGCTCGGTACTCTGATTGGTGACCTTTGCCGGTGGACACGTCAACGGAATTCCCTCCTCCGCGTTCTACAGTAATCCAGGGTTACAGTAACTCTAGGGGATATCACTTACGTCAATAGGAAGATATCCTTTCTGTCGTTTCGACGCGCGGAATTTGTTCCGTATCATTTTCGCAAAATCTCGGGCGTCATCTGAAGACGTCGTCTTCTCACAGTACTCTTGCATCGGATGGTTCATTTTGTGATTTTTGGCGGTTCTCTGACTGAAGAAACAGTTCTGACAGAGATCACAGTTGAAGCACGTCAGGCAACGGTAGCGGATTCCGATGATCGGGAACATTTTACAGACGTTGCATTTCGACTGAAAAATAGAGTAGAGGTACAGTAATTTACGATCCAGGTACAGTAATCCAGGATCCAGGTACAGTAATCCAAAACCTAGGATCCAGGTAAAGTAATCCAGGATCCAGGATCTAGGTACAGTAATCCAGGATCTAGGCACAGTAATCCAGGATTCAGGATCCAGGTACAGTAATCTAAGGGTCGAGGTACAGTAATCCAAGACTCAGAGTAACCAAGGTTCAGAGAAAGTAATCCAGGTATATCTTCCTAGGATCCAAGTACAGTAATCCAAGATTCAGGATCCAGTTACAGTAATCCAAGATCCAGGATCCAGTTACAGTAATCCAAGATACAGGATCCAGTTACAGTAATCCAAGATCCAGGATCCAGGTGCAGTAATCCGAAGTCCAGGATCCAGGTACAGTAATCGTAGCTCCTGGATCTAGGTACAGTAATCCTAGATACTGAATCCAGGTACAGTAATCAGAGTTTCAAGAGCCAGGTACAGTAATTTGAGATCCAGCTATAGCTTCCCAGGATCTAGATACAGTAATCCAGGATCCAGGTACAGTAATCCCAGACCCTACAGTACCCCTAAACTACAGTAACCCCAAACTCACCGCATGTTTCGTGTTCTCGGAAATAACCAACCGATGCATTACAGCTAACCAAACGATTGATTGGGGCTCCTAAAAACAAAAAAGGGGCGTGGCCTAAAACCCAAACTACCGTACCTTCTTAACCCAATCAATAAAAGCTCCTTCTGAAATAGTAGGGGCCAATCGTACGGATTCGAAGCACGATCGGACCGATGGCTCCACATTTGTACCACCGAATGCCGCTGATTCGCCGACGAGTCGAGGGATCTAAAACTACCGTAATCCTAAGAGGTACAGTAATCCCTAGGGCTTACGTGGATAAGATCATAGAGTAATAAGGCAATCTGTTTTTGTGTCGCATGACCGTCCTGGGAGACTAATTTGAAGAGGTCTGAAAAGGTAGGTCTACAGTATCCTTAGCTACAGTAACCCACATCGATACTTTTCCTCCAATGGAATGTTACAAAAGACGATCATTGCTATTTTAAACGACAAAACTCGCATTATTCCGTCACGAGATCTGAAAATCGAAATAGGCTCCGCCCCTTTTTTTCTAGAACTTACTGATCAAAGAGGTTCAAAAGGAAGTTGATGGCGATATCGACGGCTAGGGAAACACTTTGGACTTGATTTGGATGCTTCGCGTGAAGGGCTTCGTACATTGGAAGCAAGGCACATACCATACCCTCCAACCCTGGACACTCTTCTGCCGAGAGACCCTTCAGACGAACGAAGGCTTTCTCGAGAAGTGGGAGGTCGACTAGATCCAGACAAAGACGTTTTTGAAGGGCGCGGAGTTTCATGGCGGTACGGTAGGCAAGGAATTTGACGCGGTTGAATGCGGAGAGCTCCTTGACGATTTCCACCCAGACTGGATGCTCCCATTGCGTTTTTTCAGTGGTTTGTCTGGAAGGGTTTTGGTTTTTAGGGGAATTGAGGATGGGATTTGGATTCAGGAGGATGAGAGCTTTGAAATGAGTATAATCATGACTAGGTTCTGATAACTTTGAGTTTCGAGCTCTCGGAGCTCCAGAAATGCTCCAGATGAGCTCCGAGAGCCCAAAAATTGGAGTTCTTAGAACCTAGTCATGATTATATTCATTTTGAAGCTCTTGGCGAGCCGAATTCAATGCGCTAGGTTTCAAAAGTATTGGAGCAAAAATAGGGAGGTTACGGTAGTTTTTTTTTTCGAGTTTTTGAAAACTACCGTAATCTCTTCATTCTTTTTTCAAAAAGCTTGTAATTAGGCGCAATGAATTCTGCTAGCTAAGAGCTTTGAAATGAGTATAGTCATGACTAGGTTTGGAGAAAATGAATTTTGGGCTCTCGGAGCACATTCAGAGCTCCGAGAGCCCCAAAATCTGGAGTTCTTGGAACCTAGTCATGATTATACTCATTTCAAAGCTCTCATTGTCCTGAACCCGAATCTCACATTTATTTTAACGTATTCTCATTTTATACAGTAATCCTGGGATACTGTGACCCCAAGTTTTCCGGGAAAAAACTCACTCAATATAATAGGGCAACAAGTTGGATTTACTAATCGCTCTTTGCCATGGAAGAGTGACAGACTGATTCAAAAAGTGTTCGGAAGTTGGTCCAAAGTCAGAAGCGGCGTTTCGAACAGCCGCCTGACGGATTCGAATGGCTCTCTTCAGAGTGGAATATCTCTTATTCACGTGTTCAATCTGCCCCTTCGCATGCTCATCTAGCTTCAAATCCTCTGCTAAAAGACGGGCGGCCGCATCATTTACATCGTCGACAAATAGCCGAACCTCATCGATTCGTTTCGATATCTGATCGGTTTCTTCTCGGGCGATTTTCAAATCTTCTAGATGGATCTTCTCCACCGCCTTCATCGTCTCTATCTCGTTTTCAGATGATGTCAGATGGAGTTGGCACTCTGCCAAGTTCCTCTCGAGCTCCTGGAGACGTTGCATTGCGTGCTGAACTAGTTTGTCCCAACTCTCCACTTCCACTCCAAGCTCCGCCCAATTCTTTTTGAGCTTCTCGCAATTCGCGTTGATTTCGAGGCCACGACGACGTTGTTCAAGGTCGGCGAGCTCTGAAAATAAGTTAGTGGGATTTAGGAACACGAGAGCTTTCAGAAAAGTACATATAATCATAACTAGGTTTGGCTTTTTTGGAATTTTTCAAAAATTTAATTTTGTTTCTCAAAAATCAAAATTTCAAACTACCGTAATCTGGTCCATTTTAGGCGGAGAGCGATGAAACTTAGTACATTGAACTCAGCTCGTCGAGAGCTTTGAAACGAGTATAATCATGACTGGGTTCTGAAAAATTTGTATTTTGGGCTCGCGGAGCTCTGAGTGTGCTCCGCGAGCCCAAAATCCAAATTTTCGAAACCTAGTCATGATTATACTCATTTCAAAGCTCTCGACGTCTTGAACATCAATATCTAGTTCATTGTGGCCTACAGTAATCCCCTACAGTAATCCCAAGTTTGGGCTCTCGGAGCTCTGAGTGTGCTCCGCGAGCCCAAAATCCAAATTTTCGAAACCTAGTCATGATTATACTCATTTCAAAGCTCTCGACGTCTTGAACATCAATATCTAGTTCATTGTGGCCTACAGTAATCCCCTACAGTAATCCCAAGTTTGGGCTCTCGGAGCTCTGAATGTGCTCCGGGAGCCCAAAATCTAAATTTTCAGAACCTAGTCATGATTATACTCATTTCAAAGCTCTTGACGCCCTGAATTTGAATATTGCATTTATTTCAACCTACAGTAATCCCCTACAGTAATCCCCTACCTCTAATTGCCGCATCCATCTTTTTTCTTGGATAAAGTTGAAAAATATGAGTATCCGAAAGCATTTTCAAAACAAAAATTGAAATGAAATGAGACTCAAAAGTGTCAAACATATGCTCCCCCCTCCCCTTTTATTATTGATGCCCCTGGGAACCTACCCTCCTCCTCATAATCATCATCGAGCACATGTGGACTATGCAATTTGGGTCTCAAATCGTGTTGCATCAGAAAACTGTGCGCATCGGCTACTGTAGTTTTGAACACCCCATTCTTCGATTCCATCTCCCTCTGAATCGTTTTAACAAATGCAGATTGCTGCATGACAGCTGAGAGACTTCCGGCTATCGGCTGCTCTTCGACTATCTTCTGCTTTTTGGTTTCGATCCAGGAGAGGAGGTCCGCTAGGCCATCGGAGAGCTTTTCCCATTCTTGCTCAGCTTTTTCGAGGCGTTCCCTGAAAGAAAAACAATATTTGGATTTTCTAGATTCTTAATATTTGGATTTTCTAGATTCTTAATATTTGGATTTTCTAGATTTTTTCTGGACACTCTAGATTCTTAAAACCTAATTTTTTGAATTCAGCTCATTGAGAGCTTTGAAATGAGTATAATCATGACTAGGTTTGGAAAAAACCTGGATTTCGGGCTCTCAGAGCTCCAGATGTGCTCCAAGTGAGCTCCGAGAGCCCCAAACTGAAAATGTTCAGAACCTAGTCATGATTATACTTTTTTGAAAGCTCTCAACGAGCTGAGATTGAATATCAAGGTTTCAAAAATTTATTTTGAGTTTTGAGAGGATTACTGTAGAAGTCATTTTTCGACATTTTCGAAAATTTAAAAAAAAATTTTTATCAGGATTTTGTTATCCAGCTTGTCGAGAGCTTTGAAATGAGTATAATCATGACTAGGTTCTGAAAACTCTAATTTTTGAGCTCGCGGAGCACATTCAGAGCTCCGAGAGCCCAAAAATCAAATTTTTTGGAACCTAGTCATGATTATACTTTTCTGGAAGCTCTCAGCGAGCTAAATTCAATGAACTCAGTTTTGGGACCTAAATCTTGATTTGGAGCTTTCGAACCCCTGTTTTTTCGTAGAATATTGCCAAAATCAGGATACCGAAATCTTTTTTTCAAGCTTCAAAGGCTTTCCGCTATTCGCCCCCAAAAACGAACCCAATATCATTAGTAGTCTTCCTCAACGCCGCCCATCTCCTCGTCGTCTCCCCAACTCTCTTCAACAGTTCGGCCTTCTCCCCACCACTCTCCAAACTCTCGGCCAACATCTTTCCCATACTCTCCACACTTCTCATCACATCCTCATGAGCATTGAGTTCAGCGTTTAGGGTCTTGAATCCCTGTGTCCAGTTCTTTCTCTTCGATGTGTCCTTGATCGCCTGATGGTTAGAAGTCTCGTGGGCGAGTTTGGAGCAGTTCTCTTCCTGACGTCCCAGCCACATCTCGAATTCAGCTAGGGCCGAATGGAAGTCTCTTCTGGAGCGGAGAGAGGCTTCTAGAACGGCTCTTCTGATGCGAATGCTGGAAAAAAAGACGGAAATGAGGGGAAGGACCCCTAGAAACTTACTTGTCATTAAACTTGGTCCATGTCATATTAAGCCTGCTCAACAAATGGCTCAGATTATGTGCCTCATCCTTGGTGAAAGTGTCCACTATTTTGTGAGCTTGTGTGTTAATCTCTGCCATCTTCTCTTTCCGTTCTCCTAACTGCCCGACGACCCTCTCCAGCACCCCTAGCTCCTGTCTCACGACCTCTTCTGCCAGTTCCTCGACCCTCCGCTCTCCAATCACATCGGTGGCACTCTTCAACCACAACTCCATCTCGTTCCTCGATGATTCGTTCTGCCGGGCGATATCTGAGATTTGATTAAGGATCACACATCGCTTCTCGCAGTTCTCTATAGTTCGACGCATCTCCGTGAGCTAAACGAGAAATTAGGTACAGTAATCCTTCGGCTTGACCTACCAACTGCGCGGCTTGCTGTCTGACTTGTCTATTAGGGCTTGCGTCATGGGCTCCTGTCACCTGAACACTTCGCAGCCGAATCTCATCGATAATCCCCTGGATACTCTGCCATAGCTCTCTGGCAGGTTGCCATTGTGCCAGGTCTACAGTAACCGATGCATCCCGTTCCACGTCGTGTAGCCAGTGACGGGTATGAGTCAACTGGACGGCTACAGGGTCTAGGGTGCCTCCACGTGGCAGAGTACTCGAGGACTCCCTTGAATAGACCTTCTGATCCTCCTCCGATTGCTCATCATCGGCATGGGGTGTCGGCTCGCTCTCCGATTCGGCTGTTCGGTTGGAGGAGCTGGAGGAGCTTTGCTTTGCGTGCACCGGCGTCATCTCCACTACCTACAGTAACCCAGATCATTGCGTAAGCTTTGGAGCCACTCACCGTACTCCTCGACTCAGTGGTATCACCTCCAGAGTCGTTCATCTCATCGATTAGATAGGTTGGCAGGTCATGGCAGTCTGCGATAGTGGTAGCTGTCTCGGTGAGCACTTGGACGACCCTCTGAAACAAACTACAGTAACCCCTACAGTACCCCTCTTACCTTAGCGTTCTTCCCAGCTAGCTTAATAGCCGGGGGAAGGTTAGCAGTCTGCACCCTCTTCTTAATGTCTCCAATTGAGATCTTCAGTCTAGCTACATCTCTCAAAACGCCTTCTACATTCTCCCTAGACGGTGTATAGATAACTGCCATTCGAATCCCATTAGCTCTTCGAACGACGTCCCTAGCCAACCCCTCCAACTGGTCGATATCAGTCCAGAAGGCGTCGCAGGTGTCGCGTGACGTGGAAACCCATTTATGGGCGTCTGAGAGCTCGTCTCGAACCATTGCAACGCGTTTAGCAGTTTCTGAGAAGTGCCGACGGAGCTCGTGATGGGCGTCTCCTTTTAGGGAGGGAATGATCATGTTCTTGGCCATTTCCAGTTGCACCATGTCGGTTTTTCTAGAAATTAGGGGGTGGAGACCTGGTTTATTGGGTTCAGGGAGTTGAGAGTTTTCCGAAAAGTATAATCATGCTTGGGTCAAAAAAAAAAAATTTTTTTTGACTTTTTTGGAATTTTCGAAAACTTCAAACTACCGTAATCTGGTCCATTTTAGTCTGAGAGCCATGAAATTTAGCGCATTGAACTTAGCTCGTCGAGAGCTTTAAAATGAGTATAATCATGATAGGGTTCCGAAAAAGTTGAATTTTGGGCTCCCGGAGCTCCAAAAGAGACCCAGATGAGCTCCGAGAGCCCGAAACTCTATTTTCTCCAAACCTAGTCATGATTATACTTTTCTGAAAGCTCTCAACGAGCTGAGTTCCATGCGCTAGGTTTCATGGCTCTCCGACTGAAATGGGCCAGATTACGGTAGTTTTCATTTTTCAGAATTTTTCGAAAATTCCAAAAAAAATCAAACTTAGTCATAATTATACTTTTCTGAAAGCTCTCAACAAGCCCTATTCAAATACTCACTTCTCCTGAAGCTCCTTGGTAAACTGTGCCAACCTTCCATCCAGTTTCTCCAACCCATCACTATCCAATGAATTGACATTCTGTGCCGCCTCCTTCTCAGCCATCTCACACCATTTTACCATTTCCGCCAACTCGAATTTCAACTCAGGCTCCGTCAAAGCACTCGAAAGAGCCTTTGAGACGGCGGCCGTCTCCGCTTGGCTTACTTTCCGGAACCGGTCTTCGATACCGTACACTGTCTTCCGAATGTTTTGAGATTTCGGTGAGTCGTCTTGCATTCGGGGAACCAGTTGGGATAGTTTCTTTACCAAGTCAATCACAGGACCCTCGGCACTTGAAACTCGCTTTCGGAGCTCGCCGAGCACATTTGGAGCGGATTTTCGGTCCATCGTTGGGATCTGATCGGATTCGTATCGTTCGGCCTCTTCGACGAGCTGGTCGGCGTTGAGGATTAGCTGGAAGAAAATGGTTAGGGGATTCGGATTCAGGGAGTTGAGAGCTTTGAAATGAGTATAATCATGATAGGGTTTAGAGATTTTTGGATTTTAGGCTCGCGGAGCTCCAGGAGTGCTCCAGATGAGCTCCGAGAGCCCAAAATCCATTTTTTCAGAACCTAGTCATGATTATACTCTTTCCAAAGCTAAAAACGCGATATGTTTGAAAATCAAAAAAAACTGAAAACTTGGATTTTGGGCTCCCGGAGCTCATCTGGTGCTCGCGGAGCCCAAAATCCGAAGTTTTCAGAACCTAGTCATGATACTACTCGTTTTAAAGCTCTCAATGAGCTGAATTCAAAAAACATAGCCTTCTGACCCTATTTTCAAAGTTCAGAAAAATAAATTTTTTTGAAAATTCAAAAAAATCCATTATAAAATTTTGGAAATTATAAAAACCCAAAAAATTATAAAACTCTTTCAAAACCCAATTCAAAGGTCATTTTGAATGACATGAAAGAGACGGGGTGGCACACGGGGCGCAAGTGTGACACAAAGTGTAAGTATCTGATAATCGGGACCCCAAGGGGATGCCTCCGCCGCCAGGAAGAGCATTACTACACAAAGTGTCCTCCCCTCTTCCACTAAACCTCTTGGATTGCATTCCATTCCTCGTTAAACTTGGGTAGTTTGTCTTTTCGTTGAAGGGCCATTTGACGAAGCATCTGGAAATGATCACTCTTTTTAAATTTATTTTTTTTTGGAAAAGTGGTGCTTGCTCCTTTAAATTTGGATTACTGTAGTTTTCATATAGATATTCGGAATTAGCATGGTGAGCCGGTTCAGAAAAGTATAATCATGACTGGGTTTGGAAATTTTGGATTTTGAGCTCTCGGAGCTCATCTGGAGCTCGCGGAGCCCAAAATCCAAAAATTCCAAACCTAGTCATGATTATACTTTTCTGAAAGCTCTCGCTTCCCCAAATTTAATGCTGCCTACCGTAATCCTCTCCCTCGCATTTTCAGCCTGAGCAATGTTGATAGTCATCTCGTTCTTCTCCAAAGTTTTCTCACAGGACTCGAGTCGAGCCAGGGTTTTCTGAATTTTTTTCTTATTTTTTAATTTTTGTGAGACAAAAAACCTTCAGATCATGTTCCGCATTATCCAAATAGTCAAATGGGAACTCCTCAAAATTAGTGTGCGCGTCTTCAATTGTATCCAAGGTTTCGAACATTGTGGCGACCTCGGAATCCGAATCAGGGATCGGGGGAGAGAGTTTGGTGTCCTGAAATAGAGATATTTAGATTCAGCTTGCCTAGAGCTTTGAAATGAGTATAATCATGCCTAGGTGCTAAAAAATGGATTTTGGGTCCTGGGGCTCATCTGGAGCTCATCTGGAGCACTCCAAAATCCAGTTTTTTGTCTTTAAAGTATGATAGTTGGATTCAGCTTGTTGAGAGCTTTCAAATGAGTATAATCATGACTAGGTTCTAAAAAACTTGAGTTTTGGGCTCCGAGAGCTCATCTGGAGCTCTTCTGGAGCTCCGCGAGCCCGAAAACCAAAGTGATTAGAACCTAGTCATGATTATACTCATTTTAAAGCCCTCAACGAGTTGAATTCAATGCGCTAGGTTTTATGACTCTCCGACCAAAATGGGCTAGATTACGGTAGTTTCAAGTTTTCAGAATTTTCAAAAATTAAACGAAAAACTGAAAAATTTCAAACCTAGTCATGATTATACTCATTTAAAAGCTCTTGCCGAGTTGAATTCAATGCGCTAAGTTTCATGGCTCTCCGACCAAAATGGGCTAGATTACGGTAGTTTCAAATTTTCAAAAATTCCGAAATCCAAATATCTCATTCTCCATGAGCCCCCATGTCACCTGAAGCTCATCACCACTTGAAATATTGGCAGTCTCCTCATAAACATCCACTGGAACCTCTCGAACCGTCCTCTCAATGCTTTCCTGTGCAGGCTTTCCTTGGAGAACCTCCGAAGTGGACACCTCGGCGATTTTCTCTTCTTCAGCTGCCTGAAGGGTCGTGGCCTTGGACTCCTTTACCTCTTCCTCTTCTATGGACTTCTTTGACTCCTCCGGTGGCACGATAATCTTCGGTTCAAGTTTCGGTGTCCCTGGAGCCTCTTTGTTGGCTACTGTAACCGCCTCACTAATCACACTGTCATCCTCAGTACCGGTACCATAAGCCTCCATGGCTAGCTGAAGACTCGACCGGCTAGTTCTATCCGGAGATGATTTCTCGGCCTCCGGATCTAGTTTAGAGGGTTCTGGAGCTTTGGGCTCCTCCCTTGGCTCCGCCCTCTTCTCTGTCTCCGATAGCCTTGATTCAAGGGCCTCTACCCTAGACCTAAGCCTATCCAACGTCGAATCTTTTAACTGAGGACTCTTCCCAGGTAGTGCACAATGAATCGCAGTGGCCCTTGACGTCAGAGAAGTGATATGAGAGTCACGTTCAGCTAGTTCCTTCCGAGTTGCCTTCGCAATGTCCACATCATCTAGATTTCTGTCTGTGAAAACGTCAAGAACCAGGAGGAACGAATCAATATCTTTTTTCAGTTGCTCATGTTGCTCAACCAAAGGGGGCACTTTTTCTCTGTGCTTATCCAAATCCGTTTCCACTTGCTCTATCTGATTAGCAAGCTCGTCAAGTTTCTCAATGGCCGCATGGGTTTGAAGTTCTAGTCTTCCAGTCTGAGCAATTTTCCTTCCCTCCTCAATTACATCATCTAGAGGGGGTCTATACTCATCTAGATAGACATCCAGGTCATACACCCTCTTCTGATACTCTTTGGCAGAGGAGACAGGGGAGGAGACAAAGTCCAGATGGGCTCCAAGATTCTGGAAGAGGCCGCAGAGTTCCTCGACTCTTTTATCAAATGGAGCAGCTTCCGGGGCACTCAAAGAAGCATCCCTTAGCTCTAGAAGCTTCTCTGGCTCTTTTTCCCTTGTCGCCTTCTCTTCGAGGTCCTTCCATTTCTGATTAAGACTTGCCAGCACATCTGATGACGTGGCAGCTAGATGAGGGTTCTTTGCTGCTAGCTTCCTGGTCCGGGAGCTTAGCCGGTCTCTGTCGGCTCTCAAGAACCTCAACTTCTCAGCTATCTTCGCTGGCTCCTTATCCGAGACTTCTTGGAGCTCTTTTTCGAGGTTATGATGGAGTTCGTCTATCTCCAGAAGAGCTGATTCATCATCTTCCGACATCTCTTGAATAGTACGGCACCACGAATTCAGGCGGTTTTTGAGAGCATCTGCACGGATTCGTTTCAGAGAAAGCACGTCTTCCGGGATTTTTATGGCGCGTTCGCTGGAAAATAGGGGGTTTTTAGATGGTGAGAGTAAGATATTCGTGATCAGGGCGTTGAGAGCTTTCAGAAAAGTATAATCATGACTAGGTTCTAAGCACTTTGAGTTTGGGGCTCTTGGGGCTCATCTGGAGCACTTCCGGAGCAAATCTCGGAAAAAAAAAACATTCGAAAAATTTTTTTTGAAGAAAATTTTTGAAATTTTTTTTTCAAAACTCAAAATTTCTAAACCGAAAGCAAGGCAAAAACAATTTAGCTTTTCAAACTCAGCTCACCGAGAGCTTTCAGAAAAGTATAATCATGACTGGGTTCTGAAAACTTTGGATTTGGGGCTCCTGGAGCATTTCTAGAGCTCATCTGGAGCTCCGCGAGCCCCAAATTCAACTTTTCCGGACCCTAGGCATGATTATACTTTTCTGAAAGCGCTCGCCAAACCCTTTCCAACCAGAATACTCACTTCAACTGTCTCTGAAGATGTGCGGCGTTATTCATCGCCGCCTCATTTCGATTCCATTCACTAATCAACTCATCTACCACTTCTGCCTCTTCCGGACGATCACTAGCCGCATATCGATCCAACCGGGTTTCCATTTCCTCCAAAAACCTTTCGATCTCATCAGATTCCATTCGAAGTCTCTGATACATTTCCACACAGTCCTCAAGCCTCTCAATACACGTCGAACTTCTCTCATATAGTTCCTTTGATTTTGTCTTGGCATACTGTAGTTTCTGAAGAGTCTCCTTGGATGTCTCTTCATCCAGAATGTGATCCTTCACCAATTGCTCTCGATTCTCCGACAGATCTTTCCATTTCTCTTGGGCTCCATCTAGCATTCGGACGAGGGCTCGAACCTCCATCAGAGCTCCTCCACATTCTGATCCATCGATTCCAGTGGTGTCATCTAGACCCATTTCAACGTTGGATAGAGTGGTGATCACTTTTTCGAGTTTCTCTTCGAACCCTTTTGGACGCTTGAATTCGTTGAATTTTCGACGGAGCTCTGACATTGTGTCCTGGAAAAATGAGATTTGTAGGGAGAATTGGATTCAGCTTGTCGAGAGCTTTCAAAAAAGTATAATCAAGGCAGGGTTCCAAAATTTTTGTTTTTGGAGCTCATGGAGCAGAATTCGAGATTCAAATGCCCGGAATTGGAAAATCAGCTTCTGCTATCGAAATTATCAAATTCAGCTCGCCGAGATCGTTCAAAAAAGTATAACCATGCCTGGGTTCTGAAATTTTTGATTTCGGGCTCCGCGAGCTCAGCTCCAGATGAGCTCCGGGAGCCCAAAACTCAAAGTGATCAGAACCTAGTCATGATTATACTCATTTTAAAGCTCTCGGTGAGCTGAGTTTAAAAAACTAGGTTTCGAGTGCTTTGGAACAAAACTGGTCGGGTTACGGTAGCTTTCTGGGGCTCCGAGAGCCCAAAATCCGAAATTATCAAAACCTAGTCATGATTATATTCATTTCAAAGCTCTCATTCTCCTAATTCCAAATATCACAATAAAAACTCACATTAGCGTGATTCAACTGCTCTCTCATCCTAACCGCATCCTCTTTTTCCATGGCCAACGAGTTCATCTCGTTCAATTTGCCTGTCCAGTCCTCGAATTCTCGGGATAGTTTCTAGAAGGAAAAATTATAATTTTTGGAGAAAAAAGAGGAAAAGGCACGCAAGAAAACCATGCTAAGTCTTAAATATCTGGAGAAAACCATGCATCATTCAATACGCCTACCGGTATAAGTTCAGCTTCATTTCCAAGGTCATCCTGAATATTTTTTTGATTTTTTTGGACCCCAAAAAGACCCTTAAACCCCCTAAATCCCGAAAACCTACATGAAACTCGTGTGGAATATCAAAAGCGGAGATATCAGCGGTCTTCCGCGCCTGTAGAAGAAACCCGATTCGAGCACTCCAATTCTGAAATTCTGACTAATTCCTATAGCCTAGGGCTTCTTTTTACCTGGAAAAGCATGATCTGCTTCTCGAAATCTTCACATTCTGAGACTGTTCTTGAGAGAGCCGCCAGTGCTTCGTTGGCTCTTCCAGTGATCTCTTCCTTGGCCTCAGTTAACTTGGTGAGCTTCTCTCGAGAGTTATCATCCATTGGAAGGGATCCAATTTCGCCGAATAGGCTGGAGATATTGTCCAGGGAGCTTTCCAGGTGCTGGAAGAATGAATTTAGGGCGTTGAGAGCCTTGAGTATAATCATGACTACAAAAAAATTTTTCAAAAAAAACTTTTTTTCGAAATTTTTTTTTCGAAATCTATTATACAGTAACCCGGCTAGTTTTCACTTTTACTCCCCAAAACTTCTAAAATTGGATTCAGCTCGCCGAGAGCTTTCAAACGAGTATAATCATGACTATGTACCGATCACTTTGGATTTCGGGCTCCGGGAGCTCCAGAAGTGCTCCAGATGAGCTTGCGGAGCCCGAAAATCAAAATACTCCAAACCTAGTCATGATTATACTCATTTTAAAGCTCTCGTTGAGCTGAATCCAAGAATATTGATTTCATGAGTCTTGGGTTAAAAATGAGCGGATTACTGTAGTTTGTGAAAATCTCAAAATTTCAAAAATTTCAAAAATTTTCAAAAATTGGAAAAATTGAAATTTTTTTTGCATTTTGAGCTCAAAGAGCTTCTAAATCCGTACAAACAGCAAGCTGAATCCGAAAATCCTCTTTCTCTTCAAAAAAACTCACATCAAGACTTTCTGCAGCTGTTTCGGCGTCCAACGACTCCCTCTTACTCTCGATAGCCGATTTGATTTCGTTCAACGCCTCTTCTCCTTCTCGAAGACGTTCTGAAAATCAAAAAAAATAAAGGAAATCAATTGGAAAAAACAAAAAAATATCCGAAAAATCCCATGTTGCTAGAGAAAACTGTGCGGGTAGTGGGCACGCAAATATTGACATTAACTCTAGGGGAAAGGAGGAAAAAACATTTTCTCAAGAAGAGCCGACGGATTTCTCTGCGTCTCTCGGTTGGATACGCTATTTTTCTTATATTTTTACGGGGTGGGAGCAGTAGAACAGGGTGATCAGATGACTTTTTGATAGAAGGGGGATACTGTAGTTTTGATGGAGACTATGAAATTTGGGAAATCGAGAGCTTTGAAATGAGTATAATCATGACTAGGTCTGGAGAATTTGGGTTTTGGGCTCCGTGAGCACTTCTGGAGCAGTTTTGGAGCTCTCGGAGCCCGAAATCGAAGTTTTTGGAACCTAGGCATGATTATACTTTTTTGAAAGCTCTCGATGAGCTGAATTTGATAAGATAGGTTGTTTTAGTCTTGATTTTGCTTTGGAAATTTTAAATTTCGGAAAAAATTTTTTCAAAAAATCCAAAAAAAAATTTTTTTCCAAAATCAAAGAAAAATTTTTTCCCAATTAAAAACCCAAAACTCACTCTGAATAAACAAATCCTGATCCTTCCTCGCCTTCCTCAAATTCTCTTCCAAATCCAGCTCCAACTGATTCCATCTCTTTGCCAATTTCTCAATTGAATCTTTCGTTTTTATCACAATCTCCGGGGCAATTTCGACGTCATCCATACTGAGCATCTTCTCCGCCGTCCTTTCAGCCTCTTTTCTTTGAGACGAGTGATCGGCGAGTTTAGTGGACTCTTGTTCTAGGCCACGGACGAGATCGGCGATTTCGAGGTCCGAAGCTTGGAGACGGTCAAGGGAGCGCTCGATTTCCTGGGATTTATTTATTTTCTGATTTAGGTATTCGTAATCAGCTCTTAAAGACGGTTCAGAAAAGTATAATCATGACCAGGTTTGGAGCATTTTGAGTTTCGGGCTCGCGGAGCATTGTTTGGGCTCTGCGAGCTCCGAAACTCCAAATACTCCAAACCTAGTGATGATTATACTTTTCTGAATCGCCTTCACGAGCTGAATTCGAATACATAGATCAAATATTAAAAAATTAAAATTTGAATTTTTTGAAAATTTGTGCTCCGCGAGCCCTAAATTTGTCAGAAGTCAATCAAGTTACTTGAAACCTAGATATTCGAATTTAGCTTGTCAAGAGCTTTCAAAAAAGTATAATCATGCCTGGGTTTTGAAAAATTGAGTTTTGGGCTCCGCGAGCTCCGAAAATGCTCCAGATGAGCTCCAGGAGCCCGAAATTCAAAATGCTCCAAACCTAGTCATTATTATACTCATTTTAAAGCTCTCGGTGAGCTGAATCCAAATTTCTAGGTTTCATGAGTTTACAATGAAAACTAGGCAGGTTACTGTAGTTTTGAAAATTTTCGAAAAATTTTAAGAAATTTTTTTCAAATTCCGAAAATTCTTACATCGACAGTCTCCTCTGCAATCTGGAACTTGCTTCTCGCCGCTACAGTAACCCTTCTCTTCTCCTCCATCTCTGCTTTCCTTGTCTCCGCCTTCTCCACAGTTTCATTGCTCATATTAGAGTTTCTCGCGGTATCAACTGCCCTTTGGGCTCTCAAAAGATCTTGCTCGATTCTGATGACGTCACCAACAGGGCTCCATGGACCATCTAGCTCTTCGAGAAGAGATGATTCGGATATAGGGGAATTAGAGGCTTCCTGGGTGAAAGTGACATGTTTCTCGGCTTCCGGTTCCTCCACCTTCTCCTCGATTTTCAGAGCGGCTAGCCGTTTTCCGGCTATTTCGAGTCCTTTTTTCAGAATCGCCTTTTTCAAAAGATCCTTTTCTATGAATCCAACGTTTTTGTCTTGAACTTGAAGTTGCTGCTCAAGTTTATCAATTCGAGATAGCCTCTCGGAGACTGGTAATTGAGATAGCTCGTTGATCACTCTGAAAATGATGATTTTAATTCTTTATACTCTAAATTTGATTTAAAATGCTTGATTTCTAGTCTTAAATTGAAAATTTATCCTGGAAACTTGGTTAAAAAATCTAAAAAAAATCAAAATTTTTAAAAAATTGTAGAATATCGAAATTTTGAATAACTACAGTAATCCGCTCAATTTTTGCCCAAGGCTTGGGAAACCTAATTTTTCGAACTTAGCTCGTTGAGAGCTTTGAAATGAGTATAATCATGACTAGGTTCCGATAACTTTGGTTTTCGGGCTCCGCGAGCTCATCTGGAGCACTTCTGGAGCTCCGGGAGCCCGAAATTCAGGATTTTCCAAACCTAGTCATGATTATACTCATTTCAAAGCTCTCGACGAGCTGAATCCAAATTCAGAAATTTTGAGAGGTAAAAGTAAAAATTAGCCGGGTTACTGTAGATTTCAAAAAAAATTTTTTTTTTGAAATTTTTGAAAATTTTTTTTTCAGGATTTTCAAATTTTTTGGCACTACAGTATCCACTAGATAAAGTTTACAGAATTTAAAAACAATTTCAAGTAGAAAAATTTAGAATTTCCGGGCTTCAAAACCACAAAATCCCATTCAAAAAATCTAAAAAACTCACTTATCTACAGCTTCAATCCACTGCTCAATTTTCGCAGCCACCGCCGCCTCCTCACTTCCCCCATTACCCCCATTCGCTTCCTGTCCCGTCAAAACATTCATCGCCTCGCTAATCTTTGTCACAATCCGTGCCCATCCCTTGGCGAACTGCTCAAAAGCGTCATTGGCTCTTTTGAGCTGCTTGGCGTTCAGTTTAGCCACATGGAGATGCTCTAATTCCAATTGAAGACGATTAACCCTTGCTTCTTGCTCTTTTATCTGAATCAGTTTTTCCTGACACGTGTTCATCATTTTTCTAACGTCATCTCTCTTCCGGGACACTTCAAATCTCTCTGACCACTCCTGAAGAGGCTCTAGTTCATGTGAGAGCTTTGAAATATGCAGAAGAAACTTGTCGACTAGTTGATTCTTCTGCTCCTCCCCTTCTGTATCCGTCGAAAGGCCTTCAGATGACACCTGAGGCTCTTTTGTCTCCACTTGCTTCACGTCTGCCTTCCCGGACTTTACTAGAGTCTTTCCGTGTTCTTCGATACGGGCGACAAGGTTATCCCATCTCTGAGTGATTGAATCGAGGGATAGTCTTACTGTATTTGCGGCGGCTCCGTTGGACTCGTCGAGACGGCCGACTAGTTCGCAGGAGAGTTGGGATAGCCTGGAAATTTTTTTTTTCAAAAAAAAAATTTCAAAAATTTCAAAAAAAAATTTTGTTTTGAAATCTACAGTAATCCGGCTAGTTTTTATGTTCACTTTCCGGTGTTTTGATTTTTGAATTCAGCTCGCTGAGACGGTTCAAAAAAGTATAATCATGACTAGGTTCCAATGACTTTGAATTTCGGGATCTCGGAGCTCATCTGGAGCATTTTTGAAGCTCGCGGAGCCCAAAATTTAAAGGTCTCCAAACATAGTCATGATTATACTCATTTCAAAGTTCTCGCTGAGATAAATTCAGAAATCGTACTTTCAGACTTGGAATTTGAGTTTTGAGGTCATTGGAGCTAACAAAACCGACCTAACAAAACTAGAATGCTCCTGTTCCAACTGCTCCTCTGTCCTCTGAAGCCGTCGAACCTGCTGTGCAACCTGCTCCTCATTCTCCAAATGATGAGCTGACTTGAGTCCAACCATCAGCTCATTCTCCCTGGCTGTCAACCAATCCGAAAGATTCTCAAAGACCTCATTCGTCCGATCAATCAGATCAGCGAGTCCATCCAACTTGGCGGCTCGTTTCTCAGCCCACTCGCAGACATGTCCCCATCGGACGGATACTCCACTTAGTGCGTCTTCCAGGGTGGCCACAGAGGCGTCGTTTTCCTCGTCAACCTGAAAATCAAAAAATGTACCGTAATCTTTTAAAAAAAGCCCTTACCACCGCCACAAAACTCTCCAATTTATCTATCGTCTCTTGGAAATCGTTTAGTTTCTGCTGGAATTTCGTGTGAAGTTCGATTTGTCGGAGTGCCTGGGCGGAGTCTGATGCAAGGGGACCAAAAGATTCGATTTCGAGTTCAGTGGCATCTAGCCATTGGCTGATTGAATCGAGCTCGCTGGAAAGATAAGATACAGTTATCCTCAGAACTGGAGACCCGATAGATTGGACTAGATATTCGGATTCAGCTCGTTGAGAGCTTTCAAAAAATATAATCATGACTGGGTTTGAATTTTTTTGATTTTTCGAAACTTTGAAACTACCGTAACCTGGTCCATTTGAGTCTGGGAATCATGAAACCTAGCGCATTGAATTTAGCTCGTCAAGAGCTTTCAAATAAGTATAATCATGACTAGGCTTTGAAAACTTTGAATTTTGAGCTCTCGGAGCTCCAGATGTGCTCCAAATGAGCTCCGAGAGCCCGAAAACCAAAATACGCCAAACTTAGTCATGATTATACTCATTTCAAAGCTCTCAACGAGCTGAATCCAAAAAACATAGTTTCAAGAGTCTTGGGTGGAAAATGGGTGGATTACTGTAGTTTTGGAAATTCATAATTTTTGGAATTTTTGAAAATTTTTTTAAAATTTTCATTTTTTCTAAATCCAAAAAAAGCCAACCTCTGTTGCAACAAATGAATCTGCTGTTGCAAAACTGCTTGCTCCTGCATCGCCTGCTCCCTCAGAGCCTCCCATCTCGTGTTCACCAAATGCAATTTTTCCGCAATGGCCTCCTTCTCCTCCTCATTTTCCGATTTGTTGCTGAGCATTTGTCCTCTTAAAAGGACACGTCCAACTGTATCCTGACTATCAGTGAGACTCGACATAAACGATTCAAAGTCGGCGAATTGGGAACGGACGGATGCCAATTCGACACGTGGCATTTGGGTGAGGGTGGCTAGTTCGTCTTCGGCTTCGAGGAGCCAGGTAAGGACTTGTTCGATGCATGATTTGAATTCGGCTAGCTGCTCTTCTCGGCGAACTTTTTTGGATTTTCCGGATTTTTGAGAGGAGGAAGAGGATTTTCGGGATCGGACTTCGCTCTGGAAGGGGTAGATTTACGGGGTAGATTTACGGAGGCTAGTGTGGATTTACGGGGTAAATTTACGGAGGCTAGTGTGGATTTACGGGGTGGATTTACGGAGGTTAGTGTGGATTTACGGGGTAGATTTACGGAGGTTAGTCTGGATTTACGGGGTAGATTTACGGAGGCTATTGTGGATTTACGGGGTAAATTTACGGGGTACATTCACGCTCTGGAAGATTTAGGGCGTGAAAAAAGCTGATTTTGAGTTTTGAAACAAAAAAATTATTTTTGTCGAAAAAAGAATTTTTTTTGATTTTTTTCCGTTTAAAAAACTGGGTAGATTTACAAGGCTTCTTACCTCTACAGACTGTTCAAAACTTTTTCCTCTATCCAACATTGTATGTGCCGGGGGACTCTGTGGTGGAATCTGAAGGCCTGATGACGTGGATGGTTGAGATTGCATTTTATGAGCGGCTAGAATAGCCGCCTTCTGTTGTTGAATCTGCTGGGCTTCTAACTCATTCTGAAGACAAGAGATTACTGTAGTTTAAGGGGTTACTGTACCTCGATTTTACTGGTAGAAATCATCGCAAGGTATAGGTTCATCAAATAGCATAGAACTGAATGCGAGTCGAGTTGTTCGCTGTGGAGGTCTGCAAGGATTACTGTAGGATGTCTAGGAGAAAAGGACAGATGCCAGAAAACAATAAAAATGTATTCACAATTAGTATAAAAGTCATAAAATAGGATTCGCGCGAAGAGACACCTGCCCCCTCCTCCTCCTCCCCGTTAATCATATAAAAGTGTAAACGGTGATTCAGGGCGGCGTGAAATGAAAAAGTATTACAAAATGGTTTTATTGGTACTATTAGGAATGATTGGATAGTTACACTGGTTACGCAAAACAATTTTTTTTGAAAAGATTTTTTTCGAAATTTTTTTTCAGAGAAAACAATTATTTTCCAAAAAAATAATTTTTCAGAGTTCATTTTTTGCCTAGATAGTTGAATTCAACTCACCAAGAGCTTTCAGAGAAGTATAATCATGACATACTTCCAATAATTTTTTGATTTTCAGTACCTCTATGCGCCTTTAAATGGGGGTACTGTAGATTTTGGGATTTCATGGAACCTAGTCATGATTATACTCATTTTGAAGGTCTCGGTGAGCTGGATGAGAATTTGATAATGGAAAAACAAAATTTCGGGTTTTGGAGGAAGGAATTCTAGAAAAAGTGGTTTTTCTCTTGGAATTTTTTTCCATTTTCAACTAAACAAGCTTCGAGGACAAAAAATTCAGATTCAGCTCGCTGAGAGCTTTCAAATGAGTATAATCATGACTAGACTCTGAAAACTTTGGTTTTCGGGCTCGCAGAGCTCATCTGGAGCACTTCTGGAGCTCCGAGAGCCCAAAACTCAAAATTATCAGGACCGTATCATGATTATACTCATTTCAAAGCTCTCGACAAGCTAAATTCAAATTTTGAAATATCGGGAGATAAAAGTGAAAATTAGCTGGGTTACTGTAGGTTTCAAAAAAAATTTTTTTTGAAAATTTTGAAAAATTAATTTTTTCAATTTTTTCAATTTTTAACACTACAGTAACTTCTAGATGAAGTTTTCAAAACTTATGAACAGAAAAACCAAAAAAAAGTCTCTAAAACCTACAGTAACCTTTCAAGATGACGTCTCCCCTAAAAACACTTCCGGAAACCTGATAAAGTTGCAAGAAAAAGGGGATTTTTCTGCAGAATAAAAGGAAATATCGGAAATCCGGTTATGATTCTCTTATATCTATCCTAACTAAGGGGTTTTCTTTTAAGGGAAGGAAGAAAAAGAAGTAGAAGAAGATATCAAATGATAACAGAAAAATGTGTGTGTAGATGAAGAATTCATTGAATGAGAGAGAGAGAAAGAGAGAGAGAGAGAGAGAGAGAGAGAGAGAGAGAGAGAGAGAGAGAGAGAGAGAGAAGGTATTTCGCACAGTTCATATCCCCCATCTCTAACTGACACTGTTTCTTTTGTTGACAGTAAAGATCAAAAAGGGAATAGTGTGTGAAGAGAGAGAGAGAGGGAGGGAGACGCAGACAGTGTAAGGGGGTTATTTGGGAGCAAATGAACGCGGAAAACGGTCAGAACAAGGGGAGAAAGTGTTCGGAAATAGCTCGGAAAACTTTTTGTATGCGAAGAAAATAGGCGGAAATGGAAATTTTTGGGATTTCGAAATTTTTTGAATTTTTGGTTTTGGGACTAATTTTTCGACAATTTGAGGCAAAATAGGCCTATTTCAGCAAGAGAAATATGCAAAAAGCTCAAAAGTAGGGAAAAAATAAGTTAGAAATCATGGAAAAACAAGGGAAAAAATTGTTATCTTAAAAATCGAAAAGATTTTTACAGGGTTCAAAATCAGACCAAAAAAGTTTCAAGCGGCTTGGAAATAGGTCTAGAATATATTGGAATTAGCAAAAAACTAGTAAAAAAACTGAAAATTATCTTGAAACCGTCCCAAATTAGAACAAAACCCACCTAAAATAAGTTTGAAAAGGGCCCACAAAAAATAAAAAATTTCAAAAATAGGTAGATAAAAATCTCCAAGTTAGGATAAGAATAAGGGGATAACATGTCAAAAATAGACTCAAAATAGCCTGAAATCGACCTAAAAGTGCTTAGATTAGTCCTAATTATATAAAAATAAGTCGGAAAAAGCCCAAAACGTCATCAAAAATGGGTCTAAAATGGGCCTAAAATATCTCCAGAATACGTTAAAAAACAAAAATTCGGTATGTAATTGTCTAAAATAGGCTCAAAATAGGTCTAGAATAGCTTAATCTAACTCAAAACTTTTTTTCAAATTGGTCAAATAAACTTGAGACAGGCTAAAAATTGGGAAAAATTGGCTTGAAAACCTTGAAGTTGGTCTAGAGAGGCTTGAAATATGCTTACAATCAATCTAAAGATAGTTCGAAAAAACTGATTTAGATAGGCCAAAAATAGACCTAAACAGAGTAGACAATTACCAAAAAATCGCCTGAAAAATACAAAACCCCTATAGAACCTGTTGAGATTGGCTCAAAATAGGCTTCTAACAGGCTAAAGACGGGCTAAAAATACGCCTAAAACAGTCAAAATCCCTGGCACCATCCCAAAAAATCATCACAAAATCCTTCAGGAAAAGAAGTCCTTGAAGGGAAGAGAAAAAGAAACAAGTATACTGATTTGTCTCCTTCTTCTTCTTCTTCTTCTTCAGTGTCAAATCACAAGGAATATCTTAATTAGAACCGCAGACAGTTGAAGGACGGACAGAGAGATGATGACTTTTCGAGAGAGACTGTACTCTCTCTCTCTCTCTCTCTCTCTCTCTCTCTCTCTCTCTCTCTCTCTCTCTCTCTCATTTGGAACGGGAGGAGGACACAAGGGGTCAGATCTCATTACGCAATGTGTCTGCGTCTCTTTTATCTATATATCTCTCGAGAGGAGGGAGGACATGGGTACATAAGTGTTCCCCCTTTGTCTATACACACAGGAATGTGTGTAGAGATATTTTTTGAGGGAGACACGGACAGATTAACGGTTTTTGACGAACCTTTCGGATTCAGAAGCCTCGGCACATTCCACGTCTTCTCGGCAACAACGAAAGCGTTCTCGATCCGATCGATTGCACTCATTTCGGCGGTTTTTGAGAGATTTATCAGTTTTTTGCTGGAATTTTGGGGGATTAGAGGTTTTAGAAGAAGGTTTTTTGAATTTTAAATGTGATATTCAGATTCAGGAAGTTGAGAGCTTTAGAATGAGTATAATCATGACAAGATTCCAAAAATTTTGAATTTTGAGCTCATTTTGTGCTCCATGAGCCCGAAATCAGAATTTCAGACTATATGATTAAAATATTCGGGTTCAGCTCGCCGAGAGCTTTCAAACAAGTATAATCATGGCTAGGTTCTGATCATTTTGGATTTCGGGCTCCGGGAGCTCTGAAAGTGCTCCAGATGAGCCCCGGGAGCCCGAAAATCAAAGTTGTCAAAACATAGTCATGATTATACTCATTTCAAAGTTTTCAATAAGCTGAATCCAATTTTGGAAATTTCGTGGAGTAAAAGTGAAAAATAGCCGGGTTACTGTAGATTTCGAAAAAAAATTTTTTAGAAAATTTTTTTTTGAAATTTTCGAAAATTTTCGAAAAATTTGTTTTTAATTTTTTTTTAAATTTTGAAAAATCCATTTTCAACGCTCTCTATTCCCCCACTCTAAAAAAACTCACTCATAAGAATGTATAAGGTAATTGAAGGCGTGTCCATCACGAAAAGAAGAGGTGAAGTCATAAACATCTATCTCCTCATACGACTTCATCACTTCAATACACCATTGCTTAATCGCTTCGGATAATTTCTCCTCTCTAAGCTGAACAGGTGCATGATTCTTCCAGAAGAATTGAACTAGTTGCCACCACGCGGAGAGCACTGCCTTCTGTTGTCCGTCCATCACTTCCTGGGGGTTTGTTTTCGAATCTCCCACATATTGTAGAATATTCGGCCAGTCGTCAGATGGGTTTCCAAGGACTGCCATTGCTTGTCCAATGATTGCTTGGTAGACAAAGATGGCGTTGGAACCATCTTGAAGACTTTTGTAGTCGGTTAGACGTTCGGTGCCAAGGAGGTGGTTGGCCCATCTGATGAAGACCTGCTCTTGGAGCTCGTATTTTTCATCTGAAGAGGTTAGGATATTCGGATTTAACTCGTCGAGAGGGTTCAGAAAAGTATAATCATGACTAGGTTTAGAAAACTTTGATTTTGGGCTCGCGGAGCATTTCTGGAGCTCCGCGAGCCCAAAACTCACTTTCTCAGAACCCTGGCTTGTTTATACTTTTCTGAAAGCTCTCGCCGAGCTGGATCCAAATCTAGAAATTAAAATGAGCAATCGCTTGAAATGAGCAATTGGATATTTCAGGGCTCCGCGAGCCCCTAAAGCCAGAATCTATTTTCAAGGAATCTCAAAATGGGCTCCTCATTCTTGGATATTCAAACTCAGCTCACCGAGAGCTTTCAGAAAAGTATAAACAAGCCTAGATTCTGAAAAAATTTAGTTTCGGGCTCCGTGAGCTCTTTAGATGAACTCAGCGAGCCCAAAATCCATTTTTTCGAAACCCTGGCTTGCTTATACTTTTCTGAACCCTCTCGACGAGCTAAATCTAAATCTAATACTTAAAATGAGCAATTTTCAAATCTGGAGACAAAACTGAGCAATTTTGAGGGCTCACCACGATCACTCTTCTTGTCCTTCTTCTCATCCTTCTTTGGTTTTGCAGTCGAGGCGCCCGAGAATAACATGATTATCGCTTCGGATTAGTGGTCGTTGGTTGTTTTGTCGTTCGGTTTTCAACTAGTCTATATTATTCTCCAATGGGCATCTGAAAGAAAGGGATTTTACGTGAACCTTTTCTGAAAATAAAAAATTTCATTTCTACGAAAAAAAAATGGAAAAAGTGAGTTCTCGAATTTCAAAACCTCCATAATTCAGAATTCCAGATCCAGTCTCCAAATCCAAAATCTTCTGAATCCCTGATCTACACAAAATGTATAAATGATGACTCGGATGGAAGTATTCTATCGGATTGGATGGATCACGATGCGGAATGGGATCAGGATCTTGAGAAAATGGATTTGAAAGAGTTCACATCTTCTCAATACTTGGCTAAAGAGGATGAGGGGAAGAAACTGTGTGAAGTGGTCTCGGAATACGCTTTTGATATCAATAGCTACTGAATGAATCGTTTGGAGAATGTGAGATTTAAATTCAGGGAAATGAGAGCTTCAAAATGAGTATAATCATGACTAGGTTTCAAAGATTTCGGTTTTTGGGCTCCGCGAGCCCTGACTCTTGGAGCACAAAATTCAGTCTCGAGGTCCGAGACCAAGCTTATTGGATTCAGCTCACCGAGAGCTTTCAAAAAAGTATAATCATGACTAGGTTCTGAAGGCTTTGGGTTTTCGGACTCCGCGAGCTCCAGGAGTGCTCCAGGTGAGCTCCGGGAGCCCAAAATCCAAAGTTGTCAGAACCTAGTCATGATTATACTCATTTCAAAGCTCTTGGCAAGCTGAGTTTGGAAAAGTAGGTTTTGTTGAGTTTGGATAAAAAATAGGGAGATTACTGTAGTTTGAAAAATTGTGAAATTTCACGAAAAATGACCCAAGACTCAAAATCGATATTCTAAACTATTTACTACGTAGTCAGCTCGCCAAGGGCTTTCAAAAAAAGTATAATCATGACCTGGCTCCAGAAAACCTAATTTCCGGGCTCTCGGAGCCCATCTGAAGAGCTCCGGGAGCCCGAAATCCAAAGTTATCAGAACCTAGTCATGATTATACTCATTTCAAAGCCCTCAATAAGTTGACTTCGAATTTGAAAGTATTTTCGGACAATTTTAAAAATTGAAGATTTTTGGATCACTACAAAATCCAAAAAATTCCAAGAATTTCAAAAAGAAGTATCGGAGAGCGGAAAAGTGTTTGCAACACAACAAAATCATAAAGTTGTTCTCTGCACTACCCAGAGAGAGATTGACTGAGAGAGAGAGAGAGAGAGAGAGAGAGAGAGAGAGAAGAAGGTAAAGACGGCTCCCGAGAGCCTCTTCCTCCCGTCGTCAGCTGCCATCAGTCAAACTCTCGTGTGTGTGTGTGTGTTACAATGCATCCTTCTCTTCTTCATCGGCGGCGGCAGAAATGATTCGGACATCTCATCCTCCCCAACCACCAGAAGTCTCTTCTCTCTCTCTCTCTCTCTCTCTCTCTCTCTCTCTCTCTCCACCAATACTATGTGTACGTGGAGGAAGGGGGGAAGAGGGGAAGAAGTGGGTGATAAAATCGTTGGTTGGGTAATTCTCGATTTGATGGGGGGAATGAACGCACACAAAAAGTTGTGTTCAGAAGCTTTTTTACCGATTTAAAAATAATTAAAATTTCAGGGAAACTGACCCCGAAAAATCGGAGTTTTTCTGAATTTTTACATTTTTAATTAAAAAATTTTTTTAGGAGGTCCTAGAAGGTTTTCATAGCGTTAGCTTTCTTCTACTAAAAATTTCCTTTGGTTTGATACCCATATAGCCTATATTCTGAAAAATTGAGAATTCTAAATTCAGAAGACGTCAGAATTCAGAAATTTCGATTTTTCGGAATATAGACAATATGGGTATCAAAATTTTGGAAAATTTGAGGAAAATTCAGCTAGCTAGGTGACATGCTCTTAAAATTATTCTGGATTGTGAAAATCCAAAAATTCCGAAAATTCAGAATTTTTGAAATTTTCAAAATTTTTCAAAAAAATCTCGTTTTTCCTGGGTTTTTTTCAATTTTGCACTTCCATTCGAAAAATAGACCCTTCAACAGTATTTTTATTGGAACCGAGAATCTATACTACAAAAAAAAGCAATAAAATTAAATCATCGCCTTGCGTCCCAATTGTCCAAGTTCATCAGCCGGCTCAAGGAAATCGCAAATCGAATCGACAAAGAACTTCGGGTCATCAGCATGAATCCAGTGATTCGACCAGGCTGTCTCCGCAAATTTCACCATTGGGAACATCTTCTCGACACGTGCCTTATGGGCGGCAGGCAGGAATCCAGAACCAGAAGCCCTCTGGAACAACGTCGGTCCATCGAATACACCGAATCGAATGTCATGGGATAAGAGATAAATGTATGTCTCATCGATGACATTGAGGTTACAAGTCCATTGAGCCTTTCCGTTGACATCTTCTCCCAGATTTCCACGAACGAATTGATAAAGGAGCACTTTGGAGACCTTCTCTCCGAGTTCAGCCATCACTTCGCTTCGAGTCTTGTTCATATCAGTGGCAATCATGTGTTTGATACAATCCAAGTATTCTGAAGTTAAAATATCAATTTAGAAAAAAAAGCAAAAAGAATTGGGTGCAGTGGGGGTCGAACCAAAAGGGTCCCCGACTTTAAGCGCGCCCACAACCCCTGCGCCACGCAGCCACTCCCTCCCGCCGCTTGCGTAGGCGTATAACTAACCGGCTCTCTTCAACGGGTACCCCAATGGCGACATATCCTCCACAATCAAATTCTTAATCCTTGGCGCATATTCTGGAGTGGTTGCCAACTGAGTGACCGTCTTTCCACCCATCGAATGTCCATGAAGATTGACCTGTTCCTCTCCAGTGATCTTTCTAACCCAATCAATGAATCCAACGAGGTCATCTGCCATTTCCGGGTATGTCATTGAGGGGGCCATTGAGGATCCTCCATGGTTACGGTTCTCCACAGCGAAAACCATGCATCCCAGGCGTTGACTGAGCTCTTTTCCGACACGAATCCAGTTTTCTTTGGTTCCAAAGAGTCCTGGGACCAAGATGAGAGGGGTTCCCGAGGAACGCATGTTTCCAAAGGTTAGGTTGGCTAGCATCATCTGAAAGGGGGTTACTGTAGTCTAGATAGTCAAGAGGTTACTGTACCTGGCTAGTAGAGGAAGTAAAGCGGCGAGCAAGAAGAGAATTCATCGTTTTCAGATGCCTTTCCCTTTCACTGCACCCCCCTTATATAAGCCCTCTTCTCTTATCAATGATCAAAATTTGAATAAAGTATTCAAAAAGGGGGCGGAGCTGTCTGGCCGATTTGAAACACGGCTAACGATCAATTTTGATGAAAAGGAATGGAATAGAGATCAATGCGATTGTCATGGGATGTATTTGTCGAAACGTCAGAAAAATTGAGAATGTTCTGGAAATATAAAGGCATCGGATTACTGTAGTTTGGGTCAAGATTACTGGGTTGTTGGATCCGGGATTACTGTAGTTTATGGGGCGTTTGGATTAGAGTACGTTTTTTGAAGGATTTTTTTTCAAGATTATTGGATTTTTGGATCAGGATTACTGTAGTTTTGGATCTTGATCTGTTGGGATTACTGTAGTTTTTGGATCTGGATAAAGTAGGATTACTGTAGTTTTTAAATCAGAATTACTAGTTTAGACTTGGATTACGGTTTTTTCTGTTAGGATTATAGGATTTTTGGCGAAAATTAATTTTCAGGATATAAATTTTGACTTTAGTTTTGATTCTGAATTACAGTGTTTTTGGATCAGATCATTTTATTTCTGGATCCGGATCAGTCAGGATTACTCTATTTTTTTGGATCCGGATTACTGTAGTTTTCTAGTAACCCAAACTGAATCGATCCCCCCACCCAAAAAATGTATCCAGAATCCTACTATTTCCTAGACTACAGTATACAGTGATGTCTGATCTTTCCCTCTATCTCTATCACTTTGCAAAAAACCAAAATTCAAATTCAAATTCGTTGTCAGTCGAGACATACATTGACTTTTGTGCTGTGTCTATCGAACACAACGGCTTTTGCAAAACGTGTGGGAACCTCGGCTATACGATTCGAGAGAAACATGGTCTTTTGTCGATTGATGAGTAAAAACGATGATGTGTTTACCCAAGAAAAACTGGGTTTTTTGAAAAATTATGAAATTTCGAAAAAATTGAAAATTTTGAAAATTCTGAAATTTCTGCCCCCTCTCTTAAACTACGAAACTACGGGGGGTGACATTTTTTGTGTGTGTGTCTGTGTGTGTGTCCTGCTGTCCGAAGCAGTTTCTCAGCTCCCACTCGACCGATTTTCATAATTTTTTGACCAAAAGATAGGAAATGGATGCTGCATTATGCCCGTCTTTTTCGATTTTAAAAATTTAAATTTTGAAATTTTTTATGATCATTTTAGTGATATTTCAGGCAAAAGTGGGCGTGTCCTTTTACACGCTTTCTACGCTGGCCGGCGGAACCCGCGAGGCGTCGGCTGCTGCATTTCTATACCTCCCCGCCTCTGCTCGCGCGCGCGAGGCCAAAAACGAAAATGAAAAAGGGGTTTTGGGGTATTGAAAACAGTTGAGAGCTGTATTTTTTTAGAGATTGTTCATGATAAAAGTGATTTGAATACAAAAAGCTCAACACGCGGAACGCGTCTGGCCTGGCCGCCGGAACGAGCGTAGCGAGTGATGGCGGCCAGGCTAGTCGAAAAAATTGAAAATTCTGAAAATTCTGAAAATTCAGAATTTTTGGATTCTCAGAGGGGGAAGACAATTTCTAGAAAAAACAATCTAGCTAGCTGAATTCTTATTGAAAAACCTGTTAATTTCATACCCATATTGCCTAAATTCTGAAAAATCCAAAATTCTGAATTCTGACGTCTTCTGAATTCAGAATTCTTGATTCTTCAGAATATAGACAATATGGGTATCAAATCAAAGGAAATTTCAAGGAGAACAAGATAAACGAAAAGGTTTTCCCTGAAGATCACGTTTCAAAAGTTTTCGAAAAAAAATTCAGAAAAAAAAATTTCAAAAACTTTTTCAAAATTTTTTAAAAAATGTTTCTAATTATTCAAAACCTAGGCAATATGGGTATCAAATTAAAGGGAATTTTAAAAGAAACACGATAAAGCTCGGAATTCCTATATATTTTGCATTTGGAGGCTAAAAAACGGGAAAAAGTCTCTCCCAAAATTTTCTACAGTACGAAAAGAAACACTTTATTTACAATAAAAAAACTGGGACCGTTTTGCTTTACTACTACTGTACATTGACTCTTCTTATCCTCTAGACTTATCCAAAGTGTTCTTCAATCAACTGAACCGATAATTCATCTTGAAGAAGTTGATTAACACGCATTTCCGCCGACGGAAGCCATTTCTGGATACATGCGTAATTGGCCGGAGGAATCGATCCACGGAGAACTTTCATCAATTGAGTCGTTTCTCCAGACAAGGCAATCGCATTGGCAATATGAATAGCTCCAAGTTCAGCGGTTTGTTCTGAAATAGGGGGTTACTGTAGGGAGGGTACTGTAGCTTACCATCTTTCATATAATCCTCTCCCATATCCATTTCCTGCATGAATAATCTCTCGCAAACCTCCCGGACATGCTCATCATCGATATTGAATAGGACATCTGATGCATCGGCGCCAGCTCCTTGTCTTTCTTCTGTTGGGACTGGGATAGGTACAGTAACCTCTAGGGACTTCTTCGGACGACTCCAGTAGTAGTAGACAACGGCGAGAAGGGCGGCGCCGCCGATGACAGCGGCTGAGACCATAAACGGACACGGGCGGTGCATTTTTGTGGATTTGAATTTTATTTTTCTGGGAAGGGGAAGGGAAGAAAATCCACGTGGAGAGGTCATTGGGACAAAGGACATCACTTTTGACGGAAAAATTTTTTCACGGTGAAGAAATAAATTTTCGAAAAAAATTCTTCACGGTGAAAAAAACTTTTTCGAAAAAAAAAAAAAATTTATTTTCAAAAATCCAAAAATAAATCACATAAGAAGTAACCCGTCATCAAACACAACCCATTTCCGAATCCACGTCACCGGGTGTTCCAGCCCTATCAATATGAAAGAAATCGACGATCTCGCTGACGTAATAACGACGATCATACCAGAATTGATTGGCGAGCACCAGATTTATTATTGATTGATCGTATCTGGAAAAGAAAAAAAGGGTTCTGTGAGTAAAGAGTTTACCGGAAAAACAAGAGAAAAAATGAAAAATAGAATTTTTTCGGGTTTTGCCGGGAGAAAAATAAGAATTTCAAATTTTTGATTTTTTACCGGTAAAAAATACGAAAAAAAGGATATTTAATTTTAACAATAAATTTACCGGTAATTTTCTCGTTGTTTTACCGGAGAAAAAATTTTTCAACCGTATTTTACCGAGAAAAATTTTTTTTAAAAATAGGATCAACAATTTTAACGACAAATTTACAGGTAGAAAAGCGGAAAAATGTTTTGGTGTATTCATCGGTAAATAAAATTTTTTTGTTGATATTTTGCCGGTAAACCTCCCTTAAAATTTTATTATTGAAAAAGTGCGTTTTTACAAAGAAAATTAATTTTAAAAAATAGGAAAAAAGTTTTTGAGTGTATTTTACCGGTAAAAAAGTCTAAAAATAATTTTTTGGTGAATTTACCAGTAGAAAAATCCAAACAAATTTTTTGGGGGGTCTTACCGGTAAAAAATGTTTTTAATTTCGAAAATTATGTTTAAAAAAAATTTACCTGTAAAAACCAGAAAAAATTTTTTCGCCCGTATTTTACCGCTAAAACCATTTAAAAAATTACCTATGGCACCCTGCATAGGTGGTGAACCTATCGTCCCCTTTAAAATTGCACCCAAGGACAGCATTCTGTGGAGCCATGCAGTCTTCTTCCAAAGCGCATAGGAAGTACCTGGAAAAGGGTACTGTACCTCCGAAGCTACCGTAATCCCTACCATTTGACTATATCCATCATAGTCTGTTTAGTATTCACTGCAAATACAAATCCGGCATCATACATCTTCGCCTTCTGTTTCTTCAATTCCTCTGGGTTGGTGGGGAAGTACTGGTAGACAGATGGGTTTGTAACTGACAGAATTCCATGTCCACTGTATCCATGAAGGAGATACTGTCCTTTTCGGCATTCTTCTAAGTTCCTTTTCCATATCCCTCGATCCCATCCATTTTCATGAGGCTCCCTGGACTCTCGGAGGTCCCTGGAGGCACTTGGAAGCATTGGAGGCCTCTTTTCAACAGATCCCTGACAGTTTACCAGGTCATAGACATGAGAAACGTTTTTTGATTCAAAGATCACTGAAGAGTCCAGGTACCATATACTACCGTAATCCCGGAGGGTCTCCGCTATCACTATAGGCTTCCAGCGGTATGACTTAAGAGATTTAAGGTATCCAGGGTACTTGGTGAAGTTGAAGAAACGGATTTCTAGGTTGCATGTCTTCTAAAAAGGTTTTGGTTTGGATTACGGTAGGCTTGGTTACCTCCTGGAGGTCCTTCAAGTTTCCAGCATCGATTCCCAAGTCGTATAATATTATTTTGTTGTGGAACCCGAGTTTTCGAATGGAAGAGATCTGGAAAACCTGGTTTTCTGGCTCTAGATTCAAAATTGTCTTGTTCCACTTGAATTTCCTTTTCATTTGATATCAATATTGCTTTCGAGAGTTTTTCAAAAAAAAAAAAGATTTGAAATTTTTCAAAAAAAATTTTTTTTTTTCAAATTTTAAAATTTCAAAAATTTCCGGGATCCCAGGATTTTTATAATCCAGAATCATTTATAGCTAAAACTATATATCTGGCTGAATTTCTTATAAAATTTCCAAAATTTTGATACCCATATCGACTATATTCTGAAAAATTAAAAATTCTGAATTCAGAAGACGTCAGAATCCAGAATTCTCGATTTTTCAGAATATAGGCAATATGGGTATCAAATCAAAGGGAATTTTATGGGGAGCAAGACTAACGTCATGGTTTTCCCTCAAAATTCTGATTTCTGACGAAAAAATTTGAAAAAATCGGAAAAAATTTGTTCTTCAATTCTGACTTCAGAAAACCAGAAGACGTCAGAATCTTCATTTCTAGAGAGAATCACATCGTTAACCCTCTTCCCCATAAAATTCCCTTTGATTTGATACCCATATTGCCTATATTCTGAAAACTTGAATTCTGACGTCTTCTGAATTCAGAAGACGTCAAAATTCAAGTTTTCCAAACCCAGGCAATATGGGTATCAAATTTTTGGAAATCTCACGTAGATCATTTCTAACGTCACCAAAAACCTACCAGACGCTTCCCATTTCGAATAAATGGGTTGCTGAACGCGGTGACAAAAACCGGATCAGGCGCTTTTTGCTTTTGGAGATTGATTATTTTGGAGGACATTTCTGGAAGAAAAAAGGGATTTTAGATACAGTAACCCTAGTACCAATTTTCTCCCATTCATCGACCCATTGACAATCGAACCTCCTTCCCATTTTCATTGGATTCTAAAATATTTTTTGAATTTTCACAGAATTCAGGGTGAAAAAACCTCAGGTAACCTATAACAAAAATCATACAGTATCCCGGTTACTGTAGATTTGCAGATGCATTTTTCTTTCATTAGAGGATCAAATTTCTGATGGAATTGAGGGGTCATCTGGAAATTTCAAAAAAAAATTTTTTTTTTTGGATTTTTTTTCTTACCTCTCTAAACTGAACATGCTTCTGGAACTGGACAAATAGGATTACGGTAATTGATACGTAGAATATCAGGATTACGATACTTTGAACATTGGGACGCATGTGTGGGGGTCTGAAGGTTTTGAAGGTTTGAAACGATAGTCTTCTCTCTCTCTCTCTCTCTCTCTCTCTCTCTCTCTCTCTCTCAAACAAACGAAAATAAAAAAAATGAAAAATGTCGGAGACCATTAAACCAAAAAAGCTTTTACGGAGAGTTGCCTTTCTCCGAAAAAATGAATAAATATATAAAATATTACTGGCTCCGCCGCGGAGTTCGCTTGGCAACGTTTCCAAACAAAATTAGTCATGATTATACTTTTCTAGACCATTTTTTGAGCTGAATCCAGCTATGAACAGGATTTTTCTTGAAGAACAAGATTAACACCAGAAAAACCGATAATAATGAGGTCTAGGGATATTCTGGATGGTTGAAAAATCTCCAGGACAGTTTTTTCTCTATATTTACACTATAAGAAATATAATTTTCAAAAAACATATAAAAAAGAGCATTTCTTTAATCGAACATTCGTTACATCACATTTTTGTTGAATTTGAATGAAAATTTGACTGTTTTAGCAGAATTTAATTGAGATAAATTAAAAATCAGCTTCCTGAACTTGTATAAAAACCCTCAATTCAATAATAAAAATTCAAAAAATCAAAACCCCCCAGAGAACGACAAATGAAACAAAATTTGGGCAAACAAAGCCTTTTTTGCTCTTCAAAATCAACTATTTGTCTTTCGAAACACTTACTCTGTGCTTTTTCAAACTTTTGGTAACTCGGACGGTTTAATGCTGCTCTTTGCCGGGGGTTCTAATGCTTCAGTAACGTTCAAAAGTATATGGAAAAATGGTTTTTCAGTGAATTTTAGCGGTTTTAGGCCATTTTTTTGGGGTCTAGTGGATTTCCGATCGCTTTGAAAATTATTGGAGGCTTCGAATAGACAAAAAACTTCATATTCACACAATTTTCAAAAAATACCTCATTCTTTTTTTATTGGATAAATTTTGAGAGACACCTAAATTTCAGTACTTAAATGGCCAAAAACGGAGTGTCCCCGAGATCCGAGTACCAGACCCCTGAAAATGGCCTAAAACCGCAAAAATCAACTGAAAAATAATTTTTCTGTGTATTTTTGAACGCTACTGTAGTTTTAATGCGTTTCAATACGTATAACTACAGTAATCACCATATTCAGAATTACCAAAACTTCGACTTTGCAAATTTTGAAAAAAAAAGTTTTTCATTTTTTCACAAAAATCAACTGATTACCTAGCTATAAGAAAAATCCAAAAGACTTCGGAATTTCAAAAAAAACAGGTGAAGTAAACATAAAAATCCGCTCCAAAAATCAGAAAAACTAATATTTCAAGATCTCTGAAATAAAAACTAACTAAAACGAAGTTTCCGGAGACCTCCTCCATCTTTTAATAAAAACAGGAAACAACATCCAAATGGCAGAAAAAAAATGAGAGACTTATCTAAATATCATAGGACCTAAAGGGAGGGAGGGGGGGGGGGGCTTAGTCAAATGTACTGAATGAATAAAAAGAAACTAAAAGAATCAATTTGAAATGAAATATATGAGATGGAACATGGAAGCCTTACAGGAAAAGAAGAGGGGGAGTAGGAGGATTAGAATTTTTAGAATGAAAAAAAACATTTTTTTTGAAATTTTTTTTCTTTTTTTCCTCAAAAATTCCGAAATCCTAGGCCTAAGTCATATGCTATTCCATATATATTCAAATCCAAAATTCTAATAAAATTCCCCCGAAAAGCTCATATCCTTTTCTTTCTCACTGTTACCCTGGCAACCTCTCCCCCCTCTTTTCTTCACGGCTTCTGGTTTTTGGAGATTTTGATGGAGGAGGGGAAGACGGGGAGAGAGAAGGAGAAGAAGAAATTAATGGAATATGCAGAATTTAGAATTGTTGGAATTTTCGAAAATTTGAAAAAAATTGAAAAAATTCCAAAATTTCCAACATTTTCAAAATTTCCGAAAATCCCTAAAATTCGAAAATCCCGAAATTTGGGAATTTGAAAGACATGAAATAATTCAAATCCAACCGAAAAATCCAAAAAATCCAAATTTTCCATCCCTCTCCTCCTCTTTTCTATGTATTCATATGGATATGTGTATCAAAGGTTTCCCGCTGTGATCATCGAAACTCCCCTCTCTTCTTTTTCGGATAAAAAATTCAGGATATTACTCTTGATTTTGCTGCTCTATACTCTAGAGTTTGAGACGGAATTTGAAAATTTTGCAAAAAAATTAAAAAAAATTTTTTTTTTTGAAATTTTTTTTGAAATTTTTTGAAATTTTCGTCGAAAAACTTTTAAACCTGATTTTTAGGGAAAATCTCTTTGTTAATCTTGTTTTCCATGAAATTCCCTTTCATTTGATACCCATATCGGCTAAATTCTAAAAAATCGAAAATTCTGAATTCTGACGTCTTCTGAATTCAGAATTTTCGATTTTTTAAAAAATATAAGCAATATGGGTATCAAATCCTCGGAAATTTCACGAATAACAAGTTTGACGTCACCAAACCCTTTGATTCTGAATCTAAGGCTAGAAATTTTTTTTGGAAATTTGAAAAAATAATTTTTTCATTTTTTTCATCTGGATGTCCAAAAAATGGAAACTTTTCAGCCAAAGGTCAAAAAGCATAGTTCATTTAAAGCCAAGCAGGTAGATGAAGAAGGGTCAAAGATCAAATAAATTAATAAATAAAGCAGAACCCGATTCAAAAGTCGAATTTTTTTCAAATCCATCACATCCTCGCCATTTTTCTCCTTAATCTAGCCAATTTATCAATGCGATTCTGGAATTTTCGCTTCTTGGCCCTTCGATTGACTTCTCGGATTCCAAGACAATTCTGGATTGAGAAAAAGTCGACGATGGTCGCAGTTTCATCGAAAAACGAGGCGGGATCCTCGAGATTTGTCGAATCATTTAGAATACAGTTGAGGGTAGTCTCCTGGAAAAATTCTTGGATTCTACAGTAATCCCGGGGGCTTACCTTTGCATAAAACATGACACTGACACATCCAATTGTATGTTTTTCAATGCAAATATCCAGGCATTCGGCTGCAGAGCTCACTGAATGAGCATCCACCAAATGACCAATAAGGACCTTTTGGCGGTGACGAATCGGCTGGCCACCGGAACATTTGTTGGCGGATGACTCTGAAAATAAGATAGTTAGATTCAGCTCGTCGAGACGGCTCAGAAAAGTATAATCATGACTGGGTTCGAAAAAAATTTTTTTTTTAATTAGAAAAAAAATTTTTTTTTGAATTCCGGATTTTGAATCCAGAAGACGTCAGAATTCCGGGTTTTCACTACGTTAATTTTGTTCTCCGTAAAATTTCCGAAATTTTGATACCCATATTGCCTATATTCTGAAAAATTGCAAATTCTGAATTCAGAAGACGTCAAAATTCAGAATTTTCGATTTTTTAGAATATAGGCAATATGGGTATCAAAATTTCGGAAATTTTATGAGGAAGAAGATTAACGTCTCCAAATCCCGAAATTCTGCTTCTGGAGCGATACAGAATTCAAAAAATCGGCTTTTCAAAAAAAAAAGCCTCACGCTGAATGCAAATCTTCTCATAAGTGGTCACAGGATTCTGTGGCCTTGGTGTCATCCCAGTATCCCCTGGTGGTGACGTCATCAAATAACAGAACCCCCGGGTCTTATCGTATTCCAAAGCAGTGCAATCCGAAGCTCCACCCCCGGGTCTTGAATTGGTAAGACACGCAAAAACACAATCATCCTCAGAGATTTCCACGTATTTTGCTTCAGGATTGGAGGATTCCTGGTCATCACTCCTCACAAAAATCACATCCTGACCATCGGGACACTTTGCTAAAAACAAAAAATGAGAAAGAAAAAAGAGCAAAAGTATTTAGGGGGCACCCGGAGTTGAACCAGGGACCTCTCGATCTGCAGTCGAATGCTCTGCCACTGAGCTATACCCCCGACGGCAGTGGTCGGCGGCGCGAGGCCTATATGAACTTACGGCGTTGCGCGAAGAGGAGAGACGACGAGAGGGAGGGCGGCGGGTGGTGGTTCTTGTCTTTTTCAACGAGGCGGAGGAAAGGGGGAGCGCTGAATGGGTTACGGTAGTTACGGTAGCAGTTATTTTAGAGGGTTACTGTACCTTTCTTCTTCTATCTCATCTTCACCAAAGAACTCTTTAGAAACGAACATCCGAACACAACGCAAAGTGGTTTTGGATAGTTTCCTATGGAGACTATGTCCTTGGCTTCTGATGACGCTCCCCGGGAGATTCAGAATCTCTTGGTACATAGCGCAAGTTGCTGAAGGCATTGAATAGGTAGCTGCTGAGCAAGATGAGCTTCTAAATCACAGGGTTTACGGTTCAGAGGATTACTGTAGGTATTACTTTGCACACTTGGTCAGACACTCCAGCTTCGTTAGGTTATCCTCTGTCTCAAACGGCGATATCCTTGTGATCGCCGTATTTTTCTTGGAATTAAAACAGACCGACTCCACGTCTTCCTAAATTATCTCCCTTTTTTCTACAGTAATCCCGTCACTTACAGTAGTCTTTTGCTCCTTTGGATCCATGTACATATGCTTGCCAGTTTTTACATTAGTTGTGACCCCGGCTAGAACTTTTCGGAGGCGAGGAGAGGATGGATTGACGTCTGGAGATGAGAAATGACGACGTTAGTGTTGTTTGCCGTGAAATTTCCGGAATTTTGAGCCCCATATTGCTTAGGTTTGGAAAAAAATGAGAATTCTGAATTCAGAAGACGTCAGAATACAGAATTTTCGATTTTTCAGAATATATGCAATATGGGTATCAAATTCTCGAAAATTTTAAGGGGAACAAGGTTAACGACGTCAAAACTCAAAATTCTGCATCTGGAGCGACCCAGAAGTCAGAAGACGTCAGAATTCAGAATTTTCACTTTCTCAGAATATAGGCAATATGGGTATCAAAACTTCGGAAATTTTATGGGGAACAAGGTTAACGTAAAAATTCACTCTAAAAGTTAACGTTCAAAGTTTTTCCAAAAAAATTTTTTTCATTTTTTTTTGCAAAAAATAATAGGCTAAATGGGTATCAACACATCGGAAATTTTATGGGGAACAAAACTAAAATCGTCTTACGCGAAAACTCGTCATCCGACAGCACAATTCTCGAGGCAACCGCCCGTCTTTTATCCGATTTCCTCCTCGGCTCATCGATCCTGTCATCAAAAATAGCGCCAGGGAATCTCATCAAGTCATGGCCATGTAGATTTTTGTTCCAAAGGTTCACTACGGTCTGAAGAATACTGTAGGTACCGTAACCCCGGGATACTGTACCTTTCTTCCCTTGTAAACCGTCTCCCTAGCCTCATAGGGCTTCCCTAGGCTATCTGTTTCCATGGAAACCACCTCTTCCTCTGGAATTTGATCCCCAAGACGTCTTCTCTCCTGATCCTTCTCCATTAGAGTCTCCAGACCCTTTAGAGGATCCTCATCGAACGTCTGAGTCTTTGCCGCATGCATCCTCACCACTTTCCTCATTTCCCGCTCAACTGCGAATGGATCCTGGATACAAATCATCTACAGTAATCCCAGATACAGTAACCTACCACTTCCTCAACTCCATTCTCTTGGATTGTGTCCTCGATTGACTCTGGACTCACATTCTCGTAGTGTTCCCCATCGATTCGGTTATCCACGTAGTATTTGGTAGCGGAGACACTGTACTTGCCTGGAATCGAAAATTCATGGGAAATCACATTTTTAGCGAGAATCAGCATAAAAAATCCGGAGATTTGATACCCATATTGCCTAGGTTTGGAAAAATTGAGAATTCTGAGAATTCCGAATTCAGAAGACGTCAGAATTCAAGTTTTCAGATTATAGGCAATATGGGTATCAAATCCTCGGAAATTTTAAGTAGAACAAGGTTAACGACGTGGTTTCTTCGAAAAAACAAAAAAAATATTCTGACGTCTTCTGAATTCAGAATTCACAGATTCCAGAATACCGTCAGATTTCATGGAAAACGACGTTGTCAGCCTTGTTTTCCATAAAATTTCCGAAAATTTAAGCCCCATATTGCCTAAGTTTGAAAAAATGAAAATTCTGGATTCTGACGTCTTCTGAATTCAGAATTTTCGATTTTTCAGAATATAGGCAATATGGGGCTCAAAATTTCGGAAATCGCGAGCTAAACAACTTTGACGTCGTCATTTTCCATTCTGATGAACTATACCATTAAACTGCGTAACTTCATTCTCATCCATCCTCTTCCTCTGATGATTCTCAATAAATTCATCTGGAAGCTCCTGGAGTTCCACCATACTCGTTCCTTGGAATGAAGATGTTGGGAGTCTAGATGAAGAGATATCCTCTACTTCTTCTGGTTCCTCGAAGAACCTCTCCTCCTCTTCTGAAGTCGTTTTTGAGAGGATGATAGGTGTGGACTCTTCATCCGCGAAATCAGATGACGTCGTGTCTTCTGGAGTCGTCGTGGAATCAAAGGAAGTGGAGGAGGACACAAAAGATGACGTGGATGCCTGGGGGAAGGCATTAAAGTAAGGGGAAGTACTGGCGAAGGAGCCTGCGCTTCTAGAAAATCCAGTTCCAATGGGAGTATCAAATAGAGAAGCACTTGCAGCGAATGGGGATGTGGAAGACACCGTCGTGGATTCCTCAGATTCAATTGCATTCTGAAGATCCACGTCATCAGAAGACCCTTTATAATCAATATCCCCGATTTCTGGATCAGCAGAATCAAAGAGAGAGGCATTCATCTGATGGTAACGAGCATCGAAGTTATCGGATACGGTTTCCCGGAGAGGTGATCGTTTTGTGCTCTGGAACATGGTTTATAGGGGAAATGGCGACGTCAAAGTTGTTTAGCTTGAAATTTCCGAAATTTTGAGCCCCATATTGCCTAGGTTCTAAGAAGTCGAATTCTGACGTCTTCTGAATTCAGAATACATCAGAATTCAAATTTTTTCCAAACCTAAGCAATATGGGGCTCAAATCCTCGGAAATTTAATGGAAAAGAAGATTAACGATGTGGTTTTCCTTGAAATTGAGTTTTCTGACGTCTTCTGAATTATTCTGAATCCAGAAGACGTCAAAAATCTCATTTTTCCGAACATATGCAATATGGGGCTCAAAACTCCGGAAATCCCCTAGAAAACAACCCTACACTCACCATTCTCCGTATAAACTCTTCCTCATCATCTTCTTCTGGAGAGGATGGAAGAGGAATCGTGGAGTTTTCCTGGTACTCTTGAAACATGGACATTTTCGCGAGTAGAGGGTTCTGGGCAATCATATCGGTTAGATTTTGAGCCCGACACGGGCTCAAAAAGAAGATGAGATAGAGTAGAATCATAGCATTCAAGGATCCTGGAAGTAGGGTTTTTATGGAGGAGGAGGAGATGAAAAGAGAGAGGGTTAGAGAAAAAAGAATCATTTTCAGAGAAAACGATAACGTTAAAGTTGTTCCCCTTAAAATTTCCAATAATTTGATACCCATATTGCCTAGGTTTGAAAAAATTGGGAATTCTGAGAATTCTGAATTCAGAAGACGTCAGAATATAGAATTTTCGATTTTTCAGAATATAGGCAATATGGGTATCAAAATTTTGGAAATTTTATGAGAAATTCAGCTAGCTAGTTGGTTTTGGCTAGAAATGATTCTGGATCCGGAAAATCCTGGGATTCCGGAAAGAAGACGTCAGAATTCAGAATTCTCGATTTTTTCAGAATATAGGCAATATGGGTATCAAAATTTTGGAAATTTTATAAGAAATTCAATTAGCTAGTTGGTTTTGGCTAAAAATAATCCTGGATCCCAAAAATCCTAGGATCCCGGAAATTCTGAATTTTCGAAAATTTTCAAATCTAGGCAATATGGGTATCAAATCAAAGGGAATTTTAAGGGGATCATTTTTAACGTTTAGAGGGGTTTTTAAGGTCAAAAAGGAATCCAGAAGAGTACGAAAATTTAGAATTTCCAGAAAAAGCAGAAAAATCCACATAGAAAGCATAAAAACACTCGGAGAAAGTTCAAAGAAGAGGAACAAAAGTGCGAAAAGAGACAGTACAATCCCTCCCCCTTCTTCTACAGAATCAAAAGTTGAGAAAGTTGGGAAAGTGACCGGAAGACGCCGTCGCCGTCAAGAAATCGAAATTATCCTCTTTCTCCTCCTCCCCTAGAACTTCTTCTTCTCTTGTGTGCCGATGATGGGACAATATATAACAAAAGAAGTATAGGCTATCGGGTGAAGGAGGAGGGGATTTAATTGAGCGACGAGAAGAGGGTCGAATGACACCTCTTTGGTTTAGAAGTTGAAGGAGGAGGAGGAACATGATGAAGTGTGTGTTCATGAAGAGTGAAAATCCTGAATAGTTTAGGGAGGAGTTTATTTTTCTAGATTATTTTGGATTTATTTTTGAGTTTAAAAGCACTTTTTAACTTTAAAAATGAAAAAAAATTTTTTTCAAAACTTTAGAATCTATGGATTTTTTTCCAAAAAAAAAAATTCAGCACTTCTAGGATTTTCCGGATCCAGACTCGTTTCTAGCCAAAACTATATAGCTAGCTGAATTCCTCATAACATTTCCGAAATTTTGATACCCATATTGCCTATATTCCAAAAAATCGAGAATTCTGAATTCTGACGTCTTCTGAATTCAGAATACCCGATTTTTCAGAATATAGGCAATATGGGTATCAAAATTTTAGGAATTTTATGGGGAACAAGATTAACGTCATGGAAACCTCTAGAAAATTCTGAGAATCTGGATAATCGGGATTCAGAAGACGTAAAAAGCAAAATTTCTAAAAAAAATAATTTTTCGAAACTTAGGCGATATGGGTATCAAAATTTCAGATTTTTCATGAAGAATACGGTAGTCAAAATGATTTCCTCTGAAAACTAATCTATCTCCAGAAAATCCTGTAAAACCACATTTTCCAAAATGAAACAACTCCAAAATAAGCAAGGCTTCGAAAACTGAGAAGCCAGAGGGCTTTGACTGGTTAGTAGATGGAATCCAGGTTAATCGGGAGAAAGGTGGCTGCCAATGCGGATTATCCCCTCCTCCTTTCTTCAATGAATACAATGCGTCTCCTCCTCCGTTCTCCAAAGAAAAGGGGAGGAGGTTCCGTTACCAGTTGCCTCCTCCCTTCTCTCTCAGAGAAAGAAAAGAGACTTTTAATCAACTTTTTAGGGATTTCCATTTCACACCTTCTTGACCATACGGGATCCGGGATCCGGTGGAGAAGGACTTGGGGCCAAAGAATGCTTTGACTTTAACAGGTGTTATCTCAGCTGCCGGGGAAGCTATCAAAAAGTTGTCAATTGATAAAATATAGCTCAGATTAAGCTGAGCAACTTTTTAGTTAACAACTTTTTTGGACCTTCTACCGGAATCAAGTTATGACGCTTTTACTGCAGGTTCAGTTCAGGCTAAGACTACAAACTACTAGCCTCACCAAAAAGACTCTGACTTTAACAAGTGCTAACTCAGCTGCTGGGGGAGCTATCAAAAAGTTGTCAACTAATAAAATATAGCTCAAATCAAGCTGAGCAATTTTGTAGTTGACAACTTTTTATACCTTTTACCGGACAAAAATTATGACAGTTTTTTTTTTTTTTGGTGAGGCTAACTAGGGAATGGTCGAAATCGGGTATGGAGTTTCGGTATGAGTAGTATATCGTTGGAAAGCTGACGTTATGCTGATTTCAGATCAAGTTTCAGTTTTTGCATAATGCTTCACAGATTCGAGAAAATTCAGCTTTTGTGGGTTTTCAGTGCTAATTTTACAAAATTTGGACTTTCATAACTTCCGTTAAATCCATTTCTGAGCGCTCAAACTTTGTGAAAGTACTTTTGGGCTTCATGCAAACATTTCCTGTAAGTTTGAAGCAAAAAAAAATTTTCAAAAAACTTTGATTTTTTCCTGACCAAGTCCTTAGAAAATTTTCAGTGAAAACACTATTTCCCGAAAATTTCAGCCCCTAAACCTCGAGAAACAAGGTCAAAACAGTGAATTTCCGGTCATAGAAATATGCCGGATTTTTCGAGAAAAAAAATTTTTTTTGAAAGTTTTTCAGATAGTTGTGATTTGGAAACGGAAAACATTCAGAAACTCTTCAAAACTAACCATTTTGAGCTCACACAAAAAGAAAATCAACAAAAACTCTGGAATGAGGAAAATAAACCACTGGTTTCAGTACTAACAGTTCAGACCTCGATTTTTCGACATATGAAGCATTATGCAAAAACTGACACCAGATCTGAAATCAGCATAACGTCAGCTTTCCAACGATATACTTTTCATGCCCAAACTCCATACCCGATTTTGACCATTCCCTAGTAAGACTACAAACTACACCGCTAGCACCTCAGATTAAACTGTCATGAACCCCATAGATAACATCTCCGTGAGTCAATTGTGCACACACACACACACACACAGAGGTCAGGCTCCGCCCCCTTAAGTGCACCCCATATAAAAGGGACCCTCCAGTCAGTTAGTCACTCAGTCTCCTTGTCTTCCCCCCTCTCTTCTATCGATTTTCCCTTTTTCTTGTTTCGAATATGTATTGTTTGAATGATGATTTTCCATCCCCAAATGTGAATCAATGGGAAAAAATGATCCATGAATTCAACCCATATGCCACCCCATTCCATCCCCGATCCTCATCCAGTATGTCATCTGAATCCGGATATTCTGAAGGTGATGACGTCATCAATGAGTCCCTAGTCCATTCCGACCCTCCAGCCCCTCTGGACCCCCCTACCCAAGGATTTGTATTCAATTTAGGGGTAGTTAATGCCCCTGGCCCCGGATTTCGAACTGTCCAACGGGAAATGGACGATGGAACTATTGTAGTCTCTGTAGACGAATCCACCCCTGTTAGGAATAAAATTAAAGAGTTTTCAATTGAAGAATTGGAAAAACAGAAGACAATTACCAAGGAGATGAAAGAAAAATTTGAGAAATCGTTGGATAAGTAATTTTTTTTTAATTTAATTTTTTCTTGCCATAATAAATCTCTTTTTCTGTCCTGTCCCGTTTTTAAATTTTTTTCCCGAGGCTTTCCTGAAAATCCTTTGATTTGATACCAATATTGCCTATATTCTGGATTCAGAAGACGTCAAAATCGATTTTTGCTCATTAAAATATTCATTTTCAACTCAGGAATCCAAAAATCCATCAAGCAAAAAAGAACATCAAGATTTGATAGATTCCTCTTTCGACGGAATGCCCAATCTCTGCCATTTCCCCATACAAGGTTCCAGGAATCGGGATACTCCCATCAGTATTACTATTCTCGTTTCGACAATTCAAAAATCCATCCCAGAATCCGTAGAAGATGTCACCGATGTATCCACGCGTTTCGGACACTCGATTTGCATTGATGTCCACGCAGATTGCCTAAATAGACCGAACTACAGTAATCCTAGGGTCTACTAACCTGTGCAGAAGCAGTAATGAAGACGGAAAGTTGCTCTTGCCACGTGTCACATTGAACAGAAGAGGAGAGAAGAAGGAAGACGAGGAGAATAGGGAGAAACATTCTTTTGGGGAGATGAGCACTGTCTGGAGAGCCTTTTTATGTGGAAACGAGACGCTATTGTTATACACAACAATATAGAGGAATCGAAAACCAAACCTGCAAGTCTCTGGAAAAAAAATGGAATCAAAGATCTGTGACGTTAAAGTTGATCTCCTTGAAATTTCCGGGGTTGCCCATATTCTGAAGGTATCCTTTTTGTCCCTGAGTCAATAATTTCAAACTATTCTTCCACTGATTGATCAGATTTGCTGTGAAATTTATTTCAATCAGAAATGGAGAATATTGGACAATTTTGAGCCGAGTTACAGTCATTATACGGAAGTACACCTTTTTTCAGATTTTTTGGTTTTTCCAAAGTCTCTCCTGTTTCACCTTCTCTAACTCGACTCAAAATTGACTTTTTTCTTTCGGGTTTCTTCTGTTTACTAGATAGAGAAATTGTTCAAAAATGTGGTTTCTAATATCGCCATCAAATTTTCGTAAATTAACAAAGTTATGCCAAAAATAGCAAAATGCATTTTTTGCTCCATACTGACCAAAATTTTAGGGAAATCACTGCAGAACAATATGATTTTTGATAGAAGAAAAAAAAGCGTCGATTAAATTGAAAATGGACCAGGTTAGGACTCGAAAGCTTTCTCCAATTATAAAAAACATATCAAAAAGCAATTTTTATTCGTAGAAAAAGAATTAAAGAAATTCTTCTTATCAAAAAAGGAGTGGAACTCAAGAATTTGTATTTAACTGTAGTTTTGTATTCTGAACACTTTTTCTGTTGACAACTTTCTCTGAAAATGCCTCTAAATGCCTTAAAAACCGGTTTGAAGTGGAAGAGTTATCTGACAACCATTTTATAACCTTTTTCACCTTCAAGCCAATTTTCAACCCATGTAGAGGCATTTTCAGACAAAGTTGTCAACAAAAAAAATGTTTAGAATACAAAACTACATCTAATTAGAAATTATTGTAGTCCAGTCCTTCTTTACCACAAAAAAAATAGATCAGAAAATGTACACAATGAACATTTCTCCATACCAGGTGTTAGACCGTTCCTCTGAATTCCACTTCCTCCATCTATCCACATATTCTTCAACTTGTCTTCTAGAAACAACTTGATTTTCATCGAAATAATAGAATCCATTGTTTTGAATGACAGCGAGACGTCCATCCTTCCGTCTGATGTGTATTCCTCCATAGATCCATTTATTGGAATCCCTGCAAAAACTATATTAGATAAGAATTTCAGAGGTTTCTTACCGAAACTTGAGTTTTGTGTTCCTCGGATCCATTAGTCTTCCTCCACATCCTTTCAAAACCTCTTTCACGTCTCTTTCGGAATTCGTTCTCAAATCGGCCAGTTTCAAGTTTCGATTCGTCTTTCCCTCTTGCCAACTCCTCAAAAACACATTCAGATCTTGATCAGGCCAATTAATATCGCTCAGAGATATTCTTTCAGGGTCCATATTAAATAGAAATTCAAGATGGAACCAGTCAGAGCGGCTCGAAGAGAATTTTTCCTTGACATTGAAGTTAAGACGCTGGTAAACTTCTCCGTCCATTTTCCAGTCTTGTTCGTAAACAAAAAGGTCTTCAATACTTCTCCGGAATCTAGTCATAAATAATTCGAACATTGGCCACGTTGCTGATCCAATGGAAATAGTTCTAATCTCAGTTTTAATCCCATTAACCCAATCAATCCTCTCAATCAATTGATCATCGGTTAGCGGAGGTTTTAAATTGAAAAAAACACAATCAAAAATGCAATTGAAGACATCTATAAAATGTTGAGTCGCTTTGAGAAACAAAGAGATGTCTGGGTCAATTGCCGCACTTTCCTTCTGTCCAACCACAAATCGATTTCGTTCGAAATCCAATCGGCTATCACTTTTAAGCCGCAGAGAACGAGAATCGAAGAGCAACTCCACTTCCAGCTCTTTTTTTCTCTTCGCTATTCGTTTAGCTCTTTTGGAAAGCAAAGAGAAAGTGTATCTGAAAGGTGGAATATATTTTTAATTTTTTTAAAAATATTATTTTATAATTTTGAAAAAAAATTTTTTTAATTTTTATGAATATAAATTATATACATAAAAATATATATAGGTTGGCCCATAAGTCCTGACGGATTTTGAGGTCGGAAAGTTTCACGTGTAACTCGTCATAGAGCTTAAGGCTAAATTGCAAATACTGTCCATATTCACCCTAAAGTGTCTCTTAATGCACCCCCACCATACCCTTGTCTCTTCCTCAAGAACTCCTTTAGAGATGACTCAAAGTATGAAGTCACTACTTTTTTGATATACTTTTTGAGTTGAATTTTTTTGCACTTTAAACTTTTGACTGGGGATTGAAAACTTGTTAATCAACTCTTCTAACAGTAAACTGCATGATTAATATTAGAAAGTTGTCAAATCGTATCCAGCAAGTTTTATATCGGTTCATTTTGCGACATTATGTTGAAAGCCAGCCTAATGCGAATGAAATTTGAACATTTCTCCAGAATGGTGATGAATACAGGGGCAATTCTTTTTGTTCTGGGAAGGATAGACACTGGACATAATCGTGACAGTATCCCCTTGTTACCCCTTGTACTCCACTTTTCTCGAAGAGCATCACACTGACCACATGGTGAATTTTGGGAATAATGACATCAGACGGCTTTTATACTAAGCTGATCAAGATAGAACCTTGCTCATAAGAATCATTAATTACCCATGTATTACCACCAAAAATTATTTGAATCAATGATTCATGTATCAATAGAAACGAAACGATTCCACCAGGTGGTCTCACGTGTTTCGGGATTGTGTAGTCACAAAAAGGGTCAGGAACATCTTTTGAGTTTTTGTCACTACTGAATGTTTCCAATTCTGGTTTTTTACTTAAATGCATACAACAGATACCTGTCATCCTTCATACAAAATTTGGAATAGATCTCTCTTGATCTCTTTTCACAATTGACTCAACTCTGAAGACATCATTAATTTCGAATGGGGATGGAAATCCATCAAAAACTCACTACTTCTAGGCTATTGAACCTGGCATTGCTAACAATTTTAAAGAGTATTTTCTCATTGTTAATGACAACTAAGCTAAAACTTGTTTAAATAAATACCGCGCCAAATTGATGGAAAAACAAAAGGACATGAAAAAATCTCTAAAAATGGAGGAGGAATCAGAAGGGAATTCTCTGTGTTCCGACAACCTAGAATGATGACATTTGTGCATCCAATAGAGGGAGCTTTGACCTTTCATGGGACAGAAACATAGCTGTCTCTCTTAAGTTTGAACAGAGAAATACATGCACCAAGTTCAACTAACAAAATCCGTCAGGACTTATGGGCCAACCTAATAATATAATAAAAATATTCTTACAGCTCAATGAGTTCCCATAAATCGATAACATTTTGAAAACATAATAAAGGGAGGCGAAGGAGTGGAAACATTGGATCGATAAGAATGGTCATCTACTGTGGGCCTTCTCCTACTGTACCCCACTTTACAATGGAGCGCGTTTACTACCCACTATAGGCTCAGGAGACCCAAAAATCATCTTGCAAACTTCCAAACCATGAAACTCCAGACATCGACTACAGTATACTGTCTAGAGCCTGCAAACCCTCCTATTGTCTGATAACAAAGAGAATATTCCCACAACTCCAAACATCACCCAAAAGCAACAAAAAAATAATAAAAAGGCTCTCCAAACCACCATTTTTCATCTAAAAATGCGTCTTCTTCTCGTCTTCCTCTGCCTTTTCTCTGCTACCCACGCCTTTGACTCCTTCTTTGGATTCACTCTCTCCGATTACATCGCATGGTTCGATTCAACCGCCGAGGTAAGGAAATTTGGATTTGGAAGGATGAGAGCTTTCAAATGAGTATAATCATGACTTGGTTTTGAAAAAAAAATTTTTGAGGTTACGGTAGCTCAGGATTACTGTAGGCGAGTACCTATGATTGAAATGAGTGCCAGATTTGAATTCTGGAAGTCAAGAGCTTTGAAATGAGTATAATCATGACTAGGTTTGGAGCATTTTGGATTTTGGGCTCCGGGAGCTTACCTTCCAGAGCTCCCGGAGCCCAAAATCCAAAGTTATCGGAACCTAGTCTTGATTATACTCATTTCAAAGCTCTCGACTTCCTGAATCCAAATATCTCATTCATTTATGTAGGAGATGCTTGCCTACAGTAATCCTTATCTACCGTAATCCCCAAAAAACCTAAAAATCCCCAAAAATCCCCAAAAATCCTTTAAAAAATCCCATTTTCAGGACGTTTGCCTTGGAATCAACGCTAACCGAGTATCTGGTGCCAGCACTCGCGGTTTCTTCGGTGACGTCTACAGTGGATTCTGGGACGGGTTCTTCGACTGCAAATTCCGGACGAGCAACACGGACAACAGTGCTCCAGAAGCCGGGACGGTGTACGGTACAAGCTCCGAATTTGGATTCCAGGCGGTCTCGAATCTTCTGTGGCTTGTCTCCAAATACTACGGTTTAACTTGATTTTTTGATATTTGAGTTTCAATAAAGTTTCCGAGCATTTCATTTTGACGTCAGGAGGTACAGTATACTGCAAAAACTCCATTGTCTGATAACAAAAGAGGTGGTTCACACGGACACAAAACAGCTTTGAAAACCCGCAAAAAACACACACACACACAAAAAAGGAATAAAAATAAACGAAAAAATTTTTTATGGGTTACGGTAGAGGCTAGGATAAAATTTTCAAAAATTTCTAAAAAATCTAAACTACCGTAATCTGGTTCAAGTTAGTCTGAGCGCCCTGAAACCTAGCGAATTGAATTCAGCTCAAAGAGAGCTTTGAAATGAGTATAATCATGACTAGGTTCTGATGACTTTGGATTTTGGGCTCCCGGAGCTCCCGAAGTGCTCTAGATGAGCTCCAGAAGCTCGAAATTCAAAGTGCTCCAACCCTAGTCATGATTATACTCATTTCAAAGCTCTCAATGAGCTGAATCCGAATTTGCCACTTATTTTGATCATAGGTTCTCGACTACAGTAATCCACGGTCTACAGTAACCTCAAAAAAAATTTTTTTCTGGAACCATGTCATGATTATACTCATTTCAAAGCTCTTGTCAAGCTGAATCCGAATCTGGCATTTATTTTGACTCCACTCGATTAGCTACAGTAATCCTCATCTACAGTAACCCAAAAATAAAATTGTTTGGAACCATATTTTTGAATTTTCAATGCATTTTATTCAGTTTCATTGTGATTGTTTCACACGAAAAATAATCGTTCTTCAAAGACAAATCCAATCAGCCAGAGCTCGACGAATATCAATGATCAGTTGAGTGATGGCGAGCAAAATGGGATCCTCTTTGATTTCAGGGAGTATGGGAACGAAGGGGGTCAGACGGAGACATGTTGCCTGGAAGATATAGATGATTTAATTTGAATTCCAAGGAAAATAACCCACAATTTTAATATCCGCGACGATGTTCCGGATGGGATCCTCTAGTGCCTTCATAGCCTTATTGAAATTGATGAGGACAGTCTCAAAACTCTTGTTGAGGTTGTCAACAAGCTGATTTTGAGTGGAGAAATGGAAGAGGAAGAATAAGAGGAAGAGTTTCATGATTTTAGGGCAATCATAGGTTTAATTTCCATTTTTATACCATAAGATTCTGGTCATGATGACATGATCATCATCCCTATTTCTTGCAGAATCTGCAAGATGAATAGAATCCCACGCATATTCAATTTTGTGTCACCAGATATCACTTATTGTTGTCAGAATGGTATATAAACCCTCTCTCTCCTCTTTTTTTTTTCAAAAATGCTCTTTTTCTTCTTCCTTCTCCTTCTCTGCTCTTCCACAGTCAATTCTGCACTCACTGGACTCGTTCTTTTCACTGATTTCATCGCTGAAATGCAAAGTGAATGGAAAAGCAATGCTGAGGTACAGTAGCCCGATGAACTCTAGGTATACTGTAGTTTACAGAGAGAATGTCCTCGTATCATGGCAATGGCTGAAAGTGGTGTCGGCGGTGGACGGGTCGAGTTTGTGAACACTCTATTTGACTGTGATGGAAGAGATGCGGATGGGTATTACTCTGACATCGACTCTTTTTGGGGAAGACTCGGAACTTAGTAGTAAGGAATTGTCCTTTCTGACGCAGCTTTTAGCCCACTTTTTGAAATTTTGAATTTCGTACTTTTAGCTTGTTTTTGTCTCCGTTTTAAACATTTTAGATCTTAAAACATCTTATTTCTGAGTTTTGAAAATCGTCCTAAATCCACAGCCCACATGCCAACCCACATGCCAGCCCACCTTTGCCCACTTTTTTCAACATTTCCAAACAGTCAATTTTCACCTCAACTGATAAGAAACTCTCTACACTTAAACACTTTTTCAACTGTCTTATCAATTTGTTCTCGAGGCTCAATGGCAAAGCGCCTGTCTTGTGTTTGAATGCTAGAAAGTTCGAAACCCACTCAAAAGCTCAGGATTATCCACTTAATGAGATCCGAAAAATATGCAAGAAAAATTGAAAAATCGAAAAAATCAGAAAAAAAATCATGAAAAAACTGAAAAAATCAGAAAAATCAGTCAAAAATTCTCGTCGAGCAAACATGAAAAAATCAACCGTCAGAACCATGAAGAAACGACAAAAAAATCGAGTGTTAACCAACACTCTTTTCATTCAATTCTTTACAATTATTACGTTTTATTAAATGTTGTGTAAAAACTTCAGAGGTGTATTCCAATCTTTATAATTCAACCAATAATATAAAAAAATTAAATTTTGTCCAGATGTAATTCTTCCATTTCATCGCGAAGCTTCTCCTGCTTCTTTTCTAGCTCGCGTTTATGTTTCTTGATTATTTTTCCAGCTTGTCTTCTTTCGGCGAGGTTCTGTAAAAGAAACATCAAACTTAAATATGAAAGAGGTTCAGATAATCCACTTAATGAAGTTGAAAATATGCAAGAAAAAATTTAAAAAATTGAAAAAAATTGCATTAAAAAATCAGAAAAAATTGCGGTGAGAATCGAAAAAAAATCAGTCGACAAACGCCTGAAAAAAGGTGTTGAGTGTGTCACAAACTACAAATTTCCTTATCAATTCTTTCCAGTTATTTCGTTTTATTAAATGTTGTGTGAAGATTTGAAACCTCTAACAAATGAAGATTTATTGAAGTTATCTAAGGATTTAAAATTGAAAACTTCAGAGGTGTATTTATGAGAGATACTTTACCAGAAAAACCACAAAAAATAGAAGTAGGCATAGTAAATCTTGATAGTTCGAATAATAAAGGCACTCATTGGGTTTGTTATAAAAAGATAAAGATGGTTTATATTATTTTGATTCTTTTGGTTTGGACCCTCCTACTGAAATAATAAAATATTTAAAACAAAGCGAGAAAAAAGAAATAACGACTTCAACATTTCAAATACAACAGTTTGATACTCATCATTGTGGTTACTACTGCTTACTCCTACTCAAATTATTAGAAAAACACGATTATAAAAATTCTATGCTTACTTTGATTTAGGAATTCTATAATGTTCAAAAGCTAGTGTGTCTATATTATCTATTGCATATCTCTTAGATTCTTTATCTTTACCAACTAAATTATTCAATGCAACTTTATTCTGTTTTACAGTATGAATTTGATGCTTACTAGAACTGAATAACGTTTGTTGTCTTCTTTCGATAGTATAGTTTAATAAGCAATTCTTATAGTCATCAAAAGTCATTTCCTTTTTGACCACATTTTTCTTCACACCTTTATTTCTTTTAGACTCCACTCCATCATCAGTTTTAAAAGCGTATTGTTTTGGTCTGAAGGCTACAATCTCAGTCATTATCTTACCATTTAACTCATCTTTGAATTTGCCAATTACTTTTTTATTCTCAACACTATGAAGTTTATTGTCTGTCGGATAATCTGAGAAATCGAAGTGTTCTTTGATAGTCATCATATCTTCATACACATCATCAGTTTTGATTTCATAGATATAAGAATCAGTATCTTGATAGCACAGTCTCAAATTTGAAGAGTACTTTGGTAGCATAACATCATAGTGGAACTCATACATAAGATATTTACTCAAGTCTAGTATAGCCATTCCCACATATATTGGTTTATCTAATTTAATACTTTTTTGAGTCATTTCCACTAAAATCAAATTTTCATTTATAATATGTCTCTGTTTAAAATTATTGCTAGCAGCTAGTTTCATAACTTTCTCCATATCTGACACCACTTTGACATCTACTCTATTTCTCACATTCTCCATAGTTTTACCAAAGACAGAATTGTTCATGAGTTTGAAAAAGTCTTTCTCAAAATCATTTTTTGCTTGTTTACGTAAGTTAGTATTCAATTCTATATAAGATGCCAACCAATTGCTTTCTTTAAAAGTAACTATACGATGAATTTTCCTCAAAACTAATCCATGATCTAAAACTTGCTGAAGCATTTTGTAATGTAATACATAATTTCTCTTTGGACTAAAGTCATTTATTAACTTATTGGTAGAACCAACTCGCCTATTCTCTGGACAAAATGGAAGGTCATTATGTTTGTTATGTAATTGTTCTGGATAATCTAAATCTACTTCTAGTATACATCCTTTGCCTTGAGAGTTAAGACTTTCTAACATTTCTAAGTTGAAACCTTCTACATTTATGAACTCAAAATCATCATAAGGTAATTTCTGACTCATTGCCCATCCATATAAATTATTCGCATCTAGATAAAGTAAGTATTTTGATTCTTCTGCTGGATTATAATTCGACATGTACTTATTGTTGGCCTTAGAATATCTGAGCATAGCGTTACACATACCTCCTCGAATACCTTTTTCAATAAAATTATACATTTCAATATCTTTAATTGTTTGTAGCTTAACTCCAGTTTTGAATAACATAGCATCCCAAGCTAATCCGGGAGATGTATAGTACCAACATGGATCTAACTTATATTCTTTCAAAGAAACATTTCTAAAAGTTTCAAACACATCAGCTAATAGTAACACATCATTAATCATATAAATTCTAGTGTAGTCTTCTAAAGTTTTACAATTTGTTTCTCCCCATACTTTTAGAGCATATCCATAATTCTCATTACTAATATTCTCACCAGATAAATTGTTGTAGAAGTTTTCAATTGGAGGGAGTTCGGTGTTAGAATACTTTTCAAAAGAGTCCATGAAATCATATGGATATACACCTTTTCGTCTTAATAGATTGAACATATTCTCATCCTTGTAATACTTTTAGTTATCACACATTCATCATCTTGTAGGTTACTACTGAGATAATCTAGACTGGAAGGCATGAATCCTAAACTATCTAAGAATCTTATTTCACACCTACGATCTTCATCACGAAGGTAATAACTAAAACTAATAAACTTCTCTATATTGGCTGAAATGCTTTTAATTTCTACACCTCTTTCCTTCAACAACTTACTTGATTTATCATCACTGATAATATGGTGAGAGTCATAGCCTTTAAGATTGTGGAAAAATACTGGCATAAAATTGTTTCTTCTTTTCAATAAGTTACAAGCATTACATAGAGGTCCTCTGTATAATCCAGTCCAATGATCATGATCTCTAACTTTATCCCCATCAAACACATTCTCACACTGAGGACATGAATTGCAATTATTATAACTTTCTAACTCTTCTTCAGTTAATTCCTTCATTTTCTCATCACCTTTATTCAACAATCTTGTACACACATTTAAGATATACTCATTGAATTTTAAAATAGTATCATACCCAACATAGCTCTTCATTTCGTAAATACTTTGAGTAAAAGAATCAACAACAATTACACAGAAAGCAGATGCCACATGTTTACCTACGTTCTCACTCCATGACTTTTGAGGAGAGTTACTAACACTATTAATTTTATAGATAACGGATTCAAAGTCGGCATAACAAACATATCTTTGCTTTTGAGTTTTCTGAATACTATCAAATTTAATATAATCTTTAGGGATTTAATCATTTGTATAGGGTTATTACTCATACAGTCACCTAAATGTCTTTCAAGCTTCTCTGCATTATAAAAGTTATTATGACATCTAATGCAAAACTTATTACTTCTACTATTCTGACTGTTCATCAATCTATTTATATTTTTAATCAAACAGTAATGACCTTCTTCAGAATCATTAGTGACAAGCAAAAGGTTTATCACTCTACTTATGTCCACATTTATGTTTTTAGATACTTTATATGATTCTATTATCTCACCACCTTCAACATTATGAGTTAGAATATTAACAGCTAAATTATTTCTCTTCTCAAACTTATCTACATCTTTCACCTGGAATGGAAATTCAAAACCATCAAAATTAATTTTAGAAATATACTCTTCATATTTGCCTACTCGCTGAGCATCTTTTTCTACTGGATATAAGTGTGCTAAAATACACCACATAAAACATTTATCATCTTTATTCTGAATATTTACAACTGCTTTCTTATTTTTTATCCAATCTGGTAATTCAATATATTTTGATCCTGATAATGGTTTAATTCTTGTTTGAAACATTCGCAAACCTATTATTCTATTCAATCTAAACCCAGATCCTCTGCTTTGATATTGTTCTAATCTATTTATCAAATCAAATTTCACTGTTTTAAAGAACTCTTTTCTATCATCTCCTATGTGTAAAAATCTGTTGGAGGTAGTCAAATAATCTAGATGTTTATCTTCAGTTCCCTCTTTTTTCATTTCACATTCTAAGGAGACATAAATTTTAACATTGGTATTAAATATGTCTTTTACAATATCATTTTCTTTTTTATCTAGATATGACTCAATGTTACTTGAATTTCCAGTGTGAAAAGTATCTCTTAATACATCTCCAACTTCTTTGTATTCACTAAAAACAGTGGTATCAGTAGGGAATAGATTGCGCATTTGAAGATTTGACTTTTCGCTAAGTTCATCTATATCCAGCTGTTTGAGTATTTTACGCATTTCATCAGCTTTCATTGTTTTAGCCTCAGCACTACTTGTTTTAGTTCTATTAATGATAGCAGATCGTAGTTGATCCCTTTTAATTTTTTGTAATCAACCGCTTCCATTTATAGAGTAAGAAAAGTATCACTTAAAACCCATAATAAATTTTCAGAAATATTGAATAAATCAACCTAAAATCGATGATATTTCCTGTAATAAATGCACTCTGTAGTTGAGATATATGACCCTAAAAAGCGGAATGACATTGTTCAAGACTTTTTGAAAAACCGAAAAGAACACAAATTAAAAAATTTACAAGAGCGATCTGACTTGGAACATGTAGAAGATTATAGAATGGATGTATTTAAACCTATTTTAGAATCCAACAAAAAACTACAAGAAGAAATAATTGATGAAAAGAACAAAATTGTAGAAACTCTCAACAACTTTAAATCTCCTTCTCAACTTTCTATAGGACCTAAGACTACTCCTACACCAAAGACAAATCATAAAAGTCTCATTAAGCAACCCTCAATAGTCTTACCTAGTTCTTCTCAACCACATGTAGTGAGTAATCTAATTGTTGGATATCTTCAGGACGGATCTGATAGAAGTAATGCTGGCTATTCAATCAAGTTCAACAAAGAAGAAAAGAAGTATACTATTGGTAACAAAGACATTACATTCGATCAGAATTTTATCAAAATTAATAACGAAGAATATACAGCAACTGAAGGACTAATGGAGTTACTACTCAAAAAGTCTCCTGACCTAAAAAAAGTCACAACTGAAGATTCTTCAAATTACCAAAAAATATTATTATGCTCCGATGCATTGTATCAAGGTTTTGATAAGAATAGTAAAAGATACAATGCAGACTCTAGTGATAAGTGGGCCTTCATAAAGTCTAAATATTTTGTTGCTAAGACCCCAACTACAGCTGGAACATCTTCAACAGGTAGTTCTATTTCTTTCATACCATCAAACTCTAACTCTCTAATTGACTCTTTGAGATTATCTATTGGCTCTTATCAAGCTGGCAACAAAGATGAGTATAATAAAATTCATGCCATGTTAGATGAACTAGTTAAACAGAAAGTAATCAAGAAGAAAGACTTAGGTGTTATTTATTTGAATATTGGTATTTAATGTTATGTAAAGTTATACTGTTTTATACAATGTTTTATTATGTTGTGAATTTTATACTAGATAAATGTCGCGAAATATTGTTCTAGCAAAAATGTATATTAGTGATCAAGAGAAAACTCCACTCAAAATTGACAAGAGAAAATGGGTAAGACAACACAATCTTTCTACTCAAACTTTATATAGAGGTTTATGGGAATTAGCAAAAGAGATGGATGTCAGTAAATATCTTGGATCTAAAAAATCTTCCCAACCTGTAGAAAAAGTCTCTTTCCAAACTCTAGAAACTCCCAATCAATGTAACAGAATAAATCTTCTTTCCTCAACAAAGAGGCACATCCCACCAACATCATAATAGTAGAGTTTTGAATATCGAAAATGTGTTAAAAATATTACATTTTTTAACCAAATAAATGAGTAGAGTAATGACTATAGAGAAAATGAATAAAGCTACTGAAACTAAAAAATTAATAGACCAGATAGATAATATAGGTATAACAGCACATGGAGCTGGTTATAAAGACAAGTTGAATTATATGATTCATATATCTAACAATATTGATAAAATTCCAGACCTATCTATTGATACAAAAGAAAGTTTAGATAAAATGAGGAGTGAACTTGAATATGCAACGAAACTAGCAAAATCGGAACCAGTTAAAAGTAAACAACATTATTTGAATGCTGCCAAATACTATAACATTTTTACTGAAGCTCATGGAATGAATCTCAATTATCTACTAACAGGAGCTAGAGATCAAATCAAGGTTCTATCAGAAACAGCTTCCCAACATTCTAGAGATATTGCTGCAGAAATGGCTGAGAAAAATAGAGAACTAATCAGTGAAAATAATTCTATAGAGGAAAGAAGGAAAAATCAAGGTTTTTTTTGAGTAGCGAATGTACTCCTACACAAAAAGATTTAATTGATACACTTTGTAAAGATATAATTATAAAACATATTGTTAAATATTGGCCTGACCCTCCTGAAACAATCAATATTTATACTGGTAAAAGAATAATAACAAGACAAAATTATACTTCTCTAAGAAAGATCAAAAACCGTATAAAGAGACATCGGGTAGATTCTTACCAAAGGATGGGGTTGAAGTGGAAGTAAAGAAATTTGTGTTGTCTTATTTTAATGAAGTTAGTAAACAACTAAACGCTAATAATAATATCAAAAATCCCAAGGTTGTAATAAAAAAATGGTTGGAAGCTAATAAGTAGAAGAATATATCAAACCGTCAGTATTGCCATAGATAATAACATTTTTCTTCTTTCATTTTCTGGTATATCTTTAATTCTTTTATCTGGAACATGAGTATTAGCTCTGTAATATAATTGTTTAATATCGTTTAAACTCAATAGGTGTTCATCTTCTTCAGATATAAAAACGGGTGCGCTTGAATTGTATAAAAACTTTATATCATCTTCGGATGAGATTATATAGTAGCTATCATTTTTTATTGACGGATCATTTTTATTTATATTCCCTCTAATTTCAAAATCAATTTTATCATTTTCTTCATTTGTATTATGAGTATTTTCCCATTCTTCAATTGCCTCATCTCTAAAAAAATATTATCTGCTGCAATAAATCTACCAATTTCATCTCTTCGTCTATTATCAATTCTATCTTCTGTTGAATGTATTCTGATAGCCTTATTAAGACTAGATTTTGGAACATTGAATTTTGTACACCAGCCATTAGGTCCTTCTTTTACACCTCCTTCTTTCATATAGGCTTTATAGATCTTCTCGAGATAAATTGAATCCATTTATTTTCATTTCTTTTTGAAAGCACTTCACTGCATTTTCTATCCTTTCTTAGTCCTTCTTTACCCCCTTACCCCTCCGACCCCCTCATCTGTTTTTGACCACTTTTTATTTTCGATAGTTTTTTTTGAGCCGTAGCCGTAGCCGTATCCATAGCCGTATCCATAGCCGTATCCACAGCCGTAGCCGTAGCCTTAGAAAAAAAACTATCGAAAATAAAAAGTGGTGAAAAACAGAAGGCTGACCAGACTAATGAGGGTTACAAAAGAGACTTAAAAAAGTAGAAATCTTACTTTTTTAAGTCTCTTTTGTAACCCTCATTAGTCTGGTCAGCCTTCTGTTTTTCACCACTTTTTATTTTCGATAGTTTTTTTTCTAAGGCTACGGCTACGGCTGTGGATACGGCTATGGATACGGCTATGGATACGGCTACGGCTACGGCTCAAAAAAAACTATCGAAAATAAAAAGTGGTCAAAAACAGATGAGGGGGTCGGAGGGGTAAGGGGGTAAAGAAGGACTAAGAAAGGATAGAAAATGCAGTGAAGTGCTTTCAAAAAGAAATGAAAATAAATGGATTCAATTTATCTCGAGAAGATCTATAAAGCCTATATGAAAGAAGGAGGTGTAAAAGAAGGACCTAATGGCTGGTGTACAAAATTCAATGTTCCAAAATCTAGTCTTAATAAGGCTATCAGAATACATTCAACAGAAGATAGAATTGATAATAGACGAAGAGATGAAATTGGTAGATTTATTGCAGCAGATAATATTTTTAGAGATGAGGCAATTGAAGAATGGGAAAATACTCATAATACAAATGAAGAAAATGATAAAATTGATTTTGAAATTAGAGGGAATATAAATAAAAATGATCCGTCAATAAAAAATGATAGCTACTATATAATCTCATCCGAAGATGATATAAAGTTTTTATACAATTCAAGCGCACCCGTTTTTATATCTGAAGAAGATGAACACCTATTGAGTTTAAACGATATTAAACAATTATATTACAGAGCTAATACTCATGTTCCAGATAAAAGAATTAAAGATATACCAGAAAATGAAAGAAGAAAAATGTTATTATCTATGGCATATACTGACGGTTTGATATATTCTTCTACTTATTAGCTTCCAACCATTTTTTTATTACAACCTTGGGATTTTTGATATTATTATTAGCGTTTAGTTGTTTACTAACTTCATTAAAATAAGACAACACAAATTTCTTTACTTCCACTTCAACCCCATCCTTTGGTAAGAATCTACCCGATGTCTCTTTATACGGTTTTTGATCTTTCTTAGAGAAGTATAATTTTGTCTTGTTATTATTCTTTTTACCAGTATAAATATTGATTGTTTCAGGAGGGTCAGGCCAATATTTAACAATATGTTTTATAATTATATCTTTACAAAGTGTATCAATTAAATCTTTTTGTGTAGGAGTACATTCGCTACTCAAAAAAAACCTTGATTTTTCCTTCTTTCCTCTATAGAATTATTTTCACTGATTAGTTCTCTATTTTTCTCAGCCATTTCTGCAGCAATATCTCTAGAATGTTGGGAAGCTGTTTCTGATAGAACCTTGATTTGATCTCTAGCTCCTGTTAGTAGATAATTGAGATTCATTCCATGAGCTTCAGTAAAAATGTTATAGTATTTGGCAGCATTCAAATAATGTTGTTTACTTTTAACTGGTTCCGATTTTGCTAGTTTCGTTGCATATTCAAGTTCACTCCTCATTTTATCTAAACTTTCTTTTGTATCAATAGATAGGTCTGGAATTTTATCAATATTGTTAGATATATGAATCATATAATTCAACTTGTCTTTATAACCAGCTCCATGTGCTGTTATATTAAAAAAAGAAGAAAAAGAAGAAATCTGAGGCGCGGGATGACCCCCTAATTTCTAGACTATTTTTTCACAATTTTTTCAAATTGTCAAATCTAAAAAACACTACAAAAATGAGTTAAATCAACTAAAAATGAATAGTTCTAATAAAATTATTTTTGTTTCTCTAACATTAAATCATCAAATATTATTAGAGTCTTTTTATTAGGATCAATAGAACTTGGATCAGGAATGTCAACTAAACTGTCCGAAGTGTGAATAGTTATTTCTTGCTTCTCTTTTTTCTCAACCATAAAATTCTGATTCTTAAAACATTCTCTAATATCTTTCTTACTCAATCCGTTTTCAAAACCATTTATAAGTGCTTGATAACAAGGTTGAAATAGAGTAGTAGAAAATATATACAAATTGTCATAGTCTAAATAATCATCACCTTCAAACTTATCTAGAAGTAAATTCATTAACAAGTTAGTTTTACCACATCCTGATTTTCCTATGATACAAGCTCTTATTGAAGAAGGAAGTAATTGGTTATTGTTTCTTATAGAGTAATAATTTTTAATAGAATAATCAGCAAAGTCAGATGACATAATTTATTATGTAATAAATGGTTTATTTATTTCTCAATCTGAGATCTAATGAGAAGTCATTTCAGTTTGATTTTCCTCAAGACTTCAAACCCAAATCTATTGGCATTGTAAAAGTCGATGGAACTTTGGAGAGTGATAACAATAATTTTATATATCTATCTTGTAGTCTTATATGTGATTCTTTCATGGAAGAAAAACAGAGTAATATAATTTGTAAGTTTTCAAGTAAGAATAAAAATATAAAGTATGAGCCAATAAACTTAATCTATCATAAAACTGTTAACACTTGTAACACTCTAACTTTAAAACTTGTTGATGAACAGAATAATCTTCTTGATTACAATAATTGTGATGTTCATATAGAGCTACACGTTATCTAAATTCTTTTAAAACCAGAACCACTTTTAAGAATCTTCAAAAAGTCTTTATTAGTTTTAGATAGCTTTGTCTTTTTATGTGGAGTTTGTTTAGTATCTTTTTGTTTTGTAGTTTGTTTTGGAATTTCTTTATGAATATTTTCTACAAGTTCTACTTTAGGTTTTTCTTCTGAACCCATAATTAAATAACTAGAAGCATTTCCAGCATTAAAGAATCTCATTTATTTAGTTAAAATTTAATCAACTGTAAGAGATTGAACAGATGGTCGATGCACCATTTCTCTTAGTTCTACAGCCTCATATTCTTTTTTTCTTTTTCTATTTTTTCTATCAATAAAAGTTTTTGGTGAAAGTATCATCCAGAATGATCTACCTATGAATATGTATACAAAGGCTACTGCTAGAGTAACAACAACTCTCCAAATTCTAAGCCACCATTTTCCAAAGAATCCTTCTACATCATCTAATATTTCATGAGGTAAAGTAGAGTCTTGATTACTAGCATGCACTTCAATAGATACATCAGACTTTTCTCTCATTTCTTCTATGAGTTCTTCTTCTATATTTGTCTTCAAATCTAATAATATATGCTCATGAAAAACTACTTTATCATCAAGGAATTTCAGGTCAAACTCTTTGAAACTTTTCATGTTAGTAATGTTACTTCTATAATCGATCATAGGATGAAGCTGTGGTTTGCTTGAGATAACACCTCCAAAATTATCGTTCTTATAATACCAAATTTTATCTCCAAGACTTTTTATCTTGATTGGGATTTGTCCTAGTGTTAGTGCAATGCTTAACTTGTATCCATCGAAATGAGTAACGTCTATAAATTCTATCTCTTCTTCATCTATTTCTTTACAGAATGTAACTTGCACAACTTCTGCAGAATCTATGAATCTCACTTTGACGGCTGTATGATTAAGCTGTTTTTGAATGTATCTCCTTGGACTTTCTCGAATGAGGTTTTCAAGAACTTCATTTTGCTCGTTGAAAATATCACACATTACTTCAGTAGTATGTCGTAACAAGTTGTTTGATTGGTTTTCTAGATATTGAAATTCTCCTGCAGCTTGGAAATCGGAGTATAATTCTCTTTTTCTTCTTTGTTTTCCAGTTTCAAACAGTTCATAATTTGCTATTCTTTTTATAAATTCTGTGTAACTTGGAAATGCATCACAGCTTTCTCTGATGGTTTTGTATTCATCGTGAGTTGGTAGAATAGCACAATCCTCTTTAATACTCAAATATTCTTCGTAACCAGGGAATGGAAGAGGTTGCCAAGTTTCATCTGTAGATGAGTTCAAATGTTGTTCTTTCTCATAATTAGCAATGTTGTTTATAAAATCTGTATAACTTGTAAGTGAATCACATCCTTGTCGACTATTTTTGAATGCCTCATAGGGTGGTAAGTTATCGCAGTCTTGTTTGATTTTAAGATATTCGTTGTAGTCTGGTAATGGTAGAGGTTGAAAGATTTCTCTTTTGGATCTGTTTGTTGTTTTGTCTCCACTTTTGGGACCTCATCGTAAACTGTCCAATCATCTTCTTTTCGGTTTTTCATAATTTCTTTTCTCTCAGTCTCCCTAAGTTTTTCTTGTTTCTTTTTCTCAAGCTCTTCTTCCCTCTTTAATTTCTCTTGTTTTCTTTTTCAAAATCTGCTTCCTGTCTTTCTTGTTCTCGTCTTCTAGCTTCTTCTTCCCGTTTTCGAGTAGTTTCTTGCTCACGCCTTCTAATGTTTTCTTGTTCGCGTCTTCTTTGTTCCTCTTGTTCACGTTTTCTTCCATTATCTTTTGACTGTTGTCTTTGAGGGTTTGATGGAATTGAAACAGGAATTTGTCTTGGAGCATACTGGGATCTAGGTACTCTTTTTACAGCAAAGCCTTCATCACTGACCATTAGACTCGAGTTGCAATCTTGTACTGTTTTATTGGATTGAAAGTTTAACGCGATTTGGTTCTTATTGTTAACCCAGAGTTTGTTATTGTACATTCCATCTAATATTCCAATAGAAATGTATTGACATTTTTGATCTTTGTTGACATCCCACGTGATAATCTCATTTTTCTTAACCTCACAAAACCATCTTGATATTTACAATTGTTAAGATCAGCTAAAATGTTAGTTGGCTTAGATTGATTGAAATGGGAATAAACCTTTGTTTCAATAACTATACAATTTTCTTTGCGGAATCTTTTGGGAGAGAAGAAGCTAGTAAATCTATTTGGGTAATCAACTTCAATTTTATTGTTTGTACTCCATACGTTAGAACTACCTTTTGATAAAGTTCCGTATCCACATTTCTTACTGTTGATCATCTCTCTACATTCGGCTAGGGTGATGGGATAGTTGTTCAATTCTTTTTCTACTGTATGCTCATATCCAGAGAAGTCTGTGTACATTGAAACCTCACTAACTAATTTTTTACAAAGTTTTGCTTCTGAAATGTATTCAATAATGTTTGGTTTAAAGACTTCATATTGTACGACTTCAGATTTCGAGTTAAGGATTCTATGATAATTACATTTGTGTAGTTTTGGAAGTTTGAAATACTGAACTGGTGAGTTGTCGGTACAAATAATGGGTTTACCTAATGTACATTGATGTAAGGTTAAAAAGAAAATCACCACAGATATTATTCTCATTTATTACTTTTAAAAAAATAGTAAATAAAATTCCCCTAAATAAATTGAAAATGATTGAGGCTGTTGATAGGATATTGGTAGTTGATAGTCCTATTGTGAGTGATACTTCAATTCAAAAAGAGAATCTTATCAGTATATTTCCTTCCTCCGGATCTAGTTTGAACCAACATGGAGAAATCAATTTTGTCATAGAAACGTGTGATCAATACCTACACTTACACAAATCTTATATTTATATGGATGTTCAGCTATCCAAATTAGATGGCGATTTGTTAGGGGAAACAGATGAAGTATCCTTGACTAATAATGCACCAATGTTTTTATTTGATAGAGCAACGTATAGCATGGATGGTATGCAAGTAGAAAGTATTATGGATCCTGGGAGAGCAAGTTTAATGAAGGGGCTTTTGACTTATAGCAGCACCATGAACAAGCAAAACACATTTGGTTGGATTCTAGAAACGAAGGACATTATAACCTACAAGATTAATAAATATACAAAGAACAGAAAAGGTAGTATCACTTTCTGTATTCCATTGAGCCATATATTTGGCTTTGCTGAATGCTACAATAAAATAGTCTATGGAAGAAAGCATCATCTATCACTCTACAGATCTCCGGAAAACAAAAATAGTATCACGTCTTCAGACCCACAGAAATTTACTGCAAAGATTTTAATCAATAAACTACAATGGATTATTCCAAAGATTGTTCCAAGTCTAGAGATGCAAAATAAATTATTGAATATTTTTGAAAGCAATAAACTTGTACAGATGCCTTTTATTTCTAGGCAGTTTGAAAGTTATAATATTCCTAATGGAAACAGAGAATTCACATGGAAGTTGGGTACGAAGTATGACAAGATAAAATACATTGTAGTAGCTCTTCAATCAAATAGAGATAATAACTATCTCAATGCTGGCAAGTTTGACAATTGTGGACTGGAAGAAATTTACGTTGAATTGAACTCAGAGAGATACCCACATGATTGTTTGAAGTTTGATTTTGATAAATTCAATGCTGTTCAACAGTACAATTTTGCAAAAGAGTTTAGGAACAGCTACTATGAATCAACCAAAGATTATATCTTTATGGAGGAAGATGTTTATTATTACTATTACCCATTACTAGTATTTGATGTCTCTAAGCAGAACGATAGAATTATACAGTCTAGACCAGATGTTACTATAAGAGCATCTTTCTCTAAGTCTATTGTTCAAAACACTAAATGTTACTGTTTGATAATGAGTGAGAACATTGTTGAAATTAAGGATAATAGAGTTAAGGTTGTAAGTGTCTAACATTATCAGAAATCCAAGAGTTGAACTTTTCTGGGTAACCATACCATTTTACAAATATTTCTTTGACTCCATTTTTGGTTCTACGTCTCAATATCTTTTCTATTTTGTATTCTTCTTTTACATTGTCGAAGAGTGTGAGTTCTTCTTCATAAAACTTTCCTTTGATCTCTTCATCTGCTAAATCTTTAATGGAGTATGTTGTGACTTCCCCTGGATGAACTTGAGTGATTTTGAATATTTCTGTGCTCCAATTAGGTAGATAGCCTTTATCAAAAATAGCTTTGTACTTTGTAATTCTTACTGTATCATCTATTTTGAACTTGAAGTTTTCAAACATTTCTTTCGAGGAGGGAATAGGTTCTCATGTACTTGATCTTCATTTTCTTTTTGGATGCTTCAATGGGAGTCATTTTTATGCTACGGTGATAATGATTATTGTATCCTTGAACTAATTTATCTAAAATATCAGTCCACTTATGATTACCTTGATGGGTGAACATTTTCCACATCTTTTCTTTGAGAGTTCTATTGAACCTTTCTATGATAGAAGCTTTCTTGTCAGAGTAGGTTGAAAAGTGATGGATATCAAAACTTTTGAATAGAGCTTTCATTTCCTGATTATAATATTCTTTTCCATTATCGGTTTGCATTTTTTGAGGCTTTCTTTTCTTGAAAATGGATTCTAGAGCTTCAGAAGTTTCTTTACCAGTTTTTGTTTTTAAAGGAATCACCCAAGCATACTTACTAAAACAGTCAATTACCGTTAACAGATATTTGAAGTCATTGTTTTCTTCTGCATATGGAATCATTTCTACAAGATCGGATTGCCACTGTTCATCGATATAGTGAATATAAACTCTTTCTGTTTGATAGTTCTTTCTAGCAGGTTTATGAAGAGTGTAAACATCTTGTTGATTTAAGAATTCTTTCACTTCTTTGATTGGTCTTTTAGTTTTTCTTTGAAGTTCGTTGATACCACAGAATCCAGTTTCAGGATTATAAAAAGTTTGTTCGAGAATGATGTTAGGTTTTTTGACGTTTTCATAGTTTTGATGTCACCACCAGTTTTCAGAGTTGAAGCTATTTTACATTTGGTTGCTTTACATACTTGACTGTTTCCTTTGAATATTTGTCTATTATTTTTGGTTAATGTCTTTGTGACACTGTTAGAACCTGTGCGCTTTTGACACTTTAAACAGTACATATCCATTTATTAGGAACATAAAACAGGAATGTGTAGATAAGAGTTTGACATTTATGTTCTTTTCCATCTTTTTCCCATTTTGAAATTTTTCCCTACTCTTTGTAGTTGTTTCTTAAAGTTTGTATTTTCAGAATGGAAGTGGATCCACCAAATACCGCACTATCTCCGACCACTGTGGTACGTCCAAGTCATATTCCGAAACTGATAAATAACGCTATTGAAGATAAGAAAAAAATCACAGTCGCAGATGGGCAAGAATATCTTAAGAGACAAAGAGAAGATGACTGGATAGAAAATCGTGTAGCAAGGGTAAGTTTTATGTGTACTAATTTCTACATTGTTTGATTTTAGATTGAAGCTCAAAAGGGGAAACTAGAAAAACTTCGAAACGATGTGAAGGTGGAGGAGGCGAAAATTGAAAATCTTGAAAGAGAGTATAAGTCGGAGGTAGCTCGAATCAAAAAAAAGACGGGAATTGTATGACAAAAAAGCTTCGGTAATAATCTGTTGATTTTCATATTTAAGTTTGATGTTTCTTTTACAGAACCTCGTCGAAAGAAGACAAGCTGGAAAAATAATCAAGAAACATAAACGCGAGCTAGAAAAGAAGCAGGAGAAGCTTCGCGATGAAATGGAAGAATTACATCTGGACAAAATTTAATTTTTTTATATTATTGGTTGAATTATAAAGATTGGAATACACCTCTGAAGTTTTTACACAACATTTAATAAAACGTAATAATTGTAAAGAATTGAATGAAAAGAGTGTTGGTTAACACTCGATTTTTTTGTCGTTTCTTCATGGTTCTGACGGTTGATTTTTTCATGTTTGCTCGACGAGAATTTTTGACTGATTTTTCTGATTTTTCAGTTTTTTCATGATTTTTTTTCTGATTTTTTTCGATTTTTTCAATTTTTCTTGCATATTTTCGGATCTCATTAAGTGGATAATCCTGAGCTTTTGAGTGGGTTTCGAACTTTCTAGCATTCAAACACAAGACAGGCGCTTTGCCATTGAGCCTCGAGAACAAATTGATAAGACAGTTGAAAAAGTGTTTAAGTGTAGAGAGTTTCTTATCAGTTGAGGTGAAAATTGACTGTTTGGAAATGTTGAAAAAAGTGGGCAAAGGTGGGCTGGCATGTGGGTTGGCATGTGGGCTGTGGATTTAGGACGATTTTCAAAACTCAGAAATAAGATGTTTTAAGATCTAAAATGTTTAAAACGGAGACAAAAACAAGCTAAAAGTACGAAATTCAAAATTTCAAAAAGTGGGCTAAAAGCTGCGTCAGAAAGGACAATTCCTTACTACTGAACTTTTGTTCGCGCTCTTGCAGAACTACCTTTTGGACGATAATTACTTTGATTTGAGATAAAGATTTTCTATTCCAGAACAATCTATTTGAAAAACCACTCAGATAGTGTTGCTCTCCTTGAAATTTCCTTTCATTTGATACCTATACTACTTGCGTTCTGAAAAATGAAAGGGAATTTCATTGAGACCAAAATTAACATCCCCAAAACTTATTTTGATAGTCAAATAACGATTTATTGATCAATTAACTCAAAAAAAAATCCAGAAATCTCATTTCTTGCCCGGTTTGGTTTCGAATGTTCGCTTGTCAATAACAACATGCCCTCCATTTTTCCGATCATATTCGCGGTGTTCATAGGTCACTTTGATGGCTTGTCCACCACCATTACATGTATCTGGCTGAAAAGGGGAAGGGATAAGGAGGAGATCAAGAGATCTGGACTCACATTTGAAGCCCCTGAATATTGAGAGACATCTTTGCTGTTCGAGTTCATTTTTCTGAAAAAAAAATTTTTAGAGGGAAACCATAGGAAAAATGTCTCTTATCTTATCATTATGCCTTTATATACAGACTGTGGGAGGCGGGGCGAATGAATAAACATTTTTATGCGGCACCTATGTGCAAATAAAGTGTTTTCAACAAAATAAAAGTGAGGAAGACCATAAATATGATAAAGGCTAGAAAAATATTGAAACTGATAAGAAGAGAATGATATTGACGATCATTCCAAAAAATAGAAAAAAGCGGCAAAAAAAAGATTTAATGTTGGATTTTTAGAACAATCTAATTTTTTCTCTGGTGCGTAAAATTGGAATAAATTCAAAAATCTAGAACTTCGAAAAAAAATGTAGAAAAATGATTTGGAGCAAAAAAAAAAATAAATGCCGAGCAGTTCCACGAAAAATTCTCTCTGGAACGAAACACAAGGCCGTTACCGGCTGCGCCACCGCGTCACATCAGGCACGCAGAGTGGAGGGGGTAGACATAGAGAGCCACGTCTCCACGTCTATAAAAAAAAAAGAAAAACAATTTTCACGTCACCTTTCAAAAAAAAAATTAAATCAATTTTCCACGTGGAACAACTAAAAACCTGACCCTAACCCTATAACCTGCCACGTGTCAAAACCACCCTTCCCTCCCCCCCCGCCTCCCCTCAGAATTCAGTTCTCAAAAACATTTGAGTCTGACAAAAAGCAACGGTTGGAGAAAAAAAACGTCCAAATCTTCGGATTACAAAAACAAAAAGCTCTCATGAAGAGTAAGTTGGAGCCGCTCCCGTCCTCTAAAATCCGCGGGTTTTTCAGAAATTTGGATGATAATCGTCGCGATCTTATTGTTCGAAGACCCATCAACAATAGACGCCGCACCATTCAAAAAACAGAGCAACTCAGGTACCTTTGGAGCCGGGAAAAGAAAAACTTATCGATTATTTTCAGATGAAGACCTTCTGGCACCCGATTTCTCCAATTTCTCCGCTTTACCCGCTCATGATCGCTTCAAAAGAGACTCCATAGGTTGGTCTACAGCTTCCTGGCTCCTTTTAACCCTTGATCTTTTAGATTTCCTCCCTGAAGACTCCTCTCCTGCACATCCCCATTTGAAACGTGCATCTCCTGGTGAGCATTCCCTTTAGTTTATATTAATCAATATTCTATCTTCAGACAACCTGAAACCAGCCGTCCAACGTGTCCAAAAGGTTGCCCGTATCATCAATGGAATCTATATCCAACAAGGAGTCATCACTGCCTCAATTCCTTCCGATGAACTCATTTCGGAACTTCTCTTCTTTGGATCTGTCACTCCTTCTGGAATTGCTAAATTGGATTCAAAGAAGATGGAAGAAGCCGTTAGTATTGTCAGAGATCTTCCAACTACTTTTGCTTTGACAACTGATACTGAAAAGGCGGAGAAGGCATTTGGTCTTGTGAAACAGATGAAGGATATGTTGAATGGAGTGGATAGTGTGTCCAAATGGAATATGGATGAATTCAAGGAGGAAATCAAGAGACTGGAGACCGATGGAGTCAATGACAATGTCATCTTAACGTCAATCTCTGCAACAATTGCGTGGATTCAAAACATTAAGAGTGCGAAAGATGCTTCTCAAAAATCGTTAACCGATTTGAAAGGCGGACTTGAAAAACTTAAAGATACCATATCAACATTCAATGATTCTCGTCCACATTGGAATTTCAATAACTTCGAAAATGCAGTCGATGGAATACAACCACTGACAAAAGCCAGCGAACATGCAGATTTTTATATCAAAAACAGACAATCTATATTGATATCTGATGATGGGGAGAAGAGCTACTCTGACTTCGTTCGTTCTGTCTCTGCAAAGATGACCAGGTTCCAGGGAGTCGAATCATCTCTTCAGGAAGTTATGGAAGTCGCGAGCACCAGAAACAAGAGATCTCGTCAAAGGAATCTTCGTCATACTCATGGACTATCGAGTGGATCATCAGATGTATCTCAGATGATGAAAGATGTCAATGATCCATGGATAAAGAAGGTTCTGAAGACGGATAATGTTGAAATTGCATTCAAACAGTTCAATGAATTCGAAAGTCTTCTGAAATCAATTGAACAGTCTCTGGATATTGATGGAGAGAAGGCATCAAAGATTTATCAGTTGATGGAATACGGTAGACAGGCGGTTCAGATGACCAATATGGATCAATTGAAGACAGGACTCCAAAAGATGAAAACGTGCACTGGCCAATCCGCTAACATTGATTTAACCGAGTACAACAAGTTCAAGGCTTCTCTGGAGGGAATCGATAAGAAAATCGTGGAATTGATGGGCAAAATTGAAGAATTTTCACAAGTTCTCTCGACCCCTAATCTCTCCGAAATGTGTGATGAATTCATTAGTATAAGTGGTGGAAATGATTCAAAGGCTGCAGGAGAAGCACTGAAAAATCATGCAAACCTTGACACTCTGAATGGAATTATCAGTAACATCGATAAAATCGCTTCTGCAGTTAAAGATATGAATACAAATCTAAAATCGGATGCGGCAACAGTGAGATCCCAATTGGACACGTTCAATCCTGTTTTAGGTCCACTCACCAAAATTTCTTCGGAAGTCTTCGATTGTCTCAATCATAAGGATGTCCAGTCTGTTCTTAAGTCTTTCGACGGTATCCAGTCATTCAGAAGTCTCAAAGATGATTCAGTTTTCATCACTGGAATAGAACATGCACTGGAAACGGCAAACCAAGTGATCGGAGTTCAGAAGGGCCTGAAGACTTTGGAGAAGACGATCGATTCGATGAGAGGCTTCAAAAGCGATGAGACAAGTGCTCTGAGCAAATTGGATTCGGTTTCTACCCACTCTCGGGTCATTGGATCAGCTGTCGAAGGAGTTGCCAATATGAAGAATGCATTGGAAAACAAGACAATTATCGGTGAGATTCTTCAGAATATGAACGCGACAAATGCCAGTAAACATCTTCTGGATGATAATCGAGACGTCAAGAACCTGGATTCGTTGTTGAAAATGAAGCCATTCATTGAGAAAATGATGGAATCGTTGGTCAAGTTCTCGAAAGAAGCCTCGGATTCAGATTCTCTTATTCTTCTGGACCACTCTTCTCTCTTCCAACAAGCTTCTTCAGTCTCAGGAATCAATGGTAGTAGTCTTGCTGACATCAGTTCTTCTGTTGGAAAACTCATTGAAAAGGAAACCGATCCGGATAACAAGAAGAATCTAGAAACTTTGAAATCATCTCTCGATGCTGCTGACTCAATGGGACTGGATTTTGCTCTCTACCAGAAGTCGTTCAAAGAATCCAAAGACTCTCTGGACGCCATTGACACTTTCTTCCGAGTGATCCCTGAAAAGCTGGAATTACCAAACGATCCAATGTAAGATTTCGAATAAAAATGGAAATAATGACTTGCTCTTTTTCAGAAAGATCGCTCTTCTTGTTGTGGCTGCCATCGTCGTCCTTATCCTCTTTGTAACCTTGCTCATGTTCTTCTGCTGCCGTCCAACACTCATCAGACTCATTCGATTCATCTTGTGTATTGCCAGAAGACAGCGAAAAATGCGATTGGGCTTATTGACGAAATTTATAAACGCTTTAGACTTGGGAATGCAAAAGAAACAATCGAAGGATGTCCACATGGTGAATCAGTTTGATTTTGATATTTGCAATGAGGAATTATATAACTTTATCCGTTCGCAATTTAATATGGCGAAGGGTATGAAGGAAAAAGGCGAGTATGTCAAACCACATCCCGAGGATAGACCGTAAGAATTTTTTTTCCAATTTTTAAAAATTAAAAAAAAAAATTTTCAGAGGAAGCCCAAAGATTCTGAAGGCTCATCAAGTGGCTCTCAAAGGATATGGAAAACGATTCGCTGATGACCACATCTATTCGATCAATTATCAGCTTCCTAACGGCAAAGAAATGGTGGCTGTGCAAGCTCCGATCGCTGATCCGCCCACCGAGACTCCAAAAGCTGGCAAATTATGGTGGATGATTAAGCAATTGAAGGCCAAGAACGTGGTGATGCTCTGTCCATTTTCCGTTGAACGCGAACAAGTGCCATGCGAAATTAAGTATGTGCCGAAGAAGGACGCTGCTAAGGCAGGACTGCCGAAGTATGAAACATCACAGATGGGAAAAGCAACACATTTGAACCCGACATTGCTTTTGGAAGAGGGTGCCGCAGCTCCAGAGCTTTTGAAACACCGGAAATACCATGCGAGCAAGTTCTTCCCGACGAAAACTGGAGAGACCATGGAGATTGATGATATCAAATTGAAATGCATCTCAAAAGATCCAGCTACCGATGATGAGGTCCCGTTCTGTGTTTTGCGAATTGAAGTTCGAATTCCGTGAGTTTTTTAGCTTTTTCCAATAGAGATATCGAGAAGTGATCAACTAACAAAATGTTGCTCAGATTAAAAGAAACATTTTGTTAGTTGACTACTTTTCATTATCTTTATCGGGGACCGAGATATATGTTGCTGAAGTTGAGAATTTCAGAGGCGAGAAAAAGTTCGTCGTCAATTTCCAGTGGTTACGCTACTGGGACGATCCAAAATACACTGGTCGGAGTATGCAAGAAGTGATGGGCGACTTTAATCCAGATGCGGATCCGATGCTCAGAATAATAAAAGTGATCGAGGGAAGCAAAACGCCGACGGTTGTGATTAGCGATGATGGGGTGGAACGAGCAGGAGTGTTGGCTTGTGAGTCCATTTTCCTTTTTTTCTATTGGAAAACCCCATATTTCAGGCGTCGAAATGTTCCTGGATCAGCTCAAGAATAAGGAAACGTTTGAATTTTATAAAGGTGTTACTGAAGTCCAAAAATACTCCCCAAATGGTATCGTGTCGGTTCAAGAACTCTACCACGCTTCCTTCATCACTCTGGAATATCTGGTGGAGGTAAGCTAGAGTCGAATTTTCAAATCTGAACCATATTTTACAGGATCTCCATATAAAAGACAAAACGTTGATTGAAAAGAAAAATAGACTCGTGGAAATATTCAAAGAGTTCACTGTGGCTCATTTTGCAAACGAAGAGAAATTGATGGAGGAGAAGAAGGAGGAGGTGACTGAAGACGAGAAACTGGCGAAGAGAAGACACTGGAGAATCACGGAAATTGTTTGAACTCGAATATGATATTAAAATCAATAAACTCGTTCCCTTTTGGAAAAAAACTCTTTCTTTTCATTTTTGAACCTGAAAACTCACTCTTCCTTCCGTTCTGTAAAAAATCAATTAAAATAAAGAAAAAAGGAACCTAAAAACCACAAAAAACAATAAAATTCATATAAAAAAGAGAAAATTGAGATATGGGACAAAGTGGTCAAATTAAAAAAACTGAGAAAAACATCGAGGAATGATATAAATTTGTTGAAAGAAAATGATTGCACTGTGAATGAAGACGGGGGTGTTAAAGCTGATCAAATTTACAGAAAACTCGAGAATTTGAGAGAAAAAATGGGAGAAAAGGGATTCTGAATATCAGAATTCTAAAATCATGGATAAACGGATGAAAAAGTGTTCAAAAATCATGGAAATTATTATTTCTATCAATTAATTCATTAATCGGAAGAAATATTTCTACAGACGCAACGTCGTCTCATCAGAAGCCAAAGACGTCGTCGGAAGAGCCGTTCGTTCGTCTTGATTCAGAATCGATTCGTCTGAAAAATTCTCATTTTTCTATTCGAAACCCCTTTTTCTGGGTCTAAATCTATCATCTACTGCTATTCAAAAACCCCTAGAAAAAACTCACTATGGAAACGCGAGGATACTGTATCTCGGTGCTCACCGTCAGATTTCAGCGTCGTCTCCTCGCTATGATGTTTCAGATCGGGTGTGGTGAAGAGAAGTTTGCAAGTGATACGTGTCATTCCATCTGCAATAAATTGGTGAGGTTAAGCGACTACAAACTACAACATACCGTTGAATCGAATCAAACAATCCGGGAGTCGCTTCGGTTTCATGAAGACAATGTAGAGGAGGAGGCCCATTAAAACGAGACCGACACCGACGATCGTGTGCTGGAAAAGGAGATTTTGGTGAGGCTAAGCGGCTTTGTAGTTTGTAGTCTAGGCGCCTCACCAAGAGAACGCGAGGCTAGTTTTGGTGAGGCTAAGCGAGTTTGTAGTTTTTGTGCCCTTAGCCTCACTAAAAAGCACTATCTTCCCTTTGGTGAGGCTGTTGTGTAGTCTTTGTATCCTAAGCCTCACCAAAGGTAGCTTTCTCTCTATAGTTTTTATGTCTTTAGCCTCACCAATAAACCTGATTAGTAGGTGTTCTGGTGAGGCTAAGAGACTACAAACTACAAAGTTAGCCTCCCCAAAGGTCTTCAACACCTACCGTAGTCTCCTCAATAAATGGAACAACGACGAGGGCGATTGTGATAATCCAGAAAAGGACTGAGAAGACGATTGGCACTTGAATAGCGTCGGGATGAACGGGAATCTTTCGGTATCGAATCCACATGAGAGCGGTCATTGTGAAGACACGCTGTCCGAACATGACGAATGCTACGTAGTTGATGAGGCTGTTCGTATCGACGAATGTGACTGCTATAGTGCAGATGAGTTGGAAGAGAAGAGCGGCGCGTGGACTGTTCGAGTCTTCGTTGATACACGAGAGAAACGTTGGGAGGTGTCCTTCACGGGCGGCCGCGTGAGTGAATCTGAAGGATGATGGTGAGGCTAAGACTACAAACTACAAAAAAATCTTACCTAGATCCACAGAAAATATTACTGTTGAGTGTTCCGATGAGGAGAAGAGCGATCATGAATGGAATCGCATAGGAGAAGCTACCCAGTGTCACTTGGGCGAAATCGGCGGCGACGGCGGTGCTATTCATGATTTGTCCCGGTGTTAGCACTGTCATATACGCAATGTTCATCGCCACGTAGACAGCGGTGACGATGGTGATACCGCCGATCAAAGCTATCGGCATTGTTCTGAAAAAATCCTTTTTCTTGGAAATCCTTTAATAAAATGGCACCTTCTAGGCCTGTAAATCTCCGGAGTTCCATAATTGAGAATATCCCATCCGGCGAAGCTCCAAAGTGCTCCATAGAAGGCCAGCGAGATTTGTCCGGGACTTGTATTCGAGCCGGCGAATGGGTGCTCGAGGTTTTGGGTCCACCCTGCAAGAAAATCGTTTTGGTGAGGCTAACGCTACAAACTACAGATTTTGTTAGCCTCACTAAAAAGGGTTTTCCACGTTTTTTCATTTTTTTTTCCGGGATTTTACCTTTGAAAATCAAATAATAGAATCCAGCGCAAATGATAATCGCCAGCGACAGAAGCTTGGCGACAGTGACCACAATTTGGAATTTCGAGGCGTATTTATCGATGGCGTAGAGGTTCAAGACGGTTAGAATGACTGGAAAATCGAAATTATTAATTAAAAAAAAAATAAAACTCTTACTAATCAAGGCGAATCCGAGTCCTCGCTCGAAAATCTGATCCCACGGCGATTCGAGATGCCAAACTGGATCCAGGCCGGCGACTGGAAATCATACACTGCTAGAACTGTTGAAACTAGTTAATCTCACCAATATACTGTCCAAAAGTCTGCGCCTGGACTGCCGCTGACGCCGGGAACGACATGATCACGCCGACCCACATGAACGAGAACGCGATTCCTTCCCAACCGACGTAAACCTGAAAATGTCAAGTTTTGGGGTTAATTCTCTTCGATAATTACATTATACGCGAAATCACAACCCGGATCGTGAATCGATGTGCCGAGTTCAATGTAACAAATTCCGCCGATCAACGAAATGAGGCCACATCCGATCCAGACGACGAGGGCGAGGCCATTTGAGAATGTGTACTGTAGAATTGGTCCAGGTGTGATGAAAATTCCGGCGCCAATGATATTCGCTGGAAAATAGTGGAAATCAGGGGAAAAAAGAAGAAAACGGGCTTACCAATGACATAACTCATACAAGACCACAGTCCCATTTGATGGCGACTGGCGGCTATATCGCCCACCGTCGGCGTCTCGTCTGATGACATTGCTGAAAATAATTATTATTGCATTTGAAAGTGGGGAGTTTTTCGTTTAAAATTCGGGGAAAATCAATGATTTCGTTTTTTTCAACGAAAAATATATTTTCACTATTTTTATGACCTCGAAAAGCATTTTCAAAATTCAAAGAACGATTATGACAACGAAAATCTAGCGAAAAACGTATTTCTTCTTCTTTAAACGCGAAAATCCTTTTCAATCTTCACAAAAAAATCCTGGCGAGGCTAAAATTTCGTAGTTTGTGCTCTTAGCCTCAACAAAACTCTTCGTTTGGTGAGGGCAAGGACACAAAAACTACAAAAACCGCCTCACCAAAAATCTATTTTTCAAAAAAACATTTTCTAGGAAAAAACGTGACAAAAAAACATAAAGTCAATATAAATTTCTTATCACTGATGGATTTATGAACAGGATATCTTGTTTGGCAATGGAAAAACATGGGGAAAAAGGAGAAAAAGAGACGCAGAGTGAGAGAAAATTTCCGAGAAAAATGCCACATTGTGTTCTATATGATAATGATATTAAAATATATGGGAAAGTGTGAAGTGATGGTCAGCGGCGGAGGTATTACATCAGTTCGTGGGGTTAAACTACACGGTTTTTCTGCTTTTTAATTTAGATAATTACGAAACTTTGCATAATATTAGAAATTAAATTAATAGAAAATGAGCACAGTTCAATAATCGAACTTTCATGGGTCTTCATTTTACCTGAATATCTCTTCATTTCGACACCAATTTTTCTAGGAATAAGAAGCGGTCGCAGTTCGGCATACCTATGCGGCTCATCGTGAGGTGGCGACATTTCAACTGTTTCATATTTTTCTAATTTCACTTTTTTTGAAATTAATAAACGCCATGTGACCTATTTAATTAGAGTTCTCCTATTCAAATAAACAGAGAATCGTCATAAGGACACAGCTATTAGTTGACCAGAGGCCGAAAAACAAAACGGAAAGAGCAAAACAAGATAGATTAGAAAAAGGGGGCGTTTGCTTTTTCTGAATATTTTCAGTTACGTTTTTTTAGTTTTAAGTGGTGAAAAAATAGGCATGAGTGCTGAGTGCGTAAGCAACTGAGAGTCAAATGTTAAAAAAGACACGGAAATAAAAAGAAACAAAAATTAAATCGGAAAAAAAGACGGTTTTTCATTGAAGCAGGAGGGTTAATCTGTATAAATACTACTCATCAGAAGAAGGTGAAAATGGACACTTTAAGTAGGGTGATTTGTCACAGCACTAAAAAAAACAAAATCGGGATGAAATGGACTGGAATTGAAGGCGGGGAGCAATTAGACGAAAATACATTTGGGGGGAGAATTTCGGAAGGGCGAAAAATGATAATAATCCAAGTGCATTCTGATAAGAATTCCTTGGTTCATTGAAACCCCCTACTTTTCCTACATTTTCTACAAAAAACGGTTTTTACACAAGCGACAAAAATTACAGAAATCAGCTTATTTACAGCAAAAAAAAGACAATGTGAGGAGAAAATGAATTATTTTTGACGAGTAATTGAATTGAAACTGAACGCGTCAATGTGGTTGAGAGGATCCGATTGGTTGAGCGGTGGCGGCGGTCCGTTGGTTCTGGAAAAACTCAATAAAATGTACTGTTCCAGAGTGCATAGTACTCGAAAACTATAGAATTCTTTATCAGGAAAACGTTAATTTTGCAAATTTATCGGAAAAAAGTGACCAAGATAAGAGTTTTTCGATGGGAAAAGACTCTTTTGAAAGGCCATTGAGAGCAACGTACCTAAAACTCTCATGTAACAGTCGTTTCTCCAGCTTCTGCACATTCCCTTCTCCCATTTCGAATTTGTTCGGGTCAGCGAGTTCCGTGATACTCGGTGATCCTTTCATCAGTATCTAAAAAAGGAAAAAGTTCAAAATCCCGGGGTTTTGCAAGAATTACCGGTGTCTCCGTCGCATTCTGAGCTGTCTGTTGGGCGATTTGACTTAGTTCAGGTGTTGCCGATTGTTGTGGCATTGGTTGGACAGCGGCGGCCGGTCGGACAACTTGTCGGGGTGGTTGGGGAGGATCAGGTTGGTTGGAGGTGAGCCCGCGAAAATCCTGTTGGAATTGGGGCGGAGGAGCTTGATGTGGTTGCGGTTGAACTGGGGCGACTTGTGATTGTTGGAGATCTGAAAGCATATTTGGTGAGGCTCAGGACATAAAAACTACACAAAAACACTCACGCTGCGAATTCTGCACTGTCGGCTGAATCGGAGGCGGTAAATTGAAGTCCCCGAGCAAGTCGCTGAGCAAATCCACGTTGCTTTTGACTGGTTGTGTTGCTGGGGCTCCTGATGCTCCTGGTGCTCCTTGGGCTGCTGCGGGTGCTCCAGTGGGTGGAGCATGATACTGTGGCGTTGGATTCCATGGGGTTTTCAGTTCAGCCGGGGTGGCGTGCCACGGCGACGGAGCTCCTGGAGTCGGAGTGAATTTTGCGGGAGCAGCAGGTGCTGGAGGTTGAGGTGACACGTGTTGATGATGTTGTTGTTGAGTAGTTGGGGGCGGTGCCGAGATGGGTGCTCCGAGTGGCGAGTGTTGGAAGACTGGTTGGGAGGGCGGGGCGAGAGGCTGGTAGGATGGCTGTTGTGGGGGAACCTGGAAAGCTCCGTATCCCTGGGCTCCTGGTGGGGCTCCCGGTGCTCCTGGAACCGGAGATGGAGCATATTGCTGGCTGTTTGCACCCCCAGGGAAACCTTGGAATCCTCCAGATGGTCCATTGAATCCAGTTTGAGGAGGATATTGAGATGGTGGAGGAGGAGGAGCAGGAGCCGGGAATTCTTGTCTTGGAGGTGGTGCTGGTATGGAAGTTGGAGGGTATTGGGCTGGTCGGAATCCTTGATTCTGAGGCGGTGGTCCTCCTTGAACCGGAGACGGAGCGAATTGCGAGTTATTCTGGAATTGCGGCGGCCCTCCCTGGACTGGCGAGGGAGTGTAGGATGGCTGTCCGAGTGCTCCGTAACCTTGAACTCCTCCTTGAGAAACAGTAGGTAGAGCATATTGTTGGGGAGGAAGAGGAGCTTGTTGAGGTGGTGCCTGGAATGATTGAACCGGCGAAGGAGCATATTGCGGCTGGCTTTGGGACGCTTGTACTCCCTGGACCGGCGACGGCACGTATCCTTGAGAATGGGATGGTCCGACTGGGGCTTCTTGCACTGGAGATGGGGCGTATTGTGGATGATGTGCCGGTGGTCCTCCTGGTGAAGGAACATAATTTTGAGGAGGAGCTCCTTGAGCTGGAGACGGTCCAGGTTGATTCACATATCCCTGAGATCCTGGGGCTCCTTGAACCGGCGATGGAGCATAAGATTGATGTTGGGATCCTCCTTGAACCGGACCTCCATAGGCTTCTCCACCGTATCCCGGCACGACTCTTGGCACCGAGTATGAGCTCGGCTTTCCTGGATACGGTGTCGCCGCGTGCTGATAGGCTGGAGTTCCGGGGACAAGTGGAGGCGGGGCTTGGTACGGAGTCGGTTGGTATTGATATTGCCCTCCTGGAGGTGGTCCTCCTTGGGGTCTTCCTTGGGGTCCTCCATAGGGTCCTTGGTATCCCTGGGGTCCTGGTGCTGGACTCGGCTGCGCTGAATAGGGGGACGGAGGTCCGAATCGTTGGCTCCGAGTGCTCGGGAAGTCGCAGATACTACTGGGCGTCGGCGAGGGCGGTCCTGGAAGATGATCAGGCTCTTGTGGAATCTGAACTTGTGGATTCTGCTGCTTTCGAGCTCTGTAGCTATCCAGATAGTCTCCGAGACGCGGTCCGCGTTGTCCTGGAGCTCTTGGTGGAGCCATTCCTCCTGGAGAAGAGCGGTTCGATGGGAATTGTGGTCCAGTGGGTGCCGGTGGGCCTCCTCCAAAGTCCATCATTGCATTCTGAGCTTCTCGGGACATTCTGAGCTGATTCATATGGTGTTCAGCTTCTTTCTGAGCACGCTCCTTCTTCTCGAGCTCCTCGCGATCTGTAAAAACTTCAGTAGAACCGGAAAATCAAGCTTTGAAGTTTACTTACACTGCTCTTCCATCGCATGAACCGGTATCGCAAATTGATCACATCTGGCCATCAGTTGTCGATAGAATTGATTTCCCTCGTCGCACTTCGTGGCAACGTCTCGATACACTTCGTACGAAGCACACAATTCGTTGACCCTCTTCTCGTACTCTGCCTTCTTTTTCGACATCTCCGATCGCTCTTCGTGATAGTCAGCGTTGGCGTCAGCGAACGCGCGGAGAATCGCCTCTTGTGCAGTTACATTGAGTCGAATGGCCGATTGGCGAGTGGCGTGCTTTGTGATTTCTGTCGCCATAATCTCTTCGGCTCCTCTTTCATTGGTTCCCATTAGCTTCGTCGCAATATCATCGGCCTTGAGTTCGGCGGCAAGCTCTTCCAGGAGCATTTGACGCTGCTTTTGCATCTCCTTCACTTTTGCCACCATTTTTCGTACTTGAATCTCTTCTGGACTTTGAGCGGTTGAGCCTGAAAAAAAAGAAAAGGTTTGGTGAGGCTAAGGAATGTAGTTTTTGTGCTTTTAGCTTCTCCAAAATCTTACTTTTCTCGCTTTCCTCCTCCATCGGCACAATTTTCTGCCACATTTCTCCACACGGCAGTGTCAAAATTTGCAAGTTTCCAGAGTGTTGAGCAATCGCTTTGTTAAGTGACACGTTGTTGGCTTTCGCTTGTTGAAGGTGTTCGGAGAGTCGTTCCAACTCTTTTTGGATCAAATTGAATCCTTCGTCCGCTTTTAGACGTGGCAAGTCTATCGCTCGGAGTTTTGCGAGCAGCGTATTGAGTTTAGCCTCTGCGACACGGGCGGTGTCGGCGGATTCTCGCATTTTTTCGATGAGATTCGGTACACAATCCGGATAGCTTGTCATATCGGCATTTCTCTGCATTAGATCTTCTGGGATCTCGAACCACGCCTCTCGATTCTTTCCATCTTTCAACATGAATCGAAGTTTGTCGAATTCCGCTAATTGGAGTTGATAATTGAGATGATCATCGAATGATTTGACGATTTCTTTCATTTCTCGATAGATTTCGTCTTTTTTCTCGGCGTATTTGTTATTGGCGTCTTGGACGTGAGAAGGGAGCAGCTTCTCGAACAAATCCGCTCCACAAACCGATGGATCGAGTGGATTGAATTTCGGCACTGTTACTTTGCATACTGATCCCTCTTTTTTAGCCGCATCGATGGCTTCCTCTTGTTTCGGAATACGGTCATGGTAGATGAAGTCGTTCTCTTTTTCCGCGTTTTTTTGTCTGAAAATCCATAATTTTTCTAGTTTTTCTTCATATTTCCAGCTTACTTGGCGCTAATCACATCAAACAAGAAGCTGGAAGTGACGAAGAGTTCCGGATATCGATCTCTCATTTTCGCTTGATTCGTCGTCAAGTGCTCCATGAATTTGTTGGCAATATTGTAGTACTGTAGTCGCCAACCCATCTTTTTGTCTTCCTTCTCATAATGATCCCCAAGTGCCATGTAGGCTATCACTCCGTAGATGTCGCTTTTCAAACGGCATAGTTTTGCGTAGTACTGAAAGATTGTAGTTTGTAGTCTTAGCCTCACCAATTCACTCACTCTTTGGACACTTTCAGGCACATTAATACTCCAATCCTCAACGATTTTCATCGTTGATTCATAGGATTCCTGGAGCCAAAGGGATAGTTTAGCGGTGACCAATGGATTACGGTTTTCGAGAAGCGATTTCTGAACGATACACTCTTGGGCTTGAGCCACAAGAACATTATAATAGAAAGTGATGACATTGGCATCCAAATCAACCGAAGGATAGAAGAAATCCGAGTTTCTGAATGTGTTCAGCTGTTCGAATGCTGTGGCGGCTTGTTGGAAGTGAGAGAACGCGGTTTTTATGCTCTGAAATATTTGAATTTCCAGTTGAAAGCAACAAAAAGCTTACATCTTGGGTATCCCTTGGCTGCTCAGCAGCATACTGTGCATGACACGCCCCTATATTGAACATTACGGACGCTTTTTCGAATTCGATATCACAAATTGTCACTTCGCTTTGCGCGCTTCTCATGTCCACCAGACCGTCGTGCCTAGAAATTGGAACTGATTTGATTATAACTGATAAAAAATTTAAATGAAGATTAAAATCGACGAAAAATTCCGTTTAGTCACTATTTACCATGCAAAAGGCGTCTCCAACTGTTCACCGGCTCCCATCGGAAATCTCTTCTGCATCATACACAACTGTCCGTAATATCTCTTCAGTTTCAGTATTTGTTCAACAGACGCCGCCGGAATGTTTGCTTCCTGGAAAAATATGTTTTGGTGAGGCTGAAGTATTCTTGTAATTTGTAGCCTTAGCCTCACTCAAGAAATCAGTCGGCGCTCTCTTTGGTGAGGCTAAAGGCATTATGTAGTTTGTAGCCTTAGCCTCACCGAAGCGATTTTTCGACTTAATTTTCAAGCGATTTTTCGACTTAATTTTCCGTTTTTTCAAATAAAAACTCACAAATTTCATCTGCGCCAACTCATCGAACGCCGCATCGTATTCATGTGGATCTGCATTGAAAGTGAGAAGAATGTGCTGGAAAGTCAATGTTTTCTTTTCGAAAAACTGCTTTTCAGCGGATTCTTACCTCTTTCATCCTTAATCTGAAGTCGAAATTCGGAATATTATCGTAGGAAAGTGTCGACGTTCGGAATTGTGGAGCCATCATTGGCATTGTGGGTAGAGCCTCCATTTTGAAAGGTTTTTACACTGGAAATGTAAAATATTATATCTTTTGTGAGAGTTTGAAGCGGGACACACGGAAAATATTTTTTTTGAAACAAAAAACTAAAAAAATTTTTTTTGATAACAGAAACATTTTTTAATCGATTTTCTCGCATTTTTTCTTTACAGTTTTCACTTTAAATTTGAAATGAAGCAGTTTTCTTGTACTGAAAGCTTTATTTCGCAATGTTTTCATTAATTTTTAATGTTTTTTTTCAAAAAACTGATTTTCGCTCATTTTTCGTGTTTTAAGCAAATTTTCAGAGTTTTACATTTTTCGCGACGTGATAAATTGAAATTCAATGTTAAAACGCAAAAAGAAACTGGAAATGAACGAGGAAATTGATGAGAAACGAACGATAAGCTGTTTGGAAAAACAGGTTTGCTGACTGGATGTTGCAAGCGCGCTCCATTGAGAACGTCTTTTTGGAGCGGAATCAGAATTATTCAGGGGATTTCTTGGAGCTTAAAAGCCTATTAAAAACGGATTTATAGTGATTTTGAGCTGAAAATTCAGAATTCAGGTTATTCAGCGAGAAAAAATTAGTTTGAAACAGCTAAATTTGCTAAAAATCGATAAAATATACACAAAAAAAGTGAAAAAAAATATTTTTTGAACTGAAAAAACGTATCTTTATAGAAAAAAGTATGAATTAGTTTTATTCGAATATCTAAAAACGAGCGAAAAAAAAGAAGAAAAATACAAAGAAAAATTAATTTCCCCGTGACTTTCTATAAAAAATCTCATTTCCAAATTCCCACGTGGAAAAATATTTTTTCTTCGAAATTCCGGAATTCAAAAAAAAAGCCAGCAAACCATCGTCAATTTATCAATATGAGTGAGTTTCCTTTATTCAGAATCCTAGGAAACACTCGAATTTTTTAGAATTTATCTGCGGAATTTTGATTTTCGTAGTTTTCGCCGCTGATTCTGATTCCCCGGGTAAGCCTAGGTTCACCGAGAAAACTCTAGGATCGTCTTCAGAAGACCCTCTAAAATCTGTCATCAATCGTCTTCAAAAAATCGTGGATTCCACTGATTTATTCTATCTTCGAGAAGATGTTAACCAAGGCTTTATGACCAAAGATGAAGCCATTGAAGAGATTCTGGGATACGAGTTTCCGACGCTTTTAGAAATAGAAATGGTTGAAGGAATTATGAAAAATCTTTCGGAAATTATTATCGAATTCAAATATCGAGTAATAGACGCTCAGAATCTTCTAAACTTCTTCGGAGAGATCAATCGGATGGGGGTGGATCCTGAGGAGTTGTCCACTGAATCGCTGAAAAAGGAGCTAGCGCAGATAGCTAAAGAAGAAACTATCCAGAAGCTAGCTAGTCATAAAAACGAGTTCATAGAGAACCTAGAGAAGGCAACTAACGGTAGCATCGATTTCAAGATACTGATGACGGGCATCTCTACTCTAATCCACTTCCAAGCGCCAAGACGACCCAAGGTGTCCTTCACTTTGATTCAGAAGAGTCTAGAAGTTATAAGGCTTATTAAAAATCAGAAAATCTTAAAAATGTCAGATTATATGAAGACAGAGTATTCTAAATATATATCCGGGATCCTAGAAGGAGGTAAAGTGTATAAGGTACTAAAAAGAGCTAGTCTTAGCGAAGACGAAGCTAAGCTCCTCAAGGAGCTCCAAGACCTCTCTCCAGAAATCTCTTGTGACGGCTCCATTGACATTCCCAAAGCCCCCAGTCTCTCCGCTAGCCTCAATGCTATCAACCAGTCCCTCAACTCTCTCTCCAGCCACTACGATGACCTGGACACCCTTCTAAGTGATCCTGAATTGGATCAAATGTTCAGGGACCTCATTGAGATCGGATCGGAAGCTATTCGATCCTCAGATGATACCATACATCAGACAAAACTCCAAGGATACCAAGGGTTACCATTATTCAAAGAGAAAATCAAAGGAATCTCTGGGAAAATCGAGGAGATCCAAGGGGTGTCTACAGGAATTCAGGAGGATGCTGAAGATGGAATTCTGGAGGACCTGGACTCCTATATAGTGGAGCTTCAGAAGCATTCTGAATTCTTCAAATGCATTGGGGAACTAAAGCCTCTAGAACCACTAGATGATCTTGAGGATAGGAGCAAAGGTATCCTTCAGAGATTAAGAAGTGCCCGGGAAGAGGCTCCCATTTTCTTATCCCTGATAATGAATTCAAAAGGGGAACCGGATTTAGAGGCTATTGGGATAGCTATCAAGGGGCTGGTTGATATGTGGAATGCTCTAGACAAAAAGGACCAGATTCTGGAGCATCTCAAGTCGATGGACCATTTAGATGTAGCAACTATGTACGTGGATCTGGAATCCTTCAGATCCTCCCCCTTGGATGTATCTACAGTATTTGAGGAGGCCCAGAAGGTCAAGGGATTGAAGATTGACTCGGATTTGGATCTCCTGAATAGCCTGGACTTCTCCAGGTACCACGGAGCCTTTGCTGCTGCACAATTATCCCTTAACACTTTTCTTTCCGGGAACTCAGGGGAGGAGGAGGAATGTTCAGGGTGTCCAGGAGAACTTGAATTCCCTGTTTTGTATCTTGAGTGAGTTAAAAAAAAGATTACTTGGTAAAAAAATCAGAAAAAAAAATTCCAGCCCCCTTGCCATCACCCTCTCCTCCAGCCTCACCTTCTCCCTCTTTGCCATTTTCTTCGTCCTCAACAGAAGACGCCGCCCATTGGAAAACGTGGATACTGTAGAAATGACTGAAGAGGCTGTAACATACTATTTTCAATCCACCCACGACAAGATTCACGGTCACAAGACGTCATTGAGAGCTGATGAGCCGACACCGATACATTTCTATAGATACTTCAACGATATGTATGAGTACGACTCCAGGCTCTCTTCTACTCCCTCTTTGATGGGGGAGAAATACGCAGGAGCTCAGAGGTGAGGTCTGAGACCTAGATATTCGAGTTCAGCTCGTCGAGAGCTTTCAGAAAAGTATAATCATGACTAGGTTTGGAGAACTTGGATTTTGGGCTCCCCGAGCTCCAGATAAACTCCGCGAGCCCCAAAATTCAATTTCTTCCGAACCTAGGCATGATTATACTTTTCTGAAAGCTCTCGACGCGCTGAATCCGAATATCATGTTTTCTACTAATTTTTTTTCCAGAAGCAATATCCCAATCTCCTGGTCTACCCGCATTAAACTCAAGGATCACAACTTTCCGGATGATTTTGTGCACGCCAATATGGTCCATTTTCCAAGTGGATTAAGGATGATCATGACTGGAAGACCACAAGAACTATCGGATGTTGAAAAATTCTGGTGGATTGCGAAACAGGAGAATGTGGATAAGGTGGTTATGTTGTGTCCGTCGACCGTAATTGGTGAGTAGGGCTTCTGGTCTTTCGGGTTACTGTAGGTTCTGATCCAGGAGGTGTCCCTCAATATGTTCAGTACTATCCGAGATTCCAAGGCGACTTATTAGAATTCAATAATCTCAAGATCAAAAATCTAAAAATGGAGTTGAAAGGAAAGATAGTAGTCAGAAGACTATCTGTGGAGTTCAGGTATTTTTGGTGAGGCTTAGACTACAAACTACAATTTCTTTTTTTGAAGAGGAGAACCCAAGTTCTACGTGACCCATTATTTATATGGCAAATGGTCGGAAACTAAGAATCAACAGAATCTAAAATCAATTTATGTGTTACTGTGTGATGTTAGGACCAGCCTGTCACCGGTTATGGTACACTGTTCGGATGGCGTCGGAAGGACTGGATGCTTTGGATGTGAGCCAAAACGTTTACTTTGTATCTATTTTTGAATTTTAAGACATCGAAATGGCTTATCAAATGTTGAAAAGAGAGGGAAAAGTGGACTTTGGCGATGTTCTGGATTTGATGAGATTCCAGAGAGCCGGAGTTATTTTGAATGCCGAACAGTATGGATTTTGTGCTTATGCTATTGGATTTTATATTTTGGAAGATGTAAGGAGAAAAATAAGCTTCTTTTTTAATTATTTTGTTTTAGAATCGTCGCCTCTTCAAAGCTAAAGTGGATTCGAAGATATTTTATGAGTTGTCTAGTGGCTATAACAATTGGGACCTGGCGGAAATAATTGAGCTGACAAAGATGTATCTAATGGTTCTACGCTATAGAAAGAAATTATTTTCTACTTGAATAAATAGTTTTTGTAAAAGATTTAAAATTAAAATTTTTTATTGAAAATGTCTATTAATCAATGGTGCTAGAGTTTTCGCCTTCTAGTTTGTCCTTTTCCACAAATACCACTGATAGAGGTTCTTTGCATACTTTGTACTTGCCATCCAATTCTTTGGGCAGATCAAGACCATGACGCAGGTATTCCAAGAGAAGGTATGCAGCCATCTGATACTCTTCCGACGAGACAATACATTCAGGATTGTATTTTCGGAGTCTCGGTAGAACGCCTTCAAACTGGAATGGCACACGCTTTTTGAGTTGATCGAGAAGAAATTCGGTGACTAAAAAAGATTATAAGTTGTCTTTTAAAATAACGGGAAAACTCACAAGCTAATACTCCGGTTCGTTCGACCCCGCATTCGCTGATCACAACTGTCGGCGTTTGGCTCTCTTCAATCACTTGCAAAATTGCAATCAGTGCGTTGACATCCGGATTGAATTTATATTTATCAAGATCCGGTATAACCCAGTTCTGGTACCAATGGAAATCGACAACGAACGGCTTCTCTCCACTGTAATTGAGATTAGAGGCCGATGACTATTCCAGAAACTTACGGAATTTCGACTTTGATTTTCAATATGTCATATAATTTCCCGGATTTTGAGATACATTTCAGTTTGATTTCTTCGGTTGTCATCTCCTGTCCAACTTTCGTTGGGAAGAAATCGCCCGCTAAATACTTCTTCTCTTTCGGTTTTTCCTCAACGGGCGGATTGTCTTCATCTTCTGATTCCTTTTTCGGCCCCTTCTTCTTCTTCGTTTTCTTCACCTCTTCCACTTTCACAACCGGTTCCACAGTAACTTCCATAGAATGAGGGCACAGCATAACCACGTTTTTCGACTTCAACTGTTTGATCATCCACCATAACTTGCCAGCTTTTGGAGGAGCAGTGGGTGGATCAGCAATCGGAGCTTGCACAGCCACCATATGTTTTCCATTTGGAAGTGGGTAGTTGATCGAGAAAATGTGACCATCGTAAAACCGTTTTCCATATCCCTCTCTGCTCAGCTCCACTTCGTACGCCTTGTAGCTTTTGTTATTTGACCTGGAAATTATAATAATTATTGGAATGAAGAGAGGCATCTTACTGTCTATCCTCCGGACTTTCTTTCGCAAGTTCTGATGTTTCCGGTCGTACAACTTCATCTGACTTGAGTTTCGCTTTGAACAGTTTAACTACCATATTTCCGAAATCTTTTTCTTCAAGATTCGGATTGATGTAATCCGCCTTGTGCATTTGACACAGATAACCGTAGAAAACATTCACATATTTTTCCAATAGAATCTTATGTCTTCTTCGTCTTCTCCAAACGACACAAAAAACTAGTCGAATGATTTTGATCAGTGTTTTACGCCAGAAGATGTACATGACCACGTAGGCAACTAAGAATAGGACGATTACAGCTACGACAGATCCTCCAGCAATTTTCCTGTAAAAAGCTTATTGAAAAACGATTTTATGAATTAATTTCTCACAATGTATCGCCAACTTTTTCCAATTCATTTGGGGGAATTTGGAAGAAAATGTCAATTGCTTCCATTGCCACCGAAGAATCTTCAAACGATTTCTGGTAGACTGAGAAATCCAATCCCATTGAATCCATGGCAATAAGAGATGATTGAACGTCTTCGAGCTTCTTTTTGTCATTAGGATCAGAGGTCTTCTCGATTAATTTTTCAACAGAAGAACCAATTTCTGAAAAGTTCCCCTTGATTCCGGATACAGAAGAAGCTTGTTTGAATATTGAAGACTGATCCAGAAGAACAGGTGAATCAGAATAGGTGACTTTTCCGGAGAATTCCTTCAACGATTTGTACATCTTCTGAATCATGGGCTCCAATTTGATCAATGAATCCAGATTCTTTTTGTCTTGACTGTCGGCCAGAAGTTGTTTACTCGCATTCACCAATTCCAGATTATTCAAAATGTGATCAACAGTATCCTTTTGTTCCAATGCATTCTTCATATTGGCAACTCCTTCAACAGCTGATCCAATGACTCGAGAGTGGGTAGAAACCGAATCCAACTTGCTCAAAGCACTTGTCTCCTCACTTTTGAATCCTTTCATCTTTCCCACATAGTCATCCAACGTCTTCAAATCCTTCTGGATTCCGATCACTTTATTCACTGCTTCCGATCCTGCATCCCCCGCTGTCACAAAAGTCGAATCATCTTTGAGACTTCGGAATGATTTGATTCCTTTAGAAGACTTGAAAACGTATTGGACATCCTTGTGATTAAGACAATCGAAGACTTCTGAAGAAATTTTGGTGAGTGGACCGAGAATAGGACCAAATGCATTCAATTGAGTTGTAACTGTTGCCGCATCCGATTTTAGTCTATTGTTCATTTGTTGAATATCAGTAAGAGTAGTTGAGATACTTTCGATCGCCGTGTTTAGTTCCGTGATGTTTTCATATTCCGTTAGCTTTTTTGCTGCAGCCGCAGGATCACTTTCTTCATCACATATTTTGATGACATCACCGCACATTTTGACAAGATCAGGAGTCGAGAGGACTAGTGACAATTCTTCTGTTTTAGCATCAAATTGCTGAAGTTTATTATCGATTTCGGCCAAAGAAGCATTGAATTGAATGAATTGGGATAAATCGATGGAATTCGATGAATTTAGACATGTTTTCATTTTCTGGAGTCCAGTATTCAATTGTTCCACATTTGTGATTTGAACCGCCTGTTTACCGTATTCCATCAACTGATAAATCTTCGATGCCTTCTCTCCATCAATATCCAGAGACTGTTCAATTGATTTCAAAAGACTTTCGAATTCATTGAACTGTTTGAATGCAATCTCAACATTATCCGTCTTCAGAACCTTCTTTATCCATGGATCATTGACATCTTTCATCATTTGAGATACATCTGATGATCCACTTGACAATCCATGAGTATGACGAAGATTCCGTTGACGAGATCTCATTTTTCTTGCAATGACAACTTCTCCGACATCCTGCAGCGATGATTCCACTCCTTTGAACTTCATTGTTTTTGCAGAAATCGAACGAATGAAATCAGTGTATGGCTTGTTCTTATCATCAGATATCGGCATGTTGTCTCTGTTCTTGGCATAGAATTCCGTCGCCTCTCTGGCTTTTGTTAGTGGTGATATTCCATCGACTGCTGTTTCAAAGTGATTGAAATTCCACTGTAACTGAGATTTGTCGAATGATGAAACAGACTTCTTTAATTGTCCGAGTCCGCTTTTCAGTTGGGAGACGGTGTCTTGTGTCGATATATTGCTTTTCACCGCTCCGTATCCCAAATCCAAATTGACTGAGGCTGCCCTCAATTCTTTTAATAACTGGGTAGCGACTCCATCAGTCTCCAACCTCTTGATGTCCCCCTTGAATTCATCCATATTCCATTTCGCATCTGATGTGTTCAACATATCCTTCATCTGTTTCACGAGACCAAATGCCTTCTCCGCCTTTTCAGTGTCAGTTGTCGAAGCAAAAGTAGTTGGAAGATCTCTGACAATACTAACGGCTTCTTCCATCTTCTTTGAATCCAATTTAGCAATTCCAGAAGGAGTGACGGATCCAAAGAAGAGAAGTTCCGAAATGAGTTCATCGGAAGGAATTGAGGCAGTGATGACTCCTTGTTGGATATAGATTCCATTGATGATACGGGCAACCTTTTGGACACGTTGGACGGCTGGTTTCAGGTTGTCTGAAGATAGAATATTGATTAATATAAACTAAAGGGAATGCTCACCAGGAGATGCACGTTTCAAATGGGGATGTGCTGGAGAGGAGTCTTCAGGGAGGAAATCTAAAAGATCGATGGTTATTAGAAGCCTGGAACCTGTAAACTAACCAATGGAGTCTCTTTTGAAGCGACGATAAGCGGAGAAAGTAGAGTCGGATACAGCAGAACCCTCATCTGAAAGTTATTCTATTAGCTTGAGAATCCTCGGATTACCGTACCTTGTAAGTGATTCCTTTTAACAATTGGTATAAATTCTCTTGAAGCAATCGATATTTGACTTGTTAGAATAGCACAGAGGACTATCCAACGTTCTGAAAAAGGGATTTTTACGAGGGACCGGTTCCAGGAAACTTACTCATCTCGATTACAGCCTGTTTCGATTTAACGTCGCTTCGACAGACTAAAAATTTGAGAACTGAATTCTGAGGGGAGTCGGAGGGGAAGAAGGAGGAATTGGACACGTGGCAGGTCATCGGGTCAGGTTATAGTGTTCCACGTGGACAATTAATTTTCTTTTTTTTTTAAAGCAATAGAAAATTTTTTTCTCGTGTTTTTATTATTGATTTTATTCATTTTTTTAAGCCAAGCCTTTTTTTTATGGGAAGTAGCGGTTTATTTAAAAATAGAATTACAGTGACAAACACTTTCAAAAGAAGCTAACTTTGTAGTTTGTAGTATCTTATCCTCACCAGAATTTTTTTTGGTGAGGCTAAAGACACAAAAACTACAAAGTCGCTTAGAGAGAGAGAGCTAGCTTTAGTGAGGCTTAGGATACAAAGACTACACAGCAGCCTCACCAACGGGAAGATAGGGCTTGTTTAGTGAGGCTAAGAGCACAAAAACTACAAAAAAGCGTAGCCTCACCAAAATCTGTTTTTTCAGCACTTTTTTAACGAAACAAGAAGAGGAATAAAGTGAGAATTTTATTTTAAAGAAAGATTTTAACAATTTATCCAATCAAAACGTCGTTTTTTTAAAGTTGTTTGAGGGTGAAGCGGCGTCTTGAAAGACGAGTTTCAAACCTACGAGACTCCGCATTTGCTTGTCTGAAAAATAGATTCGTTGACTTTGTATTTACTGTTCAACTCACTCGTCTTTTTCTTTTCTGAGTCCGTCAAGCACAACCAAACGATCGAGATCTTCCACTACAACTATGCGTATTGCAAAGAGTGTTGTTGTATTTACTGCCCAGTGTTTCAAGAATAAATTCAGGTTTTCACTTGTTAAATTAATATCAAACAAGATGACGCTTTTACAAGTGATTAACGGGTATAGATCAACTGCAGTGAGAAGTGGTGGCTCTTTTAGGAAATGCATTTCTAATGTATCAACGTCACTGCTTCCTTCCATAACTTCCTTCGTTTTCTCGAGGCTCAAATCCTCGATTTCCCAATATAACTTCTGGATTTTTAAATTTTGATTTTTTACGTATTTCCAAAGAAGATATGGATCAGCGGAAGACTCTGTTTCGATATGAATCGAAATGAATTTGATACAGAATACGTTGTTGAAGGATTCAATGACAGATATGAACTTCTCTATTGAATACCTTTCAGGAATAGAACGTTTGAGGACTTCAGAAGGCCTCAACTCCTCATCGAATTTCAGACACGGCGTACAACAAGCTTTTTCTTCATTCATAAATAAAACCAAATTGGTTTTCAGCCTTTTGGTTATTGTTACCACGTGCTTCTTTGTTTTGCGAGAGACTTCAATTAGGGTTAATCTGGAAATTAGAAACTGAAGAAGCAAGTTGAAATAGTTACTTACATATCGAATGTATCCATACATTTGATAACCTCATCGTAAGCTAGAGATGGAAGATGTTGAAGTCGAAACGACATTGATAAAGAGTTAGGGATTTCTGAATTAAAATGATAAGACCTGCACAAAAATGCATAGTTTTATTGGTTAAATAAAAAGGTTTCAAAAGATTTATATTATGCAAAGAAAGGTTTTCACAGCCAAGTAACGGTATAGATAGATAGACTGCAAAGAAAACTGGTGGCTCTTTTTTGAAATGCATTTCCAATCTTGAGAGACGCGCCGTTGCCATGGAGCTTAGTGAATAAGAGGGAGGAGGGCACCGGAAGGATTATGCGCAGCGGAGAGGGAAAGATGGTGTCATTCAATGAAAACGATGGTGCCGCGTTATCAGATTAAATGAAGTCTACGAATACAGAATTTAGTTTATTAACAAAAAAAATGAAAAGATTCAACAATTCATTTGCATAATCAGTACAACAAAATTACTTTATATTGTGAGCAAGAAGTGATTTTAAAAAAGACCTCAAATCGACGTATCAACCAAAACGTCACACCTGTTCGACCAAGAATTTCGTCTTCCAAAAGATGACGTCAAAATTTTCGTAATCAGGATGTGGTTCTGCTTGCCTGAAAGTTCCCATTCTTCATCTTTTTCTGTTTTTTCAACTCACCCATCGACTAGATCGAGACCTTCGATCGCGGTCAGCCTATCAAAAGGTTCTACTGCAACTATGCATATTGCACTGAGTGTTTTTGATTTTGCAAACCAGTGTTTCAAGAATAAATTCAGGTTTTCACTTGTTAAATTCATATTATGCAAAGTAACGCTCTTACAACCAATTAACGGGTATAGATCGACTGCAGAGAAAACTGGCGCCTCTTTTTTGAAATGCATTTCTAATGTATCGACGTCATTGCTCCCTTCAATAACTTCCTTTACTCTTTCGTTGCTCAAATTATCGGTTTTCCAAACCAATGTCTTAATTCTTAAATTTTGATTCTTTAAGTATTTCCAAAGTAGATATGGATCAGCGGAAGACTCTGTTTCAAGATAAAGTATAACTGTTTTAATACAGAATACGTTGGTGAATGATTCAATGACAGAAATGAATTTGTCAATTGAATACTCTTCGCTATTTGATCGCTCGAGGATAACGGAATCTTCCATGTCAACACCCAAAACCTGACACGGCGTACAATAAGCTTCCTCTTCATCCAGAAGTATATACAAGTTGGTTTTTAGTTTCTTGGTTATCCCTATCACGTAATCCTTTGTTTTATTAGAAGTTTTCATCAGGAATAATCTGAAAATAGGGTGTTCAAAAAAGGATTTTAAATAATTACTTACATGGAAAATGTATCCATACATCTGATCACTTCCTCTAAAGCCAAAAATGGAAGATGTTGTAGTTGGAACGACATGGATCAATAGAAGGGCCTAGGGTGTGTTTGAATGCGAATGGCAGGTGCTGGAGAGAAACACTAGGTGGTTAGATGAGGATCTGTGCTCACCAGTTACCCCGTCATCAGATTAGTATTCTAATTGCCGGTCTATTTTTCGAGACCCGTGTTGGAGTGCCGGTTAAATAGAGGTTGCTGGTTTATTTTTCAATTCATCCGTTTGTGTACCGGTTTATTAGGAGGTGCCGGTCTATTTAAAAATAGATAAATCAAGTCTACGATTACAAAACTTAATTTATTAATAAAAAATGAGAAGATTCAACAATTCAGATTAATCAGTACACCAAAAATAATTTTTTCCTGTTCTGAGCAGGAAACAATTTGAAAAAGACGTCAGATTGTCGTATACTTCGCTAACCTTTTTTTAGAATGATTTCGTTCCCGAAACACGTCACTTTGAAACAATGATAGCCAGGATCTTCTTCTGCATGCCTGAAAGTTTTCAATTTATTTTTTCCTTCATGTTCAACTCACTCATCGTCTTTATTGAACCCTTTCAATACTATATCCTCATCAAAATCTTCCAATCCAACTATACATACTTCATCGTGTGCTTTTGATTTTTCTACCCACTGATCCATGAATAAGTTCAGGTTCTCACTTGTGAAATTAATATTACGTAAAGTAATATTCCCACAGCCAATTAATGGGTATAGATCGACTGCAGTGAGAACTGGTGGCTCTTTTTTGAAATGCATTTCCAATATTTCAAGGTCACTGCTTCCTTCAATAACTTCCTTTATTCCTTCGTCGATGAAATCTTCGGTTTTCCAAACCAATGTCTTGATTTTCAAATTCTGATCCTTTACGTATTTCCAAAGGAGATATGGATCAATGGGACACCTTGTTTCAAGATTAAGCGAAACTGTATTGATACTGAACACATTGGTGAAATATTCAATGACAGTGATGAATTTCTCCATTGAATATTCATAAGTATAACGTCTGAGGTAGTAAGAAGGTTCCATCTCCTGGTCATAATCCTGATATGGCGTACAACGAGCTCTCTGTTCATTCAGAAGTAAATTCAAGTTGGTTTTCAGTTTCTTGGTTATCCCTACCACGTAATCCTTCGTTTTGGTAGAGGTTTTGATTATGCATAGTCTGGAATAAAACAATGAGGTATTTAAAATTAAATTAGAAATAATTACTTACATGGAAATTGGTCCCATACATTTGATAACTTCCTCTAAAGCCACAAATGGAAGATTTTGTAGTTGGAACGACATCGATCAATAGAGTGGTCCGTCGAAGAGTATGCGTGTTCTTAGATATGAATGGGCGAATGGTGACGAGAGACGAGACGGTTAGGGGAGAACAGGTCAACGTGTCATAACCATTTGCCACGTCATCACATTAGAATCGGGACCACGACTACAGAGTTTAGTTCAAAATTGGGATTCCAAACACGAAAAATGAGTTTTGCAGGCTTAATCAGTGGTTTGGAGTAATTTTTGATTTTCAATAATGACATCTGAATATTGTTTATTGTGATATCAGCTGTCAATATAAATATATTTATTAAAAAATATTGGCTTTGATTATTATGAAACCTTGTGATGAGAAAAATCGACCAGAAGAAAAAAAAATTCAACATGTGAATAAAATTACTCAATTATCTTGAGCAAGAAGCTCTTTCTATTGAAGGTGACTTCAAATCTTCGTCCTCCTGTTGTTGAACATAAGTAAGTGCGGTTTTGCCTGAAAACTTTCAAAAATTTTTCTTAATCACCATCCCAACTCACTCTATCATCTGCGCCCCGATTCCACTCATCACATCACCCGGTTGAAGATGTTGCACACTGCTAATGGTCAATCTGATAAGATAACCACCATTAAATTGCCAGTGTCTCAAGAATACATTCAATTCGTAACTTTCAAGATTAACTTCGTGAAGAACAACCTTTTCGCAGTCTATCATTGGGTACATATCGACTCCAGAGACTGGCGGAGATCCCCTGTATTCGAATCGAACATCGATAAGCGAATTGGCTGCTCTGTACACTTCAGCCATACACTCCTTTGCCAAATGGGTTCCTGTTCTCCAGATAACCGTTTTCAACTTTAAATTGTTCTCTTCAAAAGTCTTCACCATCCAATATGGGTCGAATGGAAGCCTTGCTCTAACAAAAAACCAAATATTCTCAATGGAAAAACAGTTGATGAATGTCTCCACTACACATTTCAATCTGCGAAATGAATATGCTTCAACCGAAACAAGCCTTGTTCCAGATTCAAAAAACTCAAATCCCCAAGTCGATCGGAAGTGAATCATACTTCTCTGCTTATTCTGAACAATTGTAAAGAATGCATCCCATTCTCTCATTGTTAAATCCAAGCCGATTGCCACTTTTTTGGTGATCCGTTGCAATAGACGCTTTGTTTTGCTAGATGTCTCGATTAAGCAGAATCTGGAAAATTGATTGATGAAACTGGAAGTTAGTTATAACTCACATTTCAAATGCATCCATACATTTGATCACTTCCTCTAATGCCACATATGGAAGTGTTTGTAATTGGAAAGCCATCGATCAATAGGAGGTAATATCTGGGACAGAGAAAGAGGTGGTGAATGGGGTTAATGGAATGGGTATAAGGTTGGCAGATGGTGAAGAGCTAATCTAAAATTCCATCACATCTCTTTTCCCAGGAGTGGAGTCTAAAGCGTTCAACAAACAATTGTATACAGTTCAATGGACAATTTTCAGGACACTTTATAACCAAGTACCTAAAAAACCTCTGTTTTAAAACAAAAAAAAAGATACTGCAACCTCTCCATTAGGAATCCCACTGGCAACTAAAAAGCTCCTTCCAGAGAAGCCTTGGTGTCTGGGTTTTTTCAGTTTGTTGACTATTTTGGTTCAAATGCAACTTTTGGGCTAAAATCTCTTCGATAAATATTTTTCAAAACACATATAAGATTTATTTATTTATTTCAATGCAAATATAAAGAGGTACATATAATGAATGGAACCTGAAAGAGACAGAAGGATCCCATTGAGTTTGTATTTTAAAAAAAACCATTTCAATCTCCTAAAAAATCAAATTGGAGGCGTTTGAATTGAATGATACAAATCTTCTTCCTTCAAATACTCCAAATACGCCTGTTTTGGCATAACATGAAAACCGGTATACCCTTTAACCATGAACTCAGAGCCATCTCTTCTTTTCACTTCACTCAATAGACATTCTATTTCTGTTTCAGTTCCTCTAAAAAATTAAATATATAGAACAAAAAGCATCGAAAACAAACCCATCGATCAATCCTCCGATCATAACTTCATATTCGGATTCTCCATAGCACGATAAACTGAGACCATTCTTCCAGTTGTCGAAAAACCTCTTCCAGCACTTCGCCGTCCGATTCGATGTTTTATGGAATTCAAATTGAATGATACGACAATTAATAAGACTATCGATATTCAACCAGTCGCATTTTCCTTTGACACGGAACTCTCTGGCTTTGAATGGACGAGGGGGAGTGTACCAAAAGTTGTCAGGGAAACAGACGGGTATCCTGATACATTCGGTGACTTCTGTACATTCGTCTAGGAATCTTGGCAGAAATTCAGATGATTTTTTGGTTATCCCTACCACGTGCTTTTTTTTTTTGCGAGAGACTTCAATTAGGGTTAATCTGGAAATTAGAAACTGAAGAAGCAAGTTGAAATAGTTACTTACATATCGAATGTATCCATACACTTGATAACTTCATCGTAAGCCAGAGATGGGAGATGTCGAAGTCGAAACGACATTGATAGAGAGTTGGGGGATTTCTGAATAAAAATGTTAAGACCTGTACAAAAATAGTTTGATTGGGGAAATAAACGACGAGAGATAAAACATAAAGGACTGACTGAAAAGAGAAATGGAGCCTATTTTTTGAAATGCATCTCCAATCTAGAGAGACGCGCCGTTGCCATGGAGCTTAGTGAGAGAGAGAGAGAAAGAGAGAGAGAGAGAGAGAGAAGGGAAGGGCACGTGGTACCGGAAGGATTATGCGCAGCGGAGAGGGAAAGATGGTGTCATTCAATGTAAACGATGGTGCCGCGTTATCAGATTTAATGAAGTCTACGAATACAGAATTTAGTTTATTAACAAAAATGAAAAAATTCAACAATTCATTTGCATGATCAGTACAACAAAATTACTTTATATTCTAAGCAAGAAGCGATTTAAAAATTCTTCAAATCAACGTTTCAAACAAAACATCACACCTGTTCGACCAAGAATTTCGTCTTCCAAAACATGATCTCAAAATTTTCGTAGTCAGGATGTGGTTCTGCTTGCCTGAAAGTTTTCATTCTTCATCTTTTTCTGTTTTTTCAACTCACATATCGACTAGATCGAGACCTTCGATCGCTGTCAGCCTATCAAAATTTTCCACTGCAACTATGCATATTGCTTTGAGTTTTGTTGGTTTTGCTACCCAGTGCTTCAAGAATAAATTCAGGTTTTCACTTGTTAAATTCATATTACGCAAAGTAACGCTTTCACAAGTGATTAACGGGTATAGATCGACTGCAGAGAGAACTGGCGCCTCTTTTTTGAAATGCATTTCCAATTTTTCAAGGTCACTGCTTCCTTCAATAACTTCCTTTACTCCTTCGTCGATGAAATCCTCGGTTTTCCAAACCAATGTCTTGATTTTCAAATTCTGATCCTTTACGTATTTCCAAAGGAGATATGGATCAATGGGACACCTTGTTTCGAGATTAAGCGAGACTGTATTGATACTGAATACATTGGTGAAATATTCAATGACAGTGATGAATTTCTCCATTGAATATTCATAAGTATAACGTCTGAGGTAGTAAGAAGGTTCCATCTCCTGGTCATAATCCTGATATGGCGTACAACGAGCTCTCTGTTCATTCAGAAGTAAATTCAAGTTGGTTTTCAGTCTTTTGGTTATCTCTACCACGTACTTCTTTGTTTTGGTAGAGGTTTTGATTATGCATAGTCTGGGTAAAAAAGGTATTAAAATTAAATTAGAAATAATTACTTACATGGAAATTGGTCCCATACATTTGATAACTTCCTCTAAAGCCACAAATGGAAGATTTTGTAGTTGGAACGACATCGATCAATAGAGTGGTCCGTCGAAGAGTGGGGTGTTCTCGGTTATGAATGGGTGAATGGTAAAGAGAGGTGAGACGGTTAGGGAAGGACCTGTCAACGTGTCATAACCATTTGCCACGTCATCATATTAGAATCACGCCAACAATGACAGAATTTAGTTCAAATTTGGAATTCCAAACGCGGAAAATGAGTTTTCAGCGGTTGAATCTGTAGTTTGGAACAATTTTGAATGTGAATAATGTCATCTGAATATTGTTTATTGTGATATCAGCTGTGGATATGAATATATTTATTAAAATAATCTCAGATTCAATTATTATGAAGTTTTGCAGAACAATCACTTGATTATCTTGATGTTGTATTATATTATAAAGAAGATACAAAATGGTGAATGAAAAGGGTTTGAGACAAAAAATTCATTAAGAAGTAGATTCAAAAATATTAACTGGTCGTCCTGGATCTGCAGATTCATATCTATCTAACTAACGTGGCTTATCCTTTTTCGAATACTCCAAATACGCCTGTTTTGTGAGAACTCCAATGCAGTTATTGCACGCGAAAATGAAGAATTCCGATCCATTTCTCATTTTCAACTCGATCCAACACTTTTCTATTTTCCGTGTTGATCCTCTGAAAATTCATATTTAATAACAAAAGGAATCAGATAAACCAACTCATTGTTAAATGCATCCATTATCAATTGTTGTTCAGACTCTTTTATGCCAACCAACCACACCTCTTGTAATCGAACCTCCGAATCCATCCATTTTTTGAAAAAAGACTGGTAAGTCTGCGCCGTTTGATTCGAATGCACATCGAGTTGAATGGTGATACAACGACAGTTCATGAAACTCTCGAGATTCAACCAATTAGATTTTCCACAGACACTGAGCTTTGTCGCTTTAAATGGGCGAGCAGGAGTGTACAAAAAGTCGTCCGGGAAACAGACGTTTATAAAGACATGATCAGTTACTTCTGTACATTCATCCAGAATTCTCGGGATTAATTCAGATGAATTTCCAGCTACATCATAATCAAATAACTTGATGGAGAGCTGTCTTTGATTGATCATTTTCATGAATTCCCGCACAAAAGCAGGCTCAGTTTGGTTATAACATTTCACAGAGAATGTTGGTTTTCTGAATGAATCCAGCAGGTGATTAGCCAATATCATTTGTTTTCGAAACGGTTGATCTCGTAAAATGACCCCATTTTCATTAAAAGTCAATCTCATCTCCTCTCCTCCGATACAGCAATTCTCTACAGTCTCTCCCATGAAAACATATGAGGGATACTCATTAATCGCGAAAGTAAGGTGATAGTGAATATACAAATCATTCGAAAGAAGAAATGAGAAGTCAGGTATTTCAGCTGTCAGTTTCAATGTGTTCCTTGCTCTTTTCGATAACAGCGAAATAAAAAATCTGAAATTTTAATTGAAAGGGGAGAGTGAAAATAAACTTACTTTTTTTTGAAATTCATATTTTTGAAGACTTCAATGAGTGCAACAAGTGGAAGACGGAGGAGATCCATTTTTGAATGAGGGACGATCGATATGTGGACGTAACGAGAGGACTGCTAGACTGAATGGTGTGTAAGTGACGTGGGAGACGTCAGTCGTCTCGGGTGTGCACTCTAGACTGCAAAGAATAATTCTATCTTAACCGACCACTATTCGAAACATCATTTTCTAAACCAACTATTCAAAAAGAAACGATTCAATTGAAATCATGTTGGAACTCTTTGCTCAATGTATCCTAAACCTGAATTCTTTAAAATCTTATTCAACTTCCGGATTCAAATGATTAGGAGAAGACACTGCATATGACGCTTGATTTATTATTTTATATTTTAAAAATGATGAAGTTTGTTCGAATAAAGTATTATAATGTAAAGAACAATTTATGTGGTGAATGAGAGCACGAAGATCGTTCGGAATAAGTTATTCCAATTGTATTCGGTTGTTGCGTAAATCGTCGAGACGTTTTCTGTCTCTTTCACGCTGTTCAATCTTTTCCAAATTCTCCAAATACGCCTGTTTTGTGTAAATGTCAATGTAGTTTGGATTATGATAAACGAAGAATTCTGATCCGCTTTCTCGTTTCATTTCGATCATTTCATCTGTTATCTTTTGTAAGATTCCTCTGAAAACTTATATTTCATAACAAAAAAATCTCGGAAAACTAACAGCTTGCTCAATTCATCCAGTACCAATCGAGTTTCAGACTCTTCCATGGAATGAAGCTCCAATCTTTGTAATGGAGCATCAGAATCCATCCAACTTGTGAAGAACGTTCTCCAGTATTGCGAATTCCATTTAGAGTGTTCAACGAGTTGAACAGACACATAACGACAGTTTAAGAAACTTTCTAAATTGAACCAGGGAGTCTGTCGGTAGAGTCCCAGATCCGCCGCTCTGAATAAGCGAGAATGATTGTACACAAAGCCATCCACAAAACCAGAATGTATTATGATATCATCAGTTACTTCTGCACATTCATCCAGAATTTCGGACCTTAACTCAGATGAGCTACTAGTTAACATGTAATACATTGTTTTGATAGGAAGTTTCCGCTGATTGATCATTTTCAGAAATTCCAGCGTCGTGACAGGTTGATCAGGATCATATAGTGCTACGGTGAATGTTGCTTTTGGGAATGTATCCAACACGTGACCAACCAATAGTAATTGGTTACGAACCGATCGATTTGATACAACAAGCCCATTCGAATTATATCCAACCCTTATTGTTTCTCCACCAATACAGAAGTTTCCTGTGTCACTTGCATAGATATAATTGTCCCAAGTGCAATGTCCCCAACGAATATTAAGCTCATCAGTGATAAGGGCTGAGAAATGTGTTGCCGTAGAGGTTACTCTTAATGTGTTCTTTGCTCGTTTGGATAGCAATGAAATGAAAAATCTGGAATTGTTCATTGAAGGAGAAAATGAAAATAAACTTACTTTGTTCTAAAATTCATATTTTTGAAGATTTGAGTAAGTACAACGAGTGGAAGACGAAGGAGATCCATTCTTGAATGAAGAAGATCAATATGTGTACACAACTGAACGACTGCTAGAGTGAATAGTGACTAGAGTGACGTGTCGATACGAATTTCGGAAAAATAGGATCGAAATTTATTTTATTCGTTTCGATAAAATACCGATCGAAAAAATACCGACGATTCTAAAATCGATTTTGAGTCGAATCGAAAAAAGAGTCGATTATTATCGGAATCGATTTTTTTTTTCGATTTTGTACCGTCGGTTTTGTGTCGATTCAGTATCGATTCTCGGTACGAAAAATCGACTCGTGTCGATTTTTTACCGAGTCGATTCTCGGTACAAAAATCGAAAAAAAATCGACACGGATCGACACGAGTCGATTCGGTACGAACGCGGCCGTGGCCTAGAAAAATTCAGCTGTGTAGTTCTCGTGGAGAAATCTTTTTTTCTTGGGGGAAAATAGTTTCTTGGAATGATATTCGATGTTTTTGAAAAAAAAAACTGATTTCAATCGATTATTTTCATTTTGAGAAAAGAGTAGAACAACTGTCTTTAAAAATGATGATCATTCAAACGTTGTTGGCGCACTGATGGAACGGGGGCGAGATGAGGAGTTGGATTCGTTCATTCGTTCAGATTGATGATAGCCGTCATCATTCTCACTTTCCTCAGATGACTCAGAATCTGCTGAATTGGCTCTATTTTCATTTCTTCTACAATAAGAGATTTTGAACACCAGTAATATTATATAAACACTAACTTCATTTCTCCTAAAGCTGCGTTTAGTATTATATCATTCATTGTCTGTGATGACATTCGGTTTCTTCTGGACGATGACACAAGCTCTCCACACCGACTGCAAGAAAACCCGATTGTAACTGTATGTAACAAGAAAGAAAACCTGAATAAACGTTCGACTTGAGCAGAAGATTGCGGCGAAGAGAGCACGTGATTAGCAAGTCGACTTAATTTGGGGAAGCGAACAGAATTGCACCTCCAGAAGGAGAGTGGGCACGAGTCAAGTGGCGGACGTCCAGACATCACAAGTCCCTCATAATTGACGAGTTCGCTCTGAAAAGTTCATAGATTCTTGTGATTGTAAGGTTCTAATTGTACTCTGGTCGATTCCGACGAGGTTGAGAGTCTTTTCGACTCGACAAATTTACTGAATAAGGATTGGGATGCCTTTGTTCGTTTTGCAGCTGGCTCTGATACTTGGTTCACTGTGACAATAGTACTTGTATCTGCAAACTGGCTTTCTAGGCAATGGTTTAATCATTAAATTCTTACCACAGTATCCTTCAACAAGTCGTTCCACTTCTTCCCATTCAATATCCAATAGAATTCCTGATAAATATGCAAATCTCGGATCAACGTAAACCGATAGCAACAAAAAATCATTGCTCAAATAATCGCGGAATCTAAATGAGCTTTACAAAAAGACTGTTCAACCGACCACAAGTTTTACCTTTTTTCGGTTTCTCTTTTGAGAGTTCTGACAACGTTTTTCTTTGATTCTGTTCTCGGATGAATTCGAAAAGACTTGCAAACTGAACCAGAATTTCGGAACTGAACGTTGAGTCTTTTTCGGCTTGTTGGATTCCCTCAAGAAATGGAGTGGTCACAGAAACAAAACTCTCCAGATCGGCTTTCTCGTTGTCAGTCAATAGAAACTTTTGCGATTTCTGCAGAGCCGTAATGCTCTGATACTGAAAGTTGACTCATTGAGGGAAACGAGCTAGTGAGATAATGTATTACGTGATTCAAAAAAGAAATTGAAAGCATCACGCATCCACCCCAGCGAGTAATCGCAAAAGGCAACGGAATTCTTCCTTCGATACGAAGTGTTTCTGATCTTCTGAAACATGTTATGAACATAATTCTTTCCCAGCAATCATTCTCACTCTCTGAAAAGTTTTCTATCTTCTTTCGATCTGGATAAGTGCGATGCGAATATATTGACTTTAGCCAAAACGATCGAAATGGAAGGAACACTCGCGGCCGCTTGAATAATCAGTGACAATGCATGAGCACAACAATGAACACTGCAAGAAGCTTATACTTTCACGCTTTGGCGCTCATAACTTACTGATATAACATGTTTCTATTCAAAAAACATTTGAGATTACTACCGCCATCACATAAACCAGCAACTACTTTCGAAAGATCCAGTCCGTATTCTCCGAGTAGGTCCGTGATCAAATCACCGACGTTCTCCGCTGATGCCTTGTTTTTTAGTGTCTTGATTCCGAGAAGCTGAAAATTTGAATGAAACTCTTAAACGTCACGATTCTCACAATCTTTTGTTTGTTAAGACTCCGTCGATGAAATATACGAATAAAGCGTAAATTGAAACATTTTCATATTTCCCATCCCAACCGTCCATGCTGATAATGCATTTCTGAAGAAAAACCACTTAGAATTTAACTCATATTGTCCATACTTCCACATTTTTCAACAGTTTCTTCGATTCTGAAACATATTTTTTTCGGTTCATTCTCAATTTTCTTCGAATGCTGTCTGGTGCGATCAGTTTGTAATCCGAATTAAGTTTACGACAAAAATCTCTGAACCAAAAGTTTCGAACGAATCGAAACGGCACAGTAGATGTACTCATCGCCCTAAATTTCATCCGTTAAAGTTTCATTTCGCTATTTCTTATACTTACATTACAAGAGAATCATTTGCTTCTTGGTTAACGCAAGTGGTCGAGTTAGAGAAGGAATGGCGTTGAGCAGATTTCTGAAATATTCATAGAACGATTGTTTTGAATGATTCCCAAAACCATTCGTTCGAAATCAGCAAGCTCATCCTTATGTTCAGTTTGAATGTGTTTTATCATCCCTGTCGTGGAACTATTGAACGAATACTCTTTTTTTTTCGACACCGCATACACCTAACTTTTCCGTCATTTGTAAAAAACTTCCAAACGCTAGACGCGTTCTCTTTTGTCGAGGACATGTGTCTGTAAATTATCGTTTGAAGTTATATTAATTACTTTTCAAAAATATTGGAAAAAAAAATGAAAACGGGAAACAAATGCAGAAGAAAACAAAAAACCTTTTCAAAGTAATTTAATATAACAAATCCACAAGAAAAAAAGATTTCTCCACGAGAACTACACAGCTGAATTTTTCTAGGCCACGGCCGCGTTCGTACCGAATCGACTCGTGTCGATCCGTGTCGATTTTTTTTCGATTTTTGTACCGAGAATCGACTCGGTAAAAAATCGACACGAGTCGATTTTTCGTACCGAGAATCGATACTGAATCGACACAAAACCGACGGTACAAAATCGAAAAAAAAATCGATTCCGATAATAATCGACTCTTTTTTCGATTCGACTCAAAATCGATTTTAGAATCGTCGGTATTTTTTCGATCGGTATTTTATCGAAATTTTTTCACGATTTTTAGCGATTTTTTTCGATTTTTTCGACACTACTCTGTATCGACACGTCACTCTAATAGTGACTGAAAGGGTTATTCTTCTTGTAGGCTAATCTAACCCTCTTGGACTACTGTAATTGTCTTTTTGGTGTGTGCAAGGATATTTGTAATAGATTAACCCTCTTCCATCCTCTTATATTAGCATTCTTCTTGTCTCTCAATGAAGATTTATAAATGAACTGATGCAATTTTTCGTTTAAAGTTTTGGTTAGCTCAATATATTTATCAGGAACTAAGATAGATGTTGTCGAGGTTTAGTGGAGTAAGACTATTCTACAGTAATCTGTTGACTATCATGATCTCATCTAGACTAAACTATTCCTGAATTACTGTAAGGTCCGTTTTCCTGTGAGCGATCTTCAAAAGGATCGTCTGATGATTGTCAAAAAAAAAACAAGAAAACGAATTTATTATTTTTATTCGGATACAGTATCAAATGTAAGTAATGTGAGCATAAATGAGAGAAAGCATTTAAAATAGTGTACATCCTTTCAAACTAGCACATTATTCAAGATATCTATAGTTTCTTGCGCCATGACGTCGTTCAATCTTTTCCAACTTCTCCAAATACACCTGTTTTGTGTAAATGTCAATGAAGTGAGGTCTATGATAAATGAAGAATTCTGATCCGTTTCCTCTTGTCATTTCGATCAAAACATCTGTTTTGTTTCGTAAGATTCCTCTGAAAACTCATATTTTATAACAGAACCATAATGAAAAACTAACTGCTTGCTCAATTCGTCCATTACCAATCGATTTTCAGACTCTTCCATGGAATGAAGCTTCAATCTTTGTAATGGACCATCAGAATCCATCCAATTCGTGAAAAATGAGCTCCAGTGCTGCGCAGTCCATTTAGAGTGTCCACCGAATTGAACAGAAACAGAACGACAGTTTATGAAACTCTCTAGATCAAACCAGGGAGTCTGTCGAAGGATTCTCATCTTTGTCGCTTTGAATGGACGAGAAGGAGTGTACACGAAGTCATCGGGAAAAGCGGTGTGTATCATAATGTAATCAGTTACTTCTAAACATTCATCCAGAATTTCGGACCTTAATTCAGATGATTTATTAGTCAACATGAAATACAATGTTTTGATGGAAAGCTTCCGCTGATTGATCATCTTCATGAATTCTAACATCAATGTATATTCACTTGACTCATAAAATCCTACAGTGAATGTTGCTTTTGGGAATATATCCAATACGTGACCAATCAATAGTAGCTTTTGTCGAAATGAATGATCTTCTATAGTGAGCCCATTTTCATAGTTACCGATTCTCATCATCTCTCCACCGATACAGAAGTTCCATTCATCCGTTGCCTCTTCAACATCGTCATATGAGTGATGTCCCCAACGAATATGAAGATCAAAATCGAAAAGGACTGAGAAATGAGATGTCGTGGAGGTTACTCTCATTATGTTCTTTGCTCGTTTCGATAGTAAAGATATCAGAAATCTGGAATTTTCATTAAATGGGAAGGAGAAAGAAAATAAACTTACTTTTCATGAAATTCCATATTTTTGAAGACTTCAATGAGTACAACATATGGGAGGCGAAGGAGATCCATTGTTAGATGAGAGACGATCAATATGTGGACACAACGACTGCTAGACTGAATAGTGACTGACTGGGCAGTTCTAGACTAATCTAACCATCTTGGACTACAGTATAGTCTTGATGTGCACAATAACATCTGTCATGCAATCTGAACTGAGATTATTAGGAATCACATTTTCTTATTTCATATATACCGTATTTATTCTAATTGGCCGGCATGCCGGTCTATTTTTCGAGACCCTTGTTTGAGTGCCGGTTAAATAGAGGCTGCCGGTCATTTAGAGGTTGCCGGTTTATTTTTCGAACATACTTTTTCAAATAATTTATTGTCAAAAACCGATAAAATGAGAGCAAAACATCTGGTGAAGCATGTATTTCTTCAAAAGCATCAGTAAAAACCGTCATTTTTCATAAGTTTTATCAGTTTTTTGGGATAGTAAAATAAAAATACCCTGTTTTCCTGTACTTTGTGTTTGACCATGCCTTTAAACAGAGAACTGATTGTGTTAGATTGATGTAAGTAATATATTTTTAGTTCAGTAAATTCATTGCAAACCAATATAAATTATGTTACATGTAAATCACATGCTTTACAGTAATTAGTAATATGGAGGAAAGTGGAGTGAATTATAAAATTCTCCTTTCTTCAAATACTCCAAATACGCCTGTTTAGTCATAATATGAGAAAAGTGAAGAATCGAATAGCAAAACATGAACTCGGCGCCATCTCCTGTTTTCACTTCGAACCATGCACCCGTTATTCTCTTTTTTGCTCCTCTGAAAGTATACGTTACTATGAGAAATAAAATATTCTGAACAAACCCATCACTCAATCTTTCCACCATCAATTCATATTCGGAATATCCAATATTGTGTACCGAGAAACACTGTAGTCGTCTGTTCCTCCAACTTTTGAAAAACGTGTTCCAAAACTGTGCCGTTCGATCCACGTTTTTATTAAATTTGAAAGAAATCTGACGGAAATCGACGAGAAGATTCAACCAATAGTCCATTCGTTTGCTAGAGAATTTGATAGCTTTAAACGGGCGAGGAGGCATGTAAATGAAGTCGTCCGGGAAAATGGTGAACATTTTGATAGTGTCAGTGACTTCTGTGCTTTCATCTAGAATTTCGGAATCTAATTCTGATCTTTCATTGGAATACTTTAATTCTTTGATACACATTCGTCGCTGATTAATCATTTTCATGATTTTCAACGCGGTGGCAGGTTTAGCTGTCGTGGAAAATTCTACAGAAAGAGTTGATTTAGGGAATACGTCAAATGCGTGATTAGCCAACAACAACTGTTTTTGAACCGATTTGTCTTGAAAAACAACTCTATCCGAGAGGAAACTCAATTCGATTAGCTCTCCTCCAATACAGCAGCTCCGTTCAGTCGTCACATTCGAATTCATTTCATAAGAATACATCGCAACGATGTGAAAAACATGCGAGAAATAAAATGAAGAATCAAATTGCACAGAAGTTATTTTCACTGTGTTTTTTGCTCGTTTTGACAGCAAGGAAATCAGAAATCTGAATTTTTAAATGAAGAGGAGAGTGAAAAGAAACTTACTTTTCTCTGAAATTCATATTTTTGAAGACTTCAATAAGAACAACGAATGGGAGACGAAGGAGATTCATTGTTAGATGAGAGACGATCAATATGTGGACACAACTGGCCTACTGCTCAGCTGAATAATGACTGGTTGGGCATCCTTTCTACTAGACTTATCTATCCATCTTGGACTACTGTATTAGTTTTCTTGGTGTGTGCAAGGACAGCTGTCTACGCGATCTGTCCAGAAACACTCATTTCTAACTGGGGTTATGCAGGAAAAAAGTCATTGCATTCAAACAGAGAACTAAATGTGTGAGATTAATCTTTACTAATAACAATCAGAAGATTCCGTGTGTCTGTGTGTGTGTCTGTTGGTCGCAAGCCCTAGCGGATCCACCCTTGAACTTTTTTTGACAAAATCTATATAGATCGATAGAGAATTTGTCCGAGATGATGCCCGTCTTTTCAGTTTTCTAAAATTTTTACTTTGAAGACATCTAGAGCTGTTTTTCGACAGTATATGTTTTTTACTTGAAAAATATAGTGGGCGGCGGAACCCGCGAGATGTCGGCTGCTGCGCCGATCTACCACGGCGCAGCCGTTAGGCGGCGTCAGCCGACTGGTATCAAATACATTTTGTTAGTCCAAAATATTCATTGCAAACCAATATAAATTATGTTACAAGTAAATCACGTGTTTTACAGTAATTAGTAATATGGAGGAAAATTGACTGATTTATAAAATTCTCCTTTCTTCGAATACTCCAAAAACGCCTGTTTTGTCATAATATGAGAAAAGTGAAGACTCGAATCGCGAAACACGAATTCGGCGCCATCTCCTCTTTTCACTTCGAACCATTCATCATCCAGTCTAGTTTTTGTTCCTCTGAAAATATACCTCATAACAAAAAATGAAAATAGGGAACATACCCATCGATTAATCCTTCCATCATTAATCGATATTCGGAATATTTAATATCGTTTCCCGTGAAACACTGCAGTCGTCCATTCCTCCAATTTCTGAAAAACGTGTTCCAAAACTGCGCCGATCGATTCACTTTTTCATCGAATTTGAAAGAAATCTGACGAAAATCGAATACAAGATTCAACCAATGGTCCATTCGATCGCCATAGAACCTGATCGCTTTGAATGGTCGAGGAGGCATGTAAATGAAGTCGTCCGGAAGAGGTATGTATATTTTAAGATTGTCAGTTACTTCTGTACATTCATCTAGAATTTCTCGAGCTAATTCTGATTGTGTATCGTAGTAATTGAATGATTTGATATTCAATCGTTGTTGATTAATCATTTTCATGATTTTCAACACGGTGGGAGGGTGAAATAGATAAGCGAAGCATACAGAAATGGTTGATTTAGAGAATACGTCTAAGACGTGATTAACCAACAACATCTGTTTCGATTTGTTTTGTAGAATAACTCTATCCCGGTGGAAACTCAATTCGATTAGCTCTCCTCCAATACAGCAGCCCCATTCAGTCGTTACTTTAGTAATTTTTCTCGAATTAATTTTATAAGAATGCATCAAAACAATTTGAAGAACATGCGAGAAATCAAGAGAAAACTCAGATGGCCCAGACGTTATTTTCATAGTGTTTTTTGCCCGTTTTGATAGCAAGGAAATCAGAAATCTGGAATTTTTAACTAAATGAAAAAAAGAGTGAAAAGAAACTTACTTTTCTTTGAAATTCATATTTTTGAAGACTTCAATTAGAACAACAAATGGGAGACGGAGGAGATTCATTCTTGAATGAAGAAGATCAATATGTAGACACAAATGGACGACAGTGACTGAATACAAAACCGATCTTCTAGACTAATCTAATCCTCTGGGACTACTGACGTCTGTCTTCTTGTCTCTTTAGACTATCTATAATGAGATAGGTGGTTCAAAAATGGATACTGTATTAATCAAGGTTGTAGTTTTAAATTTTGAATTATCTAACGAGTAGTTTAGTCTGAAATAATTCTTCTAGTTTTGCAGCGCAAAACTCAATCTTGAATAATCTAGCTGAAAAAATAAAGAGAAATACGGTACGTATTCTAGGAATCTGAGAAAAAAATAAATTTTCAGTGTGGATCCCTGTACAATATGGCAGCCTTATCCTCTTTCTTCACCTTTTTGAATTCATCCTTCCATTTTTCACATTGATTCTATTGAATGTTCAAATGATACGATGGAAATTTATGAATGTTTCGATTAAGGAAAATTTATTTTGCGTCTTTGTAAATGTATTCTTTATCACCACAATCTCAATGGTAAGACTCCTTTAAAAAGGGGCGGAGCCTATTTTTGCAGTTGACAAGGCTCGCTATCATCGCCAAAACGATCTTCATGAATGGAAATGATTTTGACGTGAAAAACGCGGAAATTGTGTACCATACATATTATCTTCGATTTCTATGGATTATTTCAATGCATTTCTGCTATTCAAGATCCATTCAAAGGCTGTGGAGTCCTTCGTCTGAAAATTCGCATGTAGATGAAATAGAGGTCTCTGAATCAGCTAGTCCTTCTTTGTGAGCTTCGTATTCCAATGCGCAAAGGAAATTTGCAGCTCTTTTCATGTAAATAGAAAAAATTAACTTCCGCGCCCATCTACCAAGGGTTTTTTTTCTAAATTCAATAATTAATTACAATTAAATAATTAATGACATTGCTTAAACTTCATTATAATATAACTTTATCTAAAAATATCATATTCTTTGTTGTGTTTTTTTATTAACGTAAATAAAACGTTATAGATTTCAAAAATTTACTTTTGAACTCAAAAAACCAACCCAATTACAATAATCCTAATTGAAAACTTAAAAAAAGCAAGCCAAATGCAAAATAGGAATTTTCAGCTGCTATTCTGAGTAACAGGTGACTTTAATAAAATATTTCAAGTTTATTCCACTTTAGCAATCAAAATGCGTTTTGTCAACGTATCGATCAACTTTATTGATAAAAAAGAAAACTTAACCGATGAAAAGTTTGATATATTTCAATCACACAATAAAATTGTTTTCAAGTCAAGCTATCATTTTTTATTTTCATTGGTTCTAATTGGATTTTTAATGAGGAAGCTGATTCAGAAGAAGAATCACGAATTAAGACATTTCGTAACATTTCATATGCTAATGAATATTTCATTGATTTTTACTATCTTATCCATCATCGGATACGTTTTCGAATTTCTCCCAACTGTTTTCTTGGTAATTGCTTTGTTGGTTAAACTCGAAACAATTCCAATCCATGCAATTCTAATTTTCCAACTATTCATTGAAATCCTTAATTTCAAAAGTGGTAATTTCAAAATATTGGCATTTATCTACGCGATAATCATTACTATTTTGGCATTTTCCACTTCTTTGGGTTAGATTTTCTTTATTTTTAAAAGATTTCCTTGTTTTCAGTGTATGTAACAGCTGATTTCGGTGATCTTCAACTTATCTTTCACTTTTGTGGGATACTTTTTCCAATTCTTACTTCGATTCTACTAACTATTCAATTAATTCGATGGAAGTACTCGAAGGTCAACGAAAAATCGCTTTGCGTCTTTGTTAATTCCCTTGTTATTACCATGATATCAATGGTAAGGCTCGTTCTAATGTAAAGGGGCGGAGCTTATATTTTTAGGCGACCAAGCTTGTTCTCATAATCAAAACGATCTACAGAAATGAATCACGAGAAAGTTTTAACAGAGCAGATCTCTTATTCCATACTTATTATCTTCCATTTCTATGGATTATTTCAATGCATTTATGTTATTCAAGATTCATTCGGAATCTGTGCTCACCTTCGTCGTCTCGACAAGTTGGAAAGATCTATATTATTGAAACAGATGTTTAGTGAACTTTATAAATGGTTTCTTAAAATGGTCAAAGCTACAAAAAAATCCCCAAACAACAAGTTTAAAAGTTTTCAATTCAATTCAAGATTCCGGTAGCACCATTAAATCGTTGAATAAAAAATGCTGGTATAATTTCATTTCAAAACTCTGAAGAGCTCTTTTCACGTGTAGAAAATTGATTTGTTTACATGAATAATGTGCACTAGAGCGCATTTGCTGACGTAACCTTGGCAACCCTCATACGCAGTCTTTTTTCCCTCACAATGCGGGGGAATTGCCCCGTGACCCCTATGACGTGTGCAGTAGGTGGAATGGGTACCATCGAGATGGGTCTTTCTGTCTGGGTCCCATATTCAAAGGTACTACATTCGAATAAATAAGCGTGTTAATTGGTAAATTAACTAGGTTTTTGTTCTTAACTATCGAAATGAGATAAAATTGCGTTATTTTTAACCTTTTTTGTAGCCTTTTTCAAGGACTTCAGGCTCCTTCCTATATTTTTTAAATGGTAAAAAAATTTTTGCTTTTGAATTTTTGAATAACATTTGTTTTCAATTTACAAAAATTAAAATATGATGACTTTTCAAAAAATATAACAATTTCAATCTTCCCACTGGTAATCTCGTCGCTTATCGATTTTCAGAGTTGCCCTAGGCCCATGAAAAAGGCAGGTGGACTCTCTTTTCCAATTGCCCTCTTTCTTCTCTCTCTCTCTCTCTCTCTCTCTCTCTCTCTCTCTCTCTCTCTCTCTCTCTCATCCACATCCCTTCAGACACCTTCCATATCTGTCTACTAATATGGTGTTTCGTCTCCAACAACTTCCAAGTCTCGCTCTTGATGAAATTGCCAAGAGCATGGAGCTCTGTGATATGTAAGTTTAGTTTCTTGACTGTAAAATGTTGATTTTGAATTGATTCAAATTGAAAAAACCACAAAAAAATCACTAAAATCACCAATTTTGAGTTTTGGTGAGGCTTGGACTACAAACTACAACATAGCCTTTCCAAAACTTCAAACTCTTGTAACTTTGTTATTTTTAAAGCTTTTTTAGTGGTTTTTGGACCTTCAAATCAAAAATTTGCAGACTCCTGCTAACCCAGACCTCCTTTCGAATGAAAAGAATGGTCCGTCGAGTGACAAAAAAGATCTCAGTTCACCTCGACATCATTGACACCAAAAACCAAAAAAGCGTGGTGTGCCATCGCTGGAACCCGCGAATACAGATCATCGAGCTTCCGATCATATCCTTTTTCACCGTTTCCTGTCGACCACAGGCGAAATTTGGAAGAGTAAAGGCTGTCTGGTCAATTGGAGGACTTCAGAATACGTTTGAAAAGGGCTACCCGGACGCCTTTAAAGCCATCATTGACACGTTTGTCGAGGTGGCAGACTTGAAGTCAGTTTCTTTGAGAATAAGAGACACGAAAGGGAAAGACTCGATTAAGATTCTGGAACATGTTAGGATGCAAGATGTGACTATTGAAAACGTGGATTGGCGTGTGGAATGTTGTCATGACATTGGGAATCAGGTGGTGAAGGCGTGTGTTGATGTGAAAGAGAAGCTGGTGATCACTGCGCCATGGATATCCATTGATCAGGTGCTTTCATTAAGGAATGTTCCGGAATTGGTACTACAAAACACTTATCTGACAAACGAAGACCTCAATACAGTAATCCACGGATGTTCTGACATCAAGAAGTGGACGATATGGGTTTGGGGAGTTCTTAAACCGGAAATTGTTTTAAAAAACCTGGAAATTAATCGGAGATGGTAGGTGCTCTTATAAAACAGCTATTGATCAAAAGATTTTTAGGAGAAGACAAAGAGTATACCGAATTGCATTGGCCAACGGGAGAGCTGGATATGTAGACTTTAACCAGTTTTCGATTGAGTTTAGTACCGCTCAAGAACAGAATAGACAAGAAGTTCAGCAACCACGAAGGAATTGGGCTTGGAGAGTTGAAGAAGTTTAATTTTTATCTGTTCTTCTCCCGATTCCAACTATCTGATGAATGAATATTAAAAAATATTATAAAAGTATGTTCATATGAGTCATGTCATATAATATGACAGATGCTATCTCCTAGACCAGACAATAGAGCAGATGATGGTGTCATCTGGAATTCTAGATTGATGGGTGGATAGAAAACCAATTATCTAGGGGTACAGTAGTCTGGGAAAGTAGTCGAATGAATTCCGAGCTGTGTGAGCGCAATATTTATTATTTAGACTTTTTTTAAAGCTTTTTTTTAAGCTTTCCAAAAATATCATATTCTTTGTTGTGCTTCTTTATTAGAAGAAATAAAACATTCTAGATTATAAATAATTACCTCTGAATTCAAAAAACCAATCCAATTACAATAATCCTAATGCAAAACTGAAAAAAGAAGCCGAATGCAAAAATAGGAATATTCAGCTGCTATTCTGAATAACAGCTATTGCTGCTGAGAGTATCGAGCTCACTCTATTAATCAAAATGCGTTTTGTCAACGTATCGATCAACTTTATCGATATAAATGAAAACGAAAACTCAACCGATGAAAAGATTGATGTGTTTCAATCATATAATAAAATTGTATTTAAGTCAAGCTATCATTTTTTATTTTCATTGATTCTAATTGGATTCTTAATCCGGAAATTAATCCAGAAGAAGGTAACTATTTTTTCGGTAAATCAAAACTTATTGTTATTCAGAACCATGAATTAAAATATTTTGTAACATTTCATGTGCTGATGAATATTTCATTGATTTTCACTATTTTATCCATCATTGGATACATTTTCGAATTTATCCCACCAATTTTCTTCGTAATTGCTTTGTTGGTTAAACTCGAAACAATTCCAATCCAAGGAATTCTAATATTCCAATTATTAATTGAAATCATTAATTTCAAAAGTGGTAATTTCAAAATGTTGGCATTGATCTATGCGATAATAGTTACTATTTTGGCAATATCTACTTCTTTTGGTTAGATTTTTTAATTTTTAAAAGATTTCCTTGTTTTCAGTGTATGTAACCATTGATTTCGGTGATCTTCAACTCTACTCTCTCTTTTTTGGGATACTATTTCCATTTCTTACCTTGATTCTACAAACTATTCAATTGATTCGATGGAAGTGTTCAAAAATGTCGATCACCGAAAAATCACTTTGTGTCTTTGTTAATTCACTTCTCATTACCACTATCTCAATGGTAAGACTTGTTTCAAGGAAATAGGGGCGGAGCCTATAATTGCAGTTGACCAAGTTTGCTCTCACAGTCAAAACAATCTACAGAAATGAAACACGAGAAAGTTTTAACAGAGCAGATCTTCTATACCATACATATTATCTTCCATTTCTATGGATTATTTCAATGCATCTATGTTATTCAAGATTCATTCGAAATCACTTCCGACTTTTGTCCCGGCGTTCTGACTCCAGAAGAATCGACATCTCTGAGTCAGTCCTTTGATAAAGATAATTTTTCTTAGCTGTCACCATTTTCATTTGGAATGGTCTCGCTATAGACAGTTTTTCTCGGCCTTCCCCTATTTGAAATCTTTCTTAACCTTTTTATATCTTGATTCTTGGTTCAATTCTTGGTTCTTGATTCTTGGTTCTTGATTCACTCTTGGTTCAATGCTATCACTCAATCCGTACTTGTAGACTCCACGCCTAGAAGATGTCAATGTGTTATTGATGTAAAAAGAGTCCTAAAGCAGTTTCTATTGATTATTCATCTTAACTTTTGTATTCAGGCTCTCCGGAGACCTCAAAAGTCAGTTTAAATATTATAAATTTGCTTTTTTTTTTTAATATTCCGGAGAGTTCGATTTCTTACAAAAATTTTCTATGATAGTTTGTTTAATTAATATCTTTGAACGATCAAAATCTCTCTGAAATCTCTGAAAAATATTTCGCCTCCAAAAATTTCTGAGCAATCCGATAATTTCCAGAAGTCCTAGATCAAAAACACTGCATGCACCTTTTTGGCCACAATTACGTTTAATGTTCCTTTATATTTCTTTTTTCCTTTACTATTTAATCTGAATAAATCATCGAATTGAATGAATAACTTTTATTTCTCGATGTAGTGAACACAACATTCTTATTCTTTCGTTTCAAAAAATTTTGATATTTTTTCGATTACATTTTGAAACACTTTTTTCGGAATATTGAACGCAGTTTTTATCGCGTTGGCTATCAATTCCGCGATTGAGCCTGCAGTTTTCGAAAGGGATGAAGTCGTATTCCCAATAGACGATGTTATCAATCTCAGAAGTTCGTTAATTTTCATTACTATTTCTTCGGGAAGTCCTGAAAGAAAAAACATAAGAAAAGAAAATTTGTTTGAGTTCTCACTTTTTTCAGTTTCAAGAGTTGAACTTTCTGCTTCTGATTCTTGTTCGAAACTCGTATCCATCGCTGCAGTTTTCACTTCATTTTCCTGTAATTTATAAACTCAACTATGTATGTTACTGAGCCCCAAGGACCAAGGTGATTAAATTTCATAAGCCGTTTTAGTAGAATACAACTTCGCGTCAATGTTTTTTTGTATTATAAAAATAAGACTTTTTAACTATTATTTATTATGACTGTTTTGAGTGAGCTCACCTTTTCAGAAGAAGTAGTTCCTGCAATGCACAAAGAAATGATGGAGAAAAGAAGAACACTAATAATTTTGCCCATTTTTCGAATGGTATGAATATTCGTTCTCTACATGGCTCTTTTATGCATTTCTCAATCACCCCCACACCTATTGTTACGGAAATCAGATGGCATATCTTAACAATTGAATTTTTCTTTGTATTCTACAATCGAATCTTTTGTGTTGGAGCCAAAAGTCAAATATCAGAAACAGAATTCCAACAAACACCCAGATCGACCGTTCACACAGATCAAGTGCTCAAATGGATAAAGCAGGAAGTTTTCTTACTTGTTTGTATCCACTGCTTTCAAACTTTCCTTTTTTGCTCGAAGCGATGCATTTTAAAAGCTAACAATTTTCCATTGCTTGAGTATCGAGCGGATTTTCAGGGGCCTGGTTCTCGGATCTTGAGTTTCCAATCGCTTTGAAAAGTCTTGGAGACTTAGAACAGACCTTCATAAAGAGCTCCATGTTTACACAATTTTCAAAAAATATCTAATTTTCTTTTCATTAGACAAGTTCTAGAAGACATCTCATTTTTGGCCATTTTAGTACTGAAATTGGGTGAAATTCAGGAGTCTTCCAGAACTCGTCCAATAAAAAGAGAATGAAGTTTTTTTTTGAAAATTGTATGAATACAAAGTTCTTCATTAAGGTCTGTTCTACGTCTCCAATATATTTCAAAGCGATTGGAAACCCATTATCCGAATACCCTTGAAAATAGCCTAAAGCCAATAAAATCAACTGAAGAAACAAGGGGGTTGCCCCGTGACCCCTATGACGTGTGCGGTGGGCAGAATAGGTACTATCGAGACGGGTCTCGGGGTACTACATTCAAATGAGTTATAGTATATCAGCTAGGTTTTTGTTCTATCAAATTGAAAACATTTTGAATTGGTTTTGAATGAAGCTCCGCCCCTTTCTTTAGGACTTTAGGCGTCTCCCTATACTTTTTGTTTTGCAAAAAAATTATTTTTACTTAAAGAAATCAAAAAGTCTTTTATCTGTAATTGTTCTGTAATTAAAACATTGAAAAAGCGGAAAGCGTATTTATAATTATAACGTCTTCAACTTTTACACCCGTAATTATCGATTTTCAGGGTTGCCATAGGCACATGAGACAGGGGCAGGTGGACTCTCCCTTCCATCCCATCCCATCTCTCTCTCTCTCTCTCTCTCTCTTTCTCTCTCATTCACTTTCCTTCAGAGGACACCTTTCTTCTCCATTTTTGCTATCTACTAATATGGCATTTCGTCTTCAACAACTTCCAAGTCTTGCTCTTCATGAAATCACGATGAGCATGGAGCTGTGTGATGTGTAAGTTTATTTAGGCTGGAAAATATGAATTTTGACTTCATTCGAATCAAAAAACCACCAAAAAATCACTAAACCGCCGATTTTTAGTTTTGGTGAGGCTTAGATATATTTTTGTAGTTTGTAGTCTCTTAGCCTCATCAAAAAAGCCTTTAAAATTTTGATCAGATTAGCAAAAAACCAGTCAAAAAGCTCTAAAAATAGCAAAGTTAAAGAGATTTGAAGTTTTGTCGAGGCGTAGACTACAAACTACAACTTAGCCTCACCAAATTGTTATTTTTGAACCATTTTTTGTGGTTTTTGGAACTTCAAATCAAAAATTTGCAGACTCCTTCTAACCCAGACCTCCTTTCGAATGAAAAAAATGATTCGTCGGGTGACAAAAAAGATCTCAGTCCATCTTGACATTATCGACACCGAAGACCAGAAAACCGTCGTGTGCCATCGCTTGAACAATAACTCACGGAATAAGATCCTCGAGCTTCCTATCCTAATCTCCTTTACCGCTGCCTGTCGATCTCAAGCGAAATTTGGAACAAAAATAAAGCCCGTCGTGTCAATCGGAGGGCTCCAGAACACATTTGACAACGGCTACCCGGACGCCTTTATAGCCATTATTGACAATTTCGTCGAGGTGACAGATCTGCGGTCAGTGTCTCTCAAAATATGTGACACTAAAGGGAAAGACTCGATTAAGATCCTAGAACATGTTAGGATTCAAGATGTGACCATTGATAGGCTGGAATGGCAAGTAGAATGCGACTATTCTATCGGGATGCTGGTGGTGAAGGCGTGTGTTAATGTCAAAGAAAAGCTATTGATCACTGCGCCATGGATAACCATTCATCAAGTGCTTTCGTTGAGGAATGTTCCGGATTTGGAACTGATAACGATTTCTTTGACCAACCAACACCTTAATAGAATAATCCACGAATGTTCGGACATCAAGAGGTGGAAAGTGTGGGGTTTTAGAGATTTCAATCCGGATATTATCTTTAAAAATCTGGAAGTCAATCGGAGAGGGTGGGTGCTCTTATAAAACAGGTAGATGATAAAAAGAGTTTCAGAAGATATCAAACAAATTACCAATTTGAAATGGCTAACGGTAAAACTGGATATGTGGACTTTGAAGTGTTTTCAATGGTGTTTAGTACTATTCAACGAGACAATATTCATGAAGTGATTGAACCAAGATTTGATTTAGCTAGGATGCTTGCCGAATTTTAATTATTTTTGATTCCCTCGTTCCCCTTTCCCCTTTTCCTGATTTTTTACTATCGTATCTGATAAATGAATATTTTTATCTATTCTCCGCAATTTTTCCTCCCGATTCCAATTATCTGATAAATGAATATTAAAAAATGTTATAGAAGTATGTTCGTATGAGTCATGTCATATAATTTGACAGATGCTATCTCTTAGAACAGACAATAGAGCAGATGATGGTGTCATCTGGAATTCTAGATTGATGGGTGGATAGGAAACCAATTATCTTGGGGTACAGTGGTCTGGGAAAGGAGTCATATGAATTTGGAACTGTGTGAGAGCAATATTTATTTTTTAGTCTCTTTACAAGCTTTCAGAAGAATTGGAAATCGAGCTACAGACCCCTGGATATAATTTTTTGAACGTTTCTGTAGCAAAAATTGTTTTTAGCACTACGCCACTTCTCCCATAAAGTATCCAAACATGTAACCAAAATTGCACGGATAGTTTGTTGCCCACCGTTTTTTCTATTCTACAGGCGTTTTCTCCTGGGGCGACCCGTCTGGTCTCTTCAGGCTCACAACGACCACTGCGACAGACGAATGCAGTCCTCGTCAACCTAACCTCCTCGGATAGACCCTCCCTAGCCACTAACCTCTCAATCGATTCCCCTCCAACCATGTCGTTTCCCCTTCTCCTTCTCCCGGATGTCGCTCTAGAGAAAGTTGTCAAAAACTACGATCATAATGAAATGTAAGTCTCTAGGATTCTATAATAATTGTGAATCAAAATTCGAGTTTGCAATCACCGTAATCAGTAGATTATCAAATCACAGCAGATTAACAACATCACGATTCACCTTGAAGCTTTTTGTAACCAATTTGACGACTCTCAGATTTAATTTTTGATTTTTCTAGCTGCCAGTGCATTTAAAGGAGGACTGAAATGGTATTCAATAATTTGAAATTAGATGTAGTTTTTGATTCTGAACACGTTTTCTGTTGACAACTTTTTCTGAAAATGCCTCTAAATGCCTTAAAAACTACTTTGAAAACGTCGAGGTGAATGGGGTGGAAGAGTTTCCCGAAACCTCGGCCACGGGAGTTTTGGACCTTTTTTTTCGCTCCATTGAAAATTTTTTTTTTGATTATGAAAGAACATCTACATTAAAACCATAAAATTGAAAAAAAGTGAGAAAAATAACGGCTGTGGCGGTCACAAACCCCGTGGCCGAGGTTTTGAAAAACTCTTCCACCCCAATCACCTCGACGTTTTCAAAGCAGTTTTTGAGGCATTTAGAAGCATTTTCAGAGAAAGTTGTCAACAGAAAAAATGTTCAGAATGACAAACTACATCTAATGACGAATTATTGAATTCCAGTTCAGTCCTCCTTTAACAATGGATCCCTCTCAACGAAACCTCTCTTTCTTTCAGAATACACCTGGCGCTGACCTCTCTGCGAGCAAAATGCAAAATCTCAAGACATACCAAAAAGCATTTCATCAGAATCTTCTTCTGTGATACATCTAGAACTTCCTATCTTCAAATCCTCTCTAATGGTTTAAGAATTCCACGGATTTTAATAGACTGGGGAAGAGGCTCTTCCTGGAGATTCCAAGCCTTTGTTCCTATCGAGTCCTCATTCGACACTGTCAGTCACTGGAAAAGAAACATCCAGGACTTCCGAGAAATTCTGGATTTTTTGAATGAGATCTTTCGAATCGAAGATTTCAAATTTTTCATCGATTCTAAAGATCCCCGTTTTGCACTGCTTTTCATGGAACATGTCGCCTCAAAGAATTTGAACATTAGAAGAGCCGATTGGCCTTCATTTTCTGGGAATGAAGAGATGGCGGAGAGGCTTCTAATGGCTTCCAAAAGTGCCATTGATGTTGAAATCAAAGGACTCCATTTCCGCTCCATCCGCTTTGATCACTTCCATCTCTATCGAATGGATCAGTTACAAATTGAACATGCCTCATGGATTACCGCTGAGCAAGTTGCGAATCTTCGGAATTGCGAGCAAGTCCATTTAGGAAATGTTCGATTAATAACACCAGACATCAATAAAATTCTTCTGGAATATGCGAAGAATTCAGGACAACTGCGAGAGCTTCGAATACAGAATCACTGTAGAATCAAAATGAGAGAGGCGATGAAAAACCTGAATAATCTCGAAATTGAGTGAGTTTTCTTTTTTCCTTGGTTCTCAAGTCATTAGAAAGTTTGCAGAGAAAAGAATGGTGCGAGAGATGTTATATACTGGTTCACCACAGACAATGGCGTAAGATTCTCGGTGACAAAAGCGTGGAGGACTGAAACAGTTGTGATAAAAAGAGATAATTGGCTTTTTTAATGGAATAAAGAGATTTTTTGTTTTTTCAAGGCATTTTTCTTTTTTTTTGATAAGGCTTCAGAACTAGAAGTATTATGAGTCGCTACTCGGTTAATATCCCAATTCTGACCCAACCACTGCAACATATGATTTCCCATAGGCCCAAGATTGACAAAGAAATGCCAATATTTTCCCCCGGTCTGTCCTACTGTCTGAATGGTTCCCTGTTACTTTATTATTATCCCTATTAGAGACAGGTGTCTTCCATAGGCCCTCCCTTTTAGTCTCCACCTGGTTCTCATAGACGATTTCCCATAGGCCCACGGCAAAGAAGGAGGATAATTTGAAGACAATCCTCTTTTTACCCCCTACCCACCAATCCTTCAGTCTTATTCAACCTCCCAATCCCTCAGTCTACCAATCGATTTCCTTTCAACCATGCCGTTTCCCCTTCTCCGTCTCCCGGACCTCGCTCTAGAGGAAATTGTTCAAAACTACGATCATAATGAAATGTAAGTCGAACAATTTCAATAGTGAATCAAAATTTGAGTTAGCAATCGCCGTAATCGGTAGATTATAGGTTGCAGTAGCAGAGCCTAACTATTTCATAAAAGAAAGACTACGTATTCGCCATATTCAAAATTCTGGTTTAGGTACGGCATCTAGTCGCTTACTTAGCTGTATGCTTACTAGTTAGTTAGCAGCTAAAAATGAATCCCTCCGAGCAAAACCACTTTCTTTCAGACTAAACCTGGCGCTGACCTCCCGGAGAGCGAAATGCTTAATCTCAAGACACACCAAAATGCATTTCATCAAAATTGTATTTTTCGATGCATCTATTTCCTATTTTCAAATTCTTCACGATAATTTACCGATTCTAGAGATTCACTTATACGATCGGGCCTCCCAGAAGAAACGAGCGATCTCCTGGAAACAAGCCATCCGGTCAGTGGACGGCACTATGGTATGTCACTGGAAACGAGAGGTCCAGGCCTTTCGGGAGATTCTGGATTTCATGAATGAAATCTTTCGGATTGAAACGGTCTCATTCACTGTCGATTCTGAAGATTCCCAGTTTGCAATGCTTCTTCTGGAACATGTTGCCTCGAAGAATCTGAAGATCGGAAGCGTTGATTGGCAGGAGTTAATCAGAACTCGAGAGATGGCGGAAAGGCTTCTCACGGTTTCCAAGGGTGCGACTGATCTTAAAATCAAAGGACTCCAATTCCTCTTCTTCTGCTTTGATCATTTCAATCTCTTCCGAATGGATCAATTACGAATTGAAGAGGCTGCGTGGATTACCGCTGAGCAAGTTGTGGCTCTTCGGAATTGTAAACGAGTCAGTCTAGGAGATATTTGGTTTGGTGAAGAGTCTATCAATAAGATTCTTCTGGAATATATGAAGAATCCAGGACAACTTCAAGAGCTTCGAATGTCTTTCAATTGTGTAATCAGAATAAAAAGGGCAATGACGGGTCTGAACAATCTCGAAGTTGCGTGAGTTTTTCTTTCAAAATTCTAAAGTCATCTGAGCTTTACAGGGAAGACGACAATGGAAGTGAATCAAAATACTGGATCACCACAGACAATGGAATACGATTCTCTGTGACAAAAGAAAGGTCCGCGACAGTTGTGATAAAAAGAGAAACTTGATTTTGGGTTTAATGAATTTTTTCTTTCTGATATTTAATGTATAATAAACTTTCTCTTACATTCTTTCAACACGAAAAATTGACAAAAATTTTCGGAAACTTACTAGCCAACCTAATACAGGTATTTTCCCTCTGGTTGCTGCCAGGCTGGTCTCTTCTAGCATACAACGACCATTGCGACAGACGATATCCCATTGTCCCAGAGGAATGATTGAGGAGACAGTCTCGTCAACCTGACCATTGGAAAGACCCTGTCTAGGTACCAATCCCTCAGTCTACCAATCGATTTCTTAAAACCATGTTTTTTCCCCTTCTCCGTCTCCCAGACCTGGCTTTAGAGGAAATTGTCCAAAACTATAATCATCAGGAAATGTAAGTCATGGGGTTCCAATTGTGAATATTAAAACTCGAGTTCGCAATGACTGTAATCAGGGGATGTTCAGGTTAAAATAGCTGAACGATTTATTGATATAAACTTGGCATAGTGCCAAGTAAGGCTTTCATTCGGACGAAATTCAAAGCCGCCGTCCGTGCAGTGGATCTTTTCTGATAAAACCTCTTTTTCTTTCAGACTACTCCTAGCACAGACCTCCCGAAGAGCAAAATGTTTAATCTCAAGACACACCAAAAATCATTTCATCAGAATTGTATTCTTAGATACATATGTATCATCCTATCTTCTAATTCTTCACAATACTCTAGCAATTCAACAGATTAAAATAAACTGGGGGAGGGGCTCTTCCTGGAGATACGAAGCCTTCGTTCCTGTCCGGTCTTTGGACGGCCCTATGGTTAGTCTCTGGAAACGAAACATCCAGGATTTCCGAGAGATTCTGGATTTTTTGGATGAGATCTTTCGAATCAAAGAGATCTCCTTTACTATGGATTCTGAAGATTCCCAGTTTGCAATGCTTCTTATGGAACATGTTGTTTCGAAGAATCTGAAGATCGGAAGCGTCGATTGGCGGCAGTTAATTAAAAATGGAGAGATGGCGGAAAGGCTTCTAACTGCTTCCACGGGTGCGACTGATCTCAAAATCAAAGGATTCGACTTGTTTTTCTTCCGCTTTAATAATTTTTATCTTTTCCGAATGAATCAATTGCAAATTGAACGTGCCTTGTGGATTACCGCTGAGCAAGTTGTGGATCTTCGGAATTGTAAGCGAGTCCGGCTTGGATCGGTTTGGTTCGATGAAGAATCTATCAATAAGATTCTTCTAGAATATATGAAGAATCCAGGACAACTGCTAGAGCTTCGAATGTTTTTCAACTGTAGAATCAAAATGAAAGAGGCAATGACAGGTCTGAACATTGCCGAAACTGAGTTAGTTTACTTTTACTTGGTATTAGACTCATTGAAACTTTGCAGAGAAGGCGACAATGGAAGAGAATCAAAATACTAGATCACCACAGACAATGGAATACGATTTTTGGCGATGAGAGAGCCGACTGGAACAGTTGTGATAAAAAGGATCGGTTGATTTTGAATTCAATTACATTTTTTTGGTATTAAATATATAATAAATGTTCTGACTCATAAAAACTGGTGGTTATTTTGTTCAGATTCGATATTTTTTCAAAAATGACCAAAAATCCCATTAATAAATTTCCTAACTTGTCTCAAAATTGACGTTCTCACTTTATTTTTTTCCATTCAATAGAAAAATTATTCAACAATGTTTCTTTAATTTTACTCATAAAAACTCCCAAAATGAACAAAGTTATGGCAAAAATAGTAAAATGCGTTTTTTTTTTCGGGAGTTTTCATAATTTTTGAGCTTTTAATTTTGAAAAATCAAAATAATTGGAATCTCAATCTTATTTATTTTCAGAACAGTTACATAAATTCAGAAACAGCCAATCAAAATCACTGATTTCCTCTAATAAAGCCTCCGACATAAATCTTGCCGTCTTCTTGAACAGCATCAGCTGCATTGAGCATAGTTCCAACGGCATAGACATCTTTGTGACTAACATAATCAAATTGTTTGACAGATGGGACAGTCCAGCATCCGAATGCTTTGAAATCGTCAAAATTGGCTGTTTTTCCGACATCATTCGCGTACCAGAGAAGAACGTCGTTTGCACAGTCGCTATATCCGGTGGTAATATCACTCCAATCGTCAGCAGTAGTGAAGATTCCGACTATCATTCCGTATTGCTGAAAATATTTGTCATTAGATGTAGTTTTTTATTCTGAACATTTTTTCTGTTGACAACTTTCTCTGAAAATGCCTCTAAATGCCTCAAAAACCGTTTTGAAAACGTCTTGAGGTGGAAGAGTTTTCCGTAACCTCGGCCACGGGGGTTTTGAACCTTATTTCACTCTTTATTGAAAATTTCTTTTTTGACTATGAAAAAACATCTACATTAAAACCTCAAAATCGAAAAAAAATGAGAGAAATAACACCTAAAAAGGTACAAAACCCCCGTGGCCGAGGTTACGAAAAACTCTTCCACCTCAATGAAACCGATTTTTGAGGCATTTAGAAGCATTTTCAGAGAAAGTTGTCAACAGAAAAAGTGTTCAGAATAAAAAACTACATCTAATTTCAAATTATTGAATTCCAGTTCAGTCCTCCTTTAATCAACTATAATCGGTTTTGTATTTTAAATTTTTTGAATAGGAAAACTTACTCTAGCTCTTGCAATAATGCTGTTAATGAAGTGGACATTGTAGGAGTTGAAATTACTTGGCCAGTCGGGTGGACTCATTACTCGAATCCAAATGGATCTGACAGTGATTCCAACTTGAAGTAATCCTAGATAGATTTCATCCAATTGTTGGTATCCGTATTTGGTAGAACGTGGTTGTGGAATCATGTAAATCTCAGTGGCAAGTCCGGCTTTATAGGCGTTTTCGATGGTGTCACAAGCACGTTTATCGAAAGCTCCTGAGAAAGATGGGTCGTAAGCACTGACGAAAACAGCCGAATTTCCATCTTTTTTGAAGCTTTGAAGTGTGTCGAGCCTTATGGAACCAGATACATCAACTGCGAAAGCATAGGAAATCAAGTTGGATGAAACATTTGAAGCAGCTTCATTATTTTGGAATTTGACTGGAAGAGAAGAATCAACAAATGGAAGCCCCTTAACAGGAGCTGGAACTGATTGGGATATAACTGCCAACACAGAAATAAGTGCAACCGATTTGAGAAGCATTCTGAAATGAATTATAAATGAAAATGAAGCAAAAAAAGAATGAGAATTTTAGAAATGAAGCGTCGCTTATCAGTGAAAGCACCGCCTATATACATCTGAACTTTTGGTTTCCGAAAAGATTATTATCTTATCACTGTTGACTCACTTTCAATTTTGTTGATGAAAATGGGAAGAAAAAGTGATGAGAGAATTCCGGACGTGTGATGTGATGAAATTTCAATGATAACATTCTGCAACACATCAAATCAAACAGAATACGGTAAGAAAACAGTTTTCAATTTGAATCTCGATATTTGAATTCAAAGTTTACGGTTTTAAAGGCATTTTTAGATAAAATGTTCAGAATTCAAAACTACATCTAATTTCAAATGATTAAACTCCACTTCAGTCCTCCTTTAATAGACTGTTAGCGCTATTTGTAGTCAAACATTTTTGTGGTCAAACATTGAATACTTAGTCGCTAAGCAACCAATATCCTTTTCTGGCGTTTTCTTGGCTCTTGGGCCTACTCAGCTGTGACAGACTAGTCGGCTGACGCCGCCTAACGGCTACGCAGCGGTAGTTCGGCGCAGCAGCCGACATCTCGCGGGTTCCGCCGCTCACTATACTTTTCGGGTATTATTGACGAAAAACAGCTCTAGATGTCTTCAAAGTGAAAATTTTGGAAATCGGAAAAGACGGGCATCATCTCAGATAAATTCTCTATCGATCTATATAAGTTTTGTCAAAAAAAGTTCAAGGGCGGATCCGCTAGGGGCTTGAGGCCAACAAACAGACAGAATCTTCTGATTGTTATTAGTAAAGATGACTTCCCAAAGGAGGAGTACTCCAGAAAATGGTCCTCACCTCTTCAACAGACCCAGATAGACCCTTTCTACCCACCAACCCTCAGTTTACCCTACTCATTCAGATAGACCTCTCTCTAAACCCATATTTCTCAGTCTACCTATTGATTTTCTCCAACCATGTCGTTTCCACTTCTCCGTCTTCCATGCCTTGCTATAGAGGAGATCATTAAATCCTGTGATCATGAGGAAATGTAAGTCCTTTATAATCAGACAGCTAATAATTTTTTATCGCTGGATTTTTTCTGCTTTAATTGTGCATAGTCGTTCAGTTTTATTGTTATCCTCTAACATGAAATTTTCGATTTTCAAAGAAACAAAATTATAAATAAAAACTTGGCCTTCGAAACTTTATCTTTTTTTTCAGATTATTCCTTGTTCAAACATCCCAGAGAGCTAGACGCCTTATCTCAAGGCACACTAAATCGCATTCTATTGAAATCACAGTCGTTGATGAGAAATTTAGATCCTACATTCAATTATTCTATGGAGATCAAGAGATCTTCCGGATTTTCATAAAAATCCAGAAAGAAAACTTCGACTCTGCCTGGAGATTCAAGACTATTGTTCCAGTTCTCCCTGATTATCAAAAAAACCTTCTGTTTTCCCGTTGGACACAAATTGATCAAGCCTTCCAGGAGATTCTGGATTTCTTGAATGAAATATTTCGGATTAAGGAGGTCTCATTTAAAAACAATGTAAAGTTTTCTTGTCGCCTTGTCCCAATTGCCGAACACGTCGTCTCAAAGAATCTCAAAATCGGAAGTGTCGATTGGCAGAATTCCGTCGGATATGAACCAATGGCGGAGAGGATTTTAATGGTTTCCAAGGGTGCCAATAATTTTAAAATGGAAAAATTCAACTTCTTCACCTTCCGATTTTATCATTTTCATCTCTTCAAAATGGATCGATTCGAAATTGAACATGCCGAGTGGATGACTGTGGATCAATTGATCGCTCTTTGGAATTGCAAGCGAATACGGCTGGGAGATGTTTGGTTTGATTCAAAGGACATCAACACAATTCTTTGGGAATATATAGAGGATCCAGGAGAACTGCTAGAGCTTCGGCTAACTAGTCGCAACGATATCAGAATAGAAGATGTGGTAACAGGTCTGAATGCTGTCGAAGTTTAGTGAGTTCTTCTTTTCCAAATTCTAAGCTCATTGAAAATTTGCAGCGATGGAAACCATTGGAAAGGACGAAAATTCAGGATCACCGGACAGATACGATTTTCAGTGACAGTGGGGTGGGGAGATACCATTGTGATAACTAGAGAAACTTGATTTTGAATTCAATTTTTTTTGTTTTGGTATTGAATTTATAATAAATCATTTGAATCTCAAGAACTGGTGGAGTTTTGTACAGAAAAGAAAAGGTTTACTTAACTAATCACAATGATCGCTACCGCTTGTATCCCGCAGGTAAAATCAAAAATGGAATACCGAGTCGCTACGCAGCCAATATCCTTTTCTGTCGTTTTCTGGACTATTGGGCCTACCCAGCTGGTCTCCTCACCCACCATTGTGACAGATGACTTCCCAAAGGAGGACTAATCCAGAAAATAGTCCTCTTCTCGTCCATTCAGTGTACAGACCCAGATAGACCCCTCTCTAGACACATATTTCTCAGCCTACCTATTGATTTTCTCCAACCATGTCGTTTTTTTCTTCATTACGAGCTAGACGCCTCATCTCAAGACATACCAAATCGTATTTCGTCAAAATCACAGTCATTGATGAGTACTTTGCCTCCTACATTCAAATGTTCTACCCCAATGGAAAACACTTCCACACATCCTGGAGATTCAAGACCCTTTTACCAGTTTTTGCTGATTATGAAAGAAATGATCTGTTTTCTTGTTGGAGGCAGGATGAACAAGCCGTCCAGGAGATTCTGGATCTCCTAAATGATATCTTTCGGATTGAATTGGTCTCGTTTATCAACAATTCAAATAATGCATGTCGTCTTGTGCTCATTGCTGAATACGTCGTCTCAAAGAATCTGAAAATCGGAAGCGTCAACTGGTCTTCGTTCTCTGGAGATGAAGAGATGGCGAAGAGGATTTTAATGGTTTCCAAGGAAGCGACTAATTTCAAAATAGAAAAATTTGGCATCCGCTTTGATCACTTTCATCTCTTTCGAATGGATCGATTTGAAATTGAAAATGCCTCGTGGATAACTGTGGAACAAGTGATCGCTCTTCGGAAATGCAAGCGAATACGGCTGGGATCTGTTCAGTTAAATTCAACAGACATTAATAAGATTTTATTGGAATACATGGAGAATCCAGGAGAACTGCTAGAGATTCGACTATCTTCTTCCCAAATTATCAGTCTAAGAGAGGTGGTAACAGGTTTGGATGCTGTTGAAGTTCGGTGAGTTTTTCTTTTACTAGGATTAGACTCATTATGTCGCAGTAAAGCCCCGGCTTTTCCGTCATTCTTTTTTTCAGTCAGCTCATAGATATCCAGCTAGAAAATTTGGTAATTGGTCTGAATGCTGTTGGAGTCCAGTGAGTTTTTGTTTTTCGAATTCTAGACTCATTAAAAATTTGCAGTGGAAGAAACATTCGGAGAGAACAAAAATTCAGGATCACTGGACAGAATGGTATACAATTTTTAGCGACGGAGTGGATAAATATCATTGTGATAACTAGAGAACCTTGATTTTGGATTGAATAAACTGATTTTTCTGTTTTTTTTTCTGGTTTTTTGGTTTCAAATGAAAAAAAAGTGTGGTCTAGGACATGGAAATTTTGTGAAAATTTTGGAAATTTTTTTTTTCTTCAAACTCCCAGTATTTGTTGGAATACTTATAAGTAGTCCATTGACAACATTTGACCGTTTAAAAACCTTTCTGAACAGAGTTATGATTTCTCAAAAATGAGGCCATTTAGTACTGAAAATGGAAGAGCCACAAAAACTACGTTAGAAAATTTAAAAAAGCAAGCCTAAAATATCTAACTAATTTTTTCCAACGTAGTTCTACTAATTTTTTTGCCTAAATAACAAAATTGCATATTTTACCCGAAAATTGAGCAAAATCAGTGAAACAACGCTGGAAAATTAATTAAATGTTTTTTTTTGTAGTTTTCGTGGCGAAATATCCTCTTCCACAGCCGTCACCTCATGAGACCAGTATAATAACGCTTTTTTCACCTCCCAGGCTGGTCTCCTTCGACCCCCCCACCTGCCACGATTTGCCATAACCCCAAAACAAATTAATAACACAGTCCTCCCTTTAAATAGACCCTTCTGAGCTCTAGTCCACCCATCGATTTCCTTCAACCATGTCATTTCCTCTTCTCCGCCTTCCTGACATTGCTCTAGAGGAAGTTCTCAAAAGTTTTTGTCCAAAAGAAGAGTAAGTCCGTTAAAAAATAATTAATCAAACCTTCTTTCAGACTATTCCTTGTGCAGACATCCCAGAGAGCCCGACGTCTAATTCTGAAACACAGAAAATCACATTCAATTAAAATAACATTCGTCGAGAAGAGCTTCGGCTCCTATATTCTAATATTCTATGGCGATCGAGAGTTCTTCCGGATTTACATCAAAACCCAGGGAGAAAACTTCCACGAATTCTGGAGATTCAAGACACTAGTACCCGTTCTCCCTGATTATCAAAAAAACCTTCTGTTTTCCCGTTGGACACAAATTGATCAGGCTTTCCAGGAGATTCTGGATTTTTTGAATGAGATTTTTTGGATTAAGGAAGTCTCATTTAGTAACAATGTCATGTTTTCTTGTCGTCTGGTCCCAATTGCTGAACACATCGTCTCAAAGAATCTTAAAATTGGAAATGTCAATTGGCAGACTTCCGTGGAAAACGGAGAGATGGCGGAGAGGATTCTAATGGTTTTTAAAGGTGCGACTAATTTCAAAACTGGAGGACTCGGCTTTTTCTCTATTCGTTCTGATCCTTTCCATCTCTATCGAATGGATCCATTCGAAGTAGAACATGCATCGTGGATGACTGTGGATCAAGTAATCGCTCTTCGAAATTGTAAGCAAATACGGCTGGGAGATGTTCAGTTTAATTCAACAGACATTAACCAGATTCTCCGGGGGTATATGGAGAATCCAGGAGAACTGCTGGAGCTTCGACTATCTGGAAGTGAAAATATTATATTAGAAGAGGCGGTAATAGGTCTGAATGCTGTGTGAGTTCTTCTTTTCCTAATTCTAGACTCATTAATAATTTTCAGTGGAGGAAACATTTGGAGAGTACAAGAATACAGGATCACCGGACACAATGGAATACGATTTTTAGTGACAGTGGAGGCGGACATTTTGATAATAAGAGAAATTCGATTTTAAATGAAATAAACTGATTTTTCTATTTTTTTGCCTACTGTTTGAAAATAAATAAGACCTTTGAAGGTGATGAGTTAGCCGAGAGAACACAGAGAGAGCAGCTCAGAGCAAAGTTCCTGAAATTCCGGAAGCATTCAGCAAAATTTGAATACATTTTCTGAAAGCCCTTAACTTAAGCTATTCAACCACATACTTTTTATTCGGAAACTCCAACTAGCCCTCTGGTCATTCCGTAGTCAGTCAATAACCCTATTCCTTCCCGTGAGGGGGTTTCCTACTCTTTTGTGCCTCCTAGTCCCTTCTAACCCACTGCATCATTCAGATAGACCTATTCTGTAGACACCTATTCCAACTGGTCCACTGTGAGAAGACGATTCTCTATCGATTCAGTGCAAATACTGACGAAGAAGAACCAGTCTAACCCTCTCAGATAGACCATTTGCTAGCCACCCTCAGTCTACCAATCGATTTCCTCCAACCATGTCGTTTCACCTTCTCCGTCTTCCAGATCTTGCTCTAGAGGAAGTAATCAAAAACTTTCATCCAAAAGAAGTGTAAGTTCACATGAATTTTATTTAAATTATAAATAAAACCTTCTTACAGACTATTCCTTGTGCAGACATCTCAAAAATCCCGACGTCTAATCCTGAGACACAGAAAATCGCATTCCATCAAAATGACAGTCGTTGAGAAGAACTCCGGTTCCTACATTCAACTATTCCATGGAGATCAAGAGTTCTTCCGAATTCTCATATACACACAGGAAAAATTCCACTCATCCTGGATATTCAAGACCCGTGTACCAGTTTTCTTTGATTATGGAGGAAACCGTCTGTTTTCTTGTTGGAGCCAGGATGTCCAGGCTTACAAGGAGATTCTGGATTTCCTAAATGAGATCTTTCGGATTCAAGAGGTCTCATTTAGTAACAATGTCATGTTTTCCTGTCGCCTTGTGCCAATTGCTGAACACGTTGTCTCGAAGAATCTCAAAATCGGAAGCGTCGAATGGAACACATCTGTTGAAGATGAAGATATGGCAAAGAGGATTTTAATGGTTTCCAAAGGCGCCAATAATTTCAAAATTGGAGGACACGGCTTCTTTTCCATCCGCTTTGACCACTTCCATCTCTTCCGAATGGATCGATTCGAAATTGAACATGCTTCGTAAATGACTGTGGATCAAGTGATCGCTCTTCAAAATTGCAAGCAAATTCATCTGGGATCTGTTTGGTTTGATTCAATGGACATCAACCAGATTCTCCTAGAATACATGGAGAATCCAATAGAAGTGCTAGAGCTTCGACTATCTTGCTACCAAATTATCAGATTAGAAGATGTGGTAACAGGTTTGAATGCTACCGAATATAAGTGAGTTTTTGTTTTTTCTCGTTATAGACTCTTTAGAATTTTGCAGTTATGGAGACTTTTGGAGACATCAAAAAACACTCACGTTCATCGGACACAATGAAAAGCGATATTATGCAACAGTGGAGTCGGGAGATAACATTGCGATAACAAGACAACCTTTAATTTGAATTTAATAAACTGAATTTTTCTGTTTTTTTTTTTGCATTCTTGTTGTAAATGGAAATAAATAAAATATGAAGTAAAAGATGCTGAGTCGCTACTCAGTCAATAACCCTATTCTTTCCCGTGAGGGGTTTTCCCTACGCATTGGTGCCTCTGAGGCTGAGGGTCCTTCGACCCATAGACAATTTCTCATAGCCCCAATAAAGAATTTCAATAATTCGATAAGGGAATCATGGAGATCTTCCGATAACTGGTTTCCATTACTGTTTCATAACCTAGTTTTTTCGTAGAATTAGCAAGACACACTGATGTTACGCTTGTTTCTAGCCTCTTGTGTCTCCTGGTCTCTGGACTTGTGAGAATGGTCTTCAACGGCCACTGGGACAGATCCCAAGGGCAAAAACTGACGAAGGAGGTCTAATACAGTCTCCTCATCTCACCAATCGAATATCTATCCACCTGTATCTAATTCATCCAACCTCCTAGACCATTCAGTCTACTTATCGATCTCTGTCAACCATGCCGTTTCCCCTTCTCCGTCTCCCGGACCTTGCTCTAGAGGAAATCGTCAAAAACTATAATCATGAGGAAATGTAAGTTTATCAACTTCAAGTACGCTTCATCGGAACCTGTTCCCGTCCATTCTAGACAATAGAGATCACTTTTAAAAAATATGACCTACAGACTTCTTACAGACTGTTCCTTGTACAAACATCTCAGAGAGTCCGACGACTAATCTCGAGACACACTAAATCGCATTCCATCAAAGTCAAAATCGTCGATCAGAAATTCAATTCCTCCGTTCAAATTCTCTGTGACCATCGAGAAACCTTCCGGATTGTCAGAGACACCTACTGGGGATGCCTAAGTTGGAAATTCCAATCTCTCATGAAATTTCGAAAATCTCTGGAGTTTATCTGGAAACGAGAAGACCCGATGTTACAGGGAGTTGTTGATTTCTTAATGGATATCTTTCGAATTGAAGAAGTCTCATTTAAAATTGAGCAATCAAGTTACTGTCAAGCAGTTCTTGTCCTGGAGAATTGCGTCTCAAATAATCTAAAGATTGGGAGTGTCGAATGGCTAACATGCTCTGGAAGCGACGAGATGGCCAGGAAGTTTCTCATGGCTTCAAAAAGAGCCACCAAGCTCAACTTCAAAAAACTAGCCTCCTTAGACTTCAAATTCGATCATTTCCATCTCTTCCGAATGGATCACTTGCGAATTGATAATGCCACGTGGATTACCGTTGAGCAAGTTGTGGCTCTTCGGAATTGTAAACGAGTCGATCTGGGATTTGTTTTGTTTCATGAACCTTTTACAACCAAGATTCTCCGAGAATATCTGGAGAATCCAGGAGAAATGAAACAGATTCGAATACGTTTTATCCTTGGGATGACACTAGATAAGGTGATAAGAGGTCTGGAGGCAGTTAGAATTGAGTGAGTTTTTTATATCTTGTTATTAAAAATTATTGAAATTATTGTAGAGAAGGGAACGTTGCAAGAGATCGAAAATACTGGTTAAATGGGAACGATGGAATACAAATATCGGTCACGAAAGAGTGGATGGGAACCCTTGTGATAAAAAGGGAAACTTGATTTTTTATGGAATAAAATGATTTTGTTGGCATTTTTTTGGATGGCTCCTCAGATGGCTTCACGAAAATTGAGAAGACCCACTGATGAAGTTCAGGGTGAAAAATTGCTAATACCCCAATACCCACTAGAATTTTGCGCAGGAAGCGACCATGATAATTGTGTAGAGGGCATTCTTATTGGTCTACGTGCAAATTTATAGTAATTTTTTTTTACTAACCCTTACGTATTCATACTTCCCTTGTCAGGTTTTTCATAGCTTCTTGGGGCTCCTGGTCACCTCTAACCCAATGTAGCAGGTGGTAGTACGTATTAGACCGCGCCGCATTAGAACTGGGCCGGATTAGAACCAGGGCCGCATTAGACCCGGATGCATTAGAACTGGCCGCATTAGAACTGGCCGCATTAGAACTGGTCGCATTAGAACCAATAAACCGAGGAGCTCGCCGTTTGTTACATTTCCACTAGAAAAATGAGTTTTTTTCAATTAAAAATGAATTTCGAGGCCGTAATTATCAATATTTTGTTACAAAAAACACATTTTCGCTGAATATTAAAAGAATTTAACGTTTTAGCAGAAAATCGTTAAGACTAAATGGTATTTCTTCGTTATTCCAGTATTTACAGCTTTTTAATCACTTTTTCAATTGAAAAACGTGTAATTAATTATTAAAAATCAAATAAAAACCATTTCCCAAGTTCCCTGACAGCAAAAAGAACGATTATTTTTCATTTCAAAAATTCGTTTACTTTTTGTAATTTAGCCGATTAGAACATATTATTTTTCGTACAAATTACTTTGTGTTGGAAAATCCTTTTTTAACTCATTTTATTCTTTTTTAGTAAAATTATTGGTTTTTAGTTCGAAATAAGCCGCCGAAGCGCTGGCCTCTGCAGTGGTTCTAATGCGGTCGCGATTTAATGCGGCTCGGTTCTAATGTGGCCCTGGTTCTAATGCGGCCCAGTTCTAATGCATCCGGGTCTAATGCGGCCCTGGTTCTAATGCGGCCCGGTTCTAATGTGGCCCTGGTTCTAATGCGGCCCAGTTCTAATGCATCCGGGTCTAATGCGGCCCTGGTTCTGATGCGGCCTGGTTCTAATGTGGCGGCGCGTTCTAATACGTACTACCACCATGTAGCAGACAATTACCTATTGCACCTGCTAGAATAGCCGTTACCGACTACTGCGACAAATCCCGAGAGCAAAGATTGAGGAAGCAGGTCTAATACAGTATTTTCTTCTCACTAACCCCTTTAGACCCCTCAGTCTACCTATTGATTCGTTTCAACTATGCCATTCCCCCTTCTCCGTCTTCCTGCTCTCGCTTTAGAGGAAATCGTTAAAAACTGTGATCATAAGGAAATGTAAGTCATAATCAGACAGCTACCAATTTTTTTTCCGGTACTTTTCTGCTTTAACTGTGCCTAGTCATTTAGTTAAGTATTTTCCATAGTTGCCCTTCCGACGGTCTGATTCAAAAAATTCTATTTTCAAGTATACAAAATTAAAAATTGAAACTTGTCCCTCAAAAACCATAGCTTCTTTACAGACTCTTCCTTGTTGAGACATCCCAGAGAGCCCGACGACTAATCTCAAGACACACAAAATCGCATTCCATAAAAATCACAGTCACCGACAACAACCATGGTTCCCACGTTGAAATATTCTTTAGAGAACGAGAAATATTCCGGGTTTCCAAAGAAACCTGGAGATTCCAGTTCTTTGCCCGAGATGAGCGAGATATTCTGGTATCCCGATGGAAACGAGAGGATACGTCTATCCAGGAGATTCTGGATTTCCTGAATGGGATCTTTCATAATGAAGAGGTCTCATTTAAAGTTGAGCAATCAAGTTCCTGTCAAGCAGTGCTCATCCTGGAGTATTGCGAGCCACTCATCTCAATTTCAACGGATTCTATTCCATCACCTTCCGTTTTAATCATTTTCATCTCTTCCGAATGGATCACTTGCGAATTGAGAATGCCACGTGGATTACCTTTGAGCAAGTGGTCGCTCTTCGGAATTGTAAACGAATCGATCTGGGATTTGTTTGGCTTGATGAGCCATCTATAAACAAAATTCTTCGGGAATATCTGGAGAATCCAGGAAAAATGCAAGAGATTCGAATGTCTTTTCCCCTTGGAATCACATTAGATGAGGTGGTAAAGGGTCTAGAGGCAGTCAGAATAGAGTGAGTTTTTTTTTCTCTAGGTTCTAGAAAAATTTGGATATTTGCAGAGAATCGAACGGTGAGAGAGCACAAAAATACTGGTTCAACGGGAAAGATGGATTACAAATTTCGCTGACGAAGGAGTGGACTGGACCTATTGTGATAACGAGGGAAATTTGATTTTTCATGGAATAAAATGAATTTTTTAGCATTTTTTTTTCATAATAATGGCGAATTTCCGCTTATTTAATGACCCTATTGGGTTTTTCTATCCTCTTTTGCCTTCTAAGCTGGTCTTATCTGACCCTGAAGACATATCGCTTTCCTTGAGACTAAAGAAGAGTTCCAGGAGCCCATCGATAGACATTCTCGGATTTTTCGGGATAGTCTATTGGTCGACGTTCTGAAGAAGAGACGAGATAGTGGAGAGGCTTAGAGGGATCCAGACAAAGATGTATAAGCTCCGCCACCCGTTTTGCTCATTACACATTTTCCAAAAGGATCAATCCGGGATGAAATAGGTGGATAACCGCCTAATTATCTGCCATCTGTCTACGGGCCCTTTTAGCTGGGCTTATCCAACCCCTCATCGACCACTAGCAGGTGACCCAAAGCCCCCTTTCCCCCGGTTTTCCCCCGAGACACCTATTCATCAGTTCTCCATGCCGTTTCCCCTTTTCCGTCTCCCGGAAGTCGCTCTAGAGGAAATTGTGAAAAACTACAGTCATAAGGAAATGTAAGTCACCGCTTCAAGCCCACCGTACCCTCCAAACCCCTATTTCAGACTGTTCCTTGTGCAGACATCCCAGAGAGCCCGACGCCGAATCTCTAGACACACCACTAAAACGCATTCCATCAAACCAGTAGTCTTTTATAATAAATGGTATTCCTCTGTCGAATTGCGATATGACAATCGAGAGATCTTCGAAATTCACATACAAAGCATTGGAGATCATTTCAATTCAACTTGGAGGTTCCAGACTATCGTGCCAGTTCTTTCTGACGGGAACTCGCTGAGCTCTTATTGGATAGACCATATAGAGGCTTTCAAGGAGATTCTGAATTTCATAAATGAGATATTTCGAATCGAAAAAGTCTTATTGGAAATCAAAGTAAAAAATTCTCGTGAACCATTCCTTATTGCTGAACACGTCATCTTAATGAATCTGAATATTGGATACATCAATTGGCAAAGATACTGTGGAAAAGAAGAGATGGAGAAGCTCCTGATAGTTTCCAAGGATGCGACTGATCTCATAATCAAAGGATTCGACTTATTTTCCACCCGCTTTGATCGTTTTGATCTCCTCCAAAAGGATCGATTAGAAATTGATCATTCCACGTGGATGACCGTGGAAAATATATTGGCTCTTCGGAATTGCAAGCGGGTTTGGCTGAGAAAAGCTTCCTTTAAGCCCCTTCAAGTGAATCAGATTCTCCAAGAATGTCTGGAGAATCCAGGAGAACTGCAACTGCTTCGAATGTATTCCCTTTTTGGGGTCACACTAGAGAATATTGTAACAGGTCTGAATGCTGTCAGAGTTCAGTGAGTTCCTCTTTTTCTAGTGCTATGTAGACTCATTCGAAATTTGATTTTTCAGGGCTGGAATCATTAAAAGAGTCAGAATCACCGGAAACAATGGAATACAATTTTTAGTGACATTGGAGTCGAAGGATACTATTGTGATAAAAAGGGAAACTTGATTTTTTATGGAATAAATTGATTTTTTTGCATTTTTAAGTTTTTGATCTGCCTCCAAATCCAGAACAGATAGCTCCGCTTTGCCCATCACAGGAAAAAGGGATCAATCCGGAATTTAATAGGTGGATAACCATGGCGGTTCTAATTATATGCCATCTGTCTACGGACCTCTGGTCTTATCTGATCTACCGCTGGCAGGTGATCCAAAGCCTCTTCCCCTTCTCTCTCTCTCTCTGTCTAATACACCTATTCATTAGTTCTCCATGTCCTTTCCCCTTCTCCGTCTTCCATTTTTCGCTCTCGATGAAATCGTCCAAAACTTGAGTGAAGAACAAAAGTGAGTCTATTTTATAAAGTAACCAAAAAAACAAAACCTTTCAGATTAACCCTAGCGAAGACTTCTCAGCGAGTCAAACGCCTAGTCTCCAAGCACACAAAATCAAATTCCATTAGAATCTTTTCCTACGATGAACGTTTCCTGGCCTATACCTTTTATGATGATCAAAAATCTGACCGGAAAGAACAATCATCATTGCCAGATTCAAGTATGATCTGTAGAAGAGAAGTTCCGGAATTCCGAGAAACCCTAGATTTTCTATTGGAGATTTATCGAATCAAGAATGTCTCTATAAGAATGATCGAATACCCAGTTATCCGAGGTATTATCATTCTGGAGTATTGCGTCTCAAAGAATCTGAAGATCGAGAGTGTCTGGGGTTCGGTATTCTCCAAAAAAGATGAAATGCTTGAGAGGTTTCTCATAGCATCAAAGGACGCGACTGAACTTACTATTAGGGGAATTATAATCTCTCCTCCCTATTCTTTCGATCATTTCCATCTCTTTCGAATGGATCGATTTGAAATTGGGTATGCCCCATGGATAACTGTGGAGCAAGTCTTGGCTCTTCGGAATTGCAAGCGAGTGGATATGGGATATGTTCAGTTTAATGCTTCGGACATCACCCGGATCCTTTTGGAGTGGCTGGAGAACCCAGGAGAATTGATGGAGCTTCGAATGTCTTTTGACATTCAGATGACAATAGAGGAGGTGGTTGAAGGCCTGAGAGCTGTTAGATCCCAGTCAGTTTTCTTTTTATATTCTAGAGCAATTAGAATTTTGTAGAGAGAGCAACGAAGGAAATCCAAAATACTGGTTGACTGGAAACAATGGAGTTCAATTTCCGGCAATGATGGAGAGGGATCGAATTATTTTAATGAAAAGGGAAACTTAATTTTTTATTGATTGTAATTGAAAATCATGATATCTAAGACAGATTTTGACTCAAACACATTATTTATTTTTTTAATTCAATGAAGTTCAAATTCCCCTGAGGTGATACAGAATCATCTGAACATCTAGAAGCTCCACGGGGCAGCATTCTATCCTTTTGGCTCTCTACGGCTCGTCTTCTGTGGCCCCCCACCGAACACTGAGGGTTTTCCATAGGCCCAGAGCACACATTAGCAAAGGATGCCTAATCGAGGAGACCTCGTCCTCGTGTCCTCTTCTTGTTAACCTCCCCGCTCTCATAGACCCTCTCCAGCCACTAACCCCTCAGTCCGCTCATCGATTTCCTTCAACCATGTCTTCTCCGCTTCTCCGTCTCTCGGATCTTGGTTTTGAAGAAATTCCCGAAGACTGGAATGAAGAACAATTGTAAGTCACCACAGAAATTTCTATCGGACAGGAAAAAATTTTTCTTGTGTGCATTTTTACGATTTTTACGGAATTACCCATTTTTTTTCAGGCTATCAATGTATTTCCCTCTTTTCCGACTTCCGGACGTCCCTCTAAAAGAAGTTCTGAGAAACTTGAGTCTGATAGAGATGTAAGTCACTGAGGACGTTTAGAAGGATAGAAAATAGATTCCTTGCAGACTATACCTTGTGCAGACCTCTCGACGCTCAAAACGTCGTATCTGGCATCAGAGAACTCCAACCAAAATCTTAGTCGTCGATGGCGACTACGATTTCTATGTTCAATTCTCTTATGGTAACAAAGAGACATTTAAAATTGAAATGGAGACTCGGGGAGACTACTTCAATTCATATTGGATGTTCCAGTATTTTGTGCCAGTTCGTTTAGACGGGAACATTCTGGTATCCCGATGGAAAACAGCCATAGATGCCTTCCAGCAGGTTCTGGAGTTTTTGGATGCTGTTTTTCGGATTAAGGAGATCTCATTTGAGATTAAACCATATTGGTCCGGTCGAGCTGTCCCTATTATGGAGCATGTCGCCTCTAGGAATATGAAGATCGGAAGCGTCGACTGGTCGAAGTTCTGTGGAAGCGATGAGATGGCCGGGAGGTTTCTCATGGCTTCGAAGACCGCGACTAACCTCAATTTCAACGGACTCTACTCTTTCGTTTTGATCATTTTCATCTCTTCCGAATGAATGAGTTGATAATCACGAATTCCAGCTGGATGACAGTGGAAAACTTAGTGGCTCTTCGGAATTGTAAGCGAATTAATTTGGAAAATGTTCGATTAAATGCAGTCAATATGAATAAGATTCTTCGAGAATATATGAGAAATCCAGGGAACCTCCAAGAGATTCGAATAAGATATTACGGTTCTATGAAACTAGAGAAGATTGTGAAAGACCTGAACATTGTCGGATTCGAGTGAGTTTTCTTTTTTATTCTCGAAGCAATCTAATTTTTGCAGAGAAGGCAACAAAGAGACAGAACCAAAATACTGGCTGACTACAGACAATGGAATACGATTCACTGTGACGAAAGAGTTTTATGGAGCAGTTGTGATAACAAGAGATGCTTGACTTTGCATCGGATCAATTGATTTTTTGGTTTTGCTATAGAATTTTTTTTGAATTTTGTTTATTTGCATGATAACCCAAAAAGTTCAAGAAAAAAGTTTGACAAAGAAGGGTCCTTCGAAAATTTCACAAAGCACCTTAATTTTATCAATCTTGTCTTTAGATATGGAATATAAACCTCGCCAAGTAAATTTTCATTTTAACTAGCCAAGATACAGAACCTCAGTTAGGCCTGAGTAATTCGTACCCACTTTGTATGACAGCCCATCAACGACAGACGTTTTCCCATAGACCCAGAGGAGCAAATACTGACGAAGGAGGTCCAGACAGTCATTTCCCTCATAGACCCCCTCTAGCCACCAACCCCTCAGTCTACCCATCGATTTCCTTCAACAATGTCTTCTCCCCTTCCCCGTCTCTCAGATCTCGGTTTTGAAGAAATTCCCGATGACTACTATGAAGATCAAATGTAAGTCACTGTACAATATCAGAACTTACCCATTTTTTTCAGGCTATCTGTGTATTTCCCTCTTTTCCGTCTCCCGGACATCGTTATAGGGGAAATTCTTAAAAACTGGAGTCATAAGGAGATGTAAGTCCTCACTTTAATAGCTTATCCCTTGATTTCTTGCAGACTGTTCGTCGTGCAGACCTCCCTAAGGGCAAGACGACTCATTTCGAAGCACAAAATTCCAACCAAACTCTCTGTCGTCGATGCCGAATACGATTTCTATTTTCAAATCTCTTATGATCATAAAGAGCCGTTCAAAATTGATATAGTCACTCGGGGAGACAACTTCGACTCATTTTGGTTATTCCAGTACTTCATACCAGTTCGTTATCAGGGGAACATGTTGGTATCCCGATGGAAAGAAGCCATACATGCCTTCCAGCAAATCCTGGAATTTCTGGATGATGTTTTTCGGATCAAGGAGATTTCATTTGAGATTAAACCATACTTGTCCGGTCGAGCTGTGCCTATTGTGGAGTATGTCGCCTCTAGAAATATAAAGTTCGGAAGCGTTCACTGGTCAAAGTTCTGTGGAAGCGACGAGATGGCTGGGAGGTTTCTCATGGCTTCAAAGACCGCGTCTGACCTTAATTTCAAAGGACTCTACTCCAATACCTTCCGTTTTGATCACTTCCATCTCTTCCGAATGGATAATTTGATAATCTCGAATGCCAGCTGGATGACGCTGAAAAATATATTGGCTCTTCGGAATTGTAAGCAAGTCTATCTGGGAGAAGCTCATATGAATACAGCAGACATTAACAAAATTCTTCGAGAGATTATTGAGAATTCAGGGAAACTTCAGGAGCTTCGAATGCATTCTTCCTATGTAGTTAACATGGAAGAAGCGATAAAAGACCTGGAAATTTCCAGAATTGAGTGAGTTTTATTCTTCCTTGATTAAATTCATCAAATTTTTTACAGAAATGCCAACATTATGAGAGAAAAAAAGTACTGGTTGACCGGAAACAATGGAAAACAAATTTCGGCGACAAAATTGCTGATAGATGTCGTTGAGATAACAATTCGAACTTGATTTTTGGTATATTTTTTTGTATTGAATGAAATTGTTTTGAACTTATGATGTCTGGGGCAGATTTTGTATGATTGACTAGTGAAAATGCTCTGTAACCTAGAAATTAAAAATAATTTCAATGAAGTTACAAGGTATCAGCTGATAGGCAGCAACATATCCCCACAACAGGTTTCCTACCCTGTTGGGCCTGTGAGGCCCGTCTTCTCGACCCCTCTCTGCGACAGATGGTTTTCCTTAGCAAAGAGTCCCGTCGTCAACCTCCTACCCCTCATAGACCGCTCTAGCCATCAAATCGATTTCCTTCAACCATGTCTTTTCCTCTTCTCCGTCTCCCGGACCCTGCTCTAGAGGAAATTCTCAGAATCTTGAGCCATAATAAAATGTAAGAATTATTTTTAGCTGCCTTTACAACGGAAAATTCACAAATTCAATTTGTCGATACTTGGACTAGTCTACCGTCAAAAAATAAAATTCTACATTTCTTTCAGGTTGTCAATGTCTTTTCCACTTCTTCGCCTCCCCGACGTCGCTTTGAAGGAAGTTCTAGGAAACTTAAGCCTGAAGGAAATGTAAGTCACCAAGGACGTTCAGAAGCATCTAGAATCCTTGCAGACTATTCCTCGTGCAGACCTCCCTAAAAGCAAGACGTCGTATCTCGCTGCAGAGAACTCGAAATCTTAGTCGTTGATGCCGAACGTGATTTCTACATTCAAATCTCTTCCGATAACAAAGAGACTTTCGAAATTGAAATAGCGACCCTGGGGGTTGGACCCCTTTTTTATTGGAAGATCGAAACCCCTGTCCGGTACGAGAAGCTCATTCTTGAGTCTTTCTGGACACGAAACCCACCGGGCTTCCAGGAGGTTCTAGACTTTCTAGACAATGTTTTTCGAATTGAAGTGTCAGTTGAAATCAAACCATGCAATTCCAGTCGAGCTTTGCCGATTATGGAGTACATCGCCTCTAAGAATCCGAAAATGGGAACTACAAAATGGTGGACGTTCGGCGGAAGCGACGAGAAAGCCGAGAGGTTTCTCATGGCTTCAAAAAGAGCCAATAAGCTCAATTTCAAGGGATTCTACTCTACTACCTTCAACTTCAATCACTTCCATCTCTTTCGAATGGATAAATTACACATTGTAAATGCCACGTGGATGACTTCTGATCAACTTGTGGCTCTTCGGAATTGCAAGCGAGTTTATCTGGAATCTGTTTGCCTTAACGCAGCAGACATCAGCAAAGTTCTCCAAGAGTATTTGAAGAATGGAGGAAAACTTTGGGAGCTTCGAATGTTTTTTCCCCTTGGAATCGATTTGGAAGAGGCGATAAAAGGCCTGAAGGTTTCCAGAGTTGAGTGAGTTTTTTTTCCCTTGATTTTGAAGTCATTTGAATTTTTTTGTAGGGAGGAAAACAGTGTGAGAGCAAAAAAATGCTGGTTTGCTAGAAACAATGGAATACAAATTTCGGTCACGAGAGAATGGGCGGATATCGTTGTGATAACAATGGTAACTTGATTTTTTAAAATTACTTTTTTGTATTGAATGAAATTATCTCAAAAATTGTGATGTTTGTGGCCAATTCTTTTTTTAAGATGGGCTAGTTATGTTTCGGAACCTAGATTTTATTATTGATTACAAAGAAGTGCCAATCAAGTTCAGGTTGCAGCTAATAGGCCATTGTAGCTACCAAATTAAAGCGCTACTCGGTAGGGTATTTATCCTGTTAGGCCTGTAAGGCTCGTCTTTCTGACGTTTCAAACTGCAGACATGAACAGGATTCTTCAGGGATATATTGAGAATCCAGGAGAACTACAGAAGCTTCGAATGCGTTCTATCTTTGAGATAAACATGGAAGAAGCGATGAAAGGCCTTTCCAGAGTTGAGTGAGTTTTCTTTGTTCCTGATTCTAGAAAAAATCAGAATTTTTGCAGAGAGAAAAACTCTATAAGAGGACGAAGATTTTGGTTCACCACAGACAATGGAATACAATTCTCGGCAATGAAGGATCGGACAGATAACATTGTGTTAAGAAGGAAAAATTGATTTTGGATTGAATAAACTGATTTTTCTGATTGTGGTATTGAATAAATAAATTTTTCATCGTCATGGCTGGTGCAAATTTTGTATGAATGGCTAATAATATTTCTTTGAGTTATCAGATCAATCATCATATAAGCAAACAGCTATGCTAAATAGTTTCAATGTCATCTTCATCAGAAACTGAAGATACAAATAATATAAAATAATGATATTTATGGATAAAGAACTATACAACCACTAATATGATCTTTATGTTTAAAAAATTACAAGGTAACTGAGACTCGTCGTTTTACTTCATCATGGGCCTTTCCGGCTGGCATTCCTGTAGCCTTTACAGACCACTACGATAGACGATTTCCGATAGTCCAAGAGCAAAGATTGGCCTAATAAGGAGACAGTTCTCGTCAACCCCTCATACAGATACACCCCCTAGCCATCTATCCCATCGTCTATTCATCGATTTTCTTCAACCATGTCTTTTTCCCTCCTCCGTCTCCCGGACCTCGCTCTAGAGGAAATTCTAAAAAACTTTAGGCATAAGGAAATGTAAGTCTAGTTAGGATTTTAGGATTTTTCGGGAGCCTTCTCCTGATATCATATTGATCATTTTCAAAATATGAACTTAGATTTCTCACAGATTGTTCCTTGCGCAAACATCCCAGAGAGCAAGACGCCGAATCTCAAGATTAATTAAATCACAAGCATTCCAAATCAGAGCCGTCGATGACAGCTTCAGTCTCTTTGTCCAAATATTCTATGAAGATCGAGAGATCTTTCGAATTTTCACAGGCGCCCAGGAAGAACAAATCAATTGGAGATTCAAGACCCTTTTTACTGACTGGTACCAAGAGAACACTTGGGTATGCCACTGGAGACGAGACTTCCAAGAACTAATGAACTTTCTGAATGAGCTCTTTCGAATCAAACAGGTCTCATTTCAAATCTGTAAAGAACCCTCCAGTTCGGTTTTGCTTTTTTTGGATCATATAACCGCAATGAATCTGAAGATTGGAAAAGTCGAATGGTCGGCGTTCAAGAGAAACCAAGAAATGACGGAGAAGTTTCTCATGGCTTTTAGAGGGGCTAGTTATCTTGAAATCAAAGGATTCAACTCCCCCTCTATCCGTTTCAATCATTTCCATCTCTTCCGAATGGATCAGTTGCTAATTAGGGATGCCAGATGGATGACAGTGGAGAACATAATAGATCTTCGAAATTGCAAGCGAGTCAATCTGGATTTTGTCGAGTTAGATACAGCCAATATGAACCAAATTCTTTGGAAACTTACCAAAAATCCAGGAGAAATCCAGGAGCTTCGAATGACCGGCGATATCAAACTACGGGGTTTGGTAAAGGGTCTAAACAATGTCAGAGTTGAGTGAGTTTTCTTTCTAATATATTCTAGAGCGATTCGAAATTCTGCAGAAAAGGCGGGAGGGCCCTAATATACTGGTTCACCACAGACAACGGAGTACAATTCTCTGTGACGGAAGATTTTATAACAGTTGTGATAAAAAGAGATACCTGATTTTGGATTGAAAGTTGTTTTGATATTAAATAAAATTTTTTCAATCATGATTAATGTTCAGAGTCTCAGAGGTCTGATGTTAGCTAGTTTCCTCGGTTAATGACCTGGTTCCTAGGTCTCAACTGTCTGAGTGACAATTCGGGTAGCAGCTCTATTCTAGCGGGGTTCTATTCTGGGCCTGTCCAGCTGGCATTCCTCTGGTCCCCATTGGCCACTGCGACAGACCCATAGCCCAGAGAAAAGATTGACGAAAAAAGGCATAATTAAGGAGACAGTATTCTTCTTGTCCTCTCATTCAGATGGCCCCTTCTCTCTCTATCCGTATATTCATTCGTCCACCAATCGATTCCAGTTCAACCATGTCGTTTCCTCTTCTCCGTCTTCCAGAAGTCGCTTTAGGAGAAGTCGTCAAAAACTTCATTCCAATAGAAATGTGAGTCTCATGACAAATTTTCATAATTTTAGTCAGATTTATTTTTTTTAAAAACAGAAATTTTTTTCGAAGGTATCACATTTTTTTACTCGCTTATTGCAAATTAATTAATTTGACACAAAAATTAATTAATTTGACACAAAAATTAATTAATTTGACACAAAAATTAATTAATTTGGCCCAAAAATTGAATAAGTTGACGAAAAAATACCTTCAATTAGTCATTTTCAAAGATTTCTTACAGTCTGTTCCTTGTGCAGAGATCCCAAAAAGCCAGACGCTTGATTTCGAGACACAGAAGATTGCATCCTATCAAAATAACAGTAGTCGATGGGCAATCCGATTCCTATGTCCAAATATTCTATGGGGATCGAGAAGTCTTGCGGATTTTCGCAGTTAACCAGGGCAAATTCAATTTATTCTGGAGATTCAAGACCCGAATCGCCGTCCGCTATCTCGTCCACAATGAGATGGACACTCTGATCTCATTTTGGACAGAAAAAGTCAAAGCATTCCAGGAGATTCTGGATTTTCTAAATGAGATCTTCCGAATCAAAGAAATCTCATTTGAAATTGTTAAAGGACCTTCGAATTGGGTTGTACCTGTTTTCGAGTATGTAAAGGCAAAAAATTGGAAAATCGGAAGCGTCGAATGGTCGGCATTCGATAGAATCGGAGAGATACCCGAAAGTTTTTTCATGGCTTTTAGGGGGGTTAGTCATCTCATAATCAATGCGGTCAACACCCCTCCATTAGTACCCACCACTTCAGTCTCTTCCGAATGGATCAATTACAAATCCCTTTTGCCTGGTTTATGACAACAGAGATCTTAATAGCTCTTCGGAATTGTAAGCACATCAATCTGGAATATATTCGATTAAATGCAATCGATATGAATAAAGTTCTTCGGGAATATACGAAGAATCCAGGGAACCTACAGGAGCTTCGAATTACATACCCCGGCGATGCCGATCTAAAGGGGATGGTTAAAGGCTTGAATATTGTTAGATTTGAGTGAGTTTTCTTTTTTATATAATAGATTCTAGAGTTATTTAAATTTTTGCAGAAACAAGGAGACGAATCCAAAATACTGGTTCATCACAGACAATGGAATACGATTCTCGTTAACAAAGGAGAATATTGGTGCAATTATGATATCAAGAGATAATTGATTTTGAATGGGGTAATTGTTTTGATATTGAATAAAGCTTTTCAAGTCATGTTTGAGTCGATACTTGGGTGTTAGCCAGAGTTGTATGGAATCCAAATTCCAGGTTTTTTTTGTCCAAATTCCAAATCCCAAATTCCAAATTTCAGATTTGAAATTTTATTCCAAATTCCATTTTGAACAGTAGAAAAATTCCAAATTCCATTTAGAACAGTAAAAAAATTCCAAATTACATGTAAAATCGAGAAAAAATTTTCAAAAAAAACCCTCTAAAAATACACGAATTTCATCGAAAATACCGATTTTTTTTCAATTTTTTCAAAAACCGCTAGTTTTTGTTCAAATTTAGGATTCCAAATACCAAATTCCAAGGTTTTTTTGTCCAAATTCCAGGTTTTTTTGTCCAAATTCGAGATTTCAAACTCCATTTCAAAAATTTTTGTCCAAATTCCAAATTCCAGAACTGGAAATTTTCATTCCATACAACTCTGGTGATAGCTCTGTTCACACGGGCCTTTATACTCTTGTGGTTCGTTTTTTAGTCCTTACTGACCACCCCGACAGACCATCTTCCATCTCCCAAAGGTCAGAGAGATAGCTTATTGAGGAGACAGTCTTCCTATACACCCTCATTCAGACAGACCCTATCTACATACCCATCGTATACCCATCGATTTTCTGGATATTCCAAGACTCTTTTTGTCAACCTCCTACCCCTCATAGACCACCAATTTCTCAGTCTACCGATAGATTCCCCCCTCCAACCATGCCGTTTCCTCTTCTCAGTCTCCCGGACCTCGCTCTAGAGGAAATCGTCAAAAATTTTGATCATAAAGAAATGTAAGTCTTGAGATTAATATTTTTCTATCGGAATTTCAAAAAAAATACTAAAATTATCCATCTAAGAGGACGGGAGCCTTCCTCTAAACTACCATCACTGCTCATTGCGAATAAATTAAATTTAACACTGGAAAATCCTTTAAAAATATGCTTTACTGCCTTTAGAAAACGTGAATTCTTGGTGATATCATAATGATCTTTCTCAAAATATGACCTTTGCCCTCTAAGATTTCTTTCAGACTGTTCCTGACGCAGACATCACAAAAAGCAAGACGTCAAATCTCCAAACACAAAAAATCGCATAGCGTCGAAATTAAAGTCACCGATTTCGATGTTGAAATCTCATGTAATAATCGAAAATTCTTCCGGATTCAAATAAAAACCTGGGGACGAGAATTCAATTCATCTTGGAGATTCAAGACCCTTGTTCCTGTCCAGTACCAGGAGTCCACTCTAACATGCTTCTGGAGACTAGAATTCACTGCCTTCCAAGAGATTTTGGATTTTCTGAAAGAGATCTTTCAAATCAAAGAGGTCTCATTGAAAGTTATTGAAGAACGTTCCAGTTGGGTAGCACCTATTTTGGAGCATTGCGTCTCGAAGAATCTGAAGATTGGAAGTGTCGAATGGTCGCCGATCAAGAAAAACGAAGAGATGGTGGACAGGCTTCTCATGGCTTCCAGGGGGGCCAGTTGGCTCAAAATCCGAGGATTACAGTTCGCCCCTATCCGTTTCAATCACTTCCATCTTTTCCGAGTGGATCAGTTATCAATCCTTTATGCCATATGGATGACAGCAGAGAATATATTGGCTCTTCGGAATTGTAAGCGACTCGATCTTGGTTTTATTCGGTTGAATGCAGTGGATATGAACAGAATTCTTCGGGAATATATAAAGAATCCAGGGAATCTCCAGGAGATTCGATTGACATGTTATGAATGTCTCGAACTAGATGAGGTGGTAAAAGACCTGAAAATTGTCGGAATTGAGTGAGTTTTTCTTTTATATGTTAGAGTTATTCAAAATTTTGCAGAGGTGGTGACAACCCAAAATACTGGTTCGCCGGACAAAATGGAATACGAATTTCGGCGATGATGGAGTCGATAAGGACATTATTGATAACAAGAGAAACTTGATTTTGGATTAAATAAATGGTTTTTTGTATTGAATAAAACTTTTTGAATCATAATTGTCTCATTGATGAATATTTAGGGTTAGAAAGTTTTTTCGGTTAGTCAGAATGACTTGGTTCCTAGAATATATGATACATCAATTAAGAGGATAATTCTGTAAGATCAATTAGCATTGACTAATAATAGAAATAGCCTCTCAGTCATCTTCATAGTAGAACCCAGTTGTCTGAGTGCCTACTCGGGTAATAGCTCTATTTCTTTGGGGTTCTATACCCCTCGTAGACCTGTCTAGCTATCCTCTTGTCTGCATTCATTCAGTTATACCCCTCTAGACCCACCACTATACCACAAGTCATCGATTTTCTTTAACCATGTCGTTTCGCCTTCTCCGTCTTCCAGACGTCGCTCTAAGAGAAGTCCTCAAAAAATTCAATCCGAAAGAAACGTAAGTTCTCAAATTTTAATCATGCGAGATATTTATTCGTTCAAAAAAAGAGCATCTTTCAAAGGTGTACAATGAAATTTTTTATTCGCTTGATAAAAAAGCGAATAAATTAATTTGGCATCAAAAGTACCTTCAAAACGTTTTATTTGCGATTTTGAATGAATCAAGATCTTGCTAATAACATAATGATAATTCTACAGACTGCTCCTTGCGCAGACTTCCCTACAGTCAAGTCGCTTAATCTCAAGACACAGAAGATATCATGACATCAAAATCACAGTCGTCGATGGAGATTTCGATTCCTACATGCATATATTCTATGGAGAACGAGAAATCTTCCGGATTTTCATAGACACCCGAAGAGAAGACAACTATAATTCATTCTGGAGATTTAAGACCCTTGTTCCTGTTAGGTACCTGAGGAACACTCTGATGTCCCGATGGACACAAAAAGTCACGGCTTTCCAGGAGATTCTGGATTTTCTGAATAAAATATTTAGAATCAAAGAAGTCTCATTTGAGATTTCTAGAGAACCTTCCAATTGGGTAGTACTTATTTTGGAGCATGTGAAAGCGAAGAATCTAAAGATTGAGAGCGTCGAATGGTCGGAAGCTAAAGAAAACGAAGATATTACCGAGAGATTTTTCATGGCTTTAAAGGGGGTCAGATATCTCAGTATCCAAGGATTCAGTCGTTTCAATTACTACCATCTTTTACAAATGGACCTATTACAAATCACTGGGGCCTCGAAGATGATAGCGGAGAATATAGTGGCTCTTCGGAATTGTAAGAGAGTATCTCTAGTATTTGTTTGGTTAAGAGCAGTCGATATGAAAAGAATTCTTCGGGAATATATGGAGAACCTAGGGGAACTACTGGAGCTTCGAATGAAATATCATATATATGTTGAACTAGAGGAGGTGGTAAAAGGCCTAGATGTTGTCAGAATTGAGTGAGTTTTCTTTTTTTATGTAGATTCTATAGAGTTATTTTTTGCAGAGAAGAGGGAAATCATCCAAAATACTGGTTCACCACTAACGATGGAATACGATTTTCTGTGACGAGAGAAATGACTATGATAGTTGTGATAAGAAGAGAAACTTGATTTTGGATTGAATAAATGAATTTTTGTTGTTTTGGTATTGAATAAAATTATAATTGTCTCAGTTATGTTTAGGGTCAGCAGATTACCAGAATAACCCGGTTCCTCGAAAGTATAGCTCGACTCGAGTAATATCTCTTGTCCTGCGGTGTTGTATACCCTCGTGGGCCAGTTAGCATTCCTCTGGTACTCATTGACCACAGACGATTACTCATAGCCCCAGAGGAAATGTTGACGAAAGATGGTCCCCTAAAGGTTGGCAAATGAGCACCAATAAAGAATACAGTCCACCCTCACACACCATTCAGATAGACCCTCTCTAGCCATTTATTCCTTCGTGTACCAATCGATTCCTGTTCAACCATGTCGTTTCCCCTTCTCCGTCTCCCGGAACTCGTTCTAGGGGAAATTCTGAAAAACTATGATCCAAAAGAGAAGTAAGTCTTTAGATTGAGATTCTAGAATCTAAAATTTGAAAAAATGTGGGGTGATTATTTTTCTGCGAAAACAGAATCCCTTGGTCAAAAAGTACACAGTCAAAATTTCATCTTCGCTCATAGCGAACAAATTCATTAAAGTTAGGAATTTTGATTTTGCATTTGTGAGTTCAAATCAGTCAAGATCTTGATGATATCGTAGTAAAATAATGAAAATTTGACTTTTATACCCCTATGTTTCTTACAGACTGTTCCTTGTGCAGACATCCCAAAGAGCAAGACGCCTAATCTCAAAACACACTAAATTGCATACCGTCAAAATCAGAATCGTCGATTCCTATGTTGAAATCTCATCTCATCATGAACTATTCTTCCGAATTCTGATTGAAACTGTGAAAGACCACTTCTTTCGTTCCCTTCAAGTCCATTCATCTTGGAGATTCAATACAGTTGTGCCTGTCAGGTACCAGGGTTACACTCTGGTGTCCCTCTGGAAACGAGATGACACGTCTTTCCAGGAGATTCTGGATTTATTGAATGAGGTTTTCCGAATCAAAGAAGTCTCATTCGAAATCGTGCAAGTGCCTTCCAATTGGATTGTGCCCGTTTTGGAGCATGTAAACGCCAAGAATCTGAAGATCGGAAGTGTCGAATTGCCGACGTCCAAGGAGAATGAAGAGATGGCGGAAAGGCTTCTTATGGCTTCAAGGGGTGCCAGCTGTCTCAAAATCAAAGGATTCAACTTCCCCACCATCCATTTCAATCACTTCCATCTTTTCCGAATGGATTATCTGATGTTTAGGGATGCCAGTTTCATGACAGTGGAGAATATAGTGGATCTTCGGAATTGCAAGCGAGTTTTTCTGGATAATGTTCTCTGCAAAGAAGTCGATATGAATAAAATTCTTCGGGAATATATGAAGAATCCAGGGAATCTCCAGGAGCTACGAATGGCATATTACGGGTCTACCGAGCTAGAGGAGGTGGTGAAAGACCTGAATATTGTTGAAATTGAGTGAGTTTCTCTTTTCAGCTCTAAAAGTCATTCGAATTTTTTGCAGAGTAATTGAGGGAAGGTACCCAAAATACTGGTTGATCACAGACAATGGAATACGATTCTCTGTGACGAAGGGGAGTTCTAGAACAGTTGTGATGATAAGAGATACTTGATTTTGGATTGAATGAATGATTTTTTGTTGTTTTGGTATTGAATATACCTTTTTTAAATTATGATAGCCGCACTGATGTTGTGGAGAATAGGGCTAAATCCCAACAGGTATCGGAATTCTCATACTCTAGAGGTGCGGAAGATAGCGCGAGATCCCGAACATAGGAGACAAGGGTTAACTATACTGTATAGTCTATACAATCTTTTATTACGGTCTCATAAGATTTGTTCTGTCCGTTGACAAATTCACTGCCACTGCCGTTTCCTGAAGAATTGTTCCGCTCTTCCGATTCAGAACAGATCAACATATGTAGTTAGCAAGTTCCCTCGGTTAACCATAATAACCAGGTTTTCAAAAATTATGATTCATAAATAAAAGTGTAAACTCTGCAAGGTCAGACAGCGTCCACTGATAACCATCTATTCTTGCGGGGGGCTATTCCTCTCGTAGGCCTAGTGGTTCTCTGGTCCTTATTGATCATTGCGACAGACGATTTCCTATAGCCCCACAGGAAATATTGACGAAAGACGGCCTATTGAAGAGACAGTCCCCTTTTTCTTAACCTCTGACCACCACCCCCTCTCTAGCCATCTATTCCTTCGTCCACCCATCGATTTCTTCCAACCATGTCGTTTCCCTTTCTCCGTCTCCCGGATCTCGCTCTAGGGGAAATATTAAAAAACCTAATTCCAAAAGAAAAGTAAGTCAAGATCTCAAACATCGGAATTTCAAAAACCTATTTGACTTATTCAATTAATCGAAATTCTCTTTCAGATTGCTCCTTGTACAGACATCCCAAAGAACAAGACGTCGAATTTCAAAACACACTAAATCGCATAGCGTCGGAATCAAAGTCACCGATTTCGAAGTTGAAATCTCATGTAATAATCGATCATTCTTCCGGATTCAAATAGATTTTAATGGAACACAAAATAATTCATTCTGGAGATTCAAGACCCTTGTACCCGTCCGGTATATAGAAAACACTTGGGTGTCCCTCTGCGAACGAAGAGAAGAAGGGTTCCAGGAGGTTCTGGATTTCCTGAATGAGATATTTCGAATTAAAGAGGTCTCATTCAGAATCTCTAAAGATCCATCTGATAGAGTTGCTCTAATTTTTGAGCATGTAATCGCAATGAATCTGAAGATCAGAATCGCTGAATGGTCGGCGAACAATGGAAATAAAGAGGTGACGGAGAGGCTTCTCATGGCTTCCAGGGATGCCAGTTGTCTCAAAATCAAAGGGTCTAACTTCCCTTTTATCCATTTCAATCACTTCCATCTTTTCCGAATGGATATGCTGCTAATTACGGATTCCTGGTGGATGACAGCAGATAACGTAGTATCTCTTCGGAATTGTATGATCGTCTATCTGGATTACATTTGGTTAAATGCAGTCAATATGAACAAAGTTCTTCGGGAATATATGAAGAATCCAGGAAGACTCCATGAACTTCTAATGACATTTCAAGGATGTATCAAACTACAGGAGGTGGTAAAAGACCTGAACATTGTTAGATTCGAGTGAGTTTTATTTCTGTTTGATTCTAAAGTAATTACAATTCTGCAGAGGGATCAACGATGGAGGAGGATCAAAATACTGGTTGATCACAGACAATGGAATACGATTCTCTGTGACGAAAGAGATGCCTAAAACAATTGAGATAATAAGAGAAATTTGATTTTGGATTAAATAAACTGATTTTGTTGTTTTGGTGTTGAATATAAGCTAATCCGCAGAAGCAGTTCGCTGAGTTTCTACTTGGTTGATCAGGTGGTAACGTAATTCACACGGCGGTTTTCTACAGGCCTGCTTTTGCTGTTTGTTTCTAATTTGCATTGACCAGTGCAGAAAATGGACCTGAAAGCAAAGAAAGCACCGTTCTTATTCTAATAGACCGGCGCCTTGTTACTTGACTTTAGCAGCATTTATCTCGGTTGCCAATTGAGATATTAAAAAGTGATCAACAAACCAAATATACCTTATATTTTTAGCAATATCTTATTAGTTGACTACTTTTCAATATCTCCCTTGGGAACCGAGATAAAAGCAGCTAAACCCAAGATAGGGGATGCCGGTCTATTATATGGCATTCTATCCCCTAGACTCTGGTCCGCACTAGCTAGTGCAATAGACGATTGCCCCCAGAGTATGGAAGAAGAGAGGACCTCTTCTCGTCAACCCCTGCCCCTCTATGCACCTTTCCTTCAGTCTACCAATCGATTCCCTTCAACTATGTCGTTTCCCCTTCTCCGTCTCCCACATCTCGCTCTAGAAGAAATTGTCAAAAGCTTGAGTCATAGGGAAGTGTAAGTCTTTTTCTTTTATATTTGACTACTTCAAAGGGAAAACACATGTTACAGAAGCTATCTTTCAACAGACTTTTTCCAGACTGTTCCTGTCGCAGACTTCTCTTCGGGCAAGACGCCAAATTTCGAACCCTACTAAATCACATAGCATCACAACCAGAATCGTCGATGATAGACTCGATTCCTGTGTTGAAATCTTCTGTCCTTATCAATTATTCTACCGAATCAAAATAGATAATTATCGTAGAGAACCATCCAATTCATCTTGGAGATTCAAAACCCCTGTTCCTGTCTACTACGAAAAGGACAATCTGATATCTCATTGGACAAAAAATGATACGGGTGTCCATGATATTCTGGACTTTCTGAATGAGATATTTCGAATCAAACAGGTTTCCTTTGAGATAAATCTAGGAAATTCTGATTCGGGAGTGAAATTTCTGGAGTATTGTGTCTCGAAGAATCTGAAAATTGGATTGGTTCAATGGAACTCATTCATCCCAAACGATGAGACGAATGAGAGGATTTTAATGGCTTCAAAGAGTGCTTTGAATCTTAAAATCAGAGGATATAATTCAAAAAACTCCCTTCATTTCGATAATTTCCATCTCTTTCGAATGGATTGGATAGAAATTAAATATTCCGCGTGGATGACAGTGGAGAATATTGTGGATCTTCGGAATTGCAAGAGAGTGAAGCTAGGAGAAGTTCTTTTAAATGCAGAAGACATCAACAAAGTTCTTCGAGGATATATGGAAAATCCAGGAGAAATGCAAGAGCTTCAAATGGATTGTTGCAATAAAATCAAGCTAGAAGAGGTGGTAGAAGGCCTGCACTTCAAGTGAGTTTTGTTTTCTAGATTTTAGAGCTGAGTTCTGAATTTTGCAGTAGACAAAATGATAGGGAAATGTACTGGCTCACCTCAAACAATGGAATACGGTTTTCGGTGTCAATGATGCTTTGGAGTACCGTTGTGATAGCAAGGGAATCTTGAATTTGGAACTAATTTTTTTCCTTTTTTTGGATTTGATTATAATGTTTTTTTGATAATAATGATAAAAACTGGTTCCAATAAACAACTGTCTAAAATTGAAAAAAAAAGTATTAGAAAAAAGAGGAATGAGCAAATTACGAAAAAAAGTCAAGCTCTTCTTGAATCATATAATGGGGGCATTGAACCCATACTAGACCACCTTTCTATAAATATCGTTAACCTCCTTGTGGGTTTTCTGGTCCGCAAAGATTCCCGCGATAGATAGAATACATGAGAGAGGACCACAGGCCCTTCTCCTCGACCTCCCTCATTCAAACAGGCCCCTTTTCGATCGATTTTTCTCACTCCATGTCGTTCGTCATTCTCCCCGATCTTGTTATAGAAGAAATTGTCAAGAGTTTGAGTCAGAAGGAAATGTAAGTTTATTAGATTTTCACAGCATTTATTTCTATTCCCAATGAAGATATCAAAAAGTGATCAACTGATAAAATGTACTTTACATTCATACAAATACTTTGTTAATTGACTACTTTTCATTATTTTTATCGGGAACCGAGATAAGTGGAATACCGGGGATGCAAAACTATTATATTACAGATTTGGTGCTCTTTATGAAATTTAAAAAAAACCAAATTTTTTATACATTTAAGGGAAAATTTAAAATACACACTTATTAGGTAACCCTAAATTTCTTCCAGATTGTTCATCGCATCGCTCTCTCTCCGAGCAAGACGTCGACTCTCAAGACACACTAAATCGCGTGGCGTCGAAATCAGAATCGTCGATGATAGATTCGATTCCTGTGTTGAAATCATCTCTGATGATCAACTATTCTACCGGATCAAAATAGATACCCACAGGGGACCATCCAATTCATCTTGGAGATTCAAGACCCTTATTCCTGTTTGGTTTGAGAAGGACAATCTTATATCTCACTGGAGAACAGATGATAACGCCTTTCAGGATATTCTGGATTTTCTGATGGAGATTTTTCGAATCGAAGAAGTATCATTTGAGATAAATCTAGAAAATTCGTGTTCGGCTGTGAAATGTTTGGAGCATTGCGCTTTGAAGAATCTCAAAATTGGATTGATCAACTGGAAATCGTTTATTGAAAGCGATGAGATGGCAAAAAGGGTTATGATAGCTTTAAAGGGTGCACCAAATCTAAAAATCAAAGGGTTCAATTCAAAAAGCTTCTTTGATAATTTCCATCTCTTCCGAGTGGATCAATTGAAAATTGAAGATGCAATGTGGATGACAGTGGAGAACGTAATGGCTCTTCGGAATTGCAAGAAAGTTCATTTGGAAGACGTTTCGTTTAAAACATCAGACATTAGCCGAATTTTTCGGGAATTTAAGAAGGATCCAGGAGAGATGCAAGAGCTTCACATGGATTGCCGCAACAAAATCAGACTAGAGGAAATGGTAAAAGGCCTGTACATAGAGTGAGTTTTTGTCTACATGTAGATTCTAGAGTCATGAAGTTTTGCAGTGAGGAGGATAAATTTGTGAGACATAAAATATACTTCAACTCGAATGGAACATGGTTTTCGCTGTCAAAGTTGAGGTTGGCTGTTAAGATAGCGAAGGAATTTTAATTTTGAAACAAATAATACATTGATTTCTCATCAATTTCTGAATAAATATTGTAAACCTAACATTTTCTGATGATGCCAAAAATATTTCTTTTTTCCGGCTTCTATTTATGCTAATGTTTTACATAATTACCTCGTAGATCTCTCTAGTATCTTGTCCTTTGACTATTGGGACAGATGGCCCCACGAAGATTAAAAAAAGAGGGTCAATTAAGGAGGCAGTCCTCTCATATAGACCCACCAACCCTTCAGTCTACCAATCGATTCCCTTCAACCATGTCGTTTGTCCTTCTCCCTGATCTCGTTCTAGAGGAAATCTTCAAAAGTTTGAGTATGAAGGAAATGTAAGTTTTTATATTAATTTTTTTGAAAATGGAAGAGGAAAATGGAAAATTATGAGGTCAAGACCTTATTTTGAATGAAATTTGGCACTAATTGAGTTGAAGACCATTAGAATGAGACCTCAAGGCTTCGGATAAATTAAAATATGCATCTATTTTATCCTATAGACAATATTTTACAGACTATTCCTTACGCAAACCTCTCTACGAGCCAGACACCGAATCTCCAGGCACACAAAATCCCATTCCATCAAAATAATAGTCGTCGATGAGAAATTTGAACGCTATGTTCAAATCTTTCATAATCATCGTGAAATATTCAAAATTCTCATTAAAACCAAGGATAAAAAATATTTCGATTCTTTATGGAGATTCCAGACAGTCGTCCCAGTTAGATACGAATGGAATACTCTGGTCTCTTACTGGAAAAGAGAGGTCCAAGGGTTCCAAGAGATTCTGAATTATTTCAATGGGCTATTTCTTATTGAAGAAGTCTCATTTGAGTTCAAACAATCAAATTCCCATAGAATTGTGCCTATAGTTGAGTATTGCTTCTCAAAGAATCTAAAGATTGGAAGTGTCGACTGGCCGACGTTCTCTGAGAGTGACGAGATGACAAAGAGGCTTCTCATGGCTTCCAGAGGGGCCAGGGATCTCGACATCAAAGGGTTTAACTCCCCCTCCACCCATTTTAATCACTTCCATCTCTTGAAAATAGATAGATTGCATATCCGAAATGCATCTTGGATGACCGCTGAGCAAGCCGTAGCTCTTCGGAATTGCAAGAAAATTAGTCTAGGGAGTGTTTGGTTAAATGAAGAAGATATTAACCGTATTCTTCGAGAATATATAAAGAATCCAGGAGAACTCCAAGAGCTTCGAATGTCTTGTTATAACGATATCATAGTAGAGGATATGGTAAAGGGTCTGAAGATTGTCAGAGTCAAGTGAGTCCTTTTTTTCTTGATTCTGAAGTTATTAGAAATTTTTCAGTGATGGTAATATGGTCAGAGACTCAAAATACTGGTTCATTGCGGGCGGTGGAATACGATTTTCAGCGATGAGAGGGTGGATGGGAACTATTGTCATCAAAAGGGATCCTTGATTCTTTATTTCATCTCCTGCTATCTTTTTTACGTTCCTCTGACCTTCATAATAAATTTATTTAACCTATTCTGATGTTTCGACGAATTTTCGACCGATTTTTGACGGATTTTTGACGGATTTTTGACGGATTTTTGACGGATTTTTGACGGATTTTTGACGGATTTTTGACGGATTTTGATCGAAGCTACCCCTAAATTGCCCAAATGAGCCCAAATCAGAGCCAGAAAGAGTCAGAACCGCAAAAATTAATTTCTCGCTTGGATTTTTGCTCTTATCATCGTCATCTTCAAATTTATACGGCTTCACCCAATTTTAGGGACCTCTGGTCTTCACCAACCATTGACGATTCATCCCAAAAGCAAAGATTGACAAAAAATGACCTGTTTCCCTCACACATCATTCAGATAGACCCACCAACCCTTCAGTCTACCAATCGATTCCCGTCCAACCATGTCTTTACCTCTTCTCCGTCTCCCGGATCTCGTTCTAGGGGAAATGATCAAAAACTTGAGTCATAAAGAAATGTAAGTCCTTATTTTTTATATGGGAGCTCTTTTTTTTTAAATGCATATACAAAGTACCGGGATCTTTTTCCTGGCAAGTTTTTTTTGGAACTTCGAGCCTGCTTCTAAAAAAAGGTAACATAATTATACGGTGGCGTTCAAAAGCATATAGAAATTTTTTCAGTTGATTTTAGCGGTCCGAGTACTAGACCTCTGAAATTGGCCTAAAACCGCTAAAATCAACTGGAATAACAATTTTTCTATATACTTTAGAGCGCTACTGTATGCCTATAACGGCTGGACAGCAAAAATGAAGATTACGGTAGTTTTATTGAACTTGTCGACTTAAAAAAAGCAAAATATGACCTTTGTACCCCTAGATTCTTCAGATTGTTCCTGGCGCAGACCTCTCTACGAGCCAGACGCCGAATATCGAGACACAAACCATTGCATGACATAAAAATCACATTCGACGATGGAGGATTCGATTCCTACGTTCAAATCTTCTCTGATAATCAAGAAATCTTCAGAATTATCATTGCCACCTGTGAAGAAGAACAATTTGACTCTTCCTGGAGATTCAAGACGATTGTGCCGGTTAGGTATGAGAAGGAGACCCTGGTGTTTCTTTGGAAGGGAGACGCATTCCAGGAGATTCTGGATTTCCTGATGGAGATCTTTCGGATCAAAAAAGTCTCATTTGAAATTCAAGCTGCAAGTACCTGTCGAATGCTGCATCTTCTTGAGTATTGCGTCTCAAAAAACCTAAACATAGGGAGCGTCGAATGGCCAACCTTCTCTGATAGCGTGGAGATGACCGAGAGGCTTCTCATGGCTTCCAGAGGGGCCAGGAACCTAAGTTTCAAAGGGTTCAACTTCCCCTCCTTCAACTTCCATCAATTCCGAATGAATCGATTACAAATTCTGGAAGCAACTCAAATGACTCCTGATCATGTCGTGGCTCTTCGGAATTGCAAGAACATCAATTTGGAATATGTTGAATTTGATGAAGACGCTATTAATTATATTCTTCTGGAGTATATGAAGAATCCAGGAAGACTTCGCGAGCTCCGAATGTATTGTTGCAATGATTTCAGAATAAGAAAGGTGGTGACTGGTCTGAATATCGTTGAAGTTTAGTGAGTTTTTTTCTATTTTAGATTCTAAAACCATTTTTTTGTTCAGTGAAGGCAACTCAGTACGAGAACCAAAATTCTGGTTCACTTCACTCAATGGAATAAGATTCTCTGTGACGAAAGAATGGTATGCTGAAACAGTTGTGTTGCAAAGGGAGATTAGGTTTCAATGAATCTTTTAACTGTTTTTCTGATCTATCAGCTTCTGAATAAATGTATTAAACTTTTTCTGATGATATTGTGTGTTCCATACCTTTTCCTCACCGACCACTACGACAGACGATTGCCCCCAGAGCAAGAGACGGGAGAGTCTATTTTTCTGCAGACCTCTACACCCCTCATAGGCCCCTCTATACATCTATCCCTCAGTCTATCCATAGCCCATTTATCGATCCCTGTCCAACCATGTCGTTTCCTCTTTTTCGTCTTCCAGAAGTTGCGCTAGAAGAAGTTATCAAAAGGTTCAGTCCAAAAGAAATGTAAGTTTTGAGATTCCAGAAACCGGAAATTTTAGGAACACGTAAGGCTTATTTTAAAGAGATATAATCAAAGTTCCATCAGCGCTTATCGCGAATAAATAAATTTGAAACGGAAAATGCCTTCAAAATAAATGATTTTTGCGCTTTTAAATAAATCATCATAATATATAAGAAATCTGACCACCCTTTCTTTCAGACTATTCCTTGTGCAGCTCTCCCTACAGTCAAGACGTCGAATCTCGAGACACAGAAAATCCTATAACGTCAAAATCAAAGTCGACGACGAAACGAATGGTTCCTTTGTTGAAATTTCCCGTGATCGTCAAAAATCCTTCAAAATTCAAATGACGAGAGATATAATAGTATCCGACACTTCCTGGAGATTCCAAAGGGTTGTCACGGCTAAAATTCGAAATGACACTTTGGTGTCCTATTGGAACGAAAGATACTTTGATATCTATTTGGACAATAAAACAGCTATCCAGGAGGTTCTGGACTTCCTGATGGAGATATTCCGAATCAAAGAAATCTCATTCAAGTTCAAAAAATCATGTGAAACTCGTTATGCTTTGCCCATCGTTGAAAACTGCATTTCAAAGAAGGTGAAGCTCGGAAAACTCGATTGGTCGTTCTCCGGAAGACAGGATATAGATGAGAGGCTTCTGATCGCTTCAAAAGGCGCTTCTGATCTTCATATCAGAGAATACATAGACCTCCCTATCCAATTCTATGATTTCCATCTCTTCCGAATGGATCGATTTGTTATTTTAGATGCTTCATGGATGACTGACAAACAAATCGCTGATCTTCGGAATTGCAAGCGAATTGAACTGGGATATGTTTGTCTTGATGATTGGGATATCAATGATATTCTTTTGGAGTGGATGGAAAATCCAGGGGAATTGCAGAAAGTTCGAATGTGTAATTATCAAAATATCAATATAGATAAGGTGGTTAATGGGTTGAATGTCATTAGAATTGAGTGAGTTTTTAGTTTCAAATTTGAAATCATTAGAGTTTTGCAGAGAGGAAGGAAGAAAACACTGGTTCATCGCAGACAATGGAATACGATTTTCAGCGACAGTGACAGCGGAAGATATCATTGTGATAGAAAGGGAGACTTGAATTCGGAAGGAATAAATTGAATTCTATTGTTTTCATTCTTTTTTCACTTTTTCTCGGGAAATACTATCTATTTCTATGATACATTCTCACCTCGACTCATATGTTTTTATCTATCTCTAAATAAATGTATCGAAGATGTCTAAATGATGAAATAATAGTCGGGAATTTATTAATTGAAAATTATTGTGTGTTCAATAATCGTGTTGATTTTAATGAAATTAGTTCAGCAATTACAATTATAAATTACTATAAAAAGATATTTATGCACAGTATCAGAGTTTTCAGTTTTTTCAACAGTTTCTTCCGGTAAAACTTTCAAAAAAATATATATAAAGTGGCAGGAAGCCCTGCAACAATGTTTCTGTGTATTCAAATTATTTTGGAAAGTTTTAAGCAGAGCTTGATTGCAAGTTTTCAACACCCCTATCCGAACGTTCGTATCTTTTAGTGGGCCTTCCTAGGCTCTGGTCCTTACCGACCTCTGAGACGGACGATTTCCCCCAGAGCAAGGCAGAAGACTAGTTAGGAAACTGTCCTCTTCTCGTCATTCTACCCCTTCAGCCCCTTAGTCTACCCCTCTAGACACCAACTACTCAGCCTATTCATCGACTTCCTTACAATCATGGTCTTTGCTCTTTTTCGTCTTCCAGACGTTGCTTTAGAGGAAGTTATCAAAAAGTTCAATCCAAAGGAAATGTAAGTTCTTAGAATATTTTTAAATGATGAAAAAGAGAAATTGCACGCTACAGACCTATCAATAGAACTTACTTGCAAAATATGACCTCTACACCACTATTAATAGTTTTATTGCAGACTGTTTCTAACGCAGACCTCTCTACGGGCAAGACGCCTAATTTCGAGACACAGAAAATCGTATAGCGTTGAAATCGAAGTAAATGATGAGTTATATGGTTCCTTTGTTGAAATTTCTTCTGATCATCGAGAGACCTTCATAATTCATATGAAGACTAGAAGAAGAGGATTCAACACTTCCTGGAGATTCCAGAGGGTTGTCGCTGTTCGTTATGAGGGAGACTCTCTGGTTTCTAGATGGAAACGAAAAGATACGGCTGTCCAGGAGATTCTGGACTTCCTGATGGAATTCTTTCGAATCAAACAAATCTCATTCAGATTCCAAGGCTCAATCGACACTCGGTCGGCTGTCCCTATAGTGGAGAATTGCATTTCGAAGAATCTGAAAATTGAAAACGTCGAATGGCCCGACCGCGTAAGCTGTAAGATAGCAAAAAGGGTTCTCGAAGCTTCAAAGAGTGCTTCCAATCTAAACATTGAATTCGAATCCTGCTCCACCATCCGTTTCAATGATTTCCATCTCTTCCGAATGGATCAGTTGGAAATCTGGAATGTCATGTGGATGACAGTAGAGAACATTTTGGCTCTTCGGAATTGCAAGCGAATTGAATTGAGATGTGTTCGGTTGGATGAATCATCCATCAATAAGATTCTTTTGGAGTTGATGGAGAATCCAGGGGAATTGCAGGTGGTTCGATTGGATACTTACAAAGAAGGTTTCAAAATGGAAGAAGTTGTTAAAGGGTTGAATGTCGTTAGAATTGAGTGAGTTTTCTTTGTTTTAAGATTTTAAAGTTGGATATCTGCAGTGAGGGCGACAATTGGAGAAGACAAACATACTGGTTGACAGGAAACAATGGAATACAGCTTTCGGTGGCAAAGGCAACGAGGAGAATCATTGTGATAGAAAGGGAGACTTCAATTCGGATGGAATAAACTGAATACTCTTGTTCTTGTGCTCATTTTCCTCTCAGACACTACTATCTATTTCTATAATATATTCTCACCTCGACTCAAATGTTTCTATCATTCCTTCAATAAATGTATCGAAAATGTCCAAAAAACAGTTTTTACAACAGTTTCTTCTCGCTAAATCTGTAAAAATACAAAAAATAGATGGCAGGAAGACTATAATATTTTCGAATCGTTTAGGAACTATTTTAGCTGCGCATAATTGCTGCCTTTCTCTTCTACACCCCTATCCAACCGTTTCTATCCTCCCATAAGCCTTTCAAACCTCTGGTCCTCACCAACCTCTGCCTCAGACGATTTCCCCTGAGCAAGAAAAGAGAGAGTCCATTCCTCTTTAGACCCCCAGACCTCATATAGACCCTCTCTCCTATCCCTCAGTCTATTTATCGATTCCCGTACGATCATGGTATTTGCTCTTTTTCGTCTTCCAGACGTTGCTTTAGAGAAAGTGCTCAAAAAGTTCGATCCAAAGGAAATGTAAGTTTTGAAATTAATTTCAAATGATGAAAAAGAAAAATTGCACGCTACAGAAAAAAATATGACCTCTACACTTCTAGTTTTCTTACAGACTGTTCCTTGTACAGACCTCTTCACAGGCTAGACGCCTGATCTCAAGGCACAAGAAATCGTATAGCATTGAAATCAATGTCAACGATGGATCTCATGGTTCCTTCATTGTAATTTCCTCTGATCGTGGAGAGATCTTCAAAATTCGAATGATGACAAGAAGAAGAGGGTTCGAAACTTCATGGAGATTCCAGAGGGTTGTCGCTGTTCGTTATGAGGGAGACACTCTGGTATCCCGATGGGGACAAAAAGAAACGGCTGTCCAGGAGATTCTGGACTTCCTAATGGACATCTTTCGAATCAAAGAGATCTCATTCAGATTCCAAGGCTCAATCGACACTCGATCGGCTGTCCCTATAGTTGAAAATTGCATTTTGAAGAATTTGAAAATCAGAAAACTCAATTGGTCGTTCTGTCATAGCTACAATATAGATAAAAGACTTTTAATCGCATCAAAAAGTGCTTCTGATGTAAACATCAAAGGATGGAGACACTTACCAATCGATTTCGATGATTTCCATCTCTTCCGAATGGAACGAGTTGAAATCGAAGATGCCTCATGGATGACTGTGGAACAAGTCCTGGCTCTTCGGAATTGCAAGAAAGTTGAACTGTGGCTTGTTCGTTTTGATGAATCATCCATCAATAAGATTCTTTTGGAGTGGATGGAAAATCCAGGAGAATTGCAGGAAGTTCATATGTTTCTTCCACTTGAAATGAATTTGGAACAGTTGATAAAAGGACTGAAAGTTTCCAGAGTTGAGTGAGTTTTTTCTTTCTTGATTCTAGAGCAATTAGAAATTTTGCAGAGAAGGCGACGATGAAGATGACGATGAAGATAAAAAATATTGGATTGAACGAAACAATGGATTACAATTCTCAATGACAATAGGGTGGTTAGATTCCGTTGTGATAAAAAGGGAAACTTGATTTTTTAATTCTTAATTTGATTTCTCTTTCTCTGATTGAAATATTGAATTTATGTGTATTCAGATAATGACAGACTAGTCAATAAGAAATAATTCAATCATTTTCATGTGTCCCATATTCAAAACCACCTAAAATACAGTACAGTAAGAATGACACTATTATTGAAGTTAAAACAGTTTTTTTCGATAACACTATCGAAGATACATAAATTAAGTGGCAAGAGGCCAAAAAAACTATTTTCGTGTTTTTGAACTGTTTAGGAGTTTTTTAAGCAGCGCATGATTGCTGTCGTTCTCTTCTACACCCCTATCCGATTGTTTCTCTTCTCTCGTAAGTCTTCCTAGCCTTTGGTCCTCTCTAAGACAGAAAATTGTCCCCAGAGCAAGAAAGAAAAGAGTTCATTCTTCTTCAGACCCCCAGACCTTTTATAGACCTTCTCTATACACCTATCCCTCAGTCTATCCTTCGACTCTCGTCATTCTACTTCCATCAACCCCTCTACACACATATCCCTCAGTCTACTAATCGATTTCCTTTCAACCATGTCGTTTCCACTTCTCCGTCTTCCAGAGGTCGCTTTAGAGGAAGTTCTCAAGAGGTTCAATCCAAAGGAAATGTAAGTTCTTCTTTTTACTGTAAAAAATGAAAATAACACGCTACAATAGCAGAAAAATATGACCTCTAGATTTCTTACAGATTGTTCCTTGTGCAGACATCTCTTCAGGCAAGGCGCCGAATTTCTAGGCACAGAAAATCGTATAGCGTCCAAATCAGAATCGACGATGGTGATTTCGGTTCCTTTGTTGAAATTTCTTCTGATCGTGAAAAGATCTTCAAAATCCAATTAAAACCTAAAAGAAAAGGATCCGAGACTTCGTGGAGATTCAAGAGAGTTGTCCCAATTCGTTATGAAGGAGACACTCTAGTTTCCCGATGGAAGCGGATAGATACGGCCATTAAGGAGATTCTGGACTTCCTAATGGAGATATTCCGCATCAAAGAGATCTCATTCCGATTCAAAGGCTCAATTGACACTCGTTCAGCTGTGTTGATTGCTGAGCATTGCATTTCAAAGAATCTGAGAATCGGAAGCGCCGATTGGGGAGACTGGATAAGCGGTAAAATGGCAAAAAGGTTTCTTGAGGCTTCAAAGAGTGCTTCTAATATGATCATCGGAATAAACTCCCTTTCCACCATCTGTTTCTATGATTTTCATCTCTTCCGAATGGATCGATTGAAATTTAAATATGCCAGGTGGATGACTGTCGAACAAATTGTGGCTCTTCGGAATTGCAAGCAAGTTGAACTGACATATGTTCGGTTGGATGAATCATCCATCAATAAGATTCTTTTGGAGTGGGTGAAGAATTCAGGAGAATTGCAGCAGGTTCAAATGTATAACTACCGTGATATTAATACGGAAGAGGCGATTAAAGGGTTGAACGTTGTTAGAAATGAGTAAGTTTTTTGGTTTCTGTTTTAAAGTCATTAGATATCTGCAGTGAGAGCGACAATTGGAATGGAATAAAATTCTCGATGACGGAGAGATGGATACAATTCTTTTGGATAAGAAAAGGAAACTTGATTTCATGAATAATAAGCTGTTTTTTCAATTCTTAATCTGCTCTCTTTTTCTTTGACACTATAACATATTAAATATTGAATTTATGTGTATTCAGATGATGACAGACTAGTCAATAAGAAATAATTCAATAGTTTACATGTGTTTTTTTTTCTACATATAACCACATAAAATAGTTTCTTCTTCAAAAGACAGTTCAATATCTATCACAATGAAGATGGGAATACATTGTTTGCTCTCCAGGGGCTCTTCGTGCTATTTCAGAACATTTAAAAGAAAGAACTTTCACCCCTACCCAAAAATTTCTCTCGTGGGCCTTCCTCTGGTCCTCACTAATTACTACGACAGACGATTGCCCCTAGAGCAAGGAAAACCTCGACAACCACCCTTATAGACCTTTACACACCTATCCCTCAGTCTACCAATCGATTCCTGTTTAACTATGTATTTTCTCCTTCTCCGTCTCCCAGACCTTGCTCTAGAGGAAATTCTAAAAAACTTCAGTCCAAAGGAAATGTAAGTTCTTGTTTTTAATTATAAAATAATGATGTGAGCTTGATTGTGAAAAAAAAGAGGAGCATGCTAGCAGTTTCAAAACTATTAAAGGAGGACTGAACTGGAATTCAATAATTTGTCATTAGATGTAGTTTTTAATTCTGAACACTTTTTCTGTTGACAACTTTCTCTGAAAATGCCTCTAAACGCCTGAAAAACCGCTTTGAAAACGTCGAGGTGATTGGGGTGGAAGAGTTTTCCGTAACCTCGGCCACGGGATTTGTGACCGCCACAGCCGTTATTTTTCTCATTTTTTTCGAATTCGTGTTTTCAATGTAGATGTTTTTGAGGCATTTAGAGGCATTTTCAGAGAAAGTTGTCAACAGAAAAAGTGTTCAGAATGAAAAACTACATCTATACACAAAATATTGAAATCAACTTCAGTCCTCCTTTAATAATGCGTACTTGTGAAATATGACCTTAGGTTTCTTGCAGACTGTTCCTTGTGCAGACCTCTCTACAGGCAAGACACCAAATCTCAAGACACAGAAAATCGTACAACGTTCGAATTAGAATCGAAAATAGAGATTTCGTTTCCTTTGTTGAAATTTCCTCCAATCGTGAAGAGATCTTCACAATTCAAGTGAAGAATACAAGAGAAGGATCCGAAACTTCATGGAGATTCCAGAGAGTTGTCCCTGTTTCATATGAGGGAGACACTCTAGTCTCCCTATGGAGGCGAAAAGATGAGGTCATCCAGGAGATTCTGGACTTCTTAATGGAATTCTTTCGAATCAAAGAGATCTCATTTAGATTCAAACCCTCAATCGACATTCGATCAGCTGTGCTTATCGTTGAGCATTGCATTTCAAAAAATCAAAAAATTGCGAACGTCGAGTGGGAATACTGGAAAACCGATAAAATAGCAAGAAGGTGTCTTGAGGCTTCAAAGAGTGCTTCTAATATGATCATCGGAATTAGCTCTTCTTCAACCATCCATTTTGATAAGTTCCATCTCTTCCGAATGGATCGAATTGAAATTAAATATGCCAAGTGGATTACTGTGGAACAAATTGTGGCTCTTCGGAATTGCAAGCGAATCGATCTGGGAAATGTTCTTTTTGATGAATCATCCCTCAATAAGATTCTTTTGGAGTGGATAGAGAATCCAGGGGAATTGCAGGAGGCTCAAATATTTTTTCCCGTTGGAATAAAATTGGAAGATGCGATTAAAGGACTAAAAATTTCCAGAGTTGAGTGAGTTTTTTTCTTGATTCTAGAAAAACTAGAGTTTTTTGAAGGATCAATAGAAGCAAACAAAAATACTGGTTGAACGGAAACAATGGAATAGAATTCTCGATAACGGAGTACTTATCACATGTTGTTATAAAAAGGGAGACTTGATTTTGGAACTGATTTTTCTTTCTTTTTTTATTACTAATGATTATTATATTATTATAATACCTCAACAGATTTTTACGAACCGTTAAATAAAACCTATCCAGATGATGACAGAACAGGCGAGAATAATCTATACTGGGCAGGCTTGCTCGGAATTGATTTTTCGGAAAATCGGAAAACGGCAGTTTTCCGAAAAAAATTTTCGGAAAATCGGAAATTAAAATTTTTCCGATTTTTTTTTTTTTTTTTTTTCGGAAAATTCGGAAAAATTCGGAAAAAATCGGAAAATTTATTTTTCAGGCGAAATAACAACAAAAAACAGTGAAAACCGATTAAAAACAACAAAAAACAGCAAAATTTGATTAAAAAAATTTCCATCCGATTTGTCCGTCAGAAATTTCGAATATTTTTTTCCCATTTTCCAAATTATTTTCCAATTTTTGACACAAAAGGAGTCGGAAATATGGAAAAAAGAGAAAAAACAAAAAAAATTGAGAAAATCGGTCGCGCCGGACCAAAAAAGTTTGAGCCATGCGCCTTTAAATTTTCTTCGCCAATACTGTTTTTTCCGATTTTTTCCGAAAATTTTTCGGAAAAATTTCCGATCGGAAAATGTTTCCGAAAACAAATTTCGGAAAATTTTCCGACGGAAATTTTTTCCGAAAAATGTCGGAAAAACGGAAATTCCGATTTTCCGATTCCGAGCAAGCCTGATACTGGGTTATGAAATAAGTTTTTTTTTCATGTTTTTAAAATAAAAAAAACAAGAAAAAAAACAAGAAAAAAAATCAAAACCAATACCCGAATGGATCGCGGAAGCCGTTCTTCTTATGGATTTGGGGTGCTAGCCGGTACTTTCGGCTAGTCACAATTAGGAGGCTGCCCAGTTGCCTTCCTCATTGACCATTGCAACAGACGATTCCCCATAGCCCCAGAGGAATGGTCTATTAAGGAGACAGTCTCGTCATTCCCTTCATAGACCCCTCTATACACTTATCCCTCATTCTACCAATCGATTCCCGTCAACCATGTCTTTTCCCCTTCTCCGTCTCCCGGATCTCGCTCTAGAGGAAATTCTGAAAAACTATAATAATGAGGAAATGTAAGTCTTCCCTTTGTGGGTCCCGGGAAAAACTATATGTATTACAAAAGCTATTTTACCCCTTTTGAGCACTTTGTACCTCTAGATTCCTTCCAGACTGTTCCTCGTGCAGACCTCCCAAAAATCAAAGCGTCTAATTTCAAGGCACACTAAATCACATTCAACCAAAATCGAAGTCATCGATGGAGTCTTCCGTTCCTATTTCAAAATCTTTTGTGATGATCAACATTTCTTTCGGATCAAAATAAAGACTGAAAGAGAAGGATTCGACAGTTCCTGGAGACTCCATACCCCTGTACCAGTTCGAAATGAGGGGGACACTCTAGTGTCTTGCTGGAAAAGCCGGGTTCAGGGGTTCAAAGAAATTCTGGATTTTCTAAAAGAGATCTTTCGAATTGAAAAAGTCTCATTTGAATTACATCTAGCACATTCCTGTTGGGCTGTGCCTATCGTCGAGCATTGTGTCTCAAAGAATCTGAAGATCGGAAGTGTATACTGGTCAAACTTCACTGGAAGCATCGATATGGCTAAGAGGCTTCTCATGGCTGTAAAAAATGCTTCTGATTTCTTCTTCAGAGGATTCAACCCAGCTTCCTTCCGTTTTAATCACTTCCATCTCTTCCGAATGGATCAGTTACAAATTGAGAATGCCGCATGGATAACCGCTGAGCAAGTTGTGGCTCTTCGGAACTGCAAACGAATCGGTCTACAATACGTTATGTTCAAGGAACCCTCTATCAACCAAATCCTTAGGAAATTGTTGGAGGATCCAAGAGAATTGCATTTGCTTCAAATATTTTGCTCCGACGAAATCAGACCAGAGGAGATAATAAACGGCCTGAACATTGTCAGAATCGAGTGAGTTTCTCTTTTTTCTAGGTTCTGAAGTCATTAGAATTTTACAGAGAATTGATCGATATGAGAGGACACAAATACTGGCTCACTGGACGCAATGGAATCATTTTTTCAATTTCTTTGGGGCATCGTACCATTATAATAACAAGGGAAACTGAACTTTTAATGGAATAAACTGGTTTTTCAGTTTTTTAACGCAAATCCTTGGCTCTGAAAATAAATTATGGAATAAATAAATTTGTTTCGATTTTCTTGTTCGAAAGTTTATTGGCAGATAGCCAGGATCGTCAATTCATCAATCCATTACTATCATGTACATCTCGATTCGAATAGCTCTGGGATTACAATCATAAGCGAACATTATGGATATTATTAAAGTTAACACAGTTTTTTTCGATAAAACCTTCCAAAATAAAGAAAAAGAGGTGACAGGAAGCCCTGCATAACTGTTTTTGGGTATTTTAATAGTTTGAAAAGATTTCAAAAAGAGAATGATTGCGGACTATCAATTCAACAACTCTATATAATTTTTCTCGTGGGTCTCCTCTGGCCTCTGGTCCTCATAGGCCTCACAGACGATTGCCCCCAGAGCAACAAAGAAGAGAGGCCTCTTCTCGTCAACCCCTACCCTTCATAGACCCCCTCTAGCCACCCATCCCACTACACATCGATTTTTTAAAACCATGTCTTTTCCCTTTCTGCGTCTCCCATGTCTCGCTCTAGAGGAGATTCTCAGAAACTTTAATCATAAGGAAATGTGAGTCTGAATTTTCTTTATATTTAATTTGAGGTCACGATGTCACTTATCTATGAGATTTTTTTTTCATTGTTTGCGTTATAAGCCTTTTCGAAGAAAAATGCGCAAGAATTATAAAAATAAAATATCACAACAGCTGTTTTAAGCCTATATTAGAGCATACTTGCGAAAAATGACCTCTGAACCCCTAGATTTCTTGCAGAATGTTCCTGGGGCAGACCTCTCTACATGCGAGACGCCGAATCTCTGTACACAAAAAATTGCATAGCATCAAGACAAAAGTCACCGATGAAAAACTCCATTCCTCTTTTGAAATCTTCTGTGATGACCAACTATTCTTTCAAATTAAAACAGATCCCAATGAGAAACAATCCAATTCATCCTGGAGATTCAAGACCCGTGTCCCCGTTCACTATTTCGTCCGCTATGGAAAAGACACCCTGGTATGCCTTTGGAAACAAAAGGTCACAGCTGTTCAGGAGATTCTGGATTTTTTGAATGATATTTTTCGGATTAAAGAGATCTCATTTGTGATTAATCTGAGAAATTCGTGTTCGGCAGTGTATATTCTGGAGCATTGCGCCTCAAAGAATCTGAAAATCGGAAAGATCTACTGGCCCCGTTTCCCGGGGCAAGAGGAGATGGCGAGAAGACTTTTCAAGGCTTCCAGTGGGGCCACTGAACTCGAAATCGGTGGATTCAACTCCTCCTCTATCCGTTTCAATCACTTCCATCACTTCCGAATGGATCGACTGCAAATCAAGGACGCCACGTGGATGACCGTGAAACAGGTCAAGAATCTTTGGAATTGCAAGAGAGTCAGTCTGGGATGTCTTCGGTTTGATACAGACGATGTCAATTCAATTCTTTGGGACTATATGATGAATCCAGGAGAACTACAAGAGCTTCGACTGCATTTTCTTGGTTATATAAAAATGGAAGAGGTGAAACGTGCCTTGGATATAATCAGAATTGAGTGAGTTTTTTTCTCCTGGATTCTGAAGTCATTAGAGTTTTATAGAGAAGAGAACGCTAAGAGAGGACCAAAATACTGGTTCAAATACAAGGGAGTGATAATTTCGGCGACGATGGAGAAGGGAGGAGATCTTGTGATAATAAGAGAAACTGGGAATGGAATGGAATGAACTTTATTATTTATGTTACCTTATATGTTTCTCTGACCTATCAATTTTTGAATAAATGTATGGAAAATGCATATAAATCATTACATATAAAAATTACATATAAATCGGACTGAAAATAATTTTTCCCGTAATTCCATGGAACGATACACAATTTTTAACGGTAGGTACAAGTGAGAGGTCTGGGAAGAACATGACCACTCTCCCAGGCAAGGACCATGGTTCGTCAGCGTGCGTTTTTAGACAGATGTTTTCTACGGACCGCCCGTCCGGCCTTCGTTGGTCCTCACAGACAAAACCCCCAGAGCAAAGAAGGAGGGTCAGTTAGAAGATAGTCTTCTTTTCGTCAGTCTACCCTTAGCAACCCCTCAGTCTACCTCACTAACCCATTTATCGATTCCCATGTCTTTTCCCCTTCTCCGTCTTCCAGACCTTGCTTTAGAGGAAGTCCTCGAACAGTTAATTCCAAAGGAAATGTAAGTTTTTTTTATTGTGGTAGCTATATTTACTTTGTCAGAATTATTAATCTGACCTCTACACCCTTAGATTTTTTACAGACTGTTCCTTGCGCAGACCTCTCTACAGGCAAGACGCCGAATCTCAAGGCACAGAAAATCCTACACCGTTGAAATAAGAGTCGAGGATGAAGATTCCGGCTCCTTTGTTGAAATATCCCGTGATTGTCAAGAAGACTTCAGAATTCAAGTCAAGAACACAAGAAAAAGATTCGACAGTTCCTGGAGATTCCAGAGATCTGTCCCTGTTCGCTATGAAGGAGACACTCTGGTTTCCCAATGGAAACAAATAGATACGGCTATCCAGGAGATTCTGGACTTCTTAATGGAGATATTTCAAATCGAAAAGGTCTCATTTAGAATCTGTGGCTCAATTGACACTCATTCGGCTGTATTGATCGTTGAGCATTGTATTTCGAAGAATCTGAAAATCGGAACCATCTGGTGGCCATTCTGCAAAACGGATGAGATAGATAAAAGGATTCTCGAGGCATCAAAGCATGCTTCTGATCTCTGTATTATCGAATCCAGATCCTCTACCATCTGTTTCAATGATTTCCATCTCTTCCGAATGTATCGATTGGAAATTTTGAATGCCAGGTGGATGACTGTTGAACAAATTGTGGCTCTTCGGAATTGCAAGCAAGTTGAGCTGGGATATGTTCGTTTTGATGAAGAATCCCTGAATAAGATTCTTTTGGGGTGGATGGAGGATGCAGGGGAATTGGAGGAGGTTGCAATCTGTACTCACCGACGTCTTGAAATGGAAGACGTGATTATTGGGTTGAACCTTGTCAGAGTTCAGTGAGTTTTTTTGTTTCTTTTTTAAAGTCATTAGAGTTTTGTAGAGGGGGTCGGAACCTGAAATACTATTTCATCACACACAATGGAACACTATTCTCTGTGAAAGCGAGCTCGGCAAAAAGCATCGTGATGAAAAGGGAAGAGTGGGAGGAATAAATTCTTGTTTTTATGTACATCATTTTTCTTTTTTTTTCTCGAATCCTACTATTGATTTCTATAATAAAATATAAGGTAGCGTTCAGAAGCATACAGTAAAAATACATTTGTTGTAATATCTCATTTCAAAGTCGGATTGTCCTAAATTTTTTAAAATTCATTTATATCAAGAACGGATAAAGTTATTATACACTGGAATTAAAACCAGAAATCATGGTTTTAAATTGCTGAACCCAGTAAAGACAGATTTAGTGTGTGCTAGTATGTTCTTGGCTAGTCAGAACCTTCTTTCGAACCTGCTGGCTGTTCTTCTCTCATCGTCCAGTGTGAGACAGACGATTTCCCAAAACATACAGTCCTCTTCTCGTCATTCTACCCCCCCATCAACCCCTCAGTCTACCTCTCTGGACACCTATTCCTCAGTCTTTTCATCGATTTTCTTCAACCATGTCGTTTCCCCTTCTCCGTCTCCCGGACCTCGCTTTAGAGGAAATTATCGAAAAGTTCAATCCAAAAGAAATGTAAGTCTTCATATAATTACAAATTTATTCATGATCTTACAAATGCGCACTATTTATAAGCCGATGTCTGTGACTTCGGTTTATGGCCGTTTCGAGATTCTGAAAGAAAGTGAAAACTAGAATAGTAAGGAGAAATGCGATTACAATAGCTATCTTGATCTGAAATTACAACTTATTTTATCTGAATTTACCCACAGATTGTTCCTGGTGCAAACATCCAAGAGAGCAAGACGCCTGATCTCAAGACACAAGAATTCACATAGAGTCAATATTCTCATTTACGATGGAATATGCGATTCCTTTGTTGGCATCATATGTAACAATCAGGAGCTCTTCCGAATTGGAATTGATACCAAGGAAAGAGGATCTAATTCATTTTGGAGACTCCAGACTCTCCTTCCCGTTTGTTATGAAGTGAACGGTTGGGTTTCGATCTGTACAAAAAAAGATACGGGTTTCCTGGAAATTCCTGATTTTTTGAATGAAATCTTTCGAATCGAAGAAGTTTCATTTGAAATAGAAGAAACTCTTAATCATTTGGCTGCTCGCATCATAGAGAATTGCGTCTCGAAAAATCTGAGAATTGCAAGCATTAATTTGCCGTTCAAAGACATTGATGAGAGGCTTCTCACGGCTTCAAAGGGTGCTTCTCGTCTGAACGTCGGAGGAATCGACTACTCTTCCATACTATTCCATCATTATAAACTATTCCGAATGGATTCGTTGCAAATTGTATGTTGCAGTTGGATGAACGTTGAGGAAATCCTGACTCTTCGGAATTGCAAGCGAGTCGATTTGGGATGTCTTCAATTAAAAGCAACACACATCAACAAGATTCTTCGGGAATATATAGAGAATCCAGGAGAACTACAGGAGTTTCGAATGTTTTGTATCAACGATATTCGACTAGAGGAGATGGTAAATGGTCTCAACATTGTCAATTTCGAGTGAGTTTTATTTTTTCCCGGATTCTGAAGTCATTTGAAGTTTTGCAGAGAAGAAAACGATGAGAGGCAACGAAAACACTGGTTTATCAAGCACAATGGAATAAGATTCTTGGTGAAGATAAAGGATATGCAGAGGCTTCGGATAACAAGGGAATCTTGATTTTGAATGGAACACACTTTTTTGTTTATTAAATTATATTCACTTTTTTTTCTTTTTTTTCGGCGAGTTTTACACGATGCTTTCTGCTTATAGCTTGCAAGGAATTTGAAACGGGAGGTTCTGATTTAGTGCAGTTCAGATTTACCGACTGTGCTAGAAAAGTGCAGGATTTTCGAACTCGAAAAAATTAATTTTCTAGAAATTTGTGCAGGATGCGAATCTTATCCGGTTCTCGTCTGCTGATCTTATCCGGTTCTCGTTATATAATTAGTATCCTACAGGTTGGGTTCTCTTTTTTTGTGCCGCCGCCTGTGCAGCTGGTATTCGATAATCCGCAACGGCATACAATTTCTCATAGCCTCAGAACAAGGAAGAAGGGCAATTAAGGGATCTCGCCTACCCCATTCTCATTCAAATAGACGCCTCTAGCCACATATCGTCTATTAATCGATCCTTTTCAACTATGTCATTTCCCCTTCTCCGTCTTCCAGACGTCGCTCTAGATGAAGTTCTCAAAAGGTTCAGTCTAGAGGAAATGTAAGTCTTCATATAATTTCGTTTAAGTTCAAATTCATAATCTTACAAACTGTTATCGATGAAGAAATGGGTGTGAATTTCAGACTGATCCTGGTGCAGACCTCCCAAAGAGCAAAACGCCTCGTCTCAAGACTCACTAAGTCACATTTCATAAAAGTTAAAATCAATGACGACCAAATATATGGGTGTGTTGTTTTCATTTCCTGTAATGATCGAGATGGGGCGGTGATCTTAGTTTGGCGTTGGGGTTCAATATATTCATCAAGAGCCCCATAGCGTACAACAGAGGGAACAAATATTTGGAGTGTAGCATTGGATCAATAGTTCCGGCTTTCAAGGCAATTCTAGATTATCTGAATGAGATGTTTCGAATCAAAGAAGTCTCATTTGATATCGGCGAATATTCTTACTCATCTGAACACATTGTGGAGTATTGCACATCGAAGAATCTCAAAATTGGGAGCGTCAAATGGCGGGATATATGGGGGAATGAAGAAATCATCAGGAGGGTTCTGATGGCTTTGAAGGGAGCCACTAGGCTCAACTTCATCGGAAACCAATCCTCTACCATCCGCTTCGATCATTTCCATCTCTTTCAAATGGATGATTTGGAAATTGAGTATGCCTCGTGGATTACAGTGGAGAATATTGTGGCTCTTCGGAATTGCAAGCGGGTCCGACTGGGAAAAGTTTCGTTCAAGGGATCCTCTATCAACAAAATTCTTCGAGAATTAATGGAGAATCCAGGAGAGCTACAGGAACTTCGAATGACTTGTAAAGATGTTATCATAGTAAAAAGGGCGGTTAAAGACCTGAACATTGTCAGATTAATGTGAGTTTCTTTTTTTTCGTAATTTCTTTATCAGAATTTTGCAGAAAAGGGAACGCTACGAGATATCGAAAATACTGGTTCACCGGACAAAATGGAATCGGATTTTCGGCGACGAAAGAGAATATGAAGACAGTTGTGATAACAAGAGAAACTTGATTTTGAATGGAATGAACCGATCTTTTTTCTTTGACACTTTATTTCTGATATATCACTTCAACTTATATGTATTTTTCTATCAATTTCTTGATGATTGTATTTGGAATATTCTGGTTATGCCGAAAAGACGGAAGAATGAATTTGTTAATTATCATAATCATATTAATTATTACTTATTACTTAGAATTGGAATTATCTTGGAATTATTACTTAGAATTACTTATTATGTATTATATAATTTGAAATTTAGAGTGTTAGAAAATTTTATAGGCTATTCAGAATCAAAATAGTTTTTCTATGAAGTGGTCACCACTACAATAGACGATTTCTCATATCCCCAGAGCAGGAACGAGGCCAATTAAGAATCAACCCCTCATAGACTCATCTAACCTCCCTTCAGTCAACCTATCTAGCCACCTATTAATTTGTCTCTTCATTGATTTCCTTCTATCATGTCGTTTCCCCTATTCCGTCTTCCAGAAGTCGCTTTAGAAGAAGTTCTTAAAAAGTTCAATCCAAAGGAAATGTAAGTTTTTAGATTTTTATATTTCAATTCAAAGTCACTCATTATTAATATGACCTTTGTAGACCCCTATTGATTTCTTGCAGACTGATCCTAACGCAGACCTCTCTACGAACAAGACACCGAATCTCAAGACACAGAAAATCGTATAGCGTTGAAATCAGAGTCGTCAGGGAAAGGTTAGAATCCTATGTTAATATCATCAATACTGATCGAAAATTCTTCCGGATCAATATACATACCTGGGTAACACAATTCGATTCATCTTGGAGATTCCATACCATCGTACCCGTCCGTTATGAGAAAGACGCTTTGGTGTCCTTCTGGACACAAAAGGACATTGCTTTCCAGGAAATTCTGGATTTTCTGAATGAGATCTTTCGAATCAAAGAAGTCTCATTTAATATCAACAGAAAATCTTCTGATTCAGCTGTGCACATCCTGGAACATTGTGCCTCAAAGAATCTGAAGATCGGAAGTGTCGACTGGCCGTCGTTTTCTGGCGATAAAGAGGTGACGGAGAAAATACTTATGGCTTCAAAAGGTGCTTCTCATCTGAACATTCGAGTATTTACCTCCTCCTCCATGCGTTTCGATCATTTCCATCTCTTTCGAATGGATTTGTTGGAAATGGAGTTTGCATGGTGGATGACAGTGGAGAATATTGTTTCTCTAAGGAATTGCAAACGAATCCGTCTAAAATTTCTTTCGTTCACGACATTATCTCTCAAACAAATTTTTCGCGAGTATTTGAAGAATCCAGGAGAACTGTGCGATCTTCGAATTAATATTGATTATTGTATCAGAATGGAACAGGCAATAGAAGGCTTGAACGTTGTCAGAGTTGAGTGAGTTTTTGTTTTTCGAGATTCTGAAGTCATCAGCATGTTTGCAGAGAAGGAAACGACATGAGAGGTTCAAAATACTGGTTTAGCGGACACAATGGAGTCAAAATATCGGCGACAATGATGGATTGGAATAAGACAGTTGTGATAAAAAGAGAATTTTGAATGGGATGAACTGATTTTTCTGTTTTTTGTTACACGTTTTTCATAATAAAAGCCTTTGAAGATTCGGATTGAAAAGTTGAGTAGTTTTATGGTGGATTTTGATCCAGAAACATTATAAAATAGAACTGTGCAATTAAAAACAACCTCATTTTTAGTTCCAGATTTTTTTTCAAAAATTTGGGCTGGTTTTGCAACAATCAGATGTTAATTCGGACGGTTTTATTTTGATTTTAAGCTACTAGATTCTGAAATTGTTTTCAGAACGTTTTTATTCAGGGTTTTCAGAGAATGTTCGGACGGTACAGTAGTTTTAAGAGGTCCCAGTTCGAACGGTTCTGATTTAAACGATGAGCTTTAAAATTGTTTACTTGAGTCTGAAAAAATCACATGTTTTAACACTGAACACATGGGCTTCGGGCGGTACAGTAGTTTTAGGAGCTGTCAATTCCAACAGTTCTGGTTTAAAATTTGAAAAAAAAGTGAAAGAGATGGTGGAAATTTTTTGGTGACCTTCTCTGCCTTCTACCAGGTCCACTATTCCCACCAACCACTGCGACAGATGGTTTTTCATAGCCCAGAGCAAAGATTAACGGGAGAAGACCAATTACAAGACAGTCTTGTCGTTCAAACAGGCCTCCTCTGACCACCAACCCCTCAGTCTACCTCACTAGCCACCTATTCATTCGTCTATTCATCGATCCCCTTCAACCATGTCGTTTCCACTTCTCAGCCTTCCATGTCTCGTTCTAGAGGAAATTATCAAAACTTTAAATCCAATGGAAATGTAAGTATTCAGATTTATTATTATTATATGTATTTTAAATCAAAATCACGATATTATCATAGCTGCTCATTAAACACGGATATTTATTCGTGTTGTATAACAGTTTCTGAATTTCTATTATCGTTTCATACAAATCGGCCAGTAATTTTGAAGTTTTAATTGAAATTCAAGCTTAAATCAAATGAAACGTCAAAATTTCCGGGCGATTTGTATGAAACGGAAATAATTTCAAAAAATTCGAAAAATGTCTTTTAAAAAATGGGATTTCTGGGCATTCAGTAGGACAAACTTGCAAAATATGACCTTTGTACCCCTAGATTTCTTACAGCATCTTCCTTGTGCAAACATCCCAAGGAGCAAGACACCGAGTCTTGAGATATACTAAGTCACATGTAATCGAACTCCTAATTGCCGATTCCTATGTTGGAATTTTATGTAAAGATCAGGACACCTTCAGGGTGAAAACATTTACTCCGTTTTCACAATTCAATTCATCTTGGACACTTCAGACTATCATTCCCATTCAGAACGACTCTGACGTGTCGACGCAAAAAGCTAGAGCTTTCAAAAAAGTTCTGAAAATTCTGGAAAAGACATTTCGAATTAAAAAAGTCTCATTTGAAACCAAAGATGATTCTTCTTTTTCGGCAGTGCATGTCCTGGAGTATTGTGTCTCAAAGAATATGAAGATCGGAAGGGTCAACTGGCCGACGTTCTCTAAGAACAATGAGATGGCGAAGAGGATTCTTATGGCTTCAAAGGATGCTTCTTATCTAAACATTGGAGGAGACAGCCCCTCCTCCATGCGTTTCGATCATTTCCATCTCTTCCGAATGGATTTTTTGCGTATTGAGGATGCCTGGTGGTTGACTGTGGAAAACATTGTGGATCTTCGGAATTGCAAACGGATCCTTCTGGGATGTGTTCGGGATAAGCTAAACATCAATAAGATCCTTCTGGAGTATATGAAAAATCCAGGAGAACTACAAGAGATTCAAATGTTTTGTTTCGACCATATCACTCCAGAGGAGATGGTGAAAAATCTGAAAATTGTCAGATCTGAGTGAGTTTTGTTTTTTTCTTGGTTTTAGGATTCTAGAGCATTTAAAATTTTTGCAGAAAAAGTAACGTTATCCAAAAATACTGGTTCAACGCAAATAATGGAATACCATTCTCAGCGATGGTATTAGATATGGAGACAGTTGTTATTAAACGAGAAACATGATTTTCTTTTTTGTCTTTTTCTAAATACTTATAATTATTCCATTTTTACCTTAATAAACTGATTTTTCTGTTTTTGTGTTGAAAACATTTTTTTGAAATTATTATAAGAATTTCGGTGGAAATTCGAATTGGGAACTAGATCAGTTTTTGATTGAAGCCGGAAAATTATCGAGTTTTTAGAAATCCGGTTTGTTTTGAAACAATTAGATGTTAATTCATGTCAGATTTCCATTGGTCCGGGCCAACCAATGTGACAGACGATTCCCCATAACCCCAGAGCAAAGATTGGGGAAGACCAATAAAGGTGACAGTCCTCTTCTCGTCAACACCCTCATTTAGATATTCACTAGGGTGCAGAAGGTAACGTCTGCAATCGCGCCCCAGCGAAACGCCCCCATTTGGCTGCTTACATTTTTTCCGTTGCCTGAGTATCAAATGTATAAACTGTGTGCCGCTTATCGCGGAGATCAAATATAAATATTTAAAAATTATTTTCTCCTAAATGTGCGCTGGGGCGCGATTGCAGACGTTACCTTCTGCACCCTAGTGGATATTCCCTCTTCTAGTCACCTACTTTTTTGTCTATTCATCGATTTCCTTTCAACCATGTCATTTCCCCTTCTACGTCTTCCATGTCTCGCTCTAGAGGAAGTTCTCAAAAACTTCAATCCAAAGGAAATGTAAGTTATCAGATCGATATATTTCAACGCGATACCATAAATTCTCACAAACGATCTCACAAAAGGCTTGTTTGTGCTGTTTAACAGTTTTTAAGTTTTTAATTAGAGTTTTGTGCTTTCAAAAAAAGGAGAACGTTCATTATTTCTGGTTTTGACGTCTCAGTAGGACACATTTGCAAAATATGACCTTTGTACGGTACAATTGTACCCCTAGATTCATTTCAGACTGTTCCTTGTGCAGACCTCTTTGCGAACAAGACGCCGAGTCTCAAGACTCAAACCAATATCCATCAAAGTCCTAATTGTCGATGGAATGATTAGTTCCTATGCTGCCATCTTATGTAAAGATGAAGACACCTTCCGGATTAAAACCTATACCAGAGGTGTGTCATTCAATTCATCTTGGAGATTCCAGACCGTCGTGCCCGTCCGCTATGAAGAGAATGCTCTGGTGTCCCGTTGGACACAAAAGGGCATTGCTTTCCAGGAAATTCTGGATTTTCTGAACGAGATCTTCCGAATCAAAGATGTCTCATTTGATGTTAAAGAAGATTCTTCTTATTTGGCTCTGCACATCCTAGAGCGGTGCGTCTCGCAGAATCTGAAGATTGGAAGTGTCGATTGGCCATTGTTTTCTGGAAGTAACGAGACAGTGGAGAGGATCTTCATGGCTTCAAAGGGTGCTTATCATCTGAACATCCAAGGATATAACTCCTCTCCCATCCGATTCAATCATTTCCATCTCTTTCGAATGAATCGTTTGCGAATTGGGAATGCCAGCTGGATGACATTGGAAAACATTGTGGCTCTTCGGAATTGCAAACGGATCCGTCTGGGATGTGCTTGGGATCATGTATCAGACGTCAACACAATTCTTCGAGAATTTATGAAGAATCCAGGAGAATTACAAGAGCTTCAAATGTCTTGTCACTACGCTAACAAGCTAGAGGAGATGGTGGAAGGTTTGAACATTTTCAGATCTGAGTGAGTTTTGTCTTTTCTAGATTTTAAAGCATTTAGAATTTTTGCAGAGAAGAAAACGCTATGAGAAACCAAAAATACTGGTTCACGGGGCGCAATGGTATTCGATTCTCGGCGACGATGGAGAGGATGACAGAAATCGTGATTAAACGAGAAACTTGAATTTTCGAGAAAATGAGCTTTCAAATTGATCTGCTTCTTCCTTTTCCTAGAGAAAAACGCTATTTTTGAATTCATTAAATGCACATTTTAAATTGAAAAAAAACCCCCACAAAAACCCAAATAAATAATTATTTTACATAAACTTTGACTACAAAACTCTTCGTCGAATCCTCGATTTTCGTCCGGAACAATTGCGCTTGTTGGAATGCACAATTCCCTTCTCCGCCGAATAACGAAGCCTGAAACAGACCGTTAAAAGCGTTCAAGTCATCAAAATCCTTACAGAAATCTTCAAAACTCCCGGTTTCGGTGTATCAATCGTGAGATTTCCTTTGGATGGAATTCTCATACAGGTGTCTCCTAAACATGCAATTACCATCACATTCGCTTTTTCGAATTTCTGAATTCCGTCGATTTGAATTTCCACTTTTTCGATGGTTTTCTTGGAATCGGAGACGAGAAATTCGAGGTCAAAGTGCCAAGCGATCTGAAAGGAAAAGAGGTTTATGGTGAGGCTAAGGATTAATTGTAGTTTGTAGCCTACGCCTCACCCAATCTCCGAGCTATTTCTTCGTTTTTTGAGTGAGGCTAAGAGCACAAAAACTACAACATTTTCATCCTCACCTCTCCGCCTTCTTTCCCGTCTTCTCGACACAAATAAACGAAATTCCAGTCGGTTTCCACCTTCCGTTGTATATTTTTACATTCAAAAGTCTGCGAAATGAATCCTTTTTCCGGTGGAATCGAATAAACGTCTCGATTGATATCATACGAGAATTCCACGCAGTTTTCCGACGTGGCACTCAATTTAATAGCCTCTCCAAGTGGTTTCGGTTGGGCGGCGGTTTCCGAGCCAATCTCTCCACGCGCCTTTCGCCATTCTTCGGATCCTAAAAGTGTAGTTTGTAGTCTAAGCCTCACCAATCCAGTTTCTACCTGATATTCTTCCTCCCATATTCTCTCCAAGCTTCTCCCATCCGATTTTATGATTCTTCTTCTCTTCAGCCATCATTTCCATCAGTTCACAGACTCTTCGTAGCTCCAATTCCTTCTTTCTCTCCTCGGTTACCCCTGCCATCTGCCGAGCATTGAGTTTAGTGAGGAAGTTCAAAAAGACCTGCGGCCGAACTTCCGTTCGCTGGTTCGCCTGTAGTTTGTAGTCTTAAGCCTCACCAAATCGTCCCAACCTTACCACTGCTTTACTATCAAATACATATCTCCACGTGACGTCTGCCACGTGGTCGACACCGTATCCAATACAGTATTTCAATTGTTTATTCCATCCTCTGACGTAGAGAAGCGGCTGATCCATGATGTTCTCACAGGGATCCACGTGGATCCACCGGCCTTCTTTTTTCAGGTAGACTTCGTTCCAAACGTGATCCGTTATGTCGAGGATAAAGCGGGTGTCGAAGTTAAGAGCAGTGAGGAGAAGGCCAAAGCAGTTTGCCCATTCGCCACAGCGACCGGTTCTGTAGAAAATAGAGGTTATTGGTGAGGGGTAAAGAGTTGTAGTTTGTAGTCTGCGCCTCACCAAAGCTCTATTTTCAAAAACGAGTTTTGGTGAGGCTTGTAGTTTGTTGTTTGAGCCTTACTAAAAATACTTTGGTGAGGCTAGGTTTGTAGTTTGTAGTCTTAGCCTCATCAAAAAATACTTTGATGAGGCTAGGCTTGTAGTTTGTAGTCTAAGCCTCACCTCGTCTGTAAAAGTTTCGCGGGATTGTTATATCTCGGGAATCGCATTTCCGTGTTGCATTTATCACAGTGGAATATTTCCACCCTCGTCGCAGCTCCCTCTTGAACCTCCTCCCTGGTCGGCGTTCCATGTAGACCTCCTCCTTCGCATTTAACACCACATTTCGTGCAATTCGGGCTGTCGAACCACGTGAAAAATTTTGTTTTGTACCAGAGAAGCAGCTCTAAAAAAAGAAATTGGGGAATATGGTGAAGCTAGTGGTTTGGAGGCACCTTTAAGAATTCCGATTTCCTCCGGCGCTTCCCCTAACGCCTTTTCCACCAGATCTTCCGGCATTACACTTCTCGCCAGCGCTTTGTGAACTTCATCCGTATATCTTTGATTGAGCTCGGTGAATCTCACAAACTGCTCGAGGAATGCCTTCTCCTCATTTGTCGCCGCATTCGGATTAGCTGGCATCGATGAGTAATGCTTTTGGATCGTTGATAGAATCGCTTGTTGATTGGCTCCGCGGACAGTATCAATATGGTCTTTGTCTTTGAAGAAGAAGAACGTGGGCATCGCTCTGATAGCGTATCTTGTGACGAGATCTGGAGAATAGTGAGGCTAGGGGGAAGAAATATCAGTGTTACCTCTCGCCACATCGACATTCACTTTCAGAAACGTGGCATTTGGGAATTGCTCGGAGAGCTGCTCAATGTACGGACTGATCGCCCGACACGGACCACACCAATTCGCATAAAAGTCAATGATTATGAGGCGATTCGCATCGGCCCGATTGAGAATCTGGTCGAGCTCCAAGAAATTCGACACCTCGTTCACCGGCATTTCTGAAACATCAAAATAGCGTCTAAAAAAAGAAAAAAGACAGATAATACAACGATTTTCAACGTTTTGAACAGAAAACCTTGCGAAAAATCTAGTTTAATAAAATTTACAACAGTGAAAAAATAAATAAGTAGATGAATACAGAATACACGAAATTATATTTTTATTCGATTTCCAGTCTTCTTTTCGGCCGATGTACCTGAAAAAATGGATTTTAAAGAGGAAAAATATTTAGCTGGAAAAAAGATTTTGGTGAGGCTAAATTCTAGTTTGTGCGCTTAGCCTCACTAAACGATTTTCAGCTTAAAAAACTGATTTTTATGGTTTTCGCTCAAAATATCTCACTTTCTGAATAATTCCCTACCTTATTCTTCTCTTTTCCGAACATTTCGATTCGCAGTCCTCTTTTTGAACTCGATTGGTCCTTTTACCTGTAAAAATAATTAAAATCTGGTGGAAAATGGTTTCAAATTCTATTTATTTGCCAATTTTCTAATGAAAATAAAAAAATACAACATTCTTAGCCTCACCAAAGCATTTTTCGGCTTTAGAAAGTCGATTTTCTTCTTTTTTCTTCAGTTTTTCGCTTACCTTTTTCGTCATCACCTCCGCCGTTTTCTCTCCAAACTCAAACTTCGGCTCTTCGGCTCTCTTCTTCTCCTCTTCCTCCTTTCTCTCGGCTTCCTCTTCCCTGAATCTGACGGTGAGCGGCGATTCAAAAATCTCAGTTTTCTCTGATTTCTCAACTCGAACCCATGCTCCGAATGGTGCTCCAGGTGTTGGAATCGATGGTTTGGGCGGTTCTATAAGAGCGATTTCTGGGATTTTAGGTGGTTCTTCTGGTTCTGGCGATTTCTCTTCCGGCGGTGGAGGAGGAGCAGTGAGCATCTCATCGTCCATCATCGCTTCTCGTTCCGGTGTTCCCACAATCTCGAATTCCTCTTCTTCCTCATCTTCATCTGAATAATCATCACTTTCTTCCTCTTCTTCCTCCTCTTCCATCCTCTTCCTCTCCTCCTCCGCTCTCTTCTCCTCCTTCTCCTTCTGTCTCTCCTTCCACAACGCCTTCTTCTCCTCTTTCGTCAGCTTCTGCCCCTTTCTCGGACGATCCGTATAGTTCTGCTCCTTCCGATTCGCTTCCACCTGATCAGAATACCCCTCCGCGGCAATCTGTGACTTGATATAAGACTCCACGTCCTTCTTCCCCATTCGAACCGCCTGCACCTCATCCAACCCGTAGTAATTCTTCTTCCGTTGCTGCTCAAACTCAGAACACTTCTGTTCGTACTCTTTCTCAGTGTAAAAGTGATTAGGGGTGTCCCAACGAGTAGAATTATCGAATAAATTCCAGAAATAATGCCCAGGCCCCTCTGGATTCTTGGCTCGAACCCATTGAATCTCTGCGCATTGGACTTGAGTCTCAGGCATGTAGCCGACGGCGAGATGCTCTGGAAGAGCTGGACCAGCGGCTGTCGGGTTGGTTACTGAAAATAAATTATTTAGATAGGGTTTAAAGGATATCTCTTACAATCTCTGTAGGCTGACACCACATCCCCTTTAGAAATCTTCAGATCCGGAGCAGCTGCAGGAGGAGCCGCCCCTCTTTTCATCGCTCCAGCTTCTCTTCTCGCCGCCATTTCTTTCGCCATCGATCCGACGTCTTTGTGTTTATTGGGATCGAAGATATTCATTCGGAGACCTGTAGCTGGGAGACTTGGCCCTGCCATCACCCCTTCTCCGTTCCTTGCCATCGAAGCAGCCGCCGCCGCCTCCATTTTAGCTAGAGTTCCGTTGAGTTTCGCATCTGCCAACTCTTGCTTCTTTCCCTTTTGCATTGTGTCTCGGATTCGCTGCTGCAGCATCGCTTTGTGTCGCTCTCCGCGATCATGGTGGTCTTGTGAGGCTTTGTTATTGCCGAACCAGACCTGAAATTAAAAATCGCTTGTTTTTATCTAGGATTTAAGAAAATTCGAATTTTTCTGTAAAGGTTTTTTTTTCAAATCAGTTTTTAATAACGTAATTCAGAATTTTTCGAAGAATGCCGCCAAAAACCAAAATTTTCGGCGTTTTTAGACTTTTTATATTTTTAAATAGCTTTAAATTCTTCGTTTTCAGTTTAAAAATAAGAAAAACAATTAAAATTCGACATTTTTTCCAATTATTCACTTTTCACAGAATTTTCGCAATTTTTACCTTGCAAATCTCGCAGAATCGCTTTCCAGTCGAAACCCATTGTTCTGCCATCTCTGAAAATACCAAAATCTTATTAAAAATCATTAAAAACACTCAAAAAAGTGTAGAAAACGTGGCGTAAATAAAATTCGAAGGTGTTGTCCGAGAGGAGTCCGAGAGATGGTGGACGAGAGGCGCTTTCTCTTCCATCGTCTCTCGGACTCCTCTCGGACAATGTTTACCGCAAAGAAAAAGAAATAAAACATCTTAAAATAGTTTAAAATTCATATTTAATTAAGAAAAATAGAAAAATGGTACAATGAAATTAGAAACAGTTATTAAAATTTACAGAAATGTTATTATTCAGACGTTTCCTGGCTTCAATGGCCTATTCCCATTCATTTTTAATAAAAGCAAAGCTTTTAATAGTAGGAACGCTCCGAATAGCTCCTTTTTTTCGGGTGGCCAGTTGCTTGCGTTCCCATGAAAGTGGCCATGGAGGTCATTCGTCAGATTCTGTTTCCGGATCGTGAGGATCATGGCTGCTTTCAGGGTGAACGCTTCGTTGCTGCTTTGTTCGGACCCTGAACAATCGAGGTTAGGAAAAAGCTATTTCTGATGGTTTTCCGAAAAAGAAATCGGAAAACTGATTTTTCCATTGAATTCTACGTATTCGATTACATAAATTGATTACCTCTGCGCTCCTCGTTGTCCGACGTTGTTGTGTGCCGGTTGAGGTTGTGGTCCGCCGCTAAAAAAAATATTTTTAAAAGTTTGAACATTCCTATTTACTTACTGTCCAATCGCCATGTTGTTAGGTTGATTAGCCATGGTGATGGCGACAAGAACAAAATGAAGCTGTTTTCCTGCTTGTTTCTGAAAAAAGAAGAAAAGTTGCCGGGTGGAAGGTAGATCAAAATCTGGGAGCCTGAGAATGACCTTGGCAGGTCTGAAAGCAATTCATTTTTTTTTGAAAGACGCTATTGATATACAGCCAAGTTGTATGGAATCCAAATTTCAAATTCCAAATTCCAGTCCCAAATTCCATTTTGAACAGTAAAAAAATTCCAAATTCCATGTGAAATCGAGAAAATTTTTTCGAAAAAACCCCTCTAAAAATACAAGAATTTCATCGAAATATTTGATTTTTTTCAAATTTTTTCAAAAACCTCTAGATTTTGTCCAAATTCCATATTTCAGGTTTTTTCTGTCCAAATTCCAGATTCCAAATTCCAGAACTGGAAATTTTCATTCCATACAACTCTGATACCCCCAATAACCCAAGTTCCTCTCTTAAAGGGTGTGTTTTTGGTGTCTCAGTATACCCCAAGTCCCCTTAGTATTGATCCCACAATGACATCTCCATTCTACTTATTTCGTCTTCCACAACTCGTTTATTCGATGATTATCAATTCAATGACAGTGACAGAACAGTGAGTTTTTAATTCCGAAGCAGATTTCGATTCCAAAAAATTTCGAAAAAAAAAGTCAATTTCAGAATTCTCCTCTCTCTGTGCTCCTTGAAAACCAATTCTATCGTCAAGTACTTTCGTCGTGATACGAGAAAAATAACGTTGAACGTTCGGAACAATGCACTGGTTACTGTAGTCGTTGAAGGTAGCAACGAGCAACTGCGTATCGGTCAGATGCTTCAACCGGGACCAGTAGATCAGAAAGTGACAATCAATGGAAAATCGAAACGTTTTGGCTACAGTAAGCTGCTCTATGCAATCGGAACATATTGGGATGATATGGAGACTGGAACGATGGAAGTGATCGAGTATCTGGACAAGCTGCTCAGCGCCAAAGTGGAGATTCTCGAGATATCTGATGAGTCAGGCGGTCGAATTATGAATTGGCTGCAGAGAAGACAGAGACAAATCTCAAAGGTCATAGTTTTCAATCAGAGAAAAACTGTCTTCGAAGTGGAATCATTGAGCAATATAATCAGAGATTGCGAAGCGAAACACATCTGTTTAGATGTGAATACCGGAGGAAAACCATTCGAAATTCAGAATTCCCATGGAAAATGTGTCTTGTTTCAATGCAAAGACGATACGGTGATCAGTGTCGAAAACCTAATGCAAATCGAGGCACCCGAGATTTATTTGACCAACCGACGTTACACGGACGCAGAAATAGATCTTTTTTTGAGACACTGGATGAATGGAGGGAATCCCAATTTGAAGGCTCTCTTCATTCCACATTTGATCTACGATGGTGTGAACGTGGCTTCAAACCTTCCAGTAAGCCGGAGAAGAGGGGATAAAAGATATAGAAGGTTAGAAATATCTTTAAAAACGTATCTAATGAATAAAATAGAAATAGATTTTCGATTCTTCGAATCTCATGTTTTTCAGTGTCATCGACTCTGAACTGAGTTTTTCCATGTATGGAGGCTACAAAATTAAACGAAACGACGGAACAATCGCCCGGTTTTATGATGACTCAGAGGACTTTTTCTGTTTTGCACTGGAAAAGGTCTTACATTAATTTTGCAATTATATTAGTTGATAAAGTTCAAAATTTATTGAGTTTACTTTATGAAGATCAATAGTTTGGTCATATTAGCAAAGCCATAAATAAACTACATATTTCTGAAAAAGCCAGAGCTACCTTTCTACATGTAATACAATTTTTAATGATAAACATCCCCACGCCAGGTGTCCTGCACATTTTTAACGATAACCTGATTCCTATTAAAGATAGAAAAAAGCTGTCAACTAATAAAATGTAGCGCTAGATTTTTCTATATTCTGTTATTTGACCACATTTCTATAGCTCTGATAGCAATTGAGATAAAATCCTTTAAAAATTCTTTATTCCAAAAAAATCACAAATCATAAGGAATCCAGTAGTCGATAGGTCTGAAACTAGATATTCTTGTCTCTACGTATCCCAACAACTTACTCAGTTCCATAAACTCTAATCTGAAGGATCTCGGTGTCAGTATAATTATAGTCTAGAGTCATACTGAATACATGATTACCCAGGTTGTAATCCATTGAAATATCATTTTGAACCTATAAAAAATCTTTTTTTTCGTTCAAAAAAGTTTTCTTACTGTATGAGAGCTGGTGAAATTAAGATAATGCCCTTCTTGAAATCCATAGACCCATCTCAAAATTCCCGAGTTCCCGGGTGTCCAGTCAGCTGAAATGGATACCTAGATATCTGGATTTCCGACTTACCATGGTCTCTAATAGTCATAATCACTTTGTAATAGCCGGATTTTGGTACTGTCATTGACGGTAGACGGAGGGATCCTATCCCAGAGACTACCGGGTTAGTTGCATATATCAAATATGGGTTAAGAAGGACCCCAAAGAAATCTTGAGCCTCATAGAATAACTCATCTGTTTTATAAGAGAATAATCCATTGGTAGCCGTCGTCAAATCATACATTATCCTTTTCCCCCTGCCTCCAGAAGGGGTTAGAGAGCAGATAACCCAGGGGTAGGAATGATGGAGGCGGAGCTTCGAAGTGACATCCGAAAGTTCTATATTTGGGTATCTTTTCAGAAGAATCAAAAGTTTCGCTCCACATTGACCGCCAAGGAAATTATTGATGACTTGGAGAACATTACTCTCAGTGGAATTACTCGGGAAGCTCCATTTAGGATCCGGAAGCATAACTCGAAGGAATGAGGTGGCATCTCTGAAGAACGGGTTCAACAAAACCTATACTGTATAAAAACCTATACAGTATAGGCTATACAATTTTAAAATTCCATAACACTTACTTATAATTATCAAAATACTCGATTTGACCGTGTACTGTACTATCCATTCGAGCGAGTGCAAAATGAGAAAACTGGCCGATAATATTGGGCTGATTCATTAAATTCCATAGCCCTGAAACTGTTGACGGGGCGAAATCGTTCGAAAAAGCGAATAATAATGTGGGCGGAGTCATTGGAGAACATTCTGGAAGTTTTAATTAGGAGGATTTTTTTCGCTAAGATTTTATTTGTTGGGTGCTTCTGATTTTTGTTTGAATATTAGAAGGTGGAATAGACGGGAATATGTTTATGCATACATCATTTCGGAATTCTTATCAGAAAATTTTATGGCTCGTGTGACAAAACTCCTCCTAACCTAACCGAATGACGTTTAAATCGAGTAGATAAAAATCAATTTTTTCATGGACAGATTACGATGAAAATGTATATGAAAAATGGGCTTTTATAGCTCATATCTGAGCCAGGAGTCATCAGGATGCTTTCAAAGTTTATCAGTGATGGAGCCATCATTATTTTCAAACGCTACTGAAGATGTTCTTTGATCGAAAATAAAACTTTTTTGAGAGATATGCCTATGTATTGAACTTTTAAAGCAGAGAAAGACCACTCTCAATAAACAAACGACACGGTGATTGTTATCTTTTCATCACTGTTTCAAGATTTACGATTTGCAATTTTCTGTTAGAAAAACTGAGAACACAACCGAAAACGTTCAGAAGATAGAAAAAACAGGTTAATTCTATCCGATCCTCTTTGTTTCCTGATTTTCCTTGATAATCCCAAAACCAAACCTTTTATCATTCTGAGTACCTTCCCATTTTTTCTTCGGTTTGGGTTCTTCTTTCTATCCGCAATATTCTTTCCTTGAGAACATATATTATTTTGTGCTTTATTTCAATGATTGACTCATGTATTCCTACGATACCAAGGGAAGATGTGTTACCTATTGCAACAACCGGAAGTATGCCGACTACTGAAGTGACTACGGTATCCACGGCTGCTCCAAATAGTACTGAAACCCCATAGTTTCACAAAAAAGACTTTCATTGTTTCAGTGCCAGTAACATGCGATTTCGAAGGACTTGAACCGAATTCTCTTCCTCCAAATGTTTTATTTGAGATATTTTACAGTACCGGACAAAAAGATATCACCTTTGGCGTTTTTTAGTTCAAAATAGTCAACTTTGGAGATTTATAGCAGAGAGGTGAAAAGTGGGATTGTTCTAAATTTTTCAGGGCGGTTTCTTCATTGATGGAACTGCATTTCTTTAGTTGACAACTTTTTTCTAAAACTATTTCTGAGAGATATACGGCTCTTCAAAGCAAAACTTACCAAATTTTCGTGAATTTCAGTGCAAAATATAACTTTTTTCACATTTTTCACTTCGACGAGCCGTGTAGCTTTCAGAAATGGTTTTAGAAAAAAGTTGTCAACTAAAGAAATGCAGTTCCAGCAATGAAGAAAGCACCCTGAAAAATTTAGAGCAATCCCACTTTTCACCTCTCTGCTATGAATCTCCAAAGTTGACTATTTTGAACTAAAAAACGCCAAAGGTGATATCTTTTTGTCCGGTACTGTAAGTTTTTAGAAATTAATCCTGGATCACGTAAATTGTTTTCAGGCCATCCGAAAACAGTTTCGAACGGCGTCCAACCTGCTACAGAGCAGATTTATTAGGATGCAAAATTGTTCAAATGTTTGTAAGTTGTTACAGGAAAAAAATCTTTTAAAAGGTCAAATTTAGGCAATAACCCCATCCGGAACTCATGACATCACTGACTACATGTCAAAAAATGAGGTAGCTACCTTTTTGAGATGCTCAGAAGAAAGAGGGTACTGGAATCAGTGAAAATCAATGTAAGTTTTGTTTATAATGATCAAGAATTATTAAATTCATTGCAGAGATGGAATCACACGATTGTCTTGTGTCTTTGATGACTGCAGTTGATTTTAATATTTTATTTATTTGAATAAACTCGAATAGCTTGTGATTCTTTATTTTAATTGACCTGAAGTTCAAAAAGTTGGACCGAAAGTGTTCAAAAGATGAAAAGAACAGGTTCAGAAGTGTTCGGGTATTCTTCTTCCTTTTGTTTGCTTTTTTCTCGAAGTTCTATCGGATATCAATTCGTTTTTCCTCAAGAATCCCGTATGTTTTCATTTTATTTTCCACGGTTCATCGTTATTCTTTTTGTCTAACCAAGTGCATCTTGATAATAATCAAAGATATCGAAAAGGTGTCAGCTAATAATTTGTTCCCTATACTAATACTCTTTTTTCTCTCTTGGTTACCAAGATAAACCGATTCTAATAATTTAGTTTCAGTGCAAAATGCTCAGAACATCTCTAATCCTATTGAGTTCTATTTCAATGAGTGACTCATGTATTCCAATGATCCCAACGGAAGATGTGTTACCTATTGCGACTACCGAAGTTATACCAGTCACAGAAATCACTACAGTACCCACCAGTGATCCAGTAGAAGAAGAGGAAACCACAATGGCTATGACTACAGCTGAATTGACAATGACTAGTACCATGACCGACAGTAATGGAATTTCATAACATTCAAAACGAGAAATTATACTTTTTCAGTGCCGATGGCTTGCGATTTCAATAATATCGCACCGATTCCACTTCCTCCGAATGTTGAATTCTTAATACAGTGCGTTAGCCTCATTTTTTAGATTTCGTTCCCAACATTACATATGTAATCTTCTGCGCTGAATCAGATTCCGTTTAGAATTTATAGAAAAAATGATCAGAAATCACGTGACCTCAAAAAATAGGGCTTTATAGTTCTGCAACGCACTGTATCGTATTTCTTTGAATTAGATTACTAACGGATTAGTTTTCAGAGAAGAAGCCCAACCAGATGGAAGCGTCGAAGGTTGGTTGATTTGCCGGAGAACAGACGATATGTGGTGCGATAATGTTCACATGTTTGTGAGTTTTTTCGGTAAATCAAAAAATAGTTTCCTTTTCAAGACCATTCAGAGGCATTTTTTAAATAAAAATTACTGAATCTTTGCTCAGTCGCCTTTTCAAATTCAGGCTACAAATCCTTCCGGAAGTACTGAAGTCCGTGAGTTCATAGCCGCTTACTCGGTAGGAGCCACTTTCAAATGTTCGGAAGATAGGGTCTTCTCGTACCCGGGAACATCGATGTAAGAGTGAAGAATTGGTAGCTTGAAATATTTTATCAATTTCAGAGATGGAATCACACGACTATCTTGTGTCTTCGATGATTGCGCATAATTGTTTGTAATAAAACCAGTCGGCTCACGCCGCCTAACGGCTGCGCCGCGGTAGCAGCCGACATCTCGCGGGTTCCGCTGTTCACTATACTTTTCGGGTAAAAACATATACTTTTGGAGAATAGCTCTAGATGTCTTCAAAGTGGAAATTTTTAAAATCTGAAAAGACGGGCATCATCTCAGACAAATTCTCTATCGATCTATATAAGTTTTGTCAAAAAAAGTTCAAGGGCGGATCCGCTAGGGCTTGCGACCAACAGACACACACACACACATACAGAATCTTCTGATTGTTATTAGTAAAGATAAAAGTTTGAAAGCCAAAAAATAAAACTTTACCTTGAGTGCCGAGAATATTGATAAAAAGCAAATACTCATCTTCAAGCCGGTATAACTCCATTCCTAGTAAAGCTATCAAAAAATAATCAACTATAATATTATTTATCATAGCATTTTAAATATTTTATTAGTTAAAAACTTTTTCTAGCCTTCCTGATTCTAGAGTTATAAGTGTTTAAAGATCTAAAGAGTCTATGAATCTTCAAAGACCTGTAACTCCAGAATCAGTATGATTAAAAAAGTTTTCAAAAAATGTTTATTTATTTTCTATTGCATTTTTAACCAAGTGCATTTTGATAATCATTGAAGATATCGACAAGGTATCAACTAGTGTCACCCTTTCGGGAAATACATAGATTCCGTGTTAGATAATTAGAATAACCAAACACATTCATTAGAATAACCAAATGTAACAACTATATAAGCAGGGTTCATGTGTATTTATCTCTTTATCTAATTCTATTTCTTTTTCTTTATTTATTTACTGTTCTTATGTATTTGGTTCATTTTTTCTGTATTCTCTAATAAAAAAGAAGATCTTGTAATATTTACATGCTAAAACTTACATTTATTTAGTTGGCAATCTTTTTTCTGATTTTAATAATCTAGTTTCAGTGCAAAATGCTCAGAACATCTTTTATCCTATTGTTTTGTATTTCAATGAGTGACTCATGTATTCCAACGAAACCAGTAGAAGAGGAAACCACAACGGCTAGTACCATAACCGACAGTAATGAAATTTTATAACATTCAAAACAAAAAATTTTATTTTCAGTGCCAATGGCTTGCGATTTCAACAAACTTGCACCGACTTCACTTCCTCCGAATGTTGAATTCATTTATTCGTAGTTTTTTGAATTAGATTACTAACTGATTTCTGTTTTCAGAGAAGAAGTCCAACCAGATGGAAGCGTCGAAGGATTTTTGGTGTGCCGGAGAACAGACGATATGCATTGCGATATTGTTCAAATGTTTGTGAGTTTTTTTTGGAGAACCGAAAAATGATTTTTAAGGCCCATTCAAAGGCATTTTTAGAAAAAGTGGTTCACAGAAAAAATGTTCAGAATTCCATATATTAATAGTATAGTATAAATTCGACATCTATTTTTTTTAATTCAGGCTACAAATCCTTCCGGAACTACCGAAATCCTTGAGTTCGCAGCCGATTCCGCGGTAGGAGCCACTATCAAATGTAAAGATGGAGTGTTCTCGCACTCGGAAACATCAATAATGTAAGAATGGAAAAATTGTTTTTTTCTAATTTTTTATCAATTTCAGAGATGGAATCACACGACTATCTTGTGTCTTCGATGACTGCGCATAATAGTTCGTAATAAAATAAAAGTTCGAAAGCCAAGAAATAAAACTTTACCTTGAATACCAAGAATAAATATACAATAAGAGAATATTTCGTTTTTGTGAAATTTACAAAATTTTTTAAATTTCAATAAATTTCAAAGGTTCTAATTTTTAAGTCAACAATCTTGAACAATTTTCTCTGTAAATTTCAAGTCAACAGAATGAAATTCAGAAGAGTTAGAGCGAAAAAACCAAAAGTTTCCAACCTTTTGAACGGTACTGTAGACAAAAAGCAAATACTCATCTTCAAGCCGGTATAACTCCATTCCTGGTGAAGATATCAAAAAGTAATCAACTACAATGTTTTTTATTATAGTATTTTAAATAATTCATTAGTGAACACATTTTTTCTAGCTCTACTAATTCCAGAGTTATAAGTGTTTAAAGCCCAAATAACCTATGAATCTTCAAAGACCTGTAACTCCAGAACCAGTATGATTAAAAAAGTTTTCAAAAAACAGAATTGATCTTTGTTTTATTTTTTATCTCATTTTTTAACAATTTTAAAGTTTGTAAGCTCAAAAAATCCTATTTTCAATAGTCAAAATTCCGGTATAACGTACCTTTACAGGGTGGCGCAGAATTACCGGTAATTAAATATGCTTCAGTTTGAGCGAATTTTAACGAACTTTTAGATCTTTTTCGAAGCTTTCAATGTTTAAGTTTTATTATTTGGGTAGTTTCTGACCTGCATGTAAAATTTCATAAAGATCGGTCAGGTTTTAGCCAAGTTGTGAGCCCTAGAAAACAGCGAGTGAACATCTGAAACCTTGTTTTTGGCACGACGGTAGGCATATCTCTTTTCGGCGAGAAAAATTTTGATTGTAAAGTAAGATGTTGACTCTAAAAATAGCAGAGTAGTAACCCTGAACCTTCAAGATGCTAACACGGAAGGTTGAACCATTAATCTCAACTCTCGCTTTACAGGCGTGATTATTTACACTTTTTGTGATAAAAATGCTTCTGCCTATAAAATTTTGTTTAAAAAATATCAAAATCAGAAGAAAACCTCATAATCTGTAGTTCTTGATGAGGTTATACTTTGCCAAAAAATTGGGGTCTTTTGAAAAAAAGAAAATGGAAATCACACAGAAAACATGACTTACCACTGATATGGGATAATCATGATTTTTCGTGTACGTTTTTAAACGACCAGAGTTTTCCCCGATTTTGAATCAATTGAGTTTTCAATATGCGGGTGTTCAAGGCAAAGACAAATGCTAAAACACCCTACAATTGGATTTATTTGAAACCGATTTTACTGGAGAAGAGGGAATGTTTTTCCGTGAACTAGCCCCGTGCCAACATCAAGTTATACCCATGTAGTTGAATGACTTTAGCAAAACAAAGGGAAATCAAATTGGGCTGAAACTGTTCATAGTTATTTGTCAGAATGTGAACTACTATCCTATAAAATCTTAGCTCATTTGAAAAAGAATTTTTAATTTTATGATACCTCAAACAATTACCGGTAATTCTGCGCCACCCTGTATATGTATACATAACACTAAATTCTATATCTATAATATTTCGTTGTTGATGTTTCATTACGTAATATCTCACATCCTAATCTGATAAGACTCCACTTTTCCCTCCCTCAGCTTTCCCCATCTTATCAATTAAACAAGAATGACCACTACAAAAAGACATGAGAACTGGATGTTGCGTAATCGGATACCTGCCATAATCTAAATTATGTTGTGTTCAACTACCTTTTTCCTTTTCTTTTTCTTCAAATTGCTCGAAGCATGTATTCCAACTCAAAACGTGGAGGCTGTTGATCCATTCCGTAAGTATCAATAAAGTACCGTAACCCAGGGGGCTTTTCAGCATGCAACGTATGCAGTAAAGTCTACGCAACCTATTGCCAAGGCCCAAACCTCCCAAGTGCCTCCAACTGGTGTTCCACTGAATCTGAAGTCGGTTTGACATACACTCTAGGTCCTTCTTCTTATCTTTTCGAGCCCACTGCCTGCAAGTAAGCCCCCCCCCCCTCCCGTCTCTCCTCATCTCTAATGAAATATTCCAGCACCGAATTAAGCTGTCCTTCTGGCACTATCGGAACATTCGATGCCACCGGTGGTGGAGAACTAATGGAATATCCTCTTGGTACAACTGTTCCTGTATATTGTGCTGAATCAGGACCAGAGGCTGGCAAATGGTTGGCGTGGATTACTAACGAAGCGTTTGCTATCGACTTGATACGCTGTCAGAATTATTGATCTCTGATTTTTTTTGTTGTAATAAATATTTTGAAACCATTTTTTGTTTGGGAGGCACAGTAATAAGCCTGGCACAGTGCCAGGTGATCAAAATAATTAGCAGATCGTTAGTATATTTTTTGAGTTTTTGGCACGGTACCAGGAGACCTAAGCTAGTTAGCATATAACCTTTACGAAAAACTAAATTTTTAGCTGGAAAAATAGCTTGGCACTGTGCCAGGTAACCTATACAGGTTGTGCCGGAATTAAAAATTGAGTTGAGACCAATAGAAATGTCCAATTTTTGTGTCTTCAACTTGGCACATTGGCAGACACCCCTAATAGAATGTCTGGACCCTCTTCCCTCTCTCCATAAGACTATCAACCCCGTCATACAGCAACGCGTCCCTTCCCGTTCAAATTCCCGCGCATACCGTAACCCTGCATGTAACCACGTCGACACCTAACCCCCCCCCCTTGCCTCCCAACACCCCGTGGACCATTCATTTGAATCAATCAACCCCTCTGAACACCCCGTTTAATAATGACTTTCCGCCTTTTCACTCTCCCCGATGTCGCTTTGCAAGAAGTTGTGGATAAGATGGATTTTTTTGAATTGTGAGTTTTTTTTACCCTTAGGAACCGGAAACCCGGGGTTTATTTCTGGACGAGGTTTCCGGTCATATAGCTTTAAAAAAATAGCGGTTTTCGAACCCGGAGGTTTTTTCCTATCATTGCCGGTTTTTAGTTCAAAATAGTCAACTTTGGAGATTCAGAGCAGAGAGGTGAAAATAGGGATTGCTCTAAATTTTTCAGATCGGTTTCTTCATTGCTGCAACTGCATTTCTCTAGTTGACAACTTTTTTCTAAAATCATTTCTGAGAGCTAAACGGCTCTTCAAAGCAAAACGTGCCAAAATTTCGTAAATTTCAGTGCAAAATAGCACGTTTTACCACATGTTTAACTTCGACGAGCCGTGTAGCTCTCAGAAATAGTTTTAGAAAAAAGTTGTCAACTAAAGAAATGCAGTTCCATCAATGAAGAAACCGCCCTGAAAAATTTAGAGCAATCCCATTTTTCACCTCTCTGCTATGAATCTCCAAAGTTGACTATTTTGAACTAAAAAACGCCAAAGGTGATATCTTACTGTAACTGTTCACATCTTCCAGATTCGCCCTACTCAAGCTATCAAAAAAGGCATTCCACACTCTGAAAAGAATGAGAATGAATCACACAACGAATTTGGTCATCACTCAAGACAAGCAATGCAGTTTCTTCCAAACCGACAAACTAGGGTTCATTGTGGCCCCGATGCAATTTGTTCCGAAGCGTCATCGACCTGTCAAAGAAGGAGTTCCGATGGTTTTCAAGAAGCAACTGTACATTTTTTGGAATGATGAGAGAGATGGACTCAGACAAATGATCGACTTCATTCTAGACACATTCCCACGCATCTGGATCTCTTATAGATTCGACAAAGTGCCAAGATCAGACGATTCGGATTCGGATTCAGAGGCGGAGGAGGTGGAGGAGGACGCAACTGGCTGCTACGAAGAAGGATATGAAGTCCTCCATCACATTCTTCAGAAGACCCAGAACATCGGCTTAATCTACTTCTTAGTGGAACCATGCATCAAGCAGTCCCTTATCGAGAAACTCTTCACAGTATGCTCAGGAGCCTCTTGCCTCTACCTGAACTCCTCCTTTGACACAATAGAATTCACCGGATTCGAAACTTTTGCCATGCAAAGGATTCACATGTCCGCTCCATGGCTAACAGCCGATCATCTGATAAGTCTGTTGAACTGTGAACAGATCACAGTCAACTATACCAAATTGACGAGCGAGGACCTGAACAAGTTCATTAAACACTGGAGGAGCAGCCATGGGAACTTTACAATGCTCAAAATGGAGTCATCTGAACCCAATGATTTTGATGTGGTACTAAGGGGTATTGAGAATGAAAAGTGAGTTTTTTATTAGATACCTGAAACAAAAAAATATATTCCAGATTGGACAGAAACCAATACATTATCCGGAGAGACGATCAAGCGGAGTTTATAGTGGAATTCGATGAATGTGATACTTTTACGATGAAAGCCAAAAATTTTGATTAAGATCTTGTATATTGGTTTATTGAGATCAGCTATTTTTCCTTTTTTTTTTTTCTTTTTTTCCTATTTTATTTAAATTTTTTATTCAACTTGTGATTCTTATGTACTTAACTATTTTATATTGATGTTCTAAAAAAATCCAGAATAAAAAAAAGTTCTTAATAATCCTACACTAAAAAAAACAAAGTGATCTAACTTATATGAACCAATCCAAGCTAATCTCGAACACAGAAATAATCAACTGCCAGCCATTATAAAAACTACATGATACTACATGACTACATGACCACAAAACTACATAAAACTAAAAACTACATGATGATTTCTATTATAATGAAAAACATAACATGCAACTCATAGCTGGAAGCTTGGTGTCAATGACACTCAGTTCTTGACCCTCAAAGCCCACTAGAACTATGTATCGATCAGAATTCGAGACTACAACTTTTTGTGAGTACATTTCCACACAAAACACGTGGCTGAACCTCTTGTAAAATAAAGAGAAATCCAATTCATAGTTGAACTGACCTTGGACTATAATTCATGAATGACCAGCATGACATTGGACTACTGATTCAATGAACTCTTTTATGATTTCTACTATAAAAGAGACTGGAGTGAAAAAAGCACTATAATCAGTTACAATGGCTCATAGCGCGATTGATATTCAGAGTTTGGGGAAGGTAATTCAGATTATTTATGGAAATGCAACTGCAGAGTGAGTGTTTCTAACTTGCCAATCCCAAAAAAAATTTTCAGTGCCTTGGAAAGTGTCAAGAAAGTGTGAGTAGAGTTCATCAATATTTTTTTAGCTCGTTTTTATTTAGAGCTGACTTTTCGATTCCACTTGCAAAGAAAAATCTGACAGAGGTGAGTAGTTATGGTTCAGAAAACGTTTTCTAACCAGAAGCAGTAATTATATGTTTATTTTTCACCGACAACAACTTGTAATAGTTAAAACGGTGGTTAACAGCCTTGCGGTTAGATAGTACATTTATTCAATTATTTTTTTAAAGAGAATTGTGAAACACTGTACGAGGATCTATCCAACAGATGTGAGAGGATGAAGATTCCAAATTGTTCTGATAATCTGCGAGAGGGACTAAAGATCCACTGCGAACGAACCTCTGACTGTGAGTTAGAATCAGTGAATTTGAGAAAAAAAATTTGAGAAGGAATTTTTTTCCAGCCCCAGCTTGTTCGCACATGACCCTCTACATTATCATCGCATGCGTGGGAGTTGTTCTTCTGATTGGAATCATCGGTGGAGTCTGGTACTATCGTCGTCGTAGAGCAGCGAAGAGGAATGGAGGAAGTCAAAGTACAACAGTCTCTACTGAAACTGGTTCAATGGCAACTGGAGGGACTACTGGAACTAAAGGATCTACTGTCAAGTCTACTGGAAGATTCTGATCATTTGAATCCTTTTACTACTTGTTTTTATTACTCTCAATAATTGAGAAACTTGCTTCTTCATTTACATTCCTATTTTTGTTTTTAATAAATGGTAATTGTGATTCAGAATAATTTTTTTCCACAAAAACTATTATATTACATATGACTTCATTGGGGAACGAAAGAAAACAATTTTTCTGTAAAACTCAGGGATTAAACTGATTAAATGTTGTTCTTTATACAATGAACATTTCATTAGTTAGTAACCTTTTTGTAACTCACTTAAGAACAGAGAAAAAAATTTAAAGAGATATATTTTAATTAAAGCTTTTGAATTTCTTCCGTACTCATTTTTAAAAAAATATTTGAAGAATTTAAATAGAAAATTCATAATCAAATACAGACTGTAAAAAATCACGAGTTCTCTTTTCATCAGAGTAATCATAACAAGTAGAAAAAGGATTCGAAGAATCAGAATCTTCCAGTAGATTTCACAGTGGATCCTTTCGTTCCAGTCGATCCTCCAGTTGCCATTGAACCAGTTTCAGTAGAGACTGTGGTACTTTGACTGCCTCCATTCATCTTCGCTGCTCCACGACGACGATAGTACCAGACTCCACCGATTATTCCAATCAGAAGAACAACTCCAACGCAACCGACGACAATGAGGATAACCTTGAGGGGAGAACAAGCTGCGGCTGAAAGAAGACAGTTTCCGAACTCCGAATGACTCATAAAAACTGACAGTATAAATGTCGATCGCAATGGATTTTGAGACCATCTCGCAGGTTATCAGAACAGTTGGGAATGTTATCTTTCTCACAGTGATCGGATAGTAGTTTGAACAGACTCTCACAGGAATCTCAAAAACAACTATTTATATTCTATATACATACATATATTGATATATATGAACAACTATATGATATATTATATATGAACAACTTCAACAAGAAGCATGTATATGCCTAATTCTCACCTTTATCAGATCTCTTTTTGCAAGTAAAATCGAAAGAGTTTGCTCTGTAATTGACAATTAATGAAGGAAAACTCATCAACCTTCCTTACACAGATTCTGGGCTCTCCAACACTCTGCAAAAAAATGTTAATGGTCTCAAAGCTGGAAATGAATACTCACAGTGCGTGAAGCGCAGCTGTAAGGCCAGGTCCGATCCCAAAGATAGCCATTTCGAGAGCAATTACTGATTATAGTGATATTTTTTCTTCAATCTCTCCTTTATATTGAAAATCAAAAGAGAGTTCATTGAATCAGTAGTCCATGTCATGCTGGTCGTCCAAGAATTACAGTTCAAAGGTCAGTTCAACTATGTTTTTTTTTCATTGGTTCCCATTTTCTAGAGAGTTTTTTCATAGAATAGTATGAGGAAGAAGTTCTCAGACCTGGCTTCTTTTCCTTTGTGTTATTCTATTTTATTCTGTCTTATTTTTATCAATTCTCTTTTTTTGCGAAGAAAAAAAAAGTTTCAACTTATAAATACACAATTTAATTTTTTTTAAATTCATTTAAATTTTATTTCTTTATATTTTTGTTATTAATTTTTCTTTGGATCGCTTGAAGCTTCAAGTTTTCTCAATTCCATTCAGAAACGACATTGTCCGAGAGGAGTCCGAGAGGCGATGGAAGAGAAAACGCAGCTCCTCTTCCACCACCTCTCGGACTCCTCTCGGACATTATTCTCATTAAAAAAGGCCTATTTTCTCTCCTTTTTCAATAAAAATTCGATTTTTCAACGATGAAAACTATTAAAAATCAAATTTCCAGGTAAAAAATGGCAGAAACATCTGCAGAATCGTCAGAACGGACGGAAACAGACGAGCTTTTAGACAAAGTCTCATTTCTTTCGCTAGAATTCGACGATGTTCAAACAACAACGAATTTCCTGTTGAAACACGCAGAGAAATTAGAAGAAACTGATTATTGCATCGAAGTTTTTAGGTAAATAATGGATTTTTAAGGAAAAAAGCTGTTTGCAAGCTAAAACGTCTTTGAAAAAACCGAATTTGCCCTTTAAAAAATTAATTACCGCCGATTTTCAGACGCAATTGTTTCGGCGTCGTTCGGAACGTCGAAGTGGACAAAAAAGGCGGAAAACGGTTGATTCCGACGTTTATGAAGTCACTTCAATCGCTGAAATCGGCTGAAAGAGTCGTCGAAGGCGTTTATCAGATGCTATTGACTCTTCCGATTCTTTTGCAATCGAGATGGGATTTATTGACGATGTTGGCGAGTTCGAAGATGATTTCCGAGCTAGACGACGTTCTTTTCATTGAGGTGAGGCACTACAAACTATAGCGAAGCTTAGCCTCACCAAAAAGCTTTTGAAACAGCTGAAAACTGTCTTTTTCGTTTTTCGGTGAGGCGCTACAAACTACAGCGAAGCTAAGCCTCACCAAAAAGCGCAAGAAAGGCTGTGGTGAGGCGCTACAAACTACAAATATCTGTTAGCCTCACTAAAAAGCTTTTGAAACAACTAAAAATGGCTTTTTTTGGTTTTTGGTGAGGCACTACAAACTACAAAACTTTCTTAGCCTCACCGAAAAGTGTTGGGAAGGCTGTGGTGAGGCACTACAAACTACAGCGAAACTTAGCCTCACCAAAAGGCTTTTGAAATAGGCAAAAACAAGCTTTTTTGGGTTTTTGGTGAGGCGCTACAAACCACAACTATCTCTTAGCCTCACCGAAAAAAACTTTCCTGAGAAACGAAGCGATTTTTAGAGGTTTTGGTGAGGCGCTACAAACTACATTCTTCCTTAACCTCACTCAAAAAACCAATTCCAGGTAATGGCATGCGCTCCCGACCAAGATCTCTCAGCACGATGCTCCAGCATGGTTCTCCAGATGTCATCAAATCCGAAAACCTATGAGCGAGCCGCCGAAATCATCTACAGAGGCCTAACATCGCCGGTATTCGCTGTCCGAAGCAACGTGCTTCGTTCGTGGCTCTCCCGGGTTATCAATATCAAAAGTACCCAGAAATGCATCGAAAAACTGCTAGAATTGTGTCAGAATGAAGTCAGAGAGGTGAGTTTTTATCCTTTTCAAAAAATTAAAACCGCGAAAAAAGTTTCAGAATAAAGCGAAAATGTGGCCGGTATCGTTCCGAGAGGTCACCGGACTCACTTGTGTCGATTTGGAGTGGAAGGCGGTGTTGGATGAAGAACCATATGATGTCTACACGTTCTCTCTGCTAGCCTACTTCACTGTCCTGCTAACCCTGAAAAATTCGGGAAGCCAGGTGCGAGTTCAGCTGAAAAACGACGATGAGGTGGTCCAGAAAGGAATCGAATATTTCGGAGCCATCGCGGCGAAACAGGCGTTCGCCGTCTGCTCCAAATACAAAATCTATCCGCAGGGACTCGAAAAAGCGGTCATTTGTGAGCTGGGAACCTCTTCCAGGCATCAGGAGATTTTCGATATTGTGGATGATGATATGATGAAGACGTTTACGAAAGAAGCTCAAATGCTCATTACGAAACAAAAACTCAAGTTTATACTAACTGAACAGAAGTTTCAAGAAGAGCAGAGGGTGGGTTCTGAAGGGTTTTCTAGAAGAATAAAGATTTTTTTCTAGAAAGCTGAGCAAAATGCAGAGCCAAAACAAGAGAAATCGTATCCGGTGGAAGACGACGGAAGCTTGCAGGTAGAAGTGAACCTACGCACCGAACTATCTGCACAACTTACATTGGAGAGGTTCCTGGAAGTTCAACGTAAGAGTTTTTATCTGAGGAGCTGATTTTTGGGAAAGGCAGAGGGATTTCTGATTTTTAAAACTGTTTCTAACGTTTTCTCCCAAAAAAAAAACAACAAAAAATGACGGAAACTACCTCGAAAACGACGTGAGCTTTTTTGGTGAGGCTAAGAAATAGTTGTAGTTTGTAGTCTTAGCCTCACCAAACTCTTCAGCTTCTTGTTTGATGAGGCTAAGAGAAAAGTGTAGTTTGTAGTCCATCCTTTAACAATTCCCCTGTTTTCAGACCCAACAGAAGAGTATCCATCGGTGGCTGCTGTCATGGAACGCCTCCACACTCTCAACATTGACGAACGTTTCTTCTGTCAAGAAGTCAATGTGATGAACGATAAGATTCAGAATAGATATTCGAATCGGGTGTATGGAAGGAAGACCTACACTGAACTGGTATTCACAATGATCACCAGAATTCCATTGAGAGTGAGATTCCTTTTTCCCCCCGATTCAGAAAGATCCATATCATTTTCAGGCTGTCGTGGATCACGTGGGCGCCACAATCAAAGAAGAATCAAAGAAAGACGTTCTATTCCGAGAGAAAATCTTCCGAATGGCATGTGAACTCATGGAATCGCCAGATGAGAATGCACGTCCACTATCCCTCTATCACTGCTTCATCGCCACGTGTGACAAGAATTCGGATATGGTGGCAGACGTTTGGGATATCGTCAAATCGCTGAAATCCGGACCCAAAATGAAGAAAATGGCGGAGATGTTGGCGAAAGTTGTCACGTGTTCGGAGATTACTGTTGGTGGGTTTTGGGGCAGGAAACAGGAAAAAAGCGCCAAAACTTATAGAAAACCGGGTTTTGAAGGCTTTGGTGAGGCACTACAAACTACAACTATCTCTTAGCCTCACCAAAACCAATATTTTTGTTCAGAAAAAAAAATTTTTCTCAATTTTTTTTAAATTTAAAAACATTTTTAATTTCTTTCCAGACAACGACACTCTCCACGACATGATTCTCTGCTCCCTGGGCCTCCATCACAACCAATTCGATGGCGAATCCCCTCAACTCTTCGTCGCCGCCGTCTCGAAACTTCTCGACTTCCGAAACGAATCCGAACGAATTATGCTGTTCACAGCGATCGCCGAATCCCCGGAGGTTCTGGAAGTGATCAAGAATATTCTCCTCCACAAAACGAACTATTTCACTGACTCTGCCTTCCAAATGGTCCTCTTTTTCTTCACGAGATTCCACGTCGGCGCCTATGAATTCTATCCCGAAGAGCATCTTCTCACAATCGCCCATATCATCAATCTTTGTCATTGGTCAATTCGGAAGTTCGCTGGAGAGAAGATGATGCTAAGTATGGCCGTCGACGCGATTCTGGGATTCCTTCCGTGGGATTGGACACGTGAGAAGGCTCTCCTGAAAGAGGGAGAATACGATGATCTAGAGGATCCCGTTGAGAAGCTCATTATTCAGAATATGAGACATCATCGATTGTGGTAGGTTTTTTCAAGAAAATGTGAGTATTCCCACTGTTTCCAGCGTTCTCCTCGCCGAGCATAACAAACCAACGAAAATCATGACGATCGAAGACTTTGAAGACCTTCCGAAGGCCAAATTTATTGTGGAAGTGATCAAGAGGAAGGATCTAGGGCCAGGTGAGCTCCCAATGATCCTCAACTGCTTCACGGCTTTCTTTAGAACCCCTGAACGCATTGGCGAAGGAATTGGCGGCTCTTGTGAAGACGGCGACGGCGTTTGAAGACGTTCACGCCGTCTGGCTCGCATATGGAATCCTTTCGGATAAGGCATTGGAAATGATCGACGAAGCGGAGCAGTATAAGGATACTGGTGAGGCTTAGACTACAAACTACATAGCGCGCGAAAAAAAATTCACGTTTTTTCGATTTCCGCGTGAAAAATAATTTTGGTGAGGCTAAGACTACAAACTACACTTTTTCTTTACCTCACCAAATTTTTTTTGGAATTAAAAGTGAACTGCTGTTCTTCCAGATCCGAACTATAAATCGCGCTACCCATCGCGAACGCTGATGGACTCGCTCGTCGACGTCGGCGCCGGTTTCAGCACATCCGTCGTGGATCTCCGAATGGCCAACTCGTGGCTGGATAAAGGGCTCGGAAAGATTCAGATATTGACAGATCGAGAATTCTGTCTGGATGATTGCCCTCCGTAATTCACTTCTTTTTCTCTCTTGGTATCTCTCATTCCCCGAATCATCGAATCTCGAATCTATTTTGCCTTTCATTGTTTTTTGAGTATTTTGAATTTATTTATGATTGCATTTTTTCGTTGTTAAAATAGATACTTTTTTATTTTGTTAAAAAATAATTCAGAAGCTTCTGACCAACCTCTAACGTCTTCCAAACATAATATGATAAGATAAGAAACTCCATTTTTCGATCTTCCCCCTCCTCCCCTTTTCCCTACCTGAGAAAGAATGACCAACCAAACAAGAATAACGAACTGGATATTGGTGTCACAAATTGTTACGTAATCGAATAGAGACTTCACTTTAATCTTTCGATATGTTGCTTCTTCCGATGATCTTCCTCTTCTTTAATGATCTAGATGCATGTATTCCGACACAGAATATTGAGAGTACTAGTGAGTTTTTTTTGATTGTTAGGTACAGTAATCCTAGAGTTTTTTCCAGCGACAACGACAACAACGACGACAGAAGCGCCTTTTCGTGAGTTTTTTTTTGGGAATTTGGATTTTGAAAAAAAATTTTTTTTTGGAATTTTGGAAAAATTCTGAAATTCTGAAAATTCCAAAAAATCGAAATTTCTGAATACTTCAAAAATTCTGTTTTCCAGCGTGTAACGTGTGCAGTAAGGTCTACGAGACCTCCTGCCAAGGTCCCAACCTTCCAAGTGCCTCCAACTGGTGTTCCACAGAAAAACAGGTTCCAGTCACTTATACCCTCGGGATGAACTCTGAAGTCTTGGAATATGCTTGCTAGTAAGATAGACAATACCCTGGGGGTATAGAAGGGTACAGTAACCCTTAAAAAAGTCTACAGCGCTCAAAGAAACTTACAGTAGTCACTTTCCAAAAAAAAATCCGGAAAAAATTTCGAAATTTTGTTCGGTTTTTTGGGGAACACCAGAGTCCAGTAACATTTTGAAGGGGTCTACATTACCTACGTAACCTACAATAATCAAATTCTCAAAAAAAAATTCTCAAAAAATTTTCGAAAAAAAAATGTTTTTCTTAAATTTTGACATTTTTTAGGGTTTTTGGAGCACGATAGGGTACAGTAACCCTTCAAAATGAGTCTACAGTACCTAAATATATAACAGTAATCACTTTCCGAAAAAAAAAGATTTTCAGTTTGTAGGGTACAGTAGGCTTACCTATCTCTACAGTACCCACTGACCCTACAGTATTCTACTTATTCAGTGATACAAAATTTCCAAACCTATATTTCAGCTCTGAGTTAAGCTGCCCCGCTGGCACTACCGCGCTGTTTTCTCTAATCGACAACGGCGGTGACTCTCCTGGAAACGACGATGGCTCTCCGACACTTGTCTATTGTCCGGAGACAGGTCCAGACGCCGGAAAATGGTTTGTTTACTTGTCTTTGGAAGTACACACATATGATATTGATGTGATGAGATGCCAGAATGTTTAATTTGTAAATATATATAAAGCGTATATAAATTATTATATAATTATTATTCAATCCAGATAATGAGCTTTTCGCCGGTTGCATTGACATTGATCTCCGCCGTTTTTCCGTCGTTTCTCGGGAGGATCACTTCTTGTTCTCCGGATTCCGCGATTTCGATTCTGGAAAAAAACATATTAGAAAAAAAAAGAAAAATCCAAAAAATACTTTCTAGGCGCTTAAGAATATCAAACACAACGTTTTGAATTGAATTTCCGAGAAAAGCGTTTAAAAAGGGAACATTTAAGTTTTTGATCGTTTCTCAAAAAAAATCAGAAAAATGAATATTCCGGCGAGAAAAAATCGAAAATTCATATTTCCTTGAAAATGCACCATTTCCTGAAATTTTTGAAAAATTCGAACTTCCGCTTTTGAACGAAAAAAAATGACTAAAGACATTTTTGGTGAGGCTAAGAGAGAAGTGTAGTTTGTAGTCTTAGCCTCACCAAATTTTTCAGCTTTTTTGGTGAGGCTAAGAAAAAAGTGGTGTTTGTAGTCTTAGCCTCACCAAAACCCGAAAGTCGGTTTCTATGAGTTTTGGTGAGGCTTAGAAATAGTTGTAGTTTGTAGCCTTAGCCTCACCAAAACCCCAATAATCGTTCTTCTTCTAAAAACGTACTTTTTCGAATCAATCATATCCTTGGTAATCTCTTTCAAATCGAATTTCTTCTGATTCTTCAATTCCAATGAAAGATACATCATCTGTTCAAATTCCCCATTTCTCCACTTTGACAGATATGTCCGGATGTCCTGATTAGTGAGAGATGAAGAATGAAGAATGATCGAATGACAGTTAAACATCATAAGATGGTTCAAGGTGATCCATTCAGCGTGTTCAAGTTGTAATTTCCCTAGACTAATAGTCTTGGTTCCAGATATTCCTTTGGGTTGGAAACCATCTGATGTCTTCAGAAGTGACGTGTAATTCATGGAGACTCTTTTAAAAAATTCATCCGAATAAATTCTCGTTGCCACGTCATCAGCCTTGTGTTCCGGTGTCCCGATCAAATTGAAATCTATCATTTTCAGATCGTTTTTCTCAATCCAATCGAGAACTTTTCCAGCTGGGGTCTCCTCTCCAATCATCAATTGATCCAGTGTCCCCATTCCTAATTTCTCTGTGAAATTATTCGCTAAACACATTGTTCCGATGAATTTATCCGTTTCCGGCCAATATGTATTATAATTTTGATTGTCGAGTTCTTCGACAGAAACCTCTCTTCCATCGAATACTTGAATCTTCTTTTCTCTCCAATTCTCATTGTATTCCTCAATGCATCGATAACGACGAACTCCTTTGATATCGATTGAATGACGTTGAAAATCGATCTGAACTTGGAAGTTTTTGTTTGCCTTCTCGTACGGTTTCAGAGCCATCGATGCCACGTCAGAGCAGTTGTAGAGGTCGAATCTGGAATTTTTTGGTGAGGCGCTACAAACTATAATACTTTTTTAGCCTCAACAAAATTTATTTTCTGGAGAAGCAAGTGATTTTAAGGGCTTCGGTGAGGCGCTACAAACTAGAATACTTTCTTAGCCTCAACAAAACCTATTTTTTGATATAGGGAACGATTTTAGGGGCTTTGGTGAGGCGCTATAGACTACACTTCTCTCTTAGCCTCACCAAAAGTGTCTGCAGTCCTTTTTTTTCGTTTAGAAGCGAAATTCCGAGTTTTAAAAGATTTCCTTTGACAGAAACTACCGTTATTGTCAGAAAATATCAGAAAATTCTGCCAACGCGCTTTGTTGAATCAAATAAAATTATAAGAAAAATATTTTTGGTCTTCTATGGAAATTTTCCGAGATAAAATAAGTTTTTTTTTCGGGAAAACAGATCACTGAAAAAAAAAACAGATCACTCCTTTTGGCGCTGCTCTCTTTTTCAGTTTCGGTCTTATTTTAAAAAAAATTTTCGATTTTTTTTTTTGCCAAAATATTCATTTTTTTGACTTTTCCAATTTTTTTTCTGAAAACTATTCTCGAATTTATATCATCAAAAACGCAATATTTGATATTCCCAATCGCCTAGCACTCACTCAAATCCCTCTGCTAAAGCGAGCCCCCAATCAATAACTACAACTTTAAAACCCATTGGTTGCCCCTAGCAACGTCCTTCTCTTAGAATCTCCCTCTCTCCCATTTCACCTAAAAGCCTAAATAACTCACAATTCATAACTCTCCATTCCATTGATAATCTGACGGAGTGGAACACCAGGAAGGTTGAGAAGAGGGAAGACCATCTGGAAATCGAAAGTCGATAAAGAAAGGGTAGGAAGGGGTGAGCAAGAGAGAATGGGAAGGGGATGGCTCTCCAGATGCCGTCCGTGTCTAGATGGATGGGTCTCGCAACGAAAGAGATATTAAAGGGAGGTGGAGGGAAAGGTCTCTCGGAACCTATGCTACCACGAAAGGAGTTTTCCGATCGAAATAAAAACAGGATGGCGTTTCGACTTGCTCAGCTTCCTCAATTGGCTCAAATCGAAGCATTAAATGAAATGGATGCCCATTCACTGTGAGTCCTAGCCTTCCACGTACAGTGCTGGCCATAAATATATGAAAAATCGGTCTTTTCAGTTCAAAATGGTCAACTTTGGGCGTTCGTAGCAAAGTGGGGAAAAGTGAGATCGTTCTACATTTTTTTGGGTAGTTAGTTGATAGCTAGATCTGCATTTACTTAGTGGAAAACTTTTTTCTAAAATCATTTCTAAGAGCTACATGGCTTGTTGAAGAAAAGTTCCCTGAAATTTTGTCGATTTCAGTGCAAAATAGCATGTTTTTCATCAGCTTTCTCTTTGAAGAGCCGTGTAGCTCTTAGAAATGATTTTAGAAAAAAATTTTCCACTAAGAAAATGCAGATCCAGCTATCAACTAACTGCCCTAAAAAATTTAAAACAATACCACTTCTCCCATCTTTGCTACAAACGTCTAAAGTTGACCATTTTGAACTGAAAAAGCCGTTTTTATATGAACTTATGGCCGGCACTGTATCAGGAAGTGATCGAGATGATTAGCGATATATTCACTGTCAAAAACGTCACTTATGACTTGTTTTTGGGGCGAAATACCCTGAATATTCTAGATTTAACGGAGAGAGAAACCGGTGGTAAACCAGTGGTCTCCGCTCGGTTTTCTGGAGATTTCGCTCCATTGGATACAGTAATCAATATTTTGAATCAATTTAAATGGAATCTGGAGATTGATTATCGATTTCCTGACTACTTTCAATTCGATTTCGAGGGGAAATACTCTGGAGGATCGATCAAAATCCCGTTTGCTCATTGGCTAACCCTCCAAGATCTTCTGGCATTTCTCCACTGTGATTCAGTGCATTTGGAGAATGTTCGTGTGTCTGGGGAGGAATTGAACGTGTTTTTGAGTCATTTTATAAGGAATTCGGCTACTAAACGACTATTTTTAACGGCAAGAAACGTGGATTTATCCGTGGTTATTCAGGGGATTACGGTATTCGATAAAGGAGTGGATTGGTTCGAAATTCGGAGAGAAAACGGCTCAAAAGCAGAAATCGAAATGAAGGATGGCGTTTTTTGTTTGAGAACCGAATAATTGAAGCGATCAGATAATTATTTTGAATTTTTAAAAAACAATTAATTTTCGAGGTCCTAATAATAATAATAAAATGATTCATTTTTGGAAAAAAAGGTCCGATTCGATTCGAGTAACCAAAAGAATACGATTCACAGTGAAAAATAGACGTTTTAACGGGGGGCGATGAAGAGGGGGTTAAAACGATAGAGAGAAAAAGAGAAAAATGGTTAAGAAAATACTATAATTACACATGATTTTGACGCATCCGGATTGATTCTTTTTGGGGGAAGGGAGGAGGAGGGGAAAATAAAAAAAAGATTTGTATGACAAATAAAAATGACGAGAAAAGAGAGGAGGAGAAGGATGGAATGAAGAGAGACGAGAAATATGTTTAACACCATTCAATAGGAGGGACTTATGCTTTTTGCAAAAACGAGGGAAAAATGGAAAAAAAGGGTTAGAAAATCGTGTCACGATACTGTCCGGCGGGAATCGCATTCGACTGCTGACGCTGCTGTTGATGCGGTCGTGGCTGATTGTTGTGATGACGTCCGCGGCCAGCGTGTGCACCTTTTCCCACCGTGTACTCGAATTGGGAGTTCTGGAAAAAACAAATAAATTGTAAAAAATGTGGTGAGGCTAAGGAAAAGTGTAGTTTGTAGTCTACGCCTCACCAAATTCTTCAGCTTCTATTTTGGTGAGGCTAAAGAAAAAGTGTAGTTTGTAGTCCTTACCGGAATCGTTTCCATTAGATCCCCAACGTTTTCACGTGGGAATGGCTCCTTGAAGAACCAGATATCGTCTTCTGCCTCGTCAGCAGTCGGCCGTTTGTCCGGATCAATGGAGAGAAGATGCTCGAGTAGACACATCGCTTCCTCGTCTGGGCCATGCTGAAAAGACTGATTGGCGGTGAGAGGATATAAACTATTTAAAAAAAATTAAATTGAAGAAATTATTAAATTGCTAAGCCTCGCTAAAAGTTTGGGGAATGAAAAACTCATTTTCGAAGTTTTGGTGAGGCACTACAAACTACAAAGCTTTCTTAGCCTCACCAAAAACATCGAAAGTCGCTGACAACCAAGCTTTGGTGAGGCGCTACAAACTACAACTCACCTCTAAGCCTCACCAAAACCGTTTTTTCCAGACTTGTAAAATTTCGGGCCGGCCCGCCAAGGCCCGAGCCCGGCCCGGCCCGGAGGGCCCGGAAGAAAAAATGACCCCTTATCAACCCAATTTTCCGACCTTTTTTTGGCTAAAAAGTGTTCAAAATGACTTTTTCTCTAACGATATTCCTTAATTTCTCCAACGCGCGTAATTTAAGATCGGAAATCAACGAAAAAAATTTCGAAATCAACGAAAAAAATTTCGGTCAAAAATTCAAAAAATTTCGATTCTGTACCCGGCCCGGCCCGGCCCGGCCCGGCCCGTTACAAGTCTGGTTTTTTTTAATTTTTGGTGAGGCGCTACAAACTACAAGACTTTCTTAGCCTCACCAAAACTATTTTTCCCATTTAAAACCGATTCAAAACCCTTACCGCTGGCAATTTGGCGTCTGACGGGTCGTATTTGATGATTTTGTTCATTCTGTCTCTCAATACACGCGGTTTTCTCTGTGGAAGGGCGGTATTCGGCTCGGCGATCATAGCTCCCCATAGTGGCATATTGACACAGTTTGGCCATACCTAAATAAAAATTCGGGGGTTTTTTCGAGGGTTTTCTGAATTCTCACCTGGGGGCAGATGGATCCACATAGTCCTGAGATGAGCTGAAGTTGCCGTTGTTCGGTATCTCCCTGCATTATCGGCTGTCGTGTCCACATCTCCGCCATGATGCATCCGGCTCCCCAAACGTCGATTTTCGTTCCGTATTGACGATCGCCGAGGAGGAGCTCTGGTGGACGATACCAGAGTGTGACGACGCGATTCGTGTACAGTGGCCGGGGCGCCGCAGAATCTAGACGGATTTTTATAGTTTTTGCGATAGAAAATCGAAAAAAACTCACTTTCTCGTTGCACAAAAGGCCTGGCCAATCCAAAATCCGCTAGTTTCAGCACTCCTTCTTTCGAAATCAAAACGTTGGCGGCCTTCATATCTCTGTGTAAAATGCGACTTCGATGCAGTTTATTCAGTCCTGTTATCAAGTGTTTCATCATCGTTTTGACATGAACCAACTGCATTCGGACCTTCTGATTCGATAGAAGACCCGCCAGATCGTGTTCACAGAATGCGAAGACCAGGTAGAAAGTCGTACGGTCTTTCGTGTTCGATGACGATCCTGAACTTTTAATAAATAATTAATTTCGTCTCCGGGAAAGTTTTTTACCTTTGGCACTGCACACTTCGATGAGATCTGTGATATTCTGATGTTTCAACTGCTCGAGCATCTTCACTTCTCGGAGTGCTGTGATCGGGAATCCTTCCTTTTCGTTTTCCATAAGAATCTTCTTCAGTGCCACCATTCGTCCTGTTGATTTGCATCGCGCTTTGAAGACCTCTCTGAAAATGGTTTTTTGTGAGGCGTACACTACAAACTACATTTTTCAGCCTCACCAAAAAATAAATGGTGAGGCTTTGACTACAAACTACACTTTAGCCTCACCAACAAAGAAGCTGAAGAATTTGGTGAGGCTAAGACTACAAACTACAGCTTTTTCTTAGCCTCACCTAACCCAATTTCTCTTGGTCAGAAAAAAATTTTCAAATGTTTTTTCACTTTCAAAATCAACTTTTTCGTCATATTTGGGCGTTTCTGCCAATTTTAAAAGCGAAAGACTCACCCGAATGTTCCCTGTCCAATCTTGCTGAGCTTCTCGTAGGCGGAAACGTCATTGATATATGGATACGACGACTGATCCATTATTTTCTGATAGTTCAGCAACGTCTGTTTAATATCCACATCCGACATGGCACTGTTCGGAGTGCCTCCTCCATTTGGTGTGTTTGGTGTACCCGTTTGTCCGATAAGGGCCCTGAAATCGATTAGAATTAGGGGTTTTTGAAGAGGAGAATGGAAAAAGAGGTTAGTAACACATTTCTGGGAGATTATTCTACCCAAAAATACCTTTTCGGCGGCTCGTTATGAACTTGTGATTGTGGTAACGGTCGCTTTGGAGCCACACGATGTTGACTTAAAATTCCAAGTTCTTAGAGATAAAATGGGGTGAGGGCCGGGTTTTTAGGGTTTTTATAGTGTTTTTCACCTTATTTTGCATTTAATTATCGATTTTTTTGCAGAAAATGATTTTTGGATTTTCAATCGAAAAATTGTTTTTTGAGAGTTTTTCGTTGTTTTTTTTTTCAATTTGACTTGTTTATTTTCATTCAAGAATAATGAAATACTCGCTTTTCTATGTTTTCTGACAAAAATTTTATTTTTTCCGAGAAAAACAGTTTTTTAACAGAAACTCAACTAAAAATATAATTTCAAGTTGAAAACGACTTTAATTAATTATTTTTTTACTTTTTAAACAAGAAGAAATCACAAAAATAATAATTTTTAGCTAGTTTAAAGCCGAAATAATTTTTCGAGCGAAAAAATTGATTTCGTTTCGCAATTTTTTTATTTTTTGTTTTTTATCTGATTTTTTGATTGAAAAATAATATTTCAATTATTTTCAGCGATTTTATTATTGATTTTTCACATTTTTTGTATTTTTAACAAGAAAAAACATACCTTTGTGAGCTTGAATGATGTAGACCTGCTGGTTGAGAGCTCATAAGGCTTTCTGCAAAAACAAGTCATAATTCCTTTGTAAATCGATATTTACTCGGCGAAAAATAGATTTCGCAGACCAAAAATAAAGAAAACACGAAGAAAAATGGCGCAGAACGAGGCGAGAACACACACACAGACAAACAGAATGCCAGAAATGGGCGGAGTCTCGTTCTGGCAATCTGCGCGCGCGGTTTTTGCAACTCTGCCGCATGCACTTTCAGTTTCAAGACATTTTGCAAAAAAGTTTCTATCTCTTCAAATTTGAGAAGAAGAGAAAGGCCAATCGTCTGCGTCTCTTCTCGTCAAAATCTTCGCCTCAAAAATATTGACAAGCCCGCCTCGTGGTTTAAGAAAATGATGAAAACAACACAACAACTTTTTTTCTCGATTTTTCTGATTTTCATGTTGCTTTCTAACTTTTTTATTATCTAACATTAATTGAAATCTGCTTTCAGAGCCACAAAATCACACAAAATGCTGGGTATCATTGAACTCGGCATTCAGTATCGGTAAGTCGCCAAAAATAAGGCTGAATTAATGGAAAAGCTTGCAGAGTATGGCGATCAAAAGCTCAAACGGGCAAGAAAAGCCCAAGAAGCGCGCCGGCGACTCCACTGGCGAAAATGGCTTCGAAATTGAATGAGGAGTCGATTTCCGTAAGATTTTGAGTGGTTTTTTGCCGAAAAATGCTAGAAAAACCCTATATTGCTGTTTTGGTGAGGCCCTACAAACTACAAACCTTTCTTAGCCTCACCAAAAACCTCTAGAGTCGCTGAGAACTGGGTGAGGCACTACAAACTACAAATCTTTCTTAGCCTCACCAAAGTCTTTTTTTTTTCGAATTAAAGCCAAAATAGCTTTTTTTCCACAATTTATCATTTTAAAAAGCAAAATTGAAACAATCTCAGATGATAAATGCGGCTAAATTAAATTAAAAACTGAAAAATAACACAAAAACCGAAATTTCCATTTAAAATCCCCAAAACCAATACTCGATTCGTTTTTCTTCAGTTAGAATCAGTAATGGCCGAATTCAAACTCTCAAATACGACATTGCGACGAATGATGTCTCATATGTCGGATAATATGGATAGAGGTTTAGAAGCAGGCCTAGATAGGTCCACAATCGCCATGCTACCCTCATTTGTACCAGAATTACCCAATGGAAAAGGTTTTTTTAGTTTCTGGACGCCCCTTTACGTTGAATGTTGCAGAACGCGGAAAGTTCGTGGCCATGGATCTGGGAGGAACTAATCTACGTGTAATGCTCATGGAACTGGAACCCGGTGAACCGATGAGAACGAAACAGTTCAATACGAGAATGCCGAATGCGGCGATGCACGGAACCGGAGAAAAAGTAGGGGTTTTATATAAAGATTAGTAAAAGAAATTGGTTTTCAGCTCTTCGACTACATTGCCAAGGCTCTTTGTGACTTTTTAATCGAGAGAGAGCTGGCGGATGAATGTCTTCCAGTAGGATTCACATTTTCTTATCCTTGCGATCAAACTGGTCTTCGATCTGCCACTTTGCTCAGGTAAAATGCGTTTTTTGGAGATTTTTGTGAAGCGTAGAGATGGTTGTAGTTTGTAGCGCCTCACCAAAATTAATTTTGAAGGCTCAATTGGTGAGGCGTAGTGAAGATTGTAGTTTGTAGCGCCTCACCAAATGTAAGTGGATGCGCAATTGGTGAGGCGTAGAGATGTTTGTAGTTTGTAGCGCCTCACCAAAACTCAACATTGAATTTGGGCGCAGATCGGTGAGGATTTGAAGTTTTCTATTTAGAACAAAAAAAAGCATTGGAGCTCCCCTTATAAAGCAAGATAGTCTGAGAACCGTTCCTCCCACAGCTGGGAACGGCGGCTACATAAAAGAAGGGGATAGTAGGAACGGAAAAATAAAATAATAAAACAAAAATCAAAGAATCAAAAATCAACGTGACTATTGTTGATTTCGCAAAATAAAATATCAAAAAGCAAACAATAAAAGATAGCTTCAATTAAATGAGACAAAACTCTATCATTCAGATGGACAAAAGGAGTGACAGCGACAGGATGCGTCGGCGAAGACGTCGTACAACTCCTGGAAGACGCTATCAAACGAGACGGGCGAGTGAAAGTGAATATAGTCGCTCTGATCAACGATACGGTCGGAACGATGGTAGCAGCTGCCTATGAAGCCGGTGGACACTGTGATATCGGAGTTATTATTGGTAAGAATTTTGATTTTTAGAGATTCAAAACGAGTTTTTTAAAGGTACCGGAACCAACGCGTCTTATATGGAGAAATCTAAAAATATTGTTCATGGTCTGGCGAATGCCACAGAGGAATACAATCATAAAACGGTAAAAATTGACTAGAATCTATTAGAATAAAATAATTCATATTCAGATGATCATTGACACGGAATGGGGAGGATTCGGCGATAACGGAGAGGCCGATTACATTTTCACTAGATACGACAAGATTGTCGACTCGAAATCCGATCATCCTGGAGTTAATTCGTAAGATTTCACTTTGAAATGACTGTCAGAATATCTTTTTTATAGCCTAGACAAGCTGATTGCCGGAATGTGCATGGGAGAACTCGTTCGACTGGTTCTGGAAAGGCTATGCGAGAATAAGGTCCTTTTCAATGGCCAAGGCTCCAAAATGCTCAGGACAAGGAACACGTTCCCCACGAAATATATCTCTGAAATTCTACAGTAAGACATTTCTACAGTAACCTCATCAACCCTTGAATTCCAGCGACGACTGCGGTGTCTACAGTAACACGCGTCAAATAATGGATGAATTGGGTATCGAGGGAGCCACGTTCAGCGATATGCTATTGCTCCGCGAAGTCTGTGTTGTCGTCTCGAGGCGGAGTGCTAATCTAGCAGCTGCAGGTAGCTTTTTCTAGATCCCAGACAAAAATCCCGGGAATTTCAGCTATCGCATGTGTCCTAAACCGGGTACGCCGACCGAATATGCTCGTCGCGATCGACGGATCCACGTATAAATACCATCCGTTCTTCAATCATTGGGTCTGCGAAAAGATTCGAGAGCTGCTGGATCCAGGACTTGATGTACGTTGAGGCTTAGGCTACAAACTACACTGCGCGCAAAAAAAATTCACGTTTTTTCGGTTTCCGCGTGAAAAATAATTTTGATGAGGCTAAGACAACAGAAACTACACGTTTTCTTAGCCTCACCAAACCGAATTTTTCTTGTTCAGAAAAAATGTTTTTTTTCACTTTCAAAAGCGAAAAAAGCTCATTTTCAGTTCAAAATCGTGCAAACTGGAGACGGATCTGGTCGTGGAGCCGCTCTCATTGCCGCCATTGTCTCGAGAGTCAAGAAGGAGGAGGAGAAGAGGCTGAAGGATCTTGGTAAGAGAATTCTAGAAGATTCCACCCCCTAGAACACCGTTTTTCCAGAAATTCAACGACAAAAAGACGCGGAAGCCGAAGAGCGACGTCTTCTGGAGATAGAGGCGGAGAAAGAGGAAGCGGAAGAGAGAGCACGAAAGATTTCCGAAATGATGAGATATCAGATTGAAAGAGGAGCCGAAGAGTCGTTTCAGCGGCATGAATAGTTAATTACTGTAGATGAGAGATTACTGTAGATTTTAGAGAGACTCCGCCCCCTTTTCACTTTTCCTTATTCTAACCTAGTACCATTTTAGTCACTAACCAGATTTTTATTGCATTTTCTTGAAGTCATTTTCTCATATTTTTCCAGTCACAAATTGCCATACACACCCTGAGATTTTCTTGTCAAAATTCATTTTCTATAGAAAAAACTAGTCTTTTTTGTCTAAGTCCCGCCCCTTTTTCCCAGACCCCCTTTTTTCTTGTATAGAAAACGATGAGTTTATTGCATAAAATTTATCTATTTCTCTTCCTTAGAATGGGTTTGGAGTAAGATCCCTTTGAAAGAAGCCCCCATTATGGGATTCATTGAGCTTGTAGAAATTGGAGACCAAAGTAGGGATGGTTTCTTCGAGCTGGAATTTTTTTGATTTTTGTGGCTTCTTCTAAGGATTCCTTACCGTAAACTGAGCGTGCTCCGTTCCTAAATTAGTCTTAATCCACCCCGGAGCGAATCCAACGCATAAAACCCCATCATCTTTTAAATCAATCGACAATATCTTTGTGAATTGATTGAGAGCCGTCTTGCTCATCGCATAAGCGAGAAGAAGCATCGTTTCGGATCCCCGGAAGTTTCCGCCGACGGAGGCGAGTCCAGAGGAGATGTTGAGGACAGCGGAACGAGAGATTGAGAATCCGGTGGAACGAGAAGCTGATTTACGAAGAAGTGGAAGCAGTTTTTGGGTTAGAATCACCACTGACACTGTGTTCACATCGAATTGTTCGGTTATGGTGGAGCGATTGGGGGTCTGGAATGTGTATGGTTAAGCTCCGCCCATTTTTCTACAAAAAGCAAAAAAGGCAAAGAGAAAAGCTCCATGGGGGACTTGAACCCGTTGGCTTTTTGCTGGAAATGGTCATCGAAAATCCCACTGAGCTATTTGATCACTTTTTTGAAATGGGCCTAGAAACTTGATTTTCAAAAAGAAAAATAGGTTTCCGAGGGTTCTAAGCTCATTTTTGATACTAAGCAAGGCTTCCCAACTGTAGTTATCCACCATGCTCGTAGAATAATCCAACTTGACTCCAGCATTATTAATCAAAAGATTCAGCCCATCGTCGCCAACTATTTCCTTGACTTGATCAACGAATCGATCGATTGATTCATCGGAAGTGACTTCCAATGGAAGAATATGAATACGTGGATCCTTGATTGAATGAAGATCCTGGAATAAGAAGGGACATCTGGACAAGAGAAAAGAGACTTACAATAGCCGTTTTGGGGTCTCTGGCAGTGACAATAAGGGTTTTGATACCAGAATCCTTAACCAACTCCTTCACTATTGTCAGTCCGATTCCTCGATTTGCACCAGTGACAATGACGGATTTTGGGGAAGAGGAAGCCATGATTTCTAGAAAAAGGTCTACTAGAGGGGAGTATATATAGGGGAGACGCAGAGAAGAATTGTGTTGGTCAACACATATGTAGACACAAAATGGAGGCGGTCACAAAATATTTTGAGACTCGGAATTAAAAATGAGACCAAGAAAACGGAATAGAGTCTAGGAGATATAAGATTTGAGTGAGGCTTAGACTACAAACTACAAACTTTGGTGCCTCTCTCAAAGACTCCTAACGACTGAATGGTTGAGGCTTAGACTACAAATTTAGCCCCTCACCCAAAGTCAGTCGGAAGCCTTGGGTGAGGCTTAGACTACAAACTACAATTTATAAGAGCCTCACCCAAAACCTCTGAGGCTGTCGGAGGTTGAGGCTTAGACTACAAACTACACTGATTCTTAGCCTCACCGAAAAAAATTCAACGCATAGAACCAAAAAAGAAATGAATAGAAAAAAATCAAAATTTTCAAAAAGACCAAACATTTCATTAAACGTTCTGAAATTTAAAAAAACGATATTCTGTGATAGAAAACTGAGTAGAACTGTCATTTTAGATTCGGTAAACGTTATTGAAATTCCTTTTTGAAAATATCTCTAAAAATTTTGAAAAATCGACTTTTTGAGAGCTCCAAACTTGACCATTTTTAGGAAGTTGGCTATAAATTGAGTAAAATATGCCAAATGCTCTCAGAAATGGAGGATGAAAAATTCTAGTCTTTAACTATAGTTATACCCAATAAAAAAGTTATGGCTGAAAGACGAAAAGTCAACAGGACGGTACTGTAGTTAGACTAGAAACTACATTGAAACCCCCAAAACTTAGCGACATAATGCTGATTAACAGAGAATAGAGCTTTTGGGAAAAGAAATTTGAAGAAAAAACAATTTTTTTTTGAAAAGTTTTGTTTTTTTTGGAAATTTTTTTTGAAATTTTTCTTTTTTTGAAATTTTTTTTGAAAAAGAGGTATTTCACATTAACCCCCAAAATTGCCATTTTCAACTAAAACCTTCTGTTTCCTTGACATCCGGTATTTTTGAAAAACGGGCGGTTCACCTATTTAAAGTTCGAAGGACCTTTAAGTCCCCAAAAACCGTCACATGCTGACAAATAAAAAAGGCACTAACTACATTTGTGGTGGAACATTTCTCACCACAAAAACTTGTGCCCTGGCCGTTGACAACGGGGAGTAAACAACAATGTGTCTGCGTCTCCACCACCTCGGTATATAAGGAATAGGAAAAAAGGGGAAGAGAATAACAATCTGAAAATTCTAAAAAATATGGTTTCTTCCCCAAAATCCGTGATCGTCACTGGTGCAAATCGAGGAATCGGACTGACAATAGTGAAGGAGTTGGTCAAGGATTCTGGTATCAAAACCCTTATTGTCACTGCCAGAGACCCCAAAACGGCTACTGTAAGTCTCTTTTCTCTTGTCCAGATATCCTCCTCTTCTTTTTCAAGGATCTTCATTCAATCAAAGATCCACGTATTCATATTCTTCCATTGGAAGTCACTTCCGATGAATCAATCGATCGATTTGTTGATCAAGTCAAGAAAATTGTCGGCGATGATGGTCTGAATTGCTTGATTAATAATGCTGGAGCTGCTTTTCATTATACAACTAACTCGGTGGGTTACGGTAGCTGGGTTTTGTGCCTCAGAAAAAAAGAAAAAATGAATTGGGGGTAGGTGGAGTCGAACCCGCGGGCGCGCGGACGTTAGTCAAGGGCGTACCCAGCTAGGCCACGGAGTCAATAACAGCGGGTGGTGGGCGAGGGGTATAAGTGACTGAAGCCCGCGGGGGAATTTCAGAAAGAGAAAAAAAGCTGTTTGGGGTTTTTGAGATACTAAAATTTTTAGTCTAAAAAATCTGGACTTCTAATTTCCAGTACGCTCGAATAAATAGGCTCCGCCCACTTTTAAGCGCAGATGTAAGTTCTGAGGGTTCCCGAGTTTTCGAGGCATTTTTAAAACCGGGATTCAAGTTTTTGATACTTAATTAATTTTCTGAAACGGTTTAAGAAGCGGAGCCTATTTTAGGGGCCCACAGTAAGTATAGAAAAATAGGTTTTAGAGTTTTTGGGTTGAAAAAAATCATTTTTAAACCCCCTCCCCCAGATGGCTAAAAGTGGGCGGAGCCTAACTCTTTTCCTCTTTCAGACACCATCCCGATCTCTTCTAACCGAACAATTCGATGTGAACACAGTGTCAGTGGTGATTCTAACCCAAAAACTCCTCCCACTTCTCCGTAAATCAGCTTCTCGTTCTACTGGTGACCATCTTTCCATATCTGGTTCCGCCATTCTCAACATCTCCTCTGGACTCGCTTCTATTGCTGACAATACCTTTGGATCCACGACGGCAGTGCCTATGCTGGCTTATGCGATGAGCAAGACGGCTATTAATCAGTTTACAAAGATGTTGTCGATAGATTTGAAAAAGGATCATATTTTGGCGGTGTGCTTTGAGCCAGGATGGATTAAGACTAATTTGGGAGGACCCATGGCTCAGTTTACGGTTAGTTTTTAATTTTCTGTTTTTCCACGAAAAGCAAAAAAGATTTAGCTTAACTGGGTTCGAACCCGCAACCCACATCGCCAGAACCAAAAGCAAGGCGCTTACCGCCTGCGCCACGCGCGCACTCTCGGCTACAGGGCGGCTTGCCGTTGATAACCTCAATGCTTTTCACTCCTTTCAAAGGACTGTTTGAATTTTCAGCAATCTAAAATCCAGGAAGAAAATCCACAATTCAAGCAATTTCAGCTCGAGGAAGCGATTCCAACCCTCGTGGAAACCTTCTACAAACTCAACGAATCTCATAATGGAGGATATTTCTACAGAGATCTTAAACCTCTTCCGTATTAATCTTTTTCGAATAAATCATTTTAAAACTTTATTTTTCATAAAAGATGCACCTAAATCAGGCGTTGAGCTCGCATTTCCTCTGCACCGCTATCGTTCGTCTGAGAGTGAAGATGGTGAATACGGTGACTAGGATGAGCATTAAAAATGAGAAAATGAAGAATAACTGGATTCGAGATTGGTTTAGACAGATGACCGGTTGGTGGCCTTGTACGATGGCCAGGTGGGGAGGGTCTGAAATAGTTTTTAATAGAGGAAAAAGTTGAAAAAAAAATTTTTTTAGGTCGGAAAAATTCAAAAAATTTTTTCCTTAATTTTTAGGGCAACATAACTTTGTTTAAAATTTATACTTCCTAACGTACAATTATTGAAAATGATAGCTCTTAAGGAGATCTACATGCTAGGCTTTAGTTGGTTTCAATAGCTTAAAAAATAAAAAAGTTATGAGCCAAAACGTAAAATCTAGTTTTTCCTTTTTTGTAAGTTTCATAACTTTTTTCATATTTTAGCTACAATAACCATTTTTACTTCATCTTGTAGCACTCATTAAGAGCTATCCATTTCATTCATAACCCATTCAAAAATCTCAATTCTAACCCAAGATATAACCATTTTCCCGTAACATACCTTCCCTATCCTGTTTCTCTTCCAACTCGAATACAGTAATCTTGTTGGCAGCTAAATCCATTGTATCTGCCAAATGAACCCAATTGACAGTCGTTCGATTGGATAACCGGTCGATTGTGGCTCGTCGAGCACGTCGATTAAAATTGTTATTGTTGGAAGAGGAGAACGAGCCGCCCGGACCGCATCTTGGGGGCTGGAAAGGGGTTTTAATGGTAAAATGGTTGGAAAAATTATCCGGAGTTTTCCGAAATTTTTTGCCGGTTATAAAAATTATTTTAAAAATAAAAAAATTTTTTCAATTTTTTCGAAAAAATTTTAAAAAATTTATACCGTTTTTCCATCGCACATCCCCTCGGTATTCATGCATGTACTGACTGCACATTGGAAATACGTGGATATTTTGTCAGCGAATTTGAAGACATTGACTTGAGCGTAGGCCACATTGTTCTCTTTGTTATAGGAAAGATCTGGGAGGATTAGTGGGTCGATGGCACATCCGTGTTCGTCTAGAAGGGGTTTTCGTTCGTCGCCGTTTCCGTCGTCGACGAAACAAGAGTGGACAAGCATTGAGAACATGTCTGGAAGGAAGTGAGTTTGCTGGAAGAAACTTCTAGAAAGCAGAGCTGCTGCCCGCGCGACCAACGCTTTTATCAATGCCTACAGCCGCCTCCCCTAAAGTGGGTCGATGGCGCAGTCGGTTGCGCGCGCGGTTGGTGTGCGGCAAGGTTTTGGTTCGACCCCACCCACCGCCAAACTCTTTTGCTTTATTTTATTTCTACAATATTCAATGCCAAGAGACTCTCCCAGGGTCACACTTACCACTTTCACAATTCCAAACATGATACACGGTCTCTCCGACCTTGGCATACTCGACAATGGGCCCGGTCACCGAGTCGCGGCGTACCGAGTACGTGCAAAGTGGCATACGGGCGGTGTCGATCAAATCGGTGGTTGGTAGCATACTGTAGGGCATTATAGGGGATTACTGTAGGTATGGCTTACCTGACATCGAACTTATTGGTCACCACCTTATCGGCCTCCATATAGAAGCACGTGCACCGGTAGGCCCTATCTACTTTGGTAATGAATGTGGAGTGGAATGAAATAATTATAGTCATTGACATCTCCATTCCACGTTTCTCTGGACCAAGCTGAATAGATCATGGGTTACGGTAGCCAAGTACAGTACACCTACCATCCTCTGTCTCCTCATATTGCACGCTCCGTTCTCCAACTCAAAGGTCACGTCCTTGGCCTGATTGGTGACAAAGTCTCGGACGCAGTTTTGCTGGAACCGGATAGTAGGGGTACTGTACCTACAATAATCTTACCTTATCAACCATTCCCTTCACAAAAATCCTTCCGTGGAACGGTCGTTGGGTCTTGAATGTTAGCTTGACTCGGTCTTCCATACAGTCTACTAGGGGGAGTTCTGGAAAGGGGTACGGTAGGTTTAGGGAGGTACTGTAGGTCAAGGGGGTACTGTAGATAGGGTTTCTGTATCTAGGGTTACTGTACCTAGATCCTAATTTTTGGATCAGGGAACGGTAGGTGAAGGTGCTATAGGCGCTAATTTAGAGGGTAGGGGGTTACTGTACCTAGGATCTGGGTTACTGTATCTAGGATCTGGGTTACTGTATCTAGGATCTGGGTTACTGTACCTAGGATCTGGGTTACTGTATCTAGGATCTAGGTTGCTGAATCTAGGATCTGGGTTACTGTAGTCTAAACTATTCAAGACCCCATATCAGGATTACCAGGCATACTGTATCTACTATCTAGGACTACTGTACCTGCAATTCCATTATCCAGTGTCGGTGGGTCGGCAGCCCAAATTGAATGGAATACGGTAGCAGTGACCAACAATCGAATCATAACTCGAACACCCATTAACATCGCGTTCTCTCATTTTATACCCGATACTTAGACTCCGCCCCCTTTTCCCCCTCAGGGGGGCTAGGACCCACTTCACCTTGAGCCCCCCACCCTCCCCGAGAATATGATGTACTTGTGTAATCGAGAAGGGGAAGGCTTCGGGAGAAGAAGAAGTTTTGAAGGTTGATTGGAGGAGTATGACATGGAAAAAATGAATGAGGGTCTAGGTTATCCATTAGCATATTAATAGCCGTGTCTCGGTCTCGAGAAGATGGAAGAGGCTAGGTACCAGAGTTCTAGAGGAACTTGGGGGTTAGGGGGGTTCACAGACTTTAGGACATCTCGAAAAACCATTTACACCTTAAAACGGCCCAAAATAAAGTTTCGCGAAATTTTCGAAAAATCCGGGTACAGTTATCTAGAAGGACTTGGGTTTTTCCCGGGATAACTATTATTTTAAGATTCCCGGAAAATCGCAAAAATCCTCTCGGACCCCAAAACGGCTCAAAATTCAGTTTTTCAAAAAATCAGGGTACAGTAATCCAAATTTCAGGAAAAACGTTTTTATGTTGTTCCAGAAAATACAGTACACCTAATAGCTGAAACATTTAGAAAAAACTTCAAAAAACCAAAATCCGTAAAAACCGTAAAAACCTGTTCAACCCTAAAATGGCTCAAAATTCAGCTTTGCGAAATTTTTAAAAAAATATGGGTACAGTAATTCGATAAAAATTACCGTAAGAATAATTTTGTTCCATAAAATACAGTATACCGAATAGCTGAAAAAGTTGAAAAAAAGTCAAAAAAGCTCAAATCCTTAAAACGGCCCAAAATCCAATTTTTCGATATTTTCAAAAAATCCGGGTACAGTAATCCGAATTTGTTCCAGATAATACAGTATACTTAATATCTGAAAAAATTGAAAAAAAGCCTCAAAAAAGTCTCAAAAATCAAAAGCCGCGACTTCAAAAATGGCGGGTATCGTACTTCAGCAAAATCAAAAATCCCAAAAAAAGGTCCTCCATATAGAATTACTGTAGTTTCAGAGACATTCTGATAGCAAACTGAAATTCAGGATGCTCAGATTACTGTAGTTTTGGAATTTTGAAAAATCCCAAAAAAATCAGGCAATTTTTCAAAAAAAGCCCAAATTCCAAAATTAAAAAAAAATCTAATACCGTAATCTGAGCAACTTTTGCATCCTATTTCCCAACCCTTGATTACTGTATTCACTGTTTTTAATTACTGATTACTGTAGTCCCGATTCTTCTTCCTCGAAAGTCCCGTAGATGCTAAACCCACTAGACTGTAGTCCTTTGCCCCTCCTTGACATCAACAACAAATTGACCTGAACCTATTGATCCTTGAAGCTCCTTCTCCAAAACACTCCTCTTCCGGAATCTCTTCGGAAATCAAAAAGAATTCAGAATTCAGAGGTCTCTTATCCTTGGCAAGAGTACGTCTCCCTTCTCTCCGCTTAGTAGTAAGATAGGTAAAGTAAACAAAAAGGAAGGACACATACACACACATCTCCATTTCTTCTTATGAATGATGTATAAAGATGACACTAATTCATTGATGAATCACAGAGAGAGGGAGTCCAGCTGAGAAAGGGAACATAGTAGGTCAGATGAAGGGGAAAAACAGGAAGAGAAAGAGGATGGAAAGTGTTGCAAGAATTCTCCTTCTCATCCGGAACAACAGTTTGTTTAGTTAACACATTTTACCTTGGTCATTCATGATTTAGGTTGTATGGGGGGAATAGGAGAGTAGGTTAAAAGATGAATGAAAGTTCCATTTAGTTTTTTGAACTCTATACTTAATCTTTTACTCATAGAGATCAAATGAATACTTTTTTGCAAAAAAAAAAGAGGTTAGGGAAAACTTTTTTCATTGGAAGAACTACTTTTTTGCGGTATAGGTCTTAATTTTTGGGATTGAAATAAGTCCGGAATTTTTTAGAATACAGGTACATTACCGTCCATTAAGATATGTATACAAATTCACATTTTTTCCATAACTCAAGTTTTAGGAATCGGACAAATATGAAATTTTGACAGGATGTTTAGAACGGCTTCTTCAAACAAATAAAATACTGAAATTTCAAAAATCTCTGGAAAAAATCGAAAAAATTGGAAAAATCGGAAAAATTTTGTAAAATGTCAAAAAAAACCGAAACTGTGTATATTGTCTTCTGAAGTCTCTAAATAGCCGGAAAACATAAACAAACAGTAAGAAACAATTAAAACTTGTTTAATTATCAGTTAGAAAATATTTGGCATCCTGAACACCATGAAATCTTTTCTGGATGGAGTCCAGCTTGGTCTGATTCTCAGGTACCCAGATACATTGCAACATGGCTTCGATTTCTTCGACTTCTTAATTTTATAAAACGCTCAAAGCTATATTTTAAAATTTCTGATTGCACAGTTTACGAATAGAATCTTCGACAGTACTGTATACGGTTTGCACTGAAAAACAAGAAATTTCATCAACTTTTTCATCAGCGGCTCATAAGTCACTAAGAAATGATATAACAAAAAAGTGTTCATATAAAAAAATGCAGTTCCTGTGAAGCTTAAGGCATTTTAATAATTTTAGAATGCTCTCAGAATAAGTGGTACACTCTCAAAGTTGCCTTATTCGTAAACACTTTATGACCAGTACGCTAACTGGTATTCCCATATATTAACCTTATTTAGACCCGTGAAAAAGTTTAACAAAGAGCCAAAAATCAAGCCAAAATCTTCATTTCAAAAAAACAAAATCAATTTTTACTTCCAATCCTTCGAAAATATCTCATCCACAATTTGACCCTCTCTACATCCACTTCTCTCTTCGATCTTCCATACTTCCAAGGCGCAGCAGTGGCCAATGGCTTGAGAGTCCCCTCAGGAACAATCTTCATGTTTTTCTGAAATAAAAAGAGATTCTGGGCTTTAAAATATATCTAACCGAGTGCTCATTGACCTGAAACCCATCGATATCTGCTTTCGAAGTGAGACCTAGTTGATTTCGATACCCGGTTGCACATTGAATGATTTTGAATTGAGGATAGCATTGACACTTTCCGAAACACTCGAATACAAGTCCTGAATTCTTTTGGATGTCAAAAAAGAAGGAGAATCTTACCTTCTATCGATAAAAAAATCAAGAGAGCAAAAAGAAGAAGGGATCGGAGGAACATTTGTTTTGAATTTAAAGAAAGAGAGGGAGATTGGAGTGGAAAAGCCACAGCTGTTTGTTTTTTCGAACTTTGACGTCAATTGGGAAGGCACGAGTTATTTATAAGATTGATCGAATAAAAAAACATGATATTCTAGAGTTCAGAGGGTTAGCAATCGCGCTTCAGCTAACATACCGAAAAAAAATGTTATTGAACTTTAGCAACATGTATCTCTGTTCCCAATAAAGATAATGAAAAGTAGTCAACTGAAAAATGTTTTTATTAATCTGAGCAACATTTTGTTAGTTGACCACTTTTTGATATCTTCATTGGGAGCAGAGATATAAGCTGCTAAAGCTAGGTGACTTTCTGACTTTTTTTTTAATCTTGTGAATTCGAAATAAATTCTAAATTTTTATTTATTCAACAAAAAAATCATTTAAATCTCAGTTTCCTGCTCGACATTAACCTCCGCCAGTTCTGGCATCGGGGTCACTTGCTTTGGATGATTCCGGGCTCTAGCGGCATCCAATCGATCATTGATATCCTGTCCGACATTATTAATCTTCTTGACGACCATCACAAAGAATTCTTGAATGTCACGGAGAGTCGACTGCAAATTTTTTTATCAGGGGGGCGTGGCTTAACTAGAAAAAACTCACATCTAGGTCAAAGTTCTCGTATTTTTCCTTAATGATCTCCCAAAGCGAAAGAACATATTCATGGAGTTTCGCATAGTGTCTGGATGCCTGACACGCCACGTCACAATCTCTCGTCGGACGGAACAGCTTAGGAACCTTGCTGATCTCAGTCACATTCTTGTTACAATCAGACACAATTTTAATGTCTTTGTACTCTTCTACAGTACTACAATCAAAGTCTGGATTCCTCTCCACATCAACCACTTTCAAATCGGGGAACTTTGCCAGGAGGGTCTCCTCATCGGGGAGTCTAACCAATTTATTATAGGTAAGACCGATGACCGGGAACCCACGGAGACGTTCTCCAGATGGGAGGCGGAGTTGGGTACGGTCTCCATTGTGGCAGTGGATAACCTCGTCATTGGTATCACATTCACAGTTGTCAAGGCAGTCGAATACGTAGCCTGGAATAGGAGAATAGCGGTTCATGCGCCTTTAAATCAGTCATGTGACCCGTTTAACCGGTAGCTTAAAGTTGGGAGTCCCCTAAAAAATAGGAGTTCCTTTTCCGGGTATAGGACCCCAAAAAATTATAGGACCTCCAAAAAATTATAGGACCCCAAAAATTATAGGACCCTAAAAATTATAAGACCCCAAAAAATGGGCCCTTTCAAGGCTTCATTAAAAAATAGGCTCCAGTATATTTTTTGAGCCTATCAAACCTGAAGGGACCGCTATTTTAATGGAGTCCTGAAAAACGGACCCATATTTTTAAGGCACCCCTAGGAGTCCTGTACTGCCTGAAAAACGGACCCCTACTTTTAAGGGACCCCTAAGAGTCCGGTATCGCCTAAAAAATGGGCGCCTTTTTTCAAGGGACCCCTAAGAGTCCGGTATCGCCTAAAAAATGGGCGCCTATTTTTCAAGGGACCCCTAAGAGTCCGGTATCGCCTAAAAAATGGGCGCCTATTTTTAAGGGACCCCTAAGAGTCCGGTATCGCCTAAAAAATGGGCGCCTATTTTTAAGGGACCCCTAAGAGTCCGGTATCGCCTAAAAAATGGGCGCCTATTTTTAAGGGACCCCTAAGAGTCCGGTATTGCCTAAAAAATGGGCGCCTATTTTTTAAGGGGCCCCTAGGAATTTCCCACTGCCTGAAAAACGCACCCCTATTTTTAAGGGACTCCTAGGAATCCTGTCCTGCCTGAAAAACGGACCCCTATTTTTTAAGGGTCTGCTATTCTACAACAGAAAGTCTCCTACTAGGCTAAAAAAACTAACCTTGAGCCAAAGCAAAAATAGGGAAAAACCAGAGAGCTGAGCGCATTTCGAAGATGAAATGAGTTGGATAGTGAAGAGAAGAGGGGACATTTTAAACGGAGAAGGATGATGGCACCCCAACAGCTGTTTCTCATCTATCTCCTGATAGATTCCAGGTGTGTGTTCCAGTGATGATTAGTCATCGGATAGATAAGAAAAAAACAAGCGATGACCTCATGGGTTAGCCAAGAATCACGTGAAAAAACATGGTTACTGGAAGGTTTCAGGTGGATTTTGGGTTCAGAGGTCATAGGAAGATAGAGATGAGTCATTAGAAGGTGGTGTGATAGGGTGAGGTCCTGGAGGTCTGATGGTGATCGAAGTTTCGAAATATTATGATATCAGAGAGCCGTTTGAATTTGCCGAGTCTTTGGAGAAAAAAAAGAAAAAAAAGAAAAAAAAGAAAAAAAGAAAAAAAAAGAAAAAAATTTCACTTAGGTTTTTTTCCGGAATTTAAAAGATGTCAGATTACCAGGAACTTCAAGGAACTGCAGCATTTAACGTAGGTTTTTCAAAAAAAAGTTTATTAACAGAGAAAAGAAAAAAAATTCAAATTGAAATGGTACACTTGAAAGCGTAAAGTAACAGGGAAAACAAGGGCACAAGAAAAAAAACAAAAAAAAGAAGGAGGGGAGTAAAATAAGGGAAGAACGTACAGGCAAAAATAAGTTGTCTATCCCAATACTTTGTTCTTGAACTCTTTCACAATCTCTGCTTGTCTTGCCATCTCCTTTGCATTGAGAACTTTGACCTTCTTCTTCGGCTGGACAGGCGGGTTTGGATCGATGACCATCTCAAATCCTCCATTCTCCAGATGCACTTTGAGGGTCCGATGACAGGAGGTAGGGGCGTTGGTGGCTCCGATATTGAAAATAAAATCGATTCCAGCAGTTCCAAAGGACATTTTTTTGGTAGATGGAAGAGATGGGACAGGGGATGCAATGCGAGAAGATGCTTCTGAAGTTGGTGCAGAAGATGGTCCCGAAGATACTCCAGATGATGATCCGGAAGTGAATTCAGATGAAGATCCCGTAGAATAGTACTCTTCCTCCGATCCGTATCCAAAATTGATCGGTGTTTCTTCTAGATAGACTGGACTTGAGGGCTCCGACGAATAAAAATCCTCCTCAAATCCATCAAAAAGGGATTCTTCTTGATATTCCATAGGATACCCTCCATCATAAAACCCTCTCAGCACCACCGATCCATCTAGATCGTACTCCGTCTCGAAATAATAGTTATCCAGAAAATAATCGCCCGCCTTGTCGATTGCCTCTTTTCTGACCTCTTTATAAGCCTTCAAAGGGATGATCTGGGCTCCCATTTGTTCGCAAGTCTCCTTGATCATTTGTTTCGCAATATTGAACACCTCATCCTCCATAGCCACCATTTGGGCCTCTGTGCAGGTAATTGGTTGAGCGGTGGGGTTAAGAGTGTACATTGTTTGTCAATTGGTGAGAGAGAAGGTAGAGAATATCTGAAAGTAGCGAAAAATAAGTGAAGAAACGGAAAAAAGAAGCGAATTCAAAAAAACTAAGCAAATTCAAAAAAATTAAGAAAATTCAAAAAAATTAAGAAAATTCAAAAAAATTGAGAAAATTCAAAAAAATTAAGAAAATTCAAAAAAATTAAGCAAACTCAAAAAAATTAAGCAAATTCAAAAAATCTAAGCATTCTAATTCTAGATTCTAATTCTAGAAAATAGCAAAAGTGAGTTATCTCTTTGACCGTAATCCCTATCAAGTAATAGTCAACTAGTGAATTATTGCTCATAATAAGATGAACATTTTGTTAGTTGGCAACTTTTAAATTGGGATTACCAGAAACTTAGAAAATTGCAGAAAAACGAAAGGATCTACTAGAAAGCTGATTTTTACAAAAAAAGAGCGTATTTCCTGGTGTTATAATAAAATTTGAAGCTTATAAGTTTTATGGGATATTTGAGCCATTCAAAATTAGAAAAGCGTTAGAATTTATGGCCGAAAAGGGAGGACTAAGGATTGTAAATGGTTCATATTTAGAAGAAGTTAGTTCTCTAGTTGAAATGGTCATTTTCTGTATAAAAACAGCTAGAAGACAGGGTTTTTTTCAAAATGAAAGGAGGAAACAGTCAATAATCACGAAAAAGGCTATTAATGAAAAAAAAATCAATGGAAAATAAAAAATAAGAGAAGAAAAACGTCCAAGTCACCATCCAATAATAGGAAGTGAATGCATGAATGACTATAAATGTGTATCTGAATGCCTGATAGATACACTCGACATGAAAGGGGCGGAGTCTGTGCAGATCAATCGAATGGTCCAAAGGCGGAGATTCTCAGGTTGTAAATGTCACAAATCGATCTTCCAAGTTCTGAAACGTGAAGAAGACTATAAGATAACCCCCTGAGAAGATCCTCCAAGTTGGAAGATGTCAAAGGATTTCTTCCGACACCACCTGTCTTTTTTTTGTTTATTCTAATAGGGATAAAATCATTTTTGTTCGATAGTTTTGCTTTACTTATTTAATAAGAGTAACGATTAAAAAAATACCGAGCATTCAAAAGCAGATATCTCCTTAACCGTGATCCCTATCAAAAAACTTTCAACTAGTGAATTATTGCTCATAATAAGCTAAACATTTTGTTAGTTGACAACTTTTCTCTAAAATTATTTTAAAAAGCTACACGGCTCGTCGAAAATAACTACGCTCAAAAAGGTGCTATTTTCTAGCAATTTTTTCGACGGCCCGTATAGGTCCTAAAAATGGCTCTAGAAAAAAGTTGTCAACTAACAAAATGTAGTTCTAGTTATGAACAATTCACCCTAGAAAACTTAGAACATTCTCATGTTTCCTAATTTTTCTTCAAACCTTTAAAGTTGTCCATTTTTTCATTTTCAATCTGAGCCATGAGCCAATGTCTAAACTAAAATTTTGTTGTGTTTGTGGTAACACTGAGTTCTTCCGAGCACTGCTTTATTGGTGAATAACGAAGGCCAGAATAATAGGAGAAGTTCCTTACGGTGGACCGGCCCGATGGGTACTAGACCCCGCGCCGTGCCCCTCGCAAGAGAACTTAATAGAGAATAGGGGGAAGGGAAAGGAAGTAGAATGACTGACTAGAAGTGACTAATTTAGGCCAAACGAAATGCTTATATAGTGGTTAGATGTGCAGGTGGGAAAACTACTGTGAACTAGAGATGCGTGGGTTGCGGTGTGGGCGAGGAGACGCAGACATAGAAAGGAATGTGGGTGAGAGAGCGTTACAATTGTGGAGGACGGTAGAGAAGGGTGAGAGATACAAAACACAATAGAGACTTAGAGAAACAATTCTAATTTATACAGCTAGGGCTGTAACAAATTTAAAAACCAGGTATATAAAAAATAAAAATTCTGGACATCACTTATAGGTCATCTTTACTCCAAAACACAAAAAAACCATTCCAAAATAAATAAATTTTTCCAGATGTCCAAAATCCCAAAAAACTCTTTAAATCCGTCGAAAAATCACTTTCTAAAAGAAAATGGCAACTCCGTGAACTCGAAACGTGACCTCCCCAGTTTTTTCTCCTCCTTCCCTCTTCAAAAAAATCGATTCAACGAAATCAGAATTTAATACTGAATATAAAAAAAAAAGAAGAAAATGGTGAACGGAACGAATGCATCGTTGACTGTCAATCAATCGGCCACCACTCCATTCGTTCGGAGTCCAGTCGTCATTCGAACACTCATTCTCGGTGAAAATTTTGATATCGATGAGAGAAGTACTAATGGAATGCCAGAGGTTTGTCTTTAGAGCGCATTTGCTTGACTACAGTCTCGTCTAGCTTAAAATAGATACCGTAATCTTAGCAGTTTATGTTCAAAATAGCAGATTACTGTAGCTATCTGACTTTTTCAATAGAGCGCAGTTGCTCAATCTAAGATGTTTCCAGTGGTTCTTCTATCTGGTGTTCTGTGGATTGATTCTCTGTTTTCTGAGCTACGTGGCATGGATCATTTGTGCATTGTGCTTCTTTAAAAGTGAGTTTTTCGGGCAGCTTGAATTTTAAAACGCGCTCTACCCCTCCAAAAACGCTTTTTAAACCTGAAATTCTAGTTTCCCGTAGGCTAGACCATTAGAGCGCACTTACTGACTCCCTTCTTTCCAGGAGACCGTAAATGCACCCATACTCTTCATTTGGTAGTCGATCAGGATACGAAACCGGCAAAATCAAAGAAAAAAGAGAATGTGGAGACCCCTGTGGAGACTCCAAATGAAGGAGGAACTACAGGAGCCTCTTTCACAACTCCTTTGACTCCAGAGAGAAAAGGTAATCGATCATCTAGAAGATCATCGAGAAAAGATGGAGAATCAAAGAGATCAATTAGATCTGCAAAATCATCGAGTAAATCTCCAGCTTCACGGAAATCAGAGTCGAAAAACTCTGAAAGATCTGGAAAAAGTGGGAGAAAAGAGGGAGGAAAAGAAGTGAAAATACTCATGGGAGATGAAGAACAACAAGGAAGTCGCATTGAGAATGTGGGATTCTTTCAGAAGGTATTTTCTTTTTTTAGAGGGGAGATAGCAAAAAGTGGTCAGCTAATAAAATATAGCGTTTTTTAAGCTGAGCATTTTATTAGTTGACAACTTTTTTGTATCTCAACTAGGCGTTGAGTTATAGGCGGTTGGAAGATGAGCGCAGCAGTGTCGACTATGTTCCAGCTGCGCTATCTCGCTAGCAGTAAGCGCTATCAAAAAGTTGTTAACTAGTGAAATATAGCCTATTTTAAGTTGAATATTTTACCATAAATCATTTTTTTGTATCTTAAAAACTGAGCAAGATAGAGATGTTTATGAAAATTGAACAAAAAATGTAATTTTTAATTTTTCAAAAATTTTGTTTTTTCAAAGTTGTTTATCTTTTTTGAAATTGAAGTTATCAAAATATTTCTAAGTGATAAAATATAGCCCGTTTTAAGCTGAGCAATTTATCAATTGACCACTTTTTTCTATCTTTTATCCCCGCCCAGTTATAGGCGCCTAAAGGTAAGGCACGCTGCAGCAAAGTTGGTTATGTTCCAGCGGCGATATCTCGCTAGCAGTAAGCGCTATCAATAAGTTGTCAACTAACAAAATATAGCCCTTGAAAAGCTAAACATTTTACTAGTTGACAACTTTTTAGTAGCTTTATGGGTACTCGAGATACAGCGGTTTTTAGAAGCAATTACTATCAAAAGAGCTTCTGCCGCCCAAAAAAACTGTTTTTACAGATTTCCCGCTCGATTTTCTACTCGAGAGACTACTAGACAAGAAGATTTTTAATTGGACATCAAATTCGAATACATATGAAGGCAATAAAGACATTTTCTATTTTTTTTCCGGGCTCCTATAAGCGCATGTATCAGAAACTATTTTACCACTAAAAAAAATGCCCTTTTATTACAGTTTTTTCTATCACAAAAAGGCGTCTAATGCTAAATGACATCTTCATCATCACTTTCCCCTCCTCCCCTTTTCTAATCCAATTTTATCCGAAGATGTTTTCCAAAAAGTCCATCGGAGAGAAAGAGAGAAAGGCTATGTCGAAATTGCCATTTTTGTCTGTCTGCGTCTCTCCAATCAGTATACTCTCTCATCGTTCGAAGTTTAAGGCACGCGCGTTCCGCAAATGTTTGCTAAACGGCGGGCGGCGGCGCGGAGGAGATGCCTGACCTCGGTGGTGCGCAAACACACTGAGAGAGAGAGAGAGAGAGAGAACAGTTCTCTCTTCTTTTGCCCATAGCTAACCGGTGTTTTGTCAGCAGCCCCCAACAGCAGCAGGTTCCTTTTCTCTCTTGCTCCCCTAACCTTCTGATACTACAGTATCCCACCCCATATGGGATCGTGTATCGGCAAAGAAGACCCACCTGGCGGTGCCACGTCACCAGCACACACCTCATCGACCCTCGGACGAGAGACGACACTTCCCAGTCATCCCCGAATCCCATCAGCTGGACTCCATTCATCGACACTCACCTCTTCCAGTGGAAATGTGATTGACAAGAATCAAAATGTCTCTCAGTCTACTACTTTTATTGCTTTGTTTCAATATGATGCAAGGACGGATGATGATTTGAGTTTTAAGAAGGATGATGTAAGTGTTTTTATTTTTTTCCGGTGATTTTTGATTTGCTGTAATGTAAACGCGCTCCATCGCAAAACTAAGCAAAAACCGTGCTTAGTAATTGTTTTGCGGTTAAAAAAATTTTTTTCGTATAGCAAGAGCGGTTAGCAGAATTTAGAAACTCGGATTTAGACAAAAAAGTAGTCAGAAAATGTGCCCCAGTGCACTTTTAGTGACGACCAACTTTCAGAAAATTTAATTTGAATTTTAGAATGATTTTCTGTATTTTTTGGATTATTTACCTATGAAAAAAATTTCGAAAATTGCTCAACTAAGTCAGTAAATGCGCTCCAACGTAATTTTTTGCGGAAATAAATTTTAAATTTTAAAATTCGAGTTTGAAAGTGATTTTTTCGATTTTTTACCGTTGGAAAAAATTCAAAAAAATAGAGTATCTTCACCCCAAGTCATTAAATTCGCTCTATGGCACTTTCCGACGAAAATTAAAATTGAACAATTAAATTTAAAACTTTCGACTTTTTTGTTTTTTTCTTCGATTTTTTCTCGATCCGGAAGAAAATCCAAAAATAGTTTATTTTAATAATTTTTTGTTCAATTTTCGCTAAAACTTGAAATAAACAAGAAAAACCGAGCAGTTCGATGGAGCGCGATTGCTAACGGTACTTTTGACTTGGCACTGTGCCAAGTAGCGTTTTTAGCATTTTTTAAACTTTTTTTCAACCAAAAAGAGTAGCTACTCAGCACATTGAAGCTTGCATTTTAATTTTCATAAGAGCACTCGATAAAAAACTTTTGACCAAAAAAAAATTAAAAATTTTCCAAAAATTTTTAAAAATTTTTTCCGATTGTTCCTTTTTAAAAAATCCCAAAATCCTATCTTCCAGATCCTGGAAATCCTAAACGACACCCAAGGTGAATGGTGGTTCGCCCGTCACAAAGCGACCGGAAAAACTGGATACATTCCGTCGAATTATGTGGCAAGAGAGAAGAGTATCGAGTCACAATCGTTCGTTTTTTATTTCCTCTTTATTTCCTGAAAAAAAAAGTTTCAGATGGTATTTCGGAAATATTCGTCGAATCGACGCCGAAAAGCGCCTACTTCAGAGTCTAAACGAGCACGCGGCGTTTCTGGTGAGAGATTCGGAGAGTAAGCAGCACGATTTCTCGTTATCAGGTCAGTCGTCCTTCCTTTAAACTCGTTTTCTTTTCCCAAGGTTAACCAGAGAGGCCGCCGCGCCCTTTTATAGTACCCGCAATTCCAATTTCCTCTTTTTTAGTTCGGGAACACGACAGCGTCAAACACTACCGTATCCGACAACTCGATAGTGGAGGGTATTTTATTGCGAGAAGACGTCCATTTGCCACGTTACATGATCTCATTGCACATTATCAAAGAGAAGCAGATGGGTTATGTGTGAATCTTGGGAAGCCGTGTGTTAAATCAGAGGCTCCACAGACTTCTACGTTCACTTATGGTAAGGGTTGTTCTGGGAGCCATAACTGTTTTTAGAGTTGAAATTTTTAAATGGTCAAAGGGTGGAAAAGAGAGTTCTTGATAAGTTCTACAAAATGAGCTTAGTCCAGTTACTGTAGCTTTCCCCAGCAAAAAGTTATGAGTCAAAGAGTTTACCTATAGTTGAAATGGCTATTATGGTAAGAGTTGCGGAGGGAGTCATAACTGCCTTCAAAATTAAGATTTTTTAAAGATTAAAAAACGAATATGATAGCTCTTAATTAGCTCTACAAGTTAAAATTAGCCCGGTTTTTGTAGCTGTTCTTGGAAAAAAGTTATGAGCCAAAGAGTTTACCTAAAATAAAATTGGCCTTCAACTTTTTATCAATATGGTAAGGGTTGCGCTGAGAGCCTTAACTGCCTTTAAAATTGAGATTTTTTAATGATCAAAAAGTAAAAATGATAGCTCTTGACAAGCTCTACAAGATAAAATTTGTCCGGTTACAGTAGCTGTTTTCGGAAAAAAGTTATGAGCCAAAGAGTTTACCTAAAATGTAAAAAAATCCAAAAACGTGCCGTTACGAGAAAAGCCGTAACTAATTTTGAAACTAAGATTTTTCAATGATCCAAACATGAAAAAGGAAGCTCTTGACAAGTTCTACAAAATGAATTTAGCCCGGTTACTGTAGCTGTTTTCGGAAAAAAGTTATGAGCCAAAGAGTTTACCTAAAATGTAAAAAAATCCAAAAATTTTGATTAGCTTATAACTTTTTTCAAAACGAGTCTACAGTATCTAACGAAGCCGTTTCTTTTTCCAGATGACCAATGGGAAGTGGATCGTCGTTCGGTTCGACTCATCAGACAAATCGGTGCAGGGCAGTTCGGAGAGGTAAGCACTTGTTTATTTGATTTTCGCTAGTGTGTATAGAGGAATAATGAATAGAAGGGAACTGCGCATCTCTTGTGTTTGTGCATTATGAATTGATGTGGATGGTAATTGTAATAAGCACGAGAATCTACAGTAGTCCATCTGGTATAAGGGGTCCTTGACTCGAACTAGTTAGGTCAGTGCCCACTGATAGGGGTTGAACAGTTTATCTACGGCGCGCACACCTTCTGACGATAGTGATCATATGGCGCAGTAGGTTAACGCTTTGTTTTTGAGGCAGCTGGGTTCAAGCCCACCCTGTGGCATTTTCGTTTTTTTCTTTTTGCTTTTTTCAAGAGATAGGATTACGGTAGTTTTCTAATTTGTTTTGTGAAAAACACATTTCGAGAGAGACACCTGTCTAGTTTCTCGAGAAACAACAACCGGATAATATACATCCGTTGGAAGGGAGAGAGCATGTCACTTCTGCCATGATCTGTTCTTTTTCGGTCTCTTCTTCACTTTGTTTGTTTCCGAATGAGAGAGTGAGAGAGGAAAGGCTTTCAAAAAAAAACGCGTTCGTTTATCTTTGCAATCCACAAACTTATCGGGGGGCTTTTTGAAACATGAGATGGATGTTTGAAACATTGAAACCAGGCGGTTTATCTAGGTTTAGAGAGGAGATACGGGAAAGTGGTCAACTAATAAAATATAGCCCTTGATGTGTTAAATATTTTATTGGTTAACACTTTTTTAGTACATCTTTTGGGCGACGAGTTATGGGCGCTTGAAGATGATGCACCAAAACGCGGGCGTCAGAAAGAATGGCTAACTTCCAGCGTTGATATCTCGCTAGCAGTGAGTGCTATCAAAAAATGATTAACTAATGAAATGTAGCTCTTAATTTGCTAAATATTTTATTAGTTATTGACTTTTCAATATTTTCACTCTGATTTTAGTTATGGGCCCTCAAAGATAGGGCACCAGAACGAGGGCGTAACTTCAGAGGGGGCGTCTATGTTCCAGCGCTGCTATCTTGCTAGCAGTGAACGCTATCTAAAAACAGTTAACTGATAAAATATAGCCCTTATTAAGCTCTATATTTTACTTTCAAAAAACTTTTTTAAATCTCTACTCTCAAACAAGTTATAGGTGTTAGAAGTTAAGCTATTGAGCACCTCACTCCAAAAGCGTCTAACTCAATTTTCCAAAGAGATATAAAAAAGTCGTCAACTAACAAAATACTCAGCTTAACAAGCTCTATATTTCATTAGTTGACCATATTCTCGTATCTCCACTCTATCCTTCTATTTCCAGGTATGGGAAGGACGATGGAACTCGAGTATGCCGGTAGCGGTCAAAAAACTGAAAGCGGGAACAGCAGACCCCACAGATTTCCTTGCAGAAGCACAGATTATGAAGAAACTGAGGTAAAAAAGGTTTTTTGGAAAAAAAAAGATTGAGTTCCAGGCACCCGAAACTACTGTCCCTGTATGCTGTTTGCACAAAAGATGAGCCGATTCTGATAGTGACCGAGCTGATGCAAGAGAACCTTTTGACTTTCTTACAACGAAGAGGACGACAATATCAGATGCCACAATTGGTTGAAATTTCCGCGCAGGTTTGATTTTACCTTTTTTTCTGCTTTTTTCTGCTTTTTCTGTTTTTTTAACCGAAAAACTCCCATTTTCCAGGTAGCCGCTGGAATGGCGTACCTAGAAGAGATGAATTTCATTCATCGCGATCTAGCCGCTCGTAATATTCTCATCAACAACCCCCTCTCCGTCAAAATCGCCGATTTCGGACTGGCAAGAATTCTGATGAAAGAGAACGAGTACGAAGCGAGAACGGGTGCCAGGTTCCCCATTAAATGGACGGCTCCAGAAGCTGCTAATTACAATCGTTTTACCACCAAGTCAGATGTATGGAGCTTCGGAATTCTGCTCACCGAAATTGTCACCTTCGGAAGGTTACCTTACCCAGGTGAGGCTTATAGGGGGGTGGCGCGGTGTCTTCATTGCCTCTAGACGGTGATCTAGCGTCGCAGGGGTGGCGCAGTGGTAGAGTGCGCGCCTAGTAATCTGAAGGTGTTTTGTTCGAACCCACCATTAGCTGGAATATTTTTGCTCTTTTTTTCGGGACTAAAAATGCGTTTTTGAGCTGTTAGGAAGAGTTTTTGGACCATTTCTTATTAAAAAGGCTAGAAAAATAATAAAAATAATTTCTGTAATTTTTCGAAAAATTGATTTTTTCTAAAGGGCCCAAAATACTTAATTTCCGAGATTCTGAAATTTTAATACCTTGGCCTAACTTTCTAGACTTTTCTATTTCCAGGCATGACAAACGCAGAAGTTCTCCAACAAGTAGACGCCGGATACCGTATGCCATGCCCCGCCGGTTGCCCTCCAGCCCTCTACGATATAATGCAACAGTGTTGGCGAAGTGATCCGGATAAGAGGCCGACATTTGAGACATTACAATGGAAATTGGAGGATCTGTTCAATTTAGACTCTTCTGAATACAAAGAGGCTAGTATGAACTTTTAAATCGACGACTGGGTGCCACTTCTTCTCTCTCTGAATTATGATGATTGACTGATGACGGGTTCTTTTTATACATATGAGACTGTGCTCAAATAAATTATTCTGTTTTTTTTGTTGCTGGTGTACTGTATATGAAAGAGGGGTAACTTGATCGCATTTCAAACATTTCATATGGTTGGCAAATATTAAAAAAATAGGGGGGATAGAGGATAAAAGATGATTGAAACGGGAAGAGGGATCGATCAGAGCAGAAAAAGAGTTCAAGTTCACACACACTGCCGACAACACAAAAGAGTTCTTCTGGGAACTCTTTTGTGCTTAACCTTTTTTAAGGGCACTTTTTCTTTTGAATTATCTTTGCATTTTTGCTACCTGTTTGGCTGAATAGCCTTTTTCAAGTCTTTCGCAATATTTTTTTCTAAAATCTCAGATTTTTTGAATAGAAAGCATATTTTTTAGCTATCCAACCGCATACTTTGAAATACAAAACTTCAACTTAATTTCAGAACGTTCCAAACTGAAAATACCACAAGATTTGAAGGTTCCCTGGGACCCTACCTGGAATTTTTGCCCGGTAAGCTTATTTATTATCTATATCCTGATTGTGCTAAACCTTTGTTTAAAAATACATGGATTTGATTGTGAATGATTGTTTTTGGTAAGAGAAGATCAAATGGCCGTAAAACCTTTGTCAGTTGACCATTTTTTAAGATCTTCATCAGGAAATAAGATAAAAGCAGATAAAGTCAAGTTAGAAGTCTTCTTGAGGCACCTGTTTGAAGAAGGTTTTTTTTCATTTTTCCAACTTTCCTCTAAAAATATGTTCCTGTACGAATTTAGAAAATTACGCAAGACTCACTTTTTTTCTGGAAAATAAAAGGTTTCAAAAAAAAAGTGAAAAGTTAACTTCCTGGTGCTCCCTGTCACCTGGAAATATGTCGATAAAACAGGGAAGTTGACCGGGCGTGACATTATCGGTAGGAAAACGGGGGGAAATGTTAGTTTATCAGGAAATTATTAAAAGATTATTCAGCAAATTAAGACATCACTTTTTTCGTCAATTTACCGGTAAATTAGACCAAGAGTTTAAAGCTAAGAAATTCTTTTTATTTGTGAAGTGTATTGAAATCCTGTAATTATAATTAACTCACTGTCGAATGGAATATCTCAATCAACTCTGGGAAATTACCGAGAAACCTAGCCCATTTTTTAAAAAATCATTAGTAAAAATGAATACTTTTTCCGGAAGATTTTCTGGATAAAATTACCTGTAGAAACCTATGAACATTATTGCTAAAAGGTTTCTAAAATTCAATTCTTCCAAAAACCTTTTTTTTCGGCTTCCAGACAAACGTGAATATATTCCGAATGATATGCTTCGGAACATGAATGTATGAGATCATCAAATTTCGAATTGTCCGGTCTCGAAATGTCCGGGAGCCTTTTTCCCGGTACCTTCTTCAAAAATCGCCATTTCTACTTCTAAATGTCCCCCTCGTGTGTTGTGAGAAGTAAATGTGTTATCAGTGTCTTCCTAGTAGTTGTCTCTTTGTCTTTTTACTCTTCCTCCTTGCTCCTCCTCCTCTTCCTTCTTCTTCTCCTCTATTTAACAACAGAATTAAAAAAGCGAAAAGTTTGTTTCATTCTGTCCCCCCCCCCCTCCCGTTTTCTTCCGTCGTCTAACTACCCGAGACAAGAAGCTCAAATAGTCAAGAGTAACCACCACCGAACAAAAACTTTTTTTTTTGAATTTCTTCTGGAAATGTTTATTTCATCTCTTCCCCCTTCCCAAAAAAGGGAATTGTTTATAAACAAAGAGTCCCTAGATATTTTCAGTCTCTTCCTCTGAATTAGTCGATGTAAAGGAAGGGAGACAAAACGAATGCAATCATCACCGCCACCACCTCCGACCTCTTCGAGTGCCGCCAAAATGCTTTACGAGGAGGGTGAGACACATGATAATTTAAGTGAGTTTAATATGATCTTTTGATTTTTCTTCTAGAAAGTCTGAACCTTACTAATAGATGTGAGTTTTTTCGGAAGTTCAAAAAATTCCAAAAAATTCCAAAAAAAACTACAGTAAGATTCAGGTTCTCCAACTATTAAATTAATTTTAACACCAAGTAATGAAGTTTTAAACCCTATATTTACATACTTTAGGTAAAATTCAAAATTTTGAAAAATTCTGAAAAATCTGATTTTTTATTTTTGGAGTTCTACAGTAAGATTTTGGCTTTCCAACTTTCGAAAGAAATTTTCAAATCACTATTATAAAATTTTCAACCCTAATTTCGAGTTTTTCAAAATTTCGAAAATTTCGAAAATTTAGAAAATTCTGAAAAATGGTATATTTTCTATGTTCCATATTCTACAGTAATATTTGGGTGTTCCAATCATCTATAAATTAATTTTTGCACCAAGAATAGATAACTAGACTACTGAACAATAGATTTTTATAAAAATTGAGACATTTTAAGATGAGCAATTTCAAAACCTACGCATTTTAAAACCGGTAAACTTTGAATTCCAGCGATATGGACGCCTACGAACCCGTATCGTCATCGATCCTCTCATCGGAGAGCCCGTATCTGTGTGGCTATCACTTTCGGAATCTTGATGTTCGGATTAGGAGTCTCAGTTGGGGCATTCCTTCATGCAATGCTTTTCCCAGATGGATCTTCTCCGATAATCAAATTTCCCTCTTTCCTAACGTCTTCTGGAAGTTTTGAGGAGTCTCCAGTGAATTCTACGGTATTGAGTCATTTGGGAAGTAGTGTGGAGTTAGAGGATAGTGAAGTGATTGAAGAAGAAGATGGTATGAAGAAGGATTCTGAAGAAGAGGAAGAGGATAAAGGAAAGGAGAAAGAGTCAGAGGAGGTGAGTGAGGAGAAGAATAAAACGAAGAGAAGAGGGAAGAAGGAGGAATCGAAAGAAAAGGAAGAGAAGGAAAAGGAGGAAAAGGAGGAGGAAGAAGAAGAGGATGAAGCTGGAAGTGGAGAGAAGTTTGTGAAAGCTAACAGAGAGGTAAGAACTTTTGAATAGGGTTGCTTTGGCAAGTCTCCGATTGGATAGCTCAAGTTAGAATCTTTCAGAAGACGAATTTTCAGTTTGCTACCCAGAATTTAGCAGTAAAAATATATAAAAATCTGAAAATATAATAGGTATAGCGGAAAGTTTGGTTAGCTCAAAGTTTTAGACACAGTAATCAGAAACTATTACGTAAAAGACTGATTGACTGGCTGAAAAGTAAGCTTAACTCCAAACGTTTAGAACTCAATTTATTTTGAAGATTGAAAAAAGTTATTAACAGTAAAATATTAAGCTTATCAAGGGCTACATTTTACTAGTTGACTACTTTTGAATAGCTCTTACTGCTAGTGAGATAGCGGCGCTGGAAGATAGTCGCCCCCGCTAAAGGAATGCCCCTATTCTATAATAGTGGCATCTTCAAGCGCCTATAACTCGTCACCCAGAAAATATAAAAAGAATATGTTAACTGATAAAATATTTAGCATACCAAGAGCTACATTTTACTAGTTGATTGTTTTTAGATAGCGCTCACTGTTAGAAAGATAGCAGCCACTAAACATAGCCGTCTCTGATGTAGTCACGCCCCTTTCTGGTGTCTTATTTTCAAGCGCTCATAACTCATTGCCTGAGAGATATACAAAAAAGATGTCAACTAATAAAATATTCAACACATTAAGAGCTACATTTTATTAGTTGACTAATTTTAGATAGCGTTTACTGTTAGCAAGTTACAGGCGCTGGAAGATAGCTGCCTCCACTGAAGCCATTGCTCACCTTCAAGCCCCCATAACTTTACCTCTAGAAAAAATTTACTCTTGCTTTAAAAATTTCCAATTATTTCATAAAACCCCATCTATCTCTTTCAGTGCACCAACATCACATGGTATTCCTCTCGTCTTCCACGGACAGCTGAACCAATCGAATACGATTTAACACTGCATCCGAATCTGACAAATGGAGAAGTTGAGGCGGAGGTTTCCATTCGAATTTTGGTTGGTTTTATATAAAACTAAATAAAAAACAAAGTATTCAGATAAAAAATGAAACGAAACTATTGATATTAAATGCGGAGAATCTGGAGATGAATTCATTTGAAATAACTCGAAAAGGCTCGAAGCTAAAGGCTGATTTTGTGAGTTTTGAATGGGATTAAGGTAGAAAATGTATTTTTTAGGTAAAATGCGAGGTGATGACTCAATGGGCATGGAAATTTGGAAAACGGCTTCATAAGGGAGATCATATCGTTTTGAAGATCAAGTACAGTTCTCAGGTACCCTTTATTTAGGGATTAGCATTATTTTTTTGAGTTACAGATGAAATCCGACTTGCAAGGACTCTATTTCAGTACTCATTTGGGGACAGACGGAAAGAAAACGTTCGTTTAGCTACAAAACCCTTCTAGGTGGAATTTTTTAGGAAATCCGCTGCGACACAATTCGAGCCGACGTTCGCCAGAAAAATGTTGCCGTGTTTCGATGAGCCGAACTTCAAAGCCACATTCCAAGTTTCTATCATAAGGTATTGCTTGATTTTAATTTGGCAATAGATGTAGTTTTCAATTCTGAACATTTTTTCTGTTGACAACTTTTTCTGAAATGGCTTTTAAATGGCCTAAAAACCGGCTTGAAAAACTCTTCCGCCTCAGACACTGTGACTAACTTCAAGCCGGGTTTTAAGGCATTTAGAGGCATTTTCAGAAAAAGTTGTCAACAGAAAAAGTGTTCAGAATTTAAAACTACATCTAATGCTAAATTTTTTTAACTGCTCAGTCCCCTTTTAAAACTACGAATAATTCAGAAATGCGAATCACATTGCTCGAAGCAATATGAACCTATCCTTTTCGAAAGAATACAAAAACGGTTTGATAAAAGACGAATTCGAGAAATCGGTGAAAATGTCGACGTATTTGTTAGCTGTAGCAGTATTAGATGGTTATGGATATATCAAGAGACTCACTCGGAATACGACGAAACCGATTGAAGTGAGACTGTATGCTCCGGAAGATATGCTAGAGGGACAGTCGGAATTCGGGTTGGATACTACGATAAGGGCTTTGGAGTTCTTTGAGAACTACTTTAATATCAGCTATCCGCTTGATAAAATCGGTAAATTTTTTTAATTGGGGAAATTGTTCATGATTATGCTATCTTTACGAGAAAGCTTGAGTTCGTATACGGCAAGAGGCCTCTTGTTTAAAAGTGTCGCGCGTGGCGCAGTCGGCAGCGGCGTTGCTTTTGGTCCAGCAGGGTCGGGTTCAACCCCACCTAACACAAAATGTTTTTTTCTTTTTTGCTTTAGTCAAAAAATTTTTCCTCGCTTCCAGATCTCCTCGCCCTGGACGATTTCAGCGAAGGAGCCATGGAGAACTGGGGCCTTGTCACTTTCCGCGACTCGGCATTGCTCTTCAACGAACGGAAGGCAAGTGTAGTGGCAAAAGAGCATATTGCCCTTATCATTTGCCATGAAATTGCTCATCAGTGGTTCGGAAATCTGGTGACAATGGACTGGTGGAATGAAGTGTTTCTTAACGAGGGATTCGCCAATTATATGGAGTACAAGTGTGTCGATGAGCTGTTTCCCGATTGGAGTATTGTTAGTTTTGGATTTCCGCTTGTATCTCGCCAACCATAGGAGCTATTGAAAAATTGTCAACTAACAAAATATGCAGAATTTAAATCTGAGCAACTTTGTAGTTGACCATTTTTTTATATCATAACTAAGAACGGCAGAAAACGCATTTGTAAGAAAGATCGAATTTTCCAGATGAGTCGTTTCTACGCGGAAAACTTGGCATTCAGCCAGGAACCCGATGGATTCCTAAGCTCCCGGGCAATTGAATCAGACGACGACGATAGTCTTCTCAACCTATTCGACGCTATAAACTACCATAAAGCGGCTGCAATAATTCATATGATAGCCGAGATGGCAGGTCAACGGAATTTCCAGACGGCTCTGATTGAGTACCTAAATAAGTATGCATATTCAAATGCAATTGGAGTTGATTTATGGAAGATTGTGGAGAAGCACGCAAATCTTCAGGGGAGGGTATCTATTCCGGATCTTGCTAAGGCTTATACTACCCAGGTTGGATACCCTCTGGTTACTGTAGAAAGGACCGAGGAGGGGATTTTGGTGCATAATCAGACGCGATTCCTGTTTGCGGAGGGAGAGAAGGCAGAGGAGAAGAGAGGGGATTGGAAATGGCCGATTCCGATTAGTTATAGGTACGGTACCCTTGGCTCCGCCCACTTTTAGCTAGGGAAGGTTTTGGCGGTTCGTTATGGGGAGAAAGCGAGAAGTAAAGAAGCTGGGAAAGGGGGCGGAGCTTGCTCAATCTGAAATCAGGATAAGCTCCGCCCCTTTTTCTAAAGCCCCGCCCACTTTTTGCAGAATGTACCAAAAAAAATTTCCAGAGCCTCCGAAGACAATAAAAAGAAGCTTCATTGGATTCAAGCGGATGATCGGAATGGTAAGCCCCGCCCCCTTTCCTCTGATAATCTTCCCAATTACAGTAACCTGGGAGACACCATCTAACGGTTGGCTCATTCTGAACACTGGCGGAGTTGGATACTTTAAAGTTCTCTATGATGGAGATACCTATAGAAAACTGGTCGATGAGTTGACTATTAATCATACGGTGAGCAATGAAGGTTTTTTGAAAGTTAAAAAAGAAAATGATAGATCTTGAAGAGCTTTATAAAATGGTTTTTAGATGGTTACGGTACCTTTATTTAGAACCAAGTTATGGGTCAAAAACAAAAAGTAGCATTTTTTTAAATTTTTGACCTATAACTTTTTGCTTCGGAGACCTACCGTAACCTGGATAGGCTCTTTTTGTAGAGCTCATTGAGAGCTTTCATTTTCATCCCTTATCGTTTAAATAGCTGAATTCCGAAGGAAATTATCCTCTTCAATTTCAGAAGATCTCACCAATCGATCGATCAATGATACTCGTTGATTCATACGATCTTTCGAAGACTTCACTTCTCAATATTAGTGTTTATTTCGATCTTTTGGAGTATGTGGAAAGTAAGTTATCCTTGGGATACTGGGGAATTGGCTGCGTAGCGACTTGACATGTGATTTTTTTCGTCAGGGAAAAAATGGGAAAAAATAGCGGGAAGCTGAAAAACCAGCTTTTCAATAGAGCGCGATTGCTATTGGCCCCGAAAATGAAAAAAAAACGCGAAAAAATTGAATATCTAAATTAACTAGTACAGATTTTAGTTTTTGGGATTCCGCGGGTTCCCCAGATTCAAGATACAGTAACCAAGATCTTTATTCATAAAAAGGAGTCTACAACTTTTTGATAGTGGCTGTGAGGGCCTCACTACTACTCGAGAAACCGCCTCCTTTCGCATCGAAAACCATATCCTGAAACACTGATTATATGAAGGGGGCGGAGTCAAGTAAAAAAACCTCGAATCGATCCAAATCGTCTCCAATTTCATAGAATACAATCGGATCGGAACTCCATTTCACTTGATTTATTCCTCCTTTCTTCTTTTTCTCCGCTGCTTCTTCGTCTAGACCTACTCCTAACTGTAATACCAAAGAGATTAAGCCCCGCCCACTTTTTTCACTTACATCTGGAGCTGTGACATTCTGAGATTTAATGAGGACGGTCCCCTGATTACGGTATCTTGTCTCTGTTTCTTTTTCCGCCGACTGAAAATAGTTCGGCTTAGGCTTAGCCATAGCATAGCCTTAGGCTTAGGCTTAACCATAGCCTTAGGCTTAGGCTTAGCCATAACCATAGCCTTAGGCTCAGGCGCAGGCGCAGCCTGCGTCATTTGGGCTGAGGTTGGAGGGGGTGAGATGGAAAAGTTGAGTTTTTATTGCATATTCGGATACCTCATAAAATTTTAGGGGGGGATACCCTGTTTAGATTTTTGAAATTTTGCCTGTGGGCGGAGCTACAGTAGCCTAAATGAAAATTTTCGAAAATTAAATTGCTTAATAACTTTTTTCAGGGGTTTCTTTTGATGGATTTCTTTTTTGTATAATATGTAGAATTGAATTCTACATCTTTTTTATTTTTGGAAAATTAGGCCCCGCCCCCTTTTCGCGGTCAAATTACGGTTTTAAATTTTTGAAGCTACCGTACTCGAATACGCCCAGAACAAAGTTTTCAAAAAAATTACAGTAGATGCGTCTTGCCGAGATCTAACTTTTTTTCTCTTGGACCCCCCACCAGAAATCGTTCCCCCACGAGTTATTTCAAAAAAACATCGTTTTTGTGAAATATTCTGTCCCATTGCTCGGCGCTAATAACTCCGCCCATTGACAAGCTTTTTGAATAATTTTTGTTTTATTTTATTAAAAAGTTGCCCCGATTGATGAATATATAAAAATTTAGGTGATTGGTGCAAGGGGGGCCGAGTTATGACATGTCAAAGTTCGGAAAAAGTGAAAAAATTTTTTCTTTTTTTTGCATTTTTTTTGATTGGAATCGATTCAGTTTTCAATTCTCTCTTTAGTGATGTTAATATCTTCACCATTTTCTGCTGTCTCCAGGTTGAAAAATCGACTCAAAGTTCAAAAGTGTCATTTTTTGAGGTTTTGCCTGTTTTAAGGCCTTAAACGTTGAGATACGACAAAATTCAAGAGGACCTAAATTGTAGAGCTCACAGAGCTGCACATTTTGGTTTTTAAAATTTTCCGGTTAGACGTACCCCCGCCGAGATACGGGTCGACAAAGGTCAGAGATGAGCTCCAACTCAGTTTTTGGCTGACGCAAGTTCGAGTCTCGGGTAGTGGGGTCTTATTTTACCTTTTTGTAGATTCAGAATCCACTAAAAAAATTTCAAAAAATGAGTTTTGAAAAAATTTTGAATTTTTTTTCAAATTTTTTCAAAAATCCCAATTTTGAATTCAAATTTTTGAATTTCCCATTTTACTTTGATAGTAAAATTGTGAATCACGATGGGGACTCTAAAGTAAATACTAAAAGCGCCACGACTTTTGTGGCGTTTACAGTGGCACTGAGCGGAGCGAAGTGCCACTGTGAAGGTCACAAAAAAGAAACTTCACTTTTCTCTCTCTTTCTCTCTTTCTCTCTTTCTCTCTCTCTCTCTCTCTCTCTCTCTCTCTCTCTTTCTTCTATCCATTCCGGACTTAGTTTCATAAATGAAACTTAGCAGTGCGGAGCACCGCTATTAACACCCGTGTTATCATCAGAAAATTTGGATCATCTAAAACATATTGTTAAAGCTTCTTCTAAGAATGTTAATAGCGGTGCCCCGCACCGCTATTAACATTCTTTTCAAAAATAATGCATATCTCTTTTAAACGAAACGCAATCGTTGTTAAGACTAATGCGGATAAAGCCAATCTGATGGGCCTGGATAAGCAATTGAATTGTTCAGAACGCTCGCCAGATTTGGGCGGAAAAAAAAGTTCACGAGCGAAGCGAGTGAACTAGAGTTTGTTTTCTTTCATACGCTGGGAACTATCAATCAGGAGTTTATTATCTTTCATAGGCCAGGAATTTGCGAGCGAAGCGAGCTAAGAGTTTGTTGTCTTTCATAGGCCCGAGCCCAAATCACTGCTAAGTTTCATTTATGAAACTAAGTCCGGAATGGATAGAAGAAAGAGAGAGAGAGAGAGAGAGAGAGAGAGAGAGAAAGAGAGAAAGAGAGAAAGAGAGAGAAAAGTGATTAGGCTTAGCCATAGCCATAGCCTTAGGCTTAGGCTTAGCCATAGCTATAGCCGTAGGCTTAGGCTTAGCCATAGCTATAGTCTTAGGCTTAGGCTAGGGCTACCGTAATCCCGCTCATACCTTTTTCTTCTCAATAAAATCAGGTTTTGTAATGGATTCGATCGGTTTCTTGATGATCACTTCCTCCACCTTCTTCTCCTCCTCTTTTTTCACTTCCACCTTCTTATTCTCTGCTCTTCTCAACTCTCTCTTCACTCTTTTTCGAACTAAGCATTCTATGATCATCACGCAAAACAGTCCCATTATTACAACCATGAAGAGCATAATGTAACCAACCAATACAAAAACACTATCGAAGAATTCCCTAAAAATATATTCAAATATGCTCTATTAACAGGACTCACTTTTCTTTATCCGCATCATATTTAATAGCTAGTTCTCTAACATAATCATCACAAAATCCGATGGAGACAACCGTAATAAACACGTATATAAAGTGTTTTGCTGAAAAAAATAAGGAAATACGCTTGATTTCTAAATTCTCTCACCTAATGCCATCGGGAGTTCCAAGGAGAATGTGGGGTTAGAGGGAGGTAATGATTGAGTTTTCAGATGGGGGAATCTGATAAGAAACCCTTATTATTTGAGAAGGTCACGTTAGTAAAAAAAAATTTTTTTTTGGAAAAAATTAATTTTCGAAATTTACTATTTTTAGCTTTGATTCAAAGTCTTTGAGGCGCGTCCGAGGAAACCAATTTGAAACCAAAAAAATAACAATTTAAATTCCGAAAATTCGAATTTTTGCTCGAATAAAAATGGATTTCACCTCTAGTTCAATAGAGCGCAATTGCTGACTATCTCCATTTTCTCAGGGTTTTTGTCGAAAAAAAAAAGAAAAAAATGGAAAAAGCTTATAAATCCCAGTAGGAGGCTAGGAATCAAAGCTTGGCACTGTTACCAAGGATTTTTGCAATAGAGCGCGCTTGCTACAGAAGCCGAAATTGAAAAAAGCGCTATTTTGCTTCAAAAAAAATGAAAATTAAGGAAACTTAAACGCAAAATTAATTTTGACAATTTAAAATAAATTTAAAAATTAAATTTCGGAAATTCGAATTTTTGCTCGAATAAAAATGGATTTCACCTCTAGTTCAATAGAGCGCAATTGCTGACTATCTCCATTTTCTCAGGGTTTTTGTCGAAAAAAAAAAGAAAAAAATGGAAAAAGCTTATAAATCCCAGTAGGAGGCTAGGAATCAAAGCTTGGCACTGTTACCAAGGATTTTTGCAATAGAGCGCGCTTGCTACAGAAGCCGAAATTGAAAAAAGCGCTATTTTGCTTCAAAAAAAATGAAAATTAAGGAAACTTAAACGCAAAATTAATTTTGACAATTTAAAATAAATTTAAAAATTAAATTTCGGAAATTTTGAATTTCCCGTTGAATAAACTGGAATTTTGACATTAGTTCAATAGAGCGCGATTGCTGACTTTCCTTCTCGCAATAGAGCGCGCGCGGGAAATTTAAGTTTACAGTTGACTGAACTGAATTTTGACATTAGTCCAATAGAGCGAGATTGGTGATTTTTGCAAAAAACCGAACTTAAAAATTTCCAGAAGAAACGGACAAAATGACGTGGTCAATCGTAAGCAAACAACTTCGAACGATCGAATCCTTAATCGAAGACTCTGACTACGTGGATATTTTCCAAGACTTTCAAAGAAGTCTCATTATGAGAATCTACGAATCCCTGGATTGGAATGAAGAAGGGGCGACACCCAATCAGAAGAGACTCCAAGTGGATATATTCGCTGTCGCTTGCCGCTTAAGGATCAAGGACTGTACCAAACAGGCCTATCAAGGGTATTTGAAGTGGGTTAGCAGTGGAGTGAGGAACCCTGAACATCATATGATCGCCTTGATGGAAGGAGTAAAACAGGGAGGAACGACTGCCTGGGAGAGGATTTGGAAGGCTTATAAGACTGCAAATAGTCCCTCAGAGAAGAATAATATCATTGGGGCATTGACAAGTACAAAGGATGTTACTTTGATTAATAGGTAATCATCTATAGGTTCCCTACAGTATATTGGACTTCCAGAATTCTAAAATACTGCCTTGATGGTCGAATAAAACCGAATCTGATCCCCCGTGTCTTCTCATACTTCGCTTTGAATCAAAGCACCCGGAGCACTGTTTGGAAGTACTTCAAGAACCATTTTGCAGAGTTTCATATCATGTAAGAAGTCCCCCCCCCCCCCTTTGGAGGTACCTTTACCCTCTAATTTACAGACTTGGAAAGGGATCTCTCATGTCTAGCTGCGTGAAATGTCTCGCCGAGCCGCTGAGCACAGAGGCGGAGCTAGAGGAGCTGAAAGAGTTTTTGAAGAGTCAGAAGGTGAGTTTATATAGGTCGAGAGGTCGCCGCAATAAAAAGTAGCCCGTGGCGCAGTCGGCAAGCGCCCGGTTTTTCAAGCGCGCGGTCGGGGGTTCGAACCCCATTATGTCATTTTCTTTTTTTCTTTTTTTTTATAAAAAAAACAATTAATATTTTCAGTTCGAGGAAGATGGTCAAATAAAAATGGAGATGACATACGAACAAATCGAGCTAAACATCCAATGGCGTAAACTAAACGAAGCGCAACTCGGCAAATGGATCGGTCGATGGGATGAGAGACGAAGGACTCTTTATAGAAGAAAACGACGTCATCATCATCATAGACATCGTGTTGCAGCTTTTTAGACGTTTTTATTTTCTCTGATTTTGGTGCTATATTTCTTCGATTTCAAATAATGAACAATTCAGTTTTTTATTTTTTTTGGAGAAAAAAATTATATTGCATCAGGAAAAAGCTTCAAAATAATTATTCAATTTATTCCATTCAAAATCAAATTTCCCTTGTTATCAAAAAAACTCCAAATTTCTCTGCTGTCACCGAAAATCCTATTCCATTTTGTCCAGCCAGCCAATATTTTGAATATCTCGTACCGTTTCCTCTTCTGTAAAAATTCTAATGACTTCAGAACTTAAAGGAGGACTGAACTGGTATTCAATATTTTGTCATTAGATATAGTTTTTCATTCTGAACACTTTTTCTGTTGACAACTTTCTCTGAAAATGCATCTAAATGCTTCAAAAACCGACTTGAAATGCGAACATTTCATTATTATGGAAGAATTTTCTCAACCTCGGCCACGGGGTTTGTGACCGCCACAGCCGTGGTTTTTCTCACTTTTTTCGATTTTATGTTTTTAATGTAGATGTTCTTTCATAATCAAAAAAGAAATTTTCAATAAAGAATACATTAAGGTACAAAACCCCCGTGGCCGAGGTTTGGGAAAACTCTTCCACCCCAATCACCTCGACATTTTCAAAGCGGTTTTTGAGGCATTTAGAGGCATTTTCAGAGAAAGTTGTCAACAGAAAAAGTGTTCAGAATTAAAAACTACATCTAATGACAAATTATTGAACTCCATTTCAGTCCTCCTTTAAAAGAAAAGAAAACTCACTCGATTCTGACAACATTCAGTTCTTTAACCACCTCCTGTAGAAAGATAACATCTTTACAAGTCATTCGAAGCTCTTGTAGTTCTCCTGGATCTTCTATATACTTTTGAAGAATTTTCTTGATATCGGCTGCATTAAACCGAAGCCCCTTCAAACGGACTTTCTTACAATTCCGAAGAGCCAATACTTGCTCCACTGTCAACCAGGTTGCATTTTTAAATACCAAAGAGTCCGCTCGGAAGAGATGAAAATGATTAAATCGGATTGGCGGGTAGGAGGAAAATGTGATGTCTGGATCAGCCGCTCCTTTAAGACTCATCAGAACCCTCTCCACCCCCTTGTTTTTTTGAGAACACGCCGTCCATAGGACGCCTTCGATTTTTAAATTCCTAGAGGCGACGGCTTCCGTAATAAGCAGAACTCGATGAGAACTTGATGATCCTAAATATAATGTGACCTCTTCGATCCGAAAAATCTCATTTAGAAAATCCAGAATCTCCTTGAAATTCTCGAAAGCCAAAAGGCCTCGTTTTTCGCGACAGAACAGAGAAAATCCATTGTACCAGACACGCACTGGAGTCTTGAATCTCCAAGTTAAATTGGAATCCCCATCGAAATCTAAGTGAATCATAAAGAAATTTTGATTTTCACACCTGATTACTACACAGAAATACTCATTTTGATGATACGAGACTGTGATTCCGATTTTATTCCACTTAGTGTGCCTTGAGATGAGGCGTCTTGCTCGTAGAGAGGTCTGCACAAGGAATAGTCTGGAAGAAATTTTTTGCAAGCACGTTCAAATATAAAAAAAATTGAATACTTACATTTCCTCTAGATTGAAATTTTTGACAATTTCCTCTAAAGCGAGGTCTGGAAGACGAAGAAGGGGAAAAGGCATGGTTAAAAAAGAATCGATTAATAGACGATGAGATAGGTGGTCAGAGGGGTCTATCTGAATGAGGGGTTGGCCAGAAGAAGACTATCTTATGTCAATCTATGCTCTTGGGCTATAGAACATCGTCTGTTGCAGTGGTTGGTGCGGACGAATCAAGGGAAGGCCCTGGCAGAAAACAAAAAATAGTAAAGGTTTTAGCAGAAGTTAGAGACAAACAACTTGCCGTTTCAAATTCTCAAAAGGTTAAATATATTTAACTTTAGTAACATTTATCTCAATTCCCAATGAAAATAATAAAAAGTAGTCAACTAATGAAATGTTTATATTAATCTGAGCAACTTTTTGTTAGTTGATCACTTTTTGATATCTCCAAGGGGAACAGAGATAAAGACTATTATTTATCAATATTTTGAATTAATTTTTTTAAACGGCGAGCAGAAAAGAACAAGATTTTGAAACTCAACGTTGTTAGCAGTTGCTAGAATCCTACGACTGAAATAGAAATTTTCCGCGCAGGTGGACTCGTTTCCTATCTCTGATTGATCAGTCATATTCAGTAACTGCATTTCTCTAGAGGGTCACATAGTTTTTGGCTATTTTCCAAGCTTTGGGGTATTCCAATCAGAAAGTTGTCAACTAGCAGTTTCTCTGTGTTTTTTACATTAGGAAAGAACAGTATATTCCAAGAAACAAAAAAAAAGACAGGTGGTGTCGGAAGAAATCCTTTGACATCTTCCAATTTGGAGGATCTTCTCAGGGGTTATCTTATAGTATTCTTCACGTTTCAGAACTTGGAAGATGTAGTTGTGACATTTACAACCTGGGAATCTGCGCCTTTGGACCATTATATTGATCTGCACAGACTCCGCCCCTTTCATGTCGAGTGTATCTATCAGGCATTCAGATACACTTATGGTCATTCGTGCATTCACTTCCTCTTATTGGATGGTGACTTTCTTCATTTCTCATGTTTCCTTTGTTTTTCATCGATTTCTATTTGTTAGTCATCTCAGTTACCTTTCTTTTGTGATTTAGCTATAAATTCTAATGTTTTGCTAATTTCTGATGACTCAACAATAGTCTCTATAATCTATGTAGATCTCTAATCTATTTTTAACAATAACAAATACGTTTTAAAAACAAAAAGTGTTTTGATTTATGATTTGGAACGTTCCAGAACAATTCATATGAGTCATTTATATTTTGAAATCTATAATAGAAAATTCTAGCATTTTCAATTTCCTGGGAGAGAAATAGGGGTTTCTGTATTTCGTCATTTCAATTATTATTTTCCACGTTTCTGGTAATCCCTATCAAAAAGTTGTCAACTAACAAAATGTTCAGCTTAATATGAGCAATAATTCATCAGTTGACTGTTTTTCGATAGAGATTACTGTAGAAAAGATATCTCACTTTGAATCCGCTTCTTTTATTTTTCTAGCTTTCCACCCATTCCATAACTCATTTTCCTCTTATTCCAGATCTTCACTCCATCGCTCACCGACAATGTACACCCTCTACTCCGGAATCGTTTCTCCTGCCGAACACAAGGCTATCGAAGATCAGATCGTTGGAATCGCCTATGAGATCGCCACCAAGAACATCAAGGATATGGGAGATAGGGTGATCCCATTCAAGTCCTATGCTGAAGTAGAGGAAGAAGCATTGAAAAAAGCAACGAAGATGTTCAGGAAGTCGTCCAATGTACGTGCCGAGTATGCTGCGGATGGACAGGTTGTTCTTAGAGCATATTTCGTCATAGAACATCGAAAACCAGAAGATATGGGTTTTTATGCTAGCACGGATCCAGTATATTTCTGTGGAGGAGAAGAAGAATCACCATATGAATACTATTCTGAAGAGGAGTATGATACTTCTGAATTCTCATCTGGAGTCACTTCTGGAGTTTCTTCTGGAATTTCTTCTGGAATTTCTTCTGGAATTTCTTCTGAAACTTCTTCTGGACTTTCTTCTGAAGTAACTTCTGGTGTATCGTCCGAAATTTCTTCTGGAGCATCCTCTGAAGCGTCCTCTCGAATTGCCTCCCCAGTTCCAATCCTTCCTTCAACTGCTAAATTCTCCTTCGGAACAGCCGGAAAGGACTTCGCTTTCAACATCGGAACCACAAATGCCCCATCATCTAGCCACCGAACCATCAAAATTCACCTTGAAAATGGTGGATTCGAGATGATGATTGATTCGGAGGACAATCGTCCAATTCAAAAGAAGAAAATCTTCACACCGGAGGAATTGAAGAAACAAGAAGACATCGTCAAGGAGTTCAAGAAAAAAGTCATGGGATGAACTACTTTTTTCCTTTTCTACATTTTTAAAATTTTTTTCTACATTTTCCCCCTATCTGGCCCCTTTTTTCCCTGTTTCCTTACCATTTCAATCGTACCAATCTCCCGTTTGAATTTCTTTTTTTCTTTTTTTTCTTTTTTTTTTCCAAATAAATCCGTTTTTTACAAAAAATCCGTTTTCATTTGACACCCATATTCTGAATTTTGGCGTCTTCTTTTGATCGTAATTTGCAGTTCAAAGGAGGACTACAGTGAAGTTCAATAATTTGAAATTAGATGTAGTTTTTAATTCTAAACACTTTTTCTGTAGGCAACTTTTTTTGAAAATGCCTCTAAATGCTTGAAAAATCGGCTTGAAAAAGGATAAGGTGTCTGGGATGTAAGGGTTTTTCAAGCCGGATTTTAAGGCGTTTAGAGGCATTTTCAGAAAAAGTTGTCAACAGAAAAAGTGTTCAAAATTAAAAATTACATCTAATTTCATTTTATTTTATACCATTTTAGTTCTCCTTCAATCCTAAACAATAGAAAATACAAACAGGGATGTTTTCGATGGAGACTACGGTGCCAAGGAGTTCGCCGTAATTTTTTATACGGTTTTTAGTCAAAAAACTTATAAAATATTTTTAAAAAATAAAGAAGCGATTCATAAATTTATTGTGTGGCCACAGGGATTGGAAAAGTGGAAATGAAAGAGCTAAAAGCAAAAAAATAGGCACCGGAACGATAAAATGGTCTTTGTTGCAATTGCGCTCTGTTGAGCTCAGATTTAGCAGCATGTATCTCGGTTCTCGATAAAAATAATGAAAAGTAGTCAACTAATGAAATGTTTCTTTTAATCATAGCAACATTTTGGTAGTTGATCACTTTTTAATATCTCCATTGGGAACCGAGATAAATGCTGTTAAAACTGAGTGACAAGAATATTACAGGTTTTACGGTATTTGAACTTTAGCAATAGAGCGCGATTGCAACCATTTATCGTTAATTATAAGAAATCTTGAAACCCGACTATGCTTCTTCTTCTTCCTCTTCCTCCTCATCCCATTCCTCATCCTCTCCTTCTAATTCCTCATCCTCTTCCTCTTCCTCCTCCTTCTTATCATCTGAAGTGGTTGGTTTTGAAAATGTTATTGTTTCAGATGCATCCACTTCCACTTCTTCTTTCTTCTCTTCCTCCTCTTCTCCTTCCTCTTCATCTTCATCCCATTCCTCATCCTCTTCATCCTCTTCCTCTCCTGGCTTCTCTTCGGATTTCACACCTCCTCCATCTCCACTCTCTTCTCCCTGCGGTGGTTCCACGGTGGCTTCAGTTGTTGCATTTGACTCCTAAAAATTTCATTTTTTTAACACGAAAAAATTTTACCAAAAAATTGAAAACTTTTTTTTTCAAAATCCCAAAAAAATTTTTTTGGAATTTTGAAAATATTTTTATATGACCTTATAGAGAATTTTAAGCTGAGCATTTTTGTCTCTTGAAACTTTTTTCTAGCTCTTCTCTTTTCGAGATACAGGTGTTTGAAGTTAGACGCGCGCAGCAGAGACGCAGACACTCGCGCTTCTCTGCGCTCTCTCCCTCACCTGAACTTTAAGAGGCCGTATCTTGAGAACCAGAAGAGCTAGAGAGAAAGTTCAAGAGACAAAGTTGCTCAGCTTAACATTCTCTATAAGATGGCATTAAAAATTTTGGAAAAATTCGAAAAAATTTTTTTTTTATTTTTTTCGCCTATCGCATTTTTTATTACACATAGCTGGTTAATGAGTACGAAGGTTACTGTAATTAGAAAATCAGACAAAACACACCTTTATTCTGAGATTTACTGAATAGTGCGGCCACACACTTGTTAGCGTCGTTCACTCGAATTCGGTTACCCTTAAAAAGGAGTTAGTAGTTAGTTGGGGGGTTAAAAAGGACACAAGGACTTACAATTGCATCTGGAAGAAGTCTCAGGAACTCGGTAATCGTATCTGCTTCCACAGATGTGTCAAAGTCCTCGTAGTCCTGAAAAAAAGCTCAAGATTAGCTTGGTTTGGTTACTGTAGAAAGCGCTTCACTTTTTTTCTAAAGGTAGCTACCGTAACTTGACTTTTTCAAGCGGTCAAACATGGAAATGATAGCTCTTAAAAAGCTCTTCAAGATAAACTTGGTTTGATTACTGTAGCTTTATTTTGAACAAAGTTATGGCTCCCAAACTGAATTAAAAATTTTTGGCGCGCACTTTTTTGACCTATAATTTTTTCTCGAAGGGGAGGTACAGTAACCTAACTTTTTTAGCTGATTAAAAGTGGAAATGATAGATCTTGAGAAGCTCTACAAAATGAGCTATCTTTGGTTACTGTAGCTTTATTTTGAACAAAGTTACGGGCCCAAAACTAAAATCAAAAATTTTGGCGCGCTTTTTTGACCTATAACTTTTTTCAAAATGACCCTACAGTAAACCAATTAGGCTCATTTTAAAGATCTCATCTAGAGCTTTCATTTTCACCCCTTAACCATATAAAAATCTCTACTCAAAAAAAGTTACACCCCAAAACCTTACCCCTAGATATTCATCCTCATAGAAGAACTGTGGAGGTAGAACTGCTCCATTTGGGCCCTTCTTCGACGCATTTTCCCTCATAAATCGTCTCTGTTCAGCATGTTCTGGTTTTGTGATGTCGATAGAGTCAAATGGGATTCCGAGTCCATCGAGTATCATTAATGTCCTCTGTACTCGATATTTTGTCTCGGGGTTAGCAGTGGCACTTGCCACGTACACTTTCAATGGGGCCATTCTTTCTGGAGAGATTCGGTTGAGAGAGAGAGAGAGAGAGAGAGAGAGAGAGAGAGAGAGAGAGAGAGAGAAAATGATCATGAGATAAACCGAGAATAAAAAAATGGGTCTCTCGAGGGGACAAAAGATGACGAAAAAGGACATGGTCCAATGAGATCGAAGGGAAAGGGCAAACGAACTTTGTTGAATTGAAAAGAGAGGCGCTCGTTAGTCCTCTCGGAGACTTTCGATCACATGTTCTTTTGAATTAGAATAGGAAGACAGAGAAGTTCAGAGGAAATCTTGTCCAGGGAGAAAATGAGCTTTCGAAAATAGAACTGCTGGAAAATGAATGAAACTATGGCTTGGAAAATGGATATTGAGCAAGAGCGCTCCATTGATAAACAGTTGCCGTGGACTAAGCTCATAACTATTTTTTTTTAATTAATTTCCTTTTTTAGTTCCGAAATGGGTTTTTTATAACTTTGGATGTTCCTAGAGATTTCTATAGAGAGTCATAGTTTCGAACAAAGTTCAGCTTTTCGGAAAACACATTTCGAAACCCCCCCCCTTTGGGACAAGACTTCCATCAAAATCAAGTTTTTGGAAGGAAGTGACAGAAGACGTCATCAATGGTGACTCACACCATTAACTAGCTTCTCAAGGGACTAGATTTTGGTATTGAAGAAAATTTTGAGCTAAAAAGTTATCTCACTGAATACATACGGCTCGGCTTTTTTTTTAATAAACAAAAGATTTTGCATGAATTTTTGTGACTTATCTAAAATGCAAAGATTTCTATACGGGGCTTGAAAAATGGGGTCTTGGTAGTAAACGGACGTAAAAGTAGGCAGATTTTCCAGTGGAGATGGGGATGGGGAAATTGGCTCTCATTTTGTTATTTCGAAACTGTAAAATTTACCTACACGTTTTAATAATTTCAGTAGCTTCGAAAATATCACGTGTAGCGAAATAGAAATCGTTGTAACAAAAGGTGAAGGATCCGCAAAATCAGGAACGGGATAACCAAAGTTACTATCGTTTCATACAAATTGCCTGGAAATTGTGACGTTTTATTTAATTTAGGCTTGAATTTTATTTAAAACGTCTATATTTCTTTTTTTTCGATTTGTATGAAACGATAATAACAAGAAACTATAATACATTCACGCGAAATTGTGGGTACTTTTGGATAGTAAAAAAATAATAATTTTTTAAACTTTTCACGTTGTTAAATGTTTAATGAAACAAGTGTCGGCGCAAAAACCCATTTTTCAAAATGTATTTCTAGTTTTTATCAACTCTAGGAATGTCATACGAGGTTCAAAAAGTACTTAGACTTAGATGATTTTCAAGCTTTTTTTCAAAAATTTCACGTGAATTACTACACCACTGAAACACTCCTTTTTCACGTTTTGAAAAAGAGCTTCCTTTTTTTTGAAATTTCACTGACACTATTGTTGAAATTTTTACCGTAACACCTCTCTTGAAAGGTGCCTATTTGACTTTTCAATTGCTAATAAGAGACTTTTAAACCTATATTAAAACAGTTATGAATTCAAATCAAACTCAAATTCCAACAAAAATCCCAACTAAAATCCTAAAAAAAAAAGATTCGAAAACCATATTTTTCCCTATCAAACCCCTAAACAAACCCTATCCTATAATATTTTGCAAAATAATGGAAAAACTAAAGATTCGAAATTCGAATCGGAAGAATCGGGAAAAGCAAGCCCGTGATGACTATAAAAAGGAAATCGGAGGGGGCTTCCAAAAAAAAACAATAAAATGGGGGTTCAGAAGGGAAAGAAGAGAGAAGTGAAAGTGCACACAAGAAAGAAATGGGGGCTACTGATGCATGAATTTCGTCTTCTTTTTGGAAGAAAAAGAAGAAAATGGGGAAGGGACTACTGAGAAGGGGTGTACACTTGGGACCTCTCTCTTTTTGGGAAGGAAATGAAAGAGAGAGAGAGAGAGAGAGAGAGAGAGAGAGAGAAAAGCGTAATGCCAGTGACAGCCAGCAGGCAGAAAGGCGCGGCGCCTTCTCTCTCTCGAGTGTGTAGGAGGAGGAGAGAGCTCTTCGAGAGCCTCCTTCTCTCTCTCTCTCTCTCCCTTAGTTTGATGGCATGATGCCACGGGGGGCTCTCGAGAGAGACGTTTCTCTCTTTTCCCCAAAAATCTGAGAGAAAAGAAGAGAATCAATTTATTCTCTTGAATACATGTAGAAGAAGACACATAATAGACGGAGGAAAAGAAAAAGAGAAAGCATCACAGTAGTACACAGATAGAGCAAGAATAGAACATTCAAAAACAACCAGTAATCAATTTGAATTAAATATAATGATAATCAAAGGGCTACTGTATTATACTGGTAACCATAGAGAGAAAGAGGGGGTTTTACGGGTAGCCGGGGGATCCAGGGAGGATTATGAAATTGTAATAAGAGGAGCCTTCTACCGTAATCCTAGCGAATTTTTTGGATTTTCTAAAATGTTTTTTTATTAAAATAGTTCCAAATGAGCGGTTTTTTGCTGCGACATTCGGAACCGATAAAAAATGCTAGAAACCCAAAAAATCGAAAAAAAAATCCGATTTTTTTTTACAAAATATGACTTATTTCTTATATTTTCCCTTATTTTTTGATTGGAAAAACCTGGAAAAAATCCAGAAAAATCCAAAAATCCAAAAAATAATTTTTACGCTCATGTATTACTGTAGGAAGGTCTAACCGATATCCAAGGGTTTTTTTCGATTTTTCCGAGGATTTTCTGATAAAAAAGATCTAAAAGACCCAAAATAGACGGTTTTTCCAGGACATTCAGAACACTAAAAAGACTTTTTCCGTCATTTTTTAACTGCAAAACCCCGGAAAAATCGAAAAAAAATCTGGAAAAATCCAAAAATCTCATGGATTACTGTAAAAAGTACCCTTTAAATCCCCTTCCATCCTCTAAAACCCCTCCTAATAACCAGCATAAGTACAAAAAAGCAGTGCATATAATTTACAAGTCCTCGTGGATTCTGAATTCCACATCTCCTGCCTCTTCGTGCTCCTCTTCCTCCTCTTCTTCTCTTCTATCCTCCTCTTCCTCCTCTTCCTGCACTTTCATTGGTTCCCTTGTCAATGAAGACGGAATTTGTGATGAACTCTGGATCGGAGTGATTTCAATCAATCCAAAATCATCGGCATACTGTAGTGGTTCACAGAATCTTTCGCTGGCGATAGTGAGAACGTATTGACAGGTATTGGGTTCTGTTAGGTGCATTGAGAAGGCGAGAGCACTGTTGTCCGCGGTCGCACATCGAATTCTCACTTCCACGTCTCTGAAATTGAATTTTAGGGTCGAAATAACGGTCAGGGAGGGGTTTTTGATACCTATGAGCTCCCGTTTCATCACAAATGTCTCCTTTTGTGTAGATGATGTTGAGTTGACGGATTTGGTCGGATTCCTGGAATAAAAAAGCTTTTTTCACAGAAAAATGATTTTGTACTGAAAACCTCGAAATCTAGACTACTAAATTCAGATTTTCCTCTTTTTTTCTAGGAAAAACTCATTTTTTAACTAGAAAATGGCGTTTCTTCGGAATCCAAAGCCTTCTAAACCCCCAAAACCCCCAAAACCCTCACCTTAATAGCTCCTCTCCTCCCTGGATCCAGCTTAACCCATTCCTTATGCAAAACCTCATCAAAAACACCCAAAAGGATATCAGCTCTCTGTCCATTCGCATCCTCATGATACTGAATGATCTGTTTCCCATAACAAAACTCATATTTCCACCATCCAGTCCCTCCCACTATACAATCTTCTCCAGTCAGAATCCGATTGACTGTGTGATGAACTACAGTAGGATTATTGGCCAGCGACTCTTTCGTTTTGAATCTGAATACAATACTGTCAATTGGTTAGTCATCTCTCTGTTCTCTAGGGGTTACTGTACCTCTTTTCTCCACTAAGGAAGAATCCCGAGTTCTGGATCTCTCGAATCCGTTCGAATTCCTTTGAATCAATGATATTATCCTCTTCCTGTTCGACATGCTCTCCTTGTTCCCCCTCATCAATCGAATACTCCCTTCTGAATGTCGAATCATGGAAGTCATCTAGTCTCTGAAGAGTTCTTGGCTTCGCTTCTTGCTCATCTTTCGCATCTTCATTCCAACAAAGAATCTTATGATCTTTCTTCTCTGATAACTGATATTCCGGGTGTCTACATAACAAATCAGTCATTATAATGATCTCATAGTGGCAGGATGAGACTTCTGTGACCGAAAGAATCTTGTGTTGCACCTTCTCCACACAGATATATACCACATCAGTGACACGTGGCTTCCCTGTGACGTCACAAGTCGTTCCATGGTTATAAGTGACTGAATAATAAGGATAATCCTCGTTTTCGATCCTCCGAGTCTGTGGTTTCAGTTGCTCATTGGTAGAAGCAGTGAGAGCCACATCGAAGTTTCCGAGATAGAATTCTGTTCGGGATACCTTTCCGCTGATCATTTTGTCCTCGTGGAATTGGATTACGTAACGCCCGTGGCAAACCTGAAAGAATAGAAGATGAGATGCAATTGCGCTCTATTGGACTAGGGGGATTTTTGATGAGAAATTCGAATTTTTTGGAATTTTTGAACATTTTTCCGGGGAATTAACGGTTGGAAATATTATTTTTTTTTTGTATTTTGAGCAGTTTTTGATTTTTTTTTCGAAAAAAAATTTTTAGGCTTACAAAAATTTTTTTTAGCTCGAAAATATTTTTTTCTGGGTTTTCCGGGGAAGAACAGAAAAGAATTTCTGCAAATTTTATTTTTTATACAGGAAAAAAACTTGCAAGAATACAGGATAGGATGCAATTGCGCTCTACTGGCCTAGCGGCGGATTTTGGGTTTTTCGACGAAAAATTCAAAAAATTTTCGGAATTTTTGATTTTTTCAGCTTAAGGAGCTATAGGGACACTATTTTCGTGTATTTTGAATAGTTTTGAGTTTTTTTTTGAATTTTTTACGAAAAAAATTTTTTCAGCTTAAGAAAAATTTTTTATAGCTTGAAAAAAAATTTTTCTACCTCAAGAAAATTTTTTGCTGGGTATTCCGCGCAAAAAACCTACACAATGTTTGCAAAATTTATTTTTCATCAGGGAAATACTATTTTTCTCTCAAAAACCCCGGATTTCCTACCTGATAGGTCCAATAAACGTCGACAAGATACGAGCACATTTTATCCTTATAGAGCATTGTTTCCAAAATATTTCCCGCCGTCGGTCCATCGTATTCAATCGGTTTCTTCTCATCCACATCGATATGTGGCAGTTTACAAACGAATCTCTCGTTGCTCTTCGACATTATTCTTACATAATCATCCGACAGCTCAGTTTTTTCTTCCAGTGGCGGGGGCTCTTTGATAATTGAAGAATCGCTTGTAAATGATATATAATAGTGAATAGAATCATCAACTTTTTCCGTTTTGCAAGAATAGAAGAGGAGAAGTAAAGAAAAACATTTTTGAAGCGTTTTCATTGGCCTGGAAACAAAAATCCATAGTTTAGCTCCAAAAAATCACGGAAAACTCACAAATATTTTAGAGAATAATTATAGCAAAAAATTAATCAATTTCCTCCACTTTCCAACGAATTTTAGCTATTTTACGTGTGCTTAAAAGCTAAAGTGTCGTCAAATAAAATGCATTTGTGTTGTGGGTCCGCAAACACCGTCACGCCACAATGCACACTTTTAATTTTTGGAACCTTTTTATTCAGTGAAAAATCGCCTGGCGATGACGATTAAGCTCCTGTAAAATCTGTTTTTCTTCGATTTTTTCCTGATTTTTTGTTAAAATTCATCCGCCATCATGTTAGCCCAGGATTTTGTAAAAAAAGATGATAGAAATTTCACACCGATTCAATCTTCAAGGTAAAAATTTTTTTTTGGGTTTTTTAAATTTATTTTTATTCAGATCTGCCTCGTATTTCTTCGTGTTAGTGCTCACAAAAATTCTACGATGCATCGGAATATTCTTCGTCGATATTCTCGCCAAAAGCTCCCATATCGTTAATCTTCTATGGCTGTGTAAAATAATGTGGGTTTTCAGAGAGAATAAAACAAAAAAATGAGACTTTCAGATGTACATGTATCCTGTTCCCCCTTCAAAAACCGCTGTCCGCCGGGAAACCTCTAAAACGGGGTCTGACGCCGATCATTCTGAAATTATCCCTACTAAACAGCGTCATCGAAGTCCTTTGGTTCTACGGAATCACATTATGCGGACCGCTTCGAAGTGTTCTCGTCTTTGAGCTCAGCTCAACCGTTCTTCTCTCCGCCATCGTCTCGTTCTTCAAAGGGGGCCAGGCGTCGACGACGGCGAAGACACGTGGATTTTTCCTCCTTATTGTTGGATTTGTAGCCCTTTTTCTGATGGATAAAGACGGAACTATCGAGGCGCCACATGGTTAGCACCTTTAGACTCTTTTTCTTTAAAATTTAGTTTCAGATACGACGCACGCTCATCACAGCGGCCTCAACCATCTTTTCTATCACCTAATTGGCCTGTTCGGAATGGCTGATCACAAAGGAGGCCTCTGTATTCTCATTTTATCTCTTTTCCTTCGAACCGCCTTCGAAACGACGTTCAGACACCTGGCAGTTGAGGTCGGAGGAGCCAAGAGGCTGCATACCCTTGTAACGGTAAGAAAATAAAGCATTTTTCCCAGTTTTCTGGAATAAAACCAATGAAAACATCACTTCTGTCAGCTAGAAATCTCGCTTTCATTCCCGAAAACCCCTTATTCCAGGCCGGAAGCACCATTTGCCTTACCCCTGTAGCCGTCTTATCGTGGGCCCTCTCCTCCAGCTCCATCGCCTCAATCTCCTTCTTCAAATACGCCATCCTCCTCGTCGTCGTCGCCGTCTTCGTGTTCGTACTCGATTTCTACGCCGAAAGCATCTGCTTCCAACACGTCGCCGACCCCGTAATGGCTGCCGCCCGTTGGTCTTCCGTGACAATGTTCGCGTGCGCTTTCGGACTCTCTTATATGTGGTATGGAGGACAGAATCTCGATGATCACGCGTTGACAGGAGGCGTTTTTATCACGGTTATATGCTTTATTCTAGGTATTTTTATCTTTTCCGAGGAAAAAATACAGTAATCTATTCCACTATTCCAGCATCGATCTCCCTGACACATTCAAATGCTCCGAAGCATCGAGGAGGACAATTCGTTGGAATCTCGAATACCGGACTTCCGCTGTTCACCTACGGAGAAGCATTCCTTCAGAAGACGTCGAAATCCCTGATGAGATTCATAAAAGACACTCTCAACGAGATTCTGGCGAATAACGATTCGAGGAGGATCTTTTGGTTCCTCTGTGTGAATCTGGGATTCTGTGGAATCGAATTTCTCTATGGATTTTGGACGAACAGTCTCGGCCTGATCTCCGATGGATTCCATATGCTATTCGATTGCAGTGCCCTTGTAATGGGTCTAGTGGCTTCTGTGATGGCAAGATGGCCTCCATCAAAGCATTTCACTTTTGGATTCGGAAGAGTCGAGATCCTTTCCGGATTCATCAACGCTCTCTTCCTCTGCGTCATCGCTCTATTCATTCTGATTGAGGCGTTGGAGAGACTCTTCGATCCACCAAACATCAATACAGATCGACTTCTATTCGTCGCCGTATCAGGACTCCTTGTGAATCTCTTCGGAATGTATTCCCTCGGAGAACACGGTCATTCGCATGGAGGATCCAGTCACGGGCATTCCCATGGAGGAGGATCTCATGGACATTCTCATGGAAACGCTAATATGCAAGGAGTCTTCCTCCACGTGCTCGCCGACACTCTTGGCTCTGTCTTTGTGATCATCTCAACCCTCCTGATCCAATGGTTCGGATGGGTTTGGGTGGATCCACTGTGCTCTCTTATCCTATCTCTTCTGATCATCGGATCAGTCTACCCGCTTCTCGTCTCCTCGATCAACACTCTTCTTCAAGATATTCCAGAAGAGGATGAATTCGAGTATCATATCAATGAGATTCTGGATATCGAACACGTGGAATCGTATTCGAATGCTCACATGTGGCAGCATAATGATATAAACGTGGCGAGTGTGCATGTTCAAGTGGCAGACGAGGCGAACGCTCAAATGGTCCGCCATCGTGTCGCCAATATTCTAAAAGGCGTTGGCTCCGCCCACTCGACAGTACAAGTAGAGAAAAAGGCATTTGGAAATAGAATACAACAGCTTTGTCCGAATTATAAAATGGGTTATACGGTAGGAAACCTTTTCTAAAAGATATTTATGTCCTTTTATTACAGGTAGTTCGCGGATCTGTGATAAAAGATAAAAAACCACACGGGCACTCACATGGCCATTCGCACGACCATGGTGGACATCATCATTAATTTATTGTTTTTTGTTTGCTTTATTAGGGTTATGAGAAGATGAAAATTAATTTATTATTGACGGCGAATTCGAGAAGAAAAGAAGCGGTGTCTAAAGAATTTTTTTCGGAATTCCTAGAAATTTTGGTGTTTTTCATAGTTTTTTGAATTTAAAATTGAAATTGACCCGAAAAAATAATTTTTTACAGAAAAATCGAGGTTTTTTCACTATTTCTAACCCGGAAAATCTGAAATTTTTAAGAAAAAAATTCAAAATTGCGAAGAAAAAATTGAGTCCGCAAACACCGCGACGCAATTTTGCGGACAAAACGCGTTTTTCTTTTTGGAGCGAAATTTGTTGAAATTGGGGGTTTTTTTGTGTTTCTTCTCCGTTTTTATAATTATTTTAGATTATTTCACTAGTTTTTATTTTAAAAAAACCCAGAACATCGAGAAATTTTCATAAATTTAAAAGAAAAGCTAAAAGCCTGCAGACACCGCGACGCCAATTTGCGGATTCCAAGTGGCATTTTTTTCTCATTTTCGAAGCGAATTTTATAGAAATTAGGGGTTTTACTGTGTTTTTTTCTAAAAACTTCTCTATTTTCATCAAGAAAAACACAATACCTAATTTTCTTCCAATTAAAAAAAGCCAAACGCAAAATTTTCATATACTTTTAAAAATATTCCTTTTATTTATTCTCAATTCGAAGTCCACTTCGGAGCCCTCTTTTCCGCGAACGCCGTCATCCCCTCTCGGCGATCATTCGTGGCGAACGTCGAGTGAAACAGTTGCTTTTCGATTTGAAGGCCCTGATTCAGAGATGTCTCGTAGGCAGAGTTCACAGAGTTTTTCACGGTTTTAACGATTAACGGAGAGTTTTTAGCGATTCGATCGGCGAGAAGAACGGCCTCGGAGACTAGTTGTTGAGTCGGGAACACTTTGCTGACTAATCCGACTTCCTTGGCGTCCTGGGCGGAGATCTTGTCCCCGGTTAGGCAGAGCTGAATTTGTAGAATTTAAATTGATTTAAAATTCTTGGAAATTAAAAAAATACCTCCATGGCAATGGATTTGCTAGTAAACCTTGGCCACCGTTGGGTTCCTCCTAGCCCTGGAATCGTTCCGATATTGATTTCCGGTTGACCGAAAACCGCATTTTCTCCGGCATAAACGATGTCACACATCAACGCCAACTCGGTTCCACCCCCTAAAGCGAAGCCGTTAACGGCGGCGATCACGGGTTTTGTGATACGGGAGAGGGTGTCCCAGTTGGTGAAGAAGCTGCAAAGGTTTAAATAGGGCTATTGCGGCAACGGCAAGTGATGCGCGAGTGGCGCAGTAGGTAGTGACCTCCGTTTTGAAGCGCCTGGGTTCGAACCCGCCAAGGTGTATATCCTTTTTTTCTTTTTTGCTTTTTTTGCTTTTCATGTAAAATCTTCTAATTCAACGCTGAGCAAGTAAAAAGCCAGGATTTTATATTTTCCCCTTCAAAAAACCCACTCATTCTGAAAAACATCGGCAAATTCCAACTTGGCCATCTCCTTGATATCGGCTCCAGCGGCGAAGGCCTTCTCACTTCCGGTCAACACAATCACTCGATAACTATCATCTTTTTCGACAGTCAAAAGGGTTTCCGATAGTTCTTGCATCAATTGTCGACACAAAGCATTCAAGGCATTCGGACGGTTTAGAGTTACAAGGGCCACGTTTTCAGAGGCTCCCGTACGGGTTAGGGTGATCATTTTTCTGGAAGAACTAGAAGAAAAGAAAAGAATTTATATGAAAGAAAAGAAAAGGAAAACAAAATAATGGTTTGGTAGATAAGAGAGCACACCACCCTCTCGAATGGCATGATGTTCTGACCAAAAGAGACACACACAAAGAACGAGGAAAATTGAAGCTAATCAATTGGGAATTCACTGAAAGGCATTTTGATGACCGCCGTTACAATTGGTGTTGCTCTTTTCGGATGGATCAGAAGGGCTCGTACTTCTCCGTTTGACGCCTGAAAACTAGAAGCTTAGGAACATTCATATACGGCAAGAAGCCTCAGGCGACAAAGGTGCGCGCGTGGCGCAGTTGGGAAGAGCCGCGTTTTTGGATTTGTTCGCAGGTTCGAACCCGCTTGACTCTTTTTTTCTTTTTCTTTTTGTTAGAGCCCAGGGAAACATAAAAAGTTACCTTTTCCGGGTCCTTGCACATTAAAAGCGTGGTAAATGAGTAGGTTTGTCCAGGTGTCAGAAGAGGGATTGGGATCAATGAAGTATTGAATTCGTAGAGTTCCGGGTCAGAGATAATTGACAAGAAGATATCATATAGAATATTTTTGCTGGAATTTTTTGAAAATATTAGGATTACTGTAGCTAGAAAGTACCTGGAAGACAAAAGATGAAGAGTCATTCTGAAAGTGGGTCCAAAACCATGAATATCGACTGAAATGTCCACAGGGAGTACTGTAGTCGTGGATACAGTAGTCGTGGCGCTGGCAGTCAACTGCTGATAGACTTCAGCGATTTTGAATTTCAAATTGAATTGATTCTTTTGATAAGCCTGCAAGTTACGGTTTCTGGGGGTACTGTAGATACTGTAGGTACCTGATGGATCTTGGCACCGTATTGAAGTTCTCTTTGTGTTTGATCTATGAAAATCTTGGTTTTTTTGGGAATCTGAAGCTTCAAAGCGTGTGCCGGTTTCACTTGATTGTATTCCATTTTGTGGTCGAAGTTCGCTGTTCGACGGAAAATTTGGACTGCTAGTGTGCCGTCTGGAAAACAGGGATAACTCGGGAATGGGGAGAGATATCAAAAAGTTGTCAACTAACAAAATGTAGAGCTTGTTAAGCTAAGCATTATTGTAGTTGACAACTTTTTGATAGCGTGTACGATAGCGGAGATATAAGCGTTTAAATGTAGCAATATAAAAAAAAGTGATTGTGTCAGCTTCAAGCTCCTATATCTCGCTTCCCAGAAAAGCTATTCAAAAGTTGTCAACTGATAAAATATAGTCCATGTTAAGCTGAGTATTTTTTTAGTTGACAACTTTTTTGTATCTTCAAAACTGAGCAAGATAGAAATTTTTGAAAATTGATCAAAATCAACTTTAGATAAAAAAATGTATTTTTTCAAAATGTTGTATCTCATTTCTTATAAGAGCTATCAAAAAGATGTCAACTAATAAAATGTAGCCCATATTAAGCTGAGCAATTTTTCAGTTGACAACTTTTTGATAGCTCTTAAGATCTCTGAGATACGGTAGTTTTTATATAGCTCATTTTTGGGAAATCAATTTTTCTTAAAATTTGGTTTTTCTCAAAAACCCTAAATTTCTCCAAAACCCCACACCCACCTTTAAAACAAACAATAAGACTGCTATCCTCTCTTCCATAAGTTCCATATTTAACCCAATCCAGGGGTTTCTCGTACTTGACAATATCCAACATATAACTCTCATTATACATTCGAATTTCCTTATCAAAAACCGCAATGACGGCGTAAAGTTGTTTATGAGAATAGAAAAAAGGTTCGAGCATTTTAACCCTTGATTGACATTTTACTGTATTCAGTTTCTTCCCTCGGAAACTACAGAAATGGATCAAGTTGTCGGTGGTGGCGTACACGATCTGAAAAGTTCTTATACGGCAAGGGGCCACAGCTGAAATGTGGCGCGCGTGGCGCAGGCGGTAGCAGCGCTGTTTTTGGTGTTCTTTGGGGGTTCAAACCCGCCAAGGTGTATTTTGTTTTTGCTCTTTTTTCTAATCATGGAAAAATATTTTTTAAATAAAAACTCACAGATTTTCCAACCAGGACCATCGAAGTGATCATACTCTGAGACACAATAATCGGCTTGTGGTCCGTATCTCCTCGTTTTATCGAATAGATCAACGAGTCGCGGGTTTGGACGATCACTCGAAAATCGACGTCAAAGGTTCCTGAAATATGATAGTTGTTTAAGTACAATACTGGGACCTACCATAAGTACAAATGGTGGCTGGAATCGAGTGAATAAGAAACTCGTCGAGGGTGGTGAATGCTTGAGAGTCGACTATCAAAACGTCGCCATGCTCCGTGCCTAAGACAAGGACGTCTAGGCCCTCGGCTACTGATTTCAACATTTTTTCCATGCATGTTACTGATGGCTGGAAAAAAAAATTTTTTTTTTCAAAAATGAACCCACCGAATCCATCAAATGCGTCCCAAACTTCTCGATAATATTCGCTTGTTCCTCGTCATTCGACATAAGATATGTTTGAGATGTTGATGTCAGATTGGCGAATGAAATCTCTTCTCCACGCTGTTTCAGACCATCGAAGAGTTTTTGGCGACTTGCCTTCGTGGTTCCCACTTTACGCCACATTGCTGCTTCGAGCTCATTCGCTTCTTTACCGGCTAGAGAGTACTTATAATAGGGTTTGAGGCCTTTGAAGATTAGGAGAGATGGACCGGAGGCAACAGCGACTGATGGGACGGAGGACTGGAAATGTTTCAAGAGGTTTTTAGACCTAGAAATCATTAAAACATACTAATTAGATGAAGCAAAATAAAACTAGGTCTTCCGGGATCCGAACCTGACCCTTTTTGAACATGAGACACCCCTCTTACCCACTGAGCCACCTGCCATTCTGCAGCGCCGCAGCGCCGCAGAGACCAGGCTCATAGGGCGCCTCTGCCAGCCCGCCAAGCCTCTGCGCGAATGGCTCAGTTGGTAAGAGAGATGACTTTGGTTCAAAAAGGGTCAGGTTCGAGTCCTTGAGACTTTCATGTTTTTTGCTTCTTTTTCTTTTGCCATAAATTCAAAAAAAAAGGATTTCCACATAAAAACTCACCAACTCATTAACAAAATGACAAATAGAAACGGGCGCATCGGCGAGAGTGTTCTCCGAATGTTGTGATAACCCTTCGAAAACTCTCAACTGCATATTCATCCCTCCGTGTCCACTATGAGCAATGATGAGTTTAGTTCCATCGTCTCCGTTGTAAACTGTTCCGAGAGCGACACAAGTGGAGGGACAATGGACTTCACAGTCTCTCATCACCACTGGAGATGTCCATTTGCTTCGGTATTCTTCTGGTTTTGCCATTGATTTTGATTGAGAAGGGGAGGGATATGAAGGTAAAGAGAAGTCTGGTTGAGGAATAGGGAAGGGAAGAGAGGAGGAGGCCCGATGGAGACGCGTTGTTGCTATGGAAACAGCGAGAGACGCAGAGAGAAATAGAGAAGGCTCTCAACGCTCATAAGATAATTACGTATAAAAATGCGCTCTATCACAAAAAAAGACCAAAAAAATTTCAAAATACATACAAAAAAATCGAAAATTTCTGGAGCTTATATCTCTGTTACTGTAGATTCTGTCAAAAATTATGAACGAATAAAATATTTAGCTAATTAAGGGTCGTATTTTGTTAGTTGACGCTTTTTTGGTAACTTCACCTAGAAAAATGATACAAAATTTTGAAAATTCTATATTTTTTCAAAAACTTTTTTTTTCAATTTTTCGAAAATTTCTATCTTGCTCAGTTTTGAAGATACAAAACACAGTTAATTATCAAAATGCTCACCTAAACATGAGCTTTATTTTGTCAATTGATACTTTTTAGGTATCTTCACTCCGAAAAAACTTACGGTTTAATGAAAAAACAACATTTTTCCGAAAATTAAAAAATCTTTTTTTTTGTTCAATTTTTCATAACCTCGTATCTTGCTCAGTTTTAAAGATACAAAAAATTACAAACTATCAAAATGTTCAGCTAATTGAGGGCTACATTTTATTAGTTAACAGCTTTTTGATAGCATTTACGGGAAGCGAGACAGCGAAGCCGGAAAACAGCGCTGCACCGCCACCTTGCTATCTACAGGGGTCTTATTTTCAAGCGCATATATCTTTTCAGCTGTTAAAGCTATCAAAAAGTTGTCAACTAGCAAAATGTTCAATTCATCAAGAGCTATATTTTACTAGTTAACAGTTTTTGTTTATCTCTCACAGTAACCGAGATATGGCTGTTTGAACAAGCAGTAATAAAATTCCTAGGGTTGATTTTTCAAAAAAATTCAAAATCCAAAAAAAAATCGATAATTCACAAAGTTTATTATTGAAATAAAAGGGAACACACAATTTCATAATGGATTATAAGAGGCTCCGCCCCTTTTTTTTAACGGAAAAGAAAATTTATAAAAACAAAAAAAACTTCAAATAAGTTTCTCAATAGTAGTCTGATGGTCATCTGGAGCATACTGTAGTCCATTATAAAGTTTATAGAAACAATCATGACAATAAGGTTTACGGTCATGTTCACGGAACGTTCCATGCATATTCAACGCCTTTTGACAGTAAGTACACATGAAATGATACGTGTGGAATTTCTGAGCTCTTTCGGAATTCGGAGCCAAAGCAGTGAGAATAGCACCGTCGATTTCCTCACTACAGTAAGCACAAACGGCAGCTGGAGGTGGGGGAGGGGATCCGGAGATGTGAAGAGTTCTTCTGGGGGTGGTACTTCTGGCACGACGACGACGGAGACTGTCGGTTTCTTCAGTCATCTGAACACCGTATTCCCGAGAATAGTCGTCTTTTTCCAAGTTATCGTCTTCTGCTGAAAATCGGAAGTTGAAGCAACTAGATTGAAAACAAGTCATAACTCTCTTCAAACTTGGAAGTTTTTGATGATCAAGGAATCAAAAAGATAGCTCTTGAAGAGCTCTTTTCAACGAAACTAACCAGAACTTCTTAGAAAATTCGTAGAAAAAGTTACAGGGAAAAAACTAGATGGTATGCAATTTTTGGGTGTTTTTTACGTTTTAAATCGTAACTTTTTTCATTTTTGATTTACAAAAAATTGAACTACGTCGTCATGTAGAGCATACTAGAAGCTATCATTTCTTAGTTTTACCTATTTAAAAAATCAAGTTCGAAAAAAGTTACGGACCAAAATAAAGGATGACTAAAATAACGAATTTTCAGATCTCAGAATTGTGGTCTTTAACTTTCTTCAATTTTAATTTAACAAAAATAGGTTATTTTCATCTTGTAGAGTACATTAAGAGCTATCTTTTTCATTTTTTGATCTCTGGAAAATTTCTATTCAGAGAAAAGTTATTGTAGATCAAACACTGAGAAGACGAAAATTTCGAAGTTTCGTAATTTTTACATTTCGACTTATAACTCTTTTTGAATTTATTTAACTCAAAAATAAATGTTTTAGACTTGTAGAGCTCATCAAGAGCTATCATTTTCTATTTTTGATTATCAAAATCATGAAAATTTCAATTCTAAGGAGGGTAGATCAAAAAACTAGTATGACAAAAAATCCCATATTTTCGTAATTTTTTTATATTGATCTATAAATTTTTTGAGATCCAAATTATGCTATTTTGATTAAACTCATCTTGTAAAGCTCATTAACAGCTATCTTTTACACTTGCTGATCACCAAAAAATCTCAATTCTAAGGAGGGCTATAGACCAAAATGGAAAATCAGGGCCGTAGAACTTGACCCCTTTCCCACTTACGAATAGCTGGCCTCTGCGGAATTCTCTCTTCTGGCGCTGGTGTGAGTCTCAAAGTGTACTCGATCTCCTCCTTTCTCTTCTTATTTCCATCCTCCCCATCCCGTCCACGTTGTCCACGACGCAACACCTCAGTAGTGGCGTTCACATCATAGACAAGGGCGGCGAGAGTGTCAGTCACCGCATTTTGTCCTGAATTCTCATTTTATTCGCTTTCTAGCTACAAAATAGGCTTTACTTTGATCAGCTTTAAGTTTATTCAATTGCTGATTCATATCATCAGAGCTGACAGCCTTGAGACGCGCCGCCAACCAATCATCCGTTGGATCTATCGAAATTCGCCCGTTTACCTCCATTTCGGTTTGGAATTGACGACGTTCCATTCTCTTAATATAGCTGATAGAACTCTCTATAGATCGGTAGACCCACCATTTGCTCCTGCTTACGACGAATGATTTCAGTGGTTTGCTCCACATCATTCTTCAATGCAGTCAAAGTGCCATTGACTATTTCGTCTTCTGTAAAAGCGGGGGTATCTTGATTTGTGGAGAAAATAGGAAAAAGTTGTCAACTAGTGAAATGTAGCCTAGGAAAAGTTGAATATTTTGGTAGTTAACAACTTTTTGATATCTCTAGTGTGGGCGGAGTTATAAGGGTTTGAAGTAAGGGGAGACCCAGATAGCTAACATAGCGAGGTGCCTTTTAGCTTTCAGCGACGCTATCTTGTTTACTGTAAGAGCTATCAAAAAGTTTTCAACTAATGAAATGTAGCTCATATTAAAATTTAATTTTTGTATTTAACAGTTTTTTTATATCTTGGCTCCGCCCCTAGATAAACGCAGTTTAAATCAGAAGACCAGCATAGCGCAAGTAGCGGGGTTACCTCTATCATCCAGCCGCAGTATCTTGCTATCAAGAAAAGTTATTATGATGCTTTCAACTAGTAAAATATAGCCAATAAAAAGCTTATCTTTTTTGCGTCTAAGCTCCGCCTCCAAATATAAGCGTTTGAAGTAAAGACACCTAGATAGCGCTGATATAGAGTTGACCCTTGCTTTCAGCGGCGCTATCTCGCTTCCCATAAACGTTATCAAAAAATAGTCAACTAACAAAATATAGCCCTTAACAAGTTAAACATTTTGTTATTTGACAACTTTTTGATAACTCTAATAGGCACGGAGATACATGCGCTCGTAGCTAAGACCCTAGAAAATAGGCGCTATCTTCAAGCAGCGCTTTCTTCCGGCTCCACTATCTAGCTTCCTATAAATGCTATCAAAAAATAGTCAAATAACAAAAAATAGTCCTTAACAAGCTGCATATTTTCCAATTAATTACTTTTTGATAGCTACCCTGAGCGTCGAGATACGTGACTTTAAAGCAGAGATCCCAATATATGGCTATATAACTCACGCTGACTAAACTCCTCGTCGTTGCGGAAAACTTTATCCTTGTTCGAATTGCGACTCTCGCTACGCCATCGTGCCACGTGACGTTCGACGGGGTCCGGGATGGCAGAGAGCCGTCCATCTGGGGTCATGGTACCGAGACGTTGTTGGCTGGAACGGCTCTCGGTAGTCCATTGGTAGGTTTCGAATTGTTGATGGGGAGGTTGGGGAGAGATTGTCATCTGGGAATGAATGGAAGGTTGAATGAAAGAGAGAGAGAGAGAGAGAGAGAGTTCTGAATTTGGTAAGGGGTGACTCAAAAGTAAATATATAACCAGAAATCTAGTTTTGTCATTCAAAGAGAGAGTATATCGAAGGGAAGTGATATGTATGAAGGAGCAAGAAGAAGAGAAGAACAGCACATTACAACACATACACACCGGTGGCACTGAGAGCCCCAGCAGCCTCCCTTCAACATAACATTCCGTCTTCTTGTTGCGGGGGCAGATGTGTGAAGAGAGAGAGAGAGAGAGAGAGAGAGAGAGAGAGAGGAGGAGATGTCTGAGATCGATTGTTGAAAATTGATTGGGTGAGAAGGGGGAGAAATAGAGTTCAAGTGGTCTCCCTGAATTATAGAGAGAGGCGAACGCCTCTCTCTCTCTCTCTCTTTTCATCTCCTGTCCACTTTATTAAATTAAGAATCTTCTTATCTCACCTATCTCTGACTATTTCCTGGGCTTCAGGCTTCGGGACCTTAGTAGTCTTTGGGAGCTGTAGGTATTTTGAAATGGCTACTATTGAAACAAGAACATATGTTGTTTGAGTGTCAAGGAGTTTGAACACATGTTAGCCCTCTTAGAAACTAGACACTTTTTTATTTGGTTTACGAATTTTTTGAATGTCTTTAGGCCCTTTAAGGAAAGATCAGAGACAATTTCGGATTGAAAAGTAAATGGCTGGATAGATAAAGTTAGAGACTTCAAAGTATGCTACAATATTGTCGGGTTTACTGTATGTATTTTTTTTACGAAACCCGATTATATTCAAGTTTCCATTTTTCCTGTTTCGAAAAGTGCTAGATCTTTGGAATTCAAAATGTCCGTTAGCTCCTTTAGGATATGTATCTAAGTTATATACTTTTTATTCGGAAACTCCAACTTACCCTCTCTAATTGTCAGATATCCTCTTACTCAGGTATTTACTCAAATAATACATTTTATTACTTGATTTCAGAGTTTCTTGTGTCAAAATTCAGATTTTTACCACTTGTTAATTGTACATATAATGTAAAAATTTAATTTTTTAACGACAGTTTTTGCCCGTCAGTAGTCAGAATTGCTAAAGCGATTTATAGTGCACTTTCTATGAACTAAGGTTTCTCAATTCTCGCTTGAGCTACAAGAAAGTTGTCAACTAACAAAATATTTACCTAGTTAGGGGCTATATTTTATTAGTTTAGCACTTTTTGATAGCGCTTAACGCTAGCGAGATAGCGGTCCTGGAAGACAGCCTTATAGCTAGAGTGAAGTTGCGCCTAAAAATTCAAACGCCTATAACTCAGGTCACATCAAAGATACAAAAAAACTGTCAACTAACAAAATATTTAACTATTTTAATTTTTAGGACTACATTTTACTAGTTGACAATTTTTTGATAGCTTTGTCAGGAACCGAGATATTTTGGTTCAACCAAGTATTAACTTGGTTAAGAGTCCTGGAAAGTTTGCAAAATTTAAACTCGGCTATTTTCTCTAATTTTTGTGAAAAAATAATTGTTTCTTTGATGGTAAATTAAATAGATTCTAGTGAATTAGTTTTTTTGAGCAAAATCGATAAAAAAATTCAAGAAAAGGGGCGGAGTTTATGCAATTTTTTAAAAATCCAGTTTCGAACCAGTGCTTCAGGCATTTGTCATCAATTTCTCAAATGGAAAAATAGAAAATTGCCTTTTTTCTTGTTATATGGCTTCTTTCTGTGATTTTTATAACAAAACATTTTTTCTTTGATGGCAAACTCAAATTTTATAGATTCTCTGGAAAAAATTTTAAAAAGTGATCTTTTTTTCAAAATCTAGTTTCTTCATCATTTTTTCATCATTTTTCATCATTTTCTCTATTTTTTCTTTTGTTTCCCTAATTTCCATTGTATTCCCATTATAATACCCCATGTTTCCAAATCTCCCATTGGTTTCAAAATCAGAAACTACCCATGTTCTTCCCTATTCCATTTTCTATGGTCGAGAGGGGGGGATTAAGTAGGAGTTACGACGTCTTCAGAAGACATAATGGAATTCTTTGCTTTTTGCCTTCATCATCTTCTTCTTCTTCTTCTTATTTCCCCTTCGAGAAGAGAGAGAGAAATCTTGCCCTCTTGCTCATAATAATGCCTTTCCGGGGGGACCTTCTGCTCCCCCCTTTTGGTCCCCTTTTCTCCATTTTTTGAGGAAGGCTCTTCAACTTTTTTTCTTTTTTCATTGGCCTCCTCTCAGTGTTCCTCTTCTCTTTGGACCCCCTTTTCCCACATTTTTTGTCCCTTAGAAGATACTATTTCTTTTCTTCGGAAAGAGTGACTTAAATTTCATTAGTTCATTTCCCCTCCTTCTCTCTCTCTCTCTCTCTCATTCTTCTCAATGTCATCAGATTGTAGTTTCCTTCCCCTTTTTCCTTCTTCTTCCACACCAATTCCATACTTCTTCCAGATTCTCCATTTCCAATTGTCCCTTCAAATGAAATTCCGATGAAATGACACACAATGTCATCGTTTCACCTTCTATTCCTTCTAATTCTGATATTCCAATTCATAGGAGAACGCCTGGCAATTAGTTCGAATCGAAAAACTATCTTCCGTGAGTCTCTTTTTTTTCTTTTTGGTAGGAAAAGAACAGAGTTTGGGGCAGAATAACTGTTTCTAGGTTTGAGATACAGATTTTTTGCTTAGCTTAACGTGTAGAGCGCTTTAAAAGCTATCTTTTCGTTTTTTGGGAATTGAAAAATATGGAGGTTGAAGAAAGATAGATAGCCCACTAGCTTTTCAGCGCTATTACATGTTCAAGCGCGTATAACTCGACCACCAAAAAAGCTATCAAAAATTGTCAACTGGTAAAATGTAGCTCTTAATTAGCTGAAGATTTTGATAATTATCAATTTTTGTAGAACTCTAACCATAAAGAAGATACAAGCTTTCAGAAATTTGAGAAAAATAAACTAGCCATTTTTTTGGAATTTTTTTTTTGAAGTTTTTTTTCTGGGTGTTATCAAAAATGAGCATATACTGAAAAATAGGAAACTAATTAATGGTTGAAATTTACTAATGAGCAATTATTTTATAGCTTCTATAGCAACTGGGATAGGAATTAATTAAAAATTAAAATCATGTTTTTCTGCAATTAAAAATTTTTTTTAAAATGACTCTAATCAATTGCGGAGTAGAGCTATCAAAAATTGTCAACTAACGAAAAATCTTTATTTCATTTATTGACAACTTATTTGCATTTAGAAAATTAACTAAAATTTCAAAAAAATTGAAAAATTTGAAAAAAAAATATTTTTCAAAATTTCCCAAATTGTAGTTTTTCAATCTTTGATAACTTCTTTCCTAGTACGTCTATCAAAAAAGTGTCAACCAGTAAAACGTTTAGCTTATCAAGGGCTACATTTCATTAGTTGATAACTTTTTGATAGCTCTACCTGCTACCGAGTTAGCAAAGCTAGAATATCAAGGTACTTTACCTTCCAACGCCTATAGCTCTTGTCACTATAAACCTATGTATCTCAGATTCCAGTAGAGATACAATAATATACTTATTAAAACCTTGCTCAGCTTATCAGAAGCTATATTTTACTATTAGGTTGTTCAATAATTTTCCGAAAATTTCGAGTGCTTGTGTTTGGTGGCCGATTTCTCGGCAATGGACTTAGTTTTCAATTATTAGGTCGGATCGAAATAATTGTACCACTTTTTCTTTTCTGCCTAGGAACTTCGAGAAGCTTTCGAATGACTTTATGTTTGGGGTATATGAGGGGCAGTGTACAGGTTATTCATACATGAAATCTTAGCTCAATGACAGCTTCAAGCGGCCTACTAGCTCTACTAACGTGAGGGCAATTTATATTGCTTTTTTTGAATGAGAGCTATTTCACTCTTTGCGAGGACATAATGAGAATCTTTTTAATATATTTTGAGGTTCCAATACTGTTAATAGAAAAACAGTTATCAATAGGTTTCCAACTCGCAAGATTAGAGAACCAGACTCGAATGATTTTCCTATAGTAATCTACTGACGCTGTCAGTTGAAAGCGATGTATTGGCTCTGGCTGATGAGCACCCTAGACAATTAATTGAGGATTATGTGAACAAGCTTGAGTACTATCAAATTATGCCTAACAATTAACTTCACGAGTTTCGGTTCTCTTGCAAAATGTCAAATTAGCTGCCATCACTTCTGTTGGCTTCACAGCCAGTGATGAGAGAGGATGCCGTATCGTTTTCTTTGTCGTACAGAAGGAAGGCAGCAAATATTCTCAATGTGATTACGGGGGATAATAAGTGGACACTCTATGTCAACTATTATCATAGATGTCAATGGCTGAAACCCGGTGATTCTGGAGTTCCGACACCAAAAAGAGAGTTACACCCGGAAAGCTACTTCTGCGCATATGGTGGGGCGTGGAAGGACCGGTTCATTGAAAACGTCTACCAACTGATACAACAGTCCCAGCCGCCCCTGCAAACAATTAACCCCGTAGTTGAGAAAATCAAAGAAAAAATAGATTGAGTTTCCTAACTCCACGACACCGCTCGACCACATGTCGTGAAAGTGAGTCGTCAGAATATTCCAAAGCTAGGCTGGACGACTTTATCCTATCCACAGTACTCTCCAAACATTTTCCTTTCTGATTTTAACTTATTTTAATCTCTGACTCACTTCCTCGATGAAAGGGAATTGCATAATCATGACGACCCCAAAACCGAGCTGTGGTCTTTTTTCGATTGTGAGCCGCAAGACTTCTACCGAATAGGAATCAAACAGCTTCCTATTTGTTGGCAACCCCTTGCCGATAATGATGGTGCATAATAAGTTGACTGATATTAGAAACATAAAAAGAAATTTGGAACCGAAAGTATATTGGAAAGTGGTACAATAATTTCGATCCAACCTAATACCTTTTGTGTTTGTCTGAAAGCCCTTTAAATACACTGTTGTTGCCTCACAGCTCTTATAAACTCCTTCTCTAGTTCTGAAGAAACGCCGCCTGTCGCAAAGACTCCTTACTTGAAAATGAGCTATCCATTTTTGTTTCAACTTTTTCAACCCGAAAAAATTTTGACATTCGAGAGGAAATCATTGATAATTGTAAGGGACATAGTCAGCGTGCTGATAAAACTAAAACTAGAATCAGCTGAATCGATTTCGAGAAGCTGACTTCGCGTGATCAGAAATGTTGTATGTGAGGGATTTATGTTTGGGGCAGCTCTGTTGAGAAACGGAGCAATTTCTATCTGCTTGTGAATGATTAACACAGATAAGGGTTACCTATCTAGCAAATCAAAACAATTGAAAGCCTCTTCTAAATGTAAGAATACTAGAGTGTCTCCTGATATACCATTTCAGGCATTCTGATGAATTGATATGAGAATCTTTCCCCTATGTTTTTTTCAAAAATGAAACAAAAACCTGATAATCTTTTTCATGTTGATAAAAAGGTAGTACAATACCTCAACCATGGTTCAAATTTCTCACGAATTCATCAGAATAAACTGACGAAAAACGTCTCCGAACTTGAATTTTAAGCCAAAATCGATGTGCAATATATGAAGCTCTCTTGTGAGTAGTTAAATAGCAGGAGCATTCAAACATTTAGTGACAATAACCATAATTGCCCATACTTTTGAATGACATCAATAAAAAATAAAAATCTTCTGAATTGGCGGATACACAATGAGAATTCGCTTTCATCCCAAAATGAAAATTTTTATCTTCATTCAGTAACTAATTTCAAACTGTTCTTAATCGACAGGACTATTTTTTTAAACTTTTAGTACATTTAGGGCTATGCTAATTTTAATTATTAACTTTCTGGAACCCATCAACAACTTTTTTATAGCTAGAACTTCAATACAAAACATACCCCAAAAATTGGGTACATGGAGACTTTGCGTTCCAGTACTCGAGCTGTTCAAGGAATAGAATCGCCAAATTGCTGCAGTATTAGGGGAGGACTGTCAATGCTTTATAGCACACAATCAAATAAATCATATGCTATTAACACGAGAAAATCATCTCGAAAAAATAGGCAAAAATTTTCGGAAAATTATTGAACAACCTAATAGTTAACACATTTTTGATAGCTCTCACAGGAAGCGAGATATAGCTCTTTCAAGAGAGAGTGCGCAGACACACCAGCCTTCTTTGTGCGCTTCTCACCTAAAGTCTTACATCTCGCTAGCCTATAGAGCTTTCAAAAAGTTGTCAACTAATAAAATGCTCAGCTTAACAGGGGCTATATTTTACTAGTTGAAACTTTTTAGGTATTTCTTTTAGAAACCAAGATAGACCTCCTCAAACCTAGCTAATAGGAAAACCCCCAAACTTTGTTCTCCCTCCTTCTATTTCCAAAATAAATTCTGCAAAGCGTGTATCGAAAAGTGTGCTCAAATTGTGTTCCCTTCCCCTGAAAGTGGATTCTAAAGTGGTCTATTCTATTGAAAAGGTAGTAGTTGAAGAAGACGTTGGGAGGGGTCTCTTGGGGAATAAGAGAGCCCCTATCCATCACTCCTTAATCTTCTTTTTCGTATACAAGTAACCCCTTCGTTTAAATCCTTTTCTTCTTTTTGCTCCCGACAAACTTGTCCTCTCTCTCTCTCTCTCTCTCTCTCTCTCTCTCTCTCTCAGTCAGTCACTTTAATATTTGTCTTTGCGCACCCTTCAACTCTTGTCTTCCCCCCTCCTCCACTTAATAAACCTCATTTTTCAACATTTTTTCGTCGTTTTTCCAAAAATTCCCCATGAGAAGCCTCGAAAGAATCGTCGAAACACGTATCGAACTCCTCGAATGGGATTCGAAAGAGACGAAAGAGGACTGTGCGAGGTGTCGAGCACTCGACTGCGATATCATCTTCGCTCTCCTATTCACCATTGTTATCGCCTGTCTTTTGGTATTGATTATGGTTTTTTGGCTAAAAGGAGTCCTTCAGTACGAGGAGTGAGTTTTTTCTAGGGTCTAGGGGTCCTTTAGGGTCTAGATTAAGGGTTCCAGGGTCTCTAGAAGCTAAAATAGTTAAGGGAGCACAAAAAGAGCACACTTTTCAATACGCGCGCCTTAAAACCACCCAGCGCCATTTCAGAATGTGACCAACACTTCGATGAAAACCAACCGGAGGGTGTCATCGAGTTTCCGAGCCTTCCAAAGCAGCTGGCTCTCAGTCATGGAGTTAACAACTCGAAGCCAGAACAGCAATATAATTTGCAAGTATGGGAAATTCAAACGGCTTTATCTCCACAGCGAGTAAAAATAAATTAAAAGTGTTAACTGACAAAATATTTAACTAGTTATGGACTATATTTTGTTAGTTGAAAACTTTTTGATAGCGCTTACCGCTAGCGAGATAGCGGGGCTGGAAGATAGCCTTATAGCTAGAGCGAAGGCGCGAATCTAAAATTTCAAACGCTTATAACTCGGCAGTCTTTAGAGATATAAAAAAGTTGTCAACTAACAAAATGCTCAGTTTTACAACAGCTATATTTTGTTAGTTGACAACTTTTTGATAGCTAAAGCGGCTAAGGAGATAGCGTAGAAGTTAAGGTGCGCATAGCGGTAGACGGAAGTGGTAGGTTTGTTGAGGCTAAGGGTACAAACTATACAATTAGCCTGTCAAGTGTTATTTTTTTTATTTTAATGAGGTTAGGAATCAAACTACAGATTATAGACTACAAACTACAAACTATAACTTAAATTTGATCACTAGAAAAAAATTTTAAAAACAAAAAAAAACTTTCTTTTCAAAATTTTATATTTTTATTTCGGTTTGAGCTATCAAAAATTGCTTTTTATTAAAAAATTTAGCTTGTTTTAATATATATTTTACTAATTGACGCGTTTTTGATAGCTCTAGCTGCTGGCGAGATAGCGCCGCTGGAAGGAACGCTATGTGATATATCTGGGTACTTTATCTTCAAATGCGTATAACTTGGTGCACATTAGAGATACAAAAAAGTTGTCAATTAATAAAATACTCAGCTTAACATGGGCTACATTTCACCAGTTGACATATTTTTGATAGCGTCAGACGATAGCGAGATAGCGGCGCTAGAAAAACCGCTATTAAATACGCTGTGGTCTGGGTACTTTATCTTCAAGCGCTTATAACTCTGGTACTATTAGTGATACAAAAAAGTTGTCAACTAGTAAAATGCTCAGCTTAACATGGGCTACATTTCACTAGTTGACAACTTTCCCCTATCTCCACTCTCCGCCAATATATACCTCTTTTCAGTGTGTATACACGTTTGTTGCGGGACCGCGGCAGCGCGTAAGACTCGAATTCGATCATTTCCTTTTGTCGGGTAGTTCAGAAAAGTTGGTTTTCCCCAAATCTATCCTTTTAATTCAAAAAATTTGCAGCTGTGATATAGAATATGTAGATATTTATTCCGAAGTCGAGTCAGTCGACGAAGACATTCTTTCGTCGGCTCTCGGCGGACGCTACTGTGGTACGGTGGCTCCACATGTGCGTATCAGTCTTCGCCACGTCATGAAAATAGTATTACACTCTCGATCAACGAATCACGAAGAGAATCATGGATTCCGTGCCAAGTACTCTTTTATTCCCGAAGATAAATTCATTGCCGGGGAGTTGGTCAGTGGGAAAAAGTGCAGCTATATTATCGATTCATCCGATCGAAAAATTGGGACACTCTACTCGCCAACCTACCCGGGAACCTATCCTCATAATATGCATTGCTCATACTTAATGAAAGGATATCGTGGTGAACGAATCCGATTGTTTTTCACCGATTTTGATATATTTTTTGGCGGCGAACAGTAAGTTACCCCCCCCCCCCCTTTTAGCCCTCTAGCCACCCTATTTTTTCAGTTGCCCCTACGACAGTATAACGATATTCGATGGTCCCACCCCCTCATCGCCAATCATTCGAAAAGTGTGTGGATTGCAGCAGAGAATGGAGATTTATTCGATGACCAATAGCCTTCTCATTCATTTTAATACGACCCACCCGGCGAAGTCTGATCCAAGAGGGTAGGTTGGAAAAAAATTTTTTTTTTTTCGAATTTTTTTAGCTCATTAGATGTAGTTTTTGATTCTGAACACTTTTTCTGTTCACAACTTTCTCTGAAAATGCCTCTGAACGGGCGAAAAATCGATTTGAAAGTGGAAATTTTGTGCGGAAGAGGTTTCCGGCGGCCGCTCCTTTTTTTTTGGTTTTTTCGGGGTTTTTAGAGAAAAAAGATTAAAATACACTGAAAAAGAACTATTTCACACGTAAAATTCTATTTTTTTCAGTAAACGCGCTCTATTGACAACCTCAATTTTTTAAAAGGTTTTCAGTGTTTTTCGGTGTTTTTTAGGTGAACATTGATTTTTTCCGTGAAATTTGGAAAGGAATAAATTATTTTTACCGGTTCAGAGCTAGAAAAATAAAGAAAAAATCAAAAAAATTAAGACCCGAAAATACTGGTAATTTTCGAATTTATCGAATAAAAAATTAAGCGGAAGTCTGCAAACGCGCTCTATTGAACAAGCGTGGAATTTGAATTTTCTTGGAAAAAATGCAATTGAAAACGTTTTTGATTCGAAAAAATTATTTTTCAGAGAAAAAAATCGAAAGAAAAAATTATTTTTTAGTGGAAAAAAATTCAGAAAAAAATTTTTTTTTGAATTTTTTTATTTAGATGTTTTTAATTCTGAACACTTTTTCTGCTGACAACTTTCTCTGAAAATGCCTCTAAACAGGCGAAAAATCAAAAAAACCCCAAAAATTCTAGAAAAAAACATTTTCAAAAAAATTAGCAGTAGAGCGCACTTGTTCAGATTCATAATGGACTACGAGTTCTCATCTCGATTCGTAAACATCGACAAACTTCTGAATAAGCAAAGGGGCGTGACCCATATCCGAGGAACAGAATGCGATGTTCGAGTGGAGAGTAATCGGGAGACAACTCACACTATCTCTAGTCCAAATGTAAGTTTTCCTATGGTATCAGGTACAGTAATCCCTCTGGTTACAGTACCCCGAAGTCTATCCAGCTAACACAACATGCACATATATCATTCATGGACTTCAAGGAGAACAAAATCTCGAGAAAGTGATACTGACATTTGACTCGATTGCAGTCTTGTCTTTTGACACTTCGTAAGTGTCTTTCTGTACCTTCCCAAAAGGATTACTGTAGTTTAGACCAGCGACCGCGCCACCGTCAGTTGACGATATAGCATGTCCAAGTGCATGGGTAGGGATAGCAATTGGAGAAGGGAACATGAAAGCAGTGATGTCCTCTACAGACGATTCGATATTCGATGTGACACTATGCGAGAGAATTCCATCGGATTCCCCACTTCTCGGACCATATATCAGTGAGGGACCTCGAATGGTAATGCAATTTGGATCAACGGATACACGGGATGATAGAATAACTCCTATTGGTTTCAAAGCGACTATTGAATTTAAAACTGATTTCGGAGTGACTGGAGAGTCGCTGGGCACTTCAAATGAGTGCAGGTTTCGGTTTACTTCATCGACTGGATTCTTCAATAGTCCCAGATATCCTGCTAATGTGAGTTGTAGCGAGTTCATAGGGCGCCTCTCCCCTGCGCGCAGCCTCTGCGCAGATAGCTCAGTGGGTAAGAGAGATGACTTTGGTTCAAAAAGGGTCAGGTTCAAGTCCTTGAGGCTTCTAGGTTTTTTGCTTTTTTTGCTTTTCCTAGAAATTCAATTTTCTCGCAATTTTCTCTAGATTTTCTCAATTTTCTCAATTATTTTCGCCCTAAAAACTAGATTTCTGAGGAAAAACCTGAATTTTTTCCGGGTACTCCAAGATGGGAAAGAAAAATGGGCGGAGCCTCGTAACTCACATGGGTTATAAAAAGCGAGAACGTGGTTTTTTGAAAAGAATTATGGAAGAATTTAAAGATTCCCAGAGGAATCCGAATCTGATCCTTTTTTAATCATCACACCCTCTTATCCTTCCCTCTTACGCCTCTACCTGTCCCGCAGCGCCGCAAGCTTTTAGGGCGGCTCTGCCCCGGGCGACAGCCTCTGCACAGATAGCTCAGTGGGTAAGAGAGATGACTTTCGTTTAAAAGGGTCAGGTTCAAGTCCTTGAGAGCTCTAAATTTTTTGCTTTTTAGTTTTTGGTATTTCTGACATAAAATCTATACTTCCAGTACCCCCTTGACACAAACTGCACCTACTACATCGTCGGTCAACCGGGAAAAGAGATTCTCCTTCACTTCGAACAATTCGCATTGAGTGGAGATACAGATAACCATTGCAATGACTATCTGGATGTCTACGATGTCTTTGTGAAAAACGGAAAAGAGGAACTCCGATTAAAAGAAAGATACTGTTCGGATACATTCCCAGGACCATCTGTCTCCGCTTTTGGATCGAATGAGATGAGAGTTGTATTCACTTCTGGATCTTCTGGAACTGCTAATGGATTCAAAGCGTTGTTCGAGATAAGGACCGCCCGAAAGGAGGACGTTCCGCATGGAGGTTCAGACCTGGGACATAGACTCAAACATTTTCGGCGGTCAAGGGGTGAAAATTATAGCTTTTGGGGGAGGTCTAAATTACTGTAACTAGCATAAAAATACAGTATTTATAGAAAAAAATGGGAAAAAAATAACAAAAACAGCTAGGAAAAAATATAGTTAGAGGCCGAAAACTAAAATTGAAAAAAAAGGTCCTGGGTTTTTGGCTTCTAGCTATTTTCATAGGTGAGCTACCGTAACCTGGGTAGGTTCATTTTGTAGATCTCATCTAGAGCTATCATTTTCACCCCTTGAGCGTCTTAAAATAGCTATTTAGAGATAGGTCATACACAAAATTGTAAGGTATCGAAATTTCATTTTTTTTAAATTTTTCGTCAACCAAAAAAATTTTTTTTAATTTTTTTCGTCAACCAAAAAAAATTTTTTCGAAGATTAGTGAGATATGAGCCGCTTCTTTTCTTTTTCTCCAATTTCAAATCCTATTTTTTCAAAAATAATTTTCTAGAAGCCCACATTCGTCGCGGGGCATATCGTTGTGGGTCAGTCATAAATTCCACATTGCAAAAACCGAACGGACTCATAATATCCCCAAATTATCCTGTTAAATACAACAAGGATGTTCACTGTGACTGGCAGATAAATGTCAAAGAAGGATATCAAGTCCTTTTGAAAATGGAGGCAATCGATGTGGAGGGGGAGATGACGGCGGAGAGTGCCAGTTGTCAGAAGGCGGTTATCCGGGTGGAAGGAGCCCCCAGGACAGAGTACTGTGGGACTAAGAGAGAGTTCTTTGAAGCCTATCTGTCACCGAGTAATCATGTTAGGATAAGGTATCCGGGATTTTTAATTCCCGCTAATCAAAACGAATTTTCAGTTTTCTAACGGCCCCTGACAAGGTAAACGGCCTAAAAGGGTTCAATTTATCGTGGACCGAAGTCAAAAATCTAAGTGGAAAAGATGAGAGTAGCTGTCGATCTGACTCTCTTTACCTCTGCACTTACTCGAAATTATGCATTGATGCGAAGCTCAGATGCAATGGACTCGATAATTGTGGATATGGAGTGCAGGATGATACTGATGAGCAGCATTGTGAGTTTGTAGCTTCTGATTAGCTGATCATTTTGTTAGTTGACCACTTTTTTGTATCTCTACCGTGACCCGAGTTATAGGCGTTTGAAGGTAAAGTACCCAGATATCTCTTTGGAGCACGGTTTCTCGCTAACAGCTAGTGCTATCAAAAAGTTGTCAACTAATGAAATGTCGCTCGAAACAAGCTGAATATTTCATTAGTTGACAAGTTTTTGGTAGCTCAAACAGGAATCGAGATATTCAATTTTGAAAATTTATATTTAAAAAAAAGGACCCGGTTTGGTTTTGAAAAAAGAGAAGCTTTTTTTTGGAAAATAACGATTTTTCTTTCTTTATAAATAGCCTTTTTCTTCTATTTTTGCTTTAGTCTATTAATTTTCCACATTTTCCTGGTTTAAAAAAGAAGAAAAAAGAAAATGCCAGAGGCGGGTTCGAACCCGCGGGCCGATTCAAAAACAAGGCTTTTACCAGCTGAGCCACGCGGTATAACTTTTATTGTGGTCGCCTTGTCGTATATAAAAGCTGGCTTTTATCACGACTTTAACGGACGGTGTGAAAACTTCGAAATTTGAAAATTCCAAGTGCTTTTCGAAGTTTTTTGATCAGTTTTTTGATCAGAACTTCGAAAAGCACTTGGAATTTTTTTCAGCTTTTTTTTCATATTTAGGGTTAGAAAACACGCTTCAAAAATCCGTTCTAGTCTTAAAAGCCTTCTTTCCGGTAAAAGCTACCAAAAAATGGTCAACTAACAAAAAACTAAGCTGAGCAATGCTTCTGTAACAATTTTTCGAGTGTCTTAATTAAAAAAAGAAGCATGTTTATTCCAAAGCTTGATTGTGTGTCTAACTATTCTGCTTCCATTGCCACAGGTTCCTCCAAGACATTCTACACCGCCAGATTCATCTCTTCTTCCTCCTCCACTTCCCAGCTTTTCATTGTTTTTCTTGCCGTTCTTCGTGTGAGCTTTTAATGAATTTTCGAGTGAAAATAACAAAAAATAGGGGAAAAAACTAAAAAAAAAAGAAAAATTAAGGTTCACTAAAAGAAAAAACGGCGGATCGAACAGTGGTGATCGCTGCGGTGTTTTGCGGAATAATATTCGTTCTCATTTGCATTTTCTTTTTGTATCTATTTAAATCGAAGCTGGAGAAGAAAAAGAAATCAAAGAGGAAAAACGATACAAAGCATCGGCAGCGGCAACCGTATCGACAGCAGAAGCCGATGCATAAGCAAAATTTCGATTCGCAGTGAGCTTTAGACTGAGCAATGTCTAAAACCCTCTGATTTCCAGGTTATCACCTCCTGCAACAAGCCGATTCGTTCATCACGACGCCACGGGAATAATGCCTCCAATACAGTTGCATCAGATCGGAAATACATCGCGTGATCTGTATTCTTAGCTTTGCTTCTCTTACGTAACAATAAAAATTTATAAATCTGTCAAAATATCACAAATCTGCAAAGAATTATCGGTTTCCACGCTTCTCTTTTTTTCCTCGTCTTCAGATAACAAAGGATCATCCGGAAACACCCGTTGTCCAGTACAAATGACCAGTTGCTCATTCCTAACACTGACACAAGGAACACAAACAGAAGAGACATTCACCGTCAACACCGGCTGAAGTTCCTCGTTGAATTCGTGAAGATCATAGACGACAACGTCTCCAGAAGACGTTCCCGAGTAGAGAAGACGTCCGGAAGCGTCGATATCGAATCGTGTCCGTTGCTGAGTCGTCATTTCTCTTTTCAGCACTTGTGTCATCATGTTCATTCGGGTATCGAAACAGTGAATGTCGCCCTGGAAAAAAATATTTTTTAAAAATCAATTTTCAAAAAAAATTACAGTTCTCTCTGAAGCATACAACTTAATTCCGTCTCTCGAGAATCGAATATTCGTATATCCATGTGGCGATCCTTCCATCGTCGACACCGCATTCTTCCAGTTCTTGGAGAAAGTGGCAATGAAGGGGGATGTTCCAGCGGCGGCGAATAGATCAGGCATTGTCGGATGAGGATCCAGAGTCATTGGCATGCCACGGAAGCCAGTGTTAACTGAAGAAATGGGCTATTTTGGGGGTTTTTTTTTATTTTTGGTAGTTTTCGGATTAAAAATCTGTGAAAAGTGCAGTTTTTAATGCTATTTTTATTTCAAAAATCATCAAATTTGCGATCCGCACTCAAAACGCTTCAATAAGCGATCGAGGAGCGCAAATCAATTAAAGGAACATTGCAAAATGTCACGTTTGGGTCTCGCAGCGAAAATCGAACTACTGTAATTTTTAAATAGAAAAACTTGTTTTTTTGTCACTTTTTGCTATAAATAGTCGTTTTTTTTCTCAATGTCAATTGAAAAATGCAAACATTTGTTGATTTTTTTAACGAAAAATTGAAGAAAAACGATTATTTGAAGCAAAAATCGACAAAAAAAACGACTTCCGATTTAAAAACTACAGTAATTCGATTTTCGCTGCGAGACCCAAACGTGACATTTTGCGCTGCGGCTTGCTCCCCTCGATTGTTTTTTCCTATTTAAAACTGACAATTCCTATTCAAAACTGACAATTCTTATCAAAACTCCTCATAATCGTTTTCGCGTTCCCTGTATACTCGATATCCCACATCTGAAATTGATTTTTGAATCCGCCGATCAACGTGTTTTCCGACTGTGTTATACACATCGCCTCGGTTACATTGTCCTGGAAATTTTTTTTAAACACTAAAAAAATGGAAAAACTAACAAACCCCGCTATCTTTTCCATTATACGCGCCTAAAATCTCGCCTGTCTCGGTTTCAAATAGCTGAATAGGGCGGAGTTTCGACGATGAGAACACCCCTTTTCCAGAATTTTCCCAGCAAGAATCCAAAGTCAAATTGGCTGTGTTATGCTTCCATAGAACTTCCTGAAAGCGAGAAATATGAGAAATTGAAGAAAAATCACAGTTTTTACGTGATTTTCCAAGCTAAAAACTCTGAGATATCGATCCTGGGAAGCGGTGATCGCCCGGGTTCCGTCTGGGTTTTGAAGAGCGGAATGAACATAATTATTGGTTCTTGTTGACAAATAACCGAAAAAGGAATTATAATGACTAAATGTCTCTCTGTCACTGTGTTTTAGCTTCAGCCCCGATGGAATCTTCGCTGGCTCAATGACTTCCGGCACTTTTTTCTTCGCAGACCCTAATTCCAACTCCTGAAGCCTTTGTAACCTCCGTTTCTCTTTTCTATTCATCGGACGAGCCGGTTCTTCGACTTCTTCACTTTGTTTCGGCTCCTCGACGTCTTCGTTCCCCGATGATTGAGATTGCGTCGATAAATCATTCAATTCTGCTGATAAGTTCTCTCCGCGAAGCTGAAATTAATGAATTCCATTAAATTTCACTGAAAATAGGATTACATTCGCTAAAAGAGCCCCAATCCCTGCTCTCTCGGCGCGCAACGTTATTCTGGGGGCATTTTCGGTAACCTCCGGCTCTGCCTCGTTTTGCACCGCTTCTGATGATTCTTCGGCGCTCATCTGAATTTTATATTGCTTTAAAATGATTAAATAACTGAAAAATATGTGAAAATTCATCAAAAAAGAGTGAAAAAGCAAAAATAAAAGATAAATAAAATTTATTTTCACCGCAAAAACTATCACACTACGGTTCGCAAAAAAGTTCCCACACACCGAAGCTTACGCGCACTTGCGGACTTAGTGCTGGATTGCTATTCTGGAGGAAATCGATTAAATTATCGCAATATTCCCGGATTTCAGCATTTTCTTATGAAAAAAATCGCTGGTTTTATTAAAATTAAAGGCATTATGATGCGAAATCTATCTTTGAAAAGTAAAACACCGATTTTTTTTATTCGAGAAACACGTTTTACAACCTTCCACGTAGAAGCTTTCATTTCTCGCTTTTTTCGCTATTTTTCCGTGGATTTCATAATTTAAAACGTCATTTCAGGGTATTGCAAACGGTTTAAAGATGGCGAACGCCGCCGAGTTGGTCATCGAAAAGATCGATGAGTACAAGTCGAAAATCGGAAGGTTTGCCAGGGAAAAATTATTTTTAACTAGAAATTGACGATTTTCAGAACATTGGGCACTCCGATGCGTCTTCGCGACTTGATTCGACAGGTTCGGGCGGCGCGAACGATGGCCGAGGAGCGAGCAGTCGTGGATCGGGAAAGTGCGAATATTCGAGAGAGTTTCCGAGATGATGATTCGCCGTGGAAGTGTAGAAATATTGCGAAGCTTCTGTATATTCATATGCTCGGTTATCCGGCTCATTTTGGCCAGATGGAGTGTATGAAGCTTGTCGCTCATCCAAGATACACAGACAAACGAATCGGATACCTCGGAGCAATGCTTCTTCTGGATGAACGCTCAGAAGTCCATTTGCTCGTCACTAATTCATTGAAAAAGTAAGGAGAAGAGGGCTTTTAAGTTTATCAATTATTTTTTTCAGTGATCTAACCAGCTCGATGCAATTCGTCAGCGGCTTGGCTCTCTGCACCCTTGGCTCCATTTGCTCTGCAGAAATGTGTCGTGACCTTGCCAACGAAGTCGAGAAGATTATCAAACAAAACAATGCGTATCTGAAGAAAAAAGCGGCTCTCTGCGCGTTCCGTATCGTCAAAAAAGTCCCCGAACTCATGGAAGTGTTCATTCCGTGTACTCGCTCCCTACTCGGAGAAAAGAATCACGGAGTCTTGATGGGAGCGACTACCCTGGTCACAGAGATGTGCGAGAGAAGCCCCGACGTTTTGAATCATTTTAAGAAGCTTGTTCCGAATCTCGTCAGAATTCTCAAGAATCTTCTGATGAGCGGATATTCTCCTGAACACGATGTCACAGGAATCTCTGATCCGTTCCTTCAAGTCAAGATCCTCCGATTGCTGCGAGTCCTGGGAAAAGATGACGTCCGAGTCACTGAAGAAATGAACGATATCCTGGCGCAGGTGGCAACGAACACCGAAACGGCGAAGAATGTGGGAAACGCGATTCTCTACGAGACCGTTCTCACCATAATGGAGATTAAGAGTGAGAGCGGCCTCCGCATCCTCGCTGTCAACATCCTCGGAAGATTCCTTTTGAATACTGATAAGAATATTCGTTATGTGGCCTTGAACACTCTCCTTAAGACGGTTCATGTCGATTATCAGGTAATTTTAGACATTTTTTCTGATGGAAATCCTGGTTTTCAGGCTGTCCAACGTCACCGTAACGTTGTCGTGGAATGCCTCAAAGATCCGGATATTTCGATTCGCAAACGTGCCATGGAGCTGTGCTTTGCTTTGATGAACAGAACCAACATCGCAATTATGACCAAGGAAGTGTTGATCTTCCTCGAAACAGCCGACGCCGAATTCAAATCAGAATGCGCCTCCAAAATGTACATTGCCACGGAAAGATTCTCGCCGAACCATGAATGGCATCTGGATACAATGATTACGGTATTGAGATTAGTAAGTCCTCGTTTTCTTTTCCTCCTCAATTTTCTGGCTTCCAGGCAGGAAAATACGTACCAGATGAGGTTGTCTCATGCATGATCCAAATGATTTCGGCGAACGAGCAACTCCAAAGCTACGCGGTCTCTCAACTCTATCACGCCGCCCAGCGAGACGCTATCAACGCCCAACCCCTCCTCCAAGTCGCATTCTGGACGATCGGAGAGTTTGGAGACTTGCTCCTCCAGCCAACCGACGTCGATAGCACTCCGATCTCTGAAAGCGATGTGGTTGGAGTCTTTGAAGCGGTCCTCCCATCTGCGTTGACTTCTCTTATGACCAAATGCTATGCGGTTACTGCTCTAGCCAAATTGGCCACCAGATTCCACTCTTCTGGAGAGAGAATCGAGGCTCTTGTCAGAATGAACCAGGCACATATCCAACTGGAACTACAGCAGAGATCCGTCGAATTCAATGTGATCTTGAGTCTCGGAGAGCTCAAAGATGGACTCCTCGAAAGAATGCCAGTTATCACACATAACTCGCTAAACGCAGCCGCCCCGTCGATGATTGAGGAAGAAGCAGCATCCCCAGATGCTCCAGTCACCAATGGGGATCTCCTAGGAGACTTGAACCTCGGATCCACCAGCAACAACGACTACAGTTCGGATCTTCTTGGGGGTTCTGTACCCGTGGCTGCCCCGAAACAGAATTCTAACATTCTCGACATTTTTGGAGACTCCCCGTCGGTTAACACGTCGGCGGATATCGATTTTGGATATTCTACTCCAAAGTAAGCCTTTTTTGAATAACTTCTTCTGAATTTTGATTTCCAGAGAGCCAACCTATCAACCAGTCATCGCCATCAATCAAAAAGGAATCGAAGTACAGATTCAGGTCATAGAAACGTGGAAAAACGACAAGGCTCGCCTCAAAATGACCGCCTATAACTATACGCCAAGCACTCTTTCCAATTTTAATTTCCTTGCGGCAGTGACAAAAACATTTGAAATCGCCCTAGAAGCGGCATCATCTCCGAATATTGAACCACAAGAGCATACGACTCAATTCATGACGATCACTAGGAAAGCACCCAATGCAGCGGTATGATTTCCCAGTTTTCCCGTTAAAAATATGAATTCTAGGCTCGAATGCGCACAAAAATATCGTATATTGTGAACGGAGCTGAACAAGTCGGAGAAGGAGTCGTCAACGAGTTCCCGGGACTTTAATTATTGTTTTATTATGTAATTTATTGATTTTTAAAAGAATAAGGTTGTGATTTTCATTCTGGGATCACTGTGATATCCTTTCCCTTTCTCGTCTAGCTTATTTTAAATCGATACCAAATTTATTGCTTCCCCTTTTTCTCTTATTATCTATATTTAATTGTATAATACTTCTCCCCTTCATTTCTATTAATAAATATCCAATTTACCCCCCAAACCCCTCGCCCCGGATATTTGAAACTGTTTGGAAACAGAGTTGATATTGATTTTTGACTTTTCTTTCTTTTTTAGCCTATTTTCCCTTTCAGGTTCATCCGGTGTCAACAATTACGGGATCACAAAGCGATTGGGCTATTTAAGGTTTGTACAGGCTCCTGGATAGCTTGAAACCCGTTAAAACCCTTGAAACTAGCGCTAAAAAATGAAAAATGAATACAAAATCATCAAAAAAGCTTGTTTTAGCTTGATAATGCTTACAAAACACGTTCTGACCATCATTTCTAGATCAGAATGTGTTTTTAAGCGTTGTTAGGATAAAACTAGCTTTTTCAATGGGTTTAGATTCATTTTTCATTATTTTAGCGCCTGTTTTAGCGGATTGGAAAATGAATCCAAGCTCATCAAAAAAGGTCGATTTAGCTTAATAATGCTCAAAAAACACATTGTGACCTCTGGAAATTGGATCAGAATGCGTTTTTTGGAGCATTATTAGGATAAAATTAGTCTTTCTGGATTCATTTTTCATTATTTTAGACTTTGGACAGGTGTTTTACCAGTTTCAAAACTTCCTAGACCCAATTGAACTCCCTCTGGAAATAGGCGTCTTTTCTCTCTCTGTCAAGTTGAAAAGCAAACATCTGTCTGTCTGTTGACTCAATCTCTTTCTATTTCTATGTGTGTGCAGTGTGTTACTTGTAGTCTCGGTGCCATTTCCCTCCTTTTTTTTTTTAGAGGAGGAGGAGAATGCATTTCTTCTATATCACACATGAATCATCTTTTTTTCTATTCGAAAATCTCTTGGCTCTCTTGAGAAATGTAGTTGTCAGAAGTCAGAAGCTCCTTGAAGAAGAGGAAAAGAATCGATTTGTTTAGAAGAAGGGAGTTTACATGAACTCTCTCTTTCTCAGTTGATTGTTTGAAAAGCTGTTTGAGTGTAGTTAGGGTGCAAAGTTCAGCTAGATTCTCGAGCTATTGTAGTTAAAATTGATTTCGGACCTCAAAGTTCCTTTTTTCATTTTTTTTTCCTCGAAATTGTCAGCCGAGCCTTTTTTCATTTAGATTCTACATTTTTTGAGGATAAGGGAGTCAGAATGATGGATTTTGACGGGTTCTACCAAATGGGAGGTTCGGATCATTGCCGTGAAAAATGTTATGAGCGAAAAAGGGAAGCCTCATAACTTTTTCATAGCGATGTCCCAGACTTCTAATCAGGCCCATTTGGTAGAACTCACCGAGATCTATCATTTTGACTCCCTTATCGTCAAAAAATGTAGAATCTAAAGGAAGAAAATAAGCCTGCTTTTCCCATTTTCTTCCTCCTTCCCTTTTTAATTTGTTATTTCCGATAACGAAAAAAAAAGAGACGACGAAAGGAACGAGTAACTTCTCCGTTTTTACCCCGAAATCTGAGATTTCGGGGATGAAAACTCTAACATTCTAGAAATCGGAATATTCTCCGAATTCCCGATCACATACGCGCTAGAGTTTAGGAATCCCGAAATCTTGAAGTTTCGAGAAAAAAAAGAGAATTTCGTATTAAAAATCCAAGTGTAAAAGTCTTTTTTACCGGGAATTCCATTAGAAATGTTAGATTTTCCTTTTCTTACCACAAACTCTCCGAATAAAATGCCAACAAAATTCGTGACACTCTCCATTTTTTCCAAAACGTTCACACGCGTCGAAATAGAGAAAAGGGGGAAAAATCTGCATTTTAATGCCAAAAAAAAATGCATTTCAATATGGTATTTGAACAGTCAAATCGCGTGACAAATCTGATTGAAACCACTCTTTTTATCTGCTGTACGAGCTCAATTCTAGATAGAAAAAGCGTATTTTTCTCTGAAAATATAGATTTTCTAATAAAATCTAGTTTTTCTGCGGATAAAAACCCCTAAATTTAGAGCCAAAGCTAGAGAAATTGTGACCATTTTTGTGCTAATTCAATTTTTGCATAAAAACACATTTTCTGTGCCGTCTTTCCCTTTCATCCCCAATGACAACAGCGTCAGTTTACATGAACTTTGTGTGCGTCATCTTATGTCGAAAATTGGTGCAACACGTCGCTTTTTTCCCGGGGGAAAAGAAGCAAAGTTCAACTTCATTTCTCACTTTCTCCACATCAAATTTAGCACACAGTGATAAGGAGTTAACTATGCGACGGCGATAAATTTTGTCATTATTGATAAGAAATCGCACCATTTTCAAAGACTTCTTCTTCACATTTCAACTGAAAAACGCCTTTATTTCCTCCCTTCGACAGAAAAAAAATGAAAATAGGATGTTGCTCGGTGAGAGAAAATCGTCTTTTCCTCGTGATTTTTCCGATGAATCATCATTCTTTTATGTTTCCAGAGTATGCGGAGACGCCGCTCTTCGAAACCCACAAAGAAGATGCTGGCTTCTCCAGAAGAACACGACGATTGGCTTCTGCCTTCGGATGTTCTGGGACCCGGATGGAAGGCCCGAGCGGATCGGAAACCCAAAGACAAGAGAGTTCCATTCAATAGACCTACTCCTTATCAGGTAGAGAAAGAGTTATTGATTTATGTTGAAATTTGAAGGAATACAGATCTACGAAGCCCTTCCGTTCGTCCGCCGCTATTTTATGTACTGGATGAAGCACACGTTTGACAAGGAGAAACTGTTTATTAACACTTTTCAACCGCTTAAGCATAAGCCTTATTATGGTGAGTTGAATGGAGAAAACCAGGAAAATCAGCTACTTTTTTGAGTTTCCGCCAAAAAACAGCTAGGTTTCCCATTCTAGGGCCTTTCTGGGTATCTAGGCTACCTCTAGCAGCTAAATTCCCAAGTTTTTCATCGGAAAAAGCCGGAAAATTCCCTTTTCCAGGCGTCCCATGCGGAGGAATCGGATGCGGAGCGATCGGAAGAGACTTCCGCGGCGGATTCTGCAAATTCAGTCTCCGCCCCGGCCTAGTCGAGCACAAAGTCGACGTCGTCACAGCCGACCAGTTCATCCTCTCCGTCAGGGAAAACGACTCCTGTATCTACCAAAAAGTCCTTTCGGCAGCCGATATTCATTCCGGACAACTATCCACATGGGATTTCAGCTTCCCGAAGAAACACGTCCACTACAGGGGACTCTTCCCACGCTCCTGGACCACCTATAGAATCCCTGAGCTAGGATTGACGGTCACGATTCGACAGGTTTCCCCGGTTCTCCCTCATAACTACGAAGACACGACGTATCCGGTCTGTCTGTTCATCATCGACGTCGACAACTCATCCACCAGAGAATACCAGGTCTCCGTGGCATTCACATTCAGAAATGGAACCGGAAACCGGCGATGGGAACGAGAATCCGAGTGTTCTGCTGTAAGATTTGAGACTTATGATGAAAAGGAGCCGATTAGTGGAGTCAGTCTGGATCATACGATCTCGTCGATGCCATGCACTTATGGACTGGCGACGACTCACAAAGAGAGCACTACAACGTCGATTTGCGAGCGATTTGATCCGTCGAGGAATGGATCAGCGTTCTGGAATCATCTGATGCAGACCGGGGATGTTCCTAGTTTTGTAAGCTTTCTTTTTTTCCTGGATTCCGAATTCCAAATTCTTATTTCTCTAGAAATGATAATTTTGTAGGAAGAAGAATGCTCGATAAACGCTCGAGAGATGGCCGTCTCTGTCTGCAATCGATTCAACCTCCCACCGAACTCCAAAAAGACCCACGACTACGCTCTCAGTTGGGATATGCCCAAAGTTCACTTTGGATCAGTAACCAGAAGCTATCATAGACGATACACGCGATTCTTTGAAGCCAGTGAGGCTGGAAGTGTCGCTGACTCTCTCTGTGTCCGCGCCCTCCGCTTACGGAATCAATGGGAGGAGGAGATTGAGAAGTGGCAATCGCCGATTCTGACACACGAAAAACTGCCCGACTGGTACAAATCGGCGATCTTCAATGAGCTCTACTTCATCACTGATGGAGGAACGGTGTGGTTTGAATTCGATGAGAATTGGGCGGATCATGAGACTCATTTGAGTGAATATACGAAAGAGAAGATGAAAAGTATCGGAAGATTTGGATACTTGGAATGTAGGTTCTGAAGGGGAGGATCCCATGATAATCAGAGGTTTTCAGCGTGGGAATACCGAATGGTTAACACCTACGACGTCCATTTCTATGCTTCCTACGCTCTTGCGGAGCTCTGGCCACAGCTTGAGCTGACAGTTCAATCGGAATTCAGTAAGCTCTTTCTCTTCCCCTCCTCCTTTCCTAAATCCTGGGATTTCAGCTGATCAAGTGTATCATTCCATCGAAAAACCAACGAGATTCCATATGGAAGGCGACTGGGCAAACGTCAAAACCGCCAGCCGAGTGCCCCATGACCTTGGGAACCCGGCAGACGAACCGTGGATAGCCACAAACGCCTATGTGATGCATGACACTGGCAAATGGAAGGATCTTAATATGAAATACGTTCTGACGTCGTGGAGAGACTATGTCGTCTTGTCTGAAGAGCACCAAGAGTTTCTGCATCACACGTGGCCGGCGATTCGAATGATTATGCTCGAAGCGCTAGAAAATTGGGATCAAAACGGCGATGGGATGATTGAAAACTTCGGAAAAGCGGATCAGACGTACGATGCGTGGCAAATGGAGGGAGTCAGTGCTTACTGTGGATCCCTTTGGCTTGCCTCTCTTAGGGTTTCCATTGAAATGGCAGTATTGGTTAAAGATGAAGAGACGGAGAAACTATTCAGAAGCACTCTCGAGAAGGCCAAAAAGGTCTTTATCGATGTTCTGTGGACAGGGACCTATTTCCGATTCTGTGAAAGATCTAGGAGTCGAGAGACGGTCATGGCTGATCAACTCTGCGGATACTGGTTCCTCCAATCGGTCTCCCCTGAACTGGCCGATGAGATTCTGCCGAATCCCATGGTCAGATCCGCTTTGGACACCATCTATCGTCTCAATGTCTGCCGATTTGGCAACGGACAAATGGGCGCTGTCAACGGAATGAAGCCGTCAGGAGTCGTCGACAGGGAATACATCCAAGCGGACGAGATGTGGACAGGCGTCACGTATGCCGTCGCATCCCTCCTTATTCAACAGGGAGAGGTGGAAAAGGCATTCCACACGGCCTCCGGAAGCTATTTGACGTGCTTTGAACAAACCGGGTTACAGTATCAGACGCCAGAAGCACTTTATGAATCGAAGTGAGTTAGGAGGATAAGGATCCAAAAGAGAGCCTATTTCAGATTCTACAGAGCCATTGGCTACATGCGACCGCTCTCGATCTGGGCGATGCAATGGTCGCTGAAAAAGCATTGCGGGTTCAATACGAGTAAAGAAAACCTGCCGACGCTCCCCTCGACGACTACTACGGCGACAGTCCAAAAAACGGAAATTAAAAGGATTACGGTGGAGACGTCGGCCAGTGAGGATAGTTCAAGTCTAGGATACGTCAGCGACTATCGCGAAGAAAAAACAACGAAAACGCGATAATTATGCATCTTTTACGTGGTTTTATCACTAATTTAGCTACTTTTCTAGCTACTAACAATGATATATGTAATTATGAATAATTCGGAATTATTAAATTTCTTTTTTCCCTTTTTTTTTGTTGTCAAAAATGACATCATTTTCCCCTTATTTTTTTACATTTTTTCGAAAAAACCTAGAAAAAAAGGCAAAAACAGATGCTCCGAATCGCCGCGAACCTCAGAACGAGCTTCATCGCGTCGGCAATCCGACAGCACTCCGCCTGCTGCGGCGGAGAACATCAAATGTCGGAAGCCGAACAAAAAATGAGCAAACTGCTGACGGATGGTATCGAAGGATGCTCGCGAGTCGAAGTTCATGATGTATCGAGTAAGTGGAAACGTTCCAGATGGTTTTTTTTAATTCAAAAAGCGATTTTTTAGGCAAAAATATTTTAGGTCGGTTTTTTCCTGTTTTTGGCTGGAAATTTTGGTTTTTTAGGCTTTAAGTGAGCTTTTTGAATGATATTAGGTTTTGTTTTAATCTTTTTTATCATAATTTGCACGAGTTTTTACAGAAAAACCGCTGAAAATCGGAAAAAATTGCAAAAATTAATATTTGAAGTTTTCGCGGCGAGACCCACACAAAAATTTACATGTTCCTTTAAATTGACCGTAATCCTTTGAAAAAAATTTTTTACGCTGCTCTAAAAATTTGTGCCTGAAACCCTAGATTTAAGCTTAATGTTATCTATTCTTGTTCAAATGAAGTTTCAAAAGATTCTATCGAATTCCAGAACTTCTTCAGCCAAAAACCAAATTGTTCTAATAAAAACTCGAAAACATGAATATTTCGTGGCGAGACCCAGAGAAATTTATTCAGCGTGTCCCTTTAATTTTACTGTAATTTCTAATTAAAAAATTCTGCTCAATTTTCATCGCTTTTTCTTCAATTTTCTCATCAAAAAACTCAAAAAAAATCTGTTTTTAATTAAAAACTCCAATTTTAATTTACAGACGGTTGCGGTTCAATGTTCGACGTCGTCGTCGAGGCGAGCAGTTTCCAAGGGAAATCAAAAGTGGCTCAACACAAAATCGTCACTTCGATTCTCCGAGAGCAGATTAAAAGCATGCACGGATTGACGATCGAGACGAAAGCGGCTTGAATAATTATTCCATTTTTTAGGTTTTTTTGTTAGATTTTTGTGAGGAAAAAGAGAAAAATGTTTTTATGAACACAAAAGATGAAATTCTGTGGGAACGGAGAGAGAAAGAAGACAACCTGTACTGTTCAGAAAATATGGGGAAAAATCGGGATGCAGAGAAGGCGAGTATGTACAAAAGAAATCACCATTTGATAAGACGAACAAGTTTGTTTTTGGGGTAATTACGAATAAAATATTTCCGCATCTCGTTGAAAGCCAACAAATAGAGACCGACGATTGGAGCGATCGCCCAGACATGGGCGGGAGGAGTGTGAATATCCATAATGTATTGGAAGACGGGTGTGTAGACGAACATGAACAGCAAAAGGACCTGAATAAAAAATAGATTAAAAATCCCGAAAACTCTCTTAAAAACCTCGATAATCACTGCAAAAACGCTGACAATATTAGTGAGACCGTGTCGGAAGACAGAGACTCGGCGAGTCGTACAATTATACAAATGGAAGACTTGTGACATGACCAAAGTGATTTGCCATGCCGCCGCCGCTTGTCCTTTTATGAATAGCTGTTGTTGCTCGTCGAATGTCAATCCCTGACTTGTTGTGAAGTTCTTTGCGCCAATCTTCCAGTGGTGTTCGGCGGTGAAGAGGATATCGCCGATTGGAATGTTGTGGTAGCTGCAATTTCGATTTTTGACGAAAAAAATATATAATGTGCGTTATTTAATTATTACTATTTAATTAAATTCCGAAAATCCGTTTTTGAACGCTCTTTTCTGAAAATTTCTCTCCAAAAGCGGCGAAAATGTTTTAACAAAAGATTACGGTGTGTTTGAAGGCGCACGCATAAAACTATATTCGGGTCTCGCAACGATTTATTTTCATTTTTAATTTGAATGTTTTTTTTTGGTCTTTTTTTTTTGAAAATAGCCTAAATTTAGGTTTTTTTTCAATTTTTGATTTTTAAATGCAATAACCGTGTTGTTGAATGTAAAAAAAATTCTCAAAAAGAACAAAAACTGTGAAAAATCGGCTGTTTTCTGAAATTTCATTAAATAAAAAGGTTACGGTAGAATTAAAGGCGCATGCCTAAATTTGTATTGAGGGTCTCGCAACGATATTTTTTATTCCGGTGTTGCTTTTTTTGCTTGTTTTTGATTGAGAAAATCTTGTGAAAAAGCAAAAAATGCGAGCTTTCTAAAGAAAAATGATTAAAATTTAAAAAACGGTATAATAAAAAGCTTGAACTTATCTTTTCTAATTTCGAAATCAATTTTTTCTGAAGCAAAAACCTTTTTTCTTTTTTTTCTATAATAAAACCAAAAACTAACCAATAAACACTAAGATACGCAGCAATACATCCAATGGTGATTCCAAAACCAGCAAGAACATAAGCGTAAACCAAAAGACTCTTTGATAAAAGCCTGGCTGTCCGAGATCTTGGAGGAGTGTGCATTATATCATTCTCCGGTTGTTCATATGCCAAAGAGATAGCCGGTGGCATTTCGGAAGCCAAATCGACAGATAAAATCTGTAAAGGAGAGAGTCCATGGGGAAGACCAAGCATAAATGACATCATAATCGGGAAAACTTCTGGCCATAAGTGAGCGAAGGTGTAGGCAAGGGATAATCTGAATTTTGATGTTTATTTTTGATTTTGGGGTCCATATACCTAAGATTATCAAAAAGAAGTCGTCCTTCTTCGATTCCCATCACAATCGAAGCGAAATTATCGTCGAGGAGAACAATGTCGGCGGTTTGTTTTGCAATGTCACTTCCTGGAAAGGATATCTCGGTGGGGAGAAGAGATAGAAAAAAGGTGTCAACTGATAAAATGTAGAGCTTGACTAGCTGAATATTTTGTTAGTTGACAGTTTTTTGATAGCTATTACGGGAAGCGAGATATAACCGGTTGAAAAGAGTGCAGAGTCTCCGTTAACGCGCGCTCCAGATTCAAATGCTCCTAACTCCGCTCGTGGTAGAGATTTAAAAAAGTTGTCAACTAATAAAATGTAGCTTATTTTAAGCTGAGCAAGCTGTTAGTTAACAACTTTTTTGTATCTCTATTGTGGGCGGAGTTAGAAGCATTTGAACCTTGGGCAAAATAAAATGTGTGAAATTTTTTCAAACTACTGTATCTCGCTTCTCGTAATAGCTATCAAAAAACTGTTAACTAACAAAATATTTAGCTTATTAAGAGCTACATTATACTAGTTAACTATTTTTTGATAGCTTTCATAGGAACCGAGATATTCCGCTTTCCGCAAAGCCTCTCGAATTTTTCTATTGCTGTCTCTCTCAAACTCACCAGTCTGTCCCATAGCAATTCCCACATTAGCATGAGCAAGAGCAGGAGCATCATCAACTCCTCCGCCAGTCACAGCCACCGTCTCTCCGCGTCTTTGAACTTCTTGAACGATTTCCAGTTTTTGTTCCGTGTTTGTTCTAAATTTTTTAGTATTTTGATTTCAAGGAGGGGAAAAAGGGGGCGGAGCCTACCTGGCAAATACAATATTATGATTCTTGAGAAGCATATTCCAATCTTGTGTCTTATAGTTCTTCAGTTGGTCTCCGGTGACAACTGCCCACGAGTTTTGCGGTTTTTCCACGTCCATCTGAAAAAATCGAGTTGTTGGCTGGGGGCTCTTAGTCTACAGGCTATAACTTTTTTCCGGATGGAAATTTATAGACGGTCAAAGGTGAAAAAAAAGCTGCTAACAAGCTTTACAATATGAACCTAGTCCGGTTACTGTAGCTAGCCTATAAAAAAGTTATGAAGCAAAAAAAAAGTTGAAAAATGTTTTTTGAAGTACACTGTTTTCGGGAGGTCATAACTTTTTTCAGAATTGAGATTTTGTGATGATCAAAAAAAAAAATAGATAGCTCAAAACAAGATCTACCAGATAAAAGTAACCAATTGAAAAAAAAATCAATTCTAAAAAAAGTTATAGTGCAAAATGTAAAAATTACATTTTGGTCTGTAACTTTTTTCATTGTAAAGCTACAGTAACCCGACTAAGTTCATTTTATAGAACTCATTAAAAGCTTTTATTATTACTATTTGACTTTAAAAAAATCTTGATTCCAAAGAAAGTTACAAACCTTTAAAGCACAACCACCTACCGTATTCGAGCTGCCAATCAGTCCAATTTGCCTTGCAATGGCTGTGGCCGTTGTCGGATGATCTCCAGTGATCATGAACACCTTTACCCCAGCCACTTTACACTGTTCGATGGCTGCAGCCGTCTCTGGTCTCGGAGGATCCATAATAGCTGCCATTCCCAAAAAAACGAGTTCCCCGGTGTACTCCTGGCCTGTGAACCTAGTGGTCTCTTCTGCGTTGAACGTTTTTTGAGCGAATGCGATTACTCGACGTCCTTCGTTTCCGAGGGTTTCCCACGCGTTCTGAATAGATTACTGTATTCTTTTTTATTTCGATATCATTTTAAAATTCTTGAAATCGAAAAATATGAAAAATCCTGAAAAAATAAAAAAGTGGGGATACCTGACACTCTTTCCGGTACTTGTCATCGATAACTCTCAAATCCTTTCCATGTCTCACTTTCGAACACTTCCCGAGTATCACTTCCGGTGCTCCTTTTGTGAATATCATAAATCGAGATTCGCCCTGGAAAAAAAAGATGAGCTAAAAATCTCCAGTGCGAGGAATCTGTGCACCCTCCCTTTGAACTACCGTATCTCGCTTCCCATGATAGGTATCGAAAAGTTGTCAACTGAGGAAATATTTAGCTAATTAAAAACTACATTTTATTAGTTAACACTTTTTTGATAACTATAATATGAAAAAAGTTAGAAGCTTTCAAACTTTGGGTGTGGGTAAAGGCTCATACTGCGTCCTCTTCAAACGCTCCTATCTCGCCTTCCATGATAGCTATCAAAAACTTGTCAATTAACAAAATGCTCAGCTTAAAACGAGCTATATTTTAACAATCAACACTTTTTTGATATCTTCAGTTAGAGCGGAGTTAGAGTTGCTTGAACCTGGAGAATTCATAAAAAGTCGGGGGAGCATAAGAACTATATTTAAAGCGCCATATCTCGCTTCCCAGAAAATATTTTCAAAAGCTGTCAACTAACAAAATGCTGCTCATTTTAAGCTGAGCAAGTCATCAATTGACAACTTTTCAGAATCTCTAACGGGAAAGAAGTTAGAAGCCATCGAACCTTGGGTGCGCGTAAAGAGACAGTTCTAGTGTGTGTATGCACTCTCTTCAAACTACAGTATCCCTCTTTTCATGATAGCTATCAAAAAACTGTCAATTATCAAAATGCTCAACTTAAAGTAAGCTACATTTCCTTAGTTGACACTTTCTTGATATCTCTACTGTAAGGGAAGTTAGAAGCGTTCAAACCGTGAGCGCGATTCAAGAAGCATCCGCACTCACTCCAAACTACCGTATCTCGCTTCCCCTAAGACTTATCAAAAAACCGTCAACTAATAAAACATTTAGCTAGTCAAGAGCTATATTTTTGCAATTAACAACTTTCCTCTAGCTCTCCTAGTTCTCTCAATAAACCTACTTCTTTGGGATTCTCCACAGATTCAGCTGTCACCGGAAAGTCACTGACCAGACACTTCGCGACGACTAGTTGACATCGTCGGGTCGAATTGAATGGAATCTCGAAAACAGTCTGAAAACCTTTTTTCAATGAAACCCTAAAAATGAATCCAAAACCTGATATCTCTGTCGAATTCCTTCGACACTAGCACTCAGCTCCACGTATTGGATCAATGCCACGTCACTCGGCGATCCGAATATATCATTCTTTTTCGTCTTTGCCCCCCGTTTTCCGTTCTCTCCAGAAGTTGCTTGTGACACTTTATTCGTTCGTTCTCGATTCATTCCACCTGCTTCTGACACTTGTCCCGTACGTGTATCTCTGTAATTTAGCTTTTGAGATACGGTGCTTTTGAGAAAGTATATCTCGCTTGCTAGGAGAGCTATCAAAAAGTTGTTAACTAATAAAAAGTAGCTCTTTATAAGCTGAGCATTTTTGTAATTGACAACTTTTTTGTATCTTTTGAATGAAGCGAGATACGGTAATAGGAAGATAGCGTAGGTAGTTAGCGTCTTTCGGCGCGCTCAAAGTTCAAGCGCTCCTAACTCCGCTTACAATAGAGATACAAAAAAATTGTCAACTAATAAAATATAACTCATTTTAAGCTGAGCAAGTTACTAGTTGACAACTTTTTTGTATCTTTCACGGGAAAAAAGATAGAAAACATTTAATGTAGACTATATTAATTGAAATCCGTTCAAATTTAAGCCTTCCTCAAAACTGACATAACTCGCTTTCTAGGAAATTTTAAAGAAATTGCTAACCAGCAAGTTGCTCAAATTGAAATGGGCTACATTTTATCAGTTCACAACTTTTCTGTATCTCTTCTCCAAATAAAAATACTCACACAATAGTGAACTTCTTCTTCATATGGGCACTGAGCATTGCTTCCGACGCGCTCTTCTGCATCGCCCGCATCGTCGAGACCCTTCTCATCGATCTTCTAACATGTTCAAATTGTCCGTTATTACAAACAGACATGACAGTAAGAATATCTGGAAGTGGTTCTTCTAGCCTATCCTGACATTTCATCGAAGTTTTCATTGCTCGGAGATGTGGATGCTTCATGTCGACAGCCGATCCGGTGAGTAATCGAGAGTTAAACCAGAGGTCTGTTACTACCATTTTATTCATTGTTAGCGTGCCTGACTTGTCCGCACAGATTACTGTAGCCGCGCCGAGCTCGTCTGCAAAAAAAATATTTTTCGAAGGTGTACTACTTTCGGGAGGTCATAACTTCCTTCGGACTAGAGATTTTTGATGATCAAAAAATGATTAAGATAGCTTAGAATAAGATCTACAAGATGGCATTAACAAATTTCGGAAAGGTTAATTTTGAAAAAAGTTATAGCCCAATATGTAAGTTGTTCAAAAAATTTTTTTCAAAAGTACTCTACCTTCGGGAGGTAATAACTTTTTTCGCACTCGAAAATTTTTAATGTTTAAAAATAGAAAATGATAGCTCTCAACGTGATCTATCCGACATTTTTAACCACTATTAAAAATATCAATTCTCAAGAAAGTTACAGTGCAAAATGTAAGTTGTTTAAAAAATTTTTTTTCCAAATACACTATTTTCGGAAGGTCATAACTCTCTTCAGAATTGAGATTTTTTGATTATCAAAAAATTAAAAAGATAGCTTGAAACAAGATCTATAAGATAGCAGTAACCAATTTTTAAAAAGTCTATTCTGAAAAAAGTTATAGTCCCTAAATTCTAAAGGTCTAAAACCCCTACCAATAAGCTCCAACTTCTTGATCAAAATATTCTTCTGTGCCATTCTCCTCGCAATAATTCTCAACTGCGACATAACCGTTGCCGGGAGTCCTTGTGGCACATTTGCGACTATAATGACAACGAATCCGACGATAAAATGATCGAGAACATTCTCGAAGCGAGCGACAAGGCATCCGATGAAAAACACGCCGGTTGCCATGCTGATTGCGACGATCGAAATGAATGTGGAGAAGTTTTGAAGTTCCGTTTGGAGACGGCCAGAGGGTGGCGGAATATGGTGGTGTTGTTTTGCAAGGGCACCCATTACCTGGAAGGCTTTAATTGAAACGCGAGATACGGCTTTAGAGCTATTTTATATACGTCTTGGCAGCCAAGAAGCTCAGGTGACCGCGTGGCGCAGTGGGTAGCGCGCTTGTTTTGCGTTCGGCTGGTGGCGGGTTCGAACCTTTTGTGGCGGATTTTTGTTTACTCTTTTTTCCTTTTTCTATTTTGTTCTTTTTCTTCAGTTTTAAATGACAATAGCTGGCACCGTGCCAAGTCTTACCGTAAACTTTCCAGTCCTTATCACAATTCCAATTCCTTCTCCTTCGGTACAGTATGATCCCATAAATGCCACGTTGCACGCGTCGAAAACAGAGATATTCGACGGGACTTCATCTGCCTTGTATTCTCTGGCAACTCGGGTTCCTGTGACGTCATTCCCCTCGATCATTAGGCAATTGGCCTGAAGGATTCGCATGTCGGCTGGGATTTTGTAGCCGGCTCTGGAAAAGAGAGGGGGTTTAGGTTAAGGGGGGGGGGGGTACCTGAGATAGACTAAATCGCCCACGACCACCTCTTCCGCCTTGATTTCTTGCTCTTCGCAGTCACGGATCACGTACGACATTGCTGGCATCATGTCTCGATTCTCTTGAAGTACCTGAACAGTTCTTATTTTCAGCTATTTTAAATACGCCTCCGCAGCCTGAAGCTTCCTGTGGCCGCGTGGCGCAGGCGGTAACGCGCTCGTTTTGCGTTCAGCTGGTGGCGGGTTCGAAATTTTTGGGGCGGAATTTTGTTTGCTCTTTTTCTTTTTAATTTTTTTTCCAAATCCCACCTTTCTCGCTTTTGCCTGTTGCCAATATGACAGTAATCCCATGAAAATGACGACTGCGATGAGAATAATCGCGCAGTACATGTTGAGCGGTTCGTTGAATCCACGTGCCATATGAATGAAATATGTCATGACGGAGAGAATCGCGGCGCCGATGAGCAGAATCCAGAATTTGAAGTGGAATTGGGCGAGGAAGAAGCGAGAGAGACTCGGCTCGCTCGGCGTGTCGATTTGGTTTAGGCCGCCGTCTTTTAGACGCTTTCTGGAATGAGCACGGGTTTAAAGGCGCATATCTCGGTGGGGGTGAGAGATAGAAAAAAGTAACCAACTAAGAAAATGTTTAGCTTAATAAGAGCTACAAATTGTTAGTTAAACGTTTTGTGATAGCGTTAACGGCTGATAAGTTAGAGTCGCTAGAAAAATACCTAGCAGAAGCGCGTTCTTCTAGATGTCAAAATTCCAACGCTCATATCTCAGCTCTAGGTAAAGATACAAAAAAGTTGTCAACTAACAAAATATTCAGCTTAATAAGGGCTATATTTTATTAGTTGACAACTTTTTTGTATCTCTCCATCCAACCGAGATAGGGCCCTCTAAACTGAGGATACTTACTTCGCTTCATCACTATGCAGCCCGTCGCTTCTCTCTGCCACTTGTGGGAACACATACGAGTCCGGGTACAAATCCTGAACTTTCTTTATATCATTAGACTCCGAATTCCTCGACTAACCCTAATCTGATCGACGGTAAGGGTGTGCTCGACAAACGAAGTGGTTATAATGTCTTCCAATGTCATTCCATGCTCTTTTTCCGCCTTTTCGGCCTTTCTTCTCTTGGTTCGATCGGATAGTTTGGTGACTGTGTTGTCGGCTGATGAAGAGCACATTGAAGTGCCGGCACTCTCGTGTCCTTCCACCCCACTTCCATTTTTTACCATACAGTTTTGCGATTCTGAAAGAAATTAGGGGGTTTGGGGTGCGGGTTTTTGGGACGCGCGTGGGGTAGATCAAAATCTGTTTGGCTTATAACTCTCTTCAAATTCAATATTTTCAATGAAAGCTCTTGACGAGATCTACACAATGAACTGGGCTAGAATACTGTAACTCCACTATGAAAAAAATTACGAATCGAAAAATTCGAACTCTGAAATTTTTGGTTTTTGTTCCCTAGTTTTTGTTAGAACAGAGGTACAATATTTTGACTACTTTCATTTTGTAGATCTCATCAAAATCTATCGTTTTCATATACTGATTCCTTTAAAATTCAAAATTTGAAAGCAGTTATTGCTCGACGACTAATATTCTAACAGCTGTTCACAAATCGGGACATAACTCCCTTCAAAATCAATATTTTCAGATTATCAAATAATGGGAATAAAGCTCTTAACAAGCTCTATACACTGATTTTAACCAATTTTGAAAATTCCAAATTTGAAGATAATTATAATCCAAAATTGGATTTTTTAGTTTTTTTGTTCTGGTGAAAATACAATTTTTACGCTTTTGCTTATAACTTTCTTCTGAATAATAATACAGGATTTTTGGAATAATATTTAGCTAGAACACGTCAAGATGTATCATTTTTATGTACTGATCGTCAAAAAATCTAAATTCTAGAGGAAGTTATGGTCCACCGAAAAGTTAATCTCTTTGTGGACGCCGACTAGAAAGTAATTTTTTTTTAAATCAAAATTTTTTAATGATTAAAAAATGAAAACGTAAGCTCTTTTTGAGCTCTTAACGGTGGTTTTAACTAAGTTCAAAAATTTCTAGTCATAAAAGAGTTATAATCCAAAATTCGATTTTTCAAAGTTGTTGTTTTGGTAAAAATAGACTTTTCACTTTTTTTTGTGTAACTTTTTTTTGAAAAATGCCACAAGATTTTAAAAAAGTTCATTGTGTAGATCTTATCAAGATCTATCGTTTTTCATACCCAGATCTTCAGAGAATTCAGATTTCAAAGGACGTTATATCCTGCAGAGGACATCATATTCTAAAACTGCAGCCTACACAATTTGGGACATAAATCCTTCAAAATCAATATTTTATGACAATATAAAAATTAAAAAAAAAAGCTCTCAACAAGCCCAACAATACAGTTTTTACCTGTTTTCAAAATTCCTTCTTTCGAAATAGTTATAGTCCAAAATTCAGGATTTTTTGATTTTTTTACGTTTTGTTTTGTAACTTTCTTCAAAAGCTAGCTATTAAATTTATCTTATTACCATATTGTAGATCTTCTTGAGGTCTCTTATTTCCTTTCAAAATCTCTTTTTAAAATCCCACTTTTAGCCCAAGAAAAAAGAGGGGAAAACTCACTCCGTGTCATACAGTAACCTTATTGTATTTCCTCTAACTTCCTTCTCTTCCTTTCAAGTGTCTCTTTTCTGAAAAAAGAATTGGGAAATGAAACAATGGAACAAAAGGAGAAGAAGAGAAATCAATTGATGATGTACAAAGGGGAAATAAGAAGAAGAAGAAGGAAACTGATGCCGTCGACCATCAACCATAGAGAGAGGGATGATAAGTGAGAAGAGGAGAAGAACAAATCAATGATATCTATTTTGACGTTTGTGTGTATCAATTAAGGAAAGAAGAAGAAGAAGGGGGGCAACACGACTTTTGAAGATACATTCTCTCTCTTTCGTTTTATTTTTAAACCTATATGATCTTTGGCTTTACCATTCTACTCTGCTTTAGCAGGATTTATCTCTGTTCATGAGAAAGATAATGAAAAGTGGTCAACTAACAAAATAGAGTTCATATTAATAGAAATATTTTGTTAGTTGACCACTTTTTGATATTTTTATTAGGAATCGAAATAATCGCTGTTAAAATTGGAAGCTTACGGTATTTACCAAGTTCAAGAGAATTCAAAAAAAATTCAATGGCTCTTTTTTGTTTAAAAAAGGTTTCCTTTACCCCAAAAAAAGGACCTAAAAATATAATAAATATCAATTAAAAAAAGCGAAAAAACCTAGGCTCCGCCCACTTGTACCCCTCCACTTATGAATGATTGAATTACAATAAAAAAGAAAGGAAAAAAAAGAAACTTTTTAAATAAATTAATATCAAGTAAATTTCTGGAGCATTCGAGAGGTTAAAAAATCTTCTAACATAATTAATTTTTTGGAGTTTGGAAAATTAGGCTCCGCCCACTTTTTTGCAACAACAGAATGAGAAAAGCAGTTTCTCGCCAGAAAACAAAAAATTTGAAAAGGATTTTTAAAAGGGGAAGCCGGAAACCATTCACCAAAAAAACACAACGCAGAACGTTGTGTTTGAGCGCTTTTATTACCCTAGATTTTTGAGACGCGCGCGGGGTAGGTCAAAAACTGTCTAGCTCATAAATTTCTTCAGATTCGAAGTTTTCCGAGGATTTAGAGTGAAAATGAAAGCTCTTGAAAAGATCTACAAGATAACATAACAATTTTCAGAAAAATTCATTTTTTAAAAAGTTATAGGCCAAAATGTGATTTTTGCATTTCGGTCTGTAACTATCTTCTCGCTGGAGGTACAGTAATCTTGGCAAGATTATTTTGTAGATCTTACTAAAAACTGTCGTTCTCATGTACGTGATATCTTTCATTTGGAAGAAAACATCTAGAAAAATGGGAAATTTCGAGTCTCCAAGTTGTAGTCGAAAATTTCAAATTTTTGAGGATCTGTCAACATATTGCCCTATAACTTTGTTCAAAAGAGGGCTACAGTAACCTGGTTATGTTCATCTTGTAGATCACGTCAAAAGCTATCATTTTCATATTCTAATCGTCAAAAAATCCAGATTTTGAAAAGAGTTACAGGTAGTTGAAAAAGGCCTATTTTCAGAAACCGCTTCAAAAATAGTGAGTTTTGGAATTTCCGGATTTTCCAAAAAAAGTGGATCGATAAGGAATCTAGTCTAGCAGAGTAGACAGAAAAATGAATTCAGATCCTTAGAATACATTTTTCTCTTTGTCTCCTCCCCCTCCTCCAGACCCTTGGTGCCTAAAGGTGTCCTTGAGAACAGATTACCGAGTAGAGAAGGAATATGCAAAGAAGAAGTGAAAAGTGTCAAAAAAAGGAAAAGAAGACAAACATTTTGACACTATGATCTGGTCACTCCTTCCACTTCTAAATATGACATCATTCAACCGTCGTCAAGCGGTCAAAAAACGAGAAATCGTATATAAAAACCATTCGAATCGTTGTGTGTCGCGATATATTTGTGTTAGGTTACAAATATTTCGTATTTTAGTTTTTCATCATCGAAGAAGGAGAGAGAGAGAGAGAGAGAAACACTTTGTGTCGTAATCAATTTTTCAAAAATCTGAATTCGAACAAAAATCGAACTATCAATAGCCTAATTCGGTGGGAAGGTACAGTGTTTGATCTTTTGAAACAATGTGTCCGATCAGATAACGCTGTCTAACCAGACAGGTCAGTAATCGCGCTCCAGCGAATTTTATTTTTTTTTTGCAAAAAAAAAATTTTTCCATGGGAAATTTTAAAATTTGCGTGATTTTTAGAGCAAAAAATAAGGTTTTACACGTTAAAAAAGCAAAAAACACGAAAAAACTCAAAACTAGTGCGCAATTGCGCTCCACCGCTAAAAAGCGTTTTTGCGCTCGAAATAAATTTTTAACGTGAAATTTTGAATTTTCGCGTGATTTTTATAGCAGAAAACTAGTTTAAGTTAAGGTTTTTAATGGAAAAATTGGTTTAAAAAGCAAAACCACGAAATAATAGCGCTCCTTCGCTAATAAGGGTTTTTGCGCTCGAAAAAATTATTTTCAACGAAATTTCGAATTCAACAGGCTTTAAAATGCTTTTTCGTTAAGTTTTAAAGCAAAAAATGCGGGCTTTTCAATAAATTAACGCAAAAATTCGAAGTTTCACTAGGGTGCACAAGGTAACGCCTGCAATCGCGCCCCAGCGCACATTTAGGAGAAAATAATTTTTGAATATTTATATTTGATCTCCGCAAGAGGCGGCACACAGTTTATTCATTTGATACTCAGGCAACGGAAAAAATGTAAGCAGCCAAATGGGGGCGTTTCGCTGGGGCGCGATTGCAGACGTTACCTTCTGCATCCTAGTGAAGTTTCGCTGGAGCGCATTTGCTAACTCTAATTATTCAAAAAAGCTGGCTTCAATAACAAAAATTCTTGCCGAAAAAAAGGAAAAAAGGTGTCAAAAATGAAAAAAAACTGTTCCATTGTTTCTATTTTCACGGCAACCGCGACAGCAAGGGCGAACGATTTGTCGTCTCCTTGTTAGAAAGAAATGCGAGAAAACGGTGGCGGAGAAGTGATATCACATGACGAGTTGAGACCACAGATTTTCAGGTTTTACAGGTTTTTGAATCCGAAAAAAATAAACAAGAAATTTGATTTTCATTAATTTTTTTATAGTACACAGAAAATAAATTATAATTGGTGGCCGAGAATTAACTCCTTTCTCTTCCAGAAATCACATCTTTTCCACACCATTTCTTCGCCGCCGGTGGTGAAATCGATTCGTTTAGAGATTCAGATGATGGGAAATTCGACGGTTTGATCAGGGTTTCATTCTGAAAAAGTTTCGAAATTTCAATGCAACTGTACTCTCTCTGCGTGTTCCCTCTCTCTAGTCAACGCCCTGCAAACCAGTAACCGCGGGGCCTCCTTAGCTCAGTTGGTAGAGCGTGAGACTTTTAATCTTAAGGTCAGGGGTTCGAGTCCCCTAGGTGGCTTGACTTTTTGCCTTTTTTTAGGATTAGGATTCTGGGTTTTTCTGATAGTTTTCAACGTTTTTAGAGTTTTTAGCACAGAAAAAATGCAAAAAAGCATAGAAAACCCAGATTTTCGTCTAAAAACTCACAATCCGTCTTCCGTGTTTTTCCATAAGTACTCGAGTATCCCGAAGATTTCTTTCGACAGTCAGAAGACGTTGATTCGCCTGATGACTGTTCTCAATGACGACGACGTTCGAAAGAACCTCTTTTGAAGTGCTTTTTGCTGTCTGAATATAGGTTTTCGGAGTTTTTTTTTAACCAAAAAAAAGTTTTGGAAGCTGATATTTTTTCCAAAAAACCAGGATTTTAGACCTAAAATAACGTATGAAAAGCGGTTTTTAAATGTCCGGTTCCGTTATAGAACTTCGCAGTTCTAAACCGTACCAACCTCTAAAACCGCAATAACTTCTTCTGTGACAACATCGGAGAACTGATGACAGAGGTACGACCAACTACACAGTATATCCAGTCGATCAAGTTCATACGGTTTCCATAATTGGGTGGCTGCCGCCCAGAGATAACTGAAAATGCAAATAGAACTATAAAATCCAGAAGTTTTTTCTAGACGTCTTCCTTTTTCAGAGAGAAGCGGCGCCCCACGCCCACAGCTCTTATACAACTTTTGGGTCAAAGCTGAAAGTGCCGCTATGGCCTAGTGGGTTACAGGCTTGTTTGTCGTTCCAGAGGTCACGGGTTTGGATTTTGATGGTGTCAAAATTTTTTGCTTTTTTCAGTTTTCTCACCTAAAACTATGTGTCACCCTTTGCCACGTCTCCTGTCTAAGCTGAGCATGCGTGGCTTTCCTTGGCATTCGCTCCTGAACCCGACAAATTGTATGATACGCATAATAGATGCTCAGCTGAGAACTCGACACCGCCCGTGTGTCGACGGTCCGTGGCGTCCGTTCGATGGCGTCGATCCACTCCCAGCACACCTGGGGATACGGTAGTCTACAGTAATCCGGCTAGAGAGCTTACTTCAATTAGGGTCTCATCGTAATGACTGGTATTCAGAATACACGAATAGACGTGATCAATCAATTCCAATTGTTCCACAGAGAACGAATGATTCGATGAGTTGGCAAGAACGCCACGTATCACGGAAACCGCCCTGAATCCAGAATCCAGAGATTCTTCTAGAAAAAAAGGGAAAAACTCACTTTTCATAGTCTCTTGTCACTGTCGCATTGAATGCTTCTTGTAGAACATCTCCGGACATTTTTCTGGAAAACTGAACGAGGAAAATAGAAGAAAATCCAGGGAAAAACGAGAAAAATGAGAAAAGAAGACTTGCGCGCTTTCAAAAAAAAGTTGTTGCGCTTCGCGAAGGTTGACCAGTACAAGTAGGTCAGCGGGACACGGAAAAGTGAAAGGGGAGGGGGAGGAATACCAGGTGCGTCGTCGGGGGCGGTTTAAACAGACAGTTTTTATAAAACGAGAAAATTGAGACAGGAATGCATATGTTTTTACAATTAATATTGGTGATGATTATTGATTAGAGACCATATAAAAGAGGCGAAGATAGATCGATTGAGACAAAACAAGTTGGGTGAGAGAGAGAGATACGGTAGAGATACACGTGAATTTTCAACGAGTTAATTTGAAGACTCCGGCGAGACCTTTGACGTTCGATGCATCGAATTCGTGGGCGTCGACGCGTCTGAAAAGCAGAATATTTATATAAATTGGTTTTTTCAAAACTCACTTGACATCACGCGAGTGTGTTCTGTTATTCTTCGGATACTGTGTCATATTGGAGAAGTCGATGACGTACGGCTGTCCGCAGATGACGACTTCGGTGACCGGCATCCTTGCGATGTACGCCTCCTCGATGTCCTTCTCAATTCGTGGATCGAACCTCCACCATCCCTGACGGCGTCCGTGATACAGCCAGTACATTAGAATCGGTGGTGGGTTGTTCATTGAAGCTAAAACAGCGGATTTGAATGACTAGAAGAAAGGAAAGCTCACCATTTAATGCATCAACATCAGGCTTGACATCCTCATCGACCTCCTGCTTCACTTCTCTATCAGCTGAAATGAGCTACGCAAATTATTATACTTTATCGACATTTTGAAGAAAAAGATCTTCAAAAACTCACTCGAGCTGCTAGTAGATGGAGTCGGCGAATCCGGAACCGGCATTTTAATATCCAATTGTTGAGTTGGTCTTCTGAAGATGTTGTCGTCAATCGGACCGCGGCAAATCGGGCAGCCGCCCAAATGATTCATATTCACTCCTTTCAGGCACATAAAGCAGAATTTGTGTTGACACGCTGGAACTGCGGTCGGAAGAACCATTTCGCAGTGGCATATTGGGCAATCTCTATCAATTGCGGCATTCAGAGCCTGTTGTCTGTTAGCTGTCATATTTGACATCATCTAAATACTAACTTGATAGACTAGCATTGTTTTTAATATGAAACTTTGAGTAATGTGCTGAAAGGATGTAATACCTATTCGAAATGAAAACAAGAGTTTAAAATAAAGTTTTATGATTTTTAGTTCATAACACTTCCAACACAACAAATCAAAACCATAAGGAGCAGCAACAAACAAGGTAAAAGGAAGAAGTCGCGGTGTATGAACGTCGAGCCGGTTACCCGTCTGCAGCCGCACCAAGGCGCTTAGTCGGCTCTGGTGACCTCAATATCGACTCCTGGCTCGATGGAGATCGAAGTGATCTGGCGGAGAACCTCAGCTGGAGCGTGGAGGTTGATGAGACGCTTGTGGATGCGCATCTGAAAACGGGGAAATAAACATCTTTACAAAATTACCTCGTCTTTTGGAAAATTTCTTTTTTTAAGAAAAATAATTACCTGGAAGCGATCCCAGGTCTTGGATCCTTCTCCGCATGGGGTCTTGCGAGTGGTGATGCGAAGCACCTTGGTCGGCATGCGGATTGGGCCCTTGACAATAAGGTGCTCGTTCTTGGCTCCGTCGATGAGTTGAGCGCAGACTAAAATTTGATAAAAATGAACAGATCGTGAAAAATAGAAAACCCTTACCCTTCTCAAGCGGCTTGACGTTTTGGGAAGTCAGAGTCAAACGGATGCGGTGCTCCGAGTTGTCGGTAAGGGCCTTCTCGTTCTTGAAAGCGACAGCCTGAAGGAAAAATTGTTGAACCGGGTTAAAAACTTCAAATCTCACCATGGTTGATTCGTAGTAGAATTTAAAGAGCTTTGAAGGACTGCTATCTTTTGATTTTAGCCTTTCTGTGCTCTATTGCCAGTTTGAGTGCTGAAAATCAAAATTTTGTCAGTTTTTTGGGGGTAAAACGCAACGATTAGCAAGTATTCGATCAGAATAATATAAATAAACAGTTAAATTAATTTTTTGAAAGCGGAAAAACGCGAAAATCAACAAAAATTTTGATAAAGCGAACAAATTTCAAAAAAAAATCCACCTCCCAAAAATTCCGCAATGGTTTAACATTGAATACTCAGCCAACGGAGACAACCTGCGTATCTAACAGCCAAATGTCCAGTGGAGCGCGTTTGCATTTTCACTCTTTCGCGCTATTTTTTGCGTTGAAATTTCTTTAAAAAAGGATTTTCTTTTTAAAATTCAAAAAATCTCAGATATTTCTGCATAAAAAAAAATAAAAACGATAATTTTAGATGATCGGAGATGTCCAACAGATACTCCAGGGACCGGATACGCCCAGCAATGCTGTGAAAAAGGTTTAATTTATTTTTTGATTTAAAAAAATTTATTTTGAAAAAAAACAAATTCAGACACCCAAATCAAGTGCCCAAGTTCAGCGAAAACCGGAAGGAATGAAGCGAGAGCTGTTCAATTTGATTTCTGGCAAAGATTTCACTTCGGTCATGCCCACCGATGCGAAGAAGACGTATAAACAGAAATTTCAGGTTTTACATTCATTTTTTTTTCTTTTAATATCATAAGTATTTTCAGACAAACTTCCGTGCAGTCCGAAAATTCAAATGGGTGGGGTTCGCCAATGAAGCGCGCGACGACGGTCTGTTGCTTCATCATTGGGTTCGAGCAGACAAAGTTGAATCAATGCAGCCGTATATATTTTCCAGATTCAATAAAGTAAACCCAAAAAAGCTGGAAAAGCCATCTTATTCATAAAATTTCAGGTGATAGACGTGCTAACCTACAGCGACGAAGAATACGACGCTGTTCTGAGAACCTCAAAATGGTCTAAAGAAGAAACCGATTATTTGTTCGATACGTGCCGCCTATATGATATTCGTTGGCCAATCGTTTATGATAGATATGACTGTAAAAAGTTTGGAATTAATCGGTCTGTAGAGGATTTAAAAGAGAGATTCTATTCGGTCACCTATGAAGTAAATCTGTTGAGAGTGAGTCTAAATGATCTTTTTTAAAATAATAAATTCATTTTTAGGATCCAAATTCCTCGCCAACTGCCTACGACGCCGAACACGAACGTCGGCGGAAAGAGCAATTGAACAAGCAATGGAATCGGACAGCCGAGCAGATTCAAGAGGAGGATGATTTGACTGCCGAGTTGCGACGAATCGAATTGAGGAAGAAGGAAAGAGAGAAGAAGGCACACGATCTTCAGAAGCTTATCAATATGTCCGAGCAGCCGGCTAGCCCGTCGACAAGTGGAATAAGTGGGGCGGCGACTGCCAAGAGGAAGAATGCGTTTAGGACGAAGACCGGCTCTGTTTCGGCGACCGGAACATTCTTTAATCCGGCACGTTTTCTTTTAATTTAAAAAGGAATTCATCTATTTTCATTTCAGCAAGAGATATCTGTCACCGCTTTGCGTTTCTCCGAATTCAAATCCTCCGGTGCTCATTTCCGCTGTCAAGAGATGAAATTGCCAACAAATATAGGTCAAAAGAAGCTGAAAAATATTGAAGTGGTTCTGGAAAAATGTAAAATGGGTTAGTTAATCTAAAGGATTGGCAGATTTGAAAAATGTTTTTTTCAGAAATGAATCCGGTGGCCTCTGAGTCAATTATGAGGACGTACAACGACTTCCGCTCCCAGATAATGCTCCTTCAGGAGCTGAAATCCGCAATGCAAACCGCCGAATTCGAATTGGAGAGTCTGCGAACGAAAATGCAGGATTGCGGAAAAGACTTTGAAATCGAGCCGCGATTCCGTATCTCTCAACTGCCAGAAGGCGGTCTCGACGAGGATCAAGTCGGCGGCCCCGGAATGGCGATGACAAGCCGACGGATCACCTCCTACGTGGATGCCAGTTCCAAGGATCTCACTGCGGTAAAAATTGGCTCGCTTCCTTTACGATTAATCCATAATTCAGTTCCAGATCGCATCCCGCAAACGAAAAACCATCGCCACGACGCCCACCGGATCAGGAACTCCAACAACGTCATCTGGGGTGGATGCGAAGCGTCAGAGGAAGATTTAACTACCTATATTTTTAATTATATTTATCTATATCTCATTTATCTTTATTTTGTTCTCCTCCTCCTCCTGATTCCATCGCTTTAAATGCTCGCTCCAGTCGTTTCGTCTTCTCTCGATGCATAAAAATGACGGCGGAGATGAGAAGAAGGAAGAAGACTGTAAATAAAATGTCTCATTTTATTTACTCGAGCTCTCTCTCCCTCTCTAGAAAGCTCTCCCTCACCTATTATAGCGATAGCCCAATAGAAAATCGAATACTGAACGACTCGAGCGCTTTCCAGAGTTCTGCAAAATGATCAGTGGGCGGAGCCTAGGGAGATTCTCGCAAACTTTGAATTCAAAAACGTGATTCGAACTTTTCGAGCGCCCAAAATCAAATCGATTTTCAGATCCCACGTGGCAAAGTTCAATACGAGAATCTCGTCGGCACGCTGGACGATTCCCTGAACAAGACACGGGCGGCTCTTATCGTATTTCTTTGGTTTCCGAAGATTCACTCTCCATTGCGCCTGGAAATGGAGGATTTGGGAAGAGGATTCAGAAAACGAATCGAACCTTCGTCGTCTTCATATCATACACTTCGCTATCGATGCGAATCCGCAAATTCTGATGCTCGCCAACGCTGAAAATCTCGAGAAATCATGGGAATTCAATAGAATTTAAGGATTTCTCACGTCACTTTCATATTTTCCGTCCCCACGAGAACATCGACGAAATGGACTTGATGACAAGAGTCCCGAGCGATTTCAGATGATTCGGTCATCGTTTCTGTCTGGAAAAAATTTGAATTCTGATGGGAAACAAGCGGAATCCAAAATTTCAGATCGACGAGCTTTCTTATATGCCGTGTCACCTAAAGCTAAAAATGGCCGCATGGCGCAGTCGGGAACTGTGCCGTTTTGCAATCCGCTAGTCGCGGGTTCGAATTTTTTCGAAGCGAAATTCCTTTTTTTCTTTTTTTTTCGTTGGAAAAAACGTTTTTTTTCTGCATAAAACTGCATCTACAAAGCTAAATGTCCCTCACCAAAGAAATATTATGACATTTCGACCATTCGAAACAATTCGTCTTCTGAATATGCGATTTGCATGATTCAGAATCGATGAACATTCCAGAAGAGAACGAATAGTCTGTGGCATTGTTTTTCGTTAAAAACGCCGGAATCATCTTCTCTTTGATCTCTTTGATAGCGCCTTTGAATTCGACTCTCTTCAGAAGCGTCGAGAACACCGGAATCCCTTTGGAGGTGTACGGTGGAATTGAGAGCATTTTTCCGAGTTCAATGAAATATTGGTTTTGGTGCTTTTTGGGCTAAAAAAGAGATTTTGAGTTCAAAAAAAGACTAGAATAACCTTGTGAGCCCTCCGAATCGAGAGGTGACCGACACGAGATCGGGACGAGTAGACGAGGTCGCTGAAATTGTGCTCTGTGGGCCATAACTTCCTTCAAATCCTAGATTTTTTAATAAGCTGAAAGTGTGAATGATAGCTCTAAAAAAGCTCTACAAGATAGACTTTGCCTGGTTACTGTAGCTAAAATATAAAAAAAGTTATGGGCCAAAAACCAAAAAAAAAAAAACATTTTTCTAGTTTTAGGTCTATAACTTTTTTCATACTTTAGCTACAGTAACCAGGTAAAGTCCATTGTGTAGAGCAAGTCAGGAGCTTTCATTTCCACCTCCAACTCGTCAGAAAATCTGAATTTTGAAGGAAGTTATGGGCATTTGAAAATCATGACTCAAAAAAAAAGATGACGAAAAAATCAATTTTTTTGACAATTTCAAAAAGTCGCTCACCACTCTGTCTCTGTCTGATAGTCATGCCCACAAATCGCTGGCGGACAACAGCAAGCCGAGCAGCATCCCCATGGGTCCCAGGAGACGAATAGTTCTAGGCCATGATCCGGATCGATGATGGAAGAGGTCTTGTGGATATTCAGGGATTCATAGTCGGAATACGAGAATATGTCATCTGGAAATACCGGATACTAGAAAAAGGGGGGGGGGGCTAACTTTTCGGTCCAACAGTGTCCACATTCGAAAAGATATTACTGCTGACGACGTCCTCGTTCAGTTCCATTCCACACATTGAAGTGAAACCGTGGACGTGTCGGGAGTGGATCTGGGAATAAAGGGGGTAAGGTTCCAGAAGGTTACAGGAGAATCCAGAAGGTTCCAGAAGGTCCCAGAAGGTTCCAGAAGGTTCTAGAAGGTTCCAGAAGGATCTAGGCCGGGAACTCGGGAAAATGGTTTAAAACCAGGAGATTTCCGAACCGCTCATTTTGAAACTACCGTAGCCTTATTTTCAAACCCACAACTATCTCCCCATCGGGTCTTCCCATTATCTCTCGATCTTTTTCCGTCGTCGCGTGCTCCCCATTCCATCTTGTGATCTCCCCGAAGTAGAGATCTGAAAAAGAGAGATACCTCGGTTGGGAGGAGAGCTATCAAAAAGTTGTTAACTTATAAAATATAGCAATTGATAAGCTGAGTATTTTGTTAGTTGACAACTTTTTGATAGCTACGACGGGAATTGAGATAGAGGGCTTTGAAGTTAATACTGTTTTCAAAATGCGATATCTAGAGGGAGGGGCTATGTTCGAGCGGCGCTATCTCGCTAGCAGTAAACGCTATTAAAAAGTTGTTAACTAACAAAATATAGCCCATGTTAAGCTGAGCAATTTCTTAGTTGACCACTTTTTTGTATCTCTCCTGGCCACCCAGGTATAAGCGCTTTAAGTTAGCGCGCACCCCGCAGCAAAGTTGCTTAGGTTCCAGCGACGCTATCTCGCCAGCGTTAACTGCTATCAAAAAGTTGTCAACTAATAAAGTGTAGCCCTTTTTAAGCTGAGCATTTTCTTAGTTGACAACGTTTTTGTATCTCTTAAGACAACCAAGATATCCCACCATTCTCCATCAAGAACTCCTGTAGGTTAGCAGCTCGTGGGTTCTGTTCACAATCCGCGTCGCTACAGTAATCTATCGTGTTATTCATTCTTCTGGAGCTAATCCACAATTTGGTTAGTCTTTGATTGAAGTCTCTTTCGGGAAACAAGTAGTAAATTGCATTGAGTCCTTCGATTATAGGGTGACACGTGGCACATTTGATAGGTGTCGGGAGACCGGATTCCTTGGTTGTCTAGAAAAACTACCAAAGGCTACAGAAACTACAAAAACTACAAAACCTGATAAATACGAAAACCCAGTTTGAAAAAATCCTTCGATTCACACCAATTCTTCGAAATATGTGGAGTCCGGAATGCGCGGTTCGAAATAAGATACGGTAGTTTATGGAATATTGTCTGTCGATCTCCATTCAACCAACCAAATGTATCGTATTCCAGGATTTTTGTAGTGTTTTCAGAGTAGTATCTGAACGAGAATTAAGGAGCGGAATTTCGGAGTATCGTTGTTTTTTCTCTAACTTATGAATGACGGAAAACTCTTCGAATCGGTTGGTTTGATTTGAATTTGGAATAGATGAATAAAGGGAATATAGACGTTCTCTTTGTTTTAGGGATGGGTGAAGGACGGCTGGAAATCTAGAAATATTTTTTTTTTAGGAAAAGGGGCTTACGAGAGTCCTCGTCGCAGAGGATAAATTGAACGGAAATCCAGATTTTGAGCAGAAAACAGTAAACGAACATTTTTTGATAGAGAGAAATGATTTTTTCTTGAAAATTAAAATAGGAGGAAATGGATTTTCACGTTTTTCAGAATAATTTTGTAAAATTAATTCTGAAATTTCATCATCCTGCGTCTCTAATGAGAGAAACCTTGAGTTCAATATAGGTCAGGCGGTCGAAAACTGCTGGTGCGCGTGTGGCTCAGTAGGTAACAGCGTTGTTTTTGAACCGGTCGTCGGGAGTTCGAACCTACCATAGAGCATTTTTGTTTTATATTTTGTGTTTTGGTCCTTCGTGGAGTGGTATATGTCTTGAACTGAATTTCTAAACCCAATACTAACCAAGTAAGATGACTGACTCAGATTCGTTTTCAAACAGAGATCAACTCTTCATTAATTAGTCTTTCTGTAGTTACGAATAACAAAAGTTAGTTGAGTTCATTGTGTGATCGCAAAAGAACATTGTCGTAGGTAGCTTACTGTAAGACTACAGTAATCCCAAAATCATGAAGTTCTTATCTATCGGACCCTTTAAAGTACAACCGAATGAGACCTTCCCGAATTCATAGACAGAAAAAAAAAGACCCCTATGCCCAAAAAAATGTGGAAAAAAATTAAAAATTCAATGAAAACAGAAGAATAATAAATAATCAGGACACATCGAATGTCCCCTTCCGGTGAGAACAAAAAATATTTGTTGTGTCCTTCTTCTTCCAGACTAGTGCACCAAAAGGGACCTCCCCTCTTCCCGCTTTCAGAGATCCTCCTGAATCCTCCTGAAGAAAGAGAGAGACGTCATCAACAGGACACTCCCACGCTTCTCTTTCTCTCTTCTAATTATCGTCTTCCTGTTGTAGGAGTACCCTTTGGATTTCTGAAGACGTGAGAAGAGCTCAAAAGACTCTTCTTCTGAATCATGGGTGTACGACCAATGTATGGGTAAGTGTTCATTCATGTGTGAATTCCATCTAATTATAATCTTGTATCCAGTTGGTTTTTAGTCTCACACTTCCCTGTCTTATCATACTTGACTGGCTTTTAATAATTTTTTTTACCATGCACCTTTAAATTTTTTATTTAGATTTTGTAGATCTTAAAAATGGGTTTAAAATTTTTTTTGAGGGCTTTTCCTAAAACCACAAAATTAGAGTTAAAAAAGTCTAAAAACGTCCAAAAAACATCCTAAGATCCAAATAATTCATAATTTTCCAGAATGGACATCTACAATCGAAGCGAATATATCTCCTATTCCTCCAAATGGTCTTCCTTCTCATTTCCTCTCTTCACAATGCTCATTGGCCCTGTTTACCTGATTCCAACGTTTTATATCGTTGGAAAAATGACAAAAGTGTTCCTGGAATCATCGAAATTCACTACAGTATCCATTCAAAGGCATCTCTTCTCCGCGTTTCTTCTCATGCAATTGGGGGTGAGTTTCAATGAGTCAAAGGGGTTCAAAACCCAAAAATTCACATTTTTGGCAATTAACCTATACAAAAAACTAAAATAAATACAGGAAACTACAGTATCCTAGTCCAAAAAAAATTCCAGAACTTCTTCTACATCCTCACCGATTTCCTAGTCCTTCGAATCCCGGCCACCGGGATCTGGACCTCTGCGTGTGCTCAGATGACTCCTAATCAACTTCTAAAAATGCCATATCTTCTGGCTTTTATCAGCAGTTACTTGGCTACTCTTTTTCCAGTTATTTTCTGTGCAAATCGAGCGATTATTGTGTTTTTCCCAAAGAACCATAATGAGGTGAGTGATATTTTTGTTGCAGAATTTTGAGTAAACATATTTTGGTTCAGAAATAAGATATCAAGAAGTGGTAAACTATTAAATTATTAAACTTATAAAGGTCTATATTTCGTTAGTTGACAGGTTTTTGATAGCGTTAACCAGCAGTGAGATAGCGCCGCTGGAACATGCTACCTTTTTTTTAAGTGTGGCCACGCCGTTTTTCCAGTGTCTTATTTCAAACGCATATAACTCGGTGCCGAGTAATGATACAAAAAAGTAATTTACTAACAAAATGCTCAGCTTATTAAGGGCTACATTTTGTTAGTTGACAACTTTTTAATAGCGCTCACGACTAACAAGATAGAGCCGTTCGAATATGCTACCTTTTTTTTAAGTGTGGCCTCACCGCTATTTCGGTGCCTCATTTCAAACGCGTATAACTCGGCGCCGAGTTTATATTCAAAAAAGTCTTTAACTAACAAAATACTCAACTAATCAAGAGCTATATTTTAACAAATACAATTTTCTGATAGCATCTCCCTAAACCAAGATAAACACGCTCAAAGTTCCCAATCCGTTTCTAGGTCTGCGGCCGATTTATGAAGCTCTCTCTGCCAGTTGCCGTCTTCCTTCCGTTCCTTTTCACCTGGTTCATGGTCCCTGCCGTCGGTCATTGTACCCAGCTGACATCCCCTTATCCAATGGGATCTGTTATGTTCACTTTGGATTTGAAAGTGGTGGGTTCATAGGTGGAGAAGCCTTCAACTTCAATAACTCATTTCCAGCCAATAAACGAGTACATCCACCTCCTCACTTCGTTCTTCTGCACTCTATTCACCTTCTCAATGAATATCACAATGCTTATCAAAGTTCGACACATCATTTTTTATAAAAAGTAAGTCTTTCGGAGAGACTTGAACTTCATCTCCATTCCAGATCACTAAACCGAAACATGAGCAAGAACTACAAAGCGGAACTGTCTCTCACTATCACAATGATTTCCTTGTTCGTCCCGTTTCTAGTCAACGGAATCATTGCAGTGAGTTGTGGTTAGGAGACCGGAAAATGTTGAACTTAGACTAGAAAATCTAGAATTTCTGAGCTAGGTTCGATGGAGCGCGATTTCTAACTGTTAAAAAAATTGTTCTTACTCTTCGAGCACTTATATCTCGCTCACTTTAAGAGCTAGAAAAAAGTTGTTAACTAATAAAATGTAGAGCTTTTTAAGCTGAGCAACATGATAGTAAGCAACTTTGAAAAATCTTCACCAGGCACCGAGTTATAGGCAATTGAAAAAAAGGCATTGAAATAGCCGGGAATGCTATGTTCTAGCGGCGCTATCTCGCTACCAATAAACGCTATCAAAAAGTTGTCAACTAATGAAATGTAGCTCTTTACACACTGAACATTTTATTAGTTAACAACTTTTTGATATCTCTCTTTTGAAGCGAGATATATGTGCTCAAACCCAATCCTCAGCAATTTACTGTTTTCCAGGTCCTATCCCTCCAAAAACCCTCCCTAATCGGCTATATTCTCTCAATTCGTCCTCTGTTAATCGACTCTGCTACCGTCTTCGAACCATGGGCATTCTACTGGACCCATCCAATGTTTAGAAGACATCGAAGGAAAACTACAGTATCCGGATCACCAATCGCTATGATTGTCACTTCTTCTGTTAATTCCAGATGATTGAATAAAGATTACTGTATATGAAAACACGGGCGGTCCATTCCCATCTCTCTCCGCTCACGGCCCCCTCATTGAGGAACAGCCCCTAACGAGATAGTATGGCAATCGAAGAGACGGCAGACACAGGCGAGTCGCGAGAGAGAGACCCTCGAGAGACGCGACGCGCGACGCGTCGCGGTCGCATACCAGCCGGTTTTCGCCCTCCTCCCGAGAGAATTGCCACGTTTCGGAGATCCCCCCGCTTTTTTCCACTTATTTCTCCTGATTTTTCGCCATTTTTTTATGGGGAAAACTCCCCGGAAAATGGAGATTTCGATGGCGAAATAGTCGCGTCGCTGAAATATTTCCCCGCGACTCGGCCAATTTTCTGCCGATTTTTGCCCGATTTTTTGAGGTTTTTGTGGTTTTTCGGATAGATTAATGTAAAATCTCGCTTCTAGAATCGATTCTGAGAGTTTTTTGCCGGGAAAAATGAGCTTTTTCCGATGAAAAACCGGTAGAAACTGAGTAAGGTGCGGTGCCGGCCACGGCCTAGTTCGCCGGTTTCGCGCGGCCAGCCGCAGTAGAAGAAGGGGGAATAAGGGGAAGAGTCGCTGTTTTAGAGAAGAATTCGTGAAAAATAAAATAGAATTTGAAAAAAATTAGTTAAAAAAATTAACAAAAAAAAGTTTTTTTGGAAAATAATTTTTTATATATGATATTTGCGGAGTCATAACTTTTTTAAGAACCAAGATTTTTTTTAGACAATCAAAAATATAGAAAGATAGCTTCTAATGTGCTCTACACAATGATATTTCTCAATTTTTTGTAGCTTTGCTATGAAAAAAGTTAGAGGTAACATAAAAAAGCCATGTCAAAAAAAGGGATCCCTTTTTTACTCGCTCCTAACTTTGTTCATAGCTAAGCTACAGTAATTTGCTATAGTTCATTGTGTAGATCTCATTAAGATCTTTCACTTCATTTTTAGATTTTTTAAAAATATCAATTCTGAAAAAAGTTATGATCCCGCACAAAAAAATAAAAAAACCGTATCTCTAAATTTTATTTTTTTTTCGTTCCTTTAAAAATCTTTAAAACCCCACCATTTTTTCTTGTTTTTTCAGGTAAAAATGGCGTCGTGGACGGATCCGTCCCGTCAGTATTTGATCACCTCGATTCGGGATAGGCCGGTGATCTGGGACAAGAATTATATTGGCGAGGCGAACTATCGGACTTTGAAGGTACCTAGCTACAGTAACCTTAGATACCTCAGATACAGTACCCATATAACTACAGTAATTCTTACAATACCCATATAACTGCAGTAATCCTTACAATACCCCGTACCTACAGTACCCCTACAGTACCCTATAACTACCATAATCCTTGTTTTTCCAGCAAAGTGCGTTCGAAGATGTGACTTCTTCTCTAAACCGCCTGTTCCCTGGTAACTTCTCATGGGAAGAGGTCCGTTCTCAATGGAAAAATCTAAAAGACACATTCGTCCGAAAACTTCGATGGGTTCATGAAGGAAAATATATGGAGGATGCAATAAAAGAGCCCACGTGGAAATTCTACCGTATGCTGACATTTCTAGATGAGAAAGAGGCGAAGAGACTTGGAGACACTTGTGAGACAACATATGAACTTGTGCCTGTTCAGAGGTAGGCTACCGTAACCTACAGTAACCCATTTGATCTCTGGTTTTCAGGCACCCCTTGTCCTATGAAGCGACGTCTAGTGCCGATCAAATGCTTCAGTTGTTCAATTCGCCACCGGATCTCACTCAACAACAGTCAATGCTTCCAATGCCATGTGGAAGTTCTGCTGATATCAAGATGGTGACGTCATCAACTGGTTCGAAGAGAATGCATTATGAGGCGGATAATGGATCGTCTAGTGATGGAGTGGAGGAAGAGGATGAGGATGCGGAGCCCGGAAGGAAGAAGGTGAGAACGATTTTTTTTGAAGAAAGTTTATATTTAGTTCGAAAAAGGGAAAAAAGAGAATGCTGTCGGTTTCATATACGCCCACACACCCTTCACTTAAAGTGTGTGCGTGGCGCAGTCGGTTAAAGTCTCGTTTTGCGTTTGGGAGGTAGCGGGTTCGATTTTTTTGGTGCCTGATTTTGTTTTGCTTTTTTTCCTTTAATAATTATTATGAGAGCAACATTCAGATCTTGAAATATATGATTTTTTCTTGAAATTGAAGCCTTATTCAGCTGAAGGTGAGGGAACGTGGGCACTACCGGTTTTATATACGCCCACGCGCCGATTAAAAATTCCGTCGGTGTGGCGCAGCCGGTTACAGCTCCGTTTTGCGTTTGGGAGGTCGCAGGTTCGAATCTTCTAGGGCGCGATTTTGCTTTACTTTTTTCTAGAATTAAAAAAGCATTTAGTTTTTGAAATACATGATTTTTTCTTGAAAATAAAACTATTATTTAGCCTAAATGCGATTTAAATATAGGAAAAAATTCCCCTTATTCCAGCCATACCGCCGCCAAATCTCTTCAATCCCCCCAATGCAAGTGATAACAACGACAGCTTCTCCAACCCAACAAGACGTTTTCGATCATTTCGGAGGACTAATTGCATCGACTCTTCGAAGAATAGCAGTGGAGAGGGGACACGCAAGTGCGACACTCATTCAGAATAGTCTTTATAATCAATTATTCTCTCAAGCCAATCAATAACTGCCTTTTTTTGAACACTGTGATTTTTGAGGACACCGTTTTCTTTGTCATAATATATGAACTTTTTTATTTTTTTTGAATTTTTCGAATTTTTTAAAAAGGTTGCTAACCCTAATACTATCTAACCCTTTTTCAGATTTCCCTAACCCTTAACTTTTTTAGAATGAGCGCAGAAAAACGTCCGCATGCATGGCTAGAAAAAATCGAATTGGAGTTGGTCGAATTGGTGAAACACTCAGAGGCCCTGTGGACTGTCAGAAAGGAAAATGATATTGGAGAGACTGAACTGGTAGGGGTTTTACGGTATTTAGAAGCTTCTAGAGGTTTTTGGTTTTAGGGTGAGATGATCCGGATTCGAGATGAATTGAATGGAAAATTCGAGAGTGGATTCACAAGTGAGTTGGATTTTTTCTTGAATGTTCAAGATTTTTTTCATTATTTTCTCACTATTTTAACACTTAATTACTCGGGAAATTTACCAAAAACGAAAATCCAAAAAATTTACGTTTGTGATTTTAAAACCACTATATCTTGCTCATCTTAAAAGTTATCAAAAAGTTGTCAACTAACAAAATGTAGAGCTTTTTAAGCTGAGCAATTTGATAGTTGAAAACGTTTTGATAACTCTTAAGATGAGCAAGATATGGTAGTTTGAAAAAACATAGATATTTTGTGCCAATTTTTTCAAAACTACTATATTTCAAGTACCGTAATTGATTTCAGAAAATTTTCAACTAACAAAATGTAGAGCTTTTTAAGCTGAGCAATTTGATAGTTGACAACTTTTTGATAACTTTTAAGATGAGCAAGATATGACAGTTTTAAGAAAACATAAACGTAACTACATTTTTTGGTTTTCGAGATCTTTTTTCGGTGAATTTCCCGGTAATTAGGCATAAATTTAACAGGAAAATGATGGAAAAATCTACCTTTTTCAAAAAAGGTATAGTTCTTATAGTTCTCTATAATTCTAATGCTAGAAATTCCAAAACTAGTGAGAAATCTAATTCCAGCCGAGCACGTCATCAAGAAATGGCTGGAACTTCGTCTTCTCTTCGACTTGAAATTCTATATGAACGGATTTACGATGGAGGATCGTGGAGTAAGAAACTTTACTAATTCCCTTATTCATTTTCCTGTTTCAGCACCACATTCGCCGCGACGGAAGTTTGAAAGACGATTTGAACGAGGATTGGAAACTATTCAAGCCCCTTGGATATCTGGCAAATCCAGTTGAGGCGGCAAAGAAAAAGAATTGAACACGGGTTACTGTATCTCTTTTTTATTAAATAAATTTTGGGAAATAGCAAAAAAATCTAAGTCCGTCTAATTGGCTGCAGAATTTCCTCCTCATAAATCTCATGTTTCATATCCTGGATTTTCCGAATTGCGATGGCCGTCTACAAAAAAACTCTGTATTACAGTACCCTTAAAGGAGGACTGAAGTTGATTTCAAAAATTTGTATATAGATGTAGTTTTTGATTCTGAACACTTTTTCTGTTGACAACTTTCTCTAAAAATGCCTCTGAATGCCTTAAAAACCGACTTGAAATGAGAACATTTGATTATTATGGAAGAGTTTTTTGCAACTTCGGCCACGGGGTTTTGGGACACCCCAGTCGCTATTTTTCTCATTTCGTCGGAATTAATGAGAAGATATATTCAATAGGAATATAAAAATTCAAAGAAAAAATGAGAAAAAAAGCGACTGGGGTGTCCCAAAACCCCGTGGCCGAAGTTTCAAAAAACTCTTCCATAATAATCAAATGTTCGCATTTCAAGTCGGTTTTTAAGGTATTTAGAGGCATTTTCAGAGAAAGTTGTCAACAGAAAAAGTGTTCAGAATTGAAAAATACATCTATATACAAAATATTGAAATCAACTTCAGTCCTCCTTTAAGTATTTACATTTAGGAAATTAAGGTTCTTGAGCTCCTCGTGATGTCCTTGTGGACACGAGAAGCTTCCGCATCGACAGATTTCCGAGAGACGTTCTTCGTAGATTTTACCGTAGTCGATAGTCAGCTGGAATAGGGGTTAGATTATTTTAAATAGGTGACAGCTAGAAAACCAGTTGGTTTTAGGTGATTTTGCCTATTTTCATGGGTGTCCACTTTTCCGATCATTCTGAAAATGCTTGACAGAGCTGAATAATGAACTTTGCAGCCAGACAATTTAAAAAAGTGTCTTTTAGAAAACGATTAACAAAAATTTGTTTTCACAAAGTACATTGTCTGTTCTAATCAGTGTGTCTTTTCGAGAAATTCGAAAAATTTTCGAGAAATTATTCGAAAATTTTTGGAAAATTTTTCGAGATTTTTCGAGAATTTTTCGAGAATTTTCGAGATTTTCGAGAAATTTTTCATGAATTTTTCGAGAATTTTTTCGAGATTTTTCGAGATTTTTCGACAATTTTCGACAATTTTCGAGAAATTTTTCATGAATTTTTCGAAATTTTTCGAGAATTTTTCGACAATTTTCGAGATTTTTCGAAAAAAAAGAACTAATAACGTGTGAATTGCGTCATACGTGTCCACGTGGCGTCGTCCCAATTTCTGTTTTTGCATTTTTAAAAGCTTTTTCTGGTCGTTTGTCGAAAAATTCTCGAAGAATTTTTTTCGTGAATTTTTCGAAAATTTTTCGAAGAAATTTCACTGTTAAAAGAGGACTGCAGTGAAGTTCAATAATTTGTATATAGATGTAGTTTTGAATTCTGAACACTTTTTCTGTTGACAACTTTCTCTGAAAATGCCTCAGAAACCGCTTTGAAATTGACCAAGTGATTGGGAATGGAAGAGTTTTTTGCAACTTCGGCCGCGGACCGCCCTGTTGTTATTTTTCAAATATTTTTCTTGGTTTTTAGGTTTTATAAAGCTTTATAAATCAAGAAATTTCAAAAAAAAAAAGTGAAAAATAACGACTGAAGTGGTCAAAAACGCCGTGGCCGAGTTTTCGGAAAACTCTTCCACCCCAATAAAACCGATTTTTAAGGCATTTAGAGGCATTTTCAGAAAAAGTTGTCAACAGAAAAAGTGTTCAGAATTAAAAACTACATATAATTTTAGTTATTTGGTTCCACTTCAGTCCTCCTTAAATGAGGTTTTTCCAAAATTCATTATCAAAGCCCCCCCCCCTAAGGTTTCAGAATGATTGGAAACGTGGAAGCCCCTTGAAAACTTGACTCACCGGAGTTCCCGGATAAATGTCGGTCATCGAGATCATGATAAGACGTGCGTGAGCTGGAGACAAACTCCTCTTATATACCCTAACCACTTCAAGGTTAGGATAACACGAATGTCCAGCCATCCTTCCAATATTCCCAAAATATGTTGGATCTATGTGGAAATTTCGATTCATTATTCTTTTGAGAAGATCCTGATATTGTTCAGTGAATGGTTGCTCTTTCACCAGCTCCTTGAGTTTTGTATCAGTTCCAATGGTAACTTGATAGGCATAATCTACATTTGGTTTTCTAACATGATCCATTACTTCTCCTGTGAATTCCATTAAAGGTGTGCCTGCTGGAATAAAGACAGGACTGCGGAGAAGGAATCCCATGAGGGGGTCATTCCGATACATTTCAAAGGGAAATAGTTTTCTGTCTATCATGAAAAATGTGTTGTTCGAACAGTGTCCTTTACAGGAACATGAAGAAGAGCATGAGAATCCGATACATCTCCAGAAATAATCGTTGGTATGGGTGAATAGAATCGGAGAGAAGGAGTTCTGAAAGAATTTTTTTTGGTTTTTTAACCGAAAATCGATTTTCATTGGCTCCATGTTCTGAGGAATTTGAGAAAAATTTAGGCTTTTTTGAAATAAAATAAATTTTACCCGCAAACTTTAAAAATCGGTTTTGGATAGGCTAGGCGCATTTTTGAATTTTTTTTGAGTTTTTCGAGTTTTTTGAAAATTTTTTGAAAAATGTTTTTGAATAAATTGTAATTAGATGTAGTTTTTGATTCTGAACACTTTTTCTGTTGACAAATTTCTCTGAAAATGCCTCTAAATGCCCTAAAAACCGGTTTTATTGAGGTGGAAGAGTTTTTCAAAACCTCGGCCACGACGTTTTTAGCCATCTCCTGGTGTTATTTTTTTTGTTTTCTTCGATTTTATGCTTTTATTGAATAGATTCTCTCATTATCAGGCTGAAAATTTCGGAAAAAGTGAAAAATAATGCCTGAAACCTCCGCTTCCAAAAAACTCTTCCATCCCAATAAAATCGGGTTTTTAGAAATAATTTTTGTTTTTGGCGTCTGATAATTAGAGAATATATCCAATTAAAGCCTGAAATCAGAGAAAAACAGAAAAATAACGACGGAGGTGGTCAAAAACCCCATGGCCGAGTTTTCGGAAAACTCTTCCACCTCAATTTAGGGCATTTAGAGGTATTTTCAGAGAAAGTTGTCAACAGAAAAAGTGTTCAGAATTTAAAACTACATCTAAATATACTTTTTTGAATTTCGGTTCAGTCCTTCTTTAAAGTTACACGGACAAAACAAGATATTTCCGCTTTTGATGTCAAAAACCCTTGAGATTTCCAAAAGATAAGAAAAAACAATCAGAATCGAGCTAGTGTTTGTTTTACCGATATAACCCAATGGGTTGACCGGTAAATTTTTTAAAAAAGAAGCAAGAATATTTGAAATTTGAAATTTAACGGTATTGAAAAATTTTGATAAATACTGAAAAATTCGGAAAAACTAAAACTCACAAATTCAGTGGGCGGTTCGTCCCTTTTAAGTTGAAACTCCTGTATTCTCTTGTTCAATTGATAACAACGACAATTCGGATTTTCATAGCAATTGACGACTCCTTTCTCGCAACAATCACATCGAATCTGAAAATGAATACTTAATTAACATGCTATGAACTTCCACCTACTATATTTTCCTCTTTGTTCCCCATATCTAAAGTCATAGTGAGAAGTGGTTCTTTATCCGGGTTGATTATATTCCGATCAATGTAGATAAATGTGAGGTGAGGTGGAATTCGGAGATTATCGAGTGTCTCTCCTTCGATATCCGAGTAGGCCGGGAATGGAGAATATTGATTAAGAGTCAGGTTCTTTGAGATGAGAATTCGACGTTGTGGAGGGGTATAGAAGCCAAGGTACTCCTCGAGACAACTGGAAAATGATGTTTAGTACGGATCTCGAGCTCTATTCTGAAATTCTGAGAGAAGCCGGTTTTATATACGCCTAAGCGGCCGCCACTGAAAGTGTCCCCGTGGCGCAGTCGGTTAAAGCGATGTTTTGAAAATCGCTCGTCGAGAGTTCGAACTTTTTTGGCTCGAATTTTTTTTGCTTTTCTTGGTTTTTATCAAAAATGTTGTGTTTTCGTCGGTAATTATGTTTTTCTTTGAATTTTTAAAAAGCCAATGCATAAATTATGGTAAAACTTGCTTCAGCTGCTTCGGCGTCGAACTTGTGTCCTCGATCATTTCCTCGCGAATTCGTATTTCATCTTCAACATCTTTCCCTTTTAAGCGTATTTTTTGAGCCAAATAACGATAACAAACTGCCGAAACTTTGTTAAGAGTGTAGTTGTACCGGAAGTGTTTGTTGTAACCTTCATCGACCATTTTTCTCAAAAATTTGATATGAGCGATTCCGAATTTTTCGTTCTGAGATATTTCTGAGAACTCGTATCTCGATTGATTTTTTAGAATTGCTTGTCTCTTTTCGATAGTTTTGGCGCTGAGGTAAGAATCGAAGTCCTCTGTTGCACAGAACGGTGGAAGCTGAAAAAAAAAATGTTGCTCAACTTTGACAGCATTTGTCTCGGTTCATAATGGAAATATTGAAAAGTTGTCAACTAACAAAATATTTGTATTAATGTGAACTTTATTTTGTTAGTTTGCAACTTTTTAATATCTCTGTTGGGAACCGAGATAAATGCTGTCAAAGTTAAGTAGCTTACCTCCCCGATGAATCCTTTTCTTCCAATCTGTTTGATAATGGTGTGCATGTACCCGGAATGGTTTGATGACCCTGGTTGAGACATGACTTCTAAAATGGAGAATTAGTTGAAAAGTACATATCGATCAGATAAACTTAATAATATATAGGATATAAATAGTAAAAGTGCATCAAAAATCTGTCGAAAACTATAATCCGACTGGCTTTTAATCATATATGTACTTATCTTTGCGAAATCTTTGACAAAGTTATAATTAGCAACTCACATATATATCATATTTCATATAAAAGAATCATAAATATTTCTTACATATCATATTTCATGACATATGTTAACAATTGATGTTATCTCAAAATTAATTGTAATATGATCCTCTACTATGAACAATTCATAGATGAAAAGTTTAGATATTTTTAAATTTTATATCTGAAAAAACCCAAAAAAAACATTTTTAGACGGAAAAAGGTTTTGTTCTAGTTAAAAGATACATTTGGAAGCTAATTAGTCATTCCAAAAGCACGAAAAACCACTTTCCAGGCGTCAAAACTGAATTTAAACGTAGTGTTTACCTAAAAGAACACCTATTCCAAACGCGCGCGCACTTTCCGATACGGTAACACTCGTTTATCATATGTGTCCTTGCGGGACCCAGGCGCGGAAGGGAGGGGAGCCTCCCAATGCCCCGCGGAAAGTCTATGCCCCGCAGGACATGTCGCCTCGTCCTCCCATGTGGTCTAGTGGTTAGGATTCGTGGTTTTCACCCACGCGGCCCGGGTTCGATTCCCGGCATGGGAAGTTTCTTTTTGCTCTTTTTTATTCTTTCTTAAAAATCGAAATAAAAATCAAACATTCATATTCACATCATTAATCGATAAATAAGATACAGTAGTCTCGATACTAGCTCTTCTTCGATTTAACTGAGTTTCCATTGGTGTAACTGGCGTCATAGGAATCTCGGGGACTTCTGGAGACTCTTCGATGATTTGAACTTTTTCCAAATATGAAATATAGCAAGCTGCTAGCCAAATGAATGGGAAATAGAGGGCGGACAGCAAGTCTTCTCTCATTGCCCAAGACAATTCATCGTTTTCCATTTTATTTGACATTAATCTTTGAATGACGAAAAAAGCCTTGATGAGAATGGTGAAGATCATTGTTAAGAGGCAATTGATAGCAGAACATATCAATTTTTGATCTATTTTTAATCGATTTAAATTATGTTTAATTAATAGAAAAGTGAATGAAACTATCCCTGTGATAAAAAATATAGAATCGAGGATTTGGAATTGGAGTCGAAAACCATGGATATCCAAGGCTATTTGCTCTATAACAATGAAAGGAGAATTTTTTTGAAAAAAAGGAAAAAAATAAAATTTTAATTTTTTTTCGAAATTAATCAAATCAGAATTGTTTTCGAGCTTTAAAAACTATTTTGAGCTCGAAACCATATTTTTTGCGAATTTCAGCGGAAAATGTCAAATTAAATTCAAAAATAACCGAAAAAACACCGGTTTTCGATGGAGCGCAATTACAGACTTTTGCTTCGAAATTCAGTATTTTTTGCTGTTTTCAGGCGTTTTTATCGATAAATACAGGGTTTATGTGTTTCCATAGATTCTTTGGATAGCAAAAATCAAAGAAAAATGATTTGAAAAAATGCAAAAAACATTTTTTCGAATTTTTTTTCGATTATTTTTTGCTTTATTTGTGAAATCAAGAGATTTTTTCCGAGTTTTGACAGCTATTTTAAGCCCGGAAATTCTTTTGAAGTTTTTTTTCGAAATTTGAACGAAAAAATGATTCTGAAAAAAAAGCAACTGGGGCGGTCCAAAACCCCATGGCCGAGGTTTTGAAAAACTCTTCCACCCTAATAAAAACGGTTTTTAAGGCATTTAGAGGCATTTTCAGAAAAAGTTGTCATCAGGAAAAGTGTTCAGAATTCAAAACTACATCTAATGGTCATAGAATTTCAATTCATCCAGTTAAAAAAAAAATTTTTGATTTGAAAACAGCCTTACCAGTCAACATAACCGACATTCTCGTGATCACCAACACAACCGAACTGAAAATCACCGATTTCGATGGTTTCGGTGTCCGTATTCCAAGGGCCTCGAGGCATAGTTGAGTGACGGAAAAAGATAGAATGAGAAAACTTTCGAAAGAAAAAAATGCTGCAGGGATGAAAGTAATTATTGGATTGAAAAAAGACATGAATTGGAAAATGATTACGGTAGTTGAGAAGATGTGAATGTACATGATGATGTGGAATAGGAGGAAGTTGGAGAATTGGGACCACTGAAAGGGGTGTAACTTTTTTGGACTTGGGATTTTTTGATGATGAGAGGGTGGAAAAGATAGCTCTTGACGAGCTCTACAGAATGGTAGTAGCTAGGATACGGCAGCTACAGAAAGAAAAAAGTTAGAGGTCAAAATCCAAACAAATTTTGTTTTAGTTTTTAGCTCATAACTTCCTTTAGACTTCTGATTTTCAGATGATCAATAAATGGAAATGGTAGCCATTTTTAAGCTGATGTCTAAGCTAGGTTACGGTAGATTTAGACAGAACAAGGCTATAATCAAAAAACCGAAAAAAATTTCATTTTCACTTTCTAACTTTTTTCAAAAAAAAATACTTATTCTGAAAAAAGTTACCTTTTTCTTGACAATTTTGTATATATAGAATCCAATAAAAGAAAAAGGAAGCAATAGAATAATTCCGAATTTATAGAGACTTGATTTCGTCGATTCCTCTTTTTCCAATATTAATGACCATTCGGAAGTGTTTGATAAGGGTTTTAATTGAATTGGGATTATTGAGAGCTTCATTTTTTAGTTGTTTCATATGAAAAATGAGTGAAAGAGGAGGCAGGTGGAGATAGATCGTACGAACAGGTGGATTTTTAGGAGAAAATGTTGAGGAGGCTGAAATTGATAATTGGAAATTGAAAAATAATGGATTTTCATGAGAAATGAGGTTTCAATGAACTCTTGGCAACAGATTCTGGAAACAAAAAAACGGATTTTTTGACTGGAAACAAAATTTTTTAATTTAAAAAAATTTGCAGGAACAAACAAAATTGTATTTCTGCAAAACTCATACAGCAGAACGATCAAGCGTAAGATTATGAGCTTGTGTACACTATTCGAAAGGCATTTTTTCGAATTTACGCAAGAAAAAACTTATTTTCTCAATTTCTTCAGTGGTTTCACAAAAAGAAAAAAGAGCAAAAGAAAAAGCGCGACAGTGGATTCGAACCCTCGCGGTTGAAAATCAAATCTGTTACCGGTTGAGCCACGCGCGCTTCCTGGAAGTCTTCGACCTCTTGGCATATATGAACTCAAGGCTTTCGAAAATTTCTTCATATCTGGCTTTTTTTCAAAATCACAAATAAAAAATAGTAAATTATAAGAAAAAAATCCCAAAAAATATTATTCAAAATTTATTATCCAATTCAATCGTCTTCTTTTTCACTCCATCATGCTTCTGAATCCATTCCTGAACTAGCTGAGAATTCGAAATATAGACAGATAGAATCCAAAGAAACGAGAGATAATATAAACTGAGAATTCGAGTGGTCGATTGATTACTAATTGAATTATAGTGAATTGCCTGAAGTTAAGAGTCTTGGGATTACTGTAGCTAAGACTCACCATAATAGAAAATAGAGAAATAATTGAATTAACAAGGATTGAAACGGATTTTGGAGACACTTCCATTTTCATTCTGGCTACAGTAATCACTAGTAAAACAAGATTTTGAGCCAGAAACAGTAATTCCACGTAGTTAATCTCATAATCATCGATGATCAAGATTACGGTAGCAGATACTCCACGAACCAATAAAAGAGAAAATGCCCCCAACCAAAACCATTTTTTCCCGAGAACGTTGTCTTCTCTGAGGATAAGAGAAACCAGTTGAAAAAGAATAATCGAGAGAAAAATAAAGATTTGAGAGGTGATGTAGGCTTGGAATGGGTAGAGGAAGTAACTGGGCTTTGAAGATGAGCCAATTGTGATGGCGAGTATTGAGAAGATGGAAAAGTACATGAGGATGTGGAAAGGCTCGAAATAGGCGAGTTGGTGGCGCTGAAAAAAGAAAATTTAGAAAAAGCAAAAAGCAAAAAAAGAAAAAAAATAAGGCGCCAGAAAAGTTCGAACTCCGCTGTGGATTACAAAAGGGCGCTGTTACCGCCTGCGCCACGCTGCCTATTTTGATTTTAGGTCGCCTACCCGTATAAGAAACCGCCTGTTATCCGGATCGTGAATTCCGGATCTTCATTTCATGTTCCAAAAAAAAGAACAATAAGCTTACCGGTCTCCGCATACATTTATTCATATAAAATGCAAAAAACATCATTGAAAATAGAATATGATATAGATCTTTTTGATCTCTTTCGAAATCATCGAAATTCGGATATTTTAGTATGAAATACATATTATGTTTGAAACTAGAGGGTAAAATAAAATGTATGCAAATCACCTGCTCCGTGAAGCGTAGCACAACGTTTTCTTAATGTCATCATGCCTCTTTTCGCGTGTTTCTCTATACTAATAACACCTTTTCTCAGGTTTTTGGAATTGTTTGATGTACGGGACTTAACTGAAAACATTGAAATGAGCTTTGAAACTATATTCTTATGGATTTTTGACTTTTCTAAACAAAGCAAAAAATAAAAACTGAAAATGCCACAGAGAGGTTTTGAACCTAGCAATTGAACCAAAAACAAGGCTGTTGCCGATTGCGCCACGCGAACAATGGCGACATCGTTGTTGCTTAGCGTATATGAGCTACTTGTTTTCCCCCACTCGACAAAAAACTTTCGAGAAAAAAATATACAGATTTCCGGACAATTTTTATAAATTTTTTTGGTCTACTTTTGAATACGATTGCTAGCAAATTGATTTATAAATTCATTGCAGAAGAACAAAAAACGCCCGTTTTAGACAGTAAACATAAGAAACAGTAAAGCTTTTCAAAAACTGAAAAATCTCGAAAGATTAATCCCAAATCTCCGAATTCGTCTGATTTATCTTCTGCAAATATCGTTTTCGGAGGGTGTAGGCGGCAATTTTGGCTTGGCGAGAACGTGTGAACACTCCTTTGTGGTTTCCGACGGCTCTCGTTGTGGCTGGAATTTTTTAAATTTTTTTTTATTTGAAAAAAATATTTTTTTTATTGAATAATTTTTTTTGTTCAAGTAATTATAAAAATACTAATCTTGCTTGGAAGAAAAACGCGTTAAAAATGCGCTTGAACGCGCAAAAAAAGTGAAAATTTTGAAATTCCGTGAAGAAAAAATCAAAAATCGGCAATTCTCAATGGAGCGCATTTGCAACAAAACCCACTCATTCCGGTCATAAAATCGGCGAAATTCCAAATCATTTCTCCAGTAATCGTATGATCCTTAATCAATGCATCGAAGGCATGATGTGTCTCTTGAATCACTTCATTCTGATACTGTTCAGAGAAATCGACGGAAGGCTCTTGATTCAGTCCGGGGATACTGTCTGCACCGTATTCTGTCACCATAATCGGTTTATGGAATGTCTCTCTCCAAAGGGAAATATCCCAGTAGACACTTTGATTTATCCATGGTATGTACCTTTAAATGGATTTTTTCTAAGCTCGGAATGTTCTAAAAACCCACCCCATATCAATATACCATCCGTAATATCGATTGACACAAATAAAATCCATCAGATCTGCTGTTTCATCATTATCGAAATTCGTTGGTCCATAGACAGTTGTCACGGGACGAGTACGGTCGATTCCGTGAGCAGTGTCCACTAGTGTTCTGAATATCGGATTTTTCTTGCTATTTAAAAGGAGACTGGAATTTATTTATATATCATTAGATGTAGTTTTTAATTCTGAACACTTTTTCGGTTGACAACTTTCTCTGAAAATGCCTCTAAATGCCTTAAAAACCGGTTTTATTGGAGTGGAAGAGTTTTTCAAAACCTCGGCCATGGGGTTTTTGACCGCTTCACTCGTTTTTTCTAATTTTTTTTGAAGTTTTTAGTCGTTAATGAAGTTTCTAGAAAATTTCTAGAACTCGAAATATGAAAAATCTGAAAAAGGGGCGGAGCTTGAGCTCATTTTTTCAAAATGATTTTTTCAAAATGATTTTTTCGTTCAAATTTCGCAGAAAAAACTTTTTTCAGCGGATTTCCGGGCCATGAATGGTTTTTTATCACCGGAAAAATTTTAATTCTACAAAAAAAGCAACAAAAAGTTTCGAAAAAAATTTTTCAATTTTTCCTGTTTTTCATATTTTCAAAAAAAATGTTTTCCCTGATTTTTACTATCAAAAGAACCTATAATAATAAGTATTCATTGATAAAAATGCCTAAAAACCACTAAAAATCACGTTTTTCGAAGCAAAAGTCTGCAATTGCGCTCCATCGAAAACAGGTGTTTTTTCGATTATTTTTTAATTTAAATTGACATTTTTTAATGTTTTTTCGTATAAATCGATTGGAAATTAATTTTTAAAAAATTTTAAAGCAGAAATGAAACTCTGAATAATTAATTTAGGGCTGAAAAATATCTTTCCGAAGTTTTTATCAATGGAGCGCGGTTTGCAAGCTCTAGTTTTTTTTTGAATTATTTTCTCGATTTTTTTGAGAATTTCAAAGAAAAAAAGAAACTAACTGAAAATATGCGCGACTCTCCTTCTTACTAGTCACCGGCTCATTGGCTAGGGACCATGCGATAACCGATGGATGATTCTTGTCTCTATCGATCATATCTGTTAACATTTTCACGTGCAAATTGTTATTCGCCTTGGAGAAGCCTCTGGAATTGAGAATTAAGGGTTTTAGAAGAGAAAAGGAAGAGGTTACTTGAGCCCAACAGCCGGTGTCTCCACAATAACTGCAATTCCTCGACGATCATTCTCGAACATTCTATCTTCTGTATAAGGGTAATGAGTAGTACGGTAGCAATTCCCGCCCATCCACTCCAATAAATTCAAATCTTTCGTCATGACTGCCTGATTGAATCCTCTTCCAATCAACTCAAAGTCTTCATGCATCCCGAATCCAAGGCAATAGAAGGGTTTGGAATTGATGAACATTTGAGAGTCAGAAAGAGAAACAGTTCGGAAACCGAATGATTCTCTATAAATATCCACTAGTTCTCCATCAGAAATAAGTGAAACTTCGAGGGTATAAAGGGAAGGTTCACCCATTCCTCTGGGCCACCATGGCTTGACGGTGTCCAGTTTTCCTTCCCCTTTTGTTTGATTTGTGGAGTAGACCTGAAGGTTTTTTTTTTTTTTTTATAGAAAAAGTTTTTATCAGAATTAGTTTTTTTTTCAAAATTAAAAAAATTTTGGTAAAAAAATAGTTTCTGGTCAGAATTGATTTTTTCAAAATTAAAAAAATTCCAGTTCATCCATAAACACTGGGGTTCACAGGGTTACCCTAACAAGATTTTTTTTAAAATTTTTTTTTGGGAAAAAGGCGGCTCTCAGTTTCTACATTTGATACTCAGGCTATGTCTACGCAGCGAAATGAGGTTGGTTCGCTGGGGCGCGTTTGCTTATGTAGTGTTTATTCAATTTCCTTATGAAGTTTATGGAGTTTTTCATCGTAAAAAGTTATTTTTTGCTAGGAATACGGTTTACTCTATTTTTTCACTTATTTTACGGTAAATAAATATATTTTTTGCGTTGAAATTACAAGAAACTCGTTAGTTATATCAGAAAAATAGCAGCGAGTTTAGCCGATAAAGAAAGACTGCAGTGGAATTGAATTAGATGTAATTTTTGATTCTGAACATTTTTCTGTTGACAACTTTCTCTGAAAATGCCTCTAAATGCCTTAAAAACCGGTTTGAAAAGTGATTATGGTGGAAGAGTTTTTCGAAACCTCGGCCATGGGGTTTTGGACCGCCCTGTTGTTATTTTTTATTTTTATTTTTTTGGTTTTTAGGTTTTATAAAGCTTTATGAGTCTAAAAATTTCAAAAAAAGTGAAAAAAACGACAGGAGCGGGGCGAAACCCCGCGGCCGAAATTTTGGAAAACTCTTCCACCCCAATAAAACCGGGTTTTAAGGTATTTAGAGGCATTTTCAGAAAAAGTTGTCAACAGAAAAAGTGTTCAGAATTGAAAATTACATCTAAATCCAATTTAAAATTTAGTTCAGACCTCCTATAGTCATCCGGAAAAACGAATATAAAAATAGGCTCCCAGAAAAACGCAATTTGTCGAATTTCTGGGTAAATTTCAGGTAAAAGCCATTTTTGATTTTAAAATGGTTTAAATTTTATGCAGAATTATCAACAATAGGAAAATAATTTGATTTACGATTAAAAACCCCCGATTTTCTACGAAAACCAGCATTAATCGGTGAACAAGACGAAAAAAGCTACTTGTCTTTCAGTTTGAAAATTCAGGGTTTTAAGAAAAAAAGTTCACCGGAAAAATTTTAAAAAAAACTCACCACATTATCATCTTCATCAAACATGTTTACTTCCACCTGAATTCCATCCAAACTACTTGCTGCAGTTTCAAACAGAAATGATCCAGTGTGATCTGCGACAATATTAATATTCTGAATATGAACCGATGGAATTTTGACAAGTTGGACACTTCTAAGAATTCCGGCGTAGTTGAAGAAGTCAAAATTTCCGACGTTTTTTACGGCGCCGTCCGGGAGACGAGAAAGAATTCTTCCACTAATATTCCTTGGGTTCAGTTTCTGATAGTTGAAATCGCCTTGAGGGATAGTCGACCAGGAGAGAGTGTTGTTTACAGCTACAGTAATCTGAAACCTTTAAAATAGGGTACGGTAGCTTTGGTACCGTACCTTGTTTTCCGCTCCAAACTTGACTTTCGATGAGATATCCACTTCGAATGGTAGATGACCTCCTATGTGTGATGTCACTTTTTCAGAGTTCACGAACTGAAAGTGGAAACGTTTATATAGGGCAAGCGAGGGAACAGAAGAAAGGTGCGCGCGTGGCGCAGGCGGTAAGAAGCGCGGTTTTGATGCGACGGCTGGGTTCGAGTCCACCCTCCGGCATTTTCTTTTTTCTTTTTTTCTTTTTTTGTTCACACTCACCACCACTGCAAAATAGTTAACGGATCCAAACCGCAGCACATGTCTCATATTCCGGTCTCTCAACGGAACCATCTCCTTCTTCTCGTACCAAACCCATCCGATATGATCTCGAAGCTCGCTGGATGCTCCGATATCATTGTACGCGCATGGAACTGGCATCACGGTAGCATTCTGAAATTTTTTTCTTTGAATTCAATAGAAAGGATTACTGTACTTTAAAAGTGTCTAGATCCTTTGTATTCCATTGGTTATCAATTCCAATGTCCCCTCCATTATAGGGTTCCTTGACGAATGTCCATAGGCCGTCTAGAGAGTCGAATGTTCTTATCTCGTTCCTTTGGACATGTAGAAGACACGTGGAAGATGCCAATAGAGAGAAGAGCAAGGTCAGAGACCCCGTTTGAGATGGCATTCCTTAAAGGATCAGGTTAGGAAATCGGTAAATTTTTTTAAAAAAGGCCATTCTAAATTGCATAACTAAATTGTTGTTAGAGGTACATAAAAGTTGTCAACTAACAAAATGTTCAGCTAATTAAGGGCTATATTTTGTTAGTTGACAACTTTTTAAGGCCTTTGCTCTCAAAGGAAATATTCAATTTCAAAAAATAAGTTTTCAATAGTTCTTGAGATCACTTTTTTGAACCAGTTTTTCTCAGCTCTGGTTAGAGATAAAAAAAGTTGTCAATTAGTAAATTGCTCAGCTTGAAAATGGCTATATTTTGTTAGTTAACAACTTTTTTGTATCTTTGAAAGTAACCAAGATATAGGCATTTAAAAAATAGGGTGTCATTCTATTTTAAAGGAACCCCTTGAAAACTCCTATTTTTGAATTTCTTCATTAAAAACTCAAATTTTTACTAGAAAAGCCGGTTAAAAATATCAAAGCCGAAAAAAGAAAGAAAAATAACAAAATAACCAAAAAACCAAAAAACCCTTCGTCTACAGTAACCTATTAATAACCCCAGGATCAGATATCGAAAAAGGAGGAGGAATTTCAGTGAAAAGGACCCGGAAGAGATATGAAAAGGTGATAAGAAACAAAGTGAATTGTTCTTTTCGAATTGAGTGTGAGAGAGAAAGAAGAAGTAAGAACACCCATGTGTCTCTCTTGGATAATTAGGGCGTTAGAAGGAGAAAGTTGCGGGAGAAAGAGGTCGGGGGAAATTATTTATCACCTTCTCTCTCTCTCTCTCTCTCTCTCTCTCTCTCTCTCTTTCAATGGTACTGTACAAGCTCCTAACCATTGGCAAATATAATAAAGACAATCGACAAACACTGTTCTCAACTAACAATGCCATCTATTTCAGAATATATATACATTTTGGAGGTCAAAAGTGTCCGTGACGATTAAGTCATAAAATATGTACCTAACCTAGTATCTTGTATGCCCTTTAAATGAATTGGAGATAGAAAGAGAGAGAGAGAGAGAGAGAGAGAGAGAGAGAGAGAGAGAGAGAGAGAGAGAGAGAAATTGATTCGTATGAGTAGATTAGAATAGAAGGAAGAAGGGAAAGAGTGTTGCAGTATTCAAAAGTGAAACCAGTAGGATTAGATAACGAGAGAGGTCACGGTTCTCGATTTCTGTTCCATTTTTTTGCATACAGAAGGTTTGGAATGGTTTCCAAGGGTTATTTTTGTTTATCTAGCATTAAAATTATCTTATCTCGATTCCCAAGGGAGATAGAAGAAAGTTGCTAACTATTGAAATGTAGCTCTTAATTAGCTGAGCATTTTGTTAGTTGACAATTTTTTGATAGCTTTTACGGCAAAAGAGATACGGTTGCCAGGAGAGAGAAGGCAGACCTCTTCAGGCGCGCTTTAGGTTTCAAACGCTTCTAACTTTATTCATATAAACGATACCAAAAAGTTGTCAACTTATAAAATGTAGCTCTTGATTAGCGTAATATTTTGTTAGTTAATAGTTTTTTGATAGCTGTTACGGCGAGGGAGTTACGGTTGCCGGGATAGGAGACAGACGGTCCCCCCTTTCCTTCACGCGCGCTAGGTTCAAACGCTCATAACTTTTTTTTAATAATTCCTACAAAAAAGTTGTCAACTAATGAAATGTAGCTCTTAATTAGCTGAATATTTTATTAGTTGACAACATTTTAATATCTTTAACATGAACCGACAAAAACTAGTTTAGGTAGCACAACCAATCAAAAGTTCAAATATAGCGGACTTTCGACGGAAAATCGAAAATCATCGAAATCGACGACTTTTATAATTCCAAAAATTTCTCCGTCTTTTTCCTCTTTCATTCATTTTTTCATCCGGAAAACTGGTTCCTCGTTGTCCACTTGTCAAGAAAAAGAACACTTGAAACTTTTCAGAATGCAATTTCAGTCTCTGAATAGTTTTCTGAAAAGAAAGAAAAAGGAACCAGAAGTTCTTTTTTTTCTGAAAATTGGAATCGGGAAGAAGAAGAATGAATGTTTATACAAAACGGGGCGATGTTTAGAGAAAGATGGAATTGTTTACATGAGTTTTTTATTTTCATTATTATTATTGAGATCGAAGACGTTTCCCGCGAATTTCTGTAGTCGGTATACTCCAATATGATGAAGGAACTGCAAAAAAATGCTTTTTAAAAAAAGAAAAAAGAAAAATTCGCGAGGTGGACTCGAACCCAACCCCTTCAGAACGACTACCACACCTGTTCACCACTCGACCACTCGTGCAAGGCTCGGTCGCCACCTAAAAGCCAATGAAAAGGTCAACTCACCCCTTCAACATACTCGAACAGCTGATAATTCCCATAGAACTCTTGGTCCACCCTGGGTTTTCGTTTCAGTCGAGCATACGGTCCCATCGATGGATTCATAACGAATTCAGTGAGAATAGCCATCATCGATGTGTGTTGATGGAGATTCTCGTAGAAATCTGGAGCCAAGGAACGGAGTTTCGGAAGATCTCTTCCCGGGATATAGGGGAAATCGTGGTGTTCCACGTGGTAGCCGACGTTGAAAGTACACAGGTTCCAGAGACCGTAGTAACTTAAAATAGTTGAAGATTTTTAAAAATGATTCGGAAACTACAGATCCTTCGGGAGCGCGCGTTCCCCGGAGCAGCGGTTTTATATACGGCAAGGCGGCCGCGCTCAAAGTTGGTGGCGTGGCGCAGTGGGTTACAGCCCTGTTTTCGAATCCGTAGGTCGCGGGTTCGATTCTTTCAGGCGCAAATCCTTTTTGCTTTTCTTTTTTGACACCTAAAAGCCTCCGAACACACCTGAATGTCTCCTGATCCTCTTTGAAAGCATAGTGTTCTGAGATAAAGTGACCGGCACTTGGGTGTAGTCCCATACTGATTATTGTTCCGAAGAACAAGTAGATAAGCGATTTGAAACCGAAGAAATAGAGAATGGCCAAGTCAAATGAGATCTGGAACCTTCTTTTCTCGATTTTCAGTCTACAGTAACCCTGATTACCTGTATGGTTGCATTAAGAATTTCCATATCCGTCGGCGCTTTTTTGTAGATAATTAGGGGTCGGAATGCGTAGAAAAATGGTTGAAGAGACAGCCAGAGAAGTTTTTTCGGTGATGTGGTGAAGAATTCAGCTTCGAAAGTAGTTGGAACGTCGGTATCCAAGCCGTCTTCTCCTGAATTTTTGAATTTGCACGTCAACATTTTTTTCGGATTTTTTCATGGTTTTTGACGCTAATTTTGTATTTAAAACTAATAAATAAATTGAAAGTGCGAAGCCTGCAATCGCGCTCCGTTGAACTATCGCTAAATTCCTTTTTTTTATTCAAAATTGAAATTTTTAGAATTTTTAAAATTTTTTCCGGTGGAAATAGAATAAAATAAATAATTGGAACGCTTTTAAAAATTATTCCAGAGCTGCGAAACCGTTTTCGAGCAGTTTAAGCTATTTTTAGCAATGGAGCGCGTTTGCGTAACTCGATTTTTGTTTAATTCGGTTAACGCGCTCTAATTTCTGCTAGTTTTTGAATTTTTAGCGATAAAACTATCACTAAAAATTAAATTAAGCCAGGCAAACTGTGAGAAAAAAAGTTTTTTGTGCGCTAAAAACAAGTTTGAACAGTTTTTAGCGATGGAGCGCGTTTGCCAACTTTCGTTTTTTGTATTTTCGTTTTGAAAATGGGTTTTTCTACGCAAATTTGAGCTTTTTGAGCTCAAAATAACTACGAAAAAAATTAAAATAAGCGAGAAAAAAAGTTTCAAGTTTTTAGCGATAGAGCGCAATTGCACACTTTATTTTTTCAAATTCGCACTCAAAAAATCCAAAATCTCACCCAAATATCGATGATGTTCGACATGATATTTTTTGAAAGAAACCGAAATAGGGACAGCAATTGGAAGATTAGCCCACATTCCGAAGAATCGATTTTTGAGAGGGAACTTATTTCCGAATGCAGTGTTATGAGAGATGTCATGAATAGCAAGAGTCATTGCATGATTAATGATTCCTCCACAGAAATATCCTTCAAGAAGTATCAGTATCCAATCGGCGTCTTGTAGTAACCAGCACATGAAGATTTGGAAGAGAACCATACTTGAGACTACGTATTTTAGAGAGGGATCCACACCGAATAGCTGGAAAAATTGATTTTCTTGCAATTGCATTTTTTTTTGAATTTTCGAATTTTTAAAAAATTGACAAAAAAATTTTTTTGATTTTTAAAATTTGTCATTAGATGTAGTTTTGAATTCTGAACACTTTTTCTGTTGACAGCTTTCTCTGAAAATGCCTCTAAATGTCCTAAAAACCGGTTTTATTTAGGTGGAAGAGTTTTCCGAAAACTCGGCCACGGCGTTTTTAGCCACCTCCTGGCGTTATTTTTTCGTTTTCTTCGATTTTATGCTTCTATTGAATAGATTCTCTCATTATCTGACTGAAAATTTCGGAAAAAGTGAAAAATAATGGCTGAAACCTCCGCTTCCGAAAAACTCTTCCACCCCAATAAAACCGGGTTTTTTTTAAAAATAATTTTTGTTTTTGGTGTCTGATAATTAGAGAATATATCCAATTTAAGCCTAAAATCAGAAAAAAAAACCGAAAAATAACGACGGAGGTGGTCAAAAACTCCATGGCCGAGTATTCGGAAAACTCTTCCACCCCCAATAAAACCGGTTTTTAAGCCGTTTAGAGGCATTTTCAGAGAAAGTTGTCAACAGAAAAAGTGTTCAGAATTAAAAACTACATCTAATGACAAATTATTGGAGTTCAGTTGTTTGCTATGAGCGAAAAAATTTTTAAAAAACTATATTACAAGTCCAGCTGTTTGGAATTTTCTTCCTCAATACTTTTTGTTTCGATAAAATAAATTCTCCGATTTTTTGAAGCTCAAAAAACTTCGAAAACTGCAAATTCCACAAAAGTTCAATTGAGCGCGATTGCATACTGAACAGGCGGGAATTCAAATTTTCTGTTGAAAATACCGCAAAATACGAAAAAATCCTACTTTTTTAACTTCTGGATATTTTTTGACGATTGCTTCTCGACGACTCATATGTGGTTGTTCGGTGAGGGTCCATATAAAATCATCTCGGCTTACCGATTGTCCCATTTTTGAGAGAAATTCTGCAATTTTTGATGATTCAGAGAGAAAGAAGACACAAAATGATTGGAGAACACATATTGATAGTTTTGAATTGATAAGGAGTTATGAGTTAGAGAGAGAGAGAGAGAGAGAGAGAGAGAGGGGAATAAAACATGGGGGTGAATCAGTTACGAGGACAGTGACGATTGCTACACACAAAACTCATTTGTTTGTTCTTCAGAGAGTTTGAAAGAGAGAGAGAGAGAGAGAGAGAGAGAGAGAGAGAGAGAGAGAGAGAGCGCAGAGAATATCAGACATTCCAATAAACTCTCTATGTGATCTCTAGTTAGTTCCAGGAGAAAGTTGACTCATCTTGTTAGATAGTAGCTTTTTGGTCAGAGACCTGTAACTTTTTTTGGAATTGAGATTTTCGGACAAAATGGGTAGGAAATTGAAGCTCTTAATGGGAGCTACACGATGGTTTTTTTTGGAATTCAGTGAACTGCCTTAGGAAGAGAGAAAGAGGCCAAAAAGTAAGCGGTTGAAATTTTCAACAATTATTGGTTTATAACGACCTTCAACATTATTATTTTTAGACGATTCTCAACTCGAAAAGCTCTATAAAAGCACAATATACTTATCTAAAATACTGTAACGACAAAAATTATGACTTGAACTTTGAGCCCGTTGATTTTTTGGTCTTCAGAATACTCATTTTTATACAGAATTTCCTATTTTAACATTCAAGAGTGAGGTTTTCAGTAAGCTTTAAAAGTGGACGGTTATGGAAAAATCACATCGACGATTTCAAACCGGTTTTTAAGGCATTTAGAGGCATTTTCAGAGAAAGTTGTCAACAGAAAAAGTGTTCAGAATCAAAAACTACATTTAATGACAAATTATCGAACTCCAGTCCTCCTTTGAGCGGGTGGGTCAATGTTTGCTAAAAACTTCAGGGATACGAATGGAACGTTTCAATAATACCTACTTGCTTCAAACTTTCTCAAAGTTCATCATATTGAAACTAGAAAACGAAAGATCACTATAAGATCTTTGCCATAGAGAGAAAAAATTGAGAGAACTCAATTTTGAGAGATTCCTGAGCCGAAATGTAAACTTTCGGACATTCAGTATCTTCGGTCTATAACTAGGCACCACAGCATAATTTTCTTTTTTTTTTTGAAATCTTTTGATTGCAAAATGTTCCCCTCCCTTATAGAAGTCTATTTCCAAAATTTCAAAAAAAAAAATTTTTTTTTTAATTTTGTTCCAATCCCGAGTTATAGATCTTTTTGTGGAAGACCTCAATGTGCTGATTTTCTCCCCAGCGGCTCTGGAAAAAGGCGAAGTGGGCGGAAGAAAGTTCGATCTGGGGACCGCCGAACGAAAAACAAGCGCGCAACCACTCGACCACGCGAGCGGCGGGCGGCGCCAATCGAGAGGGTGTATAAGAAATGGGGGCGGTCTCAAGCGCCTATAACTATAACTTTACTTTGAATCAAAGTTTTCGACGAATGAGGGGGCGGAATTGATAGATCTCAAGTTTCTTCTTTATTATTAAACAACTGAAAAACCTGTAACTAACAGTGAAGCTAAAAAGTTATAGTTAAAATAGTAAGCATTATCTGAAACTTTTTTCAGCCTGAATTCACTTCACAAAGTGTCAAGGCATTCCACCGTGTAGAATATCCCTGATAGGCATGTCCTACTGTATAATTCTAGAATTAATTCTGAAAAACTGATAAGAGAAAAGCTACTATCCAGAAAGAAATCAGTTACTTCTAATTAGAGTACTCTAAGTAAGTCCATTGTGTAGAACTCGTCAACATCTATGGTTTTCGCAGCCTAATTGTCAGAAAATATAGTTTTTAAAGAAACTGATAAGCTGAGCAACATTCAAAATAATCTTGCAATTTTTCTGAAAAATGATAACGACCATAATTCTCATTGTGGGAAATAGCAGAAGGGAATGAACGAATAAAATTCAGGAAAAGTTTAGGAGAGAAGCTAACAGAGGGTGGGAAAAAAGAGTGGAAAAAGGGGAAATTGGAAACCTTAAAATAGGAAATTGTTGCTTGGGAAATCCGTTGTTGTTAGCAACCTTCTTCCCAGTTGCTACAACCAGAAATCCTCTGTTTTGAAAAAGAAAAAGAAGCATTAAGTGCGCGGGAGCCGAAATGAAAAGAGAGAGAGAGAGAGAGAGAGAGAGAGAGACGCACATTGCGCAAATATAGATTGTACATGCAAATAAACGGAGTGCATAGAAAACTGTCGGCAAGAGAGAATTCTAGAGAAAAGGGTGTCTCAATGCACGTAATGGTCAGTTTTAAGTGCAAATTTGGCAACTACTCGAACAATTTCTTCGGAAAGCCATTCCTGGAATTATTGGGGGAGCAGAAGGGATCGAAGAGAGTTCTAGGCCATAAATTTATTAAAAAATCGGCATGTTCAGTGAAAAATTGTCAACTTTGGGCATTCGTAGAAGAGTGGGGAAAAGTGGGACTGTTCTAAATTTTTGAGGGCGGTTTCTTCATTACTGGAACTGCATTTTCATAGTTGACAACTTTTTTCCAGAACCATTTCTAAGAGCTACACGGCTCGTTGAATAAAACATTTTTTGTCAATTTCAGTGCAAAATGCCATGTTTTTCAACATCTTTCTCTTCAACAAACCGTGTAGCTCTCAGAAATGATTTTAGAAAAAAGTTGTAAACTAAAGAAATTCAGTTCCAGTGATGAAGAAACCGCCCTGAAAAATTTAGAGCAATCCCATTTTTCACCTCTCTGCTATGAATCTTCAAAGTTGACCATTTTGAACTGAAAATAGCGATTTTTCATATATTTATGACCAGGACTGTATATTGTTTTATATCATATAGTTACTGTGTAGTTTGTAATACGCATCTTCTCTCTTATTGTTGTTTGTAGTACGCTATTTGCCAATTTTTTTCTTATTATCGATTCAATAAAATCACGTAAATTAAGAAACAGACCCTTGAAAATGGCCCAGAACCGCTAAAATCAATCGAAAAAAAATAATTTTTTGAAATATACTTTTGAACGCTACTGTAGGTTTAGAACGTAAATTCCGGACACTGCCCTGTAGTCAGATTAATTTGAGCAAAACTAACTGGTCTATCGAAGACACACCCATTAGTATCCACTAATTACCCTAGTCCCCAGGCACACCTCCATCTGTCTTCATATTGATTCGTTTTTATCCCTTTTATTCATCCAAATGTCGTTTCCTCTCCAAAAACTCCCCTATCTAGCTTTCAAAGAAGTCTTGAGTACGATGGAAATCCGAGAAAAGTGAGTTTTGAATGACAAAATACATTTTTTCTATCCAAAAATCTCCAGATTCCTGATTGCCACGTCATCAAAAAAGAGTGCGAGACTAGTCAAAAATTGCGTGTCCTCTGAAAAATACAAGCTATCAATTATGTATTGTGAGCGATGGGATCTAGAAAAAGAGGAAGAAGGAGATAAATACAGTTCATCAGAATGCGAAGGAGTTTTCGAGACATTGCATGACGAAATAGAATTCATTGTGGATGTATTCAATAAGCCGATAATCTGGATGTACACCGACGATCCATTGGATAGTTACACAGATTTTATCCCTACATTGGAAGTGCTTCAATTGAAAGTTTTTACTCTTCGATTCGAATGTGGAGCTCCTGAATTACAGAACTTGCTCGAGAAATGCAAAGAAAATCCTCAGATTGAGGTTTCTATCGATTCACCGAGCATTGGGGTGATCAATCGAGAATCTAGGTATCATTTTGATTCGATTCATCTCATTTTCATTGATAAAATCGATTGGGATTGGTACCTACAGTTGATATTAACGTTATTAGACTGTAAATTCGTCACTATAGAAACAATGCATCAGCACGGCGGTGCGAGTCAAGAACTTCAAGAAAAAACCCGCCAATGGCTCATAGATTTTCTGAATCAATGGATCTCTGGGTCCAGATTGGAATACCTAGAGATAGGAGAGATTCCATTGGATCACACCAACTTTCGGACTGTTTTCGAGGCCTTGGGTCAAGTGGTTCCAGTGAAACAGGCAAAGTCTCCGAAAAAGAATGGTGATTGGGAGTAAGTCAATTTTTTTCTTTTTTTTCAAATGCCTCCTCATCTTTTTCTTCAGTATTGGAGACTTCGATGCCGACACCTGCTTCATGATAACACAAAAGGATTCCGGGAGGAAGGCGGTTGTCTATGTCGTTTATAGTGAAATATGGAATATCACTAGTTTTGTGTTGAGAGTTCCGCCAGCGAATTCGAGTTTCGAGTTTGCTTGAGCGTTCATTTTTTCTATTCGCAAAATGAAGTTTTTTCCGTGAATTTGAGTGAAAAATGCATTTTTATGGGGCTTTTACTGGGTGGAAAAAAAGAGAAAAAATCGATTTTTTCCAATTTTTTGGTATCTTTTCATTTTCCACACAATGAATAGGCCTATTGGGAAAAGTGAAAGGTATTATCGTTTCAATAAAATCGCTCAAAAAATTCACGTTAATTAAGCCCCGCCCATTTGTCAAGCTCCGCCCACGTTTATCGTCTAACGTTGCGTAGAACAGTGACGGAAAAGTGGGCGGAGCCTAAATTCGAGCGATTTTCTCGAATCGATAATAAATAAATAAAGTTTTAAACAACAAAAAAATGGAAAAAAGAAAATGAAAAAACGAACAAATTGAGAAAATCGAAAAAAAGGAAAAAAATACAAAAAAAAAAAAAAAACCCAATCGCTAAGAAAAAATTTATTAAATATGTACAAAACGAGCTGGAAAAATATGATAATTTCTATATGGAAGCAAATAAATAAATAGAAAGACCCATAACAAATAGAACGCAGAGGGGAAAGGTGGGAACAACTTTGGGGGATGAGCACAAAAAGTGAAACTAATGGGGGAAAACCGTTTATAAATCAATCTTATTACTTTTCCTTCGTTGTTGGGAAGAAGAGGAGGAGGATTTCGGCGATTCTGCCTCCGGATACATATCTTTTCGGAAGTTGTCCACTTCCATGATGCTCGACGAGTATCTTCCGAAGCTTTGGAGCAAGGCGACCACTTCGTTTCTGGAAAAAATGGGATTTTGTTTCAAAAATTAAGAAAAAAATTTAAAAATGGAAACAATGGGATTCTAGAAGGAAAATCCCCCTCTAAAGGGCAAGGGATCCCTACCTAGTCAACTGGAATTTCGAAGAATCCTGTTTATAATGCGAATGTGGTAGATCTGAGAACAAAATCTTCAGAGCCGTTCCCATTCCATGCGTCTGAACTTTTCCCCACAATCTACACTTGTCGCATTCAACACAATCCATAATCCTCGATATATTTACGAAATGCGATCGGAATTCCTCTCGAAGTGCTCTCGCATGTGATTCCACTCCCGTGAACATCTCCGATTCGTCAAAATGATCCGGATACGAACGGATTTCTTCGAGAAGCTCTTCGACAGCCTTTCGGGTCTCTGCGTCCTCTTCGTCGTTTCCCGTGTAAAATAGTTCGTTTTGCAGGTAGGGCGCCGCTTTTAAAAGGGCACGGAGCTCCAGAAGATAGATAAAATACACATTTCGAAGCCTCTGAGGTCCTTCCCACGACCATTTCGTTCCAAATCGTCCGGCAAACATTTCCGTGTTCCTGAACCAAGTTCCCATTTGCGATCCAAATTGTCCAAGAGATGGTGGAGCTGAAATTTACACCTTTATAGTGGAAAAATCAAGAATTTCCTACGTGGCTTGTAATTATAGGCAGCAATTGAGATGGTGATAGCCGAATGGAGTCCAGAGATCAATCGATAGAAAACCCTCTTTTCCAGGCACATTCCTACAAAAAAAAGATTTTTTAGCAGTCGAGAATGATCCAGAATCCCTCAAAAACACAGTGGAAAATGAAAAGACAAAAAAATAGATAAAGCCTCCATAAACCCCCCCAAAAAAAGTTCAATTCTCTTGAAAGCTTCTTCTTCTTGTTCTCGTAAAGCTGGTGAGTGTGTGAAGACACAAAAGACAAAGACACAGAGTGGAAAATGAGTTAGACAAAAGGAAAGAGAGAGATAGAGATATCCATAATATAAATATCCTTCACCAGATAATCAACATCATAATCGTGAGTGTGTGTGAAACAACGTACCTTCTGAATTACATTAGATTAATTTATCACATTTTAGTGCGAATGTGTTATTATTCTGCTTGTTAAGGTGTCAAAGCACAATGGATTATTGTAGGTCAGTAAATATACTCCAGTGGACTTTTTGGGACGTTTTTAATTTTTTTTTGAAAAGGAAAAAATATATTTGACGTGACAATTATATTTCACGTTTTTTGTATTTTTTTCGAAAAAATAAAATAAAATTCGACGTGATTTCACGTTTTTTCTTTGAAAATAAAACTCCACGTGGCATTATATTTAACGTCTTCTTCACGTTACTTTCGTGGTTTTTCCCAAAAAAATGCTATTTAAAAACGCCACGTGGCAATCATATTTCACGTTTTTTGTATTTTTTCTAGAAAAAAATAAATTAAAGTTCACGTTATTTCACTTTTTTCAGAAATAAAAACGCCCCGTGGCATTTTATTTCACGTTTTCACGTGATTTTTTTCGAAAGAAATAAAATAAATTCCACGTGATTTCACGTTTTTTATTACACGTGGCACTATTTCCTACGTTTTTTAAAATTTCAATATGAAAAAACCGCTAAATCCAAGATTTCACTGGAGCCCGCTTACTGACTCTATTTGAATCTATTTTCAAAATTATTAACTTTTAAATGTTATTAGGGCCTCCAAAAAGCCTAAATCATTGCTCAGTTACTCACCAAAATTACTGGGATTCGTCAAAAAGTTCTTGTCGAATTTTGGATCCGGCCTAAAAAATATTTCTTATTTTCTTTTCCCTGGGGGGTATCCCCTACTTAAAACAGTTCTCCTCATAGATACTCTTCCAGACGCGTTGCGGCGATTTTCCAGCGTATCCCGTGTATCTTTCGGGATTTTTCGATAGGTCCACATAGTGCATTCCATCCGATTCGTCATCTGTAAATTTTTTTTTTTGCTTTTGTGTGTTTACACAATGGTAAATCGAGGAATGTATATAATAATAGAGGGGGGCGTCGAATATCATTGTTGGAATTATTAAATAAACGACTCAGCAGGTGATCAAATTCAATATATACCGTAGAAAAGAAATGTTGATTCTATTCGAAAAATAAAAACAATAGAAAAATATTTTTTTAGTTGATTTTAGCGGTTTTAGGCCATTTTCAAGGGTCTGGCTCTCGGATCTTGGATTTCCGATCGTTTTGAAAATTATTGGAGGCTTAGAACAGACCTTTGTATTCACACAATTTTCAAAAAATACCTTTTAGTGGACAAGTTCTAGAAGACAGGCCATTTCAGTACAAAAATGACTGAAAAAGGGGTGTCTTCTAGAATTTTTCCAATAAAAAGAGAATGAGGTATTTTTTGAAAATTATTTGAATATAAAGGTCTGTTCTAAGCCTCCAATAATTTTTAAAGCGATCGGAAACCCTCTAGACCCCTGAAAATGGCCTAAAATCGCTGAAATCGACCAAAAAAAATAATTTTTACCTTCAATTTCGCAAAATTTGTCCTCCAACCCATCATCATGATGATCCATATCATCCAACTGCCGTTTCTCATCATCATGAAGCGTCCTGTCCATCGGATCAATATCATTTCCAGCGTCGACACACACTTCTTCAGGGGTCTCTTGTTTCGGTTCCTCCTGAACAACAATCGTCTCGTTCCAGCGGTTGTTGTGATTCGAGCTTCTTCGTACCATGTTCACCGCGTTTCGTCGGCGGAGCCCCGCTGGGACTTCGTCATCGCAAAACGCGATTCCGCATTGATTGGTGCCACATTGACGGTCATCCGCCCAAAATGGACAAGTTTTGTCCATATTAACCTGGAAAATCCGAGTTTTTGGGGGCCTGGACCCTTAAAAATACCTTATAAAACCGGAAAAAATCCTTTTTGAGCAGTTTTTGAACTTTCTCGAATATTCTCTCATTATTCAGTTTATCAATTGTCCGCGATTGCGAACAATCACACGGCTCAACTGCCTCATCGCCCTTACAAAAACACAAACGACCCGGTTCGAATTGCGCGTCAACTATGAGTATAGTGGTAACTATTACCGCTAAAAACAGCGGTTCCCTCATCTGGAAATGAGAAATGAGGGGTTTCTAAGCTTTTTAAAATAGAAATAAAGGTTCACGTGGAAAGATGAAAATCAAAACAAAAGCAAATCGAATGGTCGAGAGAGACGGCAGACGACGGAAAGGAATATAGGCCGTCTCTCCTCCGGTATTTCCGCGAGAACTAGCCTTTGGGCGGTCTCTAGCCCCCTATTTCCGACATGAAATGCCGGAAAACTGGCTCCGGGCGAGCAAACAATAAAAAAAAATATTGAAAAAAAATCAAACCTTTCCTTCCAATAATAAATCACAACAACCGCTGAAACGCTGAATTTTATTAGATTAAAAACGTTCTTTTCTTTATTATTTTCCTTTAATAATATGAATAAAAGCCAAAAAGCCATTTAAACAAAGCAAAAAAGAAAAAAAAAGAGAGCACAAAAGGTAAATAGCAAATGCGCTCCATGGGCAATTGTGGGGTTAACGTTACGTTGCACACCATGAGAGAATGACGGATTTTATTGTTATTTTCTGGGGAAAAAGAAGAGAGAGAGGAGATCAAAAGTGGGAAAATAGGAAATTGCGAAACGTTAGTTTTGTTTAGAAGTCCCCGCCTCCTCCTTTTCAGCCGCTCTTTTCTTCAGCTTATCGTGCTCCGATTGAATGTGCCATTTCTGATTGAGAAGCGTCAGACGTGCGTCTTTCAACGCTTTTTCTTCCTGAAAATGAAGAGAAAAAAGGTTTTTAATCAGCTAAAAAGGTTACCTGTTTGAGAGCGGTGAGCTGTTCTTCGATGAACTTTTGTCGCGTGTGTTGCTCGTTTTTCTTTTCCATTTTTATTCTGAAAAGTGGAAAAAGATGCGTTTTTATTCATTTTTTAAATATGCAGAACAGCAAGGAACGTGTGAATGTTGGGTATATGTAAAGCAGATCACAGAATTTATAATCAAAGCGGAAAAATTTCAGTTATTCTTGTATTTCTCGATTCCCGATGGACTCATTACGCAAATGTGGCCGAGGTCGCGGAATTTTTGATTGTAGTCTAGTCCGTAGCCAACGATGAACTTGTCCGGGATTTCGAAAGCGACAAAGTCTTCCGGTACGTCGACGACCCTCTTGACACGTTTCGAAAGGAGAAGAGCGGTCCAGGTCTTCTCGACGCCAGTTTCTTTTAGGGTAGTCAACAGTTTGGCGAGAGTTCTTCCGGTATCCGAGATATCGTCGACGACGAGAACACTCTTTCCTTTCAGCTCATCCAAATTCGATAATCCCATTATTTGAATCTGAAAAAAAACTTGCTATTTAATTTTCATTTGGTTATTTTTACCTGTCCAGTGCTGCTTTGATCCTCATAACTCTTCACACGAATGAAATCGACGGTCATCGGTTCAGGGCACGCGGATCTGGCATTGGTGAGCTCTTCGACGAGAGCGGTGAAGAATTTGTAAGATCCCTTGAGGACGCAGAGAAGAGCGATCGGCTTGTTCCCGATTTCCGCATGGATATCTGAAAATCGTCGGATTTTCAGTAGAAAAAAAGAAATTTTCATTTTATTTTCTGCTTTTTTGCTCAAAATAGTAAACGTCAAGAGAAAAACCGACGTTTTACCATAAAAATAGATACATTTCACAAAAAAAACGCAAAAAATGAAAACGTGTGCATTCTGACGTGAAGTTCATTGCGTACAAAGTACAGAATCTTACGACATTTTTAATTTCAGAATTAATTTTCCAGTTTTCCGGCCTAAATTTCAGCAAAATACTGCATTTTCTGTTTTTTTCTAGATTTTTTGAGTCTAAAATAGTAAAATTCAAAAAAAAACCAGCTGTGCTGCATGAAAATAGATATTTAAAATTCGGAAAAAATGCAAAAATGACAAAGTGTGCATTCTGACGTGAAGTTGATTGCGTACAAAGTACATAATCTTACGACATTTTCAATTTCAGAATTAATTTTTCAGCCTAAGTATCAGAAAATCCTGCATTTTTCGCCTTTAAAAGCTGAAAAATGATTTTGAATTACCTTTAGCAAGACGGCGAACGCGATCTCTAACCAATCCTTCTGGAATTACGACTCCAGACAAATCGCCTTGATAGCAAAGCGGTATGTCGAACGCTTCTACTGGGAGCTAAAAATCGATTAAAAATTAGTTTAAAAGCCGAAAAAAACCTCAAAATCATCAGGAATCACTGCACGAGTATGAGCCATTTCGTTCGTTCCGATCACTGGTTGGTAGTAGACCGAAAAAGTGCTGAATGAGTGAGTGAAAGAGAGAGAAAAACTAGACACACGCCTTATCAATAGAGACGCGCGATGAGCGATTAACTCTTTGCGATGTTATCAGGTGAAATAGGCGAGAGCGACGATGAAAGTTACGAACGTGTCAACGATATTTTGTTGCAATCAGTTGGTGGGACAGAAAACGCGGGGTTTATTTATGAGGCCAACAAGTAGAACAAGAAACAATTGGTTATAACAGAGATAAGAGAAAAAACAACGAAAATGACTATAGAAAGTGGGCAAAAAACAATTAACGTCAAATCAAATCCATCCGGCGTACTCCGAAATCACATTTTTATTGTCCTTTCGGTTACGGCTCACCGCGCTTTGCTTGCCTTTGACCTTCAGACGAATCTGTAATTATAGAATTATGGATTGCGATTCCGGTTCTCCCCTAACCTTTTCCTTGTTTCGCTTCCTATCCAAAGCCAATTTCCTTTTGATTTCTTCAGCTGTGAAGGTCGCTGCACTGCTGGCAACACTTCCCGGAGCTCTCTTTTTCTTGACAGCTTTTGGAACCTGCTCTTCAATTGCCACGTGCTCCACTTCCTCTTCGTCCTCCTCGTCTTCTTCAGAATCTGATTCTTTTACTGTGACGCCTTGTGGATGATTCTAAAAGAAGATGAATGGCTGATTCTGGTCCAAGGAAAACCCTTACCAGCTTGTCAGGCAAATCACTATCATCGTATCCTTCTTCTGATTTCAATGCCGATAGATCCACATCTTCTAGGAGATTCGTGGCATCGGAGAGCCAGTCGTTGAAGCGAGTTGATTGAGAAAGAACGATTTTCTGTCGCTTTTCGGCTTTCACCTGTGCCTGAACCTCTTCCTCGTCCTTCTCTTCCTCTTCCTCTCGGATCGCTTCCATTTCTGATTCTGATTCCGAGTCGCTGTCCTCCTCTCCCCCTTCTTTCTCTCCATCCTCATTCCTCAACTCCTGTTCACAATGCGCCAAAAAGTTGCCATCATCGTAGGCTTTATTCAAATCCAAAGCCATTTTCTTGGTGAATCCCGACGCTTCCAACATCACATCCATATTCCCCTTCCTCTCAATCTCATCAAACTTCGGCCACTCTTCACTCTCATAATTGAATCTTCGTTTGAAGAACGTTCGAACGCAAGTGACATCTCGATCGAAATAAAACTCCGCATTCGGATGATCAATCGATACCATTTGTGGGAAATCGATCATGACGATTCGTTCGTCTTCCAGCATAATCAGATTGAACTCGTTGAAATCTCCATGGATGACTCCGTGTCTAGCCAACTTGACGATCAACGCCATCAGCCTATCATAGAGAGCAGCAGAGTCTTCCACTTCATTCACATTACAGAGTGTCTGTCCAACGACTAGCTGCATTACAACCAAATGCCGACAGACATCGACAGCCTTCGGAACAGGGAATCCTCTCTCCTGAAGGGCTTTCAAGAAGGCAAATTCCTTCGCGGCGGCTAGACGACTCAAATAAAGCCACGATGCGCTTTTTCTCTTCTTGTGATAGTCTCGTTTCTCTTTGATTTTTCTGAACGACGTTCTTCCGAGACGATGGAATTTGAGACAGAGATCATTGAGTTCGGGGTCTCCGCCCACATAAACATCCGACTCTTTTCCGATTCCAATTTGATTTCCGACACTTCCGACGACTTCTCGAGAGCAGAGAGCGCGGAGGGCAAGGTAGTCGTAGCCACGAATTGTTAGACGGTAGCCGTCGACTGAAAATTGGGGAGAGTTGAGGGGAAATTATATGGAAACAGATGGTAAAATGGGGAAATTTAGGATTTTTTCCGAGTTTTTTCTGGCAGTTTTTCGCTTTTTTTCTGCGGTTTTTAGCTTTTTTTTCGCTGTAATTCGGCATTTTCAGCCCTTTTTTCTGTTTCAAAGCCGTAAAATACCCAAAAACGGCTCCGAAAAGCCCTGAAATCCTCAAAAATACCGATATTTTCTGTATACTCCGAAAGCAAAATTATACCAAAATAGCTGGTGTTTTATAATACGAACAGAGGGGGTTTTCAGCGATTCTCTGTCTTTCCTAGCAATTTCAGAGCTTTTTTTTCGGTTTTTAGCACTGTTTTACTTCATTTGAGCACTTTTTTCGCTGTTTTTGGCACTTCCTAGCGCTTTTTTCCTTTTTAAAAGCATTCAAAAGTCTCTGAAAGCTCTGAAAACTATTAAAAACCCTTTCTTCTTTCGAAAGCGAAATTAAATTTAAAAACTGGTATTTTATCTTTAAAATGGATCTTTTCTGGCACTTTTAGCCCTCTTTTGTCACTATTTTCGGCCCTTTTTAGCGCCTTTTTCTGTTTCAAAGCCTTCAAAACAACCAGAAAACCTTCAAAAACCTACATTTCTTGCTTCTCTCAAACGCCACCAGTTGGTGTTTGCACAAATCGTTGAGCGTTCTGGCGACGCCACCTCTGTGAATTCCGGCGATCGATGAGACGAGTGCCAGGGGGACAACCTCGTGATTCTTCATGCCCATTTCGACGGCGATGAGCACCCGGAAATGGTCACCTTCCAGGTATCGCATCATTGAAACGTTCATTCGACCCATCTGAATATGGTTTTTCTGTAAACTTCTGTAAACTAGGGGAGAAAAAAATAAAAAAGAGAGAAAAACAAGTTCAAAAAGATCAGAGAAATGGGGGAGATGCCAAATAAAAATCTTCATTCACAAAAAATGGCATAGAACTTAGCGAGAGAGGGAGGAGAAAGAGAAGGAGAGAGATAAGGTACAAGTGGGTGGGGAGGTTTTTCAGAAGACAGGGGGGCTGGAATAATAAGGAAGAGAGTAAAAAGAGAATACAACACACCGGGGCGTCAAAACAAATTTGTGAGAGAGTTGGGGGGAAAACAATCCTTATATTTGAAAGATGTGCAATGACGAATTCGAGAATAAATTGATAATAGAAACGGAGAATAGAAAAGTTAGGAGAGGATGACTGGAAATAAGAGGGAAAAGAAATCACAGAAATCCATGACGTCGAAAATGTTAGCAACAGCAGAATGCACGTGGGGATTTTCAACTATGACTAGAAAGAGTATCTAATGCTTGGATATGGTCATAATTGAAAAAAGATGGGGGTTCTATACACGAGATTTCTTGGTGGGCGGGGAGACGTCGTTGGCGTTGACCATCTTTTCGAGCAGGTTGTTCGCCAGCATTGGCTCTTCGTTGATGAATACACGCCACGAGGGGAGTGACATGATCACTTGGCGGTTGTGGACAGCCTGGAATTGATTTTTTTTTTTGAGAAACAAAAAAATCTAAGGCTTCCTTGCGGATGAAATTTCAAGAGCGGTCCGCAATTGAGCGTCGCGGTGTACATGCGTACAATGTAGAGCACCGTACGACATTTATTTTTAATTAATTTTATCAGATAATTGACTATTTTAGTTCGTTTCAACGTTAAAAGGCCTATTTTGATGAAAATTCAACCTTTACAACATCAAAAACGAACTAAAATTGTCAATTATTTGATAAAAAATTAATTAAAAATGAATGTCGTACGGTGCTCTACATTGTACGCATGTACACTGCGACGCTGATTTGCGGACCAAAAACGGGCGGACCGGACTGACGAATTTCCGCCCGCATGAAAGCTTTTAAAAAATCAAAAAGAAAAAGAAACTCACGTAATCAATACATGCATCGTATAACACATCTGTATTATGTCTCTCCGCGTGTGCAATACACTCCAGAACGTTGCCAACGTTGAGTCTGTCTAGTAGATGCTGCTCACACGTCATTTTAAGTGCCAGAATCTGATATTTCTCAGCGATCTGCATCACATCCACCGCTTGATAGAGATCGATTTCGGATTTGATGACGCCGGCGTAGATGAACTCGACCATTGCGCGCACTGCCGCCGGGGAGAAATCCTGGATTTCTATCTTCTTCTCCTGACTTTCTCTCATCTGAAGATGGCTAAGCATCATCTGGAAGACGTCTGAATGCGCTCGAAGCTTGTAGGCGTGCACACGGAAGCTCTGACGATCGCCATCGGCTGGACCCGCTAGAATAGTCATATCCGTTCCTTCACCGCTGGCGAGCATTTCCAATTCTCGATCCACATATGAAGTGGGTACTTGCGAAAATTGCATTTTAATCGAAGGCATAATAGGAACCCGTTTGCATGGGACTTTCGACACGTCGGGAATGAGTTCTATATGACATGAGATGACTAGTGATTTGTCCTGACGAATACTATTGTGCACTTTTGCTGTCGGTATGTTTCGAAGACCCCACGAGTGGCCTCCTTTCGGCGGTTTCGCGTGGAACTCGCCCACATTTACATTGCTGAACTTGGCCTCTTCGTTGTCGTCAAGGAAATAGAAACGGTATTCGGCTTTTAGCACGACTTCTTTTGATGGCGACGTTGCTGACATTTTGAGGAATAGCGAGACGTTGTTCGCGTTCTCCTCTCGTTTCCCACCTGGATATAGACATAATTGCCAGCAGGCTTCTGGAACAGCGTCATCTCTGAAATATAATGATTTTAATCGATTTTCAAAGGATAATTACTTGAAAACGGTGCTTCGCAGACAGCTGCCCGGCTGACTAAGCTTTAGAAGACTATCGAAATTGCTGACTGTCCATCGTTGTGTCAGCACCACCGACTCGACGTTAGTCATGCACTCGTTACTGTGTAATGCGGCCGATTGTCGCCTCGAGCCGGAGCATGATGGTTTTGTGTTTAGGTAGTTGTGTTCCGACCTCGCCGCTATATTTCGATCGGACATTTGATTTAATTCTGACAATATTTAAATTACGTTATTGGGAATAAAAATCAAGGGAAAACGAGCTTTCACGTGGTAATTTTAATTGTTTCCCTATAAATTCTAGCTCTAATCAATATAAAATCGGGGAGACTAGTCTCAGAAGCGTTCACTTTCTAGAGCGAATACTATTGGTCGCGACGCATCAAGTATCGATTTTCGAGTAGTCTGCGTCTCTGGCCCCACTTGTACTCTACGTCGTGCCAAGACCAAGTGTTTTATCGGGGCTAGGTGAAGTAAGCTTTATTAAAAATAGCTTTATTAAGTAGAGAATACAAAAATATCATAGATAAACAGGAAATTATGCTATAAAATCTTCTAAAAAAGGCAGGCTTCCTAAACAAAATTTTGCGGTTCAAAACGAAAATATATCTCGGTTTATAGTTAACCGGTCGCGAATATTAATATTTTAAAGAAAAAAAAACAATTTTATCAAAAAAACAGTGTTTTACAATCAAAAAAGCCATGCGCATCGAGGCTGACACAGAAAAGACAAGAAACGGTGTAAACACTGCGACGCAACAATGCAGATATCTTACTGTCAACAAAAAAAGAGATCTATTTCGACTTTTTCATTTTAAGAATCTTTCCTATTTCCAAAAGAGTATCGGAATTGCATTTAGAGAGGTCAAATGTCAATTGAAGGGTGGAGCTTGAGAGCTTAGTGTCGGGGAGCGTGAGCAAGAATTCGCTGGCTCTGAAAAAAACAATTTTTTATTTGCGAAAAGGAAAAAAAATACAAACTTGTAAATAACATAAGAATCTGAGCACTCATTCAAGCGTTTCGTCAATTCCTCAGGCGATTTCACTTTTTCCACTTCCTCGTACTTTTTCTTCTCTTTTCTCGAATCACTCGGTTTTTCGATTTGAATTTTCGGAATTTCTTTTGATTTCTTGCTTTTTGACGATGATTCCTTGTCAGATTTGTATTTATCATGGTCGCTTTTCACAGGAGGCGGCGGCGGCGCTTTTTTGTGTTCCCTTGGCGATTTCTCGTCATTCGACGACGAAATCATTGACGCTTTTCGCTTTTTCGGCTTCTCGTATATCCTCATTTGTTCTAGATACCATGCAGGCACGTTTTCCGTTTTTAAAGCCAATTTCTGGGTCTCCCACTGAATATCGTGCTCGCCAGTGAATAGTTTCAGCTCATACGGTATCTTCCGCTCCATTTCATTCGGAAGATTCAAATAGATAGTGACAACAGTGGTGAATGAGGCGAATCCGGTCTCCGAGATCTTAATTTAACGGTTAGCAATGGTAGAATAGGGTAGATTCTTACTCTAAACGGCGGTTTCGTTACGACTCGCACCGGTTGAACGTACGTCTGATGGATCTCGAATTTAACCTTCTGAATCAGTTTCGTATCAGGAAAATCCTCATATTTTTTATTCGCCGGTTTCACGAACAACGTCCATTTATGCGTATGCCCATTTTCCCACGGCTGGGCTAGTTTTGTGGACGAATGACCTATTAGAACCTGGAATTTTTGAAAATTTTTTTTGATATTTAAATAAATAAAGCATTTACCTCTACGATATGCATGATTCCCGGAGAATGCGAATAGAATTCTCACGTGTACTCGTACAATCGAACTTCTAGTCGCGCTCCATTGAGAAGAGACGCAGACAGAGGAGCGATGACACATTTCCCTCGAGAAAACGGGGTTTTTAGAACAAAAATTATTATTTTTCCAGCAAAATGAGTTCAAATGAGGACGGATTATTCCAAACAGATGCTTTCTCGCCGTCGGATTGTGAGTTTAGAAAAAAAAAGTTCAGAAAAAATAGAAAAATGTGTTTAGATATCCGAGACCGTCTAAAAGGAGTGAAAGTTGGCGATGAGACACGGAAATTAAAGCAACTCCGCTCTGAAATGAGCGCGCTGAATCATGCGTCACAGGAGACACTGAAGAATAATGTATTTAGGAATTATCAGCAGTTTATTGACGCCTCCAAAGAAATTTCACGTAACCAACCATAAAAAGAGCCAAAAAATAAGTATTTTGTTAAGATTTGGAAAGAGAAATCTACCAGCTAACTCATTCCCTTATCGAACAAAAACAAGTGATCGAGAATCTAATAATGATGACAGACGACGACAAAACGTCGATTCATACTGTATCAAGCCATTCGACGACCACATCGAACACGAATCCGATCCAGATTCTAATGCAGAAAATGGAGGGAATCGGAGGGATTTTAAATAATATGTCGGCGACCGAAAAAGTTATTTTGTACAGTGAAATGGAGCAATTCGATGTGGAGACAAAGAAACCCGTTCAGAAGTGTATGCTGATCCTTCTGTCGCATAGACTGATCATTGGAAATATAAATGCAGCAGGGAAATATGTGTAAGCATATTATTTTTGAATTTTAGAAATAAAATAAAGTTTTTAGAATGGAATCCACGTTATCCCTGAACTCTGTCGCCCCAGTAAACGTAAAAGACAGAGAGTCGGGAGCAGCGAACGCGGGAAAAGTGCTGAAATTGCTGATTTTCCCAGAATCGCGTTGCTATCTCTGCGAAAGCGCTCGAGTTAAAAAACTGTGGTTTGATGAGTTGGAACAGGCGAAACGGGAGATTCTTCACAAAGGAAGTCTGGTTCGACAGGCGACTATTAGGGGGAAGAGGCAGACGGTGAAGGAAAGGAAAGCCGCCGCCGCTGTCATCGAGGAACGGGCGACTTTTCAGGAGGAAGAGGAAGATGTTGGGGATGAGGAGAAAAGTGAGTTTAAAATTATAGAGTTTGGGTCTCGCAACGAATATCGAAAATTAATTTTTTTTAAATTAAAAACATTGGTTTTTCTAATTTTTCTTGCATATTCTTATTTTTAAAAAAACTTTAAGCCTCAATATTCATTCATTTGCACTTTTTAATGCACAAAATTAAAGAAAAAACGCCTTTAGGCCCAGCAAAATTTAATTAAAACGTGCTGCTTCTGTATTCGCGGCGAGACCCAAAAGCCACACTTTGCGCTGCGCCTTTAACTTTTTCCACGTGGCAAGCATTAATTTCAGTTTTTTTCTTATCAATTCACTTATTTTTCCAGACGACAATGATATCCCATGGCTTTCCGAGTTACCTGCCGAGCTGGACGACTGTATTGCGCATCGAGATCTTGACCAGGCTGTAGAGCTGATTCACGAATGGAAACAGTGCCCGACGAAGGATACTGTAATCGATATTCAACTACAGATGAGAGAGAACACGGTTTGTTGGGTTTTAATCCCTTGTTAATTGATAATTTCAGATTGTGAAACTCCTCAGCGACGATGTGAGTCGCCCTGGTGCGGTTCACGGCGGCCCAAGGGCAATGAAGAAAGCCCGGACGCTATTGACACAGCTTGGACGTGGAACATACGCTACTGATGTCTATTTGAGGAGGAGAAGTGCCATGCAACGGAATGCGATGAGAGATGTGACGGTTTCAGAAGAACCGATCTCATATGTCAAACAACTATGTACTTTATACGGAAACGCGGTCTCAGACATTGCCAATGAGTTCCGATCGATGCCTCAGTTCTATTGTCAGGTTCTTCAATGGTGTTCTTATGAATTAAGCACCCTCCTGAATCTCATCAGAAGACACGTCATTGAAGTGGCACCGGCCATTGCAGTCATCGCGTACACGTGGAAAAACGTGCTACATACCATGGAAGACCTCACTGCAATCGGAGTTCATCTGAATTTCGAAGTCAATCGACTCCTGAGCACCCCGTTAGAGAAAGCCCTACAAACGAACTTTGAGAATATATGCGATGCGGTGAAAGTTAGAATATCAGAAGAGAAATGGCGTCCGTATGTTCTTGACTCGGAATCAGCGTTGAATCGACTCGTGGAAGAGCTCTCCGACGTCGGAATCAACGTGGAATGGGCGATTTCGGCGAATGACGAATCGCGAAGCTCATTGAATGTCTCCCAGAATGTTGTTCATTTTGCAAGGGTTGCTCATACTTTATCAAAGGATTTGGCTCCTCTTAGACTGTAATCCTAGCATAAAATAAAGAAAAATCGCTGTATTTTTAATTTTAGGTCGCCTATTCAAGTGTTATGTGAGGTCTATGCAGATGAATTGTGGAAGATGTACCTTCAACACCTTGCTGATAATATCCGGGATGGAGCTGTCTTTGCCTACTCCACCACTTTTATTCTTACTATGGTAGCCTTCATTTCCTATTTTTCTTGCTCAATCTTTAATTTCCAGGTCCTCCCTGTCTGCGACAAAATCCTTTACGGAGAGGAAGGCGAACTGATCCGTCTCATCGACCAATTCCCTAGCCTTGCCCCGTACGCAGATCCGTCGGATGAAGAGAAACAAAAAGACGAGGAAGAAGTTGCTCATGTTTGATTCCCCCCTCTCTCCCTGCTTTCAAAACGCTGTGATAATATATATTTCGCCTTTTGTTTTTCTTTCACCCCCAAAAAACTAGAACAAAAGGCGATGAAATGAAAAAATGTGTCATAATGCTTTTTTTGATTTTATCAGAAGCCAGACAAGATGACATGGCTCCACCACAGTTTCAACCAAAAATAATAATTGAAAAAACACGCGGAACAGCTGACATTAATCTAGGAGAAGAGAGAGAGAGCACTTTCCTCCTCCGCAGCTCTTTTTGTGTGTTATCTTCTTGATTCTTCTGTCGTCGGGCGATGGCATCGCCGACGACCAATCTCTGATTCTCTAATAAACGACAAGATGGCGCAGCTTTTAGCTTTACACAACGGTCCCGGACCCCGGGAACTCGAAGAGTTGATTCCTCTTCGCTTCGCAAGAGGTGTATGCACTAGTAGTGGAAGAAGAGTGTACACGGGGAAGAGAAAAACACATGTGCTCTCTTCTTATTAAAGAATTTGAATTTGAAGAAGTTAGATATTTAAAGTTGCAGTACAAAAACGAGCATTTAGTTAGTTGGCAACTTTTTTGTATGTCTTACTGCATCTGAGAAATGAGGAGTTGCTCATCCTAAAAGCGTGTATCTCTGTTTCAAGAAGAGATAGGAAAAAGTGATCAACTAGTGAAATGTTCAACTAATCAAGGGCTATGTTTTGTTAGTTGACAACTTTTTGATAGCAAAATTGGGAAGCGAGATAAGAGGATCTGAAGGGGGAAGATGGTTACGGTAGCTAGAATAGGCTTTTTCTTCAAAAAGTAAAGATTTAAACAGAAAAAAAGAGAAGAAAATGGAAACCGGGGTGTTTTGAAACTATGGAAATGTGGAAACTGTAAGAAAACCTATTGTGTATTCGAAAATATGTTTTTTAAGAAATTGAAAAAAAAACTTTTTTTGGACTAAAAAAAATCTTGTTCTCAACGTGGTATGGTTTTGAAATGTCACACTTTGAAATGAAAAAGTCATTTCCGATTAATAATGGAGGTCGAGCTGCAAAACAAGGCTAAGAGGAATGTCATAGAGCCTTCAAGCAGTTGAGAATTGGAACTGGAACTGAACTGGGTAACCTACATTCAAGTTCAACTTTCAAACCAGGTCACCTCCTCCATTTTTAATTTTATGGAGACATGCTCAACTGAGGAAATGTAGCTTGTTCCTTCTTCTATCAAATGGCAGAAAAAAACAATCTAAAATATGATACGAGGGCAGAGATTTACGCGTTACAAAAAGGTATACCTAATGGATTTTTGCGGTTTTAGGCCATTTTCAAGGGTTCGGTTCTCGGATGTTGGGTTTCCGATCGCTTTGAAAATTATTGGAGGCTTAGAACAGACCTTTATATTCACAAAATTCTCAAAAAATACCTCATTATTTTTTTAATGGACAAGTTCTGAGAGACACCCCATTTCTAGCCATTTCAGTACTAAAATGACGGAAATGGAAAGGGGCTAAAACCGCTAAAACCAACTGAAAAAAATTGTTATATATATATTTTTGAACGCTACTGTATGTTCTAATATCTATATTTATTTATTTATTCACAAATCCACAGCAAAATAATGAAAGAAAAGCCACCAAAACCCACATCAAGAGTACCTCTGACTATGTATTCCATGAGAACCACCAAACCTTGCTTTATTAGTTTTTATCAACTTCAAAAGTCACTATTCTAGCTTCTGATTAATGCCAGACCCTTATTAAATTCCAAGTTACCTCCACATTCCAAGTCAAAACAGATAATATCATCTTATGAATAAAAAGATCACAAAACTCTCTGTGCCCCCTTCCAAACGCCAACTGTTCTCTCTCGGATGGATGGCAACTCGAAAACAACAAAGTAGAGCAAAAGTGTGATCTTTGATTTTTTAAAATTCCTGATTTGGATATGGATTTTTGGAACTACAGTATCCCATTTCCAAAAATAGGATAAGATTACTGTACTTTCTCGATTATCCCCCGAAAACCCCTTTTCCATCGGCTTTCTTCGCTTTTTCCTTCCTTCCATCCCAATGCTGTAATATGTTGTGCTCTCTCTTCTCTGGGGTGGGTGGATAGGGATCCCGCCTCTCCTCTATTCTCCCACTATTCCACACCCACACACCGCTAGATGCCTGGAATGAGGCGGGGAGCCGCCGCTGTTAACGGAGACGTAGGGGCTCGAGGAAAAATGGGGGCGGAGCCTATGGGGAAGGGGAGGCAGCCGGGAACCCGGGGCATTCATTCTCTCCAATTTGAATCGTCGTCATCCCTCCTTGTGTATTACACAACCAAAAACTAACCAAAAATGGACGCCATTAAGAAGAAGATGCAGGCCATGAAGATCGAGAAGGTGCCTTTTTTAAATTTTTTTTGGAAATTTTGAATTTTTAAATTTTGATTTTCTAGGCCAAAAATAGACATTTCTAGCCCTTTATCCTTCTCCCCACTAACCCTACCCCTGATTCCAGGACAACGCTCTCGATCGTGCCGATGCCGCCGAAGAGAAGGTCCGTCAGATCACCGAGAAGCTCGAGAGAGTCGAAGAGGAGCTGAGAGACACCCAAAAGAAGATGACTCAAACCGGAGATGATTTGGATAAGGCCCAAGAAGACCTCTCGGCTGCCACCTCGAAGCTCGAGGAGAAGGAGAAGACTGTTCAGGAGGTACGCTTAGCTAGGTTAGGCGCTTTTAGTCGCCTGTTCTGTTCTAATGCCAGGTCTTTCCATCCACAAGCACAAGTGAAAGGTTTGTTCGTTTTTCCTATACCCACAAGTCAATTAATCCGTTAATTAGTGAGGGGAGGGTGGGTGGGAGACATAGCTAGTTTTCTATCTCTGTGTCCTTTTGTATATACGCCCGTATTGGGGAGGGGAGGTGACGTTGATGATGATCCGCGCTTTTTCCCCTCCCCGCTTCTCCCTTCTTTCCCCTTCTTTTTCCTCCCTATTGTTTTCTATATATATTGTTTCTTTACACGCGTTCATATATTTTGACTATACAATTGATGAGTCATATTTCGCTTTTTTTGGTGATAGAAAATTCTGAATTTTATGATAAAATTCCAAAAAAAACCAGGGATGTCCAATTTGATGTCTCTAGGAAACTTGATCAGTGATTGGATATTACGCAACAATTCGACATGATTGAACACTTTTCGTAGACGCCTTGGGATTCCTGGAAGCTTAGCTAGGCTACTTAGCTAAGCTGAACATAGCTAGACCTAGCTAACCTAACCTAGCTAACCTAACCTAGCTAAGCTAGCTTGAACTTTTTTGGAATTTTTAAGGTTAACCTCCAACATAGTACGGTAGCCCTGGCTCAAGGTAGCCTGACTTGAGGGTACCTGGTATAGTCGCCCAAAACGTAAGGTGCGGTTTTTTTTTTCGGAGTTCGAATTTTCTAGCGTCTTTGAAACTAGCTAGGCTCAATTTTTCTGTGCTAGCAAGTCGGTAGCTTAAGCTAAAAACTTACCTAAGTACGGTACCCCTAACCTGAGGTAATTAGCCTGACCCCAGGGTACCTGGTATAGCCGCCCAAAACTTAAGGTGCGTTTTTTTTCGGAATTTTTCGATTATGCGCCTTTAAACTAGCCAACCTCACGTTTTCTGTGTTAGCGACTTGGTAGCTTAAGCTAGAAACCAAGCCCAGTACTGTAGACTTGAGGTAGGCAGCCTGACCCCAAATTTGGGGTCTAAAGTACTGCGCTATCCTAGGTAGCCTAACCCCAGGGTATTACTGTCAGAAAAATTAAAGGAGGCTATGCGCCTTTAAACCTAGTTAAGTTGAACCTTCTTTGGTTAGCCACATGGTACCCAGGTACCCTACGGTACCCCCTGCTACCTAGCCTATGACAGTACCCTTCAGCTACCCCTAACCTAGTGACGCTTTTCTATTATCCTAATTTTACCCATTTTTCTTTTATCGCCGCCAATTCTAAGCCATTCCAAGTAGTACAGTAAAACCTTCTGACCCCTTTTTGCTTCTCGATTTTTTCTCGCTTCTCCAATTTTTTTTCTCGTCGCTCAAAAACGTTTCTTCCCCCCTTCCCTTGCCAATTCCACCTAATCCAATCCTATCCCTTAGAGCTTCTCCTTTAGCCCCCCCCCTTGCCTCCTCCTTCATTGAAAATGAGAAACGGAGCGAAGGAGAAGAGAAGATAAACTTCGAGTGTAGAGAGAGAGAATTCGAATGGCGCGCTTTCTCTCTATTGTCTTGTCTCTGTGTCTCCATCGCTCGAAGAGCTACCTCCAACTGATTACAACGGGGACGATGGAGGGAAGGGGGGCTGTTTGCTTTACAACAAAAACTTTTTCTTGTGCCCTCTCCTGCTTCCCGCCTCGGGTAGAGAGTCCCGAGAGCTCACCACTGAGCATCCCCCGCAATTTGTGTGCGTAAAGAAGACACATGGCATTGGAGGGGAAGAGGAATCTGAAATCGGAAGGGGGAATTGAACTGTCACCCCCTACCAATTAGGAGACACCTACACAATAGAGGGGTAGCCGGTTTCTACTCGTCACTCACTCTACAATGGGAATAGGAATAAGAACGCGCCTTCTGTATACAAGAAGAAGAATGGTAACGGAGGGAAGGGGAGAACAGGAACATGTAATTCGGGGGTAAATACTCTTGGAAAGGTGTCTATTGTGTTGAACCTCCCCACCTTCTTCCGGTCAAAACACTTGGAGAGATGGCAATCTCCGAATTTCTCCATATTTTGCAACACGAAGCAATTCATCAAAGCCACGGGACACGCTGCCACTTCCTTTCTCAGTCTAAGTCTCCGGGCACCCCAATATGCACACTTCGTTTTGGGCACCCTCTGGGCAATATTGAATTTCTTTCCCCATACAGATGTGGCCCTCCTTTTTCCCTTTTTCGGGAGTCATGTAAAATTAAAAAAGGCTAAAAGTAATGTTTGCCACCCCAATTTCTTCCTCCGCTTCTCCCTCTCCTCCCCCATCTCTTTCAAGTACTGTCACTATCACTCTGAGTCTCTATAGTCTCTAGAAGCCCCCATACCGTCCCGAAACTCTTCACTAGCCATGATATTTCAGCAACCCGGCCCAGTTTTTTCGCTTCTCTGTTTGTGCAGTCGACGAGAGGCGAAGGGGGTGGCTCCCCTCTCCCGTTTTACCCAGTCGAATACTTTCATTGCATAAGACACTCGGTTAAGAGCGTCTTTCTGACTACTTGACTAAGTTACTGTACAATTTTTCCTTTTTTTTTTGGCTTCCTTGAATTTTTTTGAACCCCTCTTCTTCTGAATCTTTGAATCCCCACCTAGCCATTCTCCAGAAAAGATGTCGAAGGTAAACAAGGAGGGAGCTCAGCAGACGTCGCTTCTTGATGTCCTCAAGAAGAAGATGCGTCAGGCCCGTGAGGAGGCCGAGGCCGCCAAGGACGAGGCCGACGAGGTCAAAAGACAGCTCGAGGAGGAGCGCAAGAAGCGCGAGGATGTATGTGACTCATTTAGAATGACTCATTTTTAGACAAAAAAACCGCCATTTTTTGGTGGTCAATACGCCTCCAGATTTTTTCTAGACGAAAAATTCCTCATTTTTTGGTGGCATTTTTAGATAAAAACCCCCCTATATACGCCTCCAGATTTTGGACCCAACTCAATTTTAGAAAAAAATTCCCCATTTTTTGGTGGCATTTTTAGATAAAAACCCCATACGCCTCCAGATTTTGGACCCAACTCAATTTTAGAAAAATCCCGCCATTTTTTGGTGGCATTTTTAGGCAAAAAAAAACTGCCATTTTTTGGTGGCATTTTTAGATAAAAACCCCATACGCCTCCAGATTCTGGACTTAATTGTGTAACAAGCGCGCTCTGGGCGCACGGGGGCACTAAGTCAACAAATCACTCATAAAGTGGGGGTACCTAAGCCATATTTACTTTTCACGTGGGGGATCTTGTGAGATTTGTAGGCTGAAGCTGAGGTTGCCGCCTTAAACCGTCGTATTGTGCTTGTGGAGGAGGACCTGGAGAGAACTGAGGATCGTCTTAAAGTGGCGACATCGAAACTCGAACAGGCGACAAAAGCTGCCGATGAGGCTGATCGGTTCGTTTTTTGAATTTTTGCATTGTGGTCCATTTCAGGCTGAGGCTGAGGTTGCCTCATTGAACCGTCGTATGACCCTTCTTGAAGAGGAGCTCGAGAGAGCCGAGGAGCGTCTGAAGATTGCCACCGAGAAGCTCGAGGAGGCTACTCACAACGTCGACGAGTCTGAGCGGTAGGCGATTGATTCGGATGCCAGAATCAATGCCAGCTCCCAGTGCTCCATGTCTTTTTTGTAGTAAAAGTGTCGTCCCAATGTGTACTTTTGTGTTTTTAGTGCGCGCAAGTCGATGGAGACGCGCTCCCAACAAGATGAGGAGCGCGCCAACTTCCTCGAGACTCAGGTCGACGAAGCCAAAGTGATCGCCGAGGACGCCGATCGCAAATATGAAGAGGTCCGATATCCCGGAATGCGCGTGCTATGTGTCCTTGAATGTCGTACCCCTGTCATGCATTTTATTCTAATCGTTTGAATTCTAATCCCATTTATAGATCACGAAAAGCGCTGAGCAATCAAATCGAGCTCGACGACGATAGGTGTGCGGAGCTTGAGCGGAAGTTGAGAGAGTGTCAGTCGATATTGCATGAGACTGAAAATAAAGCTGAAGAGGTATAGCTTAACTCTTTTTTTTTCTAACCCTTTTTATGTTCGTCCCCTTGTCCGTTGAACACTGGAAGCCGAAGGCACTGAAGGCGATCCGCTAGGCCTAACCCGGGGGTCACCCTTAACTGTTCCAGCGTGCGCAAGGTCATGGAGAACCGCTCCCTTCAGGATGAGGAGCGCGCCAACACTGTCGAGTCCCAGCTCAAGGAGGCTCAACTCCTTGCCGAGGAGGCTGACCGCAAATATGATGAGGTTATCGGGTGTCACCAAATTAACAAGTTTCTATCTACTAAACCTCCCTAATACCGGACTAACCCCTACCGTATAACGGGTTCCAATAAAAAAAGTTTCAGGTCGCCCGTAAACTCGCTATGGTTGAGGCTGACCTCGAGAGAGCCGAAGAGCGTGCCGAAGCCGGAGAGAAGTAAGTCAAGGACCCCCTATTCAGTTTTCTCATGCTTCATAACCCCCGCTAACCATCAAATCGCTAGAGACCGTAACCCATAATCACAGCAAAATCGTTGAACTCGAAGAGGAGTTGCGCGTCGTCGGAAATAACCTGAAATCGCTGGAACTTTCCGAGGAGAAAGCGCTTGAGAAGGAGGACATCTTTGCTGAGCAGATTCGTCAGCTTGATTTTAGACTCAAGGAGGTACATACCCGCGTCTACTCAAACCTCTGGACCCTCCACCACCTTTTTCGGAATTAACTGCTTCTCGCTCTAACAAAAAAGCTTCTTAAACTTTGTCACTTACAAATTTTTTTTGAGAGTGATATTTTCTTAACCAAAACTTCCAGAAAATCCACTTTGGCTGAGGCCCAAATGCGCGGGATGTCAGCTAACCTCCGCTCAGCTCAAGAACGCCTAGATCAACTACAACAGCAGGACACCGTGGCGTCGGAGTTTATGAAATGCGCGCTAGAGACCCGGAGAGAGGTGTTTATACTCTTTAACGCTTTGCATGATAACTTGGCTCATTTTTCCTTTATATTGTCTCTAGAATCCTTTCCTTTTTCAAAGTAGCGTGTCCCGATTTTCAGCAAGATCGTCGAACTCGAAGAGGAGCTCCGTGTCGTCGGTAACAACTTGAAGTCACTCGAGGTGTCCGAGGAGAAGGCCCTCCAACGCGAGGACTCGTACGAAGAGCAGATCCGCACCGTCTCTTCCAGACTGAAGGAGGTCATTGTTGTAGTCTCTATTGTCTTGTGACATGTCCTATCTAAGCCTAATGGGCCGCCTATTTAAAAAAATAATTTTTTTAGGCTGAGACCCGCGCCGAATTCGCCGAACGCTCTGTGCAAAAACTTCAGAAGGAAGTCGACAGACTCGAAGGTAAGTGTTGGGGGGTGTCTTATTGTCTCTGTCGTCAAAAGTGATGTCCATGTGTCTCTCTATGTTACTCCTCAGATGAGCTTCTCCTCGAGAAGGAGCGTGTCCGAAACTTGACCGAAGAAATCGAACAAACCGTCCAGGAGATCCAAGGATCCTAGGTAGTAGAGAATGTGTTGCATGTTGTATAGGAATGAATGTTGGAATGCCAGATAACGAGTGTTTTTGATACTAAATGAATGTTTCAGAGGATCGTGACGCGGAAATCCGCAAAGCACGTCAACTGCAAGACGAGCTTGACCATATGGTCCAAGAGCTCAACTCAGTTTAATTTTCCACCCCCTACTTCTACGATGTATGTGTATAAAATCTTGATTAAATGTCTAACCGTGTGAGATGATGCAGTTTTCTTTACTATATATGTAAGTCTTCTTTGCTATTATTCTGATCTCACAAGCGGATATCTCGCCACAAAAACTACTGTAGAAAATTTATAAATGTAGGTCTACAAATATTTGATTAATTTTTTTCAGCGCTCTTTTACCGATTTTTCCCGATTATGATAGTTTTTAAATAAAGAAATTGCCTATTTTGCACAAAAATAGGTAAAAAATCGGTGGAAAATCGGTAAAAAAAATCGCTGAAAAAAATTTTTTTTTAATTTAATTAATTTTTTTCAGCGCTTTTTTACCGATTTTTCACCCATTTTTGTGTAAAATATGCAATTTCGTTATTTAAAAACAATCGGGAAAAAATCGGTAAAAAAGCGCTGAAATGAAAGTTTACAAAAATTTAATTAATTTTTTTCACCGATTTTTTACCGATTTTTGTGCAAAAAACAAAAATCGATAAAAAAAATCGGTGGAAAGGCGCTGAAAAAAATTAATTAAAATTTGTAGACCTAAATACATTTATAAATTTTCTACAGTAGTTTTCGTGGCGAGATATCCTCGGCCCTCGCGAGATCAGAATAATATATATGAATGTCCCCTACGCATCCTTCAGTACCCCTTGGACCCCCTAGCTAATCATTATAATTTCAGACGAATTGGTGCACGAGAAGGAACGCTACAAGACCATCTCCGAGGAGCTCGACTCGACCTTCCAAGAGCTCTCCGGATATTAATAACCGTCTTCTGCGTTTCCGACTCTTTCAATGCCTACTTGTATCTTCGTCACAATACCATCCCCCCTCTTTTTCAATAAAAAAACTCAAACTTTCCCCCCCTTTTAAGCTTCCACGTTTCACCACTCGTTAAACCTGTACCAATTCTCCTATAGAAGTTGAGAAGCTGAACTCTCTACAGAATACAATAAATTGTATTTCTTTTCTCTTTTTTATTTTCTTCTTTTATGTGCAACACTGCTTCATATTGCAATCCTACACAAGTGCCGGCAGCCCCCTCTCCCCCCATTCTTTTCTTCTTCTTCTCGGATAATAAAATTTTGATTGGAATTTTCTCTTGGGATTTATTGAAAAAGAAAGGAAGGAAGCCGAGAATAGAAAAATCTAGCTACAGTCACCTGGTCATCTGGAATTTTCTACGAATCTCCAGTTCAAATTGAGAAAGAGTTCTTCCCAATCTGAGCTCCGTCTTAAACCGAATGTATCTCGGCTACGGTAGGAGATATCAAAAAGTTGTCAACTGATAAAATGTAGCCCATGTTAAGCTGAGCAACTTATTAGTTAACCACTTTTTTGTATCTCTTGCAGGAATTGAGTTATAGGCATTTAAGTTGAGCTAATTAAAAACTAGAAAGCTTAATCTGGGCGTTTCAGTTCAAAACCTGGTAGCTCGGTTTTTTCGAGAGATACAAAAAAATTGTCTATTGATATACTGCTCAGCTTAGAATAAGCTAAATTTCATTAGTTGACACCTTTTCTCTATCTCTGATAGGAACCAAGATATAAGCGCCTAAAAAAAGAAACAATTTTTCATATTTCTATTTTTTCAGGTCAAAACTAAAACACATTTATCTCGGTTCCCGGATAAGATGCAAGAAAGTAATCAGCTAATATATTGCTCAGCTTAAACTGGGCTATATTTCATTAGTTGACACCTTTTTTCCATCTTTGATAGGAGGCGAGATATGAGCGTTTGAAAAATATCAACTTTTTTGGCTTATCTTTGAAGTTATCAAGATTAAAACGCATTTCACTCGATTTCCAGAACAGATACAAAAAAGTAGTCAACTAATGAATTGCTCAGCTCAAATTGGGCTACATTTTATTAGTTGACAACTTTTTTGTATCTCTACTGAGAAACGAGATATACGGTAAATTTTCAAGGCTATGTGAGAGAAAGTGGTTTTCGAGCTGGTTTCAGGTTACATTGATTGAGTTCAGGTAATTTTTGTTCAGGTTTAAAGCTTCCGATGTTGATAAAAAGCCTAGGAAGCTCGAGAAGCTTTTGAATTTAAATATTTTCGATTTTTAGATTTTCAGAATCCTTTTTTTCCAAATTATGAGAACTCTTTGTCGGTTTGAATAGCGGCTTGACTGAAACCCGAAATTGAAAATTATTTTTCACAGAAACCCCTTAATACCGGCTTTTCTGGACCAAGAAGATATTTTAGAATGATTGGGAACTCCAGAAGAAAAAAGCTTCTAGAAGCCTGACTATTTTTTCTAGTCCGAGCTTCACTTACTCCTTAGAATCTTAATCATTTCCCCTTTCCCTCCCCACTGCTTTCAAATTCAAATTGAACACGATTGTATTTACAAAACAAACAAAACGTCGTTGTCATCGTCCTCGTCGTCACAAACAGTGAAATCAGTGGTGGGGGGGGAGAAGGAGGAGAAATCAAAGCGAGAAATGACAGTTCATTTCTCGCCTTGTTTCTTTCAAATCGCAAGGCGACTGATTTCGTGTGTGTGGGAATGATCCGGTATTTCGTCTATCTCTCTCTCTTTCTTTCTCCATCTTAATCTCTATTTTTATTAAGTGTCGTTAATATGGAAATGGATCCAGAGAGAAAGAGAAGACGCTTTAGTTTCTCTACCCCCAAATGATTTCTAACTTTGCACCCTTTCTCTAATCATAAGAAATCACACTTTTTACCGCTGAAAATCGATCGAAGGCACACTTCTTATCACCTCCGAGGCAAAGAGCCATGTCATTGCCTTTTCTTTTTTCGGTGCCCACTCGTCTCTTTCATTTCAGAATGTACGAGGACGAGAAGCCACCGTTACCTTCAAGTCCTCCACCGGAGACTGTTGAGCCGACGCGCAATGTCACTTTCTCACTGCTGAACACGTAAGTTCATGTTTTTTTGTTTTTAAGGCAAGGTGTCCGATTACGTGATTGATTGCGCAACTCATTCGCGCCGGCGCGACAATTCAAAAGTTCGCTTTCCGTTCAATCCGGTCGTTGGCACACACAAAGTGTCAGCGAGTGAGAACCTGAACAAAAAACGGTCAGGTCGATCGCTGGTGTGGCTCAGAAAGAGACGGGCGGTGCAAACACATGCTAATCGTCGAACAAATATGAATACTCTTCCGAGTAGTAACTCTAGACCCATCTTTCTCTACGTGGAACAAAAACAGTGTTCACTTCTTTCTAACTGGTTCCCATTATTTGCCACGTCATCATATGCAATTCTGCTAATGTACATCGCTAGCGAAAGTTTTATCTTCTAGTCGTTTTGCCCCCAAACGATTCTCTTATTGCTGATGTGTCTTCTTCTGGATTCCTGTCTCTTTTCCCTTCAGAAACGGTGTTTTTCGTCACTTTTAAAGCTAAATCTGAAATTTTAAGCAAGAAATTGATGGAGATTTTCAAATTTTAAGCAGAAATTGATAAAAAACCTGAAATTTTGAGCAGAAATTGATAAAATCAGCGAGGCAGAATAATTTTTTTCAGTAAAAAATTGTCCACGCGGAGTACACGAGCGTGTCCCGTTGAGCGCGTTTTGACATTTCCGAAAAATTTTGAATTTTCCCACACTCATTTCTCATCTTTTCCCGGCTTCCCAGCCCCAATAAAATTTGATTTTAGTGAGTTTTGAAGCGCAAAAATTTGGTTCAAGAGAAACAAAGTCGGGCGAAGATTTCTGGCCGGCTACCCTCACACGTTCTCAAATTACCGTGTTTGTTGTGGTACGTGTTGAGCTGCTGGTACTAAGGTCACCTCCTGTCTTCCTTCCTCCTCCTCTATTGTATTATGTTGAACCTCCCAGAGAGGCCTGTCCATCTCTTTTGCTGCGTCTCCCATCATTAGGTGATCTTTCGGGGGAGACACCAACACGTTCTTCCCCTGTTTCCTTATCTCTCTGTTCTTCATTTGTACTTGATTTCCAACACTTCTTGTCTTCTTTTGCCTCATGAAAGTTTCAAAAAACACTTTTTTCCTCACCAAAAAGTGTTGCTAATTATTACATTCCTCCTCTCGTTTCATTTCGCGCCGCTTTTTTCATTTGAATCGAAAATTGGCGGGCGCCTTGAAATGACACAAAGAAGATAGATCCTCTCCTTTGTCCGTCCTTGCTGTCGAAATTTCAAAAAAAAAATTTAATTAAACACAATAAAGTTCACACACATTTTATTTACTATTCGGCTCTCTCGATTTACCCCGAAATGGAAAGATAAGTAGGTGAGAATGCGACGACGGCGATGGTGATGACTAATTTGATTTGGTAAAAAGCGAAAGTTTTTATTGGGAAAGAGACGACGCTGACAAGGACAGCCAAATGTATAAACGAACTCCAAGGCGTCCGTCGAAGTGCTACTAATAATTCTTCTCGTTGAGCTGCTCGATCCTCGCCAGCTGCTCCTCATTTTTTGTGTCCCCGCCGCTCTCGTAAACCCCCGTTTACCTCTTGTTCGTCACGTCTTTAGCTCCTCGGTTTTTTTCTTGAATAGTTTTTTCGCGACACTTTTAGATAGTTTTTCTGAGCTTTTTGAGCTTTTTGAGCTTTTGAAGCTTTTGAAGCTCAAAAATAGCTTTAATAATAACGATCAGCTGATTTTCTCTCTTGCGAAAATTGAATCTCTCAATTCCGTCATCGTTCGTTTTCCCTTAATGTGTTCTTCTCTCTCCTCTTCTATTTCCCCCACCACGCAAATCGTCTCGTGAGATGAGATGAATGACCCAAAGCTGTGTTTTGTTTCTCCACTTTTCTTCTCCATAATCGATTTCCAGCGAGTCGCCCATCTACGATTATAACCTGGCCACGCCATCATCGGGTCTCTATCGCTACTCGCCAAGCTCGCCGGGTATTCCGCTTGTCGCCGACAAACCAGCATATTTTGATTTTCTTCCTGGTAATTGGCTAATGGGCTCCCCGACCCCCTCACTAGACGGTTTTCAGCCACATCAAGTTCATGGACATACCCAATGATTGTTGAGGAAGGAATCAAGAACGCCGGGCGTCCGACGACGCCGAGAAGCATAGCCAACTCGCTGGATTCGCTTTCGGAGTGTGCTCAACATCATCACAGTGACAACGCCAACACAAATGGGGATCGTAGCCGTAGTTTAGGTTTATGACCCCCCAATCACCCCTTTTCGAATACTTTTCTTGTTGCAGGAGATCTTCTGTCGGCCGCCAATCAAGACGGGAATGACGCGTTGCGAAACGGAAGCTACGACACTCTGGTAACCAATTACTTTTCTCTTTTACTTTTTCAATTACCAATCCAGGTCTCGAAGGGCGGCGGTCTAACTGACAGTGGTATTGGTGCCGGACTGCTGATGATGAGAGACGACCTGGACATGGATTCCTCCTCGTCGCCTGATCGAATTCCGACGGTTCGCCTTTTGTTTTTTTTAATTCATAATGAACAAAAGTATTCAGAATATCTCGTCACCGGACTCATATTCCTATCCGGCTGTCCTCTTCCACTCTTACGATCCAGTCAGCCCAGGGGGAAGCGTCGTTTCAGCGTTCTCCAATGGTTCGTTGCACTTTTCATTACCCAATACATATAAACGAACAGTTTATGGGCTGGCAACCCTTTTCTCTCTCTCTCTCTCTCTCTCTCTTCCTGTTCTCTCTCTCTCCATCTATTTATACATGTGCATTGAGAAAGACACCTATTTGCATGTATACACACACAATACCCCCCCCCCCCCTTCTTTTCCTCCAGGGTACTTTTGCCACGTCATTTCTTTTCCCCTACCTCGTCCCCTTTTTCTTCCAGAAAACCTCCCTTTTCTCTTCCAGAAAACACCAACCCACTGGAATCACACAGTCGCGGACACTCTCAAGACGATCGGAAGTACTCGGAACTGCCAGCTATCACAGAAGAGTCGGAACACGAACAATCCATCCACATCCCATACAACTTTCAACTTCATCAGCCACACTCCTCGTCAGTCGGTCCATTGCCACCACATGAACGAAGGGAAATTGTCGAGCACACCTACCCGATGGTTCACTGTAACAGTGCTCCGAACGCGTCAGTCATCAACAATAACATTGCGCATCGGCGGGTGGTGAGCGAAGATGGAACAGAGGTGACACGGTTGAAGAGAAGCGAAGAAATGGAGAATATGGATCGAATTGGACGGAATTTGGTGAGAGAATACTATTCAAAAGTGCAGAAAGAAAAAGGGGGTTTTTGCAGCTAGAAAAACGGTCATCATCGACGCATAACCTGAAGAAAGACAGATGCAAAAGTGCAATGTTGATGGTGAACGATACAGACGAAGAAGAGGAGGACGAAGATGATGTCGACGGGTATTCGAAAGACAATACGAAGCTCCTGGAGACATCAGAAGACCGGTATAGGATGTCGAAAGCGAGCTCTCCACTGAGACACTATGACAATCGTAAGCTTTGACTTGTACTATTTCCTACTCCTCATTATTTGCTTGTGGTCATGTCTACCCCTTGCGCTTATATGCAACATGCCCCTTTCTGTCGTCTCTAAGCTTAGAGATCACGTTGTTGTTGTGCTTTTCTCTGTACAAACCGGGCGGCAGCAGGAAGACTACCGAATACGTTTCTCCTCCCCGGAGACCGTATAGATTTCCCCTTTTTCCCCTTCCCCCTACCCACCTGCTATTGATACATACACCTCCGGCTGGCTGGTTGGCCAGAGAGAATGTATTCAAACTCTATGTTTTTTCTTTTCTTCCTCCCCTTCTTCTTCTTCTTCTCCTCCTCATCATACTCTCCCCATTTTCAGACTCCAACTTGTCGTCGATCTCCTCCACCGAACCGCCACCCGTTCTGATTCAGAGAAAAGTTTCGGCAGTGTCGACACGTTCAAGTCCACAGAAAACTGCTAGCGATCAATCGTGGAAGGATAAAATGCCGCCATTAGGCATGGTTGGACATTATGTAAGTCTTTTTTTGGATTTTTGGATTAATCTCCACTTGAATATTTCCTGATTGAGTCTCTGACCCCGAAGAAGGAGGAGTAAGTGACAGGTGTTGTGTAGTGAATTCGTTCTTTTTTTCCTTTTTTTTCGGTTCCATGTGCAAAGTACAATTTTCCAGATGTACTCGCCACAATCTCTTCCGACGCGAGACGCCGTACCACGTTCGCCATTCGACGGAACTGGATCCATAAGTGCAGCATCAGTGGGAGGATCTCAAAGGTATCTTATGCACTCTTTATTGTTTTATTTGGCTGACCTTGTGTGTCTGGTGATGGAATTTTTCTAAGAAGCACCCACTTACTCTCTGTCCCCTTTGTTTTTCCCAGTTGTGTCCGTTTTCAGACTGATTTCTGTCCAAGTCCCAACAACCACGACGACAAGCCCCGACGGACGTGTGACGTCGGAACCGGAAGATGTCTATACGCCTCTACGATCTAGACTCTACCAAAGCATACCATCACCACCGGCACTACTAGCCGCAAATGAATGTAGCACCGAAGATCTGATGCCACTATCCGAACTTTGCAACCAGAACCGCTTCTCCTACTCGTCGTCGATCAACACTGAACTCTCGTCGCCGTCCGGCAAAAGTCAGACGGTTGCCGCTACGCCGAACAGCTCGTTCGTTCGACGAAGCCTTCGGAAAATAATGAAACGTGGATCGGTGTCGACGTCGGCACTCGGCGGAGACGAAGGACTTCGAACTGGATCGCTAAAACGACGCGCGTCGAACGCCTCGTCGTTTTTCGCATCAGCTCAAGCGCATTTGAGGCCGAGAACGAAGAGTTTGAAGAAGCAGAGGTTGGTGTTGTGGCAGGGAGAAATAAATAATCAGAAGGAATTGTGGATACAAATGAAATATTGTATCCATCGCACACGCACAGCACCCGCGAACGCCGCCGCGCATTTGTGTTGTTGCATGACTATATATTTGATTTTTGCTTCTTTCTCATTTTGTGTCTTCTCATTTGTGTACAATAACCACAACATCATCTCCTGGATGTGCATGTTGCTTGAAGCGGCTGTCACTTCTTCTTCAGGTGGTGAAGAAGAAGATGACGCATACTTTCCCTCGTCGTCGTCACCATCTCACCGTTGTGAGTAACCAAAAACGGGAGGCTAAACAAAACGCTTTATGTGCTGTGTGCTTGTCTCTTGATAATTTTTATCTCTAACCTTATGATTTTCCTTTTTATTCCAATTCCCCAACGATAAGAATTACAGAATTGGGAAGAAGCCGAAAGAAAAATCGGGATCCGATACGTTCACATTTGGAAATTTATTCAGAAAGAAGGTATTTTTGGGGGGCTTTGAACTACTAAACAAGACTATATTTCAGCCACCCACGAGCCGCCCGAATTTGGCTGACATCATATCGGATCTGGATCAAAGATCCACGACCAGTCGACAAATGAGTAGTGGCGGATCCCTATCGGCTGCCAAAAATGTAAGTTTTGTCGCGTTTTTCATATTCAAAAAAGAAAAGAAGCATAATTCTAGGTTTTGAGTCTCAAAAAGCTCACGAACTAAAAGCGGTGTCTCTCTATCTTCTTTTCTCCTCCAAAATTTCTCCTCCCCCCTCTTCCCGATTTTTAAATTGAAAAATAGAGACAAATCTTGTGATTTTTGGTTTTCTGATCAGAAACTGTTTTGAGTTGTTCTTCCTCTTCTCTTTTTCCCGAAACTCTCGTAGATTTCCCATCTGAATTCTCTTGTCTAGAAGACTTCTAGCTACTCCCCGCCCTGTCTATACGATTTTAAGCCCCCCAAGTCAGAAGAAGAAGCGCCTACAAATCTATTCGTTTTCAGCGACGCAGTACATCAGCTACAATTCTTCCGATGAGCGGCGAAAGAGGAGGAGGTGGACTCAACGACCCAACGACTCCATTCCACGATTCGTCTTCACTTGACGGTAGGCGCTATAATTTTTTTTTATAAAAAAAAGCGAGCCTCCTCGAAAATAGAGAAAAAAGTTCTGAATCACGAAGCTATTCGAATGACGTCCTCCTTCTTTTCTCCTCGCTCCTCTATTCATTCTGTCGTCGTCTCTATGAATTCTCTGATAATTCCATAATTCCCGCGGGAGGCCCCGTATAACTAACGAGCCAGCGAGCGAGCTAGCACATTGATTGTGTGGCGGCCTGCTTCTCGTGATATCTCCCCATCTAGAAGAGCATATGAGCTCATTATCAGCGGCGGCTCTGGCTCGTAGAGCGCGCCGAAAATTCTCGACAGGCGCAATGGATCCGAATCAGTCGCCGGATCGTCCTACTCCGGAAACTATCTATCAGAATATATTCGTTCAGCATTTGACAATAGATCGAAGAGCCAGTAAGTTTTGGAGAAAGGGTTTTGGGAAAGAATTGGTTGATCGAACAAGTTTATTTGGGTTTTTCTCGAGAAGAAACGTGTAATTTCGCTGAAAGTTTACACCTAATTGAGTGTTTCATTAGAAAAAAAAAGAGAAATGTCATTTCCCTTTAAAAGGGCGTCTTCTTTCTCTTTTTTCAAACACATGTGTGCACCTCCTTCTTCGTTTTGCTCCTCTACTCTTGACACCTCTCTCTTGAAAAGTTAAACAAGAAGAGATGGAAGAGATATAGACTAGTTGACTCTTTGTGCTCCCCCCTCCCGGGAGACTGTTATCATTTGGAGGATATAGGGAATTTCATAATCTTTTGAGTTTTCTTCCTCAGAGTGTCACCATTGACAGCTGTTTGTGTGAGAGAGAGAAACAGATGTAGTAGAAGTAGTACAAAAGCGACCCCTCTATATTGAGAAAGTGCTCTTTTATTTGAACACTGACTCATTTCGCTTTGATAGGACTTGAAACTACAATCGTCTCTCACTCACTTCTCGCAACTTTTTTTTTTGGAATTTCAACTCATGATATGCTAATTTGTCCTCCTTTTCACGAGTACATTCGGAAAAAACAACATAATTGAATATGCTAAGCCCCTCCGGTTTTCCCCTATTCAATATAATGTAGTTGGAACATTTTTCTCCCATTCCATTCGAATTCCCTTCATTTTCTTGAACATAATCATAACCTATTTTGTTTTTTCTTCTTCTTCTTTCATTAGTCTAGTCTTTCAGTCTCTCGCAGTAAAGACGGTGATTATGTGCTGAAAATTGTTGTTTTTCGCGTCGATCGGTGTCTCTTTCTTTCTCTTCCTTCTCTCTATCGCTTCCTCGTCTCGAAGACAATTCTCATCAGACGACGTAGTAGGCAACTTGATCGATTAAAAAAGAAAAGCGCCTGTCTCGAATGGGTCTGAACGAGAAATGGACGAAAATAGTGGAGAGAAGAGGGCAGCAGCGACGTCAGAGTTCAAGCACCACCACCTCGACGCCACCGCCGACATCATCATCATCGACTTTCAAATCGAATGCAAATACTCTGCCGTCGCCCTCATCGAGTCAATCGATTTGTTGCGACACGGTTTTCAGTTCGAATCTAAAACCGAATTCCTCCGGCAGCCGACGAGTATCATTTCCTACCATTTCGCCGACATACAAGAGTCCTCTCACTACTAGTATTATGAAAAGCGATGCGGAATCGGACACGATCTCCTTGTCGCCCAGAAGCTTTGGATCCGGAAAAACATCCGATTTCTCGTCGTGGTTCAGCCGAAAACTAAATGGTATCCTAGGAGAGAAGACAGAGACAACCAGTGTCGTCTCGATTCTCACGAGAACTCTGTCGAAAGCCACAGCCGGATATCGGAAAAAAAAGCGGGAATGCTCGCTGACAATCAGCTCATTTGAATCGTCCACCTGCGAAATTGTAAAACAACAAAAGAGTTGGTTCCACTCGGAATCCCAGCTTCTTGATCTGTTCCTCCCGGAAACTTGCTATCACGCAGAGTGCCGCGCGATCGCCGATAAGTATGGGCTCATCGTTGATCTGGATGATGATGGTATAAAGTACCTACAGTAGGCCAAAATCCAACCCAAAAATTCAGAAATGCTGACAAGAATTGTGGAGGGCGCTCTGGAATTGGAGGAGACTAATCTGCTGGGCTCCTCACCTCATATCGAGCATCAGCAGCGGTTGCTGATTGCAGAATCAGTCGAAGCGCAAATAGATTTTATTGATGCTGAAGAGGGCACGTAGTAGACAAAAAGAGCAGATTTTGGTGTTCATTGAGACTAAGAATCATTTTCCAGGCCTCCCGGATCATATCTCTCGAATGGTATCCCCTCTGGAGACTAGCCATGCTTCCACTTCCTCAACGAATGGAAATTCTGCGATGAACAATGTCTATACGCAATTGTGAGTCTTTTTCTCTTCTGGAATCCTCTCCAGAATCCAAGTTTTCTCTCTCTAGGAATCCCTCTTTTCCTCCAGAATCCGAACTTTTTATTTCAGGAATCGCCTCTACGGAAAATACGATTTATTCGGAGCCGAAGAGTATCAATCGTGGCACGAAAAGTATCGTCATAATACGCTTTCGACAAAGCAGGTCAAGAAGCAGGATGCGATATTTGGTAAGTCTTTATTCTCCCTCTTCCCCTTTTTAATCCTTTCTCTTCTTCAGAAATGTATCTGATGGAGAAGCGTCACTGCGCGAACATCGCCTTCCTACTCCAGGGATATCGTCGTCGAATGCTAGATGAAAACATAATCAGCAGGCAAGACATGGACGTACTCATACCCGACGTACTCGAACCCTTGCTCATTTTTCATCTCAACGTCCTAGAGCGTATCACTGGGCGAATTCAGGAGAACTGTGAAGTCGGCACCATATCCGATATAATCAGTGAAGAGTTGGCCATTGACGGTGGTCAGCACACCAAGCTCTGTTGTGATGCGTACACCGACTTTGGTGTCGCCAAAGAGCGTTCCGACGTTCTCTACCATCATCTGATGAACAAGAACGCCAAATTCGCCGAATTCTTCAAGAAGACGTACAACGAGGAGCCGTTCTACAAGCACTACGATTTTCGGCCACTCGTCACCAAAATAATTGGTCGTGCGACGAAATACTCGCTTCTTCTGGAGACGATACTCAAAAACGAGCAGCCGTTCAGTGAGCATCACGATTTGACGAAACTCGCCTTGGAAACTGCTCGCAAATTCGCCCATAAAATCGACGAGAACCTCTCGATGGCTCACATGTCAATGAAATGGGAGGAGATTCGTGCACAAATTGATTCGTCGTCAACGACAAACCTCTACGTATCGGACCCGTCTGTCCCGAATGGCACGATTCGATACACGTTTGATGTGAGAGCCTTAAACCCCTGAAATATTGTAATTCCTCTTTTTTCAGCTCCAGCTACTGAATTCTGCTCCAAATCGGAAGTTAGTCTACCTTGGAGAAGCCCTGATCAAGATTCCAAACATGCCCACTGGCGGTGGCACTCACTCATCGTCCTCCGGCAAGCAGCTCGACAAAAAAGACATTTGCCAGATCGTCCTTTTTGACGATATCATTGTGATTCTCATCCGGAAGAGCTCTCGCCAATTCGTCTTCATGCCAGAACAAGGAGCCATCCCCGTTCAATCGCTGCTCATTCGAACAGCCGCCCGTGGACACTCGATCATGCTAATCTCTGGAGCCAAGCCAGTTCTCTTTGAAATATCATTCCACATCTCCACAGACCGCAAGAAATGGGTTGCTCATCTGGAGGCGGCGCCGAAGAATGTGCCAGCCGAAGGAATACGGCTGACGACGGGCGATGCCGATGGAGTGCTCAGGGATCGGGTCGCAGCGCAACAAGAGCTCGAGGATAAGTGGTTGAAAGAGTTGGAAGAGCTTTTTGGTTAGAATTCGATCCGAATTTCCACGAATATCTATCTTTTTTCAGATTCCCGATTACCGGAGGAGGAGGCTCTCTCCAAGTACCTGGAAACTCGCCTCGACTTCTTTGATGACTTCCGAAAACATGTCTGCAATCTGCCATTCAAAAGCCGCAACGACATCTCCACCCGGATCCGGGAAGCCGTCAAATCCCGTTTCCGAGAGCTGAGACGTGTCCGAGTGATTCCACTGAATAGATGTAGGTTCCTTATCCCAGAATCCCATCTCATTCTGAATTTCAGTGGTCGAACGGATGAGTGAATCGCGTGACGCCGACCTCTGGTCGTTCTTCGACGAGAAATCCGATGCCGCAGATGTCCTTGAGAAGTCTAGCGATCTCTCTGAAGATTCTGACAATTCTGGAGATTCGGCAGCCGGCAAAGGAGCACGACCACGTCGGATTCAAACGTTCCACGGAACTTCACAGCCTCCTGGATCGAATGGAGTCGCTGAGACGAGTAAGTCAAGGGGTAGCTCCTCCAGAAGCCTTTTCAAGTGTTTTCAGAGAATAATGGAATCCGTCGTCACACTACAGTACCCCGAATGAATAGTGAGGGAGGAGGAGCAGCCTCCTCGTCATCTGCAACTGATCGTGCACACATTGATGAGCTGGAGATTGACGAGGAAGACGCCTCCACGACCCAGATGTCTACATCGGCACGGCTACGTGGCGACACGGAAGTCGACCGTAAGACTTATGGTGACATGGTCAACGATCTTCCACTCCGACAAACGAATCGGGCTCGTCGGGCGTCGACGAAACTGATTAAGGAGGTGATCGCGTTGCGGCGAGAGAATCATTTGTTGAGAAACGACAATGCGCTGTGAGTTTTTATTTCAAAGAAGCAGTATTCTTCCCTTTTCCTGTGGAAGAGGCATAATTCAGAATCCTCCCGTTTTCCAGAACCAAATCCCGATGCGCTCTTCTCGAACGTGTCCGTGGCGGCGGAGCGATGATGTCGTCCACAGCGAACGCAGTCGACGAATCGATGGAAATGCTGCGGAAGAAGGAGAAGGAGATTCGAGAGATGCAACGTCAAGTGCTAGCCGAGAAGGAGGAGCTTCTGGATAAGCAGAAGGCTGTCGACGCCCAAGAGCAAGAGATTCAGTCCAAGTGGGCTGCTCTGCAATCTCGCTCCGTTGAACAGCTGTCTCAACCAATGCACACAAGATCGGTTTCATCGCACTCGCAAGTCTCATCGCCGACTTATAAAACGTAGGATTTGAGTTAGAAAAAAAATAGAGTATTAGGCTTGAAAAATGAACAATTTAGGATCGAGGCGGACATCACATATGTGGTATGTGTATATTACATGTGTAACCAGAAATTATGATGCAAAAAAGTGTCGTCTCTAACACTCTATGTTCTGACACGCTTTTTTCTTTTTAAAAATTAATTTTTGTCGAATAACGATGTCTTTTCTCAGTTCTTAACAGCTTTTTTTGGATCCTTCTCATCTGAATTTCGCGTCTTTTCAGGCCCCCTCCACAGCAACAACTCCAAATTCCACAAAACACTAGCGAATGGTCGCCGGTCTTGGCGAGTCTTGCGACGAAAACCGAGACGAAGAAGCTCAAAAAGTAGCTTTTTCCATATTCACAATTGATATTTTGCCATTCTTCTTCCCCTTTTTCTCCTCATCTTCCCCTTTTTCTCCTCTTCATCATCCCCATATTTCCATTTCTCTTCATGGGTTTCCCCGTCGTTTTTTGTACATTTCTAGACTCCTCTTCCCCCAATTCTTTTTCCTCTCTCACGTGGTAGATTGTTTTAATTCCTCTTCCATATAGTTGTCCTTCTTTGTTTCTATTGATCCACCCAATCCCGGTAGGGAATTCTAAGTTATTTGTCCTCTTTTTCATCACCCCGTTGCACCTTTTTATGATTCTGAATATGCTCCTCCTCTAAAAATCTCTCCCTGGCCATCACTACTTGTGAATCCCCTCTCTATCCCTTATGAAAAACACGAGTTTGACCTGGTTTTGATTAGTTTTCTTCTCTTTTTCATGTATAGATTGAATTCTCCCCTTGAGATGCACATCAGAATCCCTCCCATCCCCAGTAGTTTTTTTGATAATGTCGATATTCTTGATCGATTCGTGTGATCCTTGATCGATTAGCGATGATAAGAATAATAAGTTAAATTGATCAGCAATCTCTTCCCCAATTTTTTTTGGATGATTTGAGTTCAGGGAACTTATCTCTTTTTTAGGAAAAAAATCCAGGAAAATGGAGGTTTTCAGATGAAATCTCTCGCTAGAATAGCTAGGATTCGAAGTTGTAGATTGGGATCAACGGCGACGTCTTCTGCGACGTCTTCAGCAGAGAAAGCGACGTCTTCAGAGAAGAAAAAGAAGGATGACTGGAAGACGGAACTCTTGACGATCCTTGAAGCGGAGCACAAACAAAAGAAGAGGGTGACGTGGAAGCAGAGAGTGAGTCAGAATGCAGTGGCGGATATCGTTCGATTCTCCCTTCGAGATGACATTCAATCCCTTGTCCGATTGACGGAAAATCAGCTGAGAACTCGATTCGCACCGGAAATCCTCCCCATTTGCTTCATGGTTCTTAACAAGAAATTTGAGAGGATTCTGAAGAAAATAGATCTGATTGAGGCCCCAGCGTCGCTTTCTCTGTTCCTTGGAATTGCTGATTTGTGGAAATCCTTGAAGAGAAATGAGACGAACACGACGAATCTTGTCACCCTTCTTCTCATGAGCAATATCAGAAAATGGAAGGATCAACGGAGTTTTGACAAGAAATCATCGAAAACCATAGAGGATCTGTTTGATTCAATGCAAAAGAAGATGGTAGTCCATTCTGTCAACACTTCTGATCAGGCTCTCGATGTATTTTTGACCCCAGAAGACTTGAAAACGATTCAGAAGGAGCTGGATATGATGAGAAAGTTCTATATCCCATTGGGGAGGAGAGCGGAGACGAGAAGATATTCTGAAGACCTAGGGCTTGTCGCTCCACTTCAGAACAATCCAGAAGAATACCATGGAAACCCATTCCAGGTGGAACACATGGAAAAAGAGACATATAAGAGCCTATTTGAAGAGCATCTGAAAGTGGAGTCGACGATGTGGGTTCAGGTGAAGAATACTGTTGGAGAACTGGAGAAAGGAGAGGTCTCTGGAGAGACGCTCATTGATCAATGGCATTGGAGGAAGAGGATTGGAGATGGACTAAGGAAGATTGATCCGAACCAAACGCATCCTATTGGTGAGCGGCTTTTTTTTGTTAAATGATGGGGGAAATGACTGGAAATTAGATAAGAGAATGATTAAAAATGGCTACAACGAACAAAGCCTTGAAAATGTGACAAAAAACCTCTAAAATGACCTAAAATCAGATTGAAATGCCTTCAAAATGCCTCCAAAAATGTCTGAAGTCAACTCAGAATGCTTTAAAATGCCTTAAAAGACGGAGAACCCGAAAAAGATTCCAAAAGAGCCAATAATTGATTAAAATGACAAAAAACAACTAAGAAAGCTCTCAAAAAGTCGAAAACATAGTTTTGAAAGATCTGAAATCCACTAGAAATGACCTGAAATCATATTGAATTGACGCAAAACGGCGTCGAGTAACCCTTAAAGACCCTAAATGACTCAAAATGACTCAAACTGGGCTGAAAATGATTCTCAAAAAACCGTAAAACAACTGGAAATTGCCTAAAACCGGATCAAAATGGCTCAAAAAATCTAGAATCAACTAAAATTGCTCTGGAAATGCCTAAAGAGGCCCGAAAGTGACAGAAAAATGAATCTAAGTACCCTAAATAACTCCGAAATGACTCTAAAATAATAGAAAAATGGCTAAAAAGTTACCAAAAATGTATATAAATGCCCTAGAATGACTCAAAATGACTGCTAGAGGAACCTAAATTCTTCTAAACGCCCGAAAATGTTGAAAAAATGACTCTTGCTCACGCTAAATCTGCCAAAAAATCTCTAAAACCCCAATATTCCAGTTGCCACGTGTCTGGAACTCCTTCCCCGCGAAAAGCTCATCGACACTCTCTACTTCTCTGTCGTCGCCGCCTGCTCTCAAGGACAAAATCTCATTGGAGCCACCCAATTCCAATTCGATGTCATTGAACCGATCCTTAAAGAACTCGGAAATGCATTCAAAAAAGAGATGGGATTCGATGAGACGGCCGTCTGGAAGAGAGTCTTCGACGTCTACATTGACTATTTCCTGGATCCAGAAGTGTCCCGTCAACACACTCACAGGGAATGGTGGTCGAAGGCGTGCAAAACGCAGAACCTGGCCCCGGATTTTCAATTTCAAATGGGAAATATGGATGTGGAGACGAGGGATCAGGTGTGCAACGTCATCATCAACGTCCTATTTGATAGCTGCCTCTTTCCCCTGGAATCGAGGGACGGGAAATGTTAGTTTTTTTATCCTGAGCAACCCTATATTATTATTTCAGTGACGTGGCAAAGGGCGTTCTCCTACCGTGCGATTTCTATAGAGGAAGAGTCGAAAGTATCCACAGACGCCCGCCTCTCACTCTCCCGGATGCTAGCCATCAATCCGAAGCTAATGGGAATGTTCGATAAGCATCCATTCGATTCTATCGTCTTCTCCACAGAAAATCTCCCAATGACAGTACCCCCTAGGCCTTGGATTGATAGGGGAACAGGCGGCCCCCTTTACAATTCGTCTCAAGAGATTATCCGAAAAATGTTGGAATTCAAGGGGGTCCGACTCAACGACGAGATGCGACAGAGAATTCATTCCCGTTCACAAGCACGTCCTGTCTTTGACGCCCTTAACCAGTTGGGATCGACCCCTTGGGTTATCAATGAGCCGATGCTAGACACCCTGAAGACGGTCTTCGAGAAGTCGGGAATCCAGGAAGAGGAGCCGCTTCTAGAGAAACTAGGGATTCCGATGAGACATGACACATTTGAGATCCCGGATTTCATCAGGGAATTCGGAAAGATTAAGAAGGAGGAGGTGGATGTGGATAAATTCAGAGACTACGCGAAGAGAAAAGCGCAAGCGATCAAAGCCAGGTAAGTCCTCCTACAGTACCCCCAATATTATTCTGGGGGTCATGGCCTCGTGGCCGAGGATATCTCGCCACGGAAACTACGGTAGAAAATTTTTTTGAAAAAATTTTTTTTCCGATTTTTGTGCAAAATATGCAATTTAGTTATTTAAAAACAATCGGAAAAAATCGGTAAAAAAGCGCTAAAAAAAATTAATTAAATTTTTTTCAGCGATTTTTCACCGATTTTTTACCGATTCTTGTGCAAAATATGCAATTTTTTAAAAATAACAAAATTGCATATTTTGCACAAAAATTGGTAAAAAAATCGGTAAAAAAGCGCAGGAAATGAAAGATTACAAATATTTAATTAGTTTTTTTACCGATTTTTTACCGATTTTTCACCGATTTTTTACCGATTTTCTCCGATTATAATAATTTTTAAATAACGAAATTGTCTATTTTACACAAAAATCGGTAAAAAATCGGTGGAAAAGCGGTGAAAAAAATTAATTTAATTTTTTTAAAAATTTTTTCAGCGATTTTTACCGATTTTTCACCGATTTTTGTGCAAAATATGCAATTTCGAAAAAATTAAAACTATCATAATCGGTAAAAAATCGGTAAAAAAGGGCTGAAAAAAATTAATTAAGTATTTGTAGACTTCCTTTTATAAATTTTCTACCGTAGTTTTCGTGGCGAGATATCCTCGGTCACCTCATGAGATCAGCATAATATGAGATTCAGAAACGAGAGCAACTCCCTGTGGTGTTGGATGCTCTATCGTATCGTCCTAGCCGACCATTTCCGCTCCCGTACCCTCTTCTTCCCCCATAACATGGATTTCCGTGGCAGAGTCTACCCCCTATCCCCATATCTCTCCCATATGGGAGACGATGTCAATCGATGTATTCTGAAGTTCGCCAAGAGTCAACCACTCGGAACGGGCGGTCTCGAATGGCTTAAACTCCATTGCATCAACCTAACAGGAACCATGAAGAGAGCCAGTGTCTCCGATCGAATGGTGGAAGCGGAGAGGCTCCTCCCCACGATTCTTGACTCGGCACGCGACCCCCTTGGCGGAGAACAATGGTGGATGACGTCGGATGAGCCTTGGCAGACCCTGGCGGCTTGCGTAGAGATTGAGCAAGCGCTGAAGTACGGTGGCGATGTGGCGACGTTCCCGAGTCAACTACCCGTTCATCAGGATGGAAGTTGTAATGGACTACAACACTACGCAGCACTGGGAAGAGATAATGAGGGAGGTGTCCAAGTGAATTTGACACTTTGTGACACCCCGAACGACGTCTATTCGGATGTGGCGCAAAGGGTGGAGCTGAAAAGGAAGCAGGATGAGGAGTCGAATGGAGAGGATCGAGACGTGGCACTGAAACTTCGAGAAGCCCTCCCACAAAATGTCCCTCGGAAAGTGATCAAGCAGACGGTGATGACCACAGTCTACGGAGTGACGATGTACGGAGCGGTTCTTCAGATTAAACGGCAACTCAAAGCCCTGGATATCCCGGGAGAAGACGCAGCGGTCTTTGCTCGATACCTAGCCCGGAAAACTTTCGCCAGTCTTAACGACGCGTTTACCAGCTCGATGGCTCTCAAAGACTGGTTTAGACTCATTGCGAAAGGGGCCAGTGATCTGATGAAGACTGTCGAATGGGTCACCCCACTCGGGCTCCCGGTTGTTCAACCGTACTGTAGACTGGTGGAGAGGAGGTCGAAGCTGGTGTTGGCACCGATTCCGATGAAGCAGGTCGACGCGTTTCCGCCGAACTTTGTTCATTCGTTGGACTCGACGCATATGATGCTCACCTCGTTGAATTGTGCTCATCGGTAGGTTGGGGGGTCCTAACCTGAAGGGGAGGGGTTACTGTAAGGTTGAGGGAGAGGGGGAGGGAGTTACCGGAGAGTTAAGGAGAAAGGAAGGGGATTACTGTAGAATTATGGTAGGATTACGGTATTCAAAGAAACGGGTCCTGACTTGGGATCCTGAGGGGTTACGGTAGGGTTACTGTAGAGTTGCCGAAGGGTTGCCGAAGGGTTACCGGAGGGTTACCGGAGGGTTACCGAAGGGTTACCGGAGGGTTACCGGAGGGTTACCGAAGGGTTGCCGAAGGGTTGCCGAAGGGTTGCTGAAGGGTTGCCGAAGGGTTGCTGAAGGGTTGCTAAAGGGTTGCCGAAGGGTTACCGAAGGTTACCGAAGGGTTACCGAAGGGTTACCGAAGGGTTACCGAAGGGTTACCGAAGGGTTACCGAAGGGTTACCGAAGGGTTACCGAAGGGTTACCGAAGGGTTACCGAAGGGTTACCGAAGGGTTACCGAAGGGTTACCGAAGGGTTACCGAAGGGTTACCGAAGGGTTACCGAAGGGTTACCGAAGGGTTGCCGAAGGGTTGCTGAAGGGTTGCCGAAGGGTTGCTGAAGGGTTGCTAAAGGGTTGCCGAAGGGTTGCCGAAGGGTGGCCGAAGGGTTGCCGAAGGGTGGCCGAAGGGTTACCGAAGGGTTACCGAAGGGTTACCGAAGGGTTACCGAAGGGTTACCGAAGGGTTACCGAAGGGTTACCGAAGGGTTACCGAAGGGTTGCCGAAGGGTTGCCGAAGGGTTGCTGAAGGGTTACCGAAGGGTTACCGAAGGGTTACCGAAGGGTTGCCGAAGGGTTACCGAAGGGTTGCCGAAGGGTTACCGAAGGGTTACCGAAGGGTTACCGAAGGGTTGCCGAAGGGTTGCCGAAGGGTTGCTGAAGGGTTGCCGAAGGGTTGCTGAAGGGTTGCTAAAGGGTTGCCGAAGGGTTACCGAAGGTTACCGAAGGGTTACCGAAGGGTTACCGAAGGGTTACCGAAGGGTTACCGAAGGGTTACCGAAGGGTTACCGAAGGGTTACCGAAGGGTTACCGAAGGGTTACCGAAGGGTTGCCGAAGGGTTGCCGAAGGGTTGCCGAAGGGTTGCTGAAGGGTTGCTGAAGGGTTGCTAAAGGGCTGCCGAAGGGCTGCCGAAGGGTTGCCGAAGGGTTGCCGAAGGGTGGCCGAAGGGTTGCCGAAGGGTGGCCGAAGGGTTACCGAAGGGTTACCGAAGGGTTACCGAAGGGTTACCGAAGGGTTACCGAAGGGTTACCGAAGGGTTACCGAAGGGTTACCGAAGGGTTACCGAAGGGTTACCGAAGGGTTACCGAAGGGTTACCGAAGGGTTGCCGGAGGGTTGCCGGAGGGTTACCGAAGAGTTGCCGGAGGGTTACCGATCTAGATTAGTTGGGTTAAAAATAGCATTACGGTAGAGGAAAAGATTACTGTATCTCCCATTTTTCCAGCGGGATAACGTTCGCCGCAGTACACGACTGTTTCTGGACGCACGCGAACTCTGTCGACGAAATGAACCGTATCTGCCGTCAACAATTCGTCTCTCTTCACTCGGAACCAATTGTCGAACAGTGCTCTGAATGGTTTAAAAAGACATATCTGACACCGAAGATTCAGAGGATTCTCCCGCCATCGGAACTCTCGAAATACACGGATATCTTCACGGCGAAAGTTGAGCAAGGAGAATTGGATATCGAAAAAGTCAAAGAGTCGATCTATTTTTTCAGTTAGCATTTTAAATTTCTAGGTGCTTTTTCCCGTTGTTTTGTTGATTTTTTTGTTGAAATTAGAGATATTTTATTTCATAAAATCATAAAATTCTGAGAATAACGAAAAACGGTGTGTGACTATCAACGTGACAAGCAGATGCATGTTTAACCAGTTTTTGAATGTGAAAATAATGCTGTTTTAAAAGAAATCTAGAAATGAGTAATTGGTACAGTAAGAAATTGGTCATGATTAGCATTCGCCGTCGCCTTCTGCTCGATCTCCATATGCTTCCACTCTCCACCCTCTCCAGTCTTCAGAGAAAATGACCATTGACCGTCGCTATCGGTACTGATTGGCCCAGTGTGCGGCATTCGGAGTTCGCATTGTTTAGAGAATTTTAGGCCTGAAATTAGAGAAATTGGATGGGAGGAAAGGGGCGTGGCTAGCGCGAAGTACGGTAGACCGGGTAGGACCCTGCTAGCCCGAGGTTTAGCGGGATACCGTAATCTTGCTTTAAGTTTTTTGGGGCCCTGAGCTTTTAGCCTATCATGACACATGGTCCGGTAAGACCCGGGTATTTTCAGGTTTAGCGGGATACCGTAACCTTACCGGCCCGTTTTTAGGTTGCGCTTTTTTGGGGCTCTGACCATGTCTAACATGCCCAAAGTACTGTACAGCTCAACCTGGCACGTAGTACAGTATGACCCGACTAGTCCGAAGTTTAGCGGGATACCGTAACCTTACCGGCCTATTTTTAGGTTGCACTTTTTTGAGGACCCTGAGACTCATGCCTGGTAGCCTGTATCAGGCTCAAGGGTTTACGCGAAAAGGGGCGGGGCTTGAAGGTTTTTGGGAACCTGTCCCTGATATGCGCGAAGTATGGTACTCACTAGACCCGGCTAGTCTAATAATGGGGCTATTCACGGGAAAAAAGGAAAAAAAGGAAAAAATATCGAAAAATAGGATTTTTCCCATTTTTATAGGATTTTTTCCGATTTTCGGTATTTTTTCCCATTTTTTAGGATTTTTTCCTATTTTTCGGTATTTTTTGGTATTTTTTCCCATTTTTATACGATTCTTTTCCTATATTTCGGTTTTTTTCCCATTTTATAGGATTTTTTCCTATTTTTCCCTATTTTCGGTATTTTTTCATTTTTTTCCCGCGCCGTGAATTGCCCCATAAGGTTTAGCGGGATACCGTAATTTCCGTTTTTCGAAAATCTGAGCCTTATGTCTAACTGACCCCGGTACAGTATACTGCTTGTTACCTGACCCATGGTAATACCCGCCTAGCTCAAGGTTCAGCTGGGTACCGTAATATCGTCGCCTGATTTTTTGGCTTCGCTTTTTTGGGGCTCTTAGCCTCATGCCTAACAAATACCGTACAGCGCAACCTGACCCAGGGTAAGACCTAACTACCCCAAGATTTAGCTGGCTACCGTAACCCATTGGTTCCCTAGATTTTCCGGCGGCCAAGTGTCGGTATGGAAACGGGTTAGCGCAGCCTAGATAGCGTCCCTGCTAGTCTCCCGTTGCTCATTTCAATAATTCTAACATCCTTACCCTGAGGTCCACACATAACCAACGGCGAGAGGAGCGTCTCCCCTTTAGACCTGTCAATCGGTGACGAATCCCCCTCTCGACACACTTTCACGTAGATCTCATGTTCCTCCCCATCAGCGATGGCTCCTGGAGGTATCCTCAATTCGACATTCGATTTTTCACATCGAATCACTCCTCCCTGAGTGCCGATTAACGCAGTGCTCTCCTCGACTACGGTAGGCTCTTCTTCTTCGGATTTCCGCCCGTTTTCGTTTTCGTCGAGGTGGGGGGTAGGCGATTTTGAGGCTCTGAACAAAAAAATTACTTTCAGAGGGGAAGGGGTTACTGTACTTACATTGATGACCCGGTTGGGACATTGGATACTGTAAGTGAGATACTGGCGTTGGCCGGAGAGGCACTACCATTTGTCCTTGCTGGGACCGCCGGTGGTTGGTCATCAGCCCCTCGAGCGTCTATGGTACTATCGTTGTTCCATTTATTGCGGGTATAGCTCAGCGCATAGGGGTTCGAGGTAACTGGTGGGGGTCTTGGAGGGGGCGGAGTCTGAGTATTTGGTGGAGGCTGCTGGCGAGAGGCTCCTGATGAGGATGACGTCATGCTTGAAGGGGTCAGAGGGTGGTATCGAGTGTTATTGGCGGTGATGGTGGAAGAGGGGGCTCCGTTGGTGGGTACTGTAATGATAATGGGTAGAACTAGGAGTAATTTTTCGACAATTTTTCGGAAATTTTTCGACATTTTTCGGAAAATTAAAATCCGCTCTAGCGCTGGGTATCAAACGTAATATGGATTTTTAGTACTGTAAGGTAGAAATGATTTCTCGAAAAATGCCCCTTTCGAAAAATTATTCGAGAAATTTTCCGCAAATTTTCCGGAAATTTTTCGTAAATTTTTCGAGATTTTTCGAGAAATTATTTGAAAATTTTTCGAGAATTTTTCGAGAATTTTCCAGATTTTTCGAGAATTGTTCGAGAAATTTTCCTAAAATTTTCGAACTTTTTTCGAAAAATGACGTGTTCGAAAAATAATTTCACGAGAAATTATTCGAAAAGTACTTGAGAAATTTTTCTCGTGAATTTTTCGAAAATTTTTCGAGATTTTCCGAAAATTTTTCGAGAAATTTCTGAGACATTTTTCGAGAATTTTTCGAGAATTTTTCGGGAATTTTTTCGGGAATTTTTCGAGATTTTTCGTGGTTTTTCGAAAATTTTCGAAAGATAAAATAAAGTAAAAACGTGTGAACTGGGTGATACGTGTCCACGTGGCGTCGTCGCAATTTCTTTTTTTGGTTTTTTTTTCTGGTCATTTTTCGAAAAATTCTCGAAAAATGACGTGTTCGACAAATAATTTCACGAGAAATTATTCGAAAAATACTCGAAAAATTTCGAATTGTTTTCGAGAATTTTTCGATAAATTTTTCGAATTTCTTTCAAAAAACACAATTCACATGATGATCTTGATTAGGTTACTGTAGCTTGACCATGACGAAAATTAGAGCGCCGAGAAAAATGCACCTAATTTGTGGCATTTTTTTAAAAAGATTTTTCGGAAAAAAATTTTTCGACCCCAGATTACTGTAAAACTCACGATTCGAAAAGTCGAAATTATTCGGAGTGGTGTTATCCAATCGGTGTGGAAGCGTCGATGGGGATTGCTGAAAAAGAACTTTCTCAAAGGTTCTGGATAAAAAAAGAAGAGAATATGGACAACACAACACCTCAATCCTTTGTCGATTAACCCGTTCCTCCCTCAGCTTCGCCTCCTCTCGCAATCTCGCATTCGCTATCTCATTAGCCAGACGGGCGTCCTGATAGAGAGAGTCGTCGTCAAGGAGCTAAAAGCACAACACGACATATTTCCCCTAGAAACTAAGGGCTCTTACCTGCTTAACATGATAGTATCCATGGGGCGTGGTGGTCCTTGATTCGTCACGGGTAGGGGTCAGCAATGGTGGCTGGGGGGCGGAGGGTGTTGTGACGAATGTGGAGAGGGTTGACTGGGAATTTGAGGATTGACGACTTCGACCCTCAAATTCCGGTTGGAGCTGATGACGTGGCATAGTGGAGTAGTCGTTATCCCAACTGTATTTATCCGGTTTCCGGGGTAGACTATCCTCCCGGCTATTGTAATCCACGTAGTCACTTTTCAAAGAGTCCACATCACCTTCATACTTCGGAAGAGGGAAGAGAAGCACATCTTCCAGGGGAAGGTTCGGAGGAAATTCTGGCATCCATAGCCTCCGTTGCTGGAGGTGACCAATTAACTCCCTTAGGGCATCGAACCACCCGCTTTCGTTAGTGGCGTCTACAGTAGCCGATAGCAGGTGCGAATGATGCTTCTTGATTTGATTAGCGTGATCTGCGAGCTTCCTGGAGGATAGGTGAGGAGCATTGCATTTTTTTCGGATCTCTCGGATCCTTGATCTTCCATCTACGTCAAGGAACACGACTATAGGGGCATACTGAGCCAACTGTAGCCTTTCCACTGACTCGATACTAATATCTAGGACACAATGCTTCATAGCGGCTATCACATGATCAACGGAGCTTAGGCGGATCACCCCTCCATCGGATTCGGGGGCAGCGAACCTCGCGGAAAACTGGTTTAGCAGTTGGTGTCTAGCTATATCGGCTAGGGGGCCGAAGAGTACTAGAGGTCTGTGGAATGAGGGGGTATTAAGGGCAACTCTCTCGTAGGCAGGGACTGGGAGGTTAAGCTCATTCGGATCACAGATCATATTCTTCGGAAGCGATTTTGTCCTTCTCGACTCGAATTTTCTCCTGAGCAATGTCCCACTTCCACCACTACTCTTTGCCTGTTTTTGCTCCACATAAACCCTCCATTCCTTTGCTATTTGCTCGGCGGTTGCCTGATTCGGTATGACACCCTTCAGAGGCTCCCCTTTATTCTCCACAGAAGAGTAGACCCTAGCGGCTTGCCAAAGGCCTACAGTACCCCCGAAAAGGGTATCTGTGACATGGAATATATCACCCTCGTTGATGCTCATCTCAAATTGACTTGCTTTTTCTCGCTTCTCTCGCGAAAAATGAGTGCGGATATAGAAATTATCGCCGAGCTGGTTTGCCCTCACATGATCGTAGTCTTGACGGGCGTGCTCTAGCTTCAGCTGAACTCGGTCATCAAGACCGAGAAGCAACTGAACAGCAGACTCTCGGGTGATTCCCCGCATGCTCCGTCCATTGACCTCAAGGATACGGTCACCGCAACTGACGCCGTGGAGAGAGGCAGGAGAATCTGCGGCAACTGCCGAGACGAAAATGCCGACTTCGTTACCGCCAATTACGCGAACGCCGACACTGCCACCGACCTGAAATGAAAGGGGGTAATTAGAGTTTAGACTTGAGACCAATGATTTCTCGAAAAATGACCCTTTCGAAAAATATTCGAGAAATTGTTCGAGAATTTTTCGAGAAAATTTTCTAGATTTTTCTAGATTTTTCGAGAATTTTTCGAGATTTTTCGAAAGTTTTTCAAGAAATTTTTCGAGATTTTTCGAGATTTCTTTAGATTTTTCTAGATTTTTCTAGATTTTTCTAGATTTTTCTAGATTTTTCGAGATTTTTCGAGATTTTTCGAGATTTTTCGAGAATTTTCTAGATTTTTTGAAATTTTTTAGAGAATTTTTCAAGAATTTTTCTCGAAAAATGCCCCTTTCGAAAAATTTTCGAGAAATTATTATAGAAATTTTTCAAAAATTTTTCGAAAATTTTTCAAGAATTTTTCGTGAATTTTTCGAAAAATCACACGTTTTTCGAAAATTTCTCGAAAGATAAAAAATTAGAAAAAACGTGTAAATTGCATTATACGTGACCACGTGGCATGGTCCCAATTTTTTTTTTTGCTTTTTTTGAAAACTTTTTCTGGTCATTTTTCGAAGAATTCTCGAGAAATGACGTGTTCGAAAAATAATTTCACAAGAAATTATTCGAAAAATACTCGAAAAATTTTTCTCGTGAATTTTTCGAAAATTTTTCCGAAAAATTTTCGAAACAATTCACGAGAAAATTTTTTCGAAAAACTCTCGAAGAATTTTTTCGAATCACTCTCGAAAAGACACACTGGAGGGTCCTACCTTTCGAAACACAATATTAGCCACTCCATTTCCATCAATAGACCGTGAGGGTTGACGGGTATAGCAGTCGTATTCTTGAGTGGTGATCTGAGAAGAGGCCATACCGTTGAAATTCGAGAGTTGGGAGTTGGCAGGCGAGGAAACACGTCTCTCGACACTACCGTCGGATCGATGACGTGGAGAGTTGACGTATTCGTGGGAGTTCCTGGAATAGGGTTACGGTAGGATGCACTGGTCAAAAAATTAGCGTTCGTATATAGAAAACTTTAAAAAATTTTTTTTTTGAAATTTTCTTTTGAATTTTTTTTGAAAAATTTTTTTGAAATTTTTTTTGAAATTTTTTGAAATTTTTTTAAAAATTTTTTTTGAAAATTTTTTTGAACGCTAGGATTACGGTAGGACACCTAGTAACTAGACACCCTCTAGTAAAAAAATTAGCGTTCATAAGTATAAAAAAAAATTTTTCGAAATTTTTTTTTCGAAATTTTTTTTGAAATTTTTTTGAAATTTTTTTTGAAATTTTTGTTTTAAATTTTTTTGAACACTAGGATTACGGTAGGACACACTATTGAAAAATTAGCGTTTAAAAGTATATAGAAAAATTTTTTTTGAAATTTTTTTTGAAATTTTTTCGAAATTTTTTTTGAATTTTTTTTTGAAATTTTTTTGAAATTTTTAACTACCTCTGCGCTATCGGCATATGGGGAAGCATAGGGCTAGGTGAGTGCCTTGGCGTGGCTCCTACACTCCCCACCCTCTCGTAGACCGTATTCTGAGATGGCCATCGTGAAGTTCCCCTTCGAACGTCTCTCTGTATCACTAGACACAACTTGTCTCTGGATCTCTCCAACCATTTGTTCACTTCTTCTAAAGATGCATCTTCCACACTTTGACCGTTTATTCTGATCACTGAGTCTCCTTCCTTGAGCCCCGGGTCCTTTTCGGCTAATTTTGGGTTTCGGATCTCTTTGATATAGAATTTACACCCAACTACTATCCCAAAATCATCTTTCTTTCGAGACTTTGATAGGGTGAACTTTAGAGTTCTTTGCTCGTACTCTAACATTGGAACTGCCACTCGTCGTTTTACTATCTGAAAATACAAGCCTACAGTACCCCCCAAAGGCTACAGTACCCCCCAAAGGCTACAGTACCCCCCAAAGCCTACAGTACCCCCCAAAGGCTACAGTACCCCCCAAGGGCTACAGTACCCCCAAGGGCTACAGTACTACCCAAGGGCTACAGTACTACCCAAGGGCTACAGTACCCCTACTTACCATATCAATATGATCCTTATTCTTGATGATATCGACGGCACTACTGTAGTCAATATTCTCGAACGACACGTTGTTCGCCGACAGGATTCGATCATTTACTCTGAAACAATAGGCTAGAACCTCTCCTGATACTGATAAACTCACTGGAGAAGTCCCCAAGCTGGTCCGTTTGGAACGACGTCTGAAATAACGACGACTGGATCTCCGGAAGTGAAGTGCGGGTTGTCACGACCACCAGATATCGCTATACCGAACCCGAGATTGGCGGCCTAAAAATTAGGGGGTTGGGTAGGTCAGGAGTTTGAGAAATTAGAGGGTGGGTGATATGGAAATGAGCGTAGAGAGATGGGGAGCTTAACTAGACTGCTAGGAGGGTCCGGTATAGCCTAGCCTGCGCTAACCCGGACCCGAAGCTTGACCGGTACGGTAGGGCACTTTACCGGGTATGAAGGGACTAGTAACGAGAAATTGGGAGCTTGGCTAAGCTAGACATCAAGTGAGAAAGCTATCAGTAATTTTGGGCCGTTCGGCTCAGACGCTCCTGCGCTAATTTCGACCTAGACCTGAACCTAGACCTGAATCCGGCCCCTAACCCCGACAGGGACCTGTCCTTGGCTTGGTCCAGGGTTTTTACAATTCAAAAAAGAGTTAGCTAGCCGGAATAGGTAGACTAGTGAAAAAGATAGGTGATTGCCAGGCCGGGGGGGGGGGGCGCTAAAAATTTTGGGCCGTTTGGCCTACACTACCCCGGACCCATACCGGCAAACTTTGGTACACGGCTAAAAATTCAGAAAATACAAAAATAACTGGTTTTCTGACGGCTTAGGCTAGGTTAGGCACTTCCAGAAATTCTGGACCTTCTAGCTTGACCTTACACCCAATAACAGAAAATCATTGTCAAAAAATTTGGGCCGCTTGGAAAAAATGTGGAAAAAAAATTTTTTTTTTCAAAAAATTTGGGCCGCCTACACTACCCCGGACCTAGGCTGTCACGCTTGGGTACACGGCTAGGTCTTTTTAACATACGAAAATGAGCGGTTTTGTGACGATATAAGATAGGCCAGGTACCCTCAAAAATTCTGAACCTCCTAGCTTAACCCTGTCATCACCAATTCTGGCGTCTACGCTACCCCGGACCCATACCGGCAAACTTTAATACACGACTAGATTTCTTTGAAAGTTAAAAAAAATGAACTTGGCCGGGTAGGTACCCTCAAAAATTTCAGTCCGCTTACCCTGACCCCAATATTCTATATCAAGTACGGAAAAAGAAAGACTAGGATAAAAAAAGAGATGAAAGACGAAAACAAAACCCTCTAGCCGTATTCCGGTTTGACTCTAGACGGAACACACACAAGACACTCCAAAACGCGCTCTCCCTAGAGCAGCCTCCAAAAAGAAAAGAAAAGAGGGGTGATATGCAAAACTTGTGTGTAGGAGAGGGGGGGGGGGGACCCCTCCAATTCCCCAACAGCCAATTCATCGTTTTTCTCATAGTTTCATAAGCCATCCATTGTTAGGAGAGGAGGGGAAGACGCATTCTTTTTGGGGGAAGAGAGACTAGTACTATGGGTCAGAAGTCTAGAGGGGAGGGGCGTTTATGATATGCAATGTTGTCTCTTTGCTCTCTTTTTCCAAGCGGCCGGAGAGGGTTGTTGATATAAAATTATTATTATATCAACAAATATGTTGGCATTTTTCCAAGAGAGCCGAAATCCGGATATGCTCCGAATTTCCGGTAGGCTCTAGCCTAGCCTAGGGGGTTGATAAAAGGGGGAAAGGAAAATAGTAAATCATTGGAAGAATGAAGAAGAAGAAGTTGTGAGGTGGTGGCCGGTGGGCTGTAGCACAATGTGTAGTAAGGCTACTCCCGGGGATCCCGGGAAGACGAACGAGAAAGAGAGAGAGAGAGAGAGAGAGAAGGTGGCAGCTGTTCTCGGATTGAGAAGAGAAATGGCCATTGGCTCTCTCGCTCTTTCCCTACACACACCCAAGAATCACTATCAAATCATTCTAACAGAAGGAGGAGGATGAATGAGAGAGAGAGAGAGAGAGAGAGAGAGAGAGAGAGATCACCTCCCGAGAGAGATGAAGGGGGACTTTGTGTCTTAATAATGAGAAGGAGGAGCTATACTCTCCGTTTCAACGATTTAAATATGTAAAGGGGAAAGAGAGAGGGGTACACTTCTATTAGAGGGAAGACGGAAGGAGGGGATTATGAGTATCGAGGGGTTAAAAAAAGAGGGATGCCCTTCTAATAGGGGGAATCAGGGGTTTGGGTTTTCGAAAAATCCGGGCGAAGACAGAGGGGTGCCCTTGTATTAGAGGGAGGCTGAGAATCGGTTTTTAAAATTTTGGGCTGGCACCCCCGAGGGTAGAGCCTATATTAGAGGGAAGGTAAGGATTTCGAGATTCAAGGGTTTGAGATGGGGTGCCCTTATATTGAGGGGAAACCAGAAATTTAAGGTTTGCCTCATCATACCAAAACTGGACTCGCTGTCTCAAATACAATACTCCTCCTGATTACGATACTAACTTGTCACCTCACAAGTCGGTAGTGTACCCAGACCTGACCCCAACCAAGAGTAAACTTTGTAAAAAAATTTTTAAATTGAAGAAAAACGAGATTTGGGTGCCCTTGTAATTAATTTTCAAAAAAACACCGTACTCCTCATGATTACGGTACTACCTGGTCACCTCAGTAGTGTACCCAGGCTTGACCTCTACCAAGTGAGCTCTCATTGGAATCAGAAAAATCAGAAAAATCAAGAACTTGTAATATATTTTTAATCGATGAACTCGGGGGCCCTTATATTAGGGGGGAAGCCAGAAATCGAGATTGATTTTGGTTTTTTTTTCAGAAATCGGGACTGATTTTGGGCTCTGAAGGAACCTTGAATTTGCTGGATGACAACCCGGCTAACCGTAATCCGGGTTACCGTAAGTACCACAGAATCCGCATTTTCCATCGATTTTCCATCGTAAAATCCGAGAGGTCCCAATAAAATATGCCCTTAGGAAAAATTCTGGAATTTTCAAGGGCTCCTAACTTAGCAGTTTAAATTACTATAGTTCTGCTACCGTACAAAACGGTCCAAAAAAACCTCTCCAAACTACAAAATGAAGAAAAAGAACCGATTGAAATGGATGGGTAAACAATGTTTTTTTTTCCTCGGACATATAAATCATTTCTTGAAAAGAAAAGGAGAAGGAACAGGTTTTGACTAGAGAAAAAAGGAATTTCTCTACAAATCGAATTTCCTTCACACCAAAAAACTTACTCTGTGCAATGAGACGGATAGGAGTTGCCATGTGCATCCACTTGGATTGTACATCTGAAAACAATGATTATAGTTGGGGGAAGAAGTGGAAGAAGAAGAGGGAAGAAACAAAAAGAAGTGCGCATGATATCAATGCGTTTAAACTAAGGGCTGTCCCTCTTGTCCCTCGGGAAGAGAAGAAGAGCCTCCACACACATTTCTCATTTACACTCTGTTGAAAAACGAGAGAGAAAGTGGTGCCTCTTTTCATTTTTTGACCTGGGGGGTCATCTCTCTAACCTCCTCTTCATCCTGATCCACTGGCTCGTGCTCTTCTTCGATACAAGATGAGGTGCTGGATATCGATGTTTTGTACCATGGATCATCTGGGGACGACATTGGACTGAAAATTTGTCACTATTTTAAATTATATGTATAAGAAAAAAAGGATTCCGAAAAAAGAAGTTAAAATCAATAAGACTCCAAAATAACCTTGACTAGTTTAAATAACCCGTCTTCTTTTGCCCGTAAACTCGTTTGCATCTGGTGCATCCCCCAAGAGAGAGAGAGAGAGAGAGGGAGAGACAGGGTACGCAAGCACGCCATCTTACGCCAAGAGGGAGGAAGAGGGGAGGAGGCAATGACCCATGACACACAGTAAACATAGAGGGGTACCCCCGGTGGATAGGAGAATGAACAGGGTTAGGGTTTTTGGAGCCGGGGTAGTCCTAGCTGTTTTGGGGAGGTTGATAAGGGGAAGGACTGGGAGGGGCCAAATGATATTTTGGTTAGGGGTCCAGGTCGGATAGAGGTACGGTATTAAGCACCCGAATAGAATTGTCTAGGAAGCTCATTTTGAGATACGTGGTAACTGGGCATCTTGGGAGGGGCCAATGGGCATTTTGGCTGGGGTCCAGTTCGGGACCCTATACCCGACACCTATAGTGTACTAATCAGGATATGTTGACAAGGTTGAGAAAAAAGACTCATGAAGGACTAATCAGGAGGTAGGGGTACAGTATTGAGCCCCGGAGTGGGACGGAGATTTTTGTAGTCGAGGAAGGGTCAGAATAGTCTAGGAACTTTTTTTTGGGGTGGTTGGTAGAGTGACAAATCAGAAGGAGCAGAGGACAATTTTGGTAAGGGCCCAGGACCCTCGAGAGACCGGATACCTATGACATACTAATCATATCGTGAACCCAGAGATAGGGGTACGGTAGATGGCCTACAGGGATTCGATCAAGAAAAAACTGCTTCAGGGGGTTTCGTCATGGGACACGGCGGGAAAGGCTCAATTCAATTTTTAGCATGGCGCTGGTCGGAGGCCAAGACCCATGACACAGTAATCACTATGCTAGCGGTACTGTGGCTACTATAAGTACCCAGAGCAGACTTGAAGCAAATGTTACACGCTTTATCAAGCTAAAGTGATGGTTTAAAAAGAACCTGATAAAGATCCTTACTTACCCCGTACCCTGCCCGGGGCTCAGCTACAGTATACTCAAAAGCCTGTACATTCCTATATGACGCTAATCATATTGCAAATGGTACTGTAGTGGAGCCCGAGCAGAGCCCGGGATTTTCAGAAACCTGAGCAGCCCCGCCTCCATTTAGGGAACCTTTTTTGACTATCAGATACTAGGCCCCAAGTAACTTTTTGATCAGACGCTCAGATCGGGACTCTACCTACAGTATCAGCACTATAGAGGAAGCTAATAGGAAAAGAAAATCATAAATCAGTGATTGTTGGCCCGGTGCCAAACATATGTCAACATAGAGAGAGAGAGAGAGTTTGCGCGCGAAAGCCATTTGTCAAAATTTGATCGAAAAGCACAAAAAACTCGTATGAAAAGAGGGGATGGGCGATGGGTAGAGAGGAGGGAACGAATCGAAATGGAAATCGAGCAGAACAAATAGAGAGCAAAACGTCTCTCTCTTTATTTGAACATCCAACTGTTCTAATTTCACTTTTGGCCGGTTGCTCTCGGTTTTTCGTCAATGTTTTTAGCCCCCATGTCTACAGACCTTACCGTAGTTTTTTACGTCTTCTTTTTCTGCTTCTTATAAAAAAAGGAGATTGTATTCAGAATTGTATACACCTATTGTGTCCTAAATGCAATATGAGCCCTCCCCCTTCCATTTCCTATTCATAAATAACTAAACGTTGTATAAACATATACATACGACCACTGCATATATCAAAAATTCGTACTTACTTTTTTGTGGAATCGATTACCATAACCGGTGAGAGAGAGAGAGAGAGAGAGAGAGAGAGAGAGAGAGAATTCCGTTTCAACACCAAAACTTCAAAAAGTGTGGCGCTTTTTCATTTGTATCGGTGTGAATGTGTCCAGTTCCTTCTCTCGTTTTCAACACACTTAGCCTCCCCTCCTCCTCTTCCCCCCAATGTGTCAAGTGGCTTTTCGCAGTTTTTCTCTGGGAATTTTTGAAGTTTAAAGCTTTCTTTTGGGTTAACGGGATATAGGCTATTTTTTGCTAGTTGGAAGTTTTTTGATAGGGTGACTGGTAGAGGAGATATAGCCGGTTGAAGCTGGAGTAGCTAGCGAGCGAAACCTGGCGTATCTCGGTTATCATAAGAGATAGAGAAAAAGTGTCAATTATTAAAATATCTAGCTTAACATGAGCAATATTTTGTTAGTTGAAAGTTTTTGATAGCTTGACCGGTAGCCAAGATATAGGCGCTTGAAGTTAGAACATCTAACCCAAGCTTTTTGATGATTGTTCTAGAAAACTTTGTGTATCTCGGTTACCATGACAGATACGGAAAAAATATCAACTAATAAAATACTCAGCTTAACATGAGCAATTTTTCATTAGTTGAAAGTTTTTTGATAGCTTGACTGCTAGCGGAGATATAGGCGCTTGAAGTTGGGCTATCTAACGCGCGCAGTTAATTTGACGCTTTCTCAAACCTAGCGTACCTAGGTTACCATAAGAGCTAGAAAAAAAAATCAACTAACAAAATATTCAGCTTAATCTGAGCAATATTTTATTATTTGAAAGTTTTTTCATAGCTTGACTGGTAGCCGAGATATACGCGCTTGAAGTTGCACCATCTAGAGAGCGTAGTCGGCGTCTTCAGCGCCCCATAACTTTCTTCAATCCTGACATTTTTTGACGATCAAAAAGTGTAAATTATAGCTCTTGATGAGCTCTACAAGCTGGTTCAACTCAAAATTCTGAACCTTCTCGATGAAAAAAGTTACAAGCCAAAAACCAAGCTTCCTCTGTCTAAAACTCATCGAGAGCTTTCATTTTCACTCGCTAGCAATTTCTTCGAGTTATTGACCGCGCAAAATCTCAGAATTTCGACAGGCGTGAAAAATTATCTAGAATTTCGATCTGACGGTGTCTCGCGCGATAACGGAACCCCGTTGACCGAGATCCAAGGCCTCATTTCTCACAAAACTGTTTTTATCGAGAAAAATAGAAAAATACATTCCTAAAAACGCCTGTTTATTCAGCTGATTCAATCGAATGGAATTTTATTTTTCCTATTTAAATGAAGCTGCACAAAGTGATGTTTAAACTCTTCTTCTGCAACTCCGGTCCCAATCACTACTAGAAGGGTCACCCCCGTTCGAAAGCACACTTTTTGTCCGTTTCCACTGTTTGAACAAGTTATTATCCCTCACAGCTTACACTCTTGACGAGTCAATCGGGTCTATATGCGCATTGTTTCATGCCTTCCTCCTTCTCCACCTCTCTCTTCTTCACACGATTCGTTTTCCGCTTCTCCCCCCGGCAACTTAGCCCCCTCTCTTCCCCGGAATTACTTTTCATTTCATTTCCCTTTTTTACGAATCCAAAGTGGATGGTTGTCGTTCAATTAGCCTCAGCGCTTTTTTTTTCTCTCTATTCTATAGAATTTTCTAATCAGAATTCTAGAATTCGAATTAATCAAAAAAACAGTGTGTGATTCGGGGAGACGCAGGCAAAAGTGTGAGGTGTTACGTGATAGTGTTTGCGGACTTTGAGAGGTCGATTCAAATTTTAATGGGCGCCAATTATTGTTTTTGAAGTTTTTTATGGGATTTTTGGCGAAAAACATGGTTTTTTAGTGATAAATATAGGAAATTAATGGTAAATATTCGATTTAAGCCTATTTTAAATTGATTTCTGCGACTTTTTCGCTAGAAATTCTTGTAAGCGCCGCTTCCCGCAACAATCCAACCTATTCAGCAAGCTATGTTGCCTTTCTCCTCCCCCCCTATTAGATTTCATTTCTTCTCTCGAAAATTTTGACAAATCGCTTCTCATCGCTATGTGTATGCGGTTGGTGACGACATCCAGTTTTAGGAAGAGACGACGTCGTCATCACCAACGCATACTATTATGAATAAATCGCATCGCATAAACCGTTTCTCCTCCTCCTATGTGATTCGTTTCCGATTACACGACGACGTCGCTCTCTCTCACCGGAGAGAGATACAGATTTTTATGATTGTATTATATGTTAGTATGTGTGTTTGTATCTTTCTCGTCGTTCCTACCTCCCACTGCGGGATTTCTAATTGGAATGGGACGCGCGCCCCGTCGTGTTCACACCGATTATCTCATTCTCTCTTCGTCTCTCTCACCATTTTTGACACTCTGAATATTTCCCGCCCGATAAAAAACAAAACAAATTTCGAAATACCAGTTAACTTTGTCATGCGCCTTTAATTACTCCTCTCTTTTTTTACCCCAAATTAAAGCTAAAAGCGTGTTCAGTGACGCCGAAAATGAGCCCGCGTTTAAAGGAGCGTTGCAAAATGTCACGCATGGGTCTCACAACGAAAATCGGACTACTGTAATTTTTTAAATTTTGAGTGTTTTTTTTCGCTACAAATTGTCGCAATTTTTGTTGAAGAATTCAATAATTACTTGCATTTTTCAACTAAAATTGAAGAAAAATGTAATTGAATGCAAAAAAAAACGACGGAAATTAAATTAATTCGAATTTCGTTTCAAGACCCAAGCGTGACATTTTACAATGCTCCTATAAAGCCCCTCGATCGCTTTTTTTCGTACCATCTTTGTTTTTTACCCCGAGTTTTTATGTTTTTTTTTTCAGCAATGGCAGAAGCTTATCAAATCCAGTCGAACGGCGATACCAATTCAAAACCGCTCCTTGAGCTCTACGTAAAAGCGTCGGGAATCGACGCAAGACGCATCGGCGCAGACCTCTTCTGCCAAGAATTCTGGATGGAGCTGTACGCTCTCTATGAGATAGGCGTCGCCCGAGTTGAAGTCAAGACAGTCAACGTTAATTCGGAGGCGTTCAAAAAGAACTTTCTGGGTGCCCAACCGCCGATTATGATCGAGGAGGAGAAGGAGCTGACTTATACCGATAATCGAGAGATCGAGGGAAGAATTTTCCATTTGGCAAAGGAGTATAATGTTCCGCTTTTCGAGAAGGATCCGTCGGCCGAGAAGAGAATAGAGAACTTGTACAGAGTAAGTGGCTGGTTTTCTATTTTAAAATATTATTTAATTATTTTCAGAACTTCAAACTGTTCCTCAGAGCCAAAGTGGAGCACGATAAGGGAAAGAAGGAGCCGTCGAGAGTGGAAGATTTGCCGGCGCAGATCAAGGTGCACTACAATCGCGTTTGCGAGCAGCTCTCCAATATCGATCAATTGCTATCGGAGAGAAAGACTCGCTATCTGCTCGGCAACAGTATGACCGAATACGATTGCGAGCTGATGCCACGTCTCCATCACATTCGTATTATTGGAATCTCTCTACTCGGATTCGATATTCCACACAATTTCACCCATTTGTGGAACTATATTCTCACCGCCTATCGCACGGCGGCGTTCATTGAGAGCTGTCCAGCTGATCAGGACATAATTCATCATTATAAGGTTTGCGGTAATAAAAAAATCAAAATTATCGATTTTTTTTCTTCAGGAACAAATGAATTTGTTCACAAATCAGAGAGAAACTCTTCAATCGCCGACAAAAACGCACACGATTCCCGAGAAAGTGCTGTCGGACATCCGTACAAAAGGACTCGCCCCGGACGTCAATGTGCACTAGCTGTCTAATTCTCTTCTTTTCGCGCGCTCTCTCTCTCCCCTCCTATCTATCTCATTTTATTTCCATTCCGGCTTCCCTCTACGAACCAACGACGATTCATAATTTGCCAAAATAATTAAAAAGCGTAATTATTCTATTTTTTTTCTTCACATAATGTTGCTCATTGGAAATTTGACGCAAACCCCCCACCACAATAATTGTTCCTTTTTGTGTTACCTCTTGCCATTTTGCCGCTATATTCCGTATCTATCCTGTTTAAAATGAAACCAACCCGAAGAAACCATTTTTTCGCTGGAATTTATAGGTTTTCTTGTCCTTTTTATTTTTGAAAATCGAAAAAAACGCTGTAAAATGTCACGCTTGGGTCTCGAAACGAAATTCGAATTGTTTTAATTAGATTGAAAACTTTTGTTTTTCTGCATTAAATCACCGATTTTCCTCGATTTTAGTTAAAAAAACGCCAGTTTTTTATGCATTCTTCAACAAAAATTGAAGAAAAACGACTATTTTCAGCAAAAAAAGACAAAATAACACTTTCAATTAAAAAAAATTACAGTAATCTGATTTTCGCTGTGAGACCCACGCGTGACATTTTGCAATGCTCCTTTAAACGCGGGCCTCAATCTCGGCATCACTGAACTCTATTAGAGCCAAAAAAGTAGAAAATCGCAGAAAAATGGAAACGCGAGGCCGGAGGAGTCAATCTCCGCCGCCATCCCCGGCAATCGAGGAGAAAAAACCAATGTTATTGGACGCCAGCGGTAACGTGGCACGCTTCAAATTCTCGTTCCAAGAAGAGCCGATGACAGCAGTCGAGTGCTCCCTTAAAATGAATTCTTTTAATGTGGGTGTGACGAAAATTTATTAGAAAACCCCTGTTTTTCTGATTTTTAGACAAAAGAAGAGTTTCTGGCGACAGTGGCCGTTGAAGAAATCCCGCTTTTCCTCACAAAAGCTATACAAGGACAACCAGGAGAGCCTCTGAAATGTTTGACTTGTGACAAGATGTACGCGTCTTCTGGAGGCTTCTGGAAGCATTTCCGAAGGTGTAACCTCGAAACAGAAGAGGAAATCGCCGCAGCCGCCCAGGAATACCGGGATTCGCCGTATCTTTGGCTGGAAATTCCGAAACGAGAGCAGGAAAAGATGGTGTTGAGTATTGTCGGCGATCAGTTGAATTGTTTCAATTCGCCATGCAAAAAGACGTTCAAAACGACACAAGGATTGATTAAACACTTGGATTCGTGCATTCAACCAGCCTATTTTTCTTTTTTTGTTAGTAAAAAATTATTTTTTTTGCATTAAAAATAGTTTTTAGAACCGCCCAGAAGAATTCCGAAAACTAGACAGCAAAACGAAAGGTAAATTCGCCAGAATTGCTATGAAAGACACTGGAGCATTGAAATGCTTGGTACCGGATTGTGATCAAGAATACACGACACCCTATGCTTTGGTCTACCACGTGGATCGATGTGGTGTGGAGAAAGCTGTGAGTTTTTAGGCTATTCGGACTGTAAATAGCCAGAAAAATAGCGGAAACTCAATATCCGAGAACCAGAACCCTGAAAATGACCACTAAAAAAACTTAAAACTGTAAAAATAGAGAAAATAAATTTTCAGGATCAACCATGGAAATGCTATCGATGTGGATACGAAGGAACTGGCGCAGAATCAGAAAAACATTTGGTGGAGTGTGCGAAAAGAGTGGAGACAAGAATATCCGAGCCGAAAGTTGACTCGTTGCTTTTGACGTGGGTTTTTCTTTGTTGAGAAGGTTTCTGGACGCTTGTTTTGGTCATAAAGTCGAAAGTCGGAGTGTTTTTTAACGAAAAATGCAAAAAAAGCCAGGAAAACCCCGCATTTTTCATTAAAAATCAGGAAAACTAGCAATTTTCAGTCTCCACAATCACAACGACACGACGGAACCATCAACCTCCTCCTCCTCCTCCACCTCAACAAAACGACGACGAGTGGCTGGAGGAGCCCCTAGGATCACCGCCCGAAAAGACGGATCGACGCTTCTCCGCTTCCGTAAATCGACAGTAAACCGGGAATTCAATGGAGTCGTATCAAGGGAAGACCAGCGATGCTACGAAGAATCGTGTTCGGATGTCTTTGCCAATTGGAAAATCGAATCGGAACTGATTCCGTTTTGCGATCGACTCGATCGAATCGCTCCGTCGGTTTGGCAGCCGAGGGCGCTAGACAAGAAGGATCAGTTCTATCGTCTCTTTACTCGAAAATCGGTGACAATTCGAACGGAAAAAGCAGAAGGGTTGCAGAGTACTGTACCATCTGGAATAAGAGTGGATTCCAGGAAAAGTGTGGTTTTGGACGTCCCAAATAATCCGGATACGAAGCAAGCGACAGTGGCGTTTTGTGGAGCTCCGATCAATGGGATCCGGGTGGCACCACGGAAAACTGTCGACGGAGACGATGTGATTTGTGTGACGACATTCGCCAATGAGACGGATTTAGAGTCCAGCTCCAGTTGCGTTCAATTCTGGAAGCATCGTGTTAGAGGGGAGAAAAGCGAGATGAAGCTCTGGTTTCTCTTGCATATCCCGGATCACGGAACGATTCTCTCGATGACGTGGCTTCAGAAACACGACACTTCTGAACCGGAACGCATTGGTTTTGTGGCTTTTGCGACGTCGACTGGCAAGGTGCTCATTTATAGAATCGATTCTACTAGCGCCCCAGAAGAGCCTGGATCACCCGAAGACGTTCAGGTCATCCAAGCGGATCCTCACCTGATCCTAAGGCTTCCAAAGCAACCAGAAGAGACTTCGGAAGAGGCTTTCCTCAATGCGACAGTTAAAATAGAGGGGGATGAGTTGATTATCCCAATGAAAATCGACGAATCCACGATTCCACTCCTCAAAATCGCATGGTCCGCGGAGAACGGTGGAAGTATCCTTGCGGCGACCACAGCCATCGGATCAATCGTTATCTGGGATCTACAAGAGGATCTGGAGAATCCGAGGGTCTATATTGGACAGGATTGGCAGTCTCCGCCCTCTGGAATCGCTTTCATGGATAAAGAGCATCTGGTAGTTGGATTCCGAGAGAAATTGGTAAAAGTGATGAGTATTTATACGTGGGAAGTGAAATTGGAGGAGAATACGTTGAAAACTGCAGGTAGGTTGGATTCTGGAGGTTCTAAAAGGCTCCAGAAGAAAATAATCTCGTTCCAGGTACAAAAGTGCATACGGATCCACGAATCGTCCCCAGTTTCTTCACTTACCAAAGCGAATACGTGGCTTTCCCGTTCTCAAATGCCACTGGCATCGCCTATGTTCATATGGATATGGAGACGATGAATTTGATATTGATCCCGACTGGAAATACGTAGGATTCTGCCTTTTTTTGGCTCCGGGACTATTTTTTTTATCTGGGATTGTTATCCATTTTTAGACTGTTTTTAAATTTTTATATCGGTTTCTTGGCCTTTTTCTTTCGATATTTCGCTTTTTTTTTCGATTCTGTACCATTTTTTTAATTTAACAAAACAAAAAATAGTGTTTGTTTTGTTAAATTTAAAAAATGACACAGAATTGAAAAAAAAGCGAAATAACGAAAGAAAAACGCCAAGAAACGGCGATTAAAATTAAATTAAACAGAAAATCCGAAAAAAACAAATTACGGTATTTAAAGGCGCATGCTTGAATTTTTAACGCGTCTCGAGCTTATAATTTCAATTTTTTTTAAAAATTAAAAAAAATTGGTTTTTTTTTAATTTTTCATCAATCAGCACCTAAATCCTTGATTTCAGCCACCAGTTAATGTGCTGGGACGCGGCAATGTGTCCCCCACTTGGCACCCTTGTCTCCTGTGGAATCGACGGCCGATTACTCGCCTCTGCCTCCGGACGTCTTCTCAGAAGCATTCATCATCTATTCTTCGCCAATCGAAGCATAATGTCACTGAAACGACGACGAGTCCTTCGAGAAGTCCAGACGATGGATGAGTTTTTAAGACAACCGAAAATAGAAGATGAGCAACAACCAATTGCCACGTCATCATCATCAGAAGAGAAAAAAGCAGAGCTCGAAGAAAGTCTCATTGAGCACGGCGACGTTTGTCAAAAAATGTGGCTCGAGGCGTCATTTGACCAGGTTTTCGAGCCGACACGTGTCGAAATGTCGTGTAAAGATCAACGAATCGAATCGCTGAACTGTGTGGATGTGACGACGAACGCTGAATGGCCGGTTGCTTTTACTGGTGGAGAAGCTGGACTCCTTTTCGCGGTTTCCAGTAGACTCGTTGTTAAAGATGTTAATTTTTAAAATTATTGAATATTTGTTGTTATTATGGTTTTGTATGAATTTGTTGAATTTTTGAACTTTTTGTATTTGAAGCGATGTGGCCGAAAGCTCAAAATTATTTATTTTATTTTTTGACCTGTTTTTTAAGTTATTTCATGGAATTTGACGTCAAATTTGAAGGTTTTTGAACAAAAATTCCGAAAAAAAAATTACGGTATTTAAAGGCGCATACTCGGAATTTTCCGCGCGTCTCGAGCGGATTTTTTTTATCATCACTTTTTTTCGATTTAAAATTAATTATTTTTGCTTTTTTGTGGTTTGATTTTGACGGGAAACTTGGCATTTTCTTCTCTATTATTATGTAATTAAACAGAAGATAATTTATTTTCCAAAAAAGTAATCAAATTTTCGGTTTAGCACAACATTTTGACTCAAGCCAATTTGAAAGTTATCTCGATGTTTGCTGGCACAATGCTCAGTGTTAATCTGCAGTATTTCATCAAGCCAACTCGAAATTCTCTGGCGCCATGCGCAATAAGAGAGTATAGAAATCCGACATCTCATGAACGACGAAGACGTGCGCCTTCCGTCCAGTCTCGTTTTGCTCTATCATGAAGCAGTTGTCATGGAAATATATCGTTCTGAAAATAGGTTTATAAAATTGTTGAAACAAGGGTCTTACTCCCATCCGCCATATCTCTTCGGATAAGTTGCCTGTTTAATTGGAACCACTTGACCCAACTCCTCGAAAACAGTCCTGAAATTGAAGTAAGCCAATGGAAAAGAGCCTATAAACAGAAACTCCATTCTCGACCCGGAGATCCAGCTTTTCAGTATTTCAACCAGCCCTATGTGGCTCCGTTCTTGAAGTTCTTGACTCGCCGGTAAAAAGATGCCAGTAAAAAGAGGACAGGTCATCAGGACCCTCTTACAGTCTAATGATGAAATGAGGAGATCTTTGTGCAAAACCCATTTTTCACCTCCAAAAAGGAAACGGGCTTCTTCAAAATGATACTTAGCTTGTTTATTATAATCTACGATCTCTGATGATCGAATATGAATATCAATGTTCTGTACTTCCTTGCATTTCTCTAACAAATTCTGCATCTCGTGCGTTTCGCAAACAAAGTGAAGAGTATTCACTTTCATTTCGAGCCTTTCTAAGAATGGCAGAAAGCTGAAATAGCTTTCCAATGGGTCGCCGGTGTCCAAACATATTCTCGGCTTATTGAACACGTCGATGATCAATTCGAGAGTTTCTAAGAGAGTTTTATCAAAAGAAACTCCTTCTTTCCTACATTCTTCTGAACTATAACTTTCTTCTTTTTCGATTTGAGGAGAATAATAGGAACGATCTACTTCAAGATCCCAGTGCTTACTGTATTCTACTGTCAATATGTATTTCTTCAAGAAGACGCATCTCTTGACCAGACTCGCACTCTTTTTTGATAACGTGGCAATCAGGAATCTGAAGATTATTGGAGTAGAGAGAAAATGCTGTCGGAAACTCACTTTTCCCGTAAATCTATCGTACTCAAGACCTCTTTGAAAGCCAGATATGGTAGATTTTGCAAACGGAACGCCATGAAGGGAAAATCAATAGGAGAATGAATAGGGTTGAGGGGTGAATGGTGTATCTGTGAGTCTATTGGCTGTCTCGCGAGTCATAAGTAGGTGGCTACCACCTGGTGTGTTTGTGAGTCGCTTGGAGAGTCATGCAGCAATTAGTTGGCTAGCAACTGGTGTGTCTTATTATATATTTTTTAAATCAAGCAGAAAAAAGTTTATTTTTGTAAACAAGAAAACAATATTTCGATATAAAAAAGGCTTGGCTCAAGCCAATTTCCTACATCAATCAGCCAATCAAGCCAACACGAAAGTCTCTGGCGCCATGCGCAGTAAGAGAGTATAGTAATTCTTCTCATCATGAATGACGAAGACGTGCGCCTTCCGTCCAGTCTTGTTTTGCTCTATCATGTAGCAGTTGTCATGGAAATTTATCGTTCTGAAAAATAGGTTTATAAAAGTTTTGAAACAAGCGTCTTACTTCCATCCGCCACCCTTTTTCGGATATGTTGCCTGTTTCACTGGAACTCGCTGACCCAGTGACTTGAAAACAGTCTTGAATTTCGAGAAATTCATTGGAATTTTCCATATATTCAAAAACTCCATTCTCGACCCGGCGATCCATCTTTTCAGGAGCTCAACCAGCCCTAGGAGACTCCGTTCTTGAAGTTCTTGACTCGCCAATTGTCCGGCGAAAAAAGGAAATCCAATCTGGACCCTCTTACAGTCTAATGATGAAATGAGAAGATCATTGTGTGAAACCCATTCTTTATCATCTCCATAAATGAAATGGGCTTCTTCGAAATGATACTTAGCTTGTTTATTGAAATCTACGATTTCTGATGGAATCGAAGAATAAATCATAACCTGAATGTTTGGAATTTTCTCGCAATCCTCTAACAAGCTCTGCAATTCATGCCATTGGCATTGAAAGTGAAGAGTATTCACTTTTAATTCGAGCCGTTCAAAGAATGGAAAATAGCTGTAGTAGCTTTCCAAAGGGTCGTTAGTCAGCAAACATGTTCTCGGTTTGTTGAATACGTCGATGATAAATTCAAGAGTCTTGAGGAGATCAAGAGAACCTCCTTCTTTTGAACTATGTCTTTCTCCTTTTTTGATTTGAGGAGAATAATCGGAGCGATCTTCTTCAAGATCCCAGTGCTTCGAGTGGGATAAAGTCAACTTGTATTTCTTCAAAGAGAGGCTTTTCTTGACCAGGCTTGCACTCTTTTTTGATAACGTGGCAATCAGGAATCTGGAGATTATTGGAATAGAGAAAAAATTCTGTCGGAAACTCACTTTTCTCGTAAATCTATCGTACTCAATACTTCCTTAAAAGCCCGAAAAGGTAGATTTTGCAAATCGAACGCCATGAAGAGAAAATCAATAGAAGAATATGAATAAGGATGAGGGGTGAATGGTGTATTTGCGAGTCGACTGGCTGCCTTGGGAGTCATAAGTAGGTAGCTACCACCTGGTGTGTATTATTCCATGATTTGAACAAATAACAGAAGAACGTTTATTTGTTTAACAAACAAAATTTCAATATCAAAAAATCTTGGCTCAATCGTAAGTTATCTCCATGTTTTCTGGCACAATGTTCAGTGTCAACCTACAGTATTTCAACATGACAACACCAATCACCCGATTGATAGAGACAAGTGCCTTCCGTCCGGTTTCCTTCTGCTCTATTATGAAGCAGGAATTGTTGCCGAAATAGCCGGTACTGAAAAATAGATTTATGAAAGGCTTTATGAAATCGTCTTACTCCCATCCACCATCGCTTTTTGGAGTTCTTGTTTGCTTTACCGGAACCACTTGACCCAGAGACTCGAAAACAGTCCGAAACTTAGTGGGTCTAACTGGATAATACAGTATCTCCAAAGACTCCATTCTCGAGCCGTCGATCCACAGTTTCAAGAACTCTCCCAGCTCTCGGGTCATCCTTTCTTCCAGTTTTGGTTTCCAGGGGTTGGGTTCATTCCTCGAGTATATATCGACAATTTTACAGTCTAACAATGAAAATAGGAGATGATTATGCCATTTCCAGTCTACAGCGTTTACGAATTCGAAGCAAGCCATATCGAAATGGTACTTGACTTGTGCATCGTAATCTTGGACTTCCGATGATTTAAGGAGAACATCCACATCCGTTATCTCTTTGCAATCCACCAGAAATTTCTGCATTTCGTGAGCTTCGCATTCAGTTTCAACATAAACCACTTTCAATTTATTCTTTTTGAAGAAATTCATAAAGCTGTTGGTGGTTTCCAACGGAGCGCGGTTAAAACGAAGTATCGTCGGCTTATTAAATACGTCGACGATGAATTCGAGAAGATTGTGTATAGTTTTATCAGGGAATTTTTCTTTGGCATATTGTCCTGTGAGATATAAACCTCCTACCATCCGATCAGGATCAGTTAACCTAAAACTCCAATTCTCACAGCTAGAATACGAGATATCCAGTTCGTATGTTTTAGAAGTGAGAGAGCTCTTGATTAGTTTCGCACTCTTTTTTGATGAGGTGGCAATGAGGAATCTGGAGAAAAATGGAATAGAGAGAAAATATTTTTAAATGCTGTCAGATGTCAGAAACTCACTTTTCTCGTAAATCCATCGTACTCAAGACCTCTTTGAAAGCCAGATATGGTAGATTTTGCAAACGGAACGCCATGATGGGGAATCAATAGAGAAGAGGGTATGCAAGAGACAAAATGGTGTGTAAGTGAGTCGACTGGTTGCCTTGTGAGCAACAATTAGGCTAACAGATGGTGAGTAAGGGTGACACGAAGCGGCAAAATGAAAAAATCTACAGTAATCCGTATTTTTGATCGCGGCTAGTTCGAAGATACGCCTCTAGAATATATCCTGTTTCTCACAGAATGATTGGTTGCTCCGGAAAATGTGCTCTTCAATTCAGTTTTTTTTCTTCGCAATTTTCAGATTTTTCTACTGTTTTCTTCGATTTTTTGTGAAAAAAATAAATTTTGAGCTTTACTTCAATTTAAATAAATATTTTCTAGCCTTCAAACTCCCCTTTTCCTTCTTTTTTCTAGCTATTTGTCTTCAAAGACTCGAAATTCGAGCTCAAGAAAAATAAATAATACGATCGCGCTCTACCGCACACACTAGAGACAACAGAAATTAGAGAGACGACAGACACGATTTTTCAGAAATGTTCATCAGCTCACCGCGTTTCTCGACGTTCGTCACATCGCCGATTTTCTACGCGAATGCAGGTTTGTCTTTTCTTTAAATCTTCCCCTAATTGTAAATAAAAAATATTTCGCAACATTTCAAAATCTGCTTCTTCCAGAACCACACATCGGCCACGCCTACACAGCAGTCCTCTGCGACACTGCTCACCGATGGAACCGGCTAAAAAACCCCAAAAGCACTCATTTATTCTCTATTGGAACCGATGAACATGGCAGTAAGGTGATTTTTTGAAGTTGAAGTGTGTAAAAACCAAAAATTTCAGATTTTCCAAGCGTCACAGGTGGCGAAAACGACACCGAAGCTGTTTTGTGACGGAGTCTCTTCGAAATTCACGAATCTCTTTGAGAAATTGAATTTATCGCATACAAATTTTATTCGGACGACTGACAAGACCCATTTTGACGCGGTTCAATGTTTTTGGAGGCGACTCGAGGAGAAAGGGCATATTTATAAGAGCAGCTACTCGGGATATTATAGCATTACGGATGAATGTTTTATTCCGGAGAGTGACGTCGAGAAGAAGATTTTGAATGGAAAAGAAGCCATGGTACATCTTTTTCTTTCAAAACCCTTCGAAAAAAGCGATCGCTATTTACAGGAGCATTGTAAAATGTCACGCTTGGGTCTCGAAACGAAATTCGAATTATTTTGATTTCTATCGTTTTTTCTGCATTAATTGACTGTTTTTCTTCAATTTTAATTGAAAAATGCAAGTATTTATTGAATTCTTCAACGAAAATTAAAGAAAAACGACTGTTTATAGCGAAAAATGTGACGAAAAATAACGCAAAATTACAGTAATCCGATTTTCGCTGTGAGACCCAAGTGTGACATTTTGCAATGCTCCTTTGAACGCGGGGCAAGCTCCCTCCGTCTCGGCGTCACTGAACACGGTTCTAGCTCAAACTCTGCATTAAAAGCCTGGTTTTCTTTAATTTTAGGTGTAAAACGCAAGTATTCATTGAAATTTCCAACGAAAATTGAAGAAAAACGACAATTTATAGCAAATTCCAGGTGCTAAAATCGACGGCGACACCTGTGGAATGGATTGATGAGGAGAATTACATGTTCCGGCTGTCTGGGTTCAGGGAAAAGGTCGGCGAATGGATTGAGAAGGGCGACATTGTCTGGCCGTCGAAATACAAAAAACTCGCATTGGATAGTCTGACGATGGAGGACGACTTGTCGATCTCAAGGGCGCGTAGTCGTTTGTCATGGGGAATCCCGGTGCCCGATGATCCCCACCAGACCATTTATGTTTGGCTCGACGCCCTTGTCAACTATCTGACGGTTTCTGGCTATCCGAAAGAGCAATCTGTCTGGCCGCCGACTTGTCAGATCATTGGCAAGGATATTGTGAAGTAAGGACTCATTTTGATGATTTAAAATGTAATATTGAAGTTCAGATTCCATTTATACTACTGGCCGGCGTTTCTGATGGCTGCCGAACTTCCACTCCCCCAGAGAGTCTTTGTTCATGGCCACTGGCTAGTTGACAACCTAAAAATGTCGAAAAGTCTAGGGAATGTCATAAATCCCAATGAGGCGATCACCAAATTCAGTTCAGAAGGACTCCGATACTTTCTTTTGAAGCAGGGCAATCCAAGCAGTGATTGCAGTAAGTCCCCCTCTTCCAGAGCAGATTTTAAGCAGTTCTTCAGGTTTCAGCTGGAGTAGCTGCCTGGAAACGATCAATAGCGATTTGGTGAACAATGTGGGCAATCTGTTAAACCGGAGTACAGTGGAGAAGATAAACAAGGCGGGGGAATACCCGAAAATCCAGGAATTAGACCCGAAAGTCAAGGAAAATGCGGGGAAATTGATTGAAATGCTGGAGGAAAGTCGCGAGAAATGTGTGGAGCTCTACGATGAGATGGCATATTACAAAGTGATCGAACATCTGATGTTGACGATGAAAGAGGCGAATCGAGTCTTCCAGATGAGTCAACCGTGGAAAGAAACGGATCTTGATAGACTGCGAAGTCTCCTTTTCGTCACCTATGAATCTATTCGGATTGTTTCGATACTCTTGCAGCCTGTCACTCCTTCCATGGCAACGTTTTGTCTGGAGAGGCTGGGAGTCAAGGAACGGGGACTTGAGGAGGCGAGGATAAGGGGATTCGAAGGAGGAAGACTTGGAGCTGATGAAGGAGTTTTTATTGAGAGAATACAGAAATGATTAGTGGAGATTTTATAGAGATTTAGGGTTTTTTGTTATTTGTTATTGTTATCTTTTATATCGTTTCAAATCCAAAGAAAAGCTTCATTTCTCTTTTTATTTGAAATTTAATCATGTTTCTATCGTTTGAATACCTTTACCTTTTGCCTTTAAAATCTTTTTTAAAATTAGTTTTTTTGCTTTAAAAATCTATTTCTGGTCAGCTTTTTGATTTAAAAACCTTTTTTTTTTTTTTTCGACTTGAAATCCATTTTTTACGAGTTTCATCGCAAAAATATCTTTTTTTGCCTTTTAAATCTATTTTTCCTCGGTTTTCTGACTAAATTCGAAAAAAAATCATTTTTTGTAAGCTTTTATGACTTTTTTTAGTCATTTTAACTTCAGAATCCCCCTTTTCTACTTTTTTTTGCTCTGGAAATCTATGTTTCCTTTAGTTTTTTGACTGAAAACCCTAGTTTTATTAATTTTTTCATCGTAATGTACCTCGATTTTTGATGATTTTCCCTTTGAAATCTTTTTTTTTCTCAGTTTTCCAGTCAAAAAACAGAAAAACTCTATTTTTGCCATCTTTTTCTATGTTTTTAGTCATTTTAATTTTGTCATAATTCCATTTTCCTCTTTCTTTTGCTCTGAAAACCCTATTTTTCCTTTTTTCCGCAGTTTTTGACAGAAGAATGCTTCCTCTCTTCAATTTATATCGCTAAATACCCTTCTTTCTCCCCAATCAATCCATTTTACTTTCAGGTGATTAACTGGGAATCATATCAACAACACCCGAAAAAATGAGTGCTGCCGACACAAAAAAAGAAGAGATCTCGGAGAAGACTCAAGAGACTCGAGACCTAATCCTCCGGAATCTTCAAGAATCCCTTGGCGTCGATAAGCTGACAAAGCAACTGGAGACAGAGGGAAAAGTTGCTCATGTCTATTGGGGAACGGCGACGACTGGGAAGCCCCATGTCGGATATCTGGTTCCGATGAGGAAGATTGCCGATTTTCTGCAAGCCGGACTGAAGGTTACGATCCTTTTCGCCGATCTTCACGCCTATCTGGATAATATGAAGAGCTCGTGGGAGCTTCTGAAGAGCCGTGTCGTCTATTATGAATGTGTTATCAAGGCGTTGCTTCAGTCACTGGATGTCCCAATTGATCAGCTCTATTTTACGAAAGGAACTGAATATCAGTTGTCCAGGTATCCCCTTCTTTTTGGATCCAAATCATAGATTTTTCCAGGCAATACACTGACGACGTGCTTCGATTGAGCTCCCAAGTCTCCCAAAGAGACGCTCTGAAAGCTGGAGCCGAAGTAGTGAAACAAGTGGAATCCCCTCTTCTCTCTGGACTCCTCTATCCCCTTCTCCAGGCTCTCGATGAGCAATATCTCAAAGTGGATGGACAATTCGGAGGAGTTGATCAGAGGAAAATCTTCATTCTCGCTGAAGAGCAACTACCGAAACTGAAACTCGGAAAGCGTTGGCATCTGATGAATCCGATGGTTCCGGGACTTACTGGAAGCAAGATGAGTAGTTCGGAAGAGGATTCGAAGATTGATGTGCTCGATGAGCCGGAGAAAGTGAGAGCCAAGATCCTTGGAGCGGCATGCTCACGAGACCAACCGGATAATGGAGTTCTGGCATTCTACAACTTTGTGCTCTTCCCAATTGTCTCCCCGGAAGCCATTGTGATTTCCAATCAACAATTCTTCGAGTTCTCGGCTCTCAAACAAGCCTATCTCGATGGGAAACTAGATGAGAACGCGTTGAAGACGTTCCTCGCAGAATTCCTTGTCAATCTTCTCGACAAGGTTCGAGCCAGATGCGACAATGATATTGTCCGTGAAGCCAAGGAAAAAGGATACAGCAAGATTGTGGAATCAGAAGACGTCTCCTCCCCAGAGAAGCCTCTTCCACAGCTCAACGCCGATCAGAAGACGTGGAAGGAGAGGATTCAAAGCGGAACGGAAGTGTTCCATGAGAAGGATCTCGATCGGGTTCTATCAACTGTTTCCTCCTCGAAACCTCTCCATATCATGTTTGTAGCTCAAGGAAAAGGAAAATTCCATCTTGGACTCGTTGCTCCTCTTCTCAAGATCAAATCTCTTCTGGATTCAGGAGTCCCAGTCAAAGGAACCATTCTAGTCTCCCCAATTGAAGCGTTTCTGGATAATGAAAAGGTGTCGTGGGGAGCCATTCAAGCCAGAGCTATCTACTACAAAGAGATGTATCTATCGGCGATTAAACAACTGAAATTGGAGAATGACGTCATGATTCAGATCGTTTCTGATCATGAGAAGTATTTCGATAAGTAAGTCGTCGTCCCTCTCCAAATACCGTAATCCTGTTCCAGAGACTACGTCCTTGACTTTTACAAAATGGCTTCTGCGGTCACTCGAGACGAGACGACAATCTGCGAGGGAAGTGCTCTTTCAGGCAATCTCGTTCCTCTCATCTACTCCCTCAACTGTCATATCACACGACCGGATCTTCTGATCATTGGAGACGATGCCGTCGTCTTCGCCGATCTCTCTGCTCGTCTCCTTCGCTACTTTGGATATCCGGCCATCGCTCACATCGCAATCCCGACTATCCCAGGATGCAATGGACAGAAGATGAGTTGCTCGACACTGGACTTCCTCCTTGATCCTCTCGACACGCCGAAACAAACGAAAACTAAAATATCCAGGTTTTTCTCCTTTTCCTCTCCGTTCCTCCTAACTTCCCGTCTTCAGAAGCTTCTGCGAACCCGGAAATCTTGAAGGAAACGTGGCGATGCAACTCGCCGATCTCTTCGTCTTCCCACTTCTCAACGGAGCATCCTTGAGTATTCCGAGATCTCCGGACAACGGTGGCGACGTATCAGTGACGAATTACAAGGAACTGGAACACGAATTCGTCACAGGAACCAATCCAGAGTTCCCACTTCATCCAGGAGATTTGAAGGGCGCCGTCGTTGGTTTCATCAATGGGTACAGTAATCTCAATGGGAATTCTAGAATAACTACAATTATTACAGATTCTTCGATGGAATCCGAGCGGATTTCGCTGATAAGGCTCGTTTAAAATTAGTCACCGACGCATTTGCAACATCAAAAGGGAAGAAGAAATAAATCTATGGGGTTTTGTTGGGTTTTCTAAATTGTTTTTGTTCTATTTATAATAATATATTGATTGCATCTAAGCTTCTATTTCATTCGGAGAGCCCCTATATAGTGCAGAATATAGTCAAATATATACAATTTAGGACGAGAAACGTTAAGAACCTAATAGCACAAGAAATATGTTAAAATAAGTTAATTACAGTATCAATCTAGCGGCACTTTCACAAACTTGTATCCGGATGGAGTGGCTTTCTGATTCTCGACTGGAACAGTAAATGACAGATGATTCGTGGAAAATTGATTGCCGTTCTGAAGAAGGAAGTCTGTGAGAGCTTCCGAGGAATGAGTTGGGACGACGGTGCATGGATGATCTGGAATCATGATCTTAGAGGATTTCCAGGACTCAGAATCTCACCATTGTGACACCAAGTCTGTTTACCAGCCAGCAGGCCTTGAAGTTTTTGATCGGTGATGTTGTTTGATGGCAGAATCACAACCCTCGAGCGGATCTTTGAGATGAACTCCTTGAGACTTTCCGCGGAGACAGCCGCTTCCATTCTCTCGTTTCGTGGCACTGTCACCACTTCGAAGTAGTACGGTTTAGCGAATTTGATAGGTTTCTTAGTAGCCATAGACTTTCCGGGAGTTGATTGCATTTGAAGAGCAGGCGATTTATCATTGTTTTTTCGGATATTCTTCTTATTTTTCGGGGAAGCATTGTCTGGGGAGTTGAGCGAATTATTCGCCGAATTCTCCTTTTTAGACTCTTCTGATTGGGGTCCAGCAGCTTCCTCTCTTTGAGGCCTCTGATTGATCACTATTTTCGAATCATCCATCTCCTTCTCCCCAGTGAACAATTTCCGAAGTTTATTCTTCAACTTTGCTTCTTTCGATTTTTCCCACTCTTCTTCTGTGATACTTTTTACAATGAGAGTGAAATTGGAGAGGTTGTGAGTTCCTTCTTTATATGGGAAGCGCTTAAGAGCGCCACCACTAGGAGGGAGTACATGAACCACTCCGTTTTCGTAGTCGTGAGACGAGCTATCTGGTGTCAACGGATCTTTTGGGCGCAGCTTATTCATATCTGGAGAGTCGAATGAGTTGTCGGCTTCCTTGGCTTTCGTCACCTGAAAATGTAGTTTAAATTCCTAGAATTATAGGAGGACTGCAGTGGAGAATAATTTGAAATTAGATGTAGTTTTTCATTCTGAACACTTTTCCTGTTGACAACTTTCTCTGAAAATGCCTCTAAATGCCTTAAAAACTGGCTTGAAATGAGATATGATTTTGGTGGAAGAGTTTTTGCAGCCTCGGCCACGGGGTTTTAGATCGCTCCAGTGGCTAATCTCCTATTTTCTTTGAAGTTTCAGTATTTAAATGACAAGATATATTCAATAAAAAAAATAAAACTTCAAAGAAAAACGAAAAATAGCCACAGGGGCGTCCCAAAACCCGGTGGCCGAGGTTGCAAAAGCTCTTCCACCATAACCAAATCTGGTTTTTAAGGCATTTTGAGGCATTTTGAGAGAAAGTTGTCAACAGAAAAAGTGTTCAGAATTTAAAACTACATCTAATTTCAAATTATTGAACTCCATTGCAGTCCTTCTTTAAGTTTTCACCTCTGGAGTTGTTGGCAACGTCATTTGAGTAGTAGAATTCGTTTTTTCTGGCACTTCCGGCTGCTTTTCGCTTCTCGCGGAGTTTGATGCCTTTTCAGTAGTTTGTTGAACAGTCTTTGAAGTGGTAGAATTCACTCTTTTAGGTATTTCTGCTTTCGGAGCATCTTTCTTGCCTTCTGCTCTCGATTCAATAGAGCGCACCATTCCACTGACAGATTTTCTTGAAGGAGTTCCTTGTGTAGGCTCCTTTGCAGCCGATTTCACTGGTCTGGCGATTTTCGAAGACACAGGGGTAGCAATTTTAGAAATACCGACATCAGATTTCCGAGCGGGGGCAACTCGTGGCGTGCCATTTGGAATCGATGATCGAGCCTTTGTGATAGTGAATTGATGCTTTGGGGTTTGTGGTTTCACATCTTGCTTGGCATTCGAAGTAGATTTAGGATATGAGACTGGCTTAGCCGAATCTCCCGATTTGAACAACGGGGTGAAGAGGAATGAGAGATGTCTAGAAGCTCTGTCGAGTGAATCCTGAACGCGTGAGAGGGTGCAAGTACCTGAAAACGAAACAAAAAAATTTATTCAAGCTATTCAATTGAATACCCGAAAGCAAGACCCTAACAACTCGCTCGTTGTCTCTCATTGGCCTCCACAACAAAACTGCGACTGTCCCATGCTCCCGAGCGGCTTTTTCTACGGCTTCCTCATTTCCTGACGCCAACGCCTTCGTGATCACTTCTGAATCTTTCTCGTCGCCAGCCAATACATACAAATGAAGAACACCTTTCAATGACTTGTGAATGACGTGCGGTGCGTACTTTTCAGTGAAAAGTGGACATTTCGCTGCGATTAGTCTAGCGTTCGCCGCTTGAATCGCTTTCACAGTTTCTCCACTGCTCCCAGGTTTCACAGCTCCCAGAGGTTTTGTGTTCATGAAAACCGGAATCTCCTCCTTGGAGAGTGCTTTCGCTGACCCAAGATTTGATTTTGTCGGCGCCGAGAGCAAAATAAAGTCCAAATCACGAGCATTGACCGGAAAACCTTCTCTCTCCGCAGGTAGACCTCCATCAAAAACTCCGACGCCGTTCAGGTCGAATAACGAAGCATTGGTCGAATCGGTCAACACATAGACGCACTTCTTTGAAGTCAAATTGTGATTCTGCATTCTGAAACGAAAAACATGTAGCGCCGAAATAAAATATTATTTTCTGTTGGAAAAATTGAATTTTTTTAGGCCGAAAACGAGTAAAAAACCGCAAAAAACAGCTGAAAAAGCCGGAAATGAAAACAAAATCTGAAAAAATTTTGAATGCGCCAATTGTCCACTCGGAGTACACAAAGTTTTCCGTGCGAGACCTTCTTCTCGTGAACGTTTCGTGGACAACTGGGGTACGGGGAAAGTTTGTTATTTCTGAAAAATTATTTCTCAAAAAAAATAATTTTTCGTAATGCAAAAATATTTATTTCGACTAAAAATGCAAAACACCCGTGCTTAATACATTTCAAATCAACTACAATTGTATTCCTGAAAAATTGGCGAATAACACAGAAAATATGAGATCAAAGAGTGAGTTTAAGAAATAATTCTAATTCGTTGGCGGTGCTGGCTGACTGGAAAATCGTTTCCCTCGACGTGGCAGCGATTTATTAAATGTTCCATCCGAAGGGAACACCGCGTACCCTTTTCGCTCTCGCGGACTGCAATTTAATTATTTTTTCCAATAAAAAAAGCTTTTTTTAAAAAAGGTGTTAGCTAACCTCCGGCGATCAGTAAAAGCTGACGGAGCCTTGATTCTGCTTCGGAACGCTGGCTCAGGGGGTTTCGGCGCCTCTTCGATGGGCGTCGTCGTAGAGGTGGCTGTCAGCGGCTGCTTCTTTTTCCTCATTGAAGAATTTAACATTATGGGAACGTAGGAAGGTCGGGGAGCTGATTTTTCGAATGCTGGAATCAGAAAGAAATTCTCTTTTCGGGATATAAGGGCTCTTACACTTGACAATATCCGAAACCCTAGTTTGGGTCTTCGGCTCCGCCTCCTCCTCATCCGACTCATCCCTTGATTCTCTTCCACTATCCACTGATTTCTGCTCACTTCTGGGCGAAGATTCAGGGGTCGAAGTGTTAACCAGACTCTCTTCAGAAGTCGTTGGCTCCTGAATACTCGGTTTCACTTCCTCGGCATCCTGGTAGTCGATTTCGTTAAGAACGTCTTCGTGGATAACCGGAAGTGCCGGAATGAATCGTCTCTGACGGATTCGCTCTTTTGCAATGTCCACAACTCTCCGGAGGTCGTATAGAAACTGAATTGCCAGTGGAGAAGGGTGAATCATTTGTGCCGGGTCGAAGTATTCTTGAAGTTCGAAGTTAGTTTTCGGAGGAGAATAACTTCCATTAGAATTAGAATTTTGGGATAGTTAGGAGGTGTAAATGATAGCTTTAAAGTAGCTCTACACGATGGTCTTTACCATAATTTGATAGCTAGCTTTTGAAAAAAATTACGAGTCAAAAACCAAAAAAAATTTTTTCAAAAATTTTTTTTCGGGTTTTTACCTCCTAACTTTTTTCATCGGAATGCTACGGTATTTTCGGTTATACCATCGGAAAGAACTTCTCAAAAGCTATCATTTTCACTTTTTGACCGCTCAAAAGTTCCAAATTGGAAGGGAGTTATAGCCAATCCTGTATGGACGCCTAGAATAGGCTCTAGGACCTTTTCCCGCGGGTTCTTAGTCACCTGAGCTAAAGATGAGTCGTTTTCGATTCAAATACTGCGAATGTGACTGAAGGATTTCCTGTTCGTCGATCTCCTCGAATTCCGGAATGCTAGGGTGCGCCTGGAACTTTTAATGGATCTTGCCCAGACCATAACCTTCTTCAGAATCAGAATTTTCTAAGAGTCAAGGGGTGAAAAGATAGCTCTTGAGGGGTTCTACAAGATGGATTTTATCTGGTTACTGTAGCTAGGCAATGAAAATAGTTATAGGCCAAAAACCAAACCAAAAAGTTTTTGACCTGTAAAAAAACTTCTTGGCTTGGTTTTTGACCTATAACTATTTTCCTTGATTAGCTACAGTAACCTGATATAATTCATCTTGTAAAGTATCTCTAGAGCTATCTTTTCCACCCCTTGACTCTCAGAAAATTCAGATTTTGAAGTCCTTACATGATTCTGATGCTTATACTGCTGAACGAATTGCATTTGGAAGTCGCTGATGAGTTTTCTCTTCTGAATACTCCAACAGACATTCCACACAATGCAAACAATGATTATCACAATGATAATAAGGGCGACAACGACAAGAAGGACGGTGGATTCAATACGCCATCCAGTCTCCTCCATATCGAATTGTTTGTGGTCGAAGTTAGATGAGCTACCTGAACGTTCTCAGTTTCCTTGGTAACCCCCTTTCCCCTTGGGATTACGGTTTCTCTTCATTGAAAAGGAAGAGGGGGGGGGGGGGGGGAATGATAAGAGATGAACACACGTAAATACATTTCTGTGTCATTCACTTTCACTTCCCATATCTCTAACCTGAAGTGCCGCCGACGCGCAGAGAGATACAAAACGGCGAATCCGTGGTGAACGTGCGACACTCCAGCTTTATCATCACAATGGCTCCCGAGAGAAATGAAGCGTCGAATTCGGTGCCGCCGAACTAAACAGGGGAATGTTTATTCGAAAATAGATGTAGTTTTTGATTCTGAACACTTTTTCTGTTGACAAATTTCTTTGAAAATGCCTCTAAATGCCTTAAAAACCGGTTTTATTGAGGTGGAAGAGTTTTCCGAAAACTCGGCCACGGCGTTTTTAGCCACCTCCTGGCGTTATTTTTTTCGTTTTCTTTGATTTTAGGCTTAAATTTGATATATTCTCTCATTATCAGGCTGAAAATTTCGGAAAAAGGGAAACTGAACCTCTGCTTCCGAAAAACTCTTCCATCCCAATAAAACGGGTTTTTAAAAATAATTTTTGTTTTTGGCGTCTGATAATTAGAGATTATATCCAATTAAAGCCTGAAATCAGAGAAAAACAGAAAAATAACGACAGAGGTGGTCAAAAACCCCGTGGCCGAGTTTTCGGAAAACTCTTCCACCTCAATAAAACCGGTTTTTAGGGCATTTAGAGGCATTTTCAGAAAAAGTTGTCAACAGAAAAAGTGTTCAGAATTCAAAACTACATCTAGTTTCAAATTATTGAACGCTTACATAGACAATAGGCTTGCCGTTGGAGCTTGTCAACTGGAATAGGCCTCTCTCCTTGGCAATAGACCTCCATTTGGTGTTTAGATTCTCGTACATAATCTTTTTTATCGAACAGTTCCATTCATCGGCTCCCCGAGGGGAGGTTCGGATACCGGCGCCTAAAAATTCATTAAAATGCATAACACATATTTCAAACCGATTTTTAAGGCATTTAGAGGCATTTTCAGAAAAAGTTGTCAACAGAAAAAATGTTCAGAATTCAAAACTACATCTAGCTATAATATAAATTATAAAATCCACTGCAGTCTTCCCTCAAAAAAAGGATAAAGAAAAAAGATACCTCTAAAATCAAGATCTGCATCCGGGAGGATAATGGTGTGGGGGCGGAGTTGAACCACAGGGATCGGAGAGTTCAGAGATTTCCACCGGATAGTGTTGGGGCACTCGTCTGAATTTTCTCTTGGGCTTAGAAAGGGTATGAAGACTTACTTAGCCTCTCGGCGCACCCTCCAATGGTGCTAACGTAAGCCGGACGGGTCAAAGGGCAGATGCAGGAGCACTGGAAGACGGGTTATAGAGCCTTGCTCAGGTTAATTTGGATTAGGGGACTTTGCTCTGAGCAAGGTTCCTCTAACCCTTAGCCTAGACCCCCCTTCCAGCATAGTTGGACCGAAAATGGGCATAACTTCCATCGGATTCAAAATTTTTTGGGCGATAAAAAAAGAAAATGATAGATCTCGATGAGTTCTACACGATGCTCTTTACCAAATTACTGTAAGTGTTACCTGAAAAAAGTTACAAGCCAAAAAGAAGGTGGGCCGGATTTTTCGGTTCAGATTTTTCGGCCCGGATTTTTCGGATTTTTCCGTCCGGATTTTTCAGTCCGGATTTTTCGGATTTTTCGGCCCGGATTTTTCGGTCCGCATTTTCGGTTCGAATTTTTCGACCCGGATTTTTCGGTCCGGGATTTTTCGGTCCGGATTTTTCGGTTCGGATTTTTCGGTCCGGATTTTTCGGTTCGGATTTTTCGGTTCGGATTTTTCGGTCCGGATTTTTCGGTCCGGATTTTTCGGTTCGAATTTTTCGACCCGGATTTTTCGGATTTTTCGGTCCGGGATTTTTCGGTCCGGATTTTTCGGTTCGGATTTTTCGGTCCGGATTTTTCGGTTCGGATTTTTCGGTTCGGATTTTTCGGTCCGGATTTTTCGGTTCGAATTTTTCGACCCGGATTTTCGGACCCGGATTTTTCGGATTTTTCGGTCCGGGATTTTTCGGTCCGGATTTTTCGGTTCGAATTTTTCGACCCGGATTTTTCGGATTTTTCGGTCCGGGATTTTTCGGTCCGGATTTTTCGGTCCGGGATTTTTCGGTCCGGATTTTTCGGTTCGGATTTTTCGGTTCGGATTTTTCGGTCCGGATTTTTCGGTTCGAATTTTTCGACCCGGATTTTTCGACCCGGATTTTTCGGATTTTTCGGTCCGGGATTTTTCGGTCCGGGTTTTCGGCCCGGATTTTTTGGTCCGGATTTTTCGGTCCGGATTTTTCGGTCCGGATTTTTCGGTCCGAGATTTTTCGGTCCGGATTTTTCGGTCCGAGATTTTTCGGTCCGGGTTTTTCGGCCCGGATTTTTTGGTCCGGATTTTTCGGTCCAGATTTTTCGGTCCGGATTTTTTGGTCCGGACTTTTCGGTTCCCCTTTTTTTTAATTTGTATTTTTTTCGGGACACTCTTACAGTAATTTTATCTATGGCATCGTGTAGAGCTCGCCGAGATCTATCATTTTCTTTTTTATCGGCAAAAAATTTTCGAGTCTGAAGGAAGTTATGACCACAACTATGCTAGAAGAAGGGTTGGGGGGTCTAGAATAAAGAACCTTGCTCAGGTTAACTTGGATCAGGGGACATTGCTCAAGTTACCTCTTTAATACTAAAATTAATATCCGTATGATTTTGTACATATGGAAGCGCCTGATGAAGATGTTCACATGACGAAGGGCATACCGACGGGTGAATGATATCGCTTTCGCCTATCCTTCTATCTGAAAGATATTTTAGGCTTCCGGGGGGTTAACCAAGATATTATCGTTTCATTAAAAAAATCGCCGGAAATTTTGACGTTTTCATAAAAAATCAAGCCTTAAACAGAATTTCCGGACGATTTTTATGAAACGGCCATAAAAACATACCTACTGAACTGATAAGCCTATCAAATCTCCGGGGGCTTGGCTCAAGGAAGAGGGTCCTGGGCTCCAGGGGGAGGGGGGAAACTGGCCAAAGCGATATTAAAATAAGTATCAGCAACATTAGGGACGCATTCTTCAAAGATATGTATTTGATAATAGTGATGGCGGGAGAGAAAAGTTGGGGGAAAAGATAGAAACGACGACGACGACGCTTCAACGAACAGTGCGGGGAGGGGTGCGTGCGCGACAACTTAGAGGTCGTTCACTCGTTTCGAAAGAAAGGAAATGAGAGAGAGAGAGAGAGAGAGAGAGAGAGAGAGAGAGAGAGACGCGGTCAGTTATCTCACATTTCCCCCTGATCGAAAAACTTGATAAGAGAGAGAAAAGACACACGCATTGAAATTAGTATTTGTTACCGTAACCCCCCGGGTCACATGGGGGTTAAAAAATAGAGGAAATTTAAAAAAGAATTCATTTTTCAAAATGGCGAGCAAAGAGAATAGAGAAAAGTGAGTTGGAAGACAGCTGATAGCCTTGTTTTGATAGAGAGACCACTGATAATAATTGTATAGCAGGCGGAATTGCATGTTAGCTTTGACTTTTATGTTGAAATCAGAATTTTCGGGGGTTTGGGGAGGGGAAATGAGAGCTTTTGACAAGTTCTGCACGATGGACTTGCTCAGAATTTTGAAAAACCATAGAAAAAGCTAGAATAAAGCTAGAAAAAAGCTAGAAAAAAGTTATAGGCTTGAAAATGGGCGGGACTTGAATTATGGTCTTCTTTTGAGGCTTGTAACTTTCTTTAAGAGAAAGCTGTAGAAACTTGATTTAGCTCATTGTAAAGAGTTCATTGAGAGCTTTCATTTTCATTTTTTTATCGTCTAAAAATTTTGATTTTGAAGAAAGTTCTGGGCGTCGAAAAGTTATAGGCTAGAAAGTGGGTGAGGCTAGAGATATGGCTTTCTTTCGAAGCTGGTAACTCTTTTTATAGGAAAAATACGGATTTCGAATTAAAACCATCGTAAAGAGCACATTAAGAGCTATCTTTTTTATGTTTTAATGGTCTAAAAATTTTGATTTTGAAGGAAGTTCTGGGGTTCGAAACGTTATAGGTAGGCACCACAGCATATTTTTCAAAGTCAATTTTTTAAAAATATTTCTATTGGAATATGTTCCCCTCCCTTATAGAAGTACATTTCCAAAATTTCAGCGAAAAATGTTTTTCCAATCTCAAGTTATAGTTGTTTTTGTGGAAGACCTCAATGTACTGATTTTCTCCCCAGCGGCGCTGGAAAAAGGCGAAGTGGGCGGAAGAAAGTTCGATCTGGGCACCGCCGAACGAAAAACAAGCGCGCAACCACTCGACCACGCGGGCGGCGGGCGGCGCCAATCGAGAGGGTGTACAAGAAATGGGGGCGGTCTCGAGTGTTCCGCTTCATTTTTTCTATCAATTTATCACAAAAATTTCACAGAAAAAAAGAAAAAACTTTTTTCGGGTAACACGGATTTTCTTTTTTTAAAAAGGGGTTTGTGCGAAATTTTGCGTAGAATCCAATGATGAAAAGAAAACCTGCGACTTCGACCTGCATCACTGTCTAAAATCGGAAAAACTAAATTTCTTGGAAATAAGGACTTTTTCGGATAAGCACGAAGACTACTTAAAATTTACCAATCTTTCTAAAAATTGTCAGTCGTGTACATAAGACTTATATCTATCAATTTCAGTTAAGAAAAGTAGGGGTCATCGCTGAAATTTTTTTTCTAGTTTTGATACCAATTTGACCGAATATTCTGTTATTCGGGTAACACGAAAATTTATTTAACCCTCAAAATCCATTTCCTCATGTCAAAAACTATCAGAATCCATCAAAAAAAGTAGCGACTTCGACTTTTAATCACCATTTTTGACCGACTTTGTCGGGCCATACCCCTATTTTCATCAGTTTCCTATCGATTTTCGTTGAAATTTTTCGAGATATCAAAAAATTGATTATTCCATTGGATTCTACGCATTAAATTACATAAAGACATATTAATTATATGTCAATCATCTATCCCCAGTCTGCGGTACAGAGCCTCAAAGTTAGCGAGGTGCGCTGGGGAGAAAAATTTCGACGCCCCGCCCACTTTCATTGCGGTGCCTAGTTATAGGCTAGAAAGTGGGCGGTGCTAGAAGTAGGGGTCTCTTTTGAGACTTGTAACTTATTTAATAAAAAAGATACGGAATTTTAAGTAAAACCATCGTAAAAAGCTCAATAAGAGCTATTTTCTGAAATCTCTGATCGTCCAAAAATTTTGATTTTAAAGGAAGTTATAGGCGTCGAAAAGTTATATGCTAGAAAGTGGGCGGGGCTTGAGATATAACCTTTTTTGAGGCTTGTAACTCTTTTGATAGCAAAAGTACAAATTTTAGAGCAAGACCATCGTGAAACGCTCTTCAAGAGCTATCATTTTCACTTTTTGATTGTCTAAAAATGTTGATTTTGAAGGAAGTTCTGAGCTTAGGAAGGTTATATGCTAGAAAATGGGCGGGACTATATGGGTTTTTTTTGGAGGTTTGTAACTTTCTTTGATGGAAAGCTATAGAAATTTAAAAACTTTTATCGTAAAGAGCTCATCAAGATCTATCATTTTTATTTTTTGATCTTCTAAAAATTTTGATTTTGAAGGAAGTTTTAGGTGTCGAAAAGTTATAGGATAAGAAATAGGCGGGGCTGAACTTATGGCTTGATTTTTGGCCTATAACTTTTTTCGTTTAGAATTTTCGAAATTTTTTATCAATTTATTGTAATAAGCTCATCAAAAGCTATATTTCTCTCTCTGTGATCGCCCAAAAATTTTGATTTTGAAGGAAGTCATAGACGCTACGAGAAAGTGGACGGGGCTAGACCTATGCCTCGCCTCTTGGCCTGTAACTTTCTTCAAAAAGAAGCTACAGTAATTTAAGGGCTACCAACGTGATGAGCTTATCTAGAGCTATCATTTTGACTCCCTGACTATCTAAAAATCTTGAGTCTGAAGAAAGTTATGGTGACATCTTTGACCGTCTTTGTTTGGCAGGCCATAACTTCCTTCAGAATCAGAATTTTTGGTCGATCAGGAATTGAAAATGAGAGCTCTTGATGAGCTCTTTACAATGGACTTAGTTTTGATTTTGTAGAGTCACCTTGAAAAAAGTTACAACCTTTTAAAGTGTGCAATACTAGATTTTTCATATTTTTTCACATTTTAGCCTGTAACTTTCTTCAAAGGAAAGCTACAGTAATTTGAGCGGTACCATATTGATCAGCTCATTTAGAGCTGTCATTTTAACCCCCTGACTACCTGAAAATATTGAGTCTGAAAGAAATAAAAGGAATTTTTCCAGAAAGAAGAGAGTGAACAGGAACTCGCGAATGGACCAAGTCGAAGACGAGGGATCCACCAACAAGCGACCCTCCACGACAATTGGGAGTAGTGAATCAAAAAATTCAAGCACAAAAGATATGACGTATGAAAACGCGAGAGTGGCGGTGAAAAACACTGTCGGATGGATGACGCAGACTCAAGCGAAACCCGGAGGCCTACTCGGATTCTTCAAATCGGCGACATTCGAACGGAATCCCCCGGAGAATCATAAAACATACGCGTTCCAGGTAAGGCTTCCATGCGGACGAAATTTCAAGCGGACCAACTTCGTCCGTCCGCTCGTCCGTCCGTCCGCGGTCCGTCCGTTTTTGGTCCGCATCCGCAATTGTGCGTCGCGGTGTACATGCGTACAATGAGCACCGTACGACATTTGTTTCCAATTAATTTTTTATTGAAATAATTGACAAACTTTGTTTGTTTCAACGTTAAAAGGCCTATTTTAATAAAAATTCAACCTTTTAAACTCCAAAACGAACTAAAATTGCCAATTATTCAATAGAAAATTAATTGGAAACAAATGTCGTACGGTGCTCTACATTGTACGCATGTACACCGCGACGCACAATTGCGGATGCGGACCAAAAACGGACGGACCGCGGACGGACGTACGAAATTCCGTCCACATGGAAGCCTTAATTCCAGGCAAACCGTCAAAAGAATCGGAATCCCGATTTCCCATTAAATGATCATTCGAGAGTTCGACTAAAAGTGGAAGAGGAATCGGATAATAATTATATCAATGCGACGAACGTCTCATGTGCCCCCTGTGATCGGAAATGGATTGTGGCGCAACATCCGATGGAAAAACATTTTGAAGACTTTTGGAAGATGGTTTTCTATCAGGAGATTGATGTGATTTACGCGATTTTCTCCCCGGATGAGCAACTTCCCATGTATTTTCCTTGCGAACAGGGAAAATTCTTTAATCACGGACAATTTTTTGTTCATTGCTGGAAAATGACACCGAGTCCGGGGAAATATCAAGCGTCTAGCTATACTATAGAAGTTCTGCCCGCTGGGTGCTCGAATGCGCGGTACACAACGATCCTTCACTATCCACACTGGCCGAAGGGCCACGTGGCACCTAGTGCCAAGGTGGTTTTGAAAGGGATTCAAGCCCTGGACCCGTCTGATAAAGTGACAAAGGGAAAGTGTCTAGTGCACTCGGCGGAAGGGATTAATCGAGCGATGACAGTGGTTCTAGTGGATTATGTCATTGATTTGATGTTCAGAAATAATACAGTTGATGTAAGTGCCCACTGGAGCTTAATATATTGTCATTAGATGTAGTTTTTAATTCTGAACGCTTTTTCTGTTGACAACTTTCTCTGAAAATGCCTCTAAATGCCTTAAAAACCGGTTTTTTTGGGGTGGAAGAGTTTTTTGAAAACTCGGCCACGGGGTTTTTGACCACCCCCGTCGTTATTTTTCTGTTTTTCTTTGATTTCAGGCTTGAATTGGATATATTCTCTAATTATCAGACAAAAAATCGGCAAAAAAAACCCGGTTTTATTGGGGTGGAAGAGTTTTTCGGAAGCGGAGGTTTCAGGCATTATTTTTCACTTTTCCGAAATTTTCAGCCTAATAATGAGAGAATCTATTCAATAGAAGAATAAAATCGAAGAAAACGAAAAAATACGCCAGGAGGTGGCTAAAAACACTGTGGCCGAGTTTTCGGAAAACTCTTCCACCTCAATAAAACCGGTTTTTAAGGCATTTAGAGGCATTTTCAGAGAAAGTTGTCAACAGAAAAAGTGTTCAGAATTCAAAACTACATCTAATGACAAATTAATGAAATTCCTCCTTTAACTTTTCTCTTCAGGTCCCCGAACTGATCACCCAATTGAGAAGCCAACGTGGCGGAGCATTCCAAAATCGAATATTCTGCATTTACGCTCTTTACGTCGTCATTGATTATGTGAAAATTCGGCTGACAAAATTCCAGAGTGCCCCGGACGTTCTTGCCGAGATTAACGTGTTGCAGAAGGCGATGCGCAAAGAATTTGTGGGGATTATTCCGAAAGAATCTGGGGCGAGTCGGAAGGATGCCACAAAAAAAGCGACTGTCGAATGAATGAATTTCTTCTTCTTAAAATGCAGAAATTTCATTTTAAACATCTTCCTCAAGCCTGCAAACTCTGATTTAAAAAGAAGAAAAACCGGTTCTCTGTGCGGCGACCTTGCAAAAACCGTGCGCGCGCGTTGCAAGATGTCTCATCGCTTCGCCCCGCCCCTAGCGTTTTTGTTTTATTTCCGCACAAAGAGGACTGTATTGACTATTTTACCGCAAAAATGGATTTTTGTTTCATTTTTATATGATTTTCCGCTGAAAATACAGCTAATTATCTTGAATTTAATCCAAAAATATTAATTATCCTGTAAAATTATCGATTTTTTGTAGAATGACCGAATCACCGGCGCCAGCAGTGAATCATGACAAAATAAAAACGATCAGAGCGTACTATAAACTGTGTCAGAAACCAGAGAATCGTGGGATTATTCTGAAAGTGGGTTTTGAAAGAAAAAATTGAAAAAATGGGTTTTTCCAGGACAAAACATTCTTCAACACACTCCCGACGCTCCTCAAAGATGATAGCTCGGATGTTATTCGATACGCAGTCAAAGTAAGCTTTTTTAAAATATATAATTCAATTTAATTCCGATTTTTTTTTTAGATTCTCGTCCTTCTCACCGAACAATCTGAGAATATTGAACAGCTTTTGAAGTCGACGGAGCTGCTGCCATCGTTATCAGAAGCGTGCGAGAATATAACGAATCCAAGTGTCAATTATAACTTGGTCCTGGTCTCGAGTCGTATTCGAGCTGTCAAAAATTCCCTAGAAGCCAAGAGAGCCGCGCAAAAAGAGCCGCTCGCCGACGCGGTCAAAGAGCTCGATAAAGGAGGCACTCTTCACCGCAAATTCGTTGGCCGAAAGTCGAAACAAGTGATTATGGAGTTCGACGCCGACGAGTTTGATGAGACGAAGAAGCGGGAAGTGGAGAGGATTCTTCTGAAGAAAAAAGGAGTCATCAGTGTCTACATAACAGAGCACAACTCGATTCCACGTGCCGTTCTGCGAACCATTCCGACTATCGAAGCGAAAGAGATCGCTGTGGCAGTGTTCAACGCCGGCTTCGAGTATATCGCGCAAATAGTGAAAGTGGATGGGAATGAGGAGAAATTCGAGATGTACGCGTCGGAAATTCAAAAAGGAGGAATCTCCGGAGAGTTCCCAGAGTACTTGGATGATGATGTGCTCAACGTGGACCCGGCAAGCTGTGTTATAACCAACGAGATGGCGAAGGCAGGCGGCCAGGAAGGCGGATGGTTCAGCTCGATCACCTCGTTTGTTAAGACTTCATTGTGGTGATTGCTCATTGTTAATTCTTTTTTTTTCTCATCTCTCACGAATGTACAGAGTTGGAGCTAAAACCGTGTTCAGTGACGCCGAAATTGAGCCCGGCGTTTACAGGAGCGTTGCAAAATGTCACGCTTGGGTATTACAGCGAAAATCGGACTACTGTAATTTTTAAATGTAATTTTTTGCAAAAAATAGTCGTTTTTCTTCAATTTACGTTGAGGATTTCAATAAATACTAGCATTTTTCAACTAAAATTGAAGAAAAACGGTCATTTAATGCAAAAAAAAAACGATATTTTTTAAATAAATTAAAATTATTCGAATTTCGTTTCGAGACCCAAGCGTAACATTTCACTATGCTCCTGTAAATAGCTTGATCGCTTTTTTCGAAGAGTTCTGAGCACGGATCGTACCATCTCTGCAAATGTATTAAAGTCATACGGTTTTTTCTATCATTTCGCCTTTCTCTTTTTCATGTTATTTCAAATGATTCTCTACCTTTTTCTGTTATAAGAGATCTCCTCCCCCTTAAAGTTTACAAAACTCTCTCTGAAATCTCACGCTCATAAATTGTTTTCGATTTGTCTCGCCAAATTTTTAATTTGCTGTTTTCTATCAGCTTGCTACTTTTTTTTCTTTTTCTTCTCTTTCAGAAAAATGCCCGAATTTCCAGTGACTGTTTACCATGCTTCTCCAATCGAACAACTCGTATTCGATGTTCACCGGTAGGACCAGTTTTTTTTCTTTTTTACACACATTTGCTTTATTCTTCAATTTTAGACCATGAAATCGAGACCCGCACGTCTCGTATCCGCGCCGCCATGTTCCCCGACTGGACTCCGCCCACCTCAGCTGCAGAAGCGACCAACTCCTCATCAAGCATCGTCGAATTGATGCACATGCCGACTCAACAACTAAAACAATCGGTTATGGATCTGCTGACCTACGAAGGATCCAACGATATGTCGGGATTGTCGCTTCCGGATCTGGTGAAGCTGATGTGTGATCATGACGAATCTGTAGTGGCTAGGGCTGTCCATCGAGCCTATATGCTCTCCAGAGAGGATCCGAACTTCTTCAATGCTCCCGGATTCGATCATAGGGTTTTCATTGAGGCTTTGATGGCGGCATCAAAGTAATTTCTTTTTTCTTTGTATAAAAATTATTTTTTCTATTTTTTTTCCAGAAGCAACAATGTAAACGTTCGTCGTAACGCCATCGGAGCTCTCTCCCATATGTCTGAACAACGTGGAGGACCCCTCCTGATCTTCCGAAGTGGAGGACTCGCCGAAATCATTCGGATGCTCTATGACTCTCTGGAGGTAAAACAATAGCGAAAACCACCCAATTCCAAGGATTATATTCAGAGTGTCGTTCATTACGCGGTGACAACCCTTCGCAATCTTCTCATGCATGTTTCGGAGTCTAGAGGACAGGCGAGAGCGCTGAACGCCGTTGAAGCACTCACTCCACACCTCCATAAGACTAACCCGAAGCTTCTGGCTCAGGTGGCAGATGGATTATACTTTTTGCTCATTGGTAACCCCAAAAAACCAGGCTCTCATGCTAAAAACTAGGTTTCAGACGACGCTCAATCGAAAATCACGTTCCTCTCACTCCTGGGACCACAGATTTTGGTCTCGATCCTCCGTGAATATTCGGATCATCGAAAGCTGATCTACACGGTTGTCCGTTGCATCCGATCGCTGTCGGTATGCCCCAGCAACAAGCCAGCTCTCATTAGCCTAGGTAAACCTATCCTTAATCCATTCCCCTCTATTATCATTGCTTCCAGGATGTCTTCCGGCCCTCTACGCTGAGCTCTGTGTCGCTAAGGATGAGCGATCTCAAACCGCCATCCTCGTCGCGATGCGAAATCTTTCGGATTCGGCGACCAACGAGGAGAATCTGACTCAGCTGATCATCAAACTTCTGGAGATTGTTCGTACGGCGAACGATGGAATGACCGCCTGTGCCTGTGGAACGCTGAGCAACCTCACTTGTAATAACACCCGAAACAAGCAAACCGTGTGCTCTCACGGAGGAATCGACGCCCTTGTCACCGCCATCAGACGCTTCCCGGACGTTGAAGAGGTCACCGAACCGGCTCTCTGTGCTCTGAGACACTGTACCGCGAGGCATTCGCTTGCCGAAGAAGCGCAGAGCGAACTTCGCTTCTGTCACGCATTCCCCGTTATTCTGGATCAGCTGGCCACTCTTCGTACCCCGGTTATCAAAGCGGCACTTGGAGTCATCCGGAATTGTGCTCTTCTCCAGACTAATCTCATCGAGCTCACCCAAGAACAGACTGTCGATGGAAACACTGCGGTCTCCCTGACAATGGATATTCTGAGAAGAGCCATCACCGCCATCGAAGAGAATCCGGATATAGCTGTCGATGGAGTTCCGATGTGGGGAGTCATCGAGGGCGCCGTCTCGGCTCTCCATCAACTGGCTAATCATCCGGCAGTGGCCACTGCTTGTTGTGATGATATGGGACAGATCGGGAACCCGGAAGTCCCCCCGTTCCTAGACCTTCTTCATCGTCTTCTCGCCCATCCGAGACTCGGGACAATGGAGGATGAGGTTCTCGAAAGAGAGATTCTCGGTCTCCTCTACCAGCTTAGCAAGCGTCCCGATGGAGCGCGGGCCGTCGAGAGCACCGGGGTTACTGTACTTTTGATGGAATCGCGTGGATCTCAGTACAAATCTGTTGTCACCTATGCCAATGGAGTGCTGAATAACCTGAAGAGAGGAGATACGTCTGCCATGATGTCGAATGTAAGCTTTAAATGAAGGAATTTCCCCAAGAATTTTGATTTTTCAGTCGTACGAATACGAGATGAGTGGTGGAGCCAACGATTGGCAGAGAGATGGACTCGAACGAGAGCTCTTTGCGGAGATGTATCCGACTAACGACGGCGGTCACTCGGAATCCATCAATATGGCGCTTAATAACTCGCAAATGCGTCCCAATCATAATTGGTATGATACCGATTTGTAAAAAGAAAGAAATATGCCTACTAACTACTGTATTTAATCACTGGGACCCATATAATTTTGGAGGGATTACAAATTTATATAATAAATATATTATCCGAATACGTTATCTTTATTAGAATCGCCGGTTCTTTATCTCCATTTTCTATTTCTTTTTATCTTTTTTAATTTGAATTTTATCTATTCTTCAAATTTTAAATAGATGAGTGTCTGTTTGGAAAAACAGAAAATCCGATGTGGAATGGTAAGTCGAACCGCCCGTCACATTGCCATCGACGAGACGAGCGGAAAAGTGGCAGTGGTCCGGAAATCCAGGTATTTTTCCTATCTTCCCCCTTTTTTCTAGAATTTTCTTCCCACAGATCATCTGAAACCCATGACTACGTGGAATTCTACAACATTCTGAGTGGCTGGTTGGCTGTCCCCGAACTGACGATCTGCCCTGAGAACGGATCCATCGAGACAGTGCTATTCGTGGAGAACGGAGAGCTGATGACCGCCCATGCCAATGGATCTGTCTGCTTCATCGATCCGCATAACACGGATCGAGTGAAAAGGATTCAGATATCGGCGTCGACGATCTGGTCGGCGTGTAAACACGACGCGACGACGATCGCCATGATATCCCATTCGTCTGTCCTCTATTTCTTCGATGTCGCCTCGAAAATGATACTCTCCTCGATCTCCTTGGGCGTTGAGAGTCGTCTTTTTGATGTTTCCAGTAACGGATCTCTTGTCGCCATCGGATCCATCGATGGAATCATTCTGGCGGCAAATGGGAAGGTTCAGCAGACGCTGAAGCTTGATCGACAGAATCGAAGAGATCCGACGATCGCCTGGTCGGTGCTCTTCGTCAAACCATCCCTGTTGGCTTGTGGAGACTCTAGGGGAACAGTTACTCTATGGAATCCAGTAGATGGAGCACTTCTCCAAACCATCTCCTGCCTTCAATCCCATATTCTTTCGATGGTTGCCACTGGCGATCGATCGTTCAGTGTCGCCGGTGTTGATCCACGGATCACGGAGCTCAAAGAGACTGGAAACGGGATGTTTGAGATCACGAATCGAAGAAATGGACCGGTTAGAGATGTCCGATCGATGGCCGTTTATGAGAATTCGGTTTGTTTTTGAATTCTGATGCCCTGAATAAAGGAAAACCTTCAGATCTACGCTGCCGGAGAGGATTTCGACGTCTACGTCTGCAATAACGTGTGCCGAAAGCTGCTCATCCATCAGGAGAAGAACATGATCGTCGCCGACGACACTGTCGCCACCGCCGGCGAAAACTACATTGACATCTTCTGGAAGCAGAAAGGGGAAGACGAGACAGACGACACGAATCGCCTTCAACAACACTATGAAATGATCCATCTCGCCCGGATCTTCACCCCGAAGAAACGAATTGTGACGAGCTGGACGATCTCACCGTGTGGACAGTACCTGGTGATTGGAACCAGCCATGATACGACGATCTATAAGATTATTCCGATGGCCAAGAAGCTGAGCAAGAAGATTCTGAAGACGGCAACACTGGATCTGGTTGCCACGTCGTTCTGTATCACGAAAGAACTCTGCCTCTACGCGGCGAAAAATGATTTTGAAATTGTGGAGTTGGATGTGACGAAAGAGCATTTCAAGGAGCTTAAAACAATTGTTTCGCAAAGTAAGTATCTAGATTTATCTCAAAAATTCAGAATTTTTATCCCAGATGACTGTGGAAGCGTCATAAAATCCATCGCATCTGGAAAATACGTGGCCGTCTTGACAACTCGCTCGCAAATCTTCTCGATTAACACGGAAACTGGGGAGTCGAGACTGCTGAAAGTGGAGCTTCCGATTGATTTTGCTCTCACTTCCACATCGGCATTCGTTCTGACGACCCTCTCGTCGACGGATTTGAATCAGGATACGAAGAAAGTGATGCATGAGGTGGGACTTTCGAATGGACTCGTCAAGCGTTCCGCCTCATCGCAACAACTGAGAATGCTGCCGATGAGTCCGAAATCGGTGACACCGAGCCAGCCGATCTATATTTCGGCGATCACTGATTCGAAATTGATGACCGCTTCATATGATGGACACTGGTCGATTCTTGATGTGGTAAGCCACGCCCCCTTCTCCCTTCTTAATGTAAGGATCTTTAGGACGCAGGAAATGTGGTTTCGGGTCAGGATGGTCCCCTAAAAGCCAACAAACTCGCCGATGAAAACGAGAACTATTCGCTGCTCTACAGTGGACTTCGATTGAGAGAGGAGAAGATTCGAGAGAGAGGAGGCAGGAGAAGGCTCACTTCCAGAGGAGAAACAGAACCGTTTGAAAGTGTCAACAGTCGTGTTCTTCAACTAGAAGTATCTGGTGATGAGGCGCCGAAGACGTCGGCGTTCAAGCTGAAAAAATTTGGAATGCAGTAGTTAGATCTCTATTTAATCACATTTTTTGTTATTTTTTTGTTTTCTGTTATTTTGTTCCTGTTTTCCCCCTTCCCAAAACACTTGTTATATTATTTTGTTACACTATGAAATTCACGTTTCCATCATAATTCTCTCTAGAAGTAGTTGGAAGTCCTTCTCTCTCTCGACTGACCCGATAGGCAAAAGAAGAAGAATAATTGAATTGGGTACGCGCAGCCCTTCCTCCTCCTCCTCCTTTTTCGTCGTCTAAAGTGAATAAGTGGAGGGAAGAGGAGCCCCCATCCATAGTGGAATAGGAATAGGAGGAGGGGCAGGAAAAAGAACGTTAGGACGAAATTAGGTAATTAAGTTAAATGAGCCAAGTAGCTCTAGCCCTGAGCAATGGGGTTCTTCTATTAGAAGAGCACAGGATTTACTGGAGCATTGTAAAATGTCACGCTTGGGTCTCGAAACGAAATTCGATATATTTCAATTTATTTAACAACTATTGTTTTTTTTTCTGCATTAAATGACTGTTTTTCTTCAATTTTAGTTGAAAAATGCAAGTATTTATTGAATTTTTCAACGAAAATTGAAGAAAAACGACTATTTATAGCAAAAAATGACAAGACGAAGATTTAAAAAATTACAGTAATCCAATTTTCGCTGCGAGACCCAAGTGTGACATTTTGCAATGCTCCTTTAAACGCGGGCTCAATTTTGGCATCACTGAGCACGGTCTTAGCTCCAATTCTGACAGGGATGCCCTTCTAATAGAGGATGATTCGAGTTAACGAGCTATTCCGGTCCCAACGGCTCTCAATTTTCTCTGGGAGAAGGAAGAGCAGAAGAAGTAGAAAAAGGGGGAGGAGGAAGAGCACAGAAGAAGAAAAAGATGTGCTCACGGAGAAGAGCACAAACACATTCTTCTCGTCCCCGCCTTCATCTTCTTCTTCTTCTTTTTCTCCTTCTACTACTCCATAAAGTCGCAACTGGATAAGTGGACAAAAGAGGAGGAGCATCGATTTTTTTTCTTTTTTCCTTTTTTTTGTATGTGACCTGAAAAAAAAAGATTACAGATGGTAAGATGATCGATTACCTGTTCCTCGTCTATCAACTTATCCAATTGGCGCACGCATCGTTTTGTCCTGTTAAGCATATTCATTCGTCGACGCCGACGACAGGTAGGAAAAGGGAAAACGGGGAAAAAAGCTTTTTTGATAGGAAAAACTGGTTTTGGCAGATTTTCAGAGTTATTTTAGACTTTTTAAAGCTTAAAGTTTGAGAATTTTCGAATTTTGCTTCAGAAAAACGGAGGAAATAGCTAAATTCTGCAGGAAATTCTGTTTTAAAAAATCAGGCGGTTCGAGACAGCTACCGTAACCTGTGCAAACTGACGTCGCGGTGTTTGCGGACTTATTTGAAAAACTTGAAAATTAGAGTATTTCTTCGATAGAAAAGTGATTAAATTGACGCCGATGATAGGTAGAGAGATAGAGAGCTCGGGAAATTGAAAAAGGAGGGAAAAATGCATTTTTCGAGCAGATAACTAGTTTTTTAGAGGTCTTAGGACATTTTAAGCCTAACTTTACGTTTTCAAAATTTTAAAAATCTAGAATTTTTGAGTTTTGCTTCAGAAAAATGAAATATTAGCTAAATGGAATAAATAGCTTAATTCTGCAGAAAATTCTGTTTTTGCTTCCAAAAAATCAGTCAGCTACCGTAACCTGTGCAAATTGACGTCGCGGTGTTTGCGGACTTTTTTGAAAAATGAAGAAATTATAATTTTTTTCAACAAAAAATGTTAAAAAACAGAGAATCATTAAAAAATCCTATTTTCAAAAAAAAAAGTCCATACGCAACCACCGTGACGCTATTTTGCAGACTTTCTAAACAAAATCGATTTCGGGCAAGAAAAAACCGCGTTTCTAGTGAAATGACGCAGTTTTTAGGCCAAAAATTATATTCGAAAAAAAAGAAATTCGAGCAATTCTGGGTTCATAGAGAGTAAAAGGAAATTTGAGTATTTGGGATGGGAAACTGATTTTTAGCCTAATTCCGGAGATGCTTAAGAGATTCTAACACCTTCAGGATTCATCGAATCCCCTGGCTACCCATCACCCTATTCCGCCTCCCTTGACTGCACATTCAACATCACAACAGCCGCTTCAAACGTCATTCAACTCTCGTTTGTCTCTTTCGACCTCGCTTCGAAGAATCAGCTGAGCAATCAGTGTTTGAATAGTTATCTCCTGGTAGTGGTGGTGGATAGACACGGAAGACAACATGTTGGAGAGAGGCTATGCGGGAATACGGTACCCTCGCCTATCAATACTATGCAATCGTGGATGCAAGTCCAGTTTGTGAGCACTTCGGCGAATCAGAAGCATCGAGGATTTCGAATTCAGTATAGGATTCTTTCGGAAGGTACGTGGAAAAGGTTCTTATATTTGGTCATTAGATGTAGTTTTGAATTCTGAACATTTTTTCTATTGACAACTTTCTCTAAAAATGCTTCTAAATGCCTTAAAAATCGGTTTTATTGAGGTGGAAGAGTTTTCCGAAAACTCGGCCACGGCGTTTTTAGCCACATCCTGGCGTTATTTTCTTCGTTTTCTATGATTTCATGCTTTTATTGAATAGATTCTCTCATTATCAGGCTAAAATTTCGGAAAAAAAGTGAAAAATAATGCCTCAAACCTCCGCCTCCGAAAAACTCTTCCACCCCAATAAAACCGGGTTTTTAAAAATAATTTTTGTTTTTGGCGTCTGATAATTAGAGAATATATCAAATTTAATCCTGAAATCAGAGAAAAACAGGAAAATAACGACGGAGGTGGTCAAAAACCCCCATGGCCGAGTTTTCGGAAAACTCTTCCACCCCAATTTCGGGCATTTAGAGGCATTTTCAGAGAAAGTTGTCAACAGAAAAAATGTTCAGAATCGAAATCTACATCTAATTTCAAATCAAATTTTGAGATTTTCTGATTTTCAGCGGCAATCCAGGAGCCATTATCAAGTCTAGGAGAACCCATGTTCAATGGATGTGGAGGGCACTCAACCCCAGGACAGCTATCCGGAGAAATCCTGTCACCGGGATACCCGAATACCTACCCAAAAAACTCGACATGCAATTGGCTGATTCGAGTAGAAGCCCGTCAACGGATATATATCCGCATCGTCCATTTACATCTGGCGCCGACGATTGCGGAGTGTGAACGGGCGTCGCTGACTATTATCGATGGATACAAACACGAGAATTTCGGAAGTGATAAGAAGGAATCGAGTTCGGAGACTTCTGAAGCGAAGTTTTGCGGGAGTCAACTGTATTATTCGGAAGAAGGAATGAAAAGCTATCTTTCTAGTGCCAACCGGATAGTCGTCCGCTTGGTAACCCAAGAGGGACCGGCGACTTCTATGATAGGGGAGGAGAGGATTGGATTCAAAATAGTGTGGACTGCAGTAGAGGGGTTGATCGGCGAGGGGGATGTGGTGGAAGGGGGTCAGCCTTGCAAGGATCAGTTCGTCTGCCACGGTGGGCAGGTTTGCGTGGAGCAGGGCCATGGAATATGCGCGTCACGCTCTAGACTCTGCATCCACAGCTCTCTGGTCTGTGATGGAATTCATAATTGTGTGGAAGGCGATTTTTCTGATGAGCAACATTGTGAGTTTATAGGAGGATGTAGTTTTGAATTCTGAACACTTTTTCTGTTGACAACTTTTTTTGAAAATGCCTCTGAACGCCTTAAAAACCGGTTTTATTGAGGTGGAAGAGTTTTCCAAAAACTCGGCCATGAGGTTTTTGACCATCTCCTTCGTTATTTTTCTGTTTTTCTCTGATTTCAGGCTTAAACTAGATATATTCTCTGAACATCAGACAAAAAATTTCACCGAAAACAAAAATTATTTTTAAAAACCCGGTTTTATTGGGGTGGAAGAGTTTTTCGGAAGCGGAGGTTTTTTCACATTATTTTCCACTTTTCTCGAAATTTTCAGCCTGATAATGATAGAATCTATTTAACAAAAGCATAAAATCAAAGAAAACGAGAAAATTAACGCCAGGAGGTGGCTAAAAACGCCGTGGCCGAGGCTTTGAAAAACTCTTCCACAACAATAAACCCGCTTTTTTATGCATTTAGAGGCATTTTCAGAGAAAGTTGTCAACAGAAAAAGTGTTCAGAGTTCAAAACTACATTTATATACAAATTATTAAAGAAAAACGAAAAAAAATAATTTTTTCTAGGCTATTCCCGAGAAATAATCACATCGGCAGCGCTCGGATTCTCGCTAATCGTGCTTACAATGCTCATTCTTGTGTGCTGCGATCAGTTCAGAAAGCGACGACGACTGCGAGTACTGATAAGAGAGCGACGAGCGACGGAGAACGGAAAATGCAATAATAATAATAATAATAATTCGACACAACGGATACAGCCGAACCGGTGACTAGTAGAGAGCGAGTTGTGATTTTTCGCAACTTGCTCGAGAAATATTTTTTGTAAAAATGTGTGAATTTTTTATCGGAGATTTTTATATGGTTTTTTGGTTGAATAGTAAACATTTTCTGGGTTTTTTATTTTGATTTTTTTAAACTTTGCTCGATTCAATAAACATTTGTCACGTTTTATGAACTATTTTCCCCAATATTTAAACAAGTTTTGCAATAGAAAATGATTTTAATTAAAATCCACAAAACAGAAATTCTGTGCGGCAAACCTGCAAAAAGCGCGCGCGCATGTTGCAAATGGGCGGAGCTTCGACATTTTGTCATCGTTCTTTCGTTTTCAAGCGATGATTTTGAATTTTCCTTCTCTTTTTTCATGTTTTCATGATCTTTTTTCCTCTTTCTCTTTATTAAATTGCTCAAATTAAAGCTTCTTTCAGCGGAAATGTCATCTAGAGGCGTTCGAGCCGCTGGTTCCGACGGAAACGATTTCCAACATCGCCAACGGATCGCTCAACACTATCAGGAAAGCGCTCAATACAAGTCGATTCTCAAATGGTTTTTCGTTCCACACTTTCTAATTCTGGTATTCATGTGGCTCAAAGTGGGTAGCGAACTCCTGCGCACGAATTTCGGGTGGAGAAACGCGTTTTTCGAGCGACTCGACATGCCGTCCGCCTATCCCTGGGAATACATTTGGTGTTTCTCATTCATTCCAATCGTTCTCGCCATTTCTTCATTCCAGAGAAATAAGGTTTGTGATTTTTCAAGGAAAAAAATTAATTAATTCCTTTTTTCAGCTAAAAATTCTCCACTACGCCTACTACGCCGAGTTCTGTTGCGGTATCTTCCCATGCATGATCGGCCTCGGCGGACAAATACCCGAACTAATCGCGTATGCGAATGATATGGAGGGCAGCAATACGCCGACATTCAAAGGCATCTTTCCAATGGTCATCATCTGGTACATCTTTTTCGCCGTCGCTCTTCAAATTCACGGGTTCTCGATGTACTTCATGCATCATCTTGCCGCCGCTTGGGCACCAGTCAAAAGGGATTAATTTTGAATTGTGATTGTTATGATTGCCATTGTTGAACTGTATCTTCTTGTTAATAGAGTCGCTTTCTACTAGTATTTTGCCAATTAATAATTCCACATCTTTTTCTAAATAATTCCAATTTTTGAAGTCTTTTAATTTCGATATAAGGTTCAATTCCTTGAATAACTATCTTCAATTGATTTTCTTTTATTTTTTTTTACTAAAGTGAATTTGCAGAATGTGGGGCGAGACTTTCGACGATTTCGAAAATGAGGAATGCGAGATGGCTGTTGCCAAGCAAAACTTGATGTGTGAACCAGCACGCGCTGATTTCACCTTCTCCAAGCTTCCATTGGGAATTCAGCCCGTCGACTTCATGAAGACTCACTTCGCCGAGACTGCTGCCAAATCCATGCAATTCCGTAAAGGAACCACCACTTTGGCTTTCGTCTACGAGCCAGCCACTCCAAATGACAAGGGAGGAATCATTGTGGCCGTCGACTCGCGTGCTTCCAGTGGAGAATACATTTCATCTAAGTCTGTCATGAAGATTCTCGATATTGGAGATCGTATGGTTGCCACTATGGCCGGAGGAGCCGCAGATTGCCAGTTCTGGACAAGAATTGTCGCCAAATACTGCACGTAAGTCTGTCGGAAGCCTCTAAACCTTTGAATTCGAATCATTTCAGTCTTTACGAGCTCCGTGAGAAAACTTCTATCACTGTTAGCGCCGCCAGCAAGTACTTTGCCAATGTTCTCTACGGATACAGAGGAAAAGGACTGTCTGTCGGATCAATGGTGGCCGGATATGACAAGAAGGGACCACAAATCTTCAAAGTCGACTCTGAAGGAGATCGTTGTCAACTCAAAGTGTGCTCTGTCGGATCGGGATCTCTCAACGCCTACGGTATCCTCGACAATCACTACAAACCACAAATGACTGACGACGAAGCCAGAAAGCTCGGTCTCCGCGCTATCATGCACGCCACTTATCGTGATTCAGGATCCGGAGGAGTTTGTAATTGTGAGTCACTAATCTAGACTAGTTTTCCAATCTCTTCATAATATTTTTCAGTGTGCCACATCACACCAACCGAAAAGATTCGCCTCCCACCAATGGACGTCAGCAAGTTGTGGTACGAGTTTGCCGACGAGCTTGGCAGAGATATCACCTACAATCCAGTCGAGTGATTCTTCATCTCGTTTTATTTTAATTCTACATGTATTTGATCCCGATTATTTATCCACCACCACCATTGAAATGTCAACTATTTTCTCTCTCTCTCTTTCCAATTAATTTATTCTCTCTTCGTGAAATTAATGTACAGCGAAATGTTAAAGCGAGATGTGTCGGCTTGCTGTCGACGGTGCAGCTCCATTCCCGTTTCGCCACGCTGGACCAATACGAGTACCGGCTGAAGCAGCTTCAGAAATGATGGAAAAAATGGAAATGAGGACTTACAAGACAAGGAAGGAGCTACAGACGCCCGCTCGATGAGCTCGATTTGCTGCTCGCGTCGTCTGGGAAGCATCGGACGGCGGCTCTCGGAGGCCCCGCCCACTTTATTATAGATTATGACACTGGATCGATCGAATTGTGGCTCTTTCTGCATAGAAGCCATAAAAATGCAGAAAGCGGTGAGAAGAATGCCCATGAAAATGCCAACGCAAAGGAGGAGAGTGACGAGAAGAAATGGGAAATCGGTTGGCTTGAAATCCGATGGACTGGCCTAAAAATAAAGGTTTTCCGGGGGAAAAAACAGATTTCTTACTGTAGACGCCTCCTCTTTTTTGGGTTGTGGAGGCGGTGGAAGAGAAGGGGAGGCGGAATGATCGCCTCCAGGACCAACTGGTTTCCAGTAGAATTCTTTGTTTGTGATCTTTTCCTGAAAGGCGGTAATTTATCACAAGCTTTTAGTCGAGGATTAATGGACACGCGTGGTCTAGTGGATAGCAGGTTTGCCTAGCGATCTGACGGTCACTGGTTCGATTCTTTTTGAGTGATTTTTTTTGCTTTTTTTTGTTTTTTCTTGCTTTTCCTTGGGATCACTTACTTTTAACCGGGGATCCGCGTCTTTGCCCATACTCTGAATAATCTCTGCGGCGAGCTTCGGCGTCATCTCCTTGCCACCCCGGATCTCGTAATAGTTGTTACCGTACTCGTTGTTTCGGAACGCCTGTAAATAGAAGAAAGCTCTAAGCAAGAGATTACTGTACTCTTACACTATACGTGGTATTCTCTGGATCATCAACATCAGGTTTTTGAGAGAGACGAACTCGAAAAACGTGAACTGAGCAATCTGAAATTTCCGGGGATCTTATCAGAAGTAAGGAGGGGATGGCTGACCGGCTGGCGGTTGACACTCTGGAATAACGACTGAAATGGCCGATAGAACGGCGGTGAATAGGAGTAGCAACATGTTGAATTCTGTCGAAACTTCTAGAATCATCACCGGCGGGACCGCTTCATCATTTTTCGTGGGTAAAAAGGCGAAGAAAGTTGCGAAAAAACAACAAATTAGTTGGAGAGAAAAAGATGGAGTGGAGAGTGTAGAGAAACAGAAGAATTGATAAGAATAAACGGGAAGGGATAGGAGACGTCTCATATGATAACGATGTGTGTTTCGAGGTCGTTTTCAGACGGCGCGGCCCATAACTTCCTTCAGAATCGATATTTTCTAGTGATTAGGGGGTGAAAAATATAGATCTTGAGAAGTTCTATGTGATGATTGCTTTGAAATCGGGAAATATGAATTTTGAAAAAAGTTACATGCCAAAATATTTTGTATACCTAGGGCTACAGGTTGCGCGGCGGGCCCGGTTTCCTATACATCCTTTGTTTCGGCACCGCCGACCGCGCGCGTGGCCTAGTGGCTAGCGCGCTTGTTTATCAATCTGGTGGTCACGAGTTCAAACTCGCCAAGAAGATTTTTTAAAAAGAAAGCTGAATACATATTTATTGCAAGATACAAAATATAAATACATCAGAGATACAAGGGGGTATGGCAATATCATAAATTTACAGAAACCTAGATGTCTCCCTCGTCGCTATCCTCATCCTCCTCCTCTTCCATCACCACCCCATTCCCTTCCTCGGGCAGCGGCTCTCGCTCGTCACTTGAGATCTCCATCGGCTCGTTTGACATTTCGACCGGCTTCTCGTCAAAAGTCAAATCTTCCAGAACCTAAAAATAGGTTACTGTATGTCTTAGAAGGGGGCGGAGCTTACCATATTCTTCATAAAATAAATAGCGGCGGCTGGACTCTCCATCTGAGAAGCTTCCTTATGAGCACCTTGCCACGCCAAAAACATTCCATGTAACTCCGAATAAATCCGGTTTTCCTTGATGGGCGGGGCATCAGATGGCTTCTTCTCTTCACTCTTCGGAATATATCCATTGATCATTTCAACCATCACATTGGCTATATATCTCCGGTAACCCGAATACAAAGGGTGCTTCACCGCACTTCCTGGACTCAAAACCATCGTCATTGACGCTTCGAGAATGTTCCGATCTTTGGTGTTTAGCTGATTTCCAACCTTCGCCGCCAAAGTATTGATCTCTCTTCCCATGTTTATCATATAGGTGAGTTTACCGTACTCCTCTGAGTTGTAGAGTTCTATGTACATTTTCTTGGTTAGCGAGAAGCCATCTGGAAAAATAATTCAGACTCGGTATTTTTTGATGGTCAGAGGGTGAAAAGATAGCTCTGAGCAAGCTCTACCCGATGATCTTGGCCAGGTTACTGTAGCTAGGCTATGACGAAAGTTAGAGAGCTGATTTTTAGCTTCATAGGGGACCTACAGTAACCCGAAAAAAAACCATTATGTAGAGCTCATCAAGAGCTATCCTTCCAACATTTGACCTTCCATCAATATAGCTCTGAGCAAGGTTTACATGGTGATCTTGGTCAGGTTACTGTAGCTAGGCTTTGAAAAAAGTTACAACTGTTTTGGCTTGTATCCTAACCAAGCTACAGTAATCCGAACCTGCTATCCTTTTATACCTACCTATGCTGACCATCTCCTCTCCAGTATCCTCATCAATGAAGAATTGTTCGATTTTCGAGTGATTCAAAACCAAATCCTCAGCTGCCCTGAACCCAATCTCTTTTTTCCTTTCCCTAAAACCTCCACCTACTTAGCACTAGTCCTACGAACCGGTGGCGGTGTATGACTCTTTCCATGCTTTTTCTGAGCCTCTCTCGTCCTTTTCGTCGATTTACAATGGGATCCCTTTAGAAGTTTCGGCGGCCTCGAGCGAATTTCCGTGGGGGAGGAGGACCTCGGCGGGTCGGAATTTGATGCTCGGAAACTTGGCGGTGGCTTTTGAAGGGTGTTTGCCAGATCCACGTATCGAAGACACATTAGGATCAGATTCACTTTATGGTCGGCGGCTACGCATCCCGGGAAGTGCTCCTCGAGTTTTTCTTGGATTAGGGAGCCGTGTGTGGCGTTCATTACCATGTCAACGATCTCTGGAATAGTTAATTTAGGGATTGCTCAGCCTAAAAAAGTCGGAGAGCTCTGAAACTTTGTGAGAAGCTTCCTTGGGTCTAGAGCAACATTTTTCTAGTTGATCACTTTTTTCTAGCGGTATCTCCAAGAGACTTATAGGTTCTTAAAGCTTTTTTTGCTTTAAGAGCCTATAAGTCGCTTAGAAATGACGCAAGAAAAAAGTGATCAACTAGAAAAATGTAGCTCTAGATCCAAGGAAATCACTCAGAAAGTTTCAGAGCTCTTACGCTGAGCAACGGCTCTCCGAAGCCCCCTTACCTTTTCGTTTTCTCAAAAACTCATGATCAATTGGCTTCGGTTGCTTTGAAACCTTCTCAAACGCTTTCAAAGTCTCCAGCGCCCCACTATGACCCAAGAACGATGTGACTACTCTATCCATAAAAGTTCCAATCTCATCTGGCATCGCAATGTTTTCCATTTTATGGATCTTCTCGTTGTTCAGGATCTATAAAATGATGTAGCTTCTCAATCTCAAAGCAAGAACTCACTTTTCTATAACCCTCAAAATCGAACATAAACGGAGCCTGACCGAAATTCACGTGAAGTCTCTCCCCGGGGGTTTTTAATCCGACAGTCGGATGCAAATCCTGTAGTTGTCCTGACTGCCCCTGGTACGCTGTGCTCAAATGTTTTCCGTTTTTAGTGAAGAACACTATATTCAAAAACGTGTCTATCCCGCAACCAATGACATCGCCGGTTCCGAATTTTGGCCCATATGGCCTCCCATGGCCGCACGCCGAGAAGAAATTGCCGTCGTCGCCATGGTACCCGAAGCACTGGGGATCCCACCCGGGCATTCGGTTCAGTTCACCGCCACGTCTACTTAGACCGACGCCCATGCATCCACGATGGCCATGGAGGATTCGAACCTCGAAATAATAGGTGCCGATGCTGGAAGGGATCGCTTTATCCGAACGGACCACCCCCGAAGGATCCTTGTCACCTTGGATGCTCGCATCTGAATTTTTTATTGATTAGGAGGTTTTTTCAGCTACTTACTTCTTTTGAAACTGACTGTTAACGCATTCGGAGAAAGTTCTAGATATGATGAAGCCTGAGCCATATCCCATCTACGTGGCAAGTAAACTTTCTGAAAAAAATTTTTTTTTATTTTTTAAAAAATACAAGCCACTTACGTCTTCCCGCTCTCTAACATGCGGGTAAAGCTGTCTGAGCGCATTATTAAATTCGTGTTTATCCAACTAAAAAAATTTTTTTTGGTGATTTTGCAATTGAAAAAACTAACATCTATATCATACTCTTCGGGAGCAACTGGCGGCGAGACTGTCTGCATTATCAGACGTCTGCGCTCTCGGTTATTATATATTTCAAAGAAAAATGTACAGAAAAAGCGAGAATAATGCTTCTGATGTCTCTCTTCCGGATCGATTCAGCACGAGGAACATACACACACCTCGACGTCTGCGTCTCTTCTGCGATGCCACACTATTTCGTGGGGGTCGCAATGGAGCGCGCTTGCTTCGCCGGAATTAAAATTTATTTTTTATTTTTTGGGATTTATTCTCGTTTATTTTTGGAATTTTTCCAATAGAAACCCCAAATTTTACAAATTCACTCTTAAAATTTCATTTTTAAAGCAAAAAACCTCTCTAATAATCTGATTTCAGACCAAAAACCAGCATGTCAGAATTATATAGTAATAAAAAGATTCTGGCGCCAATGGTGCGTGCTGGGAGGACTCCTCTGCGGCTGTTATGCCTTAAATATGGTGCAGATTTGTGTTACACAGAAGAAATCGTCGATAAGAAGCTGATTGAGTCGACTAGAATTGTTAATGGCTAGTTACCTCAGAAAAAAATAATCTAGCTAGGAGATTTTACATTTCAGAAGCTCTCGGAACAATCGATTATCGAAACGGAGACGATATCATTTTGAGGTTGGCACCAGAAGAAAAAGGGCGGTGTATCCTTCAAATCGGGACGAATAGCGGAGAAAAGGCAGCTAAAATCGCGAGAATAGTGTGGGAAACCCTGGAAATCAAAAGAAAATAAAAACAAGTTTCAGGGGAGATGACGTGGCAGGAATCGATGTCAACATGGGCTGCCCCAAACCATTTTCTATTCATTGCGGAATGGGCGCCGCGTTGCTGACGAAAACTGACACTATTATAGAGATTTTAACATCTCTAAAAGCAGCTGCAAAAGTCCCAGTTTCCTGTAAAATCCGGGTTCTTGATAATCGAGAAGACACGATAAAACTGGTGAAAGAGATCGAAAAATGTGGCGTTTCTGCGTTGGGAGTCCATGGGAGGAGGAGAGACGAACGGCAGCCGGATCAGTGTCGAGTGGAAGAGGTTAAAGAAGTGGCGGAGACTATTACCTCTATTCCGATTATAGCGAAGTGGGTAGCCTTGAAATCAGAGATTTGTGCTCAACACGCTTCGAAAAATGCGATTTACAGGAGCATTGTAAAATGTCACACTTGGGTCTCGAAACGAAATTCGAATTATTTTAATTTATTTAGAAACTGTTGTTTTTCTGCATTAAATGCCTTTTTTTCTCAATTTTTGTTGAAAAATGCAAGTAGTTATTGAATTATTCAACGAAAATTGAAGAAAAACGACTATTTTTTGCAAAAAAATGACACTGAAAATTAAAATATTACAGTAGTCCGATTTTCGCTGCGAGACCCAAGCGTGACATTTTGCAACGCTCCTGTAAACGCGACGCAAGCGCCCTCTATCTCGGCGTCACTGAACGCGTTCTTCCCTTAAAATCACAATAAAAAAGAAAATTTTCAGTGGCTTTTCCGGTGAGATCGATCGATTTGAAGACATTGAAAAATGGAGAGAAGCCACTGGCACCAGTAGTATAATGATAGCTCGGAAAGCCCTCTCAACTCCTTCGATATTCCGAAAGGAAGGGATTCTGGATAAATACAAAGACATCGAGAACTTTCTTGAGCTCGCTTGCCAGTACGACGAGTCTTACACCATGACAAAATACGTGGTACAGAGGATTTTGGGCGGAGATCAAGAGCACGATCCACGTGGAAAGGCTACTGTGGCAGCTGGAAGTGTCCTACAGATTTGTAAAGCGTTTGGGATGGAAGATGTGTATAACGTGGGTCCTAAAGAAGAATTTGAGTATAAAAAATGATTTTTTAGAAGTGGAAAGACGAGAGAAAAAAGAAGGAGAGCAAGAAGCGAGCGAGAGTCGATGACGATGGAACTTATAATATTGAAGTGTCTTTTCCATTGTAATCACTCATTTTTCGGGATAATTCCTCTATTTTCTATTCAGAAAACGCCTAAAAAACTCTGTGGGCTTCTCCCCGACGCCTAAAATGGTTCTGCATGACTACTGTGTGGAGCAGAAGCTACCCAAACCAATATATGAGACTGTTAGTTGAAATCAAGCCTAAAACTTGAAAATAAGTACAAAAATTGCAGGTCAAACGAGAAGATAAACGATTTGTATCGACCGCTTGCCTTGGCGAGAAGAAATATCGTTCCGGAGTCGGCCAACCGAATCTTCGAATGGCGGAACAAGTGGCCGCACTTGCTGCTCTTCATGGAATGGATATTAGGAGTCGATTGGAAGGGAATTGGGAGGAAGATTGAATTGTTTCTTTTTGTTTTGTTATCGATGAATTGTTGACTTGTTTTGAAATTAGTTATTGAAAAAATAGTTTTTTGTTCAGGAAAAAACATTATTTATTTTTCTTTTTTTCTTCATCGCCCGGAAATTTGGACATTTTAATTGAAATTCCAGCCTAAATTTAAAAAAACGTCAAAATTTCTGGGTGATTTGTATAAAACGATAATAATTGCTCAAACTGCAGTCTGGCAGAAACTTTAGAAGCGTCACCATATGACGCTTTTTTAATCGATTTTTATTTTTAACTGTTTTTATTTTAATTCAATTCTATTAAAACAGAAAATTGTGGCGGTTGAAGTGAAGTAGATTATCCAGAGGAATACAAGAAAATTCAGAATGACTACAAGTATTCAAACTGAATTCTCCTGAAATTGTATTAGCGATTCGAAACTTTCTTAACATAATATATATATATATATAAAATTTTGAATTCCAGTTCAGCACCTCTTTACAGTAGATTACATTACATTTTCTCTGGTGCCATGACTATGTTGCTAAAATTAACACTGTGGATATTAACAAGTTTTTATTTTCCATTCACAAAGTAACAACAACTTTTGTTGTTCATGCAATACATTTCACAACATTGCGGCATACGTCTTCCGAATTTTTCTGCAATGTAAGGGTGTTTTGTTTCATATGAAAAAGAAGGGAAAACCTCATTTTCAAGAATATCTCCGAGTACGCCAACGATTTCGATTGATGAATTGAAACTCTTTAGACAAAGTTTATCGGACGTCGGACAGAAGAACGAGGGAATGATTTGGTTTATAAGCTGGATTGGAGCTTGGAGGACCTGAACAGTTCATAGGAATTAGAAAAGTACTCACAAAGGAGCCTTTTAATACAACGTGTCCTTTTCGCCTAACTCTTTGATGACGAGTAAAAATTTAGAAAAATTGCATACTCACTTTAACGATGATATCGAGAAATCTTGTGCAGGAGTAGCAGCTCCATTGTCCTTCACTGAGGCATCTGCCTTCCATCGTTCTAGAAAAAAACCATGATATTGATATAATATTAACGACTTACATTTCTGGACAAATTCCAAAAATATGAGCACATACAAGACTTCTCGATGCTGCTAATGCATCATCGTCTCCGTTTTGCGGGAATAATTCCGCTTTCAATGACTCCATGACGTTCTTGATATCAGTTATAGCCGCTTCGCAGCCAGAGCGGTCGGCCATTGTATTGCAATACAAAGAAGCACCAGATTGGAAATTGTGGATTGCAACATTGGCGGTCTGAACGTGTCCAGTAATCTCTACTCGAATACGGTAACGTTTGCTCCAAATGGAGCCAAACTTAGATTGTACAAACAGTGAAACCGAAAATCAACTTACATGAAGTGCACGCTCGTAATGATCTCTACATTTGTCGCATTCCGGAAACGTGCTGAAAAATTGAAAAAATATATATAAAAAAAGGAAATTAGTTGATCTTACTTGCTAAGGACTTCGCATTGGGTCGCTGCCGAGATTTCAGAAAGCATTATTGCAGCAAAACAGAAGATCTTGAACCACATGTTTTCTGATTGAGAATGAAAAGAAGGGTGCGTGTTGAGAAAAGAAAACGGACAAATGCAGGGTTCTTTACCATTCGTCTCTGAAGCTCTTTTTTAGAATAAGATACATTGGATGACTGGCTCCGCCCACTTTCTATCTTCTTCTACTCGGAATTCCGAACGACGTGACGATGAAGATGAAACGGAAAGATGTAGCATCGTGACATCACTCACAGCTCTTTTATTCCCAAAGAGAGGCTCAAGTGACATCACTTCTTCTTGCTATCTCCACATTGCTCTCGTTTCAAAATGAATCATCACGTATGAAAAAGGAGCAATATATTCTGCGAAAAAGAAGACAAAAAGAGAATAAAAGAGTCCCTTTTTTTTGGCGCAATTGGTGGTCGAGGGAATATGAAGATTTATTGGTGATAAGTAAGACGAAAATAAATTATTGAATTGGAGGGAACAAAGGGATTTGAAGATGCAGGGGGAGACAGTAAGTGGTGAAGAGTGAGTAAGGAAAGACTTTCCAATTCAAGAAAGCTATTTCGAGGGCATCTTCTAAGCCGAAATTAAATTCCCTCTCTTTTTCCATCTTTCACATTCTAAACCTCTTCCTTCTCCTTTTCAAATATCGACTAAAATTAAGAGATTCACAAGAGAGCATAGGAAAATGAGATGGAAAGAGATGTCCCCTCCTCCGGGGGCTTTCTCATTCTCATCCCTTTTTAGCCCTCCGGAGGGCGGCACTCTGAAGAATGGTCTGACCCTGTAAACGACCGCTTCAGAGGTTTTCTGATTTTTCTGAAACTTATTCATTATTTATTCATTGGTTTTGAAATCGTTCCCAAGCTTCAATCCAGAATTTAAACGAATTCTTTTCCTCGTTCTTCTGTCCGATGTCACATGAAATTTGTCTACTCAGTTTCAATTCATCAATCGAATTCGTTGGCTTACTCGGAATGGCTCTTGAAAATGAGGTTTTTCCCTTCTTTTACAAAACAAAACATCCTTACATTGCAGAACAAAACTGAAGACGTATGCCGCAATACTATGAAATGTATTGAATGAACAACACGGAGAATGAATAATATTTTTGTTGTTACTTGCAATTGGAAAATAAAAACATGTTAACATCCACAGTGTTAATTGTCCCAACATAGCCATGGCACTAGAGAAAATGTAATGTAATCTACTGGATAGAGGTGCTGAACTGGAATTCAGAATTTTATATATACATACAGTACCGGACAAAAAGATATCGCATTTGGCGTTTTTTAGTTCAAAACAGTCAACTTTGGAGATTCATTGCAGAAAGGTGAAAAATGGGATTGCTCTAAATTTTTCAGAGCGGTTTCTTCATTACTGGAACTGCATTTCTTTAGTTGACAACTTTTTTCTAAAACCATTTCTGAGAGAAACACGGCTCGTCGAAGTTAAAAACGTGGTAAAACGTGCTATTTTGCACTAATATTCATGAAATTTTGGTAAGTTTTGCATTGAAGAGCCGTGTAGCTCTCAGAAATGATTTTAGAAAAAAGTTGTAAAAAAAATTTGCTGGTTTCGAAGTGACTGCCGCTCTTGGGAGAGAGCGTCTTCGATAGCTTCATTCTTTTTCTTCTCATAAGTATCATAGAAGCACCCATTCATTTTTTCACTAACACCCTCTTCTCTTTCTTTTATTGCAGTGCCCCGCAAGAAATCAGAGAGTATAGGAAGAAGAGAGAGATGTTCAAAAACTAAGAGCTGCTCCCCTCCATTCATTCTACTCTCCTAGCCTTCCCGCCGGACGGCTGCCCCCTGAAGAATGGTCTGACCCTGTAAACGACCGCTTCAGAGGTTTTCTGATTTTTTATAATTATTCTCTATTATTCTTTGATTGCTTTGGTCCCCCTGAGATAGACAAGAAAATAGAGAACTGAAGGACAAGATCAACGAATTGGAGGAGAGAGTTGAGGCGATCCATGAAGACAATGATTACCTGAGTAACGAGTATCTCAGAGACAAACGTGAAATAAGAGACTGGGCTGTCAAATGGGAACAAAAGAAGACAGAAAAAAATGCAAAATGTTTCAAAGAAAAATACACTTTCGCTCCGGATTTGCTCGGTTAGTTTCATCATTATTTTAACAATTTGATCACATTACGTTTATTTTCGATAAAAACGAATGGAAATCTTGATTTTCAGATATGGATGCAACGTGGACAAAACGGAAACAATGAGCGAATTTTATTTTTTAATCTCTATGATTTTTTTAAATTTTTAAATTTTTTTTTAAATAAATGATACTTTTTAAAATATTTTTTACTGTTTTTCGTCAATTTTCAGATGTATTCTAATATAAAAATAATTTATTTCAGCCACGAAAATGCCTTTTCTTTAATTACCTTTTTCTCCGACTCCATGCGGCGGTCTTGCGAAAAGCGTGCGCACCGTTTGCAAAAGGGGCAGGCAATGCGAATTTGAGAAAGTTCGAATAGTTTCGAGGGATTTTCTGTTGTTTTTCTTCAAATGAATTGGTTTTAAATAGTTTTTCTTCATAAAATTATTTAAATATTCTTTTTTCGTTCTAGATTAATCAATTTTTGGCTCGGAGAATGTTCATTAAACGATTTCTCGCTTGATTTTCGATGAACTCCCAAATTAATTGATTTTTTATTGGTTTTCAGGTAAAAACAATGACTGGAATCGATACAGAGATCGACTATGGAGACGCCGACAGATATGTCAACGACGAGTCAATCGAAATCGCGTGGGCCACCAAAGCCGGAGAGCAAGCCGAAGTTCATATGAATCTGATAATGCGGTGTGACACGAGAATTCTACGATTGAACAAAAATCAGGACATCATTTTGGCTGCTTTCCGCAAATCGTTCCCCGACCTCGACGTCGAAGAAGTCACGACAAGTTTGTTGAAAGACAACGGTGCAAAGGAAATTTGGAGAGAGTTTTGCGAGCAGTTCAAGGAGACTGTGGACGATTATTCGATGGGAACCCTTATGAGATGTCACGCGGCGCAGTCTTACAGTCCGGAGAACACTGTCGTCGTTCCAAGGGTACTTTCATTATTTTTAACGTTTTTAAATAGAAATTCGAATTTCAGATTATCTATTTGGCAGTTGAAATGGCTCGAAACGTGGAGGGAGTTAACGAGAAGAACAAGGAAGCCTACACCGCCAATTACAAGTCCCTACAAGCACAGTGATTCAATTTCCCCCTCGTTCAATATCATTGTTACTGTTCAACTCATTTTTCTTTGCATTACGTTTAGTATAAACTGTTTGTTTGATTTTTCGTGGGTGTTTTTTGAGTTTTTTGAGTTTTTGAGCTCCATTTTTTATTTATTTGTGACTTTTGATGTTTTTTTCCTGAAAATCAATCCATTTCAATCTTCAGATGTCCCTTTTTGGATCAACGAGTACACCGGCAGCGACAAGCACACCACTATTCGGAACATCTACCCAGAAACTAGGAGGTCTTTTCGGTGCCCCAGCAGCCACAAGTGCCTCTACAGTTCCACTATTCGGATCGACGACCACTACTTCCGGACTCTTCGGAAGTAAACCAGCCACCAGTACAGCGCCATCTGGAGGTCTGTTCGGCTCCTCAACAACTACCACCGCAGCCCCGGCAACGGGCGGTCTATTTGGAGCTACAGCGCCAGCGGCAACTAATGGACTATTCGGAGCAAAGACAGCAGCAGCTACTCCCCCAGCAGGAGGTCTCTTCGGATCTTCTACAACTACAGCAGCTCCTTCTGCTGGTCTGTTCGGCTCCTCGACAACTACCACTGCGGCACCTGCAACTGGTGGACTATTCGGAGCTACGACATCAGCGCCAGCTGCAACTGGCGGTCTATTCGGTAGCAAGCCAGCAGCAGCTACTCCCCCAGCTGGAGGTCTCTTTGGATCTTCCACAACCACAGCAGCTCCTTCTGGTAATCTGTTCGGCTCCTCAACAACCACTACTGCAGCACCCGCAACGGGCGGTCTATTCGGAGCTACAACAACGCCAGCGGCAAGTGGTGGACTACTCGGTGCAACAGCCCCAGCCGCCACAAGTGCCTCTACAGTTCCACTATTCGGATCGACGACCACCGCTTCCACTTCTGGAGGCCTCTTCGGAAGTAAACCAGCCACTACTACAGCGCCATCCGGAGGTCTGTTCGGAGCTACGACAACTACCACTGCATCACCGGCAACTGGTGGATTATTCGGTAGCAAACCAGCAGCAGCTACACCCCCAGCAGGAGGTCTCTTCGGATCTTCCACAGCTACAGCTCCTTCTGGCGGTCTATTTGGAGCCAAACCAGCGACTACTTCAGCGCCAACGTAAGCCTTTTTTCGTTAATTATCAAATATTTTGTAATTTCAGGCTTGGTGGCGGATTATTTGGATCAACAGCCACGACCACATCTGCAACTCCATTCGCTGCACCACCGGCGACTACTAATACAGTAGGACTTGGAGGAGTCCAGCAGCAGGCCAGCAGTGGTAGTACGAATACCGGAACAGTTACAACGTCTCTTACCGGGACAACTGAGAAAGATGCGGCTAAAGACGGTGAATGGCAGCAGGTGGCGACGCTGATTCGAGATGTGATCCCGTTGATCGAAGATCGATTGAAGAAGAATCGAGATTTGATGGACGAAACCGAGAATTTGACTGTTGACAGTGTGGCGATCGAAGAACAGATTGATAAAACGCGTTCGTGGATCGGTGAAGTTCGTCGGGATGTCTCGACAGCCACAGGATCTTCTGAAGGATGTGCTCAATTGGTTTCACATGATAAACTGCTGGTCGACACTGCAAGACGAGTGCAGGAACAGTCTAACACAGCTAATCAATCAATGCATGCCGAAGTTATCAAGCAGTTCGTTTTGTATGCAGATTTCTAAAAAATATATTTTATTTTCAGACATCTCGGAGAACGAATTCAAGTCTACGACCTAGAGATGCGTGCTCTTCAAGACCGAGTCAACTTCCTTCGTACTCGCTTCGAGAAACTTCTAAAAGGAGAACCATCTCTGACAATGGAGGAACTCGATGAGTACTTCAAACGATGCGATACCACAGTCAGCAACGCCAGTTATCACGTGGATAATCTCGGAAAAGAGATTGAAGATGTCAGAGACTTGTTGATCGAGCAAGGATACACTCAGCTCAGAAAATGGAATACTATCGCTAGCAACGTGGATCCAGCGACGACTATCAACGAGGGCGCGGAGTTCTTCCCATCACAATCGAGTCTAGCGATAATTGGAAGCTCTTTGAGAGCTCCAGCAACCGCTGCACCAGCTACTGGAGGACTTGGATTGGGAACCGGTACGAGCTTGTTCGGAAACACTGGTTTGTTTTTATTAAAGTTTCTTTGGCAATCTATTGTTTTCAGGAAGCACATCACTCTTCGGATCAACGACAACGAAACCAGCGTTCTCGGGAGGCTCTCTATTCGGAAACACCTCTACAACTACCTCTTCAGCCGGCACAACTGCTCCAACAACGTCGCTATTCGGCTCAAAACCCGCCACGACGACTCCATTCGCCTCAACGGTTGCTAACAATTCGAGTGGACTTCTGTTCAGTTCGAAAAAATGATTCCTTTAAATTCCTAACAGGTTAAATGATCTTCAATAACGGCATCTTTATATGAAACCTCTTACTGTTCCTTATTTATAAATTTTTATGATGAAATGACACTGTTTTTGTGATTTTCCACGCGATTCAATCAAGAATCTTATTTGAATAATTATTTGAATAAATTTGAATTATGCAAATGCGCTCTATTTATACGTGGCAGAGAGCGAGAGAGACGAGAGAGAAGCTCACTTCATTTCTGCTTTCTGACTTGTTTTTTCTTGGTTTTTCTTATATAAATTGACTAATAAATAATGTTTTTTCTTCGAAATAATACAATAGAAAGAATTTATTATCCTTTTTTTGATTTAAATTAATTTATTTTTCCTTATTTTCAATTTTTTCAGATGTACGGCCGAATCGTTTCCCGTCTAACAGAGCGGGTATTCGATGAAAGTGTCTGGGAAAAAGGATTCGGTGTGCGAGGCGAACGAGCCGAACCGAAAGACGCTCTCCGAGCCGTACTCCTCATCATTCTGTTCGCCGCGACGTTCGCCGCCGGCATGGTTTGTGATGAAATTTTTTTGGTATTTAAATTAAATTTTAAATTTTATATTTCAGGTAGCAACATTTCTAAAAGGAGAATGGGCGCGAAGTCATATTCTATCATTTGTGTCGTGTATCGGCGGAGGAGTGTTCCTTGGCGCGTGTCTTCTCGATTTGCTTCCCGACTCGATAGAATCCTTCGAGAAAACGAAGCTAAATACGGAATTTCCTGTTCCGTTGGCTTTCGTAGCTGTTGGATTTCTTCTAGTGCTTACTATCGATCAAGTTGTGAAAGCAGCCAGAGAAAGGAATGTTTTCGGGCACGTTGGATATCATATTCATAGTCATGATCATGAGGAAGAGCATGAGCAAGGGGAAGAAGTTGCTCAGTCGGCTATCGGAGTCACCATGTTAGTGCTGGCTCTCTCGGTGCACGCTCTCTTTGAAGGACTCTCCCTGGCAGTGAGTTCTGATGCCTCCCAGCTTCTTCAGGTATATAAAAACCCCAATCTTTAAAAAAATAAAAGCTATTTCAGATTTTTGGAGCTCTAATCCTTCACAAATGCATCATGGGATTCTGCCTTGGTGTCCGACTCGTTCAAGCGAATCTCAGCACTCCTTGGATCGCTCTAGCGCAGTTTCTGTTCAGTGTACAAGTGCTCATCGGAGGTCTCGCTGGTATTGGAATCATGAAGTTCATTAGTGGCGGAGAGCAGTCCCTAGCTGCCATTGTCGCCTCGGCTTTGCAAGCGATCGCTTGTGGAACTTTCCTCTACATCACGACATTCGAAGTGATCCCACACGAGCTTCACAATGGAAAATACCGGATTCTGAAGACGCTCTTCATATATTTTGGATTCGGAATCGTCGTCGCTTTCATTCTGATCTTCCCCGAAGCATCTTAATTTCTCGCATTTCGTGTTTTTCTTCTCCCGGGTGTCCACTCGCCATTGACCTGTTTTTGATTACCGACAGACATTCCCATGCTTTAATGTCCTTCGCTTGCTTTTTTCCCCTTTCACTCACTTTGTAATCTATTCGTGTATTATGTAAAGATAAAATAAAATAAACTAATTTTAATATTGTGCGAATTTATTTGATTTTTCTTGTGGCGTTGAGCTCAAAATATTTTATTTTGATAATAGTTTTTGCCTTTTTTAGAAATTTGTTCAATGCGTTCTAAATATTTTATAGCCTGAATAAGAATAAAGTACGTGTTGACCTTTTCTTTATTATCGTTTCAAATTTAACAGAATAAAATTTATTTTGCAATAAAAATGTTCGTTTTCGTGTAACACAAAGGTCAGTTTAGTCGATTCAAGCCAGCTCAAAAGTCTCTGGCGACATGCGCAATGACAGATTAGAAGGATGTTTTCGAGTGGAGATTAGGAAGACATGTGCCTTCCGTCCTGTCTCTTTCTGTTCTATCATGAAGCAGTTTCCAGAGAAATGTCTTGTACTGAAAGAAAAAAGGATTACGAAGCATTTGAAACAAGTGACTTACTTCCATGCGCCACTTCTTTCAAGATATGTTGCCTGTTTCACTGGAACCACTTGACCCAGTGACTCGAAAACAGTCTCGAACGTGTAGTAGTTTAGTGGAAACATTTCTAACTCCAGAAACTCCATTCTCGATCCAGCGATCCACAGTTTTAAAAACTCAATCAGCTCTAGCCGGCACCGTTCTATCTCTTCACTTATATCCTCATATGCGGCGATTAAATCACTGTACATATAAACCATTTTAGAGTCTAATAATGAAATGAGGAGATGCTTATGCAAATCCCAATCTATATCTTCATCAAAGTAGAAACTGGCTCGTTCAAAATTATGCTTAGCTTGTGGATTGAAATCTACGATTTCCGATGAATTGACGAAAACATTCACGTTCGGTATCTCTTTATATTTCTCTAGTGTACTCTGCAATTCGTGCGTTTTGCAATTGAAAATAAGAGTATTCACTTTCATTTCGAGTTTTTCGAAGAATGGCTGAAAGCTGTTGTAGCTTTCTAACAAATCGTTATTGGACATACACGTTCTCGGCTTATTGAACACGTCGATGATCAATTCGAAGGTCTCTAAGACAGTTTTATTAAGAGAAATTCCTTCTTTCTTGCATTCTTCTGAACTATATCTATCTCCTTTTTTGATTTGAGACCAATGAGCACGATCTACTTTAAGATCCCAGTACTTGCAGTATAATATAGTGAACTTGTATTTCTGCGGGAACACGCATCTCTTGACTAGACTCGCACTTTTTCTCGATGACGTGGCAATCAGGAATCTGGAGATAAGGAATAGAGGAGATTAGCTCCTGAAAACTCACTTTTCTCGTAAATCCATCGTACTCAGAACCTCTTTGAAAGCTAGATAAGGGAGATTTTGTAAATGGAACGCCATTTAAAGAGAGGGAAAATCAATAGAAGAATTCAAAGAAGACAGAATGAGGCGAGTGGTGTGTATATGCACATGGGAGGTTGGTTAACTAGAGATCGTGCAGAAAATAGATGGCTAGATAATGGACGCTTGAAAAGATATTTAGGTTAAATATTAGTTTTTTTTAGTAAAAGCTATAGCACATGAACCGGGAAACTGTTTTATTTAAAATAACAATAGTTTTCGTTACTTTTTTTGTTCAATGCGTTCTATCTTATAGTCTGAATAAGTATAAAGTACGTGTTGGCCTTTTCTTTATTTTCTTTTCAAATTTAACAGAATAAAATTTATTTTGAAATAAAAGATTCGTTTTAGTGTAACATAAAGGTCAGTTTAGTCGATTCAAGCCAACACGAAAGTCTCTGGCGCCATGCGCAGTAAGAGAGTATAGTAATTCTTCTCATCATGAATGATGAAAACGTGCGCCTTCCGTCCAGTCTCGTTTTGCTCTATCATGAAGCAGTTGTCATGGAAATATATCGTTCTGAAAAATAGGTTTACAAAAAAAGGTTGGAAACAAGCGGCTTACTTCCATCCGCCATATCTCTTCGGATAAGTTGCCTGTTTCACTGGAACCACTTGACCTAGTGCCTCGAAAATAGTCGAAAAAGTCAATTTATCTATTGGAATTTTCCATATATCCAGAAATTCCATTCTCGACCCGGAGATCCATCTTTTCAGTATTTCAACCAGCCCTAGGTGGCTCTGTTCTTCGAGTTCTTGACTCGCATATTTTTTGGCAAGAAAAGGACAACCAGTCTCGACTCTCTTACAGTCGAATAATGAAATGAGAAGATCTTTGTGTGAAACCCATTCTTTATCGTCTCCAAAATAGAAGCAGACTTCTTCAAAATTATACTTAGCTTCTGTATTGAAATCTATGACTTCCGATGGATAAATAATAGCCTGAATGTTGGGTATTTTATCGCATTTCTCCAACCAGTTCTGCAATTCGTGCTCTTTGCAATCAAAGCGAAGAGTATTCACTTTCACTTCGAATTTTTCTAAGAATGGCAGAAAGGTGAAATAGGTTTCCAACGGATCGCGAGTAAGCAAACGTATTCTCGGCTTATTGAACACGTCGATGATCAGTTCGAGAGTTTCTAAGAGAGTTTTATCAATTCCTTCTTTCTCACATTCTTCTGAACTATATCGTTCTTTTTTGATTTGAGAAGGATGTGGATGATCTAGCACAATATCCCATTTTTTACCAATAATTATAGTCAACTTGTATTTCTTCGAGAAGACGCATTTCTTGACCAGAATTGCACTTTTTTTTGATGACGTGGCAATCAGGAATCTGGAGAAAGTTGGAATAGAGGAAAAAACTGGAGAGCCAGAGTTGTATGGAATGAAAATTTCCAGTTCTGGAATTGGGATTTTGGACAAAATTTAGCGGTTTTTGAATAAATTTGAAAAAATCGAAATTTTCGATGAAATTCGCGTATTTTTAGAGGGTTGGGTTTTTCTTTGAAAAATTTCTCTCGATTTTACATGGAATTTGGAATTTTTTTCAGTTCAAAATTGAATTTGATACAAAATTTCAAATCTTGAATTTGGAATTTGGATTCCATAGAACTCTGCTGAGAACTCACCTTTCCCGTAAATCCATCGTACTCAAAACTTCTTCGAAAGCCAGATAAGGGAGTTTTTGCAAAGGAAAGGCCATTTTATGAAGGGGAAAATCAATAGATTCAAAAAAGACAGAATGAGGCGAGTGGTGTGTATATGCACATGGGAGGTTGGTTAACTATAGAGATGGAGACGAGGTAGAAAAGAGATGGTTAGAGAGTGGACAATTGGGTACCGTATCTTCAGAAAAAAGCAAAATCCAATTGGTCAAGGCAGAAGTTTTTGGTTTTTTCAGTGATTAAAGGAGGACTGCAGTGAAATTCAATAATTTGTATTATACATATAATATATGTAGTTTTGAATTCTGAACACTTTTTCTGTTGACAACTTTCTCGGAAAATGTCTTTATATGCCTTAAAAATTGGTTTTAAATGGGGGATTATGGTGAAAGAGTTTTTCAACTTCGGCCACGCAGTTTTGGATCGCCCCACTGGCTATTTTTCTTCTTTTTTCGAAGTTTTATATTTTTATTAAGTATATCTTCTCATTAAAAGACTGAAACTTCAAAAAAAAAATGAAAATAGCCACTGGAGCAGTCTAAAACTCCGTGGCCGAGGTTACAAAAACTCTTCTACCATAATCATGTCTCCCCCATTCACTAGGGTGCAGAAGGGTACGTCTGCAAGTCCAGCGAAACGCCCCCATTCCCAGCGAAACGCCCCCATTTGGCTGCTTACATTTTTTCCGTTGCCTGAGTATCAAATGTATAAACTGTGTGCCGCCTCTCGCGGAGATCAAATATAAATATTTAAAAATTATTTTCTCCTAAATGTGCGCTGGGGCGCGATTGCAGACGTTACCTTCTGCACCCTAGTGCCCATTTAAACCGGTTTTTGAGGCATTTTCCGATAAAGTTGTCAACAGAAAAAGTGTTTTTTTTTTCAAATTATTGAATTTCACTGCAGTCTTCATGTAAAGAGAACGCTAAACTACTAATTGTGAATCTTTTAAAGAGACTTGGGCACTATCATAATATATACATAGATTGGGTCAACTTGTTCTCCTGCAAAACTCCATCTTCGACACTATTGTGATCTGTCGGCATCCCAGCTACAGGGGAGAAAGGATGTTGTTGTATGATCATTTTTAACATACTGAAGAATGATAACAAGGCTTCAAAAAATGATCATTGGAGATGAGAAGTTGGGCTTCTATACTACAGGGTGCTCCATAATTACCCGTACACGTTTGACGTTCACAATCTGTGGCAATAGGAGTTAAAATTCAATGAGATTTGTTTAAATATTTATGGAATATGTAGAACAGATTCCTGGGAATATATTTCAATAAAAACCCCCTATTTATGTTTGATCTCACCGCGTCAGGCCCCCCATGATTCCCTAAACACCTTGAAGGCAAACAACGATATTCGCACGCGGGTAGTTTTCCGGAAAACCGTTTGTTCTTACCGTAAATACCCTAATTGACTTGCATGCAATACTATTGTTCGTAGAGCCTTTCTGAGGGCAATACTATTAGGGGTGCAAGTCTATTAGGGTATTTACGGTAAGTTCTCTGAAACCCCTCCCCCTAATTATTTGAATGTGTTGTGTCGGGCTTGTAAAGATATTTAGGTGTAACATTAGTGTATTAGTAAACGGAATAGTACATGAACTTATAAAAGTACAAATAAAGAGTTTCGAACTATACATTGGGATCAGTGTACTTCACCGGTTAAAATTAACCGGTTAAACGGCTTTCGGATAAGTGGTTATTAACCGGTTATTAACCGACGGTTAACCGGTTAATTTTAACTTTTAACCGGTTAACCGGTTAATTAACCGGTTAAAATATTTTAACCGGTTAACCATCGGTTAATAAACCGGTTAAAATATGTTAACCGGTTAACCGTCGGTTAAAGCTGCGGTTAATTAACCGGTTAATTGACCGGTTAAATTAACCGGTTAAATTAACCGGTTAATTAACCGGTTAAAATTAACCGACGGTTAACTGGTAACGAACATCATATAAAATCATATTCCAGGTCGCAAAAGTGATATAGTGAATTAATACAGTGAAATTAAAACATTTTTATTTCGGGATAAAGTAAAGAAAGCTTCGTGATAATTAACAGTCAACTTAAATTCAAGAAAATCAATAAAAATAATTATTAATTATGACTCTAGGTATCAGTAATTGAAGATGAAGGTTCTGAAAGTGGCGACACAGTCTCATTTGAATATCGCTTGTTCATTTCGGCGTCGTCCCCATCGGATTCCTCTGGCTCTTCATCTGATGTTTCTTCGTCAGATTCAGCGAAAAACTCATCATCGTCTGTTCCATTTTCTTCTCCCTCGCTCCTAGAATATAGATTTGAAGATGAGAAATTATAGAAATAATCCTACTCCAATCTAGTCAGCTCTTTGATGGTGAGCAACTCATTTAGTGTTTCCAATTTGGCACGGTTTCTTTTGGTCTGTCGTAGAATATCAGTACATCTACTGTAATAAGTTATGAGATAATGACTGAGAAATCGCAATACCTGAAAAGTCTTTCAGATGCAGAAGACGACGCGGGAGATCCCAAGAGTTCCATAGAGATTAGAGATAGCTTAGGAAAATTTTGCTCGTTTCCTCTCCAAAAATCTAGAGGATTCTCGAAATTTGGGCGGTTTGTGTCAAGAAGAGCCTTGTATCGGAGAAGTTCTGACTAAAATTCTCATTGATTTATAATCATGGAAAGTAATTACCTGAATTTTATCTGATTTTGATTCAGAACTGACAACAGAACTATTCATGAATTCTTCAATATCTTCTTCATTTGGCGAAGTATACGGAGTGGATTTTCCACTGAGAGGCTCATCTTTTAAGTATTTCTCGAGATCCAACTCCACCAGTGTCCAGCTTTTCGGAGTAATCCATTTTTGAATGTATGCAAAGCGGTGGTCGACTGCCATTGTGCAAAGTAGTCGGGGATTTTCTAGTGCTTCATTCAATCTTTTAAATACTAAATCCCCAAGTATTTTTGAAAATTTGGATGAACTTTTGCTCACGGCACTTTGCACGAATCGAAGCGCCGGAATCGTCTCAGACGCATAGGAATTATCTCTTTCCAGCTGAAATATAACATCATACTTCAACATGTAGACTTTCTTTCATACCCGTAAGATTGCAGTATGAATTGGTTTCAGAATATCACGTATCTCTTCAATCTTCTTTAGTTCTTCTTTTTTACTAAGAAACGTTGAAGCTGAGACAGATTCACTGCACTTTCGTACTAAAAAAAAATAAGTTTGGAACTAAAATCCAATTATTCCTTACGTGTTCAAGATATTGCTGGAGCATAATGTGCAGGCCGGCCCACCTTGTGGCAGGAAGTGGCAGTGGAAGAGAAGAAGTGACACCTCGCGAAAGAGACATTGCTTTCAGATTCGCCTTGTCCGCCTTTGTCCTTGCCAAATGTGAAGCAAAATTTTGAACTCTTCGTTCGATATTTTTCACTTCTCGATTACCGGCAAAGTCACTGATAATGAGATTTAGAAGATGACACGAGCAGTGAACTCTGTAACAGCTTTATGCAATAATTGAGATGACAATTATAAGTACCTGTCTAAATTGTGTGAGTTAGCAAGTAAAACCAACGGGCTCGCTCCGTCAGAAGTCATAGCTGAACAGTCCGTAAATTGAATGTTGAATTTTTCCATCATTTCACAAAGAGCTTCTCCAATAGAAACGGCATCTCCTCCCTTGGTTCCTTGAATTCCACAAAACTGAAAATAATTAATGTTTTTCACTAAAAATGCCGGCTCACAATAGTTTTTCTGTTGAAATTCGGATCGACGAAGCTGACATGTAAGGAATAAAATTGAAAGTCTCTTCGCAAATCTGAATATCCATCCGTGATAATCGTAACATTTGTAACATTTTTAAGTTGATTTTTAACTTTGTTCAGATGCTCATTGTTGAGATCTCCCATAATGCGACGGATTTTCGACGCGCTCGGAGTTCGGAATGGCTCCGGACATTTTGAACATATTCAACAAAACGTCTGAAATCTCTGTTTTCTGAGAAGCGGAAAGGAACTAATCCACAAGCAAGCGCTCTGAAACTTTTGTCAAAGACTGTTTTTTATTATCCCACCTTCCAAGAGATTTTTCCGCTTTTTCTCAAAATCGATGGAGACCAGTTGATTTTGAAGCTGCCTATAATTATTTTGATTGTTGACATTCTCATCAAAGAAAACTACCTGTTTTGAATTTTTTGGTAGCTTTCGGGATGTATGTATTTCACATGGTACATTAACGAGCTGGTGCCATCGGAGCAAGATATAGTTTTATTACATTTTGGGCAAGAAATCGAAGAGACACTTGAGTCATCAGGTTTTGAAAAACCTCCAAACCAAGGATTTTCGCTCTTCGGTTTTCTTCGTTTTTTCGCCGGTGGCGACATTTTGCTGAAAATAAGAATACTTATTGAAATTTCGGAAAAATAAGAAGAAAACTAATTAATTTGGTGAAAATCCTTCAAAATCGGGAGAAAATACGAAGAAAACTATTCAATTTAGTGAAAATCCTTCAAAATCGGAGGAAAATACGAAGAAAACTAATTAATTTGGTGAAAATCCTTCAAAACGGGAGAAAATACGAAGAAAACTATTCAATTTAGTGAAAATCCTTCAAAATCGGAGGAAAATACGAAGAAAACTAATTAATTTCGTGAAAATCCTTCAAAACGGGAGAAAATACGAAGAAAACTATTCAATTTAGTGAAAATCCTTCAAAATCGGAGGAAAATACGAAGAAAACTATATAATTTTGTAAAAATCGGCAAAAATCTTGAGAAAAACAAAAACAACGAAACTCCAATATTACGCTCGCGCCGCGTTGTTTAGCGAAATTTTAACCGGTTAATTAACCGACGGTTAACCGGTTAATTTTAGCTTTTAACCGGTTAAAATTAACCGGTTCATTTTAACCGGTTAAAATTTGTTTGTCCGGATAATTAACCGGTTAAAGCCGGTTAATTTTAACCGGTTAATGACCGGTTAATTAACCGAAAACCGATTTAACCGGTTAATTCTAACCGGTGAAGCACACTGATTGGGATGGTCTGAATGTTAGGAATTTAAAGGAATAATTTTTTCGAACTGAACAGAAGTCCACTCGAATTGTTAGCAACCGTTGAGGCGAATGGAGTTGTCGTGGCGGGTTTTGAGCCGAATAGTGAGGTTGTTGGAGCAGTTGTGCCGGCTGAAGAGGTAGTTGTAGACGTGTTTCCGAATAGGGAGCCTCCCGAGAACGCTGGTTTTGTTGTCGTTGATCCGAAGAGTGATGTATTTCCTGGAAAAAAATAAATTAGGAGGAAACTCTTTTTAAAAAAACAAACCAGTGTTCCCGAACGAGCTCGTGCCAGTTCCCAATCCAAGTCCTCCAGTAGATGGTGCAGCGGTAGGTGGAGCTCTCAAGGAGCTTCCAATGATTGCTAGACTCGATTGTGATGGGAAGAACTCCGCGCCCTCGTTGATAGTCGTCGCCGGATCCACGTTGCTAGCGATAGTATTCCATTTTCTGAGCTGAGTGTATCCTTGCTCGATCAACACTCGTCGAGTTCCTCCATTGTCAAAGATGGTTCTCCTTTTAGAAGTTTCTCGAAGCGAGTACGAAGGAAGTTGACTCGATCTTGAAGAGCACGCATCTCTAGGTCGTAGACTTGAATTCGTTCTCCGAGGTGTCTGAAAATAAAAAATATTTTTATAATTCAGAATACAAAACGAACTGCTTGATAACTTCGGCATGCATCGATTGATTAGCTGTGTTAGACTGTTCCTGCACTCGTCTTGCAGTGTCGACCAGCAGTTTATCATGTGAAACCAATTGAGCACATCCTTCTGAAGATCCTGTGGCTGTCGAGACATCCCGACGAACTTCTCCGATCCACGAACGCGTTTTATCAATCTGTTCTTCGATCGCCACACTGTCAACAGTCAAATTCTCTGTCTCGTCCATCAAATCTCGATTCTTTTTCAATCGATCTTCGATTAACGGGATCACATCTCGAATCAGCGTCGCCACCTGCTGCCATTCACCATCTTTAGCCGCATCTTTCTCAGTTGTCCCGGTAAGAGACGTTGTCACTGTTCCTGTATTCGTACTACCACTGCTGGCCTGCTGCTGGACTCCTCCAAGTCCTACTGTATTAGTAGTCGCCGGTGGTGCAGCGAATGGAGTTGCAGATGTTGTCTGTGCTGTGCTGGCAGATGTGCTGTTGATCCGAATAATCCTCCATCAAGCCTGAAATCACAATAAATTGTATTTTAACAAAACGAGGCTTACGTTGGCGCTGAAGTGGTCGTTGGTTTGGCTCCAAACAGACCGCCAGAAGGAGCTGCTGTGGAAGACCCGAAGAGACTTCCTGCTGGGGGAGTAGCTGCTGCGGGCTTGCTACCGAATAGTCCGCCTGTTGCGGGTGATGCAGTGGTAGTCGTTGAGGAGCCGAACAGAGATGGCGCTGTAGTAGTAGCTGGTTTACTTCCGAAGAGGCCTCCAGAAGTGGAAGCGGTGGTTGTCGATCCGAATAGTGGAACTGTAGAGGCGCTTGTGGCAGCTGGGGTTGTTGCACCGAGTAGTCCACCTGTTGCCGCTGTTGTCGTAGCTCCAAATAGACCGCCCGTTACTGGTGCTGCAGTGGTAGTTGTGGAAGATCCGAACAGACCTCCAGCTGAGGGAGTAGCTGCTGCTGTAACTGTTCCTGTATTTGTACTACCACTGCTGGCCTGCTGCTGGACTCCTCCAAGTCCAACTGTATTAGTAGTCGCCGGTGGTGCAGCGAATGGAGTTACAGATGTGGTCGTGGCTGTTGATCCAAATAATCCTCCACAAAGTCTGAAATCACAAATATTTTATATATATCGAAACGAGGCTTACGTTGGCGCTGAAGTGGTCGTTGGTTTGGCTCCAAACAGACCGCCAGAAGGAGCTGCTGTGGAAGATCCGAAGAGACCTCCTGCTGGGGGAGTGGCTGCTGCTGGTTTAATACCGAATAGTCCATTAGTTGCGGGTGATGCAGTAGTAGTTGTCGTAGCTCCGAACAGTCCTCCAGATGGCGCTGTAGTAGTGGCTGGTTTACTTCCGAAGAGTCCTCCAGAAGTGGAAGCTGTGGTTGTCGATCCGAATAGTGGAACTGTAGAAGCGTTTGTGGCGGCTGGGGTTGTTGCACCGAAAAGAACTCCTGCGGAAGAAGTAGCTGCTGCGGCTCCCAACATTTCGGAACCGCTGAAACACATGTTTAAAAATGGCGCTGAACATATGAAAAATGAATCAAATCTCAACTAGTAACGCGTTTCACAAAGCTCGTTTTAGCCTAAAAATGTCTGAAAAGCACATTCTGATGATATTTAATTTTTTACTTTCAGCGTAAGAAATTTCGAAAAAAAGATGAGTGATCAGAATGTAGTTATTAGTTGAATTTGGATTCATTTTTCATATGTTTAGCGCTTTTTTTAAACACTTTTTTTGGCTATTTCGAAGACCGGTAGAAGGAGCTGCTGTAGTTGTTGAAGACCCGAAGAGACCTCCAGCTGGGGGAGTAGCTGCTGCTGTCTTGGCACCGAATAGTCCACCAGTTGCTGGTGATGCAGTGGTAGTTGTCGTAGCTCCGAACAGACCTCCGGATGGCAGATGCAGATGTGGTCTGTGCTGTGTTGGCAGATGTGCTGTTGATCCGAATAATCCTCCACCAAGCCTGAAATCACAATAAATTGTATTTTAACAAAACGAGGCTTACGTTGGCGCTGAAGTGGTCGCTGGTTTGATTCAAAACAGACCGGTAGAAGGAGCTGCTGTGGTTGTGGAAGATCCAAAGAGACCTCCTGCTGGGGGAGCCGCTGCTGCGGGCTTGCTACCGAATAGTCCACCAGTTGCCGCTGGGGCTTTTAGAAGTTTCTCGAAACGATTAAGCAGGAAGTTGACTTTCTTTGCTCAAGAAGTCTCTGATGTCTTCAATCTCCGAGATTATCCACGTGATAGTTGGCATTGCTGACAGTAGTATCGCATCGTTTGAAGTACTCGTCGAGTTCCTCCATTGTCAAAGATGGTTCTCCTTTTAGAAGTTTCTCGAAGCGAGTACGAAGGAAGTTGACTCGATCTTGAAGAGCACGCATCTCTAGGTCGTAGACTTGAATTCGTTCTCCGAGATGTCTGAAAATAAAACATAGTTTCAAAATTCTGTATACAAAATCTTTTTCAATCGATCTCCGATCATCACATCTCGAATCAGCGTCGCCACCTGCTGCCATTCACCGTCTTTAGCCGCATCTTTCTCAGTTGTCCCGGTTAGAGACGTTGTCACTGTTCCTGTATTCGTACTACCACTGCTGGCCTGCTGCTGGACTCCTCCAAGTCCTACTGTATTAGTAGTCGCCGGTGGTGCAGCAAATGGAGTTGCAGATGTTGTCTGTGCTGTGCTGGCAGATGTGCTGTTGATCCGAATAATCCTCCATCAAGCCTGAAATCACAATAAATTGTATTTTAACAAAACGAGGCTTACGTTGGCGCTGAAGTGGTCGTTGGTTTGGCTCCAAACAGACCGCCAGAAGGAGCTGCTGTGGAAGACCCGAAGAGACTTCCTGCTGGGGGAGTAGCTGCTGCGGGCTTGCTACCGAATAGTCCGCCTGTTGCGGGTGATGCAGTGGTAGTCGTTGAGGAGCCGAACAGAGATGGCGCTGTAGTAGTAGCTGGTTTACTTCCGAAGAGGCCTCCAGAAGTGGAAGCTGTGGTTGTCGATCCGAATAGTGGAACTGTAGAGGCGTTTGTGGCGGCTGGGGTTGTTGCTTCGAAAAGACCTCCTAGTTTCTGGGTAGATATTCCGAATAGTCTTTTTTAAAACTGATCATGTCTGTAAAAGGAAACGATACTTTCGGAAACTTCAAATAAACTCACTTTTAAAATAAATTAGTTTTCTGAAAATAAAATATCCTATATACGGTTGTGTTGAGAGTAAATATTATTAAAATTAATATTTTAGAAGATTTAATGCGACCTTTCCGCCGGAATAGAGAAGGCGATCGACGTGTGACTGAAGTTTAACAAGACAGACGCCTCTTTTTCTCTATCAACTACAAAGTAGTTCTTTCCATTTCTGGAAATTCAGATGTTTCAATTTTGTATGTTAGGATAAATATCACTCACTGCTCTATAATCGAAGTGGGATCGATGATGCCATTTAGAACTTCGTTGATATCTTCAAAACCGCCTGGTGCAATCAGCCGAAACCTGGTCAACCTAGAACCGTTTCCATTCCTCCAATTTAAGAAGAATCGGTTCCAATCAGCTGTCAAGAGGGATGTTTGAATAATCTCGAGTTCTCGGCACTTGTTTAGCAGGGTTAGTGTGGGGAAATCAATTCGTCTCCCATCCCGTAGAACAACTTGCAAATCCAGATATCCGTCTTCTTCAACCGTCTCCACTAGATCCTCCAGAACCAAAACACGGGTGAAGAAGTAATAACTTCTATACAGAGTTCGGCGGCTTACTAATACGGTGAACAAGTTCGGAACTCTTAGCTGATCCAAGTACCCCAAACTGCAATTAATCGACAAGCTCCTTGGAGGCACTGTACGAAATATTCTAGTAACAAGCAGGAAAAATTAATTGGGGAACGGCTCTTCATCAGTATCAGTTAACAAATACTGTCCACGCTTTGCAACCCTTGTAACCTCCTTGCGTCTACTCACACGGTCCGGATCCAAATCAAGAGCAAGATAAATATTTGATCTACAAAAATAACTTTTGTAACTACTGACAACCTCCTACAGTAAGGCTTCCATGCGGACAAATTTTCGTCCGTCCGGTCCGCCCGTTTTGGTCCGCTACTCACGCGAAAATGCATTGCACACAAAAACAGACGGACGCGGACAGTCCGCTTCGAATTTCGTCCGCGTGGAAGCCTTATCCTACAGTTCTCGAATTTCCATTTTTTCGAAAACCTCCCATTGGACGACTAGTGGAAAACGGAACAAACGAATTGTCATCTGAAACTAGTACATGATACAGAGAGAGAAAGCGAATCATGAATTGGAAAGGAAGAGGAAACTAAAAGTAACAAGAGCAAATCATGAGCTGAGAAATCTCAAGAAATCCGGAAGACTCGGATCCGGCGTCGCAATGATCACATGATCGTGTGGAACAACTGGAGCAGATGGTTCGGATGCGACGGTTTCAGTGGATCAAAATCATCGAGATCGTCTCCGATTTTAGGATAAGCTGGGGTTACTGGCTCTGGTGATGGCGATGGCTCTGGCTTTTTGAATGCATCGATTGGCGTTGGAACGACGTCTTCCACGTCTCCTGGCTTCTCGTCGATCGGCGATGGCTCTGCCTTCTTGAAGACGTCCACCGGCTTGGGGATCACGTCTTCAACGACGTCTGGACTCTGAAAAATAGACACAAATACACGAGAACATCACCACCATGATTAGGAAAGAGTGCAGCTACTAGCAGACAACGACTACACTTAGTGCTTTGTTGGGAGGCATTTTACCTTTGGAGCTTCTACTGGTTCTGGCTTTGGCTCCTCTTTTGGCTCTTTCTTCGGCTCCTCTTTCACTTCTTCCTTCGGCTCATCCGCCACCACTTCTTGACGCGGTGGAATCACAACAATATCCATTGGTCCTGGAGCAGATCCTTGATTCAAATCCTCTGGAGTGATTTCCGAGTCATCGAGTACAATAGTGACGTTAGCATCCGATGGCGTCGTCTGAAACGGAACACAACACTGCTAAGCGATAATACGGCACTGGACGAACTAGTTTCAAAATGAAAAAAGCTCTAGAGAAAACTGAGAAGAAGCCGAGAGTTACTTACCTCTGGAACCGGAACACGAGCAGTCGTCGCTGCTGCTGGAATCACTGCTTCTGGAGTCGGTGTTGGCGCTTTTTTGATTGGTGCAGGAGCAGCCTTCATTGGAGCAGCTCCTTGAACTTTTCCGACAGTTTTCTTCTGTGCAACTGGTTCCGAGCTCTTCGTGGAAGTTGGACGAAATGGAGCTCTGGCTGGAGCTGCTGCCTTCACTGGAGCCTTTGCGGCCACTGGAGCCTTCGTTGTAGCAGATCTAGCGGGTCTTGCTGCCGCTGGTGGAGCTGCTTTTGGAGCAGGAGCAGCAGGCTTTGCACTGGGACGAGCAGATCCATTTGGAACTGGTGCTCGTGATGTCAAAGGTCTTGCAGCGATTGTTGATGAAGCTGGGCGAGAAGGTCCAGAAGTCGTTGGTCTGGAGGCTGGTTTTCCAGGTGCTGGTCTTCCAGATGATGCTGTAGAAAGCTTTGGTGCAGCTGGAGCAGGAGCAGCAGCGAGAGCGTCTTTAGACTTTACGGATGGAGAATTGAGGAATGGAAGAGCCTTAGCTGCTTTGTCTAATGCCTGTTGGATGCGTGAAAATGTACAAGTTCCTGGAAATTATAAATTTAAACTGGATACTAAGCAGTTTCAACTAACCAAATATACGAACTTGAACTGCTTGCTTACCCGTTTGTTCTGGTCTCCAGAGCAACACTCCAACAGTTCCATGTGCGGCGGCTGCACGTTCAACCTCTTCCTTATTTCCAGAAGCCAACGCTTTGGTGATCACTTCGGCGTCCTTCGCGTCTCCAGCCAGAATGTAGAGAGAAAGAATTCCTTTGGCTCACGATTGATAGATGATGTGGGCAGGATATTTTGGATCGAAGACTGGCGGAGTTCCGAAGAGCAGCTTCGAATTCGACTCCTGAATCGACTTTACAAGCTCTCCACTACTTCCCGGCTTCGCCGCTTTCAACGGTTTCGTGTTGGTGAACACCGGAAACGACTTATCCTTCTCCAACAACGCGGCAGTCGTCCCAAGGTTTCCGAGAGTCGGTGCCGAGAGAAGAACGGCGAGCACCTCGCGAACGTTGACCACAAAACCGCGGCTCTTGTCAGCGAATCCACCATCCAAGATGTAGACACCGTCAAAGTCGAATAGGGCAGCCGTGTTGGCGGCGCCGCCCGAGACGTAGACTTCACCCAAAAATTTAAAAAAGGTTCGCGTCAGCCCTTTTTTTCATTAATTCTAATTAAAAAATTTTAAAAAAGAAAGAAGAACAAAGAAAAATGATAAAAAACTGATTTAAATCAACGAAGATTGCTTCAAACTTCGAAGAAACGAAAAACTCGCGCCGGAGCAGAGTGGTTTGTTATATAACCTGCACATCTAACTGTAAAGAAAAACGGCGGGAAAAAAGAATTTTTTGAATTTTATTTTGGAATTTTAGAGATTCTTTTTGGAAATTTATCTTCTAAAAGAACAAAATTTAATTTTGTGTATTTAAATGACGTTTTTCCGATGAAACAGGTAATGCCTCGTATAATCTCACTCTTCGCTCAAAAAATTATGCATAATTATGCAGATTTTTCCATTTTAAAATGCAATTAAATTATTCCCAATTTTATCGAGGTGTTTCTGATATTTTTCTACGAATAAATTTTTAAAAAGTTCATCATATTTTGTTCAAATTTCTTATTTTGTTTGATTGAATCTTCACTTATATTTTTTCGCCATCGAGTGAGATTGTTTGATTTCCCCTAGCTTTCCGAAAATCTGAACATATTTCTTTTAGTTTTTCAGGTAAACAATGTCTGGTATCGATACAGAGATCGAATCCGAAGTTCATATGAATCTGATAATGCGGTGTGACACGAGAATTCTACGATTGAACAAAAATCAGGACATCATTTTGGCTGCTTTCCGCAAATCTTTCCCCGACCTCGACGTTGAAGAAGTCACGACAAGTTTGTTGAAAGACAACGGTGCAAAGGAGATTTGGAGAGAGTTTTGCGAGCAGTTCAAGGAGACTGTGGACGATTATTCGATGGGAACCCTTATGAGATGTCACGCCGCGCAGTCTTACAGTCCGGAGAACACTGTTGTCGTTCCAAGGGTATTTTTATTGTTTTGAACGTTTTTAAAATAAAAATTCGAGTTTCAGATCATCTATTTGGCTGTTGAAATGGCTCGAAACTTGGAGGGAGTTAACGAGAAGAACAAGGAAGCCTACACCGCCAATTACAAGTCCCTACAAGCACAGTGTTTAGTTATCAAAATCAAGCTATTTCAATTTTCAGATGGCCCTGTTTGGGTCAACGAGTACACCGGTAGCGACAAGCACACCACTATTCGGAACATCTACCCAGAAACTAGGAGGTCTTTTCGGTGCAACAGCCGCCACAAGCGCATCTACTGTTCCACTATTCGGATCGACGACCACCACTTCCGGACTCTTCGGAAGTAAACCAGCCACTAGTACAGCGCCATCCGGAGGTCTGTTCGGAGCTACGACAACTACCACTGCATCACCGGCAACTGGTGGATTATTCGGTAGCAAACCAGCAGCAGCTACTCCCCCAGCAGGAGGTCTCTTCGGATCTTCCACAGCAGCTCCTTCTGGCGGTCTATTTGGAGCCAAACCAGCGACTACTTCAGCGCCAACGTAAGCCTCGTTTCTTTAAATATCAAATACAATTTTTTGTGATTTCAGACTTGGTGGCGGTTTATTCAGATCGACGAAGCACAACGAGACGGGAGCAGGAACAGTCAAACACAGCTAACCAGTCAATGCACGCGGAAGTCATCAAGCAGTTCGTTTTGTTTTCAGATTTCTAAAAAAATATCTTTTATTTTCAGACATCTCGGAGAACGAATTCAAGTCTATGACCTAGAGATGCGTGCTCTTCAATCGCTGCACCTGCAGAACTTGGACTGAGAACTGGCACAAGCTTGTTCGGAAACACGGATTTGTTTTTTTAAAGAGTTTCTCCGCAATATATTGTTTTTTAGGTACCACATCACTCTTCGGATCAACGACAACGAAACCAGCGTTCTCGGGCGGCTCCCTATTCGGAAACACCTCTACAACCACCTCTTCAGCCGGCACAACTGCTCCAACAACCTCGCTATTCGGCTCAAAACCCGCCACGACGACTCCATTCGCCTCAACGGTTGCTAACAATTCGAGTGGACTTCTGTTCAGTTCGAAAAAATTATTCCTTTAAATTCCTAACAGGTTAAATGATCTTCAATAACGGCATCTTTATATGAAACCTCTTACTGTTCCTTATTTATAAATGTTTATAATAATCTAACGCATTTTTTGTAAATTTCCACGCTATAGCGCGCGCTCTCTCATAATTTCCCAAAACAATATTTCTGTGCGGCGGCCATGCAAAAAGCGTGCACGCCTCTTGCAAAAGTAGGCGGGAAAATTTATTTGTATGGAAAATGCTCTAAATATTGAAAAAAAGCTACTTTTTGATAGTTTTTATGATAAAAAAGAGTAAAAAATGTCTTTTGGGAGCTAGCTTTTCGATATAGATCGTTCTTTTTTTTTAATTTGTGTATTCAGAACAAAAAAACATTTTCGGGTATTTTTCTGTGCAAGATCTATTTAAAAATTAATATTAATATCTTTTATTTTCTGCTCATCTCTATTCGTTAAATCCAATAATTTATTCTCGTTTTGCAGGAAAAATGACTGGATCGATAGAGAATTCGACGTCGTCGTCATCGACTTTATCTTGATCTTCTTTGAATGTTTCTTTCGCTTTTCTTTTTCTCTTTTTCTTTTCTATTTCCCACGTTTTTATGTACTTTCCTGCCCTTCCCCTTCCCTTTTTTCTTAATTTATATTTTTTGTACTATAAAAAGATGAATCGAATAATTTCAATGCGTGCTTGTAAACCCAATGGATTCCCATTGTTCTATTATCTGAAAGCGATGTTTTTCACAGAAGAAAAAGAATTTATTGCAGACAAATGCAGCTTGACGCATTATGATCGTTCTCTTCACAGCACTCACACTGCTCTTCATTTTGTGGAAGTATGGCTTAAAAAATTGTTTTCTACGAAAAAAATAGATTTAGTGGCGAAAACGTTAACATTTTGAAAAAATTGACAGTTAAAATCGCTGAAAAACTAAGAATTTCGTTAAAAACAGCATGCAAAACCTATATAATTGTGTTTTCTTGGAAAGAAATGCTTTAAATAGTTTCTTGAAAGTATTTCAAACAAAAAAAAATAATAAAAATATTTTGTTTCGGAAAAAATACGTGTTAAAGAGAGAAAAACCTTATTTTTATGATAAAAAGTTCATTTTTCGAATTACCTTTTGAAAACGCTGGTATTAGTACTTTTCTTCTAAAAATATTGAAAAATAGCGAGAAATTAATCTATAAACCCGCAAAAATAATTTAATTTCCAGATACATCGACTTCATCCTCTCGCGAATCATCTCGCTCATCACAAAATGGGAAGTACGAATCGGAGGCGTCGGATTCGTTCGTCTCAACGACGTGACCATCCGGGTCGCGTGGCTCTTCATTCACATCAATGTCATCTCATTACGAAGAGATCCCACTCACCCGACACGTTTCTGTATTCTAAGGCTCGACGATGTACGAATAGAAGCGGAGAAGAGTCCGGGGAGACCATCGACGGAAAGGAAAACGAGGATGAACGAGAAGCAATGGACACAGAGATTCACTCGACTGGCACAGTATTGCGGATTGGTGATCAATCGTGTACATATCGTTGTGATGGACACGATTCCCGAGTGTTTATTGCATGTTACAATCGACGAATGGTCACTGGAAACGTTCCGAAGTCGAGAGGGATGGCAATTTGAGACGTCGTGCTCACTGATCCAAGGGAAGCTGTTGAGAAGAAACTCGAGAAGTGGAAGTCTTTTGGCAGAACTCTCTATGCCATTTCAACTGTCTTTGGATATCGATAAAGAGCTTATTGAGCACGTTTCCTTGAGGATTTCCACTCCTTCATTTGCATTTACCGATGATTTTTTAGCGGTGATCGAAAATATCTCTTCGGAAAGGAAGAAGAATCCCCCAGAAGAAATAGAAGCCAAGAGAAACTGGAAAGATGTGATGGCAGAGTCTATTCAAGTGAATATCGATGTTAGATCGATCTCCCTAAAATACACAGTCTCCAATGGAAACGAATGCCGGTATATGACAAGCAACATCAAGCAGATAATAGCCACAAGGAGCAGTCTATCAGTCACAGAACTCAATATAGCTGATCAACTACTCCGCAGCGAAATCCGACTCACTTCTATCCAACTAGAAGTTCAGGAAGCGATGAGAGCAGGAATAGAGGGAATTCATGCGAAGATCTCGTTTCATGATGTTCAATGGTGGAAGAATATGCTGGAGAAGCAGGAAGCGATTCGGAAATTGATTGAATCAAGGAGAGAGAAAGAGAAGAAGCAAGAGGATCCTAAGAACATTCTGATTGAGGTTTCCGATTTTAGCTGTGATATTCTAGACTTTGACTACCAAAAATCGCAAATGAAAATGGGATTCTTGAGCTTTGAAAAAGCCGAACAGCAATTCGAAATAGGCGTCGAGCTTCTTTTCTTTGGATCCACCACAGAAGCTCCACAATTCGAGGTTCACAGATGGGGAGAATCAGTGTTCGTCGGCGCAGTGATTGTTCAATGGAAACAGGTTGATGTCATCGATATAACCGTTGGATGCGATGATCTGAAGTTTGAATGGTCCGATAGACTAGCCAGACAAATTGAAGGAATCATTCAGGGGATGTTTGGAGAACCGAAAGAGCCTTCAGTTCCTTCTAGAAAGAAAGAGGAGGCGAAGATCATTGCCATTCAAGTCTCAGCGAACAGGTTTTCATTTTATTCATCTTCCTCATTTTAATTCAGAGTTTTCAGAATCGCTGCTCTTCTAGACGTTTCAAACGAATCGTTCGCCGCTTTGACGAGCTCGAAACTGGAGTTTATCACGGATAACTGGACTAAAGATCGTCGTCTGAAGATGGAGCTGGTTCGGGGAGCAACAGGGATTCGAAACGGAAAAGATCATCTCTACCTCGCCGATATCTTCGAATCAGAACGTATCCGACCGCAGAACGAAGAGGAGAAGAGAGGATCACCTACACGAAGATGGAGCCAGCTGGAAAGAGAACGAGCGTATCGGGAGGAACGAGAGAGTCGAGAACACGGACCCGCGGTTAAACAGTTTATATCGGTGGACACTTTTGAGGTGACAATCGATCGACAAGCTCCGGTTATCGACAAGATATCTGTGTTCACCCCCAGCGAACTCTTCTTGGCCTGGTCCCCACAGCTTCATCTCATCTTCCTTCACGCCTTCAAATCCATCAAAAAATCATTGAAACTGCCATCGGGGAAGCCGGCGATTCGACAAGTCCCCCGTAAAAAACACATCATCCTCAATGCCGATGAGTTTGTGGAAGTTCAAATCGAACTGGCGCGAAATCATCGAATGTTTTGGCAAGGAGAGAAGTTCAGCCTTGAAAGATTCGAAAACCAGATGAGAATGACATCAGAAATGTTGTATATCTTGCTCAACGAGCAGAAAATCATCAGTGTGCGAAACCCGACGATTACGGTACAAAACCAGGATGAAGTGATGTCGCAATCGAGAGTCGCCTTTGCAAATCTGGCGTCGAATGTGAATAAAGTGTGGATTTGGGCAGCTGATAAGTTCCTTTTCCGTCTCCCTTTCGACTTTAATTTCGCGGAAATCTTCACGGAATTCAGCAATATTATCAAGTGGATTAAGGTGGTCCATGGGATTCAGAAATCAGAATTCACCGAGAAGTCCCCTCTTCCCAGCGATGTTCGCATTGAGTTCCACGAAGTTTGCCTAGAATTGGAGGACGATGAGTTCGAGAACCGACTTAAACTCGCGGCGCAGCTCAAAGAGGACGAGGTTTACGAATCGGAACGAAGAGAGCAGCTTCTAGAAGATCGGCTGTTCAATTTGAAAAAGACGGCTCCGTTTTTGTCGAGTAAGTCTTTGGAAAAAAGGATTTTCCACTAAATTTGTGATTTCAGAAGAGATGATCGAGAACATGAAGAATCTGCTCATCCAGAAGAACAGCGAGATCTACATTGAACGATGGAAAATGACAGAAATCAGTGATGCCCCGCTATTCCTTTCGAAATGGAAGGGATGGAGTATGCGAGCATTCGCCGACATTTCTCTTCATGGAACTGAGAAATGTATTCAGCTTATGAAGTCTTTCGATCCGCTCAGCCCGATTCCCGACCAGAAATACTCGACTCTCTGGGCGAGAGCCGTAGAATTTGATGTGGATGAGTGGACGGTGACTTTCAAGGACTATCCGATGAAATATCTCGATATCAAGGATCTCCACTTCTTCGGGACCCTTGTCGGCGCCGAAAGTCTCTCTGAAGACGGGCGGTCCCTTCGAGAATGCACGATTCCCTTGCCTGCCCCATTCCCAACGCATACTGTACAAAGGAACATGTCGCCGCTCAAGTTTTATTATGATCTTCAGTGTGGTAAGCTCCCCGACTCCTCTATCTGCTAACAATCCAATTTCCAGCTAGCACAGAATACAACTGCACCTACGGACCATGCTGGGAACCGTGCCTCTCAATGATCTCCCTGGTTTGGAATAGTATCTCGGCCCCGTCCATGGATCCCTCCCAGCCACTCCCATTCTGGGATAAAATGCGGTTCCTCCTCCATGGAAAACTTTTATGGTCTAGCGAGAAGATTGTGACGACGATGCTTGCCTCAAATGATCCGTACAACGAGACAGAGACCGTCGAGATGCTCTGGGAGGACTTTGGACTCGACTGGGCCCTCGGAGAGATTCGAATCAAGTCTGGACTCAAAATCTTTTTGAGAACAGCATCGAGATACGATGACTCGCAGATCCTCTCGCTTCCCGATGTTCGACTAAAGGTGCTACTCGGATGGGAATGCGGTGGAGATCCACATGAACATCACGCGGTTCAGCTTTGTGCACCACATCGATTGCCTCATTATTCTTCGGTTTTTTCTTGTTTTTTCGCCCCAAATTCTCACTTTATTTCTTCCAGACAGAAGAACACGATTCGTACCGTCAATTCCGATCGTCGTGCGTCAATGTGACCCTCAATTTCGACGTCTCCCCCGGAAGCTGCACCAGCAACGAGAAGATGCCCAACCTTCTTCTCTACTCGAACACTTTCCGATGGATCGAACAGTTTCTGAAGTCGTTGACCACCAAAAATCGAAATGTTCGCCGCGGAAAAGTGTTTGGGAATCGGGTCCTCCTCAAACCCCAACTCAGCAAACACTTTGGAAAGCTACAGTTCTCCTTCTCGCTTCCCAAGGTCCTCGTGACGTATTGGATGTCCCATTCGTCGTCCTATGGATTCCGTGTCTTCTCCGATGGCCTTCAGTTGACAGCATCGTTCCGACAAACGGTTCAGCACTCTTCTGTGAATAGAGTAAGTAGAATAAGGGATCGGGGGTTCAGATTCTTCTCTAAACGATAATCTTCTAGGAAATGAATGTCCAACGACGGAAAGTCTACTCGTGGAGCACCCATCACATGACCTGTACCTGGTGGGCCACTCAAATCCACGTTTACGGAGGTGATAGCCGACCCCCGAGCGATGGATCCCCTTCTGAAGACACTTTCCTTTTGGGATTCGGAAGAGTACAGTACGCCCGGGAGACATTCCCCGGAAAAGATGTCCCCCTTCACAAAGTCACCGCTTTCGATTTGAAAATGGCATGGACGGCGGAGAATCGTGACGCGTGTCTAACGATAGCTGACGGTGTCCATCGCGCTCATATGCTTCGGAGAATTCTGAGTAACGATGCAGTCAAGACCCTCAATGTCCATCTCGAGGAGACAGTCGACCCGAAACCCAAGGATCCGACGCCGAAGAAAGAGGAAAAGACGCATCGACGAGGGTATAGTGTCACGGAAACAAACCCCTGGATGCTGACCCAACTGATTGACGAAGTTGGAACGAAGCTAGTGGCTCACTGTGAACAAGCCTCCGATGTTCCGATTGATTCACTCATTGGAGTGCATCAATCGACGATGGACGATGTGAAGTTGTTGAATTGGCAAAGTAAGAATGCCCTTATTGATCTTCCTCTATCCCTATTTCAGTTGATCTCTTCAACAGCCAGCTCGTATTGAAAGGATGCGAACGGGATGGATTCCTGCTGGTTTGCGCAGCGAAATCTCAGCTTCTTCAGAATGTAAGTCTTCCCCTTCACTATTCCCCCACTTCACTATTCCAGTTCCATCGAACATATTCCAATTTCAGTTCCATCGAAACGTGTGGAAGAGAAGCCTGCTCTTGAGCAAGAAATCCTGGAGCGCCAAACTCTCCGGAATGCAGTACTTCGCCCCCATCTCCCTCTCCTCTACTGGTGCCAACAAGGAGAAGTTCCGATGGCTCCCTCGAGAAGTGATCGACGACAAGACGCAGGATACAAGTGGCTTCGCTGATGACTTTGTTCAGAAGTTCACGGCCACCGGGGAGGCTGTCGGCGGAGTCGTTCAGTCCGAAGTTCCGGATTCTGAGGAGAACATTCAGCTGCAGAGAATCGTCTCCAGGTGCAGTTGTCAAATCTATTTCTGCTATTTCTCTGACGAACTGAAGACGGATTCGAGTGAAGACATCTCTGTGCCCCCGCAAGTCGACCCGAAACATCAGACATTGGATACAGATACAATTGGGATCGATGTCCTAACACTGAAACACAATATGCTCGAGGCGACGAGTAACTCGGAACAATACGAGATGGTCGTCGACATTGTCAACAATCTCGCCCTGTTCGTCGATCCGAACAAAAAGGAGATGGGCGAGAAGCGTCGGCGACTTCGCTTCGAGTGCCAGCTGATGGGAATGGCCGAGATGCGGGCGAAAATCATGAGATATCAATCGGAGCTCAGAGAGATTGTCTCACTGGGCCGTTATCTCGAGCGCCAGTTGTTCTATCTGAACAATAACCAACAACAGGAAGGCACGACCAATGAACAGCTTGTCGAGTACACGGAAGAGCAGCTTGTTCAGGAGGCCGAGGAGACAAAACAACGCATGTTGACGGTCTCAGAGCGGCTCGCCACCTATATCAGTTCGTATAAGCAGCGACAGGTGAACCAGGTGAAAGAGTACGATGAGAAGAGTGCGAAGAAGGGAGTGGAGGTGATCCGGAGGTTTGAGGTGTGCTTTGAGGATTGTATATGGAAGTTGACGGAGAGCGATGGGCAGATTGCCCTGGCGCAGACCCAGATTCGCAATTTTTTGTACACTAGAACCGTCAGAGACAGTAACTGTGGAGATCATTTATTCGAGGTTGGCAGCGTCCGAATAACGAATTTGCTTCCCGACTCGATCTACAAACACGCACTTCATCGCGACGAAACTCGCCATTCTCGACAACCAGCCATCCGACTCTACGTCAGAGACATGCCACCAGTCGGTGGGATCAGTGTCAAAGAGCACTTTGAGCTTAACATTGCGCCCATGGTGGCCGAGATTACACACCGCCTTTTCGACAAAATGATGCGATTCTTCTTCCCGGGGAGAAATGTTCACACGAATGACAGTCTTGAAGGCGACGAGGACAACGGATCGACGTTCTCGTTCACCAGGAAAATTGCCAGCACCCTGAGCATGAGAAGTAATAAATCGGCGTCGGAGAAGTTGATGTTGCAAAAGTCGCTCTATGAGAAAGACGATATAGATAGAATGAAGGAGAGAGCTGATAAAGTCAATCATTTTATGTATATCAAAATACCTGAAGTTTCTTTTGTCGTTTCTTATAAGGTAGGTTTTTTTTAATCTTTCAGCTTTCAGCGCTGCGCAGTCTGCAATTTTGCGTCGCGGTAAATGCGTACAACTACGGTACGTAGCAAAGTACGCAGTGCACCATGACGCAAAATTGCGGACCAAAACGGACGCCCGACTTTTTTTCTAAATATTTATTTAATTAATGTTTGTAATTTCAGGGCAACAAAGACAAGAATCTCATCGACGTCAACCAATTCAACTTCATCTTCCCCCTCTGCGAATATCACGAACAAAACTGGACGTGGCTCGATCTGGCGCTGGCCGTCAAACAACAGTGTAAACGTGTGCTTCTTCAGCAATTTATGCGACAAAAGCTCCTTCGAAACCGCATTTCAAACTTCTCCATCGACCCGATTCCACAGGGAGTCAGTGAGGATGAGAAGAAGCGAATTGCTGTGGGAATTGTGAGTTTTTGACGATTTTTTTTTACCGATTTGCAAATAATTTATTCCAGACGACATCTGATCAGAAATCATTGAAAGCTCCCAAGTGATTCTCTGCGTCTCCTACACCACGCCCTCCTCTCGCCGACGACACACGGGTCAAGGCCAATCGATCTTCCGTTATTACTCCTCCTTCTCCACCGATCTTCTCATTTATTTGTGCATTAGACGACCCACTTTCCTCCGGTGGTCACCTTTACTCGACAATGTTACCTCTCTAACTTCTCTGCAACCTCTTCCCCCGTCTCTCTTGCAGTTCTTCTTTTTCGCGCTGTGTCCACGTTGCTGTGCGTATGTTTGCGTGCTGACGTGTCTCTCCCCGGCACGGGTCATCGGTTGTTCTCCCTTTCTCTCTCGCTCAACTCACCCCTCCTGATTGTTTTTCTTGTATACTGGTATCTCTTGATAACGAGCTTTATCTCTCTCTAGGCGAAAATTGTGATTATTTTGTTAATATATTGCATAAATATCTGTTTTCTAGCTCGCAGAAGCTTTTTTCCAGAGGTTGATATCACCTTTTTTACCTTTTCCTTATCAATATTGATTTTTTTGTGCTTGTTTTCATTAATTTCAGTTCTCTGCAGGTATGAAGACACTTCTTGTTGTGGCGGCCGTTCTCGCCGTCGGAGCTCTCGCTCAAGACGACGCCAAGGGACCAAAAGTGACCGACAAGGTCTATTTTGACATGGAAATCGGAGGAAAGCCAATCGGACGCATTGTCATCGGACTCTTCGGAAAGACTGTTCCAAAGACCGCCACCAACTTCATTGAGCTCGCCAAGAAGCCAAAGGTAATATTCAGAATCGTTTTCCACGCCTAACCGTTTGATTACAGGGAGAGGGATACCCAGGATCCAAATTCCACCGTGTCATCGCCGACTTCATGATTCAAGGAGGAGACTTCACTCGCGGAGACGGAACCGGCGGTCGCTCGATCTACGGTGAGAAGTTCGCCGACGAGAACTTCAAACTGAAGCACTACGGAGCCGGATGGTTGTCGATGGCCAACGCCGGAGCCGACACCAATGGATCGCAATTCTTCATCACCACCGTCAAGACTCCATGGCTCGACGGACGTCACGTCGTCTTCGGAAAGGTGCTCGAAGGAATGGACGTTGTCCGCAAGATTGAGCAGACCGAGAAGTTGCCAGGAGACCGACCAAAGCAAGACGTCATCATCGCCGCCTCGGGACACATCGCCGTCGAGACTCCATTCGCCGTCGAGCGCGAAGGTGTCTAGATTCGTCGATTCTTGTAAACGGCTTTATTATCGATCTGTGATTCTCGGCTCTCGTTTGTGAGCCGGGTTTTCAAATCTTAATTTATGGTTATGTGTATTTAAATAAAACATTTGAGGAAAAAACAACAAAGAACAACAACGGGGTCCGTTATATTTCGAAATAAAACGAATGGAAGAAGCAAATATATTTAACAGAAGATTCCTAGTCCTCTGCCACCGTGACACCGATGTCTTCGACGCGGAAATTGCGGTGTGGCGAGAGAGTATGGCACGCTTTGCGGATTTCTGATTTGATGTGATTCATGTGCATCGAAGTTCTGACAGTTCTGAAAACCAGGGAGGAATGGAGAAGAAGCCTTGAGAAAGATCTACCTGGCAGTGTTAACCGCATCAAAGGGCTCTTCGACAAAGATCGGAGCGCCGAGGGTCTCGCGTGGAAGTATGCCACGTGGCACGACTTGAGCGGAACGAATTGAGATGGCTTGTGTTTGGAAGTTGAACTCGTTGTAGTAGCAGAAGAAGCCGATGACGAGCTCGCCCAGTGACCATTTGTTTGGTGTCAGAGCTGGAAAAGGGGGAATTCATTGAATTCAGAAGATAGCTTACTTGGAAGACTCTCAACGATGTCTCCGAATAGGCGGAGCTCATTGATTGGGATTTTTCGATCGAATTTATCGGGGAATAGGTATTGGAGATTGGGGAGGACGGCTGGGGAGACACCGCATTGAAGATAATGGACGACGAGTAGAATGATCGAGTAGCTGTTTAGGTAGCCGTCTTGGGCGTTGTTGACGCCGGCGACGTAGGACCAGTGTTTGACGAGAAGGGCGAGGGCTGGGAAGCGGGCGTCTATTCTGGAAAGAAAATCAGAAGAATCAAGGGAAAAAATTCTATTTAACTAACAAAGAATAATAATGTGTCAGATGAGAATTGTATATTCCTGCTATATTATTCACGTTGATATCCACATCGATCTTCTGGAATTCTCTGGTCAGATCGCATTTGATAATGGGCACCTTTGCCGGGATTAGGCGACACGTGGCGATGACTCGACGAATCGCCTGTCCGAATTTCGTCCTTCTGATGGATTTGTCTAGTTTCCTAAGCACTTTTGTCGAATGGGCCTTGTCGCATTGAAAGTCGTCGACAGAGGCTCCACGATATCCAACTGGGTAGCAGAGACACATATCCATATCCGAGTTATAGGATCCACATCCATTCACAGTTGATCCGGTTATATGAAGACTGATCGCTTTCTCCGGGAAGATCTTCTGAATTTCCTGATGAAGAAGGTCACGAGCCCTTGCCTTTGTGTTAAACGTATCCTCGTCTTGAATATTCCCTTCGTAGTGAATCCACGCGCTTCTCGATAGTCTGTGCACCGCATCGAGTTGCTTCTCGGTCGCCGAATCCACATATCTCTCCACCAGACGACACAGTTTTTCGTTGACAACGACGCCCGACGTCTTCGCTTGATAGTTGAATGGAAGTCCGTGGGATTTCATGAATTCCTGATGAGTCGAATAACCATCGTAGAAGCCGTTGGCAGTGCCATTCGGCGCCGTCGTCGTCGACACCTGATCCTCTTCCTCTTTTATCATGACAACCTCCTCTCCGCTATCATCCACCTCATTCCATTCGTCGACAATATCCCCTATTTCCTCGTCGGAATCTGTAACTATGTCTGGATTGAGTGAGGCATCTCTGTCGCTTCCCTATTACTTACCCTTGACTCGTGTCGACGTCGAAGAAGAAGACGTCATATTCAGAAGAACCACGTCATCCTCCTCCACCCTAGCTCGCTTCCTCGGCACCTCATCGTCTTCTGACTCGTCGCTGGACGGCGCTTCTGTGAATTCGCGACTTGTCTGGCCGGGAAGACAGCAGAAGACGTCAGCTGGACCCGAATTCGATGTGTTCGCATCGCCGAAATACTCCACCGAGTTGAGAGTTGTCCGGAGGCCTCTGGAAGAATAATTAGGGATTTGAACAGAAAAAAAGCGATTTAAAGGAGCATTGTAAAATGTCACTCTTGGGTCTCGAAGCGAAATTCTAATTAATTTAATTTAACTGGTTTTTTTGCATCAAATAGTCGTTTTTTTTCAATTTCAGTTGAAAAAAGTCAATATCTATCTAATTATTCAACAAAAATTGAAGAAAAACGATTATTTGTAGCAAAAAAATGACAAAAATAACATTCTCGATTTAAAAATTACAGTAGCCATATTTTCGCTGCGAGACCCAAGCGTGACATTTTGCAACGCTCCTGTAAACGAATTTCCGCTTACTCATTTCGTCGATCGATTCTCTCGTGTATCTGCTGCTTTTTGTACGCATCAACTTCTCGCAGCGATTGTAGTTCTGGCGATGGCGATTTTGACGGCGTTTTTGACTCTCTTTTCGGGGTGCTCAGCGGCGAGCTTCTGATCTCATCCACTATAACTATTTCCCCAGTGCTACTTAATTCTTCATCGTCATCGTCGTCCAATATCACCGGATTCTCGGCGGTATTCGTGAATTTTTTCAATTCTTTCGGAGGACTTTGAGGCAGCGGCGCCACGCTCCCCTTGGAAGTAGAGCTACTAGGCTCCGCGTTGTCCGCTGGCGGAATTCTCTTCATCTCATATCCGACGCCCGGGTTTTTGAGATTCGTCAGCACTCGCCGTTTCACTTCTTTTCCACGTAGAATCGCCGCCGATGTCATTTCCAATTGAGAACACTGAAAGAAAAGAAAAAAAAACTGAAGCTTCTGAATATTCTAGGCCTACTCTATTAATAGACATATAATCCGCTGCCAACGCCTTCTCATATTCCTCAAAAACGACGCCAATTTGTGGGGCGAGCTTTTCCGCCGCCTCATCTGCATCGCAAGCTAGCAACTGATCAACGAACGTCGCCGAGATCGATAAACGAAAGAAATCGAGCATCGCGTGAGCCGCAGACTCATCGGCGGAACCGGGATTCGGTCCGTTGCCGACAGAATTCAGGCAGCACGCCGGGATTCGACTGAAACACATCAATCGCTTTTGGGTCTCCGGATCTGGCTTAAAACGTCCTTGTTCTGAAAATTTAGAGAAATATGGTCACAGAAAATAGATTTTTACTCTGATCGTAGTCCTGGAGCACTAGTGGATGGTTCAGTTTGAGCCCGATGGCTTGAAGTTTCGGAATAACCGGCTGGCCTCCGAAACTTGGCCTTTTAGGCACCTTTCTCTTCTTCATGACTGAAAAATTGGGCTTTTTTGGTTTTTAGTACATTTTTTGAGTTTAAATCAGGTTATTTATTGATTATAACATTTAAAATGAGCAATATGAACCCAATTCGAATAGAAATAATTGAAAATTCCTCTTAAAAACGTAGATAAATCTGAAAAAACCCTAGAAAATCCTCGCTCATTAAACAACTCTACCCGTTATTTCGGAGCGTCGTTGCCGATAATACTCGAATGGAACTCAGCCATTTTTTCAGAATAAAACAAAACAAAAACCATAATACAAAAATTTATTGTTTTCAAAATTTGATGCGATGATCGCTTTGGGGATTAAGACAGATTTTAAGATCATTTGAGTTGGTTTAGTGTACAGCTCAGCCAGAATAGGTAGGGGGAGAAGATAACGATGGATAGTGAACATCGTATGGAGGGGGGTTACAGAGGTTTTACAAAATTGAGAGAGAGAGAGTAAACAAAGTTTAACATATTTTGAAATTCGGTGAGACGTGTGGAGAGAATTTATTCGTCGTCGGCGGCAGCCTTCTTGGACTCTGGCTCCTCGTCATCGTCTTCGCCGGAAGCGGCTCTCTTGACTCCACGAGACTCATCTCCGTTCTCCTGAAAATAAAAAATTGTAGTGCTTTAAAGAGAGGGAGAATAGCTTACCTCTGGAACGTAGTCATCAGTTTCGTCGTCAGAGAACTGGCTCTTGTTGAGATAGCTGAGCCCTGGGCCCTCCTCGTCGCCGCTCTCCTCTCCGCTCTCCCCTTCACCGCCTTCGCCAGTGAACTCCTCCTCCTCGACCTCATCACCATCGACGTCGCATCCGTCGAGAATCTTCAACGATGGAATCATCTCGAAGACCTTGACACGGTACTCCTCGAGGAGTCCGAGCGCCGCGTTATTGGTAAGATCGAGTTCAGAGAGCTTTGGAAGCATCTTGAGCGGGCGAAGGTTGTCGAGCGTGAGCTTGTTCGAGGCGAGAGTGATTCTCTCGAGCTCCGGAGCGTTCTTGACAAGCACATCGAACGACGCGTCGTCGCCGAGTTGATTGTCACTAATATCCAAATAAGTGAGTGCTGGCAAGAGTGGGAAGCCAGCCAAAGTGGTCAAACCACACCTGACCATGCTGAGCATCTGAAAAAATCAATAATTTAGTTCAAAAATCGATCAATAAACTCTAAACTCACAGTCAAATTCGTAAGCTTGTCATTGATCCCTCCGATCTTTCCGTCCTTCACGTTGTCGAGGAAAAGAGTGTCGACAGTCGCCGGATCGCGATCTCTGATCTCACGGACGTATTTCTCTTCCATAGACGTCATTTTTTGTTAGTTGGAGACGGAGGTTTCTGAAAAAACGAAAATAAATGAAGAAAAACGAAAGGAGAAGAAAAACAAGAGAAAATCGATTTTTTGGGGGTTGCAATGTGGCAAGAAAAGGCGAATCCATAAAGTGCGTGTCAGAGAGCACAATTAGACGGGGACGCACGACGAAACGAACGAGAAAACAACTCGAATGAGGACGCACACACAACAAGGTGGCCTAAAATAGGAGAGGCGAGCGCGCGAAAAACAAATTTGGTTGCGCGCGCTGAGAATCAAACGTGTTGGCCATGGAGCGCGCTTGCAGCGCCTGCATTCGACAGGTGGCCGTGCGGGGATTTTATTGAAGAATGTGGAAAAAAGTCGATAAAAAGGAAAAATTGAATGGAAAATAAATAAAATGGATTTGAAAAAAAATTAAGAGACAGAAAAACAGCTAAAATAATATAAAAACCCAGAAAAAATTTTTTAAATAAAAATTATTTTTTAAATTTTAAATATTTTTTCCATCGAGCTCAATAAAGAAACTTTCAGAATCATATTTCAGAACTTCAAAAATTAAATTCAAACCCGCCGAAAACCGATAGAAATCTCCGAATACAATCAAGATGTCCCCAATACATCCCCCTTCCTCCTCTTCCCCATTTTCTTCTTCTCCTTCCCTTTATTCTCTAGAAATTATTCAGAATGTCTTCAACAAGTAAAGGAATCGTTAAGGTCCTAATTAAAACCCCTAAATCCCCCAAAAAATCAGAATTTTCCAGTCAGAAGCCACGTATTTCTTCCTTCTGGAGCTCGCCTCCGCTTTCGTTCTCTCCGCTGCTCACAATGTTCTTTTCTTCGTTTTGGATATCAAATTGATTGCTACAAGCTTCGCCCAATTCTTTTTCACCTTCCTTTTCCTAAAACTCATCCATTTTGCAAACTATATCCCACAGGCGCATATTCCGAAAAAGGTGGGTGTTCTTCTAGAAGATCTTCTAGAAGAAGCGCGATATCTCAGTGGAGAGAAGAGGTAGAAGAAAAGTGTCAACTAATAAAATATAGCTCTGGTTATTCTAAATATTTTGTTAGTTAACAACTTTTTTGTATCTTTATCGAGCGTTGAGATATAAGCGTTTGAAGTTAGACATTGCCTTAGCGCCAGAGGCCCAGCGCAGTGACTATGTTGCAGCGGCGCTATCTCGCTAGTCGCTAGAGCTATCAAAAAGCAGTCAATCAATAAAATATAGCTCTTGTTATTCTAAACACTTTATCAATTATACATTTTTTGATATCTTTTACGGTAAGTGAGTTACAGGCGTTGGAAGGTAAACCTAGGTAGCCTAGCGCGCATTACCTAAGCGGCTTACTTCAAGCAGCGCTATCTCGCTTGCCACTACTGCTATCAAAAAATGGCTAACTGTTAAAATGTAGCTTTTAACAAGCTAAATATTTTGTTAGTTAACAATTTCTTGATATCTCTTATTGTAAAAAAGTTATGCGCTCTTGAAAGATAGCCTAGGTAGCATAGCGCGCATTTCCTAAGCGGCTTACTTCAAGCAGCGCTATCTCGCTCGCTATCACAGCTATCAAAAAATTGTTAACTAATGAAATGTAGCTCAAATTAAGCTGAGCAATTTGTTAATTGACAACTTTTTGATATCTTCTACAGTCACAGAGTTACACGCGCTTGAAATTTACACATAGAAAAACAGCGCGCATTAGCGTCTTCTTAAGCATAACTTGCTCAAGGTTAAAGCTACAAAAAAGTTGTCAACTAACAAAATATAGCCCTTACCAAGCTAAACATTTTATTAGTTGACAACTTTTTTCTATCTCTTCTGCTAACCGAGATATAACCACTTTCAGGTAATGCTCCCTGCCGCGGGTGCAAAGCTCCTAGAAGTTCTGATCGCCTCTCTCGCCAACTCTCATAACAGAACCGGGGAACTATTTCTTGTCAGGTAACCTTCTAGACACGTCAAAAAGACCTCTAGGGTTCCAGAACCTTCGATTTCCTGTTCGCCGGTGCAGTTCTCTTCTACTTTTCGTCTCGTCAAACCGGGAAGGGTCTCTCGAAAACCGATTGTTGGCTGATTGCTCCATTGGCGATAGCTGCATCAATCTCCTGGTTAGAACCTGGTCAAATGGAGTATACAGGCGTCTCTTTGATCTCTGCTTTTCTTCTTCCATTTTCCAGGGCAACGTCCTTCATTTTGTTGAAGAATTCCATGGAGTGTCTTGGGAAAGGTAGGTTAGCTGGGGTACCGTACCAGGTAGGTAGGTAGGCTGGGGTACCGTACCAGATAGGTAGGTAGGCTGGGGTACCGGACCAGGTAGGTAGGTAGGCTGGGGTACCGTACCAGGTAGGTAGGTAGGCTGGGGTACCGGACCAGGTAGGTAGGTTAGCCTTGGTACCAGGCCAGGTATTCACTAGGGAGTGGTCAAAGTGGGGTATGGAGTTTTGGTATGAGTAGTATATCGTTGGAAAGCTGACGTCATGCTGATTTCAGATCAGGTGTCAGTTTTTGCACAATGCTTCTCATTTTCGAGAAATTCCAGGTTTTCAGTGCTAAAATCCAAAATTTCGGACTTCCATAACTCTTTTTAAACTCATTTCTGAGAGCTCAAATTTTGTGAGGGCACTTTTAAAATCTAAATAAACATTTTCCGAAAGTTTGGAAGCAAAAAAAATTTTCGAAAAAAAATCAAATTTTTTTGGCCAAGAAAATTGGAAAATTTTTTGGGCGGAATTTTTTTCCCGAAAATTTTTTTGAAATTTGGGCCAAGTATTTAGCCTATTTAGCATGTGTCTCAGATAGCCACTTACGTTCTAGCTAAACCCCTACAGTACCCTTCCAGGTCATATCAACGCCTTTATGCTGGAATACACTCGCTTCGTGTCCATCCTTCTCTTCCTCCCCGCCCTTGTCTCCTATTCCCTGAGCAGCGTCGAGGTCACCGCTAGCTGGGAGTCCATTGACATGGTCCTTATGTCTCTTTCCTTCCTATTCATGATCTGCAACCTCTACAGTAACCTGTGGCTCACTCTGAGCCTAGGCCCAGGCACATATCTAGTGTTGGAGAATTCAAGGAACCTTCTTGCGTCGGTAAGTCCTAGCCTATAGCCTATAGGCTATAGGATCTACCAGGAGTCATAACTTTCTTCAGACCAGATATTTTTTTGACAATTAAGGAATGCAAAAGATAGCTCTAAATGAGCACTACGCGCTGAGCTTAACCAGGTTACTGTAGCTTCACTATGAAAAAAGTTACAGGCCAAAAAAGAAAATTTTTATTTTTTGGCTTGTAACTTTTTTCATTTTCTAGCTACAGTAATCTAGATAAGCTCATCGCATAGAGCTCATTTTAAGCTATCTTTATCACCCATTGATCATTCAAAAAATCTTATTTTGAAGAAAGTTACAACCTCTTCAAAAATATCATATTTAAAAAAATAGTGGAAAAAATTTTTTTCACTTTTTGGCTTGTAACTTTTTTCATTTTTTAGCTACAGTAATCTGGGTAGGCTCATCGGATAGAACTCATTACAAGCTATCATTTTCACCTATTGCTCATCCTAAAATTCCAATTTAAAAAAAGTTATGACCCTTATAAAAACAGCTAGTTTCAGTGTGCCCAATGGATAATCCAAAACATGGCTCATCCCAGCCTGATTGCTTTTGGCGCCAAACTCGTCGCCTTCTCATCGATTTTCCGAATCTGGACAAGATCCTAACCTCTTTTTCTTGTTTCCTCCCCACTGAAATCAATAACGTCCCCTCTTGTTCTGTCTCCCCCTATTGCAACTGCGCTCCATCGCACTTGCGTCCAATAAAGAGACACTTTTAGCGGTTCATTCTAATTTTCTAAACGTTTTCATCTCATTTCCATCAATAAATCCCCCTCCAGGTATGTACACAATCGCCCAAGAGCACCCATTCGCCGCCGTTCTCTCCCCACAATTCCAGGATGCCTACTGTGCCACGTGTCTCGGAGAAATCGACACCAAGGAGGATGAGATCATTGCATGTGATGATTGCGCAGAAGTGGCATACTGCTCGTTGAAATGTCAGAGAAAGGATTGGAAGGCCGTGCATCAGGTAAGCTTCAAACGCGTATATCTCGATAACCAGCGGAGATACAAAAAAGTTGTTAACTGATAAATTGCTCAGCTTAAAAAGTGCTATATTTTATTAGTTAACTGGTTTTTGATAGCTTTAGCGACTAGCGAGATAGCGGCGCTGCAATAGAGGCACTTGTCTCGAACGCGCCACTATTGAGTGTCATATATTCAAACGCCTATATCTCAATACCCAATAGAGATACAAAAAAGTTGTTAACTAACAAAATGTTAAGCTTGCTAAGCGCTATATTTTATTAGTTCATCACATTTTGATAGCTTTAGCGACTAGCGAGATAGCGCCGGTATAACAGAGACACTCGTCATGAACAAGCCCCCTTTGGGTGTCCTATAATCAAACGCCTATATCTCAATACGAAATAGAGATACAAAAAAATTGTCAACTAATAAATTACTTAGCTTAAAAAGCTCTATATTTTGTCAGTTGACTGCTTTTTGATAGCTCTAGCCGCTAGCGAGATAGCGCCGCTGCTATATAGGCTCGCGCCATTCGAATGGGTCCCCCTTTCAAACGCTTGTATCTCTGGAAGCAGCAGAGATATCAAAAAGTTATCTACTAATGAAATGCTCAGCTTTACATGCTCTAAATACCTGTATATTCAAAAAAATGTTTCAGTTCGAATGCGAAATCCTTCGTGCCCAAAACCCGCTGACCCCTATGACTGTCACAATGCGCCTATGCATTCGGACCCTGTTGACCACCTCCAAAACCGACGGCTTCAACGGCACCCGTCTCGAGGACCTGGAGACCAGTAAGCCCAAGTTCTCTTACTAGCTAACCAAGTTTTTTAGACTACCAACAATTCCGATCGAGCCCCGAACACAACCAATTCCTCACCGATATTCTCACCATCATTAAGAGTACAGGTAAGAGGGTACCGTAACCTATGAATAAAAAAACAAAAAAAAATTGTCAGATGTGATCCAAAAATCGAGCAACCACATCATGGGAACCCTCTGTAGCGTTTTGTGCAATGCGTTCGGGGTCATCGACGAGAAGCGTGGCGAGCCCATTGGCACTGCCCTCTACCTGGGACTCGCCAAGCATAATCACTCCTGTGCGTCGACTTCCCACGTCGTCTTTGATAAGGGACAAGTGTTGCTCAGGTCCCGAGACCCGGAGTACAGTACCAAGGTTAGCCACACTATTAAAGGGGGCCGGAACAATTCAGTGCAAAAAACAAAGTTCAAATTTTTAAAAACCGTCATTTTTCGCTCATTTTCAATACAAAAATAGATTTTTTCGATAAAAACCAAAAATACAAGACCTTCTTGTAATATTTACCAAAAAGCAAAAAGAAAAAATGAGTTGCGCCCTAAAGAGTTCGAACTCATGAGTTGCACTGCCAGTGAAACGCAAAACATCGCTGTTGCCGACTGCGCCACGCAGCTAATCCTAGGTGCCGCCGCCTATCGATATATGAAACTCTATGCTCCCGTTGTCAGAGGGCCGGTAATCATATTTTCAGAAATTTTTTCAATACAAAAATTGATTTTTCGATGAAAACGAAAAATACAAGACCTTCTTGTAATATTCAGCAAAAAGCAAAAAGAAAAAAGAGAGCTGCGTTCTAAAAGATCCGAACTCATGAGTTGCACTGCCAGTGAAACGCAAAACATCGCTGTTGTCAACTGCGCCACGCAGCCAACCGTGGTAGGGCGCCGCCTATCGATATATGAAACTATATGCTCCCGTTGTCAGAGGGCCCGTTATCATATTTTCAGAATGAAGCTACTCCATGGGATTTTGAGTTGTCTAACGTATTTTTCGTACCCATTTTAAAAAAATATGGTATTTCAGACGACGATATCCTATGTGTCGAGAATGCTGCCGACTACCGAACGCCAGAAGTCTATCCGTGGCGTCCACTTCATCACTTGTCGCTGTGAAATGTGTCAGAATGAGCAGCTCGACTTGCTAGGTCTAGCCTCCCGATGCCAGACCACCCAATGCCCAGGATACGTTAAAGGTGTCTCGAGCTGCATTTCATGCGGCAGACCGCCCATTGTCTCGATGGAAGAGAGCACTCAAGCCACCTCAAAACTCATTGATACCCTAGAAAACCTTCATAAAAATAGTTTCGAATCGATACCATCGGAATTCAATTTTCTGAAAAATCTCCGCAAGGATTACTGTGGAATTCTGGCGGATTGCAACGTGGCTATCCTTCAGCTAGACGAACAGATTGCGTATTCGGCTAGCCAGCTGGAAAAGGTGCCAGATGACTTGGAGATGATTGCCACCAGAGGATATGATCATTTTATGTGAGTTTTACCCCTGAAATGCTTAAAAAATACCCATTTTTCCAGCCAGCGCCTCGGAATCGGATCCCCTGAAGTCACTCGTCGCCTCTACATCGCTTGTAAATGTCTCTCTCGCCTCCCAAATCCTACCGTATCATCGAAAGATATCATGAAATTGGCTGCCGAATCCAGTATCATCAGTCATGGAGAAAATCATTTTATGTCGAAATACTTGCGTGATCTTCTTGTATTATAGTGCCACTAACATAAATTATTTGGAACTCTTTTATCTCACTTGCTAGAAGAGCTATCAAAAAGTAGTCAACTAATGAAATATAGAGCTTTTTGAGCTGAGCAATTCTTTAGTTAACCACTTTTTCGTATCTGTTAAGCTAGCTGAATTATAAACGTTTGAAGGTAAGATGTCTTTAAAGCGCGCGTTACACAGCGGAGTTGCTATGTTGCGGCTTTGCTATCCTGCTTGCTAGAAAAGCTATCAAAAAGTGTCAACTGGTAAAATATAGCTCTTTTTAAGTTGAGCAATATAACAAAATTTATATTTTTGTATCTCTATTGGACGTTGAGATATGACCGTTTGAATTTAGACATGGAGATAGCGCGTCCAGATGAGTGACTATGTTGCAGCGCCGATATCTCGCTTGCTAGAAAAGCTATCAAAAAAGTGTCAACTAGTAAAATATAGCTCTTTTTAAGTTGAGCATTTTGATAATTAAAATCTTTTAAAAATCTTTGCTAGGTGCCGAGATATAGGCGCTTGAATATATGACACTCAAAGGGGGTGCGTTCTAGACGAGTGGTTCTGCTGCGTAGACGTTATCTCGTTAGTCGCTAGAGCTATAAAAAAGCAGTTAACTAATAAAATATAGTCCTTTTTATGCTGAGCAATTTATTAGTTGACAATTTTTTTGTATCTTTTATGGTAACTGAGCTACAGACCTTTGAAGGCAGGACACCCTCAGTAAACTCTGCGCTCTCCAGGCTTTCCGTTTTTCCAAAAATTATGATACAAAAGTAGGCTTCATGCCCTCTTCTTTAAAACAATGATCTCCTCATCATTTGTTTATATTTCCACACCCTCCCCGTATCATATATCATAACCAAAACGCACTCATTGTCACCTTCTCCCCCCTCCCAAAACTACGAAATGGTCTCGCCTTCGGATGGCGGTTGGAGGAGTCGAAGGTAAGAATTATGTTGCTGATCCTTAAAAGATTTCTGGTTTCAAGATTGGTGATAGCTGGAGAAATCGGGAATCTCATTTTGATCGGCGCTCTGTATCTTCACGCTTTTTTATGGCTTAATGTGAGTTTGGACCCCTTCTAACCCTGAAATTGGAGTTTTAGACCCTTAAATGTGAGGTATCGGAGCTCCCGGTTACTCGAATCAAAAGAGAATCGCTTCCTGTTGACCTAGAAGACTACACAATTATCATTGGACAAGACACTATCATTCCGGTAATTCCCCTTAAATTAGTACTTAACTGGAGTTCATTTTTACTGAAATTCAAAAAAATATTTTTTAATTTTTTTAAATTTAAAAATTTCATTAGATGTAGTTTTTAATTCTGAACACTTTTTCTGTTGACAACTTTCTCTGAAAATGCCTCTAAATGCCCCAAAAACCGGATTTATTGAGGTGGAAGAGTTTTCTGAAAACTCGGCCACGGCGTTTTTAGCCACCCCCTGGCGTTTTTTTTTGTTTTCATTGATTTTATGCTTTTATTGAATAGATTCTCTCATTATCAAGCTGAAAATTTCGGAAAAAGTGAAAAATAATGCCTGAAACCTCCTTTCCCGAAAAACTCTTCCACCTCAATAAAACCGGGTTTTTGAAAATAATTTTCGAAATTTTTTGTCTGCTAATTAGAGAATATATCCAATTTAAGCCTGAAATCAGAGAAAAACAGAAAAATAACGACGGAGGTGGTCAAAAACCCCATGGCCGAGTTTTCGGAAAACTCTTCCACCTCAATTTGGGGCATTTAGAGGCATTTTCAGAGAAAGTTGTCAACAGAAAAAGTGTTCAGAATTAAAGACTACATCTGATGAAAGTTTTAAATTCGAAAAAATAAAAAAAAAATTTTTGAATTCCAGCTCAGTCCTCCTTTAACCTCAAAAAACCCATTTTCAGCGCAACGTACTAGACCGTTCTTGCTCTCAAGTCCATCAATACTGTTCCGAGAAAAGCCAACGGCTCACCGGGTACCCTGGAGCACGTGGTACCCCAGGTGACCAGGGACCCGTTGGCCCCCCTGGCCGCCGTGGACCAATGGGTATAGTCGGGCCTATAGGCCTAGTCGGAGAGCATGGAAGCGTTGGGGAGCCAGGGAGAGACGGGAAGTGTAATTGTCCCTTCCCTGATATGTACGTCCAAAGAGTGCCCATCCCAGGACCCCCTGTGATTAAAGTAAGTGGCCTAGGTAGACCCCAAGGCTCCTTTTTAATTCAGATCGAAGAAAAAATGGTGCCTGTCCCGGTGGTAGTTGTCAAGCAGGTTGAGGTCACTAAACTGGTGCCTTTCGAGCCGACACCCCCTGGATTTGGTCCGCCGGAGGGTTGGGCGCCAGGTATGCCGAAGCCTGGGAGGACACGGAAGTTGCCGAGGTACTCGACAGTCCGACCGCCGCCAACCCCGAAGAGGAAGACTACGCAGCTGCCCATTCATGTGGTGCCGACAGGTAGGCTCCGCCCACATGGGCCCAAATTTCAATAAAATTTTCGGGAAAAAAATTTCGCCCAAAAAATTTTCCAAAATTTTTTTTTCAAGAAAAAATTGGATTTTTTCGAAAATCTGCCTCCAAATTCTCGTAAAATGTTTCTTTAGATTTTAAAAGTACCCCCACAAAATTTGAGCTCTCAGAAATGAGTTTAAAAGGAGTTATGAAATTCCAAAATTTCGAAAATTAGCACTTTTTAAATTTTTTTTAAAGCGACTTTTTCGTCATTTTCAGCCCTTTTTCAAAACAAAAACCAATTTTTTCGATAAAAAAGGAAAATACAAGCCTTCTTGTGATATTTACAAAAAAGCAAAAAGAAAAAAAGAAACTGTGCCCTAAAAAGTCCGAACTCATGAGTTGCACTGCCAGTGAAACCCAAAACATCGCCGTTACCGACTGCGCCACGCAGCCAACGGCTGCGGCAGGCCGCATATCGATATATGAAAGCTCCTATTCTTAGAGGGTCGGTAATCATCTTCTCAGAATGAAGCTGCTCTCTGATTTTTTTTTTGTATCAATTTCAGAAAAATATTAGAAAAAAAATTTCCAGAAAAGAACCTGACTATTGACGAATGGAATGCCGAGATGAATATCAGTACACCTACTCCATACCTTGGGCCACCGACACTAGGCTATAATCGGAAAGGTACAGTACCCCTTTCTCCCTCTCTTATACTGCCCCTTCAGAATGCATCCTAGCCGCCGTCGGTATCCCCGTCCTTCACGCCGAATCTCAATACGGTCGAGTCGGTTCATGGATGCGTGACGCTCTACCGAACTCTATGAAAACCGCCAAAAGGCGGTGGGTAACTGACGGCTTTGCTAGCCCGGTTCTCTATGAATATGAAGATGAGCGACAGCTTTTGGATAAGGTTCAGAAGATAAAGTATTACGTGGATTATCTGGCATCAGGGACTGGAAATGTGGTTTATAATGGAAGTTATTATTATCATAAGCATGGGACAACTAGTTTGGTACGGTATGAGCTGGAGACAGGGGTTCAGGTAGAAGCTGAACTGGACCCCCTGATGTCCCACGTGGATTGTGGAAGACTTCCGGATCACACTTTTGAAGAGTGTAATTCCACTGATAGACATGTTTGGTTGTATGACAGGTATGCCCTTCTATTGAAAAAAACGGAAAATGGGGTTCTCGGGTTAAAAATTTTTTTTAATTTTTTTATTTTAAAAGTTTCATTAGATGTAATTTTTAATTCTAAGCACTTTTTCTGTTGACAACTTTCTCTGAAAATGCCTCTAAATGCCCCAAATTGAAATGGAAGAGTTTTTCGAAACCTCGGCCACGGGGTTTTTGACCACCTCCGTCGTTATTTTTCTGTTTTTCTTTGATTTCAGGCTTTAATTGGATATATTCTCTAATTAACAGACAAAAAATTTCGAAAATTATTTTTTAAAACCCGGTTTTATTGGGGTGGAAGAGTTTTTTGGAAGCGCTGGTTTCAGGCATTATTTTTCATTTTTTCCGAAATTTTCAGCCTGATAATAAGAGAATATATTCAATAAAAGCATAAAATCAAAGAAAACAAAAAAAATAAGGGCAGGAGGTGGCTCAAAACGCCGTGGCCGAGTTTTCAAAAAACTCTTCCACGTCAATAAAACCGCTTTTTAAGGCATTTAGAGCCATTTTCAGAGAAAGTTGTCAACAGAAAAAGTGTTCAGAATTAAAAACTACATCTAATGACATAGTATTCAACTTGAGTTGACCCCTTTAGGCCTCACAACTACGTGGATTTCGCCGTCGATGAGAATGGGCTGTGGGTAATCTACGCTGGGGCGGATTCAGAGACCATGAAGATGGCTAAGATAGAGCCTGATCTCTATGTGGTCAGTAGATGGGACGTCGAGGTGAATACCACAGAAATCGCCGATTCTTTTATCATGTGTGGGGTCTGGTATGGTCTGAGAAGTGCCTATGACCTACAAACTCAGATTACCCATGCATTTGACTTATATAGGTAGGTTGTCCGGTGGAGCGCACTTGCTGATAAAGAGATTTTTAGAAATGATACGATCCCAGGACAAGTGGAATGGTATAACCCTTATCAGGGACTCACTATGCTACACTATAACCCATTGGACGCTCGTCTCTATTTCTTCGATAACAGTAGCCTCTTGTCGGTGAATGTCAGAATTGAAGAGGATCTTCCAGAATATATTGATGAATAATTGATTTGATTTTTAAAAAAATTTTTTGAATTTTTTTTATATACTGTAAGGAAACAATAATTTTTTGGTTTTTGACTTCAACCTCATGTAACTCAACTACATTAATAGCTATCAGGAAACTGTTTATATCAAATTGTTCAGCTTAAAAAGAGCTACATTTTATTAGTTGACAACTTTTTGATATCTCTTACGGCAATCGAGATAGCGCGTAAGCAAAATAGTCTCCCATAGTGGTAGTGCGCATTAGGTGTCTTACCTTCAAGCGTCTGTAACTCAGCTATTGTAACAGATACAAAAAAGTGGTCAACAAAGAAATTGCTTAGTTTATTAAAAGCTACATTTTATTAGTTGACAACTTTTTGATAGCTTTTCTAGCAAGCAAGATAGCGCCGCTGCAACATAGTGGCTTCTCTGGAATGATGTAATGCGCGCTATTTAGGTGTCTCAGCTTCAAGCGTTTGTAACTTTGCTACTGTAACAGATAAAAAACGTGGCCAACTAAGAAATTGCTCAGCTTAAAAAGTTCTATATTTTGTTACTTGACGCTTTTTTAATAGCTCTTCTTGCAAGCAAGATAACGCCGTTGCAACATAGTGGCTTCTCTGGAATGATGTAATGCGCGCTATTTAGGTGTCTCAGCTTCAAGCGTCTGTAACTCTGCTACTGTAGCAGATACAAAAAATTGGTCAACTGATAAATTGCTCAGCTTAAAATGGGCTATATTTTATTAGTTGACAATTTTTTGATATCTCTTGTCGCAACCGAGATAAATGCCTTGCTATTTTGACTATTGAATTTTACCTTACTCAAATGAATAAACACGGAATAATTATGGGAAAACCAGATAAAATAACGAATTTGTGATTATTTATTAAATAAGTACAGTATGATAACAATTGAGATCAGTTTTTCAAAATTAAAAATTGTTAACGTCATATTTTATTTTGATCAATAGCTTCGCAGACAAGTTACGATGGCAAGGGCACATACAATGACTGTTAGAAACAGAAGAAAAAGTGAAAAAATTATAAAGATAATTTTAACAACATTATTGGAGTAATCCTTAATGTAACATTCATCACAACATTCGGGACAAACGGAACAGCAGCTTTCCGAAAAAAGACGATCACAAGTTTTGATAGTCCACTGAAAATGAGAATATGAGAAAGGGAGAGCACTTTTTTCACTATTTAGCAAAGTTTTTTCTTTAAATTTGAGGTTTTCTCCGACAAAAACTACATACCGTATAACCTGTAGCAGTCTTTTATGGAAAAAACCCGAAAAAAGAATGAATTTGTGATTATTTATTAGGTAATTGAGAGAACGATAACAGTTGAGATCAGTTTCAATAGTAAAAGTTGTCTTGACATGAAACAGAAAAATTACATCATTTTTTGTCTTGAACACCGGTTTTCAACCATTTCCTATGGCAGCCGCACATGCTAAGGCGATTACAAACGAAAGGACAACTAGAACAGTTGAAAAGATAATAATAAAGGTAGTGTCAAAATTGGAATTATCCTCTATGTAACATTCATCGCAACATTCAGGACAAACGGAACAGCAACTGTTTGAAAAAAGACGATCACAAGTTTTGATAGTCCACTGAAAATGAGAATTTGAGAGAGTGAGATCACTAGCAAAGTTTTCAATTTGAGGCGTTCTTCGGCAAAACTGGGAACACCAGATAAAAGAACGAATTTGTGATTATTTATCAAATAATTGGAGAGAACGATAACAGTTGAGATCAGTTTCAATAGTAAAAGTTGTCTTGACATGAAACAGAAAAATTAAACCATGTTTTATTTTGATCACCATTCATACTTAACCTTTACGATGAGAGCCGCGCATAAAATGCCGATTAGAAGCGCAGAGAAAATTAAAACAGTAAAAGCGAAAATGTCAGCAACATCACTGGAATAATCCTTAATGTAACATTCATCACAACATTCGGGACAAACGGAACAACAGCTTTCCGAGAAAAGACGTCTACAAGTCTTGTATGTCCACTGAAATTGAGAATATGACGAACAAGAAGAGCAAATTAATATAAAAAATGAGGCGGAGAGTTCGAGACCGCCCCCGTTTCTTATACACCCTCTCGGCGGGCGCCCGCCGCCGTCCGCGTGGCCGAGTGGGTTGCGCGCTTGCTTCTCGTTCTGGTGGTCACAAGATCGACCTCTCTTCCGCCTACGCGATTTTTTACAGCGCCAAGAAGACCAGTACTTCACTAAAACGTGAATAACTCAAGGTTGGAAAAACATTTTTTGCTGATTTTGTGAATGAGGTAATAGAAAGGTGGGGAACATAATGCAATCAAAAGATTTTTGAAAAATTGATTTTGAAAATTATGCTGCGTTACCTAAATATGATAGAGTCGTTAGAGAGTTTTTAATTTGAGGTTTTCTTCGGCAAAACTAACACAAAATATTCATTCGATTGAAAAGTGAAACAAAACAAAATAAAAGTGTTAAGTTTGAACTGGTGTTATATATCAACAATTCCGACATTTTTCAATGAGAAGCGGGATGAGAACCGCAATGAAAATTGCTAACGAAAAGATACCGAAAACCGCAGCCAAAACTTCAAATAATGCAAAACATGATCTTCTAAGTAAAGTGTAGTCCTCAATGTAACATTCATCACAGCATTCAGGACAAACGGAACAGCAGCTTTCCGAAAAAAGACGATCACAAGTTTTGTATGTCCACTGAAAATGAGAACAATACAAGCAAAATGCTCAGTTTAAAACGGGCTACATTTTGTTGGTTGACACTTTTTTGATATCTCTACTCCGAAAAAAGATACAATAATTTGAGAAAACTGCATTTTTCCGAAGGTCATTTTTTTGTTTGGGTTTTCAAAGCCCCATATCTTGCTCAGTTTTAAAGATACAAAAAAGTTGTCAACTAACAAAATGTTCAGCTAATTAAGGGCTATATTTTGTTAGTTGACAATTTTTGATAACTCCTACAGTAACCGAGATATGACTGTTTTAATAAGTAGTTATACAATTTCTTGGGATTAATTTTTCAAAAATTTTTTATCGCTAAAAACTATTTTTTTCAAAAGCAAACTTACTTTATGATAATCATTCGGGTTATTGTGATACTTGTCTCTGAAATCCACACAAGTATTGCTACTTGGACCCCTTTTGTATTCTTCCATCTTGGGAACATCTGTCGATTCTCCATAGACACGAATCAATGAAACACAAGTCTTATTGACGTTTCCATGGTTTTTCAGAAAATGAAATTGAACTTTTCCAATTGACTTTGTCTTGAATGGAATATGGAAGACTTGTTCTTGAATTTCACCAGATGATTTGTATTCACAATTGGAAATGAGTGGTTCCGTTTTCTGGCAATTGAAGTCAAGACATGCCTGAAAGTTGTTTTTTCTTCGGAAATCCTATTTTCAGCCCGGAAAAATTGAATTCATGGCAAAATAAGAAAAGGCAAAAAGAATAGAGCACTCTAGGACTCGAACCTGACCCTTTTAAACGAAAGTCATCTCTCTTACCCACTGAGCTATTCGTGCAGAGGCTGCCGCGAGAGTAGAGGCGCCCTATGAGGCGCGGCAAAAGGACTCACCAACACATTGAACACCTTCGGTGATCCATCAGGAACTGTTCCATTCCATTTGAAATTCTGATAAGAGACAGCAGTCGGTTTGATATATCTCGCAAGATTCACAGTCAAAACAGGCTCCTTCTCATCAGAACACCATGCTCTATTGGCTGGTGGTTCAGGACGATCGAGTAGAGCAATATCACTTTCTGCAGGAAGATCAGAGCGAGAAGAGTTCGTGATGTCGACTCTGGCACCGAATAGATAGTTGGCTGAATTGAAAAGTGAGGTCTTGATTGGAATCTCTTTCTCTTCTTTTATCACAATTGGCTTCACTTCTTTCAATACTTTACTCAATGCTTCTTCTATTTTTTCCTTTTCTTCTTCGAAAAATTCCTCTTTTTTCATTTCGAAATTCTCTTGAATTTCCTTCGAATCCTCCTGTTTTGGAAGTTTATCGAGTTGAATTTGAATTTTTGATACCTAAATTAAATGATTTCTAGTCTTAACTTCCTTTAGACTTGACATTTCTCAGTGATTTTTGGTGGGAAATGTTCCCCTTTTTTAAAGTAGCCCAGTGCCAGAATTTCAGAGCAAAATTTTTTTCCAGTCTAGAGTTATTCACGTTTTAGTGAGGTCTTCGGCGCAGAAAAAAAGAGAAACGGTCGGTAGAAGGATTGAACTGGGACCACCAGAACGATAAACAAGCGCGCAACCCACTCGGCCACGCGGACAACGGCGGCCGCCAATCGAGAGGGTGTATAAGAAGAGCTTCGATCTCGATTATTCCTTAATCATTAAGAAATATTTCTGGAAATGTCAAGTAAAGGCAAAAAAAGAAGTTACCATTAAACGAGTCTCTCTGATATCCGAAGACATTAAATAAGAGTGAATTAGAATAAGAGTGAGAACGAATGCCACCATGAACATCGCAATTGTCTGACCATTATTATGATATCGACATCTGAAACAGGATATTGAAAAAAAAAACTAAAAAAAAATTACCTTTTCTCTTCAGTTGATTCTTGAATTAAAAATCTTTCTTTCTTCACAATTTGTTCAGAAATCGAAACGGTTTCTGAACCGTACGCCGATTCGATATCGGCCATTGGAATCAGTTTGAATGAATCTTTGATAAGTATATTCAAACCATCCACAATTCGAACGAAGAGTGTTTGTACAATAGAGCGCGTTCGTCTTTTTTCTCTGCGTCTCTTTCTGAACAGTTGTCTCTCTCTCCGAGAGGGACCATGCGAATCTTACTATCGATTTTATTAGGTACTGCAGATTAGCCTTCTGGTGTCTTAACTTCAAACGCGCGTAACTCAGCTGCCGTAACAGATATAAAAATGGTGGTAACTAATAAATTGCTCAGCTTAAAAAGAGCTATATTTTATTAGTTGACCACTTTTTGATAGCTTCTACAGGAAGGAAGATATGGTTCAGACAGTGCGCGCCGCTAGTCACCTCCATTCTTCTAACGCTTGTAACTCTATTCCCGTGAAAGATACAAAAAAGTTGTCAACTAATAAATTGCTCAGCTTAAAAAGAGCTATATTTTATTAGTCAGCAGCTTTTTGATAACTCTCACAGGAAGCGAGATAGCGCGGCTGCAAATTGTCCTTTCCGGTACCGCGCGCTTATTGGGTGTCTTAATTTCAAGCGTGTGTAACTGGGCTACCGTAAGAGATACAAAAATATTTTTAACTTACAAAATATAGCTCTTTTTAAGCTGAGCAATTTAATAATTGACAACTTTTTGATAGCTCTAACAGGAAGCGAGATATGGTACAGACAGTAAGACACTGTCTCAACTCGTGTCAAAGTTAAAGTTACGGATTCGGGAGCTCAAGGTGACTGTTCGGGGAATTTTTTTATTTGGAAATATGAACAATTCAGAATAATTGGAATACAAAATGGGCTTCTTTGGTATAAAAATGATGAGAAAAAGTATATCTATGGAATGGAAGACCCTGGAGCAAGCTGGGAATAAAAAATAGGGGACCGGAAACGAGTAGAATCAGAAAAATGTCAAGAACCTGGAGAATTAAGTAGAAAATAGGAATGAGGGGCAGTGGAATAGATTAAGAAGGCATCGGGGGAGGGCCTACAGTATCCATAATGGCCTAGATTAGGCTCATCTCCAGTTTATTCACGATAACCTGCTCATCGGAGTGAACTCTCAGGCCTTCGAGGCTTTCTGCTCTAGACACCGCCGTATAAAGCATTCCGTATTCGAAAACCTGACCAGCTTTGTAAATCCCGACTTTCTCGAATTTTCTACCCTGGGATGCATGAATCGTTGCTCCGAAATTGACACTGACTGGAAATTGCTTGACGAGCTGCTGCTCGGTCCGCTGGGGTCCAAGATAGTGATTGACACGTGGAAGATCGACAGATAGGTTTGTGGCAATGTCAGTGCAACAGAGGTGGCTTCTTGTCGCTTCGTGGAACGTCAAACGAGTTCCTTTTGGTAGACCTTCACACGGTTCTTCGAGGACTAGGATGCAGTTTTTCTGAAAAAATTTTTTCTTTTTTTTTCTGAAATTAGTTGGTAGAACTATTGTATCTCCTTTTGCATTGAAGCTATCAAAAAGTTATCAACTAATAAATTGCTCAGCTTAAAAAGAGCTATATTTTGTTAGTTAAAAATATTTTTGTAACTCTTACGGTAGCTGAGTTACGCGCGCTTGAAGTTAGGGCACCCAAAGGCGCGCGGTACTGTAAAGGCTAACTTGCAGCCGCTATATCTTGTTTCCGGTTAGAGCTATCAAAAAGTTGCTAATGAAGAAAATGTAGCTCTCTTTAAGCTGAGCAATTTATTAGTTGACAACTTTTTTGTATCTATTACGGTAGCTGAGTTACGCTCGCTTGAAGTTAGGACACCCAAAAGCGCGCAAGCCTACAAAGCCTAATTTGCAGCCGCGCTATCTCACTTCATGTTTGAGCTATCAAAAAAGTGCTAACTAATAAAATATAGCTCTTTTTAGGCTGAGCAACCCCTAATTAACTATTTTCCTTTATCTTTCACAGAAACTTAGATAAACCCCTTTGAACCCACCTTCAATCTCAACTGATGCAACTCTAAATCGGAGCGGATGACTCGACCATTGAATTGTGCTTCCAGAATTTGAATTCGTCCTCTCATTTTCTCCAAAACTCTTCTATTGATAACTTCCGTTCCTTCTTTTTTAGGTGTCAAGATAATAGACGTCTGAATCGGAGGCTCTCCTTGGAGAGGGCCGAAGCAGAAGCTGATGAGCTCGTCGAGGTGGGCGCTGAAAAAAAGGAGAATTTTTTTGGAATTTATTGAAAAAATTAGCCCTTAATCACCAAGAAATATTCCCAATCACTAGAAAATTTCAAAAACCCCATGTGGCCACTTACACCATGACTCCTGCCGGGAAAGTGACCCTCGGACTCTTTCGAACAGTATCCAGCAGCAAGGCCCAATCATCAGTGCCCACCGGGAGCACATGGTGTTTGAATGGGGCGACCATATTTCTCGTCAGGTGCCTCAAGCTCTCCCCAACCCTCGGGTTCCGGTTCCCTGGGCTGAAAGGGAGAAGCTGGCCAAAGTCGGCCACCACGATTATAGTCTTCCCCCCAAAAGGGGTGTCGTTCCCCATCACTCTTTTCAGCTTCTCACAGAGCGACTTCATATGCTGCTCCATAATTTGGTTCCCAGAATCGATCAAAATGACATCGATTTCTTCGATGAGGTTGTCTGTGAGAGCGAGGAACTTGAGCATGTTCTTGGCGGGGACTGGGAACGAAGACTGTGAGATGACCTCCACGTTGATGGGCATATCTGGAAGATTAGTTGGAGGGAGGCTGCGGAAGGCTAACCGGGACTAAAAAAAAGGGGGGGGCTAACCGGGAGGGGCTAACAAAAAAGGGGGGTGGGGTTAACCGAGACTGAAAGGGGGGGCTAATCGGGAGATGTTAAGGGGCTAGTAAAAAATTGAAAAAAATTAAAATGTTACGAAAAAATGGCTGGGCATGTCTGGAAGAAGGGAGAATTTAAGAGGCTAGTTTTTTTTGGCTTGAATTTTTTTACTAGCTCTCCTTAGCTTCCCGGTTAAATGGTTAGATGAGACTGGCGGGTACCCCCTGAGAGTACGTAGTCGTTTTTTGAGTTAGTAACCTCTGACTGTATATACCCTAACTATCTGAGGGTGAGTTGAAGTTTCCGAACAAAAACTATATGGTTAGGTAGCTACAGGCCTTCAGAATATCTAAACTAGCTTGCTACCTAGGTAAAGGGGTCCCTGTTAGTCTGGTACAGTACCCGAGGTCTAGAAACCCTAGAAAAAAATTCAGAAGCCTCTAGAGACGGCTCTAATAGTCTTAAAGGCTCTAGAAGAAGTTTTAAATTCAAAAATACATTTAAAAATGGTATCAATTTTAAAGCCACACGAAAAATGAGGCCTACAGTACTTTCCGAGGATTTTTAACTACCGAGGTAATAAAAAACGGCACCATAAGCTACCTAAAGGACCCCTTTCACGTTAAAAAACTCCCTCCCCCCACTCACTTTTGAACAAGCACCAGATAGCATGGAGAAGATACGTCTTTCCGGAATTCGAGTTTCCCTCTATGAAATGAAGCTTGTCGGTCCTCCAATTATTACATATATCGAAGGCAATGGGCTGTTGGGAACCATTGAGAGTAGGGACAACGTGATTTGGAGCTGGAGGAGCTGCCACGACAGGAAGATCTGAAATGGATCCCTTTGGAGTAGGTGATTCCCATGGGGTTACGGTATTGTTTGTTTTACAAAAAACTAAGTCATTGTTTCTAGTGTAACAATTACATTGTAACCTGACTAACCCCCTAACTTTGACTGGTTGACTCATGAAGCCAGTTTACACTTTTTGATTTTGGTCTTATTTACAGATCATTTTTAAGAAAGGCAATATCTAGGTTACGGTAAGAGATATCAAAAAAGTGTCAACTAACTAAATGTAGAGCTCAAAATGAGCAATATTTCATTAGTCAACAGTTTTTCTCTAGCTCGTATCGTTCTTGAGATACAGCGATCTAAAGAGACACTTACCATCATTCTGTGGCACTTGGGCGGCTAGGGCAGCGTCGACTTGGGCTTGCTCACGACAATGTGGACAGAATTCGCAAGGCGTGGTTTCTGAAAGGCATTTTAATTGTTGAATTGGATATTGAGGGTACGAGACAGAAATTTCGAGAAGAATAGTGGTTAATCCTATTTCACAGTTAAGGAATACGGTGGAAATTCGAAAGTCAGAATAATAGGACGATTATCTCGGTTGTGACAAGAGATATCAAAAAGTAGTCAACTAATAAAATGTAGCCCTTGATAAGCTAAGCAATTTTTTAGTTGACCACTTTTTAATATCTCCACTGGAAATTGAGATATAAGCGTTTGAAGGTAAGACTCCCAAATTGCGCGCGCTACCACATTGGGGGAGTATGTTGCATGCGTGCTATCTTGCTAACCGTAAGAGATATCAAAAAGTTGTCAAATAATGAAATATAGCTCAAATTAAAATGAGCAATTTGTTAGTTAACAACTTTTCAAAATATTTATTGGTAGTTGAGATATTCCAGTTTGAAAAACACAGACAAAAAAATCTAAAAATCAAAAAATTTTTGAATTTTGAACTAGAACTATTGTAACTCGGGTCCTAATAGAGATACAAAAAAGTTACTAACTGATAAAATATAGTTCTTGACGAGATAAATATTTTTGTTATAAACACTTTTCCTGTATCTTTATCAGGTACCGAGATAATCAATGTCAAAGCAAGACTACCAAAATGTCAAAGCTGGTATACCAGAAAAAATGACACCTTTACCAAAGAATTGAAATAAAAATGTCTTCAACAAAAAACGGACTCATAACTGTTACAAAAAATTTAAAAGTGGACAAACATTGCCGCCGATTTGCCCTCCGAGAGATAGTGAGAAGAATGGAGACGCAGATGGAGAAGATGATGAGTAATGGAATGGGAGGAGACAGAATGGGGTGTTGGAAGAAGAGGAGGAAACAAAGAGGGGATTGTAGATGGAAAATAATAATTTTAGATAATGGACTTTGGGAAGGGAATTGTCATGTGATTTCTTAAAGCAATTTAATCATGGAATCTCTGTAAAACAAGAGGAAGGGAGTCAGAAACCGTTAGCTCATGGTTACTGTTAGGGGTTTTTTAAACAGGAATATCTCAACTACAAGTGAAGATTTCAAAAAGTTGTAGAGTAACGAATTACTCAGCTTAATCTGAGCTATATTTTATCAATTAACAACTATTTGATAGCTCTCCTAGCAAGCGAGATAGTGCCTGCGCAACATAGCTGCTCATAGCTGTACGCTTTTAGGTGTCTTACCTTTAAACGCTTATATCTCAAGACCCAATAAAGATTTTTAAAAGTGGCCAACTAAAAAATTGCTCAGCTTATAAAGGGCTACATTTTATTAGTTGACAACTTTTTGATAGCTTTACCAGGAATCGAGATATAACTTTTGATAATCTAACTTTTGAAATTCCATGTCCTCCACACACCTGTCAAACCGGTTGAACCTACATAACAACAGAGATAGAGTCCAGAAACATTTTTTTGCTTATGTAGGTCTTCGGACATCTCTTTTTCCGTTTACAAGGTAAGTCTGGGCCGTCTTGGCCAGACAGACTGTTGTAAAACACACACGAGATGACGTCACGCCAGATTATTGAGCGTTCTAGCGGTTTATTTAGATCTATGGATTTAAATAACTGTTATTTAGATTTTTGTATGTTTTGGATTACACAATATAATGTTTTAGGTCCAGGTTATCTCATTCTGTTTTCTTTTTTTTTGAAACAGAAAAAGTATCTGAAAACGGGAATATAGGCTTTCAATAGTGCTTTTTCGAATTATGTAGACAGTTTTCGCCGAAGACATCTTCTCATGTAAGTTTTGACAGTTTTAGTCTTTACCATTCGAAAATGGAGGATTTCAACAGAAGATTCTGAAAAAAAACCTGCAAAATCAATACCCTTGCTAAGCTCTGCTAACAAATATGAAGAAAGGAAACAGATTTTATTCATAAATCATAAATCCATGGAACTAGTTAAGTTGAAGTCCTTGAAGAGAGATGAGGGCACCAGAAAACATCGACCTCTTTGTGTGAGCGTTTGAAATCAATTCCGATTAAATTTTGGTAGAAGAATTCTGAAAATTCCAAATATCCCTGTCTGAAGTGCTCCTGGAACTACTTACCACATTAGAAAGCTAGCCGTCTTGGCAGTTTAACGAAAAACCAGAACTGAAGGTGAAGGGAAAAATTCCAAGCGTCGAAGGAGTTCAAAGGGTCACGGGGTTAGGGGGTTATTAAAACTTTTTTTGAATTATTTTTTATTTGAACTTTATCGCGGGAGGTCTCCGTGAAAATTTTAATTAAAAAATTTTGTTTGGTTCCCATTGTATTTCACCGGTAGGGCACATGTTGCTCATCCTTTCTTCAAGCAGATCGATCTCTTTTGGTTCACACAAGCTTTTTGACCTTTTATATAGAAGAAAAGAGGTCTGGCATTGTGCCAAGCTGTGCACCTGAATATGATCCGGTTTGTCCAGGAGTCTAGAAGGGTTTAGCTCATTTTAAGCTGAGCAATCCTTGGTAAATACCCTCTGACCACGTTTTTTGAATAATTTGGCCCTGAGCTAGGCGCTTGACAGATCGCCCAAAACATATGGCTCTCACAGTTGAGAAGCGAAAAACGGGATAAGGGTTATTCAAGTAATTCGAAAATTGGAGGAAGGGGGTACAAAAGCGCTAAAATGAAAAAATCTGTGCTAAATAATATTTCAAAATTAATAAAATTCTAAAAATGCTAATTTTTAAGCCTAAGCCTAAGCCTAAGGCTAACCTCAGCCCAAACGACGCTCTCAGCCTCCTATAAGGTACCACTTAGGCTTAGTGGCTTGGAGCCTGGGCTAAGCGAATTGGGCCTATATTGCTAATCAACTCGGAATGAGGTCTGTAGGTGCTAGCTGACGTCGGACGAATACTGAAAAAAATTAACGTATACTTAGGCACCGCAATGAAAGTGGGCGGGGCGTCGAAATTTTTTTTTTTTTTTTTTTAGTATACGGTATACTAAAAAAAAAGTTTTTTTTTTCAAAAGCGCTAATTTTATAAAATAAAAAAGATCTGTGCTAAATATAATGTTTCAGAAATTGAGAAAAAAATCTGAAAATCCTAATTTTTAAGCCTATGCCTAAGGCTAAGGCTAACCTCAGCCCAAATAGCACAGGCTTCGCCTAAGCCTAAGCCTAAGGCTAGGCCTAAGCCTAAGGCTAAGTTCCTGATCTTTCTGCCTCTAAAACCCGGGTTTTTATAAACCCGGGCTTCGATTCCAGAACTATATAACCCCTCTCTTTTCAAACACTTTAGTGTGTGTATCTATCGGAAAAGAAGAGAAGATCGAAGAAGAAGAAGACAATATAATATCTGTTGTCGTTTTGCTTTCCTCCTCTCCTCTAGCCTCTCTATCCCTGTGTATTACACTCGGAAAAGTGTGTATGTGTGTTGAATTCATCGTCAGAGCCAGCAGAAGACGAGACAAGATGAGAGAAATTGTGTTTTTTGTTGTTTTTGAGAGAGAGAGAGAGAGAGCACAGAGAGACGGAGAAGGAAACGACGGGCGGTTCAGAGTAGATCAAAAGTGGGTCGATCGGATGATGGGTACTCCTGTAATAAAAAAAGGGTGTTTCTGAAATATTGAAGAAGGTGCCAAGGTGCCACTATATTCAAGGTAGCAAGGTAATTTGGAGGATTAAAAATGAGAAGCCAAGGTGCCACTATATAAGACGGGTTGAGGTGCCTCTATATTAGAGGTAACATGTTGTCACTATATTAGAGGGATCCTGATGCCCTTGTAATAGAGGGCCCCCACTGCCCCTTGTGAGAGACCCCAGAGCCGGGGTTCTATTGAGGGTCCCGATGGTACTGTAGGAAGCAAGGCTCTGAGCCGTTTTGTCGAGGTGCCAGGGCCTAAAGGTGCCACTATTTTAAAGGGATTTTGGGTGCCACTATATTAGAGGGATCTATGACTTTGTGGGGTGACCCCTCCGGGGTCCTAGCTTTATAGGTAGGGTCATGAGCCTCTAGGGGCCAGGGGGCCCCACTATCTAGGAGGGCCAGTATTTAGAGGGTTAAGGTGCCACTATATTAGAGGGAAAACGACACCATTGTCTCCGGTAACCAATATTGCTAAAATTGGGCCTGACCCTGGTAACACATCCCAGTTGGGCCGCTTTGGGAGAGGTGCCGATTCTAGCGGCACTATATGCCAAGCCGACGTCAGCTAGCACCTGCTGACCCCAATCTGAGTTGGTTAGCAATATAGGCCCAATTTGGTTGGGGTCCGAGGTCCCTGGGCATTAAGCCTAAGTGGTACCTTATAGGAGGCGTCATTTGGGCTGAGGTTAGCCTTAGGCTTAGGCTTAGGCTTAAAAATTAGAACTTTCAGAATTTTCTCAAATTTGAAACATTATTTAGCACAGATCTTTTTCATTTTATAGAATTAGCGGTTTTGAAAATTTTTTTTCCGAGGTGCCACTAAAGGAGGTCCAAAGGTTATCAAAGCACAAAAATTCATAGAACAGTTGCCTGGATCCCGGAAATAATTGGATGACCCTTGACTTTTGTGTGTGTGTGTATCTCTTATTACAATCAAAAACCCCTTCCCCTTCCCAGATTTTCCACTTTTCTGAACCTACTTTTCCCTTTTCTTCGGGATCCCACATGCTTTGAGCTCTCCGGGAAGAAGAAGCTCAAGAAGAAATAGTGTGTCGATTGAAGAGACGACAGAAATATCGAAGGCAGTTGTTACTTTGGCAATTCGAATTTCTGCGTCTCCAGTGATTCCAATGCTATTTCTCGGGTCTTACAGCAGGCAAGACGGCTCATCGGCAAATTGTTTTCGTTTTGAGAAGGAAAAGCAAGAAGAAGAAGAGAAAATGAAGAAAATGTTTGAGAGAAAGACTATCCAGTTACATACATACTATCATGACAATGATTTATGAGCATTTCAAGCGGATCAAGGTGTTAAGATGCACTAGTTCGGAAAACTAGGCTAAACTTAACAGAGATTATCAAAAAATAACCGGGTTTTGATTAAAAAGCGCGAAAAAAAATATTTTTGCTTGAAAAACAAGAAAAAATGCATTTTTTGTAAATACCATTTTTCAAACCGTCATAACTAATTTGGGATTGAAGTTATCAAAAAAGTGTTAACTAATAAAATATTGTTCATAATAAGCTAAATATTTTATTAGTTAACAACTTTTTGATAGCTTTAACAAGAGCTGAGCAATGCGCGCTTGAAGTTGGGACGCCCAAACGGGCCCCTTCATTCCAGTGGAAAGAGGCTTATTTTGCAGCCACGTTATCTCGCTTGCTGTTGAAGCTATCAAAAAGGGTTCAACTAATAAAATATAGCTCAGATTAAGCTGAGCAACTTGTTAGTTGACAACTTTTTCATATCTTTATTGGGGGACGAGATATGGGCGCTTAAATACATGACACCCATGTGTAACTGCATTCTGGACTAGAGGCTCTGTTGCAACAGCGCTATTTCAATAGTCGCTAGACCTATCAAAAAAGTGTTAACTAACAAAATACGCAAAATTTTAAGCTGAGCAAGTTACCAGTTGACCCCTTTTTCAGATATCCCTGTGGAATCGAGATACGACGGTTTCAACGTGGCACGCCATCTATCATCGTTTGGCTCCGAGTCTAGTTTACACAATTGTTGGGGTTCAGGAATGGGGTGATCCGGTACCAACTGACACCATTTTGCAGGGATTTTCAGGATTTTTCAGGGTTTTCAGACATCGGATGTTTTCAGGGTGCATCCTGGGGGGGGGGGGCAAACAGGGGCCTAGGTAAGAGGGTACCTGGGGACAGGAGCTAGAGGGCCAGAGGGGGGGGCTTGGAAACTAAAAATTCTTAGCCTAATAAAGACACTACCGTAATCTCTATACTCTCCCTTTTTTCCATGAAGCGTTTTTTTCGTCGTCTTTTTCTTCCTCCTTGATTCCGATTTTCTCTGGAACCCTGTGTCGGCGTAGGCGTCTCTAATCCATTCTCTCTCTCCCATCTCCTCCTGCTTCGTATTCCCGGGAAGAAGCTGCTGCTGCCGCCGCACACAGCTTTACACCTCGTATCCAAGAAAGTGGGCGTGGCTTGCGGGTGCCAAGGAATTCGGAAGGGGGGAAGGAAGGCACTCATCACTCGCATCGTCAACCTCGACTAAGGGAGCACCGAATAGTTGAAGTTATTCGATTAGAAACACTCGAAGCGAGAATCAATAATGGAGCACGAGAAGGATCCCGGATGGCAATATCTTCGCCGCTCCAGAGAGCAAATCTTGGAGGTTCGTGGTTTTTTGGGCTTTTGGGCTGATTTTTTGTTTTGATTCTTTAATTTTGAGCTATTACTGTACTTTTCTAGGCCTTTTTTTGAAACTTGTGAGATTTTTGTTCAAAACTCCTTAATGACTCCTCCATGATACTTTTCTGATCATTTTTTCGAGCTCTTTCAAAATTGTTTTCTTTTTTTGAAATTTTTGAAAAAGAATACTGTAGTTACTCGGTTACTTATGAGCTGTTTTTTGCATTCTATATTTTTGCCTATTTGAAATTCCGTGCCTCCCAACTCATTTTTTTCCTGATTCTGAATATCTAAGTTAGGATTTTTATGCTAGGCTCACTTTATCGGAATTTTAAGTAAATTCTGAAGCTTAAGCCTAAGCCTAAGAAAATTCTGAAACTGAAGCCTAAGCCTAAGCTGATTTTTGAGCCTAAGCCTAAGCTCAAAACTTCAAGCCTAAGCCTAAGCTTGAAATTCAAGGTTAAGCCTAAGCTCAAAATTCGAGCCTAAGCCTAAGCTTAAAATTCAAGCCTAAGCCTAAGCTTAAAATTCAAGCCTAAGCCTAAGTTTAAATTTCAAGCCTAAGCCTAAGCCAAAAATTCAAGCCTAAGCCTAAGCTCAAAATTTCAAGCCTAAGCCTAAGCCAAAAATTCAAGCCTAAGCCTAAGCTCAAAATTCTGGCCTAAGCCTAAGTTTTGAGCCTAACCCTGAAATTTAAGCCTAAGCCAAAAATTCAAGCCTAAGCCTAAGCTGTACCCTCAACCCTCCTACCCTACCCATCTTCCAGGACCAATCGAAGCCATATGACTCGAAAAAGAACTGTTGGATCCCAGATCCAGAGGAAGGATACTTGGCCGGAGAGATCACCGCCACCAAGGGAGACCAAGTGACCATTGTCACCGCTCGCGGAAATGAGGTACAGTAATCCCTGGAACAAGACCGCCCATTTTTTCTATTTTTCTAGGTCACCCTCAAGAAGGAGCTCGTCCAGGAGATGAATCCGCCAAAGTTCGAGAAGACCGAAGACATGTCGAATTTGACTTTCCTCAACGACGCTTCCGTCTTGCACAACTTGCGTTCCCGTTACGCTGCCATGCTTATCTACGTAAGTGGGGATACTGTAGTACACATATTTCTATCTCTTTTCTTGTGTGAGAGAGAGAGAGAGAGAAGCTCATCAATTGAGTGGGAGTCTCTGCGTCTCTCTAGCCGAGGGGCTGCCGCCCGGGAGCATTACACTGTGAGCTCTCGGATGGCAGAATTCTCGGAAGAGCAAAAAAAAATGGAATGAGCAAGGGGGCCCCAGGGATCAAGACCAAAAAAGGCATTTTCAGACCTATTCCGGACTTTTGGGAGTTTCAGCCTACGTCTAAAATTTAAGCTTAAGCCTAAGCTGAAATTTCAAGCCTAAGCCTAAGCTAAAAATTCAAGCTTAAGCCTAAGCTGAAAATTCAAGCCTAAGCCTAAGCTAAAAATTCAAGCCTAAGCCTAAGCTAAAAATTCAAGCCTAAGCCTAAGCTAAAATTTCAAGCCTAAGCCTAAGCTTAAAATTCAAGCCTAAGCCTAGAATGAGCAAGGGGGACCCATGAGACCTCCAAAAAAGGGAAAAATTTCAGACCTATTCCGGACTTTTCTGCGTCGTCATCAACCCCTACAAACGTCTTCCAATCTACACCGACTCTGTTGCCCGTATGTTCATGGGCAAGAGAAAGACCGAAATGCCACCTCACTTGTTCGCCGTCTCTGACGAGGCCTACCGTAACATGCTCCAAGACCACGAGAATCAGTCTATGCTGATTACCGGAGAATCCGGAGCCGGAAAAACCGAGAACACCAAGAAGGTTATTGCCTACTTCGCCTCTGTTGGTGCCTCTCAACAGGAAGGAAACGCCGATGCCGATCCGTCGAAGAAGAAGGTCACCCTTGAGGACCAGATCGTCCAGACCAATCCGGTTCTTGAGGCTTTCGGAAATGCCAAGACTGTTCGTAACAACAACTCGTCTCGTTTCGGAAAATTCATTCGTATCCACTTCTCCAAACACGGACGTCTCGCCTCTTGCGATATCGAGCATTGTAAGTTTTACCCCTACCGTAATCCCTTATTAGATAGCTTTAGTCTTTAATTTTATGATATTACTGTACTTTTCTAGGCTTTTTTTGAATTTTCTAATTTTCTGAAATTTTTGAAAAAGATTACTGTAGTTAATTCCATTATTTTTCGCCTATTTGAAATTCCATGCCTCCCATATCATTTTTTCTGATTCTGAGCATCTGAATTAGGGCTTTGTCTTAGGCCTCACTTTATCGGGACCTTAAGCATAAGCCTAAAGGCCTAAATCTAAACAGATTTTTAAGCCTAAGCCTAAGCCTATTTTTGTCTAAGCCTAAGCCTCAATCTTACCGGAACCTCAGCAGATATAGCGAAGAGCCTCAGCCTACGTCTAAAATTTAAGCTTAAGCCTAAGCTTAAAATTCAAGCCTAAGCCTAAGCTTAAAATTCAAGCCTAAGCCTAAGCTAAAAATTCAAGCCTAAGCCTAAGTTAAAAATTCAAGCCTAAGCCTAAGTTAAAAATTCAAGCCTAAGCCTAAGCTAAAAATTCAAGCCTAAGCCTAAGCTAAAAATTCAAGCCTAAGCCTAAGCAAGCCTAAGCCTAAGCCCCTACCGTAATCCCTCATTACCTAGCTTTCAGACCTGCTCGAGAAATCTCGTGTCATCCGTCAAGCCCCAGGAGAGCGTTGCTACCACATCTTCTACCAAATCTACTCGGACTTCCGTCCAGAACTCAAGAAGGAGCTTCTTCTCGACCTCCCAATCAAGGACTACTGGTTCGTCGCCCAAGCCGAGTTGACCATCGACGGAATCAACGACGTCGAGGAATTCCAGCTTACTGATGAGGCTTTCGACATCCTCAACTTCTCTGCCACCGAGAAGCAAGATTGCTATCGTCTCATGTCCGCTTTGATGCACATGGGTAACATGAAATTCAAGCAACGTCCACGTGAAGAGCAAGCCGAACCAGATGGTACCGATGAGGCTGAGAAGGCTTCGAACATGTACGGAGTCAACCCAGAAGACTTCTTGAAGGCCCTGACCAAGCCACGTGTCAAGGTCGGAACCGAATGGGTGTCCAAGGGACAGAACTGCGAACAGGTCACCTGGGCAGTCGGAGCCATGGCCAAGGGTCTCTACTCTCGTGTCTTCAATTGGCTCGTCAAGAAGTGTAATCTTACTCTGGATCAGAAGGGTATCGATCGTGACTTCTTCATCGGAGTCTTGGATATCGCCGGTTTCGAAATCTTCGACTTCAACTCATTCGAACAGTTGTGGATCAACTTTGTCAACGAAAAACTCCAACAATTCTTCAACCATCACATGTTCGTCTTGGAGCAAGAAGAATACGCTCGTGAGGGTATCCAATGGACCTTCATCGATTTCGGTCTTGATCTTCAAGCTTGTATCGAGCTTATCGAAAAGCCACTCGGTATCATCTCCATGCTCGATGAGGAGTGTATCGTACCAAAGGCTACCGACTTGACTTTGGCCTCCAAACTTGTCGATCAGCATCTCGGTAAGCATCCGAACTTCGAGAAGCCAAAACCGCCAAAGGGAAAACAAGGAGAGGCTCACTTCGCCATGAGACATTATGCTGGAACTGTCCGTTACAACTGCTTGAATTGGCTCGAGAAGAACAAGGATCCACTTAACGATACTGTTGTCTCATGCATGAAGGCCTCGAAATTGAACGACTTGCTTGTGGAGATCTGGCAAGACTACACCACTCAAGAAGAGGCTGCCGCCAAGGCCAAGGAGGGTGGTGGTGGTGGAAAGAAGAAGGGAAAGTCCGGATCTTTCATGACCGTTTCTATGCTCTACAGAGAGTCTCTCAACAACCTGATGACTATGTTGAACAAGACCCATCCACATTTCATCCGTTGTATCATCCCCAACGAGAAGAAGCAATCTGGAATGATCGACGCAGGTCTGGTGCTCAATCAACTGACTTGCAACGGAGTGTTGGAAGGAATCAGAATTTGCAGAAAGGGATTCCCCAACAGAACCCTTCATCCAGACTTTGTCCAGCGTTACGCTATCCTTGCCGCCAAGGAGGCCAAGTCAGATGACGACAAGAAGAAGTGCGCTGAGGCCATCATGTCCAAACTCGTCAACGACGGATCCCTTAACGAGGAGATGTTCCGTATCGGTCTTACCAAAGTGTTCTTCAAGGCCGGAGTTCTTGCTCATCTTGAAGATATTCGCGACGAGAAGCTGTCTATCATCCTTACCGGATTCCAAGCTCAGATCAGATGGCATTTGGGACTCAAGGAACGTAAGCGTCGTATGGAGCAACGTGCCGGACTCCTTATCGTTCAACGAAATGTTCGCTCCTGGTGTACTCTTCGTACCTGGGAGTGGTTCAAGCTTTACGGAAAGGTCAAGCCAATGCTCAAGGCTGGAAAGGAGGCCGAGGAGCTTGAGAAGATCAATGATAAGGTGAAGGCTCTCGAAGAGTCGTTGGCTAAGGAGGAGAAGCTTCGTAAGGAGTTGGAGGAGTCCTCTGCCAAGCTTGTCGAGGAGAAGACCTCTTTGTTCACTAATTTGGAGTCCACCAAGACTCAGTTGTCGGATGCCGAGGAGAGACTCGCCAAGCTGGAAGCTCAACAGAAGGATGCTACCAAGCAGCTCTCTGAGCTTAATGATCAACTCGCTGATAACGAGGATCGTACCGCTGATGTTCAGCGAGCTAAGAAGAAGGTCGAGGCTGAGGTGGAGGCTTTGAAGAAGCAGATTCAAGATTTGGAGATGTCTCTTCGTAAGGCTGAATCCGAAAAGCAATCCAAGGATCATCAGATCAGATCTCTCCAAGATGAGATGCAACAGCAGGATGAGGCTATTGCGAAGCTCAACAAGGAGAAGAAGCATCAGGAGGAGATCAACCGTAAACTGATGGAGGATCTTCAATCCGAAGAGGACAAGGGTAACCATCAGAACAAGATCAAGGCCAAACTCGAGCAGACTCTTGATGACCTTGAGGATTCGCTTGAGCGTGAGAAGCGCGCTCGTGCTGATCTTGATAAGCAGAAGAGAAAGGTGGAGGGAGAGTTGAAGATTGCTCAGGAGAATATCGACGAGTCTGGACGTCAACGTCACGATTTGGAGAATAATTTGAAGAAGAAGGAGTCGGAATTGCACTCAGTCTCCTCTAGACTTGAGGATGAGCAAGCTCTGGTATCCAAGCTTCAACGCCAGATCAAGGATGGCCAAAGCCGTGTCTCGGAGCTCGAGGAGGAGCTTGAAAATGAGCGTCAATCTCGTTCGAAGGCCGACAGAGCCAAGAGTGATCTTCAACGCGAGTTGGAAGAACTCGGAGAGAAGCTCGATGAGCAAGGAGGTGCCACTGCCGCTCAGGTCGAGGTTAACAAGAAGCGCGAAGCTGAGCTCGCTAAACTCCGTAGAGACTTGGAAGAGGCCAACATGAACCACGAGAATCAGCTCGCTGGACTCCGCAAGAAGCACACCGACGCTGTCGCCGAGCTTACCGATCAACTTGATCAGCTCAACAAGGCCAAGGCCAAGGTTGAGAAGGACAAGTCGCAAGCTGTCCGGGATGCTGAAGACCTTGCCGCTCAACTTGACCAGGAGACTTCCGCTAAGCTTAACAACGAGAAGCTCGCCAAGCAATTCGAATTGCAGCTCACCGAACTTCAATCGAAGGCCGATGAGCAATCTCGTCAATTGCAAGACTTCACTTCTCTTAAGGGACGTCTTCATTCGGAGAATGGAGATTTGGTCCGTCAGCTCGAAGACGCTGAGTCCCAGGTCAATCAGTTGACCAGACTGAAGTCCCAACTCACCTCTCAACTCGAGGAGGCTCGCCGTACCGCCGACGAAGAGGCTCGCGAGCGTCAGACCGTTGCTGCTCAGGCTAAGAACTACCAGCACGAAGCCGAGCAACTCCAAGAGTCTCTTGAGGAGGAGATCGAAGGAAAGAACGAGATCCTTAGACAACTCTCCAAGGCCAACGCCGATATCCAACAATGGAAGGCTCGATTCGAGGGAGAAGGACTTCTCAAGGCCGATGAGCTTGAAGACGCTAAGAGACGCCAGGCTCAGAAGATCAATGAGCTTCAGGAGGCTTTGGATGCCGCCAATTCGAAGATCGCATCGTTGGAGAAGACCAAATCGAGACTTGTCGGAGATTTGGACGACGCTCAAGTCGATGTTGAGAGAGCTAATGGAGTGGCTAGTGCTCTTGAGAAGAAGCAGAAGGGCTTCGACAAGATTATCGATGAATGGAGAAAGAAGACTGATGACTTGGCCGCCGAGCTTGACGGAGCTCAACGGGATCTTCGTAACACCTCTACCGACCTCTTCAAGGCTAAGAATGCCCAAGAGGAGCTTGCCGAGGTGGTTGAGGGACTTCGCAGAGAGAACAAGAGCTTGAGTCAGGAGATCAAGGATCTTACTGATCAACTTGGAGAAGGAGGACGTTCGGTTCACGAGATGCAAAAGATCATTCGCCGTTTGGAAATCGAGAAGGAGGAGCTTCAACACGCTTTGGATGAGGCAGAAGCCGCTCTTGAGGCCGAGGAGAGCAAGGTTCTCCGCGCTCAAGTCGAGGTGTCCCAGATTCGTTCAGAGATTGAGAAACGTATTCAGGAGAAGGAAGAGGAGTTCGAGAATACCCGAAAGAACCATGCCCGTGCCCTGGAATCAATGCAAGCCTCTCTTGAAACCGAAGCCAAAGGAAAAGCCGAACTTCTCCGCGTCAAAAAGAAGCTCGAGGCCGACATCAATGAGCTCGAGATTGCTTTGGATCACGCGAACAAGGCTAATGCCGATGCCCAAAAGAATTTGAAGAGATACCAGGAGCAAGTCCGCGAGTTGCAATTGCAAGTCGAGGAGGAGCAACGTAATGGAGCCGATACCCGCGAACAATTCTTCAATGCCGAGAAACGTGCCACCCTTTTGCAATCCGAGAAGGAGGAGTTGTTGGTTGCCAACGAAGCCGCTGAAAGAGCTCGCAAGCAAGCCGAGTATGAGGCAGCCGATGCCCGTGATCAAGCCAATGAGGCTAACGCTCAAGTTAGCAGCTTGACTTCTGCCAAGAGAAAGCTCGAGGGAGAGATCCAAGCTATTCATGTAAGTGAACCCCTAACCTTAGCGAAAATTACGCTAAGTGCCCCCTAACCTTAGCAAAAATTACGCTAAGTGCCCCCCCCCCTAGGCTTAGCAATATTAACGCTACCATTTTAGTCCTTATTTTCGCAATAATAACCATCAGTGTGTCGTTTCGAGAGCGATTCGAAAAATTTTTCGAAAAATTCACGAAAAAAATTCTTCAAGTATTTTTTGAGCACGTCATTTTTCGAGAATTTTTCGAAAAACGACCGGAAAAAGTTTTCAAAAAAAGCGAAAAAAAATTGGGGCGCCGCCACGTGGACACGTATAACGCACTTCACACGTTTTTTCTTATTTTTCATCTTTTGAGAAATTTTCGAAAAACGTGTGATTTTTCGAACATTTTTCGAGAAATTTTTTGAATAATTTCTCGAAAAAATTCGAAAATCTCGAAAAATCTCGAAAAATCTCGAAAAATCTCGAAAAATCTCGAAAAATCTCGAAAAATCTCGAAAAAATTCGAAAAATCTCGAAAAATCTCGAAAAATCTCGAAAAATCTCGAAATATCTCGAAAAATTTTCGAAAAATTTTCGGAAAATTTTCGGAATATTTCTCGAATAATTCCTCGAAAATTTTTCGAAAGGGGCATTTTTCGAGAAATAATTTTATAACCATCCTATATTTTTAGGCCGATTTGGACGAGACCCTCAACGAGTACAAGGCCGCTGAGGAGCGCTCAAAGAAGGCTGTCGCCGATGCTACCCGCCTCGCTGAGGAGCTCCGTCAAGAGCAAGAGCACTCGCAACACGTCGATCGTCTTCGTAAGGGACTTGAGCAACAGCTCAAGGAGATTCAAGTCCGTCTCGACGAGGCTGAGGCTGCCGCTCTTAAGGGTGGAAAGAAGGTAGGGTTACCTGATAAAAACGGCCCTTATTTTTTTATTTAAAGGTCATCGCTAAACTCGAGCAACGCGTTCGGGAACTCGAATCCGAGTTGGACGGAGAGCAACGCCGCTTCCAGGACGCTAACAAGAACCTTGGCCGTGCTGATAGACGCGTCCGCGAACTTCAATTCCAGGTCGATGAGGACAAGAAGAACTTCGAACGTCTTCAGGACCTCATTGATAAACTCCAGCAGAAGTTGAAGACCCAGAAGAAGCAAGTCGAGGAAGCTGTAAGTTTCTAGCCTACCTGCTACCTGTTATCTAGCTGCTAAGCATCTAGCTACCTAGGCTACCTAGGCTACCTAGGCTACCTAGCTACCTAGCTACCTAGCTACCTGCTAATTTTTACAGCTAGGTTTTTTTTAGCTAGCTACCTACGCTACCTAGCTTCTAGGCCTCTAGCTAGGTAGCTACCTACGCTACCTACGCTACCTAGCTACCTGCTACCTAGCTAACTGCTACCTACGCTTCCCACGCTACCTAGCCACCTAGCTCCCTGCTAGATGTTACAGCTAGTTTTTTTTTAGCTAGCTACCTATGCTACCTGCCAGACTTTCTCGGAATTGACTTTTCGGAAAATCGAAAACGACAGTTTTCCGAAAAAATTTTTTTCGGAAAATCGGAAATAAAAATTTTTTTCCGATTTTTTTTTCGGAAAAGTTGGAAAATTTCGGAAAAATCGGAAAATTTATTTTTTAGGCAAAATAACAGCAAAAAACAGTAAAAATCGACTAAAACAACAAAAAAACAGCAAAATTTGATAAAAAAAATTTTGCATCCGATTTGTCCGTCAGAAATTTGGAATATTTTTTTCCCATTTTCCAATATATTTTTCAATTTTTGACACAAAAGAAGCTGGAAACATGGAAAAAAGAGAAAAAAAAACAAAAAAATTTGAGAAAATCGGTCGCGCCGGACCAAAAAAGTTTGAGACATGGGCCTTTAAATTTTCTTTGCCATTACTGTATTTTCCGATTTTTTTTCCGAAAATTTTCGGAAGAATTTCCGATCGGAAAATTTTTCCGAAATATGTCGGAAAAACGGAAATTTCGATTTTCCGATTCCGAGCAAGCCTGCTACCTACGCTACCTACGCTACCTACGCTACCTACGCTACCTCCTAGGCTACCTAGCTACCTAGCTACCGGCTAGGCTACCTACGCTACCTGCTACCCCTACCTAATAAAATAATTTTCCAGGAGGAGCTCGCCAACTTGAACCTCCAAAAGTACAAGCAACTCACCCATCAACTCGAGGACGCCGAAGAGCGTGCCGACCAGGCCGAGAACTCGCTCTCCAAGATGCGCTCCAAATCTCGTGCCTCCGCCTCAGTCGCCCCAGGACTTCAGAGCTCCGCATCGGCCGCCGTCATCAGATCGCCATCCCGTGCCCGTGCCTCTGATTTCTAAGCTCCCCCTCTCTTATCAACCTCTACATGCTCTTTCTCCCTGTGCTCCCTAAAAAATTGTTATCTTTTTTTTTAAAACTTCTCTTAATTTTGTTTTCTAGTTTTCTTTCTTTACTTTCCAATGGAATTGTGTAGATTTTGAAGTCAAAAAATAGAATTTTTGTAATAAAATGTGCTCCCTCCCCTCTTCCAAATTCCCCAATCTAATAATAATTCTATGATTTAAAATCTACGCATGATTCTGTGTACACTCTTATATGTTTCCCCCCTTTTCTCTTTCTCGATAAAAAAAACAATTCATATGTCTATGCTCTCTAAACGGGACTTAGAAACTGAGAAAGCCATACTTTGAGGAAGTTCCAAAGTCCAAAACGACTAATCTAGCGTCATGAAGAGTTATGGTCACTTCTAGCGGTTATATCTCGCTTTGGGTGATAGCTATGAAAAAGATGTCAACTAACAAAATATAGCCCTTGTTAAGCTGAGCAATTTACTAGTTAAAAATATTTTGATAAAACTTACGGTAAGCGAGTTATTCGCGCTAGAAGTTAGGATACCCAAACCGTGCGCTGCTACTGCATTCCGCTTTGCAGCCACGCTATCTCGCTAGCTGTAAGAGCTATCAAAAAAATGTCAACTAACAAAATATAGCTCTTGTTAAGCTGAGCAATTTACTAGTTGACACAATTTTGATAGCTTTTATGGTAAGAAAGTTAGCTTCATTATCTCAAAACCCGATGATTTCAACGCGGTATTTAATGTTATTTTGATCCTTTCTCCTGGGAATCTTCTGGGAATCTACGGCCACCTGCATATGCGAAGAAACCCATAGATCAAAACATGTTGTTCTCCATTTGACCTACCCCAGAGTGCGCGAACCCTTAAGCCCCGCCCCTTTTGCCTATATAAGGCCTCGTTTTCCCTCATTCTCCGGGGTTCTCTGTCGTTTTTTGCCAATCGGGTAGTCCTGAGAGGTTTAGGGTTTGCTCGAGAACCCCCAGCCTGTTTCCCAACGCGTGAAGCGGCATTTAAGTGTCCGGTCCTTCGCTCCGCCAATCAGGCAGTCCTGTGCGGCACTAACCCCCCTGGAGCCAGCCTGTTTCCTCAGTGTGAAGCGGCATTAAGATTCGTCCTCTCCTAAAAGCTCTCAGCCTAGATTTCGGGAATAGCCTGAAGCGGCCACCACATTCCATCGAGCTGTCTGTTTCTGGGAATAGCCTGAAGCGACGCTAAGTGTCCCTCTCCGTTGCTCCGCCAATCAGGCAGTCCTGAAAGGCATGACTTTCCCCTATGGAGCCAGCCTGTTTCCTCAGTGTGAAGCGGCATTAAGTTCGAACTCCTACACGTACTTCGCCTCTTCGTGGCGTAGAAGAGGCAACACTCTGGGCAACCAGAGTGGCTAAGAAGTACACTCTAGGGGGTTTTTAGTGACTGGTGAACGATAAGGATGGCTGGGATTAGCAACCGGGACACCGCCCAGAATGGCTGGGACAGCGACTGAGACCCCTACCGGAGTAACCTCAGCGACCAAAAAAATTGGGCGAAAATTGCCGAGAAAACGGGTAAGTTTTCATAATCTCTTTCCTTTTATCAAATTCCAATCTTTTCAGGAAACTCGGAAAACTGTACGATAATGACCGGGGCCCAGTATATAGGTTCAGCGACCCTGATGGAAGCTCAGCAACCGGGACAGCGCCTAAAAAGTTGGCTCAGAACCTCAAACGGTGGGGCTCAAAGGAAACAAGTTCAGTGACCTGGAATCTCGAAAAACTGGCTGATAGGTAGGTTTCTAGACCTTTTTTCTCCTCTAATTTCAATTTTTTCGTGGCTAAGAAGTACAGAGACTATAGGGCCCCTCTTTTTCCAAAGGATCAAAGATCATCGGATTGGACTGGCTCAGCGACCAAAAAACTATCCGAAAATTGCCGATGACGGGTAAGTTTTTATATTCTCCTTCGTTTTATCAATTTCTTTTCAGATTCCACCATATCCAACCTTTCCGGTAGAGTCAAAGGAACAAGCTCAGGAAATTCGGAAAATCGCCAGAGTACGTAAGTTTTTAGATTTTTGTCTTTTTTTTTCAAAAAAAGTAGAGTTAGCCTATAAAAATGAGTAAAACTGGAAAAATACGGTGAAAAAAACTAGAACTAGTTTTTTTCCATTTGAAAATATTTTCGCGCCACAAAATAGAACTTTTGATCTACTTTATTTTTGATCTTCTATATTTCTTTGGTGAATTATTGATTATAGGATTAATAGAAAAATAAAAAGGGGAAAATCAATAGGGACCACCCTCTTACAAGGGTCGGTCAACCATACTGGCCCTCACCTGGGGGCGTGGCCTCTTACCTATATACCTACCCTTATAGTGTCCGCTAAACTCCCTGTACCTTTAAACGGAATGGGATACCCAAAAATCGATTTTCTTTTTTTTTTAAATTCTTCCTTTATAAAAAAACGAAACCCTTTTTCCCTTTACGTCATACTTCTCTTATCAGCACATATTTCTATTAATGACCCAATTCCCTACCTGCGTTTCCTTTCCTTCTCCCTCTATTTTCGAAAAAAAATCTTTTCCAAAAAAAAATTCCATGAATTTCTTCCTTTTCCTAACCCTTTTCATTCCTTTAATCGTCTCCGATGACTTCGAAGAAGGCGTTTTCCTTGCCCGAATCACTAGCATTGATGAAAACGACGCCCGGCGAATCGGAAGGCGTCATGGCTTTGAAGCAGAGAGAAAACTTCAATCTTACGATGATGTATATATTGGAAGACGTCTTCAAAGGCGTCGAAAACGTGGAATTGAGGATGATATTGTGGCGGAGATGTTGCTCATTCAACAAGTGCAGTTTATTGAGAAGCTTCATGGATTTAGAAGGTACAAGAGAGCGCCGATAGGGGCAAAAGGAGCACCTGTTCATGTGGTGAGTCTTTATTTTTTTAAATTTTTTGAAAAATTTTTGAAAAAATATCTTACAATTTGGAACTTTGAATTTTGAAAATGTTCATATCTTCATTCTGAAAATATGATTACGGCCCTCTGACAACGGGAGCATAGAGTTTCATATATCGATAAGCGGCGGCATCACAGGTCCTGCGCGATCGGTCTATCATAGCTCTGAAATGAGTCGAACGTCGGTCAAAGAGGGGCACCGCCAGCATACTATCATACGCCTATGATAGGTCTACTGCGCTTATAGAGGTATGATAGACCTATCACAGACCTACTGCGCACGGCCTCCATCTATCATAGACCTATCCCGCACCTATTATTGGTCTATCATAGGCCTATTATAGCTCCTTTGCGCACCACGTAAAATTTTCGGCAGGTCGTATATTAACGCTCGAGGAATTAGGTTTATAATTGAATTTATTAATTCAAAAATTAAACATTACAATTGAAATAAAGATAATGAGAAATACAAAAAACGAAAATTAAAATTAATATAAGTCCATCTGCTCACTCGTTGGCTCTGTTTCGAGGCGGCTTGGCTTCGACGCTGTCCTTGTTGGCGAGTCGATCCCTTTTGACCGAGGTGTTCCACTTTCTGAAAGAGTAACTATTTTGAATATGAAAAAAAATGACACAAAACTTACTCGGTGACTGCCTGTCTCCGCCGATCCACTTGTTGGGCCCGGAAACGTCAATTAGTGAGGAGGACAGCAGAACTTTCTGAAAAAAGCTGATTTATATTTTTTATGATAAAAGTCACTCACCAAGTAATTAATTCCATTCAGAATCGTCACAGTGTTTCGAGAAAAGCAAGGAAAATAGCATAAGTATTAATAAACGTTCAAAACGTTGTGAAAGTGTTAAAAATCACAAAGAAGATATGAAAATTCAACAAAACTTTATTAAAACAATAAGAAAAATGAAGTTAGAAGTTAGGAAAAGCAACAGAAAACAGATAATAACTTGACAAAAATGAAATGAAATAAAGTGTTTTCGGAAAATTGCATCACCGAAAAAGTTCGTGCGCGATAGACCTATAATAGACCTGTGATAGGCCTATGATGCGCCAACTGCGCTTCTGAAATTTTCAGACGCAGTAGACCTACTGTAGCCCTATCATGGGCCTACACCTATGATAGACCGATCGCGCAGGACCTGTGATCTAGAGTTGGCTGCGTGGCGCAGTCGGCAACGTCGTTGCTTTAAGTTTCACTGGCAGACTGCCTTACGTGAGTTCGGAATTTTTAGGGCGCAGTTCTTTTTTTTCTTTTTGCTTTTTGGTAAATATTACAAGAGGGTCTTGTATTTTACGTTTTTATCGGAAAAATTCGATTTTTTTTTGAAAAAGGGCTGAAAATGACGAAAAAATTGCATTTTAAGAATTTGAACTTTTTTTGCACTGAATTTTTTTGAGAGTTCCGGCTCCTTTTAGGTCAAATAGATCAAGATAAATGTACAGAAGAGACATTAGATAGTTTCCATCCTTGATTAGGTCCTACTGTAGCTACAGTAACCGGCTTCCGGCGAACCATCTGGAATATCTTCTTTCCCCATCCCTTGATTGCTTTCCGGTAGCTCTTGATAATAAAAAAGTTTGGTAAAGGATCCAAAGCAGGGTACAAAGAGATAAAAACTGATAGAAGTTGTCCATAGAGTTCTTTAGAGTTGTCAGAAAATGCTACTGCGTAGACGAATGAGGCGGGAATATGAAGGAGGCATGTTGGAATGAGGGTTTGTAATACAAGGGCATAGAATAACTGGGTTTGGAGGTTGCTAGAAGCTGTTGACTGCGTAGAGACTAGGCGTTGAGTCTGGCGATAGCATTTGAAACCGAAGAAGAAAATTAGGATGAAGGAGATTCCCTGAAGCGTTTTTTATTGGGATTAAAGGATTTTTTGTTTTTTAAAATTTGTCATTAGATGTAGTTTTTAATTCTGCACACTTTTTCTGTTGACAACTTTCTCTGAAAATGCCTCTAAATGCCTTAAAAACCGGTTTTAATGGGGTGGAAGAGTTTTTCGAAAACTCGGCCATGCGGTTTTTGACCACCTCCTGGCGTTATTTTTATGTTTTTCTCTGATTTCAGGCTTAAATTGGATATATTCTCTAATTATCAGACAAAAAATTTTGAAAATTATTTTTAAAAACCTGGTTTTATTGGGGTGGAAGAGTTTTTCGGAAGCGGAGGTTTCAGCCACTATTTTTCACTTTTTCCGAAATTTTCAGCCTGATAAAAAAAATAATGAGAGAATCTATTCAATAAAAGCATAAAATCAAAGAAAACGAAAAAAAAATTTCAGGAGGTGGCTCAAAACCCCGTGGCCGAGTTTTCGGAAAACTCTTCCACCTCAATAAAACCGATTTTTAAGGCATTTAGAGACATTTTCAGAGAAAGTTGTCAACAGAAAAAGTGTTCAGAATTAAAAACTACATCTAAGTTCAAATTATTGAATTAGTTTAGTCCTCCTTTAACAGCCTAGGGACTCACTATAAAAAAGGATTGCATTCCAATCCCGGTTACCGATGGCCAGTGAACCTTTCGATTACCGTACTCATCTTTTATATAGATTAACATCCCGACATAAGCAATTTCACTGATTTCTAACCCAAACCGGTCCCTGTAACCATTTTGTCATAAGGGGTCCCTATAGGGTCCTACCGTATCATCCCATCCGCCTCTGGGAAGGGTTGCATTGTATCCCATGCAACAACTCCCCAAATGAGACCGAATAGCAATGAGAACGCAATCATTATGAAAATAGTGCGTTTATCGTACTTCCGAAGAAACTTTTTGCGGCTAAACACCATGAAACGGTAGATAAAATGGGCCACAAAGAGGTATATCGACATTCCGAACATGTCACAGAAGAGAACGTGAATTAGAGGTTTTCGTTAGTTCTTTTAAAAGATATCAAAAAGTTGTCAACTAGTAAATTGCTCAGCTTGAAAAGGGCTACATTTTGTTAGTTGACAACTTTTTGATAGCTTTCTCGGGAAGCGAGATATAGCAGCTAGAACAAGAAAAACTGTCGCGCTCCTGAGGGTCTCACTCTTCAGACGGCGCTATCTCAGTTGCCAGTAAAGTAATAAAGATACTTTCAACTAACAAAATGTGTAGAATTTTAATATGAGCAATTTGTTAGTTAACAATTTTTTGATATCTCTACTGGAAAATGAGATATGACCGCTAGAAGAAGGCGTAGAGAAACAGACACGCTAGCTCCTTTTGTGACTGCGCTTTCAAGCCGCGCTATCTCAATTACCAGTGAAGATACAATAAAGTTGTTAATTATAAAAATGTTTAACTAATCAAGCTTTATATTTTACTAATTGACAGTTTTTAAAAATCTCCACTAGAACATGAGATAACCCGGTTAGAAGAGGACGCGGCAGACAAGCGTTTTACGTCTGCACTTTCAGGCAGCGCTATCTCAGTTGCTAGTGAAGATACAAAAAAGTTGTTAACTAAAAAATTGCTCAGCTTAAAAAGGGCTACATTTTATCAAAAAAATCATTTTAATAGCTTTTACAAGAAGCAAGATATGGCCGTTTGAAAAAAATACAGATAGCCTACCCTGCTCCAGTTGCTCAGATTCAAACGCTTCTAACTCCACTACCTGTAGAGCTATCAAAATATTGTCAATTACTATAATGTTTAGCTAATTAAGCGCTATATTTTATTAGTTAACAACTTCTTAATAACTTTCACGGAAAGCGAGATATAGCCGCTTGAAATAATGCAGGCAGACTAGCATACCCTGCGCCGCTCCCTTTTGCATATATTTAAACGCTTCTATCTCAGCTGTCTGCAGAGCTACCAAAAAACGTTCAACTAACAAAATATCTAACTAATTAAGAGCTATATTTTATTAGTTGACAACTTTTTTCTATCTTTTAAAAGAACCGAGTTATACCATCCCAAACTAACCACTCAAAACCTGCAGAACGTCCCTCGAAAACCACGTTTTCTCCACGTTCATTATCAAAAAATTCATGCAACCAGTTGTGTAAACCACCTAAAAAAACCAGAATCGGCCTATTTCCTATTAAATTTACCGGTACAGTAAGCCAATGTAAAACAGCGAAAGCGATTTCAAAAATAGCAATATACATCATCATGTACTTATAGTTGCCTAGTTTCGTGACTCTGGATAAGGTAGATCAAAAAAAAATTTCCAAAAAGAGCAAAAATGACGGCGATTCTTTCGATAGTAGCCAGCATTCTAGCACAAAAGCACAAAAAAGAATGAGTAAAAAGGAAAAAATTGGTCTAGAAAAAAGGGGCGTGGCCTAAAAAAGTATGACATGACTTTGTTATTCTTTTCGAAAATTGGTAGGCAAAAAATCGGCTGATGATAATTACATATGTCTAGGACATTTTCAGTGGAATCTGACACCATCGATGAAGATCCGGGAGGCTTGGCAAGCCGGATTCAACGCTAGCCGGGTTACTGTAGCAGTGGTTGACGATGGTGTCGACGTGGCACACGTGGACCTTCGTGCCGCATTTTCCCCGAAGGTCTCATTTGATTTTGTGAGATTTGGAGAGCTGCCGATCCCGAAGAAGTCAAAGGATACACAGTAAGCATGGGGAGTGTAGGCTTAGGCTTGCTTAGGCTTAGGCTTACTTAAGCTTAGGCTTACTTAGGCTTAGGCTTGCTTAGGCTTAGGCTTGCTTAGGCTTAGGCTTGCTTAGGCTTACTTAGCTAGAGGAGGTTTCAGGCATGGAACGCAGTGCGCTGGGTTGGTGTCCATGGAGGGGATGCGGTGTGGACTTGGAGTTGGACATGGGGCGACTCTTGGTGCGATTCGACTTCTGGGACAAGACACGTTGAATGATGCGTTAGAAGGAGATGCCTTGGCGTTTCAGAAGAACTTGGTCGGTTTTGGAACCATTTTTTCAAACCGCTATAACTCAAGTCGTATTAGAGATACAAAAAAGTTGTCAACTGATAAATTGCTCAGCTTAAAAAGGGCTATATTTTGTTAGTTGACGACTTTTTTGTAGCTCTAATGATAGCCGAGATAGGAGCATTTGAACAGACATACGCATTGCAAGTGCAGTCAACCTACGTCTTTTTCTAACGATTATATCTCGGCTCCCTGCAGAGCTATCAAAAAGATGTCAACTAACAAAATGTAGCTCTTATTGAGCTGAATATTTTATATTTGAACAATATTTTTGTATCTTTTTTTAAAATTAAGATAATTCTCTTCAAAATAACCAATAGGTGCGTCTCACCTTACCTTGGAAAACTTGCATATAACTCGATTTCCGTTTGAGCTATCAAAAAGGTGTCAACTAAAAAAATGTAGCCCTTTTTAAGCTGAGCAATTTATTTGTTAACAATTTTTTAATAGCTCTTATAGAAACCGAGATATCCTAGCTCAAAAATACCGTACCTCACTTTTTAATTTTTTTTCAAAATTTTTTTTCGACTCTCTTCAAATTTTTTTTTCAACGCGAAAAAAACGAATATCAAAAAAACATGTATTTAACTCGGAATTCGCCATTCTTCAAGCCATCTAATTTCCTTTTCTCCCTTTCATAATAACTAATTCCAGATCGACATTTACTCAGTCAGCTGGGGACCGAAAGACGACGGAATAACAGCTGAAAAACCGGCGAAATTCACACAAGACGCTATCCGAAATGGAGCGATAAACGGAAGGAATGGATTGGGAAATGTGTATGTGTGGGCGAGTGGAAATGGAGGAGCGAATGGTGATAATTGTGCTTTTGATGGTTATGTGAATAACGAGTACACGGTGGGTTTCTTATAGGGCGCCGGGGAACGCTTCCATCGTCGCGTGGGTGGCTCAGGTGGTAGTGGCCTAGACTAGTAATCGGAAGGGTTTTGGTTCAATCCCACCTGCTGCCTGTTTCTTTTGCTTTAAATTCTAAACCACGGTGGGCTCTTATATGACCACCGGGGTCACTTCCAGCAGCGCACGAGTAGCTCAGGTGGTAGTGGCCTAGACTAGTAATCAGAAGGGTTTTGGTTCAATCCCGCCTGCCGGCCGAAGCTTTTGCTCTTTATCCCAACCCATTTCAGATCAGTTTCGGAGTGATCGGCTCCTCCGGATCCCCAGCTGGATACGCCGAAGGCTGCTCATCGGTTCTCGCCGCGGTCTCCGGTGGTGATTCTATGCTGGTGAGTGACTATTAAAAACCAGGAGACGCAGATTTTCCAGCAAACCACCGGGCTCGAATCCACATGTTCCGTGATCTCCGGCTCATCAGCTTCCGCTGCTATTGCTTCCGGGATCATCGCTTTGGCATTGGAAGCCAAGTAAGTGTCCCTTTTTTATAAGGGCACCATCTAAATTCAATCTATTTCAGTCCATCTCTAACTCAACGAGACATTCAACATCTCATAGTCCACACCTCAAACGCCACGTCGATCAATGACGTGGCATTCTCTGAAAATGGGGCGGGGCTTCGATTCAATTCAAAAGTCGGATACGGCCTTCTGGATGCTCGAAGACTTGTCGAGAGAGCTGCCACGTGGCAAAACGTCGGTCCTCAGGTGGCGTGTGAGAAGATGGGGGCCGGGATCCTGGATATGGAGGATTGTCAAGTGACTTCTGTAGAACGAATCATTCTCTCCGCTTCCATTGTGCATCCACATCGCGGTCAGGTCCGAATCCTTCTCACTTCGCCACGTGGCACTGTCTCCGAGCTTCTTCCTCTTCGACCAGGGGACTCTTCGGCTGATTTGATGGATTGGGATTTCGTTTCGGTGCACTTCTTTGGGGAGGATCCACGTGGCATTTGGAAGTTGGATGTGAAGAGCGTCGAGGATCTGAAGGAAGCGGCGGAGTTTCGCGTACAATTGAAGCGATTCAAAGTGACAGGAATCTGAGTGACACTTTGTTCATTCATTCTACATGAATTTGGAGAGAGAGAGAGAGACTTAAATAATATGGTGAGAGAGAAGATGGGGGCGGGGCCATAATTTAAACATGGGGGGAAAACGGAGATAATTAAAATAAGTTATGCGGGGGAGGGAACTGGAAGATAGAGCAATGGGGAGAGAAGGGGGCGGGATAAAACTATATTCACATGAACAAATTAGGATCCTCATTCCAACGAGAGCTTCGCCAACTCGTATTCGGCTGCTCCGGCCTCCGAACTGACTGTTGTCCGTTGCTTCTCGACTGGAACGGCAAATGTGAGATGGTTGGTGGCAAACTGGTCCTCGTTCTTTTGACGGAAATCCAGAAGGATTGGGGAGGAATGTGTTGGGATGATTGTGCATGGATGACCTGGAATTAGTTAATTAGTTGGTTAGAGAGCTAATAAGACTTACCATCTTCACACCACATTTGTTTTCCGATTAGCAATCCTTGAAGTTGATCATTTGAGATGTCCTTTGATGGAAGAATCACATTTCGTGATCGGATCTTCGAAATGAATTCCTTCAGCTCGTCGGCATTAACAGACGCCTCCAGCTTCTCGTTTCGGGGTACAGTAACCACGTCAAAGTAGTATGGACGAGCGAATTTCACCGTTTTTGCGATTGGAGTTCCGGCGACGGCTGGCATGTGAAGTGTATCCGAATGTGGAGGAGGAGCAGGAGATGAGACACCGGCGTCGATCTGAATTTCGACATGATAAGACTCTAAGATCTAGTGATAACACTAACCTTTTCACTTTCCTGAGCACACGCATTGAGAATATCGTCCAAAGCTGGATCTGTCTTCTCGTATTCAACTGGGGCACCATTCTCGAGAACACTGGATCTCGCTTGCATCAGATCATGCTTTGGAACCTCCTTTGGCGATTCTTGAACACCATTCGAGTGTCCTGCATGCCCATTTGAGTCTTGATGCTCTTGAGATCCATTCGAACTGACGATACTGCTAGCAAGAGCGCTAGTGAATGGAAGCGTCGCGTCCTGAATCATTTGATTGCTCAGCTTTCGAACAAAATCGTCGGTCTTCTCGTCGAGTCCGAGATTCTGAAGATCGTGAGAGAGCTGAGTGACGTCTCCGATGGCTTTAGCGAGCTCCTCGCCGGCTTCTGTGGCTTTGTCAGTGTCCATGCTGATTTCAACGAGTTTCGAGATTTCTTCACTACAATCGGGAAGAGTTCCGTCTTCACGTGTCGCTTGTGGAATGAGTGGCTCCTATAAAATGACTGATTTAGGAAAAAAGAATGAATTTCGAGAGAAATTGATCCAAATTAAACCATATTTCTTTCAGATCAACTCCCTCATCTGCGATATTTAAACGTGTTAATATAATTGAGATTTTAATAAATAAATTGCGATAGAACAGTGTGTTTTACATGCCTCAAATCCAGGTGCAACTATAATTGAATCGCCTTCCAACTGAATAAATCCATCATCAGCTCCACTAGCTCCACGTGGAGATGGTGGGATGAATGGAACCGCCGCGGCGATATCCGGAAGACTCGGATCCGGAGTGGCAATGATCACATGATCGTGTGGAACAGCTGGAGCTGATGGCTCCGGATGCGATGGTTTCAGTGGATCAAAATCATCGAGATCGTCTCCGATTTTCGGATAAGCTGGGGTTACTGGCTCTGGATCCGGCTTTTTGAATGCGTCGATTGGCGTTGGAACGATGTCTTCAACGTCTCCTGGTTTCTCGTCGATCGGCGATGGCTCTGGCTTCTTGAATGCGTCCACCGGCTCGGGGATCACGTCTTCAACGACGTCTGGACTCTGAAAAATGGACACAAATACACGAGAACATCACCACCATGATTAGGAAAGAGAGACGGGAGTGCAGCTACTAGCAGACAACGACTACACTTAGTGCTTTGTTGGGAGGCATTTTACCTTTGGAGCTTCTATTGGTTCTGGCTTTGGCTCCTCCTTCGGCTCCTCCTTTGGCTCTTCCTTCGGCTCCTCCTTCGGCGCCTCTTTCACCTCTTCCTTCGGCTCATCTGCCACCACTTCTTGACGTGGCGGTTCTGGCGTCGGTGGAATCACAACAATATCCATTGGTCCTGGAGCAGCAGATCCTTGATTCAAATCCTCAGGAGTAATTTCCGAGTCATCGAGCACAATAGTGACGTTAGCATCGGATGGCGTCGTCTGAAACGGAACACAACACTGCTAAGGCACTGGACGAACTTTCAAGTTTCAAAATGAAAAAAGCTCTAGAGAAAACTGAGAAGAAGCTGAGAGTTACTTACCTCTGGAACCGGAACACGAGCAGTCGTAGCAGCTGCTGGAATCACTGCTTCTGGAGTCGGGGTTGGCGCCTTTTTGATTGGTGCAGGAGCAGACTTTGTTGGAGCAGCTCCTTGAACTTTTCCGACAGTCTTCTTCTGTGCAACTGGTTCCGAGGTTTTCGTGGAAGTTGGACGAGATGGAGCTCTGGCTGGAGCTGCTGCCTTCACTGGAGCCTTTGCGGCTACTGGTGCCTTCGCTGGAGCAGGTCTAGCTGGTCTCGCGGCCGCTGGTGGAGCTGCTTTTGGAGCAGGAGCAGCAGGCTTTGCACTGGGACGAGCAGATCCATTTGGAACTGGTGCTCGTGATGTCAGAGGTCTTGCAGCGATTGATGATGAAGCTGGGCGAGAAGGTCCTGAAGTCGTTGGTCTGGAGGCTGGTTTTCCAGGTGCTGGTCTTCCAGATGATGATGTAGAAAGCTTTGGTGCAGCTGGAGCAGGAGCAGCGGCGAGAGCGTCTTTGGACTTTACGGATGGCGAGTTGAGGAATGGAAGAGCCTTAGCTGCCTTATCCAAAGCCTGTTGGATGCGTGAAAGAGTGCAGGTTCCTGGAATTAATGAATTTAAACTGGAAACTGAGCAATTTCAACTGACCGGAAATAAGAACTCGAACTGCTTGCTTATCCGTTTGCGCTGGTCTCCAGAGCAACACTCCGACAGTTCCATGCGCGGCGGCTGCACGTTCAACCTCTTCCTCGTTTCCAGAAGCCAATGCTTTGGTGATCACCTCGGCGTCTTTCGCGTCTCCAGCGAGAATATAGAGGGAAAGGATTCCTTTGGCTCCCGATTGATAGATGATGTGGGCAGGATATTTTGGATCGAAGACTGGCGGAGTTCCGAAGAGCAGCTTCGAATTCGACTCCTGAATCGACTTTACAAGCTCTCCACTACTTCCCGGCTTCGCCGCTCTCAACGGTTTCGTGTTGGTGAACACCGGAAACGACTTATCCTTCTCCAACAACGCGGCAGTCGTCCCAAGGTTTCCGAGAGTTGGCGCCGAGAGAAGAACGGCGATCACCTCGCGAACGTTGGCCACAAAACCGCGGCTCTTGTCGGCGAATCCACCATCCAAGATGTAGACACCGTCAAAGTCGAATAAGGCAGCCGTGTTGGCGGCGCCGCCCAAGACGTAGACGCACGCCTTCGAGGACATGATGTATTCCTCCGGCATCTGGAATGATTGATATGATTCTGAAGGTCTCTAGACGGAAAGAGGCGAGGAGAACTGAAAGAGCGAGACGAAGCGTTCAATACCAAACATATTGACGAGAAAAAAAAAACCATCTTGCCGGAGAAGAAGAAGTGAAAGAGAGCCAATGTGTTTGTGAGCGCCGAGGGTAGGGAAGAAGGGGGGACGCTCGCGCGCGTAGTGTGAGTGTGAGCGAAAATGAGTGGGAGAACATACTGCTGGGGCGCGACGAAACTAGGAGAGAGAGAGCGAAAACGCGAAAAAAGAACACAAGGGCGACGGCGGCCGGACACACGGAGAGACAGAAAGAGATAGAGGGGACACCCCCTCCGAAAACATCGGCAACCTGCCTGCTTGATGCGTCTGTGTCTCCAGTGATTAGCTGGGGGGTGAAACACAACAGTGACCATATGGTTTTTTCCCCGAATAGTTTTCAGATGTGCAGAGAGCGCTGAGAAACGGCTTTTACCGTATGAATCTAGATTTAGAAGGCTTTGTCAGGAAAATTGAAAGAGAACGCCGAGGGAAATTGAAATTACACTCTTCAGAAATATTTCTAGATACAGTAGCGTTCAAAAGTATATAGAAAAGTGGTTTTTTCAGTTGATTCTAGCGATTTTAGGACATTTTCAGGGTTCTGTTTCTCGGATCTTGGGTTTCCGATCATTCTGAAAATTATTGGAGACTTAGAACAGACAAAGAACTTTATATTCGCACAATTTTCCAAAAATACCTCATTCTATTTTTACAGGACAAGTTCTGACAAGGGAGTTCATTTTGCTCGGGCGTTCAGAATTTTCTAAAAATTTGACCATAGATACTAATGACCCAGGTATAGAGATTAGTCATAGTGAGAAACATCAAAACTGAGGAGAAGCTTGAAAAAAACCGGCTCAAAGTAGGTGCTCAATCAGCTAATTTGGAGGTCCACTCTCCTCATTGCCTCCAAAGACTATATTTCAGCAACAGTGGGGTGGCCCAGTGGTAGAGTGGGCGTCTAGTAATCGAAGGTCTATGGTTCGAATCTACCCTCGGCCAATTTTTTTTGTTTTTTATCCTGACCCTGGAAAATCGTTTCCTGGGCATCCAGAATTCACTTGAAACCAGTTTTTTGTTTCTCTGCGTTCAGAAAAGTGTAAAAAAGGAAAATATGACATTTTCCAAAAATTAATTTTTTCAAGATTTTGACTGATGATAGGTTGATCAGTTTTTTCCGAAAAATTTATTTTCTATGAATAATAAGCTGTCTTATTTAACATACCAAAAAAATTCACTTAAAAAATTTCGAAAAAAAATAGTCGACCACCTCTCCATCAGTCAAAATTATGAAAAAAATTAATTTCTGAAAAAAGTCATAATTTGCTTTTTTGCACCTCTCTGAACCAAAAGAAACAAAAAAACTAGTTTCAAATTCATCCTGGATGCCTTGGAATGGATTTTCCAGAGTCAGAAAAAAAAACAAAAAAAATTGTCCTAGAGTAGATTTGAACACGACACCTTCGATTACTAGACGCCCACTCTACCACTGGGCCACCCCACTGTTGCTGAAATATAGTCTTTGGAGGCAATGAGGAGAGTGGACCTCCAAATTACCCGTTTGAGCACATCTTTTGAGCACGAATTTTTCAAGCTTCTCCTCAGTTTTGATGTTTCTCACTATGACTAATCTCTATACCTGGGTCATTAGTATCTATGGTCAAATTTTTAGAAAATTCTGAACGCCCGAGCAAAATGAACTCCCTTGTGAGAGACACCCCTTTTTTTGAAATCGGGAGAAATTCGGGTGCCTCTTAGAACTTTTCCAATAAAACGAGAATGAGATATTTTTCGAGAATTGTGTGAATATAAAGTTCTTCATTAAGCTCTGTTCTAAGTCTCCAATAATTTTCAAAATGATCGGAAACCTAAGATCCAAGAAACAGAACCCTGAAAATAGCCTAAAATCGCTGAAATCAACTGAAAAAATTATTTTTCTATATACTTTTGAACGTATCTCTATACCAACAAGACTGCCCCGGATATCTAGAAATCGCGCTCCAAAACAAAAACCTAATTTCGCAATGATTCCAAAACATCAAAATGACCAGTATAAACGCGCTATTCGAACATCTGGACACACACACATATGCATGTTTACATCAGTCCGAGAATGCATAATCCGTTTGGTTTCGAAACCTCCTCTCGCCTATTTCGCAGACAACACAACATATCAAAATGAATAACTAACCCGATGAAACGAAACCCCTTGAGAGGGTGACACAGAAAGAAAAGAAACCGGGAATGTCAATCAAAAAGAATCGGAGCCAATTTGGGGAGAGAGAGGGAGCAAGGACATTGAGACGCCAGCCAATGAAGTATGACATATAATTATAGAGAGGTATTTCGAAAGAGAGAAGGCACTTATTAAAACGAAGGACACAGATCGAAGGCTTATGCAATTCGAACGGGGGTTGCCTAGGCGACTAAAAGAGTCGAGGCAATTTCCTTTATGCCGTTCGAAGAAGCCGAGTGGGCGAGTCGCGTTTTGCAGAATGTTATCAGTTAAAATGGGGAGAATTGCTGACAACAGGAAATTGATAATAAAAGTTTATGTATAGAAAACAGAAATCTTCGAAAAGAATGTCAATATGATCATCTTCATCGCCAATTGACAATGACACTAATTATAATGTGAATCTACTCAAAAGAAACGCCCTCTCTGTGATCATCTCCGATCTCTCTTTGCACTACTCGGTTTCTTCTGACGAACACACTATCTTCCCCCCGTTTTCAAGGCGAAACGATCGGAAGCGAGGAGTATGAGGTTGTGCAAGTGTGTCGGTTGATTGATGGATTCATAAATTACTACACTATACGCTTGTGAGAATGGTAATAAAATCATAATAGTAGTTTAAACGAGAGCAAACAGTGTGTGTAACAACAAGGAGCATAGAGAAGTGTCCGCCTTCTGTATTTACTTTTGGTATTTCCTCACACTAATGTCCTTTCTCCAAAAACACTGATTTCCCCCCGTTCTAATACACATTTTTCTCTCTTTCGTCTTCCTCAAGTGGCCGCAAAATCTCCGGGGAGATGTATTTGATCATTTCGCAACAGTTTTTTTTTTGGAAAGAAAGCCACGTGGAATATATTTTTGTGGGAAGTCAGCAGAAACAAAACAAAAATTGACCAATATCCGAAACGAGACGAGAGTTTCGGCGATGAGCAGCTGTGCTCAATGAGAAGAGCCTCCGCTGGCCTATTCTTCTCCGGATATCATTTTACGAGTACACGCTCCGCCATTAGGGTGAAGGAGAATCGGCGGGGATTTGATTATGTTTCACTAGAAAGTCTAAATAACAAACGATTTGGTGCAGAAATTCCTAAATTCAAGAGAGAAGAGAGATAAAAAACTGGATAAGAATTGTAAAATTCAATCAGACAAGAGAGGAAGAGAAAAAAAACCGAATAGAAAGATGATTCATTCACAAAAAATGTGTTTGTCAGAGAAGAAGAGACGACATTTTGAAGGAAATATGTTCAAAGGCACATGCAATTTTGGGCGCGGGTCTCGCAGCGATTTGACAGGGAGAGTGCAGAAAAATGAAAAAACAGTAATCTGATGCACTTTTTCAGGCAAAACGGTACGAGACCCGCCTACAAAATCAGCTGCGCCTTTGAAATTACGATTTATAATCAAAATTTCAAAACTCAAAAAAGAAGCTAAATAATTTGTTTTAAGCAAGGAAAAAGTTAAAAATCGAAAGAAAAAACTCTGAATTTAAATAAAAATACATTTTTAGGTTGAAATATTACCGGTTTTCAAGGTTTTATTTACAGAAAAACCATAATTTCTCTTGAAAATGTGCCAAAATCTGGCGGTTTATTCAATCATAAGATACACTGTTAGCAATTACATACACAAAATAAGAAATGACACCCGTTAATCAATAGTTAACATTATAATAGCTATCCGGATAGATTTTAGTGAAGTGATGATTGATCGTATACTTTTTGAACTCGTACTCCTCCTCCCACGTCTCCCGTAAATACTTGATATTCGCCGGTATGTCAGTAATCAGGCTCTGCAGAATATTCTCCTTCAGTTGCTGATTCTCCGACACCATATCCATCGCCTTCAGATAATTCTCCACGTTCTCGTAGTTCTTCCGCCATTCCTCAGGACAATCCAGCCGCGGTTTCGTTGGGTCGTTCTCGAGATGCGAGTAGTGATAGTGGCGTTTTGCGCTCTCCCAGCCTCTTTCGAGAACAGCGGCAAGCGATTCGCGGCCATCGTAGGACAGATCCATTCGGAGCGTCTGAAATATTATTTTTCCTTTTTCCACTAGAAAAAGCAAACCTCATCGTAAATCGTATTCAGCCCGTAATCTCTCACATGATCATGATGAATTCTGGCGCCGATCGTCATAAAGAACTTCTGAAGGCGTCCGTTGGCGGCGCCGAAGAGTCGGTTGTAGGCGTCCACGTATTTGCCTTCGGCTGCATAGGCGGTCGCCGCGTTCATGTGCCACGTCTCCGCTGGGCCGTCCTTTAAATATTTTTCATTGAAAACTCGCTTTTAATCGAGAAAAAAGTTCAAAAAACCAACCTGTTCAGTGTGAAAACTCATTTTTGGCTGGGAAATTCTGGAAAATCCGTGTCGGCTGAAAAATTATTTTTTTTTACAAATAAATAAAAAAATGCATAATCTCAAAGAAACCATAGAACGAACGGCGTTTGATCACAAAAATAAAGCGCAAAAGAATCATTCGGAACAACCAAAAAGAGACAATGAGAAAAAAAAGAGTGAAACTAGTTTGAACCGTTCATTTTGGCGGTCAGTATTCAACAACAAAAAACAATTTTCTAGGCCCAAAAAACAACAAAAAATCAATTATCAACATCAAAAATGCAAGAAGATGTCACTGTTTCAAGATTAACAGGGAAAATGTCTCCGTCTCTCCTCGTTCGAACCGCCGAATACATTTCGTCGTGCTTCTTTGACAGAGTGACACGTTGAATGCCTCGGAACGCCGTGCAGACGTCGCATGTCACGTGGCCTCCGAGCTTCCGATTCTTCATGATCCTTTCAGTGTGCTCGTTGATTTTCCGCGTTCCTTTCTCCAGAATCATAAATGTGAACTTGGAGACTTCAGTGCCGTCGGATTCCCTGGAGAAAAAACTTTTTTATTCGAAAAAGGGGGGAAACTCGTTTAAAGGAGCGTTGCAAAATGTCACGCTTGGGTCTCACAGCGAAAATTGGACTACTGTATTTTTTTAAATTTTATATGTTATTTTTTGTTATTTTTGCTGCAAATAATCGAAGAAAAACGGTCATTTAATGCAGAAAAACCATAGTTTCTGATTAAATATACATTTTAAAAAAGGATTTCGTTTCAAGACCCAAGGGTGACATTTTTGCGCCCCTCGATCGCTTTTTTCGAGGCTTCTCTGGGGAAATCCTCACTTTTCCGATCTCCTTCCATCTGCTCGAATGGGTTGGAACCTCGTATTAAAGGTACAGGCGCTGTGAACCCCTAGAGGACACCCTAAATCATGTGGACACGGAGCCATCACCGTCGCTGTTGGGAGCATCGTCGGAAGCTCTTCTCCAGGAGGAATCGCCTCTTTTAGCATCACAAACTTCTCGTAATCACTCAGATCATAGTCCTCCACTATCCGAATCACCTTCGGCGACAACATCACCTTCTCCTCCAGATCTTTTATCAGCCTCTTGTAATCCACCAATGTTCCCTGTGTTAACAGATAATCCCTGGCTTCAAGAATGCCGCCGAAAGCTCCGGATTGAGAGGATTCAATGAGGATCAAATAGCGATTTGCTCTCTTCCAAAGCGATTCAATCAACTGGAGGCGGGTGTCGGAGGAGCCGATTTCACAAAGGATTCGATGAGCGATGACTACGTCATATGTGGTATTTGGAGATGGAATCAGATGACGTCGGAAATTGATATTGTCGTGGACGAAAGGCCTCCCGTTGACTGCTTCTTGCTCTTTCTGAAATAAAAATTGCTTTGAAATATTTTTTCTCTAGGTTTTTACGCCTCGAAAAAAAGCGATCAAGCCATTTACAGGAACATTGTAAAATGTCACGCTTGGGTCTCGTAACGAAATTCGAATTATTTTAATTTCTGTCGTTTTTCTGCGTTAAATGACCGCTTTTCTTCGATTTTAGTTGAAAAATGCAAGCATTTATTAAATTCTCCAACAAAAATTCAAGAAAAACGACTATTTGTAGCAAAAAATGACGAATGAATAACACCTAAAATTTAAAAAATTACAGTAGTCCAATTTTCGCTGTGAGACCCACGGGTGACATTTTGCAACGCTCCTGTAATGGGGCTATTCACGCCTTGGGAAAAAAGGAAAAAAATACCGAAAAATAGGATTTTTTTCCTATTTTTTTGGTATTTTTCCCTTTTTTTCGGTATTTTTCTCTTTTTTCTTCCCACGGCGTGAATAGCCCCATAAGCGAGGCCCTCAATCTCGGCGTTACTGAACACGTTTTAAGCTCCAACTTTGCTCCAAAACATATTTTTCTTTATTAATTACCCTCAAAGAATCCATGGAAAACTTCATAGCCGCATCCGACAAGTCAACCATTGTGATCTCCTTGACATCAGGCCACCGACTAGTTACCGCCCAAAACCCGGCGCCAGAGCCACTTCCGTAATCTAAAACTGTCTCTGGTTGAAAATCGGGAATCCTATTGAATTCCTCCAAACATCTCGAGATTTCCGCATAATTTGGTGCTAGCCGAGCAAGAGAATACGCGGCGGCAGCCTCTTTCGAAGTGATTTCAAGGGGTTTCCAATTGAAATTTGCCTTTTTCATTATCCGATCCACCTCGTTTCGTATTTCATACTGCTGAGCTTCCTGAACCTTCCCACCGAACGCTTCCTTATCGAAATCCGATATTTCATCGCGTTTTCCCGATTTCAGCTTCCTTTTCACTTCATCCCTCACTTGTTTCAGCTTTTCCGGAGATTCTGGGAACCTCCGTTGCTCCAGCTTGCTGGCCAGCTGATCCGCCTCATGTTGTATCTGTTTCGCCGGCCGTTCGCACGTCACAACGGCATTTCGAAGGCCGTCGATCGCCTGCTGCGGCAAATTGAATTCCCTTCTAAAAATATAAATTATTTCGAATTTTTGACACAAAATCTAGCCTAAATCGCTTCCCAATAGTCTTTTTCGGCGATATTTGAACAATGGATCGAGCATTTGTAAGCGCATTCACTGCGGTGATCGCTGTTTTGGGGGGTTCCTGAAAAAAGTGAGAATTTTCGCAAATTGAGAATATTCTAGACAAACCTCATGATTTTTCAATTCTGCTGACGAACTTGTAGCGAATTTCGAGACAAAATGACGTAAAACTAGCCGATTTTGTAGCATTTTTGTAGGGGAAAAATGGAGAATTTTTCGCAACGATGCTCCGAAATAACGGGGTGAAAAGTGGCGGGAGTTTGAAATTTAGTCTTTTCTAGCGTTGAATGATTGATGAAAAAGGGTGCTGTAAATTGATAAAAATGTCTGGAATTTGTGTCAGATGTAGAGAAAAACACGCTGAATCGAATGAGCATAAACAGACAGTTCCGGAATCTTTATTACAGAAAAAAAGAAGTGTTGATTTTTTATTATTACTTAATTCTAAAAATAAAATAGCAAAAATATAAATATTGCGATGGAAATACATTGGAAGACAATTTTTATCGCAAATTTCTATTAATTATCCCAAACTATCATCCGAAACGTTTCGTTTCCTCTAATCTCAATTGTTGCTATAACTCCGTCATTCCGTGTTATATCGAATCCTCCTAATATTTTTCCAAATCTAAATAAAATATTATTTTAAAATATATACAACATTTTCACCTTTTATGAACTCTTTCAATTTCTCTTCGGATAACTGGAATTCCAAAAAATAATGCATCTATTCTTATTTCTTCCATATCAATTGATATTTTCTCCAACTTCAAGTCCCTATAGATCCAATGGTTTAAAAATGAATTTATTTCAATATTCGTTAATCGACTTCCTCTCACGTATAACCTCGAGCAGTTTACATTGAGCAAGTTATTTAATGTAAACCAGAAACCATTTTTGATCTCAAATAGTTCTCCTTCAAAATGAAAACTCGCTTTGAAGTTAGGAGTAAGTTTCCAATTTAAATAGACAAGATTCGAGATATTGCAATTGTTCAGAAGATATTCAGCTACCGTATCAGTTGTGACCTCACACTCTGTCATCAATAAATGTAATCTCTTCTGACGTCTTTTGACCCATTCTAACATGATCTTAGGTCCAAATGGATCTAATATAGACGATAGATATAATGTATTAATATCTTGTTCGAAAAAAGAACAAATATACTCAGAGACGACTTTTAATCCCTCGATTTGATCATTGAAGAACACATTCATCCAATTCACCGGCCGGTTTCTTTCTAAACTTATTGGAACACATGAATCTCCCATTTCAACGAAATTCAGCAATTGGAATGAGGTAGGAAATGTGATGAACAATCTCATAGACTCATTTCCTCTAGTGATCAAGATACGGGCATCTCTATGAAGATATACATCGATTGTCAGATTTATCCGATAGACACGGGAGATTTTGATACATTTTCGAGTTCTCCTTGAACACATTGATAGTACAGTTCTGAAAAGATATAGAGTAGGCTTTTCAGTTGGTTCCTAGGCTATTTTCCGAGGTCTGGTGAGATCCGAGAACCAGACCCCTGAAAAAGGCCCGTTAAAACCAACTGAAAAGCCTATTTTCTATATACTTTTGAACGCTATTGTATTAAATGCAAAACTTACATTTCATACAGATATAGCATTTTCAATACTTCTGAAAGTGCAACTGCTGGCAATTGGAATAAGCGGAATCGGTTCATCGAGATATACAGGCAGGATAACTGAGGACAGACAATGCGCAATTATAATAGAAGAATAAGGGGTAGTGAATGATGAGAGAGAGAGAGAGAGAGAGAGATTGTTAACCTTGGTAGAATAATAAAGTGCATCAGGTTCCCCCGGCATTCAAAGAAGGTCTGCACTGGACTTCAATAATACTTATGTATTATATTATACAGGGTGGCGCATAATTACCCGGACTCGTATTTACGTCGTCTATCTGGGGAAGTAGAGATCAGAATTCGATGAAACTTGACAAAATACTTATCTGATATCTAACAATGAATTATCACTAATCGTTGTTTCATTCAATCCCCTTAGACGGTCGTGACACCTCGGAGACTTCAAGCGAAGACAAAGATTCTGGCACGCGGCTTTTTTCTGATATGGTGTTCAATTCCTGAGCGAAGGTCATCTCAAGAAACTCAATATTTTGGTCAAATATAGTATTTTTCTTGCTTTACCGGGCTTACAAGACAGTTTGTCAAAAAAAATTGAAACCGTCGAATAATCGGTTTTTCTGCTCACCAATACCATCCAGTACACTCAAAAATGGTAAAACGCTTATTTTTCGACTATCATGAATGGCCCGATTTGACACCGGATTCAGGTCTATTTTGTCTTGGGTGTTTGGCAAAGTCAGATAGATGCTCAAACCAAATCAAAAAGTTGGTTTCTTTAGAGAATCTTTGCACAGGAATCGAGCATTTTATTAGTATATTTGGCGCGTGCCAGAATCGTTGTCTGCCCTTGAAGACTCCGGGGTGTCACGACCGTCTAAGGGGATTGAATGAAACAACGATTAGTGATAATTCATTGTTAGATATCAGATAATTATTTCGTTTAGTCTCATAGAATTCTGATTAATAATGCCCCAGATAGAAGACAAAACACGAGTCCGGGTAATTATGCGCCACCCTGTATAATTTATATATAATTTACTTATATAATATATAATATTGAATGTTTTTGTAACTCTGAAAGTTTGTTCTCGTGGAAACTTTATCCGAATGGGTCCTTCACGGTTCTTCAATTTCCGGTATCAAAACACCAGACTCTGCTGAGATTTCTGAAGAAGTCAAAATCATGATCCAACAGGAAGAGAGGCAGGTTTACATACCCTACTGTCTCGCAAACTCACCACACGTGGAAGAAGAACAAATGTTAGGCCGTGACCCCTGTGGTCCCTGCCCAACAGGCCCCTCCTGTACACTCCTATTGATTTCCTCTTCCTGACCCCCCAATGACGTTTCCTCTCCAAAAGCTCCCTTATCTAGCCATTGAAGAAGTTTTGAGTACAATGGACCTAGAGGAAAAGTGAGTCCCTCGAAAAATAATTTTTTAAATTCTAAATAGTTGTTTTCAGATTTATCCTCGCAGTATTCTCAAAAAAGAGTGCTAGTCTAGTGAAAAATAGTCTGTATACTCGGAGATTCAAATTGAAAGTTGAATACAATGATTGGGAGATAAAATTGGATCCCAAGCCAATAGAGGAACCGGAAAAGACTCAATTCAGTTCAGAACAGTGTCGAAATAAAGGAATTGTTCTTCCAAATACTTCTCTAAAAGTTCTTGAATTTATTGTCGATGTATTTCCAACCACTCATGCTACTCTTGAGACTGACAATGATTTCAATACTTTTCAAGACTATATGCAATTATTTGAACAGAATCAAATAAAAGTGACCAAGGTGCACTTTCGATGCGTTGACAGAGAAGTTCAGAGGTTTCTGGATGTTTCTAAAGATATTGCTCATGTTAATATCTTCATTGATCCATTGGAAACCCCCTCTTTCGATAATGACCATCGTTTTCAATTTGAGTCAATCGGAATCTCGTTTTCCTCTCGAATGGACTCAAAATGGCAAAAAGACCTTTTATTTTGGTTGGCTGACTGTAAAAGGGTTCGGATTGAATATCCGAAAAGTTATGTTTATGAAGAAGATTCAAAGTTATTAACCGTCAATGATCTTAATGAGTTTCTGGACCTATGGATAGCCGGCGGGTCGAAGATAGAGCATTTGTATATGGATTGGTTTGCAGCCACGGATTTTGCGACTATTTTCCAGTCACTTGGACAAGGAGTTCCAGTGAATGCAGCTGGGTGGCCGATTGGAAAAGATGGATGGTGGTAAGAAATTTCTACAGTACTTTTTAGCGTTTGAAATGATCCAATCATTCTGAAAATTCTAGAGTGCGTTAATCATAACGAGAACTATATTTTTGTAATTGGAAATTTTTTTGTAAAACTATTTTTGAGTGACTTACAGTGCCGGAATTTCCAATATTTTTGAAAATTGGCTAGAAAATCTACCGTAAAACCTGTAATACCTGATTTTAACAGCATTTATCTCTGTTCCCCTTGGAGATATTGAAAAGTGGCCAACTAACAAAATGTTGCTCAGAATAATAGAAACATTTTATCAGTTGACTAATTTTCATTATCTTCATTGGGAACTGAGATACAGTGCCGCCCATAAATATATGGAAAAATCGGCCTTTTCAGTTCAAAATGGTCAATTTTGGGCGTTCGTAGAAAAGTGGGGAAAAGTGGTATTGTTCTAAATTTTTCAGGGTAGTTAGTTGATAGCTGGATTTGCATTTTCATAGTAAAAAACTTTTCTCTAAAATCATTTCTAAGAGCTACACGGCTCGTTGAAGACAAGCTCACTAAAGTTTTGTCGATTTCAGTGCAAAATAGCGAAGTTCTGTTCAACGAGCCGTGTAGCTCTCAGAAATGATTTTAGAAAAAAGTTTTCTACTAAGAAAATGCAGATCTAGCTATCAACTAAACACCCTGAAAAATTTAGAACAATACCACTTTTCCCCACTTTGTTACGAACGCCTAAAGTTGACCATTTTGAACTGAAATGACCAATTTTTCATATATTTATGGCCGGCATTGTATATCATTCTTTGGCTAGTACTGTACATTATTCTATCGAGTTTGAAAATACTTCTTCTAATTTTTCAGCTCGACACAATTCGCCGAAAACCAATGCTTCCTTATCCAGCAACTTGACAACGGACCAAGAGCGATTGTTTTCATTCTGTACAACACTGTGTTTTTAGAAACTGAATTTGAATTGGTACAAAATCCACTTTGATTTTTCTGTTGTTTTAAAATGAAAAATTAATCCAACATTGAATTTCGAAATCAAAAAAATTGAGATGAAAAAAAAAACAGTGTATCTTTTTCTTTCGTTTTACAACAATTGGTCCGTTAAAAACGTAGAGGTGGCAATAAATAAATAGTGTATCCTTTTTATCGTTTTTTTTTTCAAAACTCTATAGAGTGGAAGAACTCATGCTAGGCCATGGTGGTACCATTTGAATGGTCCCTACAGACCTGTCTTCTGTACACTCCTATTGATTTTTCCTGTCCCAATGACGATTCCTCTACAAAAACTCCCGTATCTAGCTTTTGAAGAAGTTCTGAGTACAATAGGTTTACGAGAAAAGTGAGTTTTCGAAAAAATTATTTTTTTATTCTGGTTATTTTCAGATTCATCCTTGCGGCATTGTCAAAAAAGACTGCAAATCTAGTGAAAAAGTGTGTGTTTTTTCAAAGATTCCGACTGGAAATTGATTTTGATAATTGGGCGATCGCATTGGAATCCGATTCTTTACCGGAAACAGATGATACTCGATTTAGTTCGGAAGAATATCAAATTCATCTGACTATATTCAAAGTTGTTGAATTCATTGTCAAAGTGTTCAAAATATCTCGTGCAAGCATTCAAACTGATGTGGACTTCGAGATGTTCAATAACTATATGGTTTTATTCGAGCGGTATGGAGTAAATGCTAGCAGAGTCGAAGCTCAATGCACCGAGGCTTCAATTCAGGATTTTCTGAAGATTTCGAAAGAAGTACCACATGTCAGTGTGGATCTTATTCCTTTGGGATCTCCTAGTTTCGATAAGAACGTTTTTTATCATTTTGAATTCATCAGAATCAAGTTTTGCAACCCAATACATCTAAAATGGCACAAAGACTTGCTATTTTCACTGATAAATTGTAAAAATGTCGAGATAGAATGGACGGACAAACAGTTGGATTCTGAATCAGTGATTCTTTACACCATAGATCTTCAAGATTTTCTAAAAAGATGGATTTCCGGCTCCAAAATTGAAAGTTTACAAATGAGAGGTTTCGATTCGACAAAGTTCCCAGCCATTTTCGATTCGCTGCGTCTTAGCTATTCCCCATGGAGGTAAGAAAATAAAAAAGGAAAAAAAGGAATTTTTTTTCAGACCATTGAGATTCGATGACAATGACGGATTCATGATCCGACAGGTGCGCAACGGACCAAAAGCGATCGTTTACTGTAGTGGTGATACTGTTTTTTTGAAAACAGTTCAAACCGATTTGAGTTGATTTTTTGAGATTTGTTGAATAACTCATTAAAATCTATTTCCAATCTTTATGTCTCTTTGAACTCTAATTAATAAAAAACATTTTTTTATTCATTCGCAATTCCACAACAAGAATGAAGAAGCTTATCTGAGAAACCAAGTAGTCAATTACAACTTCGCATTGGTTATCCCACTGTGAAAGTTTTAAAATGATGGGATGCTTTCAAAAAGAGTGGCAGAATGAGGAGACCAAAAGGAGGTAAGCGTGAAGACAAAAAATTGTCGAAAAATTGACGAAAAATTCACGAAAAATTGGCGAAAAATTGACGATACAGAAAATTCAAAAATTAGTCAACATACAGCTTTAAAGGTACATTCCCGGATTCAAATCAATTCAAAGTTCGTTTTCAATTCAACTTCGTCTTCGTCCTTGTACACGATAGCTTTCCGTCCATTGTTCTTCTGTTGAATCAGAAAACATTTTCCTTTTTTGAACTCCTCCTTCCTGAAATATTGTCAGATTTAGTGAAATGTTTAGGGAAATCATCTTAATACCGTTTGTGAGAGCCAATGAGAATATTGACTGCTCTGACTGGAATCACTTGTCCAAGTGGCTTGAAAACAGTTGAAAACTTGGATAAATCAAAAGCTGTCGTAGAAAACTGCTCCATCTTTGACCCTTCAATCCATCGTTCCAAAAAAGCCTTGAGATCTTTGGTTGGTAGTAATTTTCCCCCCGAACGATGAGTAATTCCGTTTATATTCACCTTCTTACAATCAATCAACGAGAATAACAGATCTTTTCGCCATTTTAAGTCTGAATTTACAGAAATTCTGATCTCAATTGATTCGAAATAATAATTGATATTATTATCGAACTGAATCTTCTTCTCCAATATACAGGAATAGATGTGTATTTCTGGTACTCCTTTGAAAGCCTCCAGCATATTCTGGAGCTCTCCTTGCTTGCAGCGATAAAAAGTGACCTGGCCAATTTTCAATCCAAGCGTTCCAAAAAACCGTGAGTAGTTGTGGAACTTTTCCATATCATTTTTAATGAGGAGACATATATTTGGCTTATTGAAAACTTCTACTATGAATTCGAGCACCTCGTGACCAGTTTTATCAAGGAAAATTCCATTCTTACTGCAGTCTTCCGACCAATATTCAAAATTACGCGAACATTCCGATTCAATTTTCCAACCATCAGAAGAAAATATAGTCAGTAGGAATCTCTGAGAAGAAATACAAGGTTTTACACGCCTCGCATTCTCTTTCGACAACGACGCGATTTTGAATCTGGAAAAAAATATTGAAATAGTGGAAATTTTTTTCGAAAAACTTACATTTCTTTCAGTTTCATTGTACTCAGAACTTCTTTTAGGGCTAGATAAGGAAGTTTTTGTAGAGGGATTGGCATTGGGTTCAGAAAATGGGAGAAATTGATAGGACAGAAGGAAGAAGGATATATGATGACTGGTTGGCGGGTGCTTATTCAAATGTTACTCTTACTCTGCCACGGCCAGGAATGAACAGACGGCTGTCTTTCCTCTTCTCGCACCCTCTTCTTTGTTAGAGGGTGTCATTATCATCAGTAAATAAATTGTTTCGACTTTTCAACTGTCACTGTTATGAAAAAATGAAATGTGATAGAATATTCATTGACGCAGGAAAAAATGCTACTTACAGTACCGGACAAAAAGATATCACCATTGGCGTTTTCTAGTTCAAAATAGTCAACTTTGGAGATTCATAGCAGAGAGGTGAAAAATGGGATTGCTCTAAATTTTTCAGAGCGGTTTCTTCATTGCTGAAACTGCATTTCTTTAGTTGACAACTTTTTTCTAAAACCATTTCTGAAAGCTACACGGCTCGTCGAAGTGAAAAATGTGAAAAAAGTTATATTTTGCACTGAAACTCACGAAATTTTGGTAAGTTTTGCTTTGAAAAGCCGTGTAGCTCTTAGAAATGATTCTAGAAAAAAGTTATCAACTAAAGAAATGCAGTTCCAGAAATGAACCAATTTATAGTTCAATCGGTTCAGAATGAGAAATCTGGCAACATCCAGAACCTTGAGCTTTGTTTTGAAACCAGCAGAAGAAATGATAACACTTCGAAAACTTTATTCGATAAAAAATATTATGTCACAGAAAACGGGATTGTAAAATATACCATTTGAAAAAAGTTATAAAAATCCAAAAATAGACCAAAAATAGTCAAAATACATATTCAAATATGTATTCTCACATTCAAATCAACTCAAAATAAGTTTCCAATTGAACAGTATTGTATTCATTCCACACGATAGCCTTCGGTCCGTTGTTCTTCTGTTGAATCATAAAACATTGGTCTTCTCTGAACTCCAGCTTCCTGAAATATCGTCAAAATTAGTGAAATATTTAGGGATCTTAATACCATTTGTGAGAACCATTGAGACGATTTGCTGCTTTGACTGGAATCACTTGCCCAAGTGACTCAAATATGGTAGGAAACTCGGACAAATCAAAAGCTGTCGTGCAAATATGCTCCATTTTTGATCCGTTGATCCATAGTTCCAAAAAAGCCTTTAGATCTTTGGTTGGTACCGATTGTCCTCCCAAAGGATGGCTATTCTTGTTTACTACCACCCCCTTACAGTCGATCAATGAGAACAGAAGGTCTCTTTGCCACTCCACATCCATAAATTCACAAATTGTGATTTCAATCAAATCAAATTGATAATGAATCGTTTTATCAAACTGAGTCCCTTTTTCCAAATCAACGGACCACAATTTCACATTTGGCACTTCTTTAAAAGCCTTCAACATATTTTGAAGTTCTCCTTGCTTGCAGCGATCAAAAGTGACTTTGTTTATTTTCACTCCAAGCGATTCAAAAAACCGTGAGTAGTTGTGGAACACTTCGATATCATTCGCAATACGAAGATTTATTATTGGCTTATTGAAAACATAGACTATGAATTCGAGAACTTCATAGACTGTTTTATCAAGAAAAACTCCTTCCTCACGAGCGTTTTCAGAAAAATATGCAGAAAAGGATTGACACGAAGTTTCAATTTTCCAACCATCAGTAGAAAAGATAGTTAGTTTGAATCTCTGAGTATTCAGACACGGTTTTACCTTGCTAGCATTCTTTTTCGACAAAGACGCGAGTTTGAATCTGGAAAAATGGTGACATAATGGAAATTTTTTGGAAAAACTCACATTTCATCCACTTTCATTGTACTCAGTACTTCTTTGGAGGCTAGATAAGGGAGATTTTGGAAATCGAACGACATTTTTTTCAGAAAATGGGAGATAGGAGAATACAGAAGGAAAAAGGATGTCTGTTCAAATGTAACCCTGCTTGTTACTCTGCCACGGCCAGGACGAACAGACGGCTGTCTTTTCTCTTCTCGCCCCCTCCTCTTTGTTAGAGGGTGTCAGTAACAGGGATGTGCTTTTTAATCGTAAAATTCGTAAAACGTAAAATTTTACGAAATCAATTCTTGTAAAATTCGTAAAGTTAATGAAAACGCATGCCAACTAGAGTAGCGGCTAAAATATTCGATTTTTTGAAGGGAAGAGGTAAAATTATGGTTTTGGGAGCACATTGATTCGATATGAATTGAGTAGCATCAATAGGAATTTTTCACCGAAAATTTATAAAGAATTTCGAAAGTTTGAGAGAGAGAATATGTTTCTGCTTCAACCCTCTCGAACATTGGAAATTTTTCCTCAAAGTTTGATTTTCTCGAAAAAAGACGAATTTTACCTTCAAAATTCGACCTAACTTTTTTTCCCTGGTCAGTAACATCCCTGGTCAGTAACATCGGTGAATTAATTGTTTCGAGAGTTTTATTCGATAAAAATTATTTTGACACAGAAAACGGGTAATTTATTGTGAAATATATCATTTTAAAGGTTGTAACACTCAAAAAAACAAAAAACCATCAGAAAATCATAATAGGTACATTCTCGCATTTAGATCTATTCAAAGTCCGTTTCCAATTGAACACTATTGTGGAATTTGAACACGATAGCCTTCGGTCCATTATTCTTCTGTTGAATCATGTAACATTGCCATCCATTGAACTCTTGCTTCCTGAAATATCATCAGATTTAGTGAAATGTTCAGGGAAATCATCTTAATACCGTTTTTCAAATCCATTGAAATGATATATTGCCTTAACTGGAACTAATTGTCCCAATGACTTTAAAATGGTAGAAAAATTGGACAAATCAAAAGCAGTTGTCCAAAAATACTCCATCCTTGATCCCTCCATCCATAATTCAAGAAATGCCTTGAGATCTTGGACTGGTATTAAATTTCCCAGCAAACGATGACTATTTCTGTTGATAAGCACCCTCTTACAATCGATCAACGAGAATATCACATCTCTTTGCCATTTCACGTCAGCAAACCTATCAATGGAGAGCCCAATAAAATCGAATTGATAACGAATCGTTTTATCAAACTGAATCACTTCTTCCAATTCACAGGAATAGATGTGAACTTCTGGTACTTCTTTGAAAGTCTCCAACATATTTTGAAGTTCTCCTTGTTTGCAGCGATTAACCTTGACTTCGAAAAGGTTCACTCCAAGCGTTCTTAAGAACCGCGCGTAGTTGTTGAACTTTTCCATATCTTCTTGAACGTTGATACATATTTTCGGCTTGTTGAAAACATCAACGATAAATTCGAGTTCTTCGTAGACAGTTTTATCGAGGAAAATTCCATTCTCATCGCATTGGATCGAAGTATATTCAGAGTAGAATTCATGTTCCCTCTTGATATTCCAATCATCATCAGTACAAAAGATAGTCAGTATGAATCGCTGAGAAGACATACAATCTTTTACAAGCCTCGCATTCTTTTTTGACAGCGTCGCAAGTTTGAATCTGGAAAAATGATGACATAATGGAAATTTTTTTCAAAAAACTCACATTTCTTTCAGTTTCATTGTACTCAGAACTTCTTTTTGGGCTAGATAAGGAAGTTTTTGCAAATCGATCGACATTTGGTTTAGAAGATGAGAGGAATCGACAGGTGGAAACAGAATGGAGAAAGATGTGGTGGGTATGTGTGTGGTAACTCTGCTTGTTACTCTGCCACGGCCAGACGGCTGTCTTTCCTCTTCTCGCACCCTCCTTTTTGTTAGAGGGTGTCATTATCATCAGTAAATAATTTATTTCGACTTTTCAAGTGTCACACAGTTATTACAAAAAGTTTTATTTGATAAAAAATATTATGAAACGGAAAAGGCTTAATTTATTGTGAAATATACCATTTAAAAAATTTTTAAACTCCAAAAATAGTTCAAAAATGAGTCAAAATACAAGTAGCTTTCAAATCAACTCAAAATCAGTTTCCAAGTTAACAGAGTTATACTTCACATAAACGATAGCTTTCGGTCCATTGTTCTTTTGTTGAATCAGGAAACATTGGTCTTCTTTGAACTCATGTTTACTGAAATACATATTTTTAGTGAAATGTTTAGGTAAATCATCTAAATACCATTCTCGATATCCATCGAAAAAATTTGCAGCTCTGACTGGAATCACTTCTCCCAGCGACTCAAATATGTAAGGAAAATTGATCAAATCAAAGGCTTGCGTCCGAAAATGCTCCATCTTTGACCCGGCAACCCATCGTTTTAGAAAAGCCTCGAGATCTTCTGTTGGGAGAAATTTTGCCTCCGGACGAGGATGAATTTGCAGAAGTAACAAGACCTTTCTACAGTCGATTAACGAAATAAGGAGATCACTTCGCCACTTGATGTCCATATATCGAGAAGTTGTGATCTCAATTGATTCGAAGTGATAACAAATAGTTTTATCGAACTGAATCCCTTCTTCCAATTTACAGGAAGAGATTTTCACTTCTAACACTCCTTTAAAAGCCTTCAATATATCTTGAAGCTCTCCTTGTTTGCAGCGATCGACAAAGACTTTGTCAATTTTTACTCCGATTGATTTGAAAAACCGAGAGTAAATGGGGAACTTTTCGATGTTATCTTCATTGTGGATATGTATTTTTAGCTTTTGAAAAACTTTGACAATGAATTCAAGCACCTCATTGACAGTTTTACCAAGGAAAAGTCCATTCTGACGGCATTCTTCTGAATCAAATTCCGGATCATATCCAGGATACCGCAAACATTTCAATTTGATAACCCAATAATCATCATCGGGAAAGATAGTGAGTTGGAATTCCTTGGTGTTCAGACACGTTTTTACAAGTCTCTCATTCTTTTTTGATAAGGTCGCAAAGATGAATCTAGAAAAATAATGACAAATTGGAATAATTTTTCATAAAACTCACATTTCTTTCATTTCCATTGTACTGAGAACTTCTTTTTGGGCTAGATAAGGAAGTTTTTGTAGAGGAATCGACATTGTATTCAGAAAATGGGAAAAATCAATAAGAGAATACACAATTGAGAAGGATGGTGGGTAAAGTGGGTATACAGACTGGTTGGCGGGTTCTAATTCAAATGTGACTGTTATTCTGCCACGGCCAGGGCGAACATTCGGTCTCTCACACCCCCTGTCTCTTTGTAATAAACAGAAGGTGTCATAGGCAACCCGGAAGACTCTTCTTCCCAGGTTATGCATGTGAGCCGGATATGCAGGTGTACTGGCCAATTTAGGTCACCGGGGAGACTTTCAATATTATTTTGTCATGGTGAACGGTTTTTTTAATATTCGATATTTGAAGCATAACTATGGAACAAGCAGAAAAACTAAACATTTATTATATTTAATAAGAGATTGTCTCCTCCTACCTACATAATAATTAAAGCTTTCATTTTGTAGGATTTTTCTTGGCAAGAAGCTCTCCGAATCAGGGGTGTGTTTTTAAATTCACGGTTTTTACGAATTTTACGGTTTCACGTGCCTTTTTCGTAGAATTTATATTTTACGAAGTCGTAAAAAAAATTTCCGTAAAATTGTAAAAAAAAAAGTTAGGTCGAATTTTGGTACTCTGAAGGTAAAATTCGTCTTTTTTTTTGAGAAAATCAAACTTTTGAGGAAAAATTTCCTATGTTCGAGAAGGGTCTCTTTCTCAAACTTTCGAAAGTTTTTAGAAAATTTCGGTGAAAAATTCCTATCGATGCTACTCAATTCATATCGAATCAATGTGCTCCCAAAACCATAATTTTACCTCTTCCCTTCAAAAAATCGAATATTTTAGCCGCTACTCTAGTTGGCATGCGTTTTCATTAACTTTACGAATTTTACGACAGGGTTGATTTCGTAAAATTTTACGAATTTTACGAAAAAAAATTTTACGCACATCCCTGCTCCGAATAACTTTGACACTTGAAGATCGAAAAGAAGAGTCTTCCGGGATACCCATGACATCTTCATAACAAAGAGACAGAGGGGTGTGAGAGAGCGAATTTTCGTCCTGGCCGTGGCAGAGTAAGAGTAACATTAAGCACCTGGCAACCAGTCTCCATATATCCTTTCTTCTATTTTGTCCTATCAACTTCTCCCATTTTCTGAATGTCGATTCCTCTACAAAAACTTCCTTATCTAGCCCAAAAAGAAGTTCTGAGTACAATGAAACTGAAAGAAATGTGAGTTTTTTTGAAAAATATATCCATTTTTCATCATTTTCCCAGATTCAAACTTGCGTCGTTGTCGAAAAAGAATGCGAGGATTGTGAAAGCATGTCTGAATGATCAGAGATTCATACTGACTGTCTGTTCTACTGATGATAGTTGGCATATTGAATCGGAATCTTCTGATGATATTCATGAATATAGTTCGGAAAAATGCCGTGGAGTTTTCCTTGATAAAACTGTCTATGAGGTGCTTGAATTTATTGTCAAGGTTTTCAATAAACCAAAAATATGTGTCGATTTTGCTGAAGATATTGGGAAGTTCCATAACTATTCACGGTTTTTTGAATCGCTCGGATTGAAAATTGACAAAGTCTCTGTTGATCGTTGCAAGCAGGGAGAGCTTCAGAATATGTTGGAGGCTTTTAAAGAAGTGCCAGATGTGAATATCTTTTCCTGTGAATGGGAAAAAAGGATTCAGTTCAATAAGACGATCAGCTATCATTTGGAATCAATTGATATCAGAATTTCGGGAAATATAGGCTTAAAATGGCGAAGAGATTTGTTATTCTCGTTGATGGATTGTAAGAGAGTGGAAATTGAGCGTCGTTCGAGAGGAAAATTACTATCAAGCAAAGATTTCAAAGCTTTTCTGGAACGATGGATCGAAGGGTCAAAGATCGAGCATTTTTGGACAACAATTTTTGATTTGTCCGAGTTTCCTACCATATTTGAGTCACTTTGACAGGTGATTCCAGTCAATGCAGTAAATTTTTTCGATGGATCTCGAGAATGGTATTAAGAGAATGTTAAGTTATACTAAATCTGATGATATTTCAGGAAGCTGGAGATCAGAGGAAGAATATGTTTCATGATCCAACAGAAGAACAATGGACCGAAGGCTATCGTGCTCAAGGAGCAAGACTCTGTTCAATTGGAAACGCAATTTGAATTGACTTGAACCTTTAAACCTGTATTTTGACTATTTTTGAACAGTTTTTGGAGATTTATAACTTTTAAAATGGTATATTTCACAATAAATTACCCGTTTTCTCTGACATAATATTTTTTATCGAATAAAACTTCTGGTAATATCTGTGACACTTGAAAAGTCGAAACTATTTATTTACTGATGATATTGACACCCTCTAACAAAGAGGAGGGTGCGAGAAGAGGAAAGACAGATGTCGGTTCGTCTCCTGGCCGTGGCAGAGTAACAAGCATATTGGAATGAGAACACCCGCGAAACAGATACCTCTTTTACACTCTCCTATCTTTTTTCCCCATTTTCCGAATGGCGTTTCGACTTCAAAAACTCCCTTATCTGGCATTTGAAGAGGTTTTAAGGGAGATGGATATACGCGAAAAGTGAGTTTACTTATATATTGAAGCCTGCATTCAATTCCAACTATTTTTCAGGTTCATTCTCGCGGCATCCTCAAAGAAAAGCGCAAGGTCAGTGAAACTGTGCCCTCGTCCTCCGAAACTAGAACTGAACATCGGCTATGACGATGAATGGGCGTTGATTGTGTATCCTTCTGATGAAAAAGAAACTATCAAAACTGTATATACTTCGTCAGAATGCCAAAAAGACGGAGAATGTCTTGGAAAGACTGTCTTTAGTGTTCTCGAGTTCATTGCTGACGTTTTCAATAAGCCGCCGGCAAACCTTAGCATTGATGAATATGGCATGAAACGCTTCCACAAGTATAGTCGTTTTTTCAAAAAGATCAATGTCACACTGAAACATGTTCACATTTATTGCCATCCAGGTAATATCCAAAATAGATTGGAGACATTGAAGGAAGTGCCTAGTGTCTATATCTATCTCGAAGAACATACAAATCCACCTACTCCTGTCAATACCGGAATTCAATATCATTTCGATACCATCGTGATCTACACTAATCTCCTGGAAAATCCCGAATGGCATAAAGATTTGCTATTATGCATGATCGACTGTAAAGCGGTTTCTATAAAACCCGACGTATATAAAGAAGAGTATGAGGAAGATGACGATGAGGAACAGGAAGAAGAAGAAGTACTAACGATTCAAGATCTAACGGATATTTTGAAAAAATGGATCGCCGGATCGAAGATGGAATGTTTCACAATCGACGGAATCGATGTGACAAACTTCGCAGATGTCTTCAAATCTCTTGGACAAGTTGTTCCAGTTAGAGCCGCAAAGTTTGAGAATTTTGATGGGATACGGAAGTAAGGACTTTTTTTTTGAATTCTCCGTAATCATGTTTAATTTTTCAGAATGACGGAATTCGAAGAAAACAAGTGCTTTTTGATACAGCAGAAGGATAATGGTCCGAAGGCCATTGTCGTAATAGACGATGATTATGTGCTGTTGGAAACTGATTTTGAGTTAGTTCAAATATGAATTTTTTATGATCATTTTCTGTGAAAATATAACTTTTTTTTTAGAATAAAATGTTTTCTATGTATACTTCCGAATTACCTAGATTTTTTGAGAGTTCATCAAAAATCCCATTTTTCGAATAAATAAATAAATTTGATTTACATAAATCACATGAGAGCCCGCGTTCTTACCAATCAAACCAGAAAAAGAGATAATGTATTTATTAAATTTATAAGCTTAGACTATTCTTCCACAAAAAACTTCGGATTGATTTCATTATAATTGATAAAGAAGCCGTCAGCAACAGTGATCTGAGCCTTGAAAGACTCCAATGCCTCCTTGGACACTGATCTCGCTATCATAAACATCGATTGACATTGGGAGAATAATGGAATATAATCCATGAAGTTAGAGATGCCATCCGCTTTAAAAAACACATGTTGGGTCGGAATTCGAAAGATTTCTTTGAGATGATCCACAAGAATTCGGATATCAATTTCTGGAGTGTTGGTACTCATTTCCCTCCATATTCCACTTGACATCATCATTTTCATTTGTTTTCCATTAATCTTCATGTAGCTGTATCCCGATGTCCATATCTCTTTACTGATTACCCAGTCAAAACCATTTCGCCCTTCCACTGATACTAACTGACCCGCTTTGGAGATTTCGAGATTGATTCCGGTGAATCGTTTGGAGCACAGAGAAAAGTCGAATCTAGATATTATTTTTCGAAAAGTCACAATTTTCTAACTTACAATTCATCGCCTGTCATATTCGATAGAACCTTCTGGATAACAATGATCGGAAGATTTAGTAGTTTGAATTGAGTTCTAGATTCCCGCATTTTGAAATAAATCGATTGAAGTGGTCTGTGTTGTGTCGAGAGAGGACGTGAGGCACCTTTTCGTGACGAGACCCGTGCACACAAAAGAAATAAATTCAGCTTTCGAAACCTAAAAATTCTTGTGAACCGAGATATCAGGGCTCAAAGTGCAAAAAAGGGAGGTTTCGTTGGACAATTTGAAAAAACTGATATTTTCATTGTTGACAAGAGTATGAACTATATTTTAACAGATGACACATTTTTAATATCTTTATTGTGGACCGAGATATATGTTGTTAAAGTGGAGTTACAGGTATTATAATATTCCGCATAACGTTCTCAAAACAATTTATTTTTGAAGACTAATTGCGGTTTTTCAGTTAAAATTCAAGCAAGGTAAGAAACCAGATAAACAAATAAACATTTAAAAATAAACACATGAATAGAAAAAAGTTATTTAATAAATAATAGTCATGTGCCACAGAAACTGTTTGATTCTGATTTCTCAGACGGGCACGTACCGTTCGGACTTGATATGTTTTGACGATAAAAAAAATAAAATGATAGATCTCGATGAGATTTACAAAATAATCTCTTTTTGAGATTTATAGCACTGCTGTGGAAAAAAGTTATGAGCGAAAACCCCAAAACCACTTTTGGATTATTCTCAAAACGGTGGCATAAATCTCAAATTAGGTTCGTCTTGTGGAACTCGTTGAAATCGTTCATTCTCATTTGCAAAAAAACGTGTGGGGGAGCTTCGGAACCACCACGTACTAGCCTTCCTGGGATTCACGTCTATATAATTGATAAAGAAGCGGTTAGCAACAGTGACCTGTGCTTTGAAAGCCTCCAAAGCCTCTTCGGACACAGTTTTCGCTGTCATATTCATTGAATGGCATTGGGAGAACAATGGAACATACTTCATGAAGTTGACGATTCTATCCGCTGAGAGATCTACGTGAAGGATCGGAATTCGAAAGATTTCTTTGAGATAATCAACAAGAATTCGAAGGTCGAGTTCCGGAGTTTTGGTATTCATCACCCTATGCATTCGACTTGACAGTATATTCATCTTAAATCGTTTCCCATTTATCTTCATGTACTTGTAGTTTGTAGTCCATTTCTTTCCACCGATTGACCAGCCAAAACATTCCACTCTTCCACGCCTTTCCACTGATACCTGCTGATCCCATTTAGAAATCTGGAGACTGATTCCTATGAAACTGTTCCGAGTGATACCAACGAGTCTCTTGCATCGTTTGGAGCACAGAGAAAAGTCGAATCTGAAAATTTCCGGTTTTTCTTCGTTGAAAAGTAACCATTTTCTAACTTACAGCTCATGGCATTCCATATTTGACAGAACCTCTTGGATAACAATGATTGGAAGATGAAGTAGTTTGAATTTTCTTCTAGAGGCCTTCATTTTGAAATAAATCGATAGAAGTGGTCTGTGTCGAGAGAGGACGTAAGTTAGATGGGACACCTTTTAGTGTTGAGTCCCGTACACACAACAGTTCTCCTCAACCTTCTCCTCTGTTTCCACCTACACTTGCATTCAAAGGAGGATTGATTGAAAACGTCGAAAAGTGGTAGGGATTGGGGTGGAACAGTTTTCCGTAAACTTCTGCCACGTGGCCATCGCATCCGTTATTTTTTCTCGTTTTCCAAGATTTCTTCATCTCAATTTAAGAAAATTTATTTATATTCAATAACAAAATTCGGAGAAAATATTTATAAAAAGCCGCTGTGACGGTAACGACACCCGTGGTCGAGGCTGGCAAAAACCTCTTCCACCCCAATCCCCTCGACGGGTTTTAAGCCGGGCTTTAAGCTGTTTAGAGGCAGTTTTAGAGAAAGTTGTCAACAGAAAAAGTGTTCAGAATTAAAAACTATATCTAATGACGAATTATTGAACTCCAGTTCCAGTCCTCCTTTGAAGTAGACTCGTGCCAAAGTGCCTATATGTCATATTAATTTTAAAAATCACAGGATCGCTCTAAAAAAATTGTTTTTTTGATCATAATTTTTTTCCAAGACCATAGATATTTTGTTTTCCTAAAATGTGCTCAGCATTGTTAAACGCACAGCAAGAAGGAGGAGAGTGACCGCTGGAACAACACGCAAATTGAATTGATTTGAATTTTTTTTTGAGCCTTTTTGATAAGAATTATTTTTTTTCCACGTGGCATCCTGACACCGTGACATTTCGTACCAATCAAAAAGAATCTTCCCAGGGAAACCAAAGCAATTCTTTATTTCGAATCGTATAATCGCGGTTATCTTTCGAGAAAAACGCATCCGTTAGTCATACTGCCAGGTACCGTACCCTTCTCTGTCCACTGACTACCGTACCCCTTCCAGCATGGGAACTCCAATTGCGCCAGTGAAAGTCAATGTGAATGACCAGGTGAAAGATCAGTTTGTCGTCAAAAAAAAGTTGGGAGAGGGTGCCTGTGGCCAGGTTTTTCTCGTCGAGCTTCTTCAAGGGGTTGGTCTCTAACGTGTAGTCTTACCTGTAGCCCCCATATTCAGAAGGGTAGAGCCGCAATGAAAGTGGAACCGTTGATGAAAAATAAAGAGGATGAGATTCTCAAAATGGAGGTCTACGTGCTCAAGAAACTACAAAAGTGGGTGGACTAAAAAATTTCTAGGCTAAAAAAATCTATTTAGTTCCCGCCACGTGTGCCGTCTATTGGGATCAGGAAAGACCGAGACTTATACCTATCTGGTGATGAGTCTTCTCGGAAAAGAAATCGGAGACGTTCGTCGAAGGCTCCCACAACGGAAAATGTCGGCTCCCTCCACAGTTCGCATATTTATCCAGCTAGTCAAGGCTTTTCAGGTGATAAAAAATCGTCATTTTCAAAAAAAAACCGATTTTTTTCGATAAAAACGAAAAATACAATTCCTTATTGTAATATTTACCAAAAAGCAAAAAGAAAAAAAGGAACTACGCCCTAAAAAATCCGAACTTATGAGTTGCACTACCAGTCAAACGCAAAACAACGCCGTTGCCGACTGCGCCACGCAGCCCATTATAGCGGTCGCCGCCTATCGATATATGAAACCGATCTTTTTTGCTGTCAGAGGGCCGATATCGATTTTTGAAAAAATATGAGAATTTTCTAAATTCAAAGTTCCGGGTTTTAGGACATGCATGAAGCCGGTTTCGTGCACCGCGATGTCAAACCGAGCAACATGGCGTTGGGAGTCAAGAATGAGCAAGTCGTTTATATTTTCGACTTTGGGCTCTCTCGTCAGATCATGCTTCCGGATGCGACAGGAAAACTGAAGCTCCGTGAGCCACGCAACAAGTCAATGTTTCGCGGAACCGTTCGCTACTGTAGTCTCAACGTTCATCAGCACAAGGAGCAAGGAAGACATGATGATTTGTATGGGGCGTTGTATTCGATGATCGAGACGGTGACATCGACACTTCCGTGGAAGGGAAAACCGAAAAAGGAGACGGCTGGGTTGAAGGAGAAGACTACCGATGTGCAGTTGTGTAAGGTGAGCGCTCAATTTATAGCAGTTAGAAAAAAAAAATTTTTTCACAAAAAATTTTCATAAGCCGTTTTTCCAAGCGATTTTTCTCGGGAACCGTTATTTCTAGGAAGTTGAGCCAAGAGACAAAATTGCTCAGCTTAAAATTCTCTATATTTTTGTCTTTTAAACCAATTTTCTAGCTCCGCCCCTTCTCGAGATACAGCGCTTTGAAAAGAGGCGGCTAAAGACTCCTACGCCTGCTTTGAAGCGCTGTATCTCGGAAACCGTTCTTTCTAGAGATTTGAGCCAAGAGAAAAAGTTGCTCAGCTTTAAATTTTCTATATTTTTGTCTCTTAAATCATCCTTCTAGCTCCGCCCCTTCTCGAGATACAGCGCTTTGAAAAGGGGCGGCTAGAGACTCCTACGCCTGCTTTGAAGCGCTATATCTCGGGAACCGTCAAAGATAGCAAGTTGAGCCAAGAGATAAAGTTGCTCAGCTTAAAATTTCCTATATTTTTGTCTTTTGAAGCACCCCTTTAGCTCCGCCCCATCTTGAGATATTTCTTCCAGAACTGCCCAAAAGCGTTCCTCGAAATCGCGACAACTCTCCGAAAGCTGACCTACAAAGACACGCCCCCCTACATGACATTTATGGAAAAATTGAAAGCCGAACTACCAAAAGGTGTCAAAATGACGGATCCATTTGAATGGAACCTGAATAAAACTCCTCTCGAGGAGAATAACAACAACAAATCGGAACGTGAGGATGCTGTTCGTGCTGGAGACGGGGATACTGTAAATGAGGTGGATGAGAGTGTCATCACAGAAGATCGTGGCGATACAACGTCTTCTTCGAAGAATGCAGAGGATTATGCTCCAGAAGATACCCTCGATAATATTTAGATGGTCCCTCCTGACAATTTCATTAAATTGGACCCCCTTTCATACGAAATTCATGACATAAATTGAATTGGAGGGAAGAAGAAGACAATTAGGTATTTATGAAAGAGGGGACGACACTCGAAGGCTCATTGGGGCATTGAGTTACAAGTGAGGCCTTCATGACGTTGATAGTGCCTAATTATAGTGTTGCCTTCTCTTCTAGCAGCTGTATCTCTCTAGGTGGTTTAGATATCTAAAAGTTGTTAACTAATAAAATATTGCTCATTTAAAGCTGAGTATTTTGTTAGTTGACAACTTTTTATTATCTTCACCGGGAACTGAGATAGGAAGGTTTTCCCGCAGTAGAGGGTCTGAGCGTCTGTCTCTCTGCGCTCTCTTCTAGCAGCTGTATCTCGCTAGGCTTTTTAGATATCAAAAAGTTGTCAACTAATGAAATATAGTCCTTAACAAACTACATATTTTGTTAGTTGACAACTTTTTTGTATCTTTACCTAGAGCTGAGCAAGAAGGAAAAGAAAAAGCAGTTACTTTTTTTCTTCAAATGGCTATATCTCGCTGCCTATTCCAGATATCAAAAAGTTGTCAACTAACAAAATATAGCCCTCAAACTTCTCTATATTTCTTTATTAACACTTTTCCCATACCTCAACTCCCTACTGAGTTATGCAATTAAAAAAAACTAGTCATTTCCAAGTTCCGTTCCCTCTTCCTCCCCTCGTATTACTCATTATCACAAGGTTCTATGCGTCACACTGCTAATAACCATATATATATGTTCCGGGGTGCTAGTCATTTGTCTCTGACACCTCGACCATCTGGTGTGTGTTGGAAATGAAATGATCTGATGATTCAATGATTTACCGCGTAAGGGGGAGACAGGGGGAGGGGGAGACTCGGTACGGTGTGTTCCGCTTTTTCCGATAAAAACGGAAAATACAAGGCCTTGTTGTAATTTTTACCAAAAAGCAAAAAGAAAAAAAGGAAGTGCGCCCTAAAAGTTCCGAACTCATGAGTTGCACTGCCAGTGAAACGCAAAACATCGTCGTTGCCGACTGCGCCACGCGGCCGATCCTAGTGGCGGCCGCCTATCGATATATGAAACTGTATGCTCCCGTTCTGCTGTCAGAGGGCCGGTAATCTCTGGGCTTTTGAGTCGTCTAACGTAAATATCTGTATCGATTTGAGAAAAAATATGAGCATTTTTTAAAATTCAAAGTTCCGGCCTCTTTTGAAGGAATTCAAGGCCACGAACCGGGTATCTACCAGCAAGTTAGCCGGCACCACCCACCACCCATTTTCCACTAGAAAATCCTCTAGCACCTCATTATGTAGTACCAAAGACACTATATTGTGTAAACTCTGTGTCATTTCGCGCATCTCTTCCTCCGAACACTTGTCATTTGTCTCTCGAGGGGATTATTGTGGTGAGTAATGTCTGCTGACAGCCGGGATGGATTTCGCTTGTTTAGCTAGGCATTTCGCAACTAATTTATGCAAAACAGCTGACACTTTTTGGGGAACCAGGGAGCCAGGGAGTTGCGGCGGCGAATCGAAAAAACTAATCCATCATTTCTTTACCCACTTCTTCTTCTCTCTAGGAGGATGATAAAGAGATATGATGGATTGGGGAAAAGGAGAGGTGTCACCTTGATTCATCGCGGGGGAGAAATCCAAGCTTCGTCAGTGGCGCTAACCTTGTAGATTCAATTACGAGATAGCAGGCTTTGTTTCTGGATACTTTGTTTTCCGGGTAACAAAAATTAGAAGGTCATTTAGTCTTGGCACCATGTCCTTAGGCTTGGGCTCAAGTTTTTTCTAGCCTTAGGCTTAGGCTTAAGTTTTTTCTAGCCTTAGGCTTAGGCTTAGGTTTTTTCTAGCCTTAGGCTTAGGCTTAAGTTTTTTCTAGCCTTAGGCTTAGGCTTAGGTTTTTTCTAGCCTTAGGCTTAGGCTTACCTAGTCTTAGGCTTAGGCTTAACCTAACTTTAGGCTTAGGCTTATGCCAACCTCAGCAATCGCGCTCCAGCAAACTTCCCGTTGCCTTAGCGTTCCCTGGATTCGCAATTACTAGCTGTTTTTGCCCAGCGCCTGCTGCTGACAGAAGAATCTTGTCATTTCCATTTCTAAGCCCGCGCAAGTGTCCAAAATAAAAAAGCGCCTCTCTCTCTCTCTCTCTCTCTCTCTCTCTCTCTCTCTTCCTTCTTTTCATTCATAAAGCGAGCTGAAAATCCGATTACCACTTGTTGAATGGGGGACGTCGCTCGTCGAGCAAACCTTTGTTGTTGACTAGTATAGTCCCTCTATTATAAGGGCATACCTTTAAACTCTCGATTCTATTATTCAAGTACCTCATTTGCATACTAATTGTGTTCATCCCCTATGTACTAGAGAGTTAGCTCCACTTTCGACACGATTATCCCCGCCGCCTTTGTTGTATATGCTGAATTGAATTTCTTTCTCACGGTACCCCCCGAGAGAGAGAGAGAGAGAGAGAGAGAGAGAGAGAGAGAGAGAAGGAGGAGGGGGCGAAAACAATGTGTGACACACCTGCCACCTTCTTCAAAAAAATGGTTAGGTGTCGATTTAATTGGGGTTATTAACCCGGTATATGGGGTTAGAGAAGGCTAGACGCTTCGGAGGGTTTAGGACTAGCTAGAAAGGGTTTTGAAAGGGCTGGTGAAAGGGCTGGGAAGGGCTGGTGATCTGGTTTAAAGCTAGCCTTAATTTTTCTCGGTGAGCCATTAGATAGAGCGTTAAAGAACCCCTTAGTTTTTCCGGGCCGGATTCACTTTTTTTTTGAGCGTTTTGGAACCCGGCACCTGGACCCCCGGGGTTGGTACCAGAGTTGTATGGAATCCAAATTTAATATTCCAAATTCAATTTTGAACAGTAAAAAAATTCCAAATTCTATGTAAAATCGAGACAAATTTTACCCCACTGAAAATATGCGAATTTCATCAAAAATTTCGATTTTTTTTCAAATTTTTTCAAAAACCGCTAGATTTTGTCCAAATTCCATAAAAAAATTTTTGTCCAAATTCCAAATTCCAGAACTTGAAATTTTCATCTCATACAACTCTGGTTGGTACCCTAGCGTCTAGGCCAGGTTACCGGTAGCTACCTAAGACCCTCTGGAACCCGGAATTTTTAAGCTGCTAAGTCTCCTATATTGCTAGCCAACTAGAGCAGCTTCTAGGCTCCTGGCTAAACTTGAGCGGCTCTGGTACCCCCCAGGTAGGGTACCTAGCTCATAGCCTAAGCGTGCAAGCCTAAGCCTGAGCGTTCAAGCCCAAGCCTAAGCGTTCAAGCCTAAGCCTAAGCGTTCAAGCTTAAGCCTAAGCGTTCAAGCCTAAGCCTAAGCGTTCAAGCCTAAGCCTAAGCGTTCAAGCCTAAGCCTAAGCGTTCAAGCCTAAGCCTAAGCGTTCAAGCCTAAGCCTAAGCGTTCGGTGGTTGGGTGCGCTAAACCCAGTCAGCTGGTAACAAACCTTCTAAACCACTTAGCAAAGGAATAGCTGTTCTAACCTGCTCCCCCCCTCCCTCAGAACCCCTCCGGCACCTTCCTCCTATCCCATTGGATTTTATTGTGTACAACAACGAGGAGTGTCTCAATGTGTACTACCAAACAATTTGTCGTATCTCTCCAACACCTGCAACTTTCTCAGATGCCAGCTGAGTACTGAGCCTCTAACATAGGGACATGGGCTAGTTGACCTTAAAAAACGGCAATAGCTGACCCAATTTGTTTATTTCGGCCATCTGTAACCCGGAAGGTTTTTTTTGGCCACCTTCTCGATAAAGTATCATATTACACGTTCACACCTAAACATTCCGAGAGAGGCGTGGCCCAGCTCAAGGCCACGCCCCCCCTCGTCGCATGTCCTCAACACTCTCCCCCCTTCTCTCTCTTCTTCTCTCCCTCGTTTTTTCGTCAACCTTTCCTCCCCCTTTTCTCCTTCTTCCCTTAGCTATCAGGCGTTCTTATTCAGGAGATTCCATGTGAAATGCACATCTATATATTGACGCTTTTTCTATTTTTTGGCGGCGTTGATGGTCGTCTCAAGAGCGGATTTGTTGGAGGAGGAGGTGACGAGATGAGTCCCATTGAAGGTGCGTTTTTTTGGATTTATAATTTGAGGGGCGCAAATGAGTGATGAATGTGACCGTTTAACGATAGTTTTATGGGGTTGGGCGCCAAAAAACGTCTTGTAAGGTTGGGAAGGTCAGGCTAGTTAAGAACGGGGGTCTGAAATGGCTGGGTATAGGGGGGCCCAGTTTCAAAACGGCTAGGTTTTAGAGGTTAAGGGGTACATGGTGGTGGGTCGGCTAGTTGTTAAATGCTGTGGATTTTTTGGTTATGGGGCTATTCACGCTGTGGGAAGAAAAGGAAAAAAAAAAAATACCGAAAAATAGGATTTTTCCCATTTTTATAGGATTTTTTCCTTTTTTCGGTAATTTTTCCTTTTTCGGTATTTTTTCCTTTTTCCCACGGCGTGAATAGCCCCATTAGGTAGCGTGGTTAAAAGTTTCCAAATGTCCCAGTTTTAAAACGGCTAGGGTCCGGATTGAAAAACGCTATTTTTCAAGTGCAGCTAGTTTTGGTGACAAATTTTTCCCCGATTTTTAGTTGAGTGCTCCAAAAAATTCCAAATGAGCTAGTTTTGAGATGGCTATCAAAAAGTGGTCAACTACAAAAATATAGAGATTTTTAAGCTGAGCAAGTTACTAATTAAAAGTTTTTTGATAGCACTCCAGGTTAGCGAGATACGGTGGTTTCAAAAGACTATCTTCGTTGAACTAAAACTACCGTAACTCACTAGCCTTGAGAGCTATCAAAAAGTGGTCAACTAACAAAATACGTAGTTTTTTAGGCTGAGCAAGTTACTAATCGGAAGTTTTTTAATATCTCTAAAAGCTAGCGAGATACAGTAGTTTTAAAAAACCATTGTGCTTAAAACCTTATCTCACTAGCCTTTAGAGCTATCAAAAAATTTTCAACTGGTACCTTGCTCAGCTTAAAAAGCTCTACATTTTGTGGTTGACCCTTTTTTCTATCTTCGTGTCTACCCTGTTTAGGGGTCCCGACTTTTCTCCGAACCCTCTCAACCAAAATTGTTTATAATCCATTTGGGTTATCCCTCTCGAGATACTCATGATGGACACAAGAATAGAGACATTTGTTTATAACATTGTCTGTGTCCCCCTTGCACTTAATGATGCTTATTACGCCTTCTGCTGCTATGCATCCGGGCGATGTTGCTCAGCCCCCTCTAAACGCAGGCTCACTTTATACAATTATGGAATTACGCGTTGCCCCCTTCTCTCGGAGCTGCTCGTGAACGCTTAGTTGCTAATGGAAATGCGGGGTGCCCTACTAATAGAGAGTGTATAATGTCATTTTTTGTGTGGCGCACACAGGAAGCTGTCACACACTGCTATTAGCCCTGCGTCTCTCGGAAGCATGACCACTTAAAAAGTGATAATGTTGCTCTGGAGAGGAGCCGTTTTCTCCTTTACACACTCGACACGCAACAAAATGTTGTACCCGCAGTCTCCGAGAAATGGAAGGGGATGAGATGAAAACTAAGTGATGAAAGACCCTGCCAGTTGAAATACCAGGCCTAGCTGGATTTTGGTGATGGTCCGGGCGAAGGGCGATAACTTCCTCCAAACTTGATATTTTTTGACGATCGAAAGTGGGAATGATAGCTCTGAACATACTCTACAAGATGATACACATAAAATTCCTGTAGCTAGTCTCTGAAAAAAGTTACAGGCTTTGCAAAAAATCAGGCACCAAATGCTAAGTGCCCGAGGAGAGGGGAGTGGTCGCGGGGCCCTAACTCCCTTCAAACTCGATATTTTTTGACGATCAAAAGTGGGGCTGATAGCTCTGAATAAGCTCTATAAGATGGTGTAAATGAAATTTTTGTAGCTAAACCCTGAAAAAAGTTAGAGCCTTTACAAAAACCAGACCCCGCAGCCTAAATGCATAAGTGCCCAGAGAGGAGGGGAGTGGTCGCGGGGCCCTAACTCCCTTCAAACCAAATATTTTTCAGCGGTTAGGGGGTGAAAAAGATAGCTCTTGATAAGCTCTACAAGATGGTGTGACCAAAAAACTGTAGCTAACCCCTGAATAAAGTTACAACACTTACAAAAACTAGGCCCGAAATTTTTAATCGAATGTGCCCGGGGAGAGGGGAGTGGTTGCGAGGCTCTAACTTCCTTTAAACCCAATATTTTTAGCGATTAGGGGGTGGGAAATGATAGTTCTCAACGAGCTCTACAAGATGGTCCTGATTTTAAGCCAAAGTGCCCGGGGAGGGGTTGGGGGTCCAAAACCCGGGTACTCACTATTCTAAAGGGAACCTTTCTTCTTCCAAAACTCACTCTCAATTCCTATGCTTGAAATACGAGCCACTTCCATTTTATATTTGCCACCGGAAGTGGTGTCCCCCCCCCCCCCTTTTCTATGTTCCCCTCCTTTCCCTTCAAAATGTCTTGGGTTGCTCTTTCCCACACAGCACACCTGCTTTCTGAAAGCTTCTCAAGGAAAACTACAAACCTAGAGGGCACTTTTAATAAACCGACTAATAAGACTAATATAAGTCGTTGCCTCTTTAAATATGCGCATCTCATCATGTTTTTCCCTCCCCTCATCGGATGAGTGGGGAGAGGGCACGATGAATAAATTAATCTCGTCGAAAAACGGAAAAAAAAGTTTCAGCAGTTTCGAATCTGGTCAGGGCACGAATCGGTGGGTCTTGCATGGACACCGCTTTCTCAGATTGCTTGTCTTATGATCGCCCGTTAATTGTTAGGGGGGAAGGCAGATGGCTAATTGCTAACGCTTTTTTTGGTTTTGGAGGGAGAAGGAAGCTTGACAGTATGAGAAAGCATGGGGAATAGAAGAAAAGTGCGGTCTGGATAGTGTTTTTAGAGGCGCGATTTTCAAACTCTACAGTACTGGTCATATAGGTGTCTAAAAAAATAGGCTAACTTTAAGGGTGTACCACGGAGTCTGAAAAAATCCTATCGTTCTAAAAGTTTCAGAGTGTGTTAATCATAACCTGAACAACATTTTTGTAATTGACTACTTTTTTGTAAAACCATTTCTAAGTGACTTATAAGCCGATGAACAAAACGTAAAAATTCAAAAATTTTTCGTCAACTTTTTTTTAGCGGCTCATAAGTCACTTAGAAATGGTTTTACAAAAAAGTTTTCAACTAGAAAAATGTAGTTCCGGTTATGATTAACACACTCTAAAAACCAGTACTTTTTTTAAGGTTAAAGAGTAGTTAAGCTGAATTTAAGGCTGAGCATCTAAATATTAAGCTAAATTTTAGCCTCAGCACCTAAAAAATAAGCTAAATTTTAGCCTCAGCACCTAAAAATTAGCTAGACTTTAGCCTGAGCATCTAAAAATCAAGCTAAATTTTAGCCTCAGCACCTAAAAATTGAGCTAAATTTTTGCCTCAACCCCTGAAAAATAAGCTAAATTTTAGCCTCGGCACCTAAAAATTCAGCTAGATTTTAGGCTGAGCATCTAAAAAATAAGCTAAATTTTAGTCTCATCACCTAAAAAATAAGCTAATTTTTTGCCTCAACACCTAAAAAATAAGCTAGATTTTAAGCTGAGCATCAGGCAACTTTTGACACAAAGCTAATAGTCAGTATAAGCAAACCAACTTTCTCCCAAACCCTATTTCAAAAAAATTCAAACCCATTCCTCCCCATTTTTACACTGAAGGTCACTCTCACTCTGGAGATACTAAAAACCTTTGCAAGTGAATTAGTTGGTGTCAATGGCGGTGTTAGAGGGAGAGAGTGACTACGAGAGAGAGAGAGAGGTCATAAAATGGACCCCATAAAGTTTGGGAGAGCGCGCTTTGTATGTGAACGGCCGGCTTTTTATGGAGGTGTATAGCAAAAAAGAAGGTTTCAGGGATACTGAAAGAGTCACTTCGGTCGAATCGAGTACAGGCTTGTGATGGAGAGCGGATCACGTTGAGTTGTCCAAGGAACACACAGATATCGGTTCAGACTGGGTACAGTACCCCTCGGGGCTCTTATAAGGAAGAATTTCAGATTCTACGGAAGAGTCGTCCCGGAAAGTCAGCTATGCCCACCGCAAGCCGGTCGGAAACCCCTATCGGACCCCTTGTCTATGATCCATCACTCGAGTACCTGTGACGTCATACAGGCGCATACGGTAAGCCGCTTACCGTATCCCATAACCTCCAAGTATTCCAGCGTATCTCGGAACTTTGCGACAAACGACGCAAATGTACTGTAGTCGTTGACTCGAACACTTTTGAAGATGACCCATGCCCAACCACTTCCAAGTATCTTCAGATGGCCTATGGATGTATCCCGATGTCGTTCGACGAAGAGACCTTCTGCACCCCGAAACCGAATGAACCATCTCGTCCTGAGATCCGATTGGAGTGTCGGGAAGGAAGAAGGCTAGCGGTGTACTCAGCCCAGATGAAAACGTCACCGCAATGCGATCCGGATACCGAGATTCGGCATGGTAAGAGAGTTCAGGAGATGTTATCTCGGTTATCGTAGTAGCTAGACGAAATTTTTCAACTAGTAAAATGTGTAGAATTTTAAGCTGAGCAATTTATTAGTTGACGGTTTTTTTTGTATCTCTTATAGGGAGCGAGATAAAACCCTTTGAAAAGAGCGCAGTCTTCTTCTAGCCGTTTGAAGTTCAAGGACCCGTATCTCGGATACTGTAAGAGCTAGAAAAAAATTGTCAACTATTAAAATGTGTAGAATTTTAAGCTGAGCAACCGGGATAACCCTTCTTCCCCCAAAACTAATTCCCTTCTATTTCACAACCGCCTTTTCTTCATCATCTTCTGGTTCAATTGTTCCTCTCTTTCTGTTTTCGGGTTGATGACACACATCCAATTAGCCGTCTTTTCTATTGAGCCAATGAGCTAAGATAGAAGAGACGCAGAGAAAAGGCTTTTCGAAATGAAAGTAGTGGGGAACACAACGAGAAAAGGGCCAGAATACTAAAGTAGGATTTCCTGGTTTCTTTCCAGAATGCGTATCGGACGTTCTACCCCAAGTGCTTCGGCAGTGTCACGCCAAAGAGGGATGCACATTGAGAAGTGAGGAGATCAAGGGACACTGTCGTCAGGGACATCTTCATGTTGTCTATGTTTGTGGTGAGGGACCCACTGGATTCCAGAATCCAAAAGTTTATTTCAGTGAACGAGGAGATTTTTTCCGAGGAGGCTATCAAAGGAGAGCTCACCTCATTGGATGTCTATCTCAAGGTAGGTGGCTTACCTAGAGGCCTCAGCCTCCAAGCCGAAAAATCCCAAAAATTAAAAAAAAAGTCCCGAAAATTCAAAAGTCCCAAAAATGAACAAAAAATCCCAAAAATTTTAAGAGTCCCAAAAAAAAAAAAATTCCAAAATTTTCAAAATCTCAAAAAATCCCAAAAATTTTAAAAATCCCAAAAATGAACAAAAATCCCCAACTTTCCAGGAAGCGGCCGCCATCAAAAAACAAGATGATGAGCGGTTTTTCAAGGATGTGAACGATAAGACCCAATGGGAACGAGTGGTTGACAGTGAGCCCGCAAGGGATTCTGATGTCCATCAGATTGCCAATGATGGTTAGTTTGTGTATTAAAAATCCGGGAATAAAGGGGCGGGGCCTATTTTCACCGCAAATAACCTGAAAACCCCGAGGAAAACTCTTACAAGCCCATTTTTTCAAAATCCGAAAAATTCTGAAAAGTGGGCGGAGCCTAAAATGGTTTTTTCTGGCCTTTTTGGTTGAAAAATAGGGCTCTTCCGTGTTGTCTACCCTTTAAAACCTCCCTTTTAGCTGGAAAAACTTGAAAAAAAACAAAAATCAAAAAAAAATAAGCTCCGCCTCTTTTCCGAATTTTTGAAAACAAAAAATTCTGGAAAGTGGACGGAACCGAAAAAACTCCGCCCCTTTCTCGGATATCCTGGATATCAGAAACCCCCTTCCTTCTTCAGCTTCCTACGTAACCCACGACGAATACCGAATGGAGAAGCAGGATCCTCCACCAATCACCGAACGAGTCGAGCCGAATCTTGTCGGCGTCGGTCACGATCTCCTTCAAGTCGTTCAGTTCTTCAAAGAGAACAAGGAGAAGGCCATCATGTGTATTGTTCTGGCAATCAGTATGGCGGCGATTGTCATCCTCTCCGCGTGTATTATCACTCGGTTGTGCTCTTCTGGCAAAGATCGAAGCTCGCGGAGTTCGAGACGATCTTTTGAGACGAGCAAACTCGTTTCTTCTAATTGTAAGTTATCCTTGGATTATGATTCGAAAAAAATTTCGAAAAAAAATTCCAAAAAAAATTCGAAAAAATAAAATTCGAAAAAAATTGGAAAAAAGAAATTAAAAAAATTATTTCCAGACGGTGGCTCAATAACCCCTCAACACATGATGCAGGATATTGAAGATGAGCAATTCCTTCGCTTCTCAATGGGCTCTGCGGCCGCCTCCAATCCTCATTATAGTCATTATGATTTTTAGTTTCTCAGTCCTGTCTCTAAAATTACGGGTTTCTCTAGTCACTTTCCGATAAAACGTTTATTTAACAAGCTTTATATTTATAAATTCTAATCATCAAGTACACGAACCCAATCGGCAACCGTTGAGTTCATAGATAGCGGTTCTGGGATGATTCCCTCGTATTCGGTGAGCGGCAAGTCGAGGACGAGTCGAGCGGCGTGGACGGCGCTTCCGTAGCCCAGAGTGAATCCGTTGCCTCCGTGGCCGTAGTTGTGGACGACGGTGAACTTTTTGGTGCCGTGCGCCTCACGGATTTGCTTCTCGACGCGAACTTGCTTACGGCCTGGACGATAGCCGACGAACGAGGAGAGCATGTGCACGCGCTGGAAATTTAATTTAGAACTAGAAAAAAACAAAATGCAAGGCAAATCAAATTCAAAGGCTCCGGGTGTACCTTGAAAGAAGGCTGAAGCTCGACATATCTGCTAGTAATATCTTGAATATCATTAAAAGTGACATTCGACGGTCCATAGGCTCCTTCTTGTTTCACTGTACCCATGTAGACAGAATCAATGCTGAAAACAATATTTAAATCAAAAAACAGAGAAAACCTTGAGCCACTTACACTGGAATAGTGATCGTCGAGAAGTCTCTGTACAAAAAGTGCTTGTGCCACGGAGCATCCACTCGAATGAGCACCCCACGAATCGGCGTCATGTTCCCCGCGTCATCGCCAGCCAAAACGCCTCCGAATAATCCTGCCGCATTGACAACCACGTCAAACTCGGCGCCAAGCTCCTCTAGGCTTTGAATCTTTCGCTGAGTGAACCGAACACCTTTAGCCATTAGCTCCTTCTTCAAAAATGGGCAGAATCGGAGACCTTCTGAGGTATAAGCAGTGTAGTGAATTCCATGAGTAGTCGTGTTTCTCGGGAGATCGAACAGAGATGTAGGCCCGAAAAGCTCTGGCTCGGTGAGATCCCGATAGTTGTAGACGAGACTTCCATACGCGACACGTTGCGAGTCCAATTTCGCTTTGGAATCCGATAAAATGTGTCCGGAGACGAGTTGAACGCCGCTGAGTCCGCCGTATTCGCGCCAGAGAGTGGCTAGCTTTTCGAACGTGTCGTATCCGTATTTTTTGTTGATTTCCGAGCCGCTATCGATTCGGAAGAGACCGGCGATGTGGCGACTGAGAATCTTTTCGAATGGTTTGTGATGGAACACTTGAATATCCTGCAAAAACGTTTTTAAAAACACTTCAAAAATGAAAATGAAGCAAAAATGCTCGTGGAGTTTAATGTTTTCCGCAAACACCATCACGTCAAAATGCAGAAAACTAACGGGCGCCGTGATATTCTCCTTTTCCGCCAGATCCAGAATCGCTGTCGCCGTGCTCAGACCGATGACACCTTCTCCGATGACTGCTACGCGGAGTCCATTCACTGAAAACCCAATTAAGCCTACTTCTAATACAAGGGCATACCTGTTAAAAATGCTCCAAGCAAGAGGAGCGAAAGACGTAGCATCGTGAACGATGAGAAACGAGAAATGCGGGTTTCTGGAGCGAACGATGACGAATTTATTTTTCTGGCGCGCGGTCAGTGGAGTAGATCAAATTCTAAAATTTTTCAAAACATGCTTTATTTACAAAATATGCAAAATTCACAAAAAAGAAATAAGACGGATGTTCGCGGGTGTATCTTTTCTGACAATGAAACTCGCTCATGGCAGGTGGGGGAGAACAGGGGTTGGGTGGAGGAGGAGGAAAATGTGTTTATAATTGGCGGGTTTGGGGGGTTAATTGTTGGGAGGAAAAAAAACAATGAAGCAAAAAAAATAGTACAGAGGTTATTAGATGTTGTCGAGACGCCGCGCCGCTTCATACATTGTCGTCTGTAAATTTATTATTTTTTCATTTTTTAAATTAGAAATCTAACCATGGAACCACCAGCGAGTCTTGCTCGGGTTCTTATTGCACGTTCGTACGTAGATGGCGTCGTCAATCGGGTGTTTCTTCTCTTTTGACGACGAAAGCATTGAGAGAATCGAGAGGCACACCGATTGAACGCTAAGCGCCGGCGTCCAGTCGTCGGAGAGAATCGAGAGACAAATGTGGCCGTTTGAGTAGATATGCGGGTGTGCTGGGATTGTGTCGCCGACGAACATCACCTAGAAAAGCGTTATTTTTTATTTTTCTTTTTTATAAAAAAACCTCGGGCGAATTGAATGGGTATTGTGGGCCAAATGTGAATTGCAAAGTGAAAACCTCGCCAGCATAAAGGGTTCCCTCAGCGCCGACGACGCCGATTTTCCATTGTCTGCAATAGGAATAACAAAGTTTGTTTACCGGGCTCAGTGACGCCGAGATAGGGGGACGCTTGCCCCTTAATTTCCAGGAACATTGTAAAATGTCACGCTTGGGTCTCGCAGCGAAAATCGGGCTACTGTAATTTTTTGAGTAGAAAGTTTTTTTCGTCGTTTTTCTGCTACAAATAATCGTTTTTCTTCAATTTCCGTTGAATAATTAGATAGATATTGACTTTTTTCAACTGAAAATGAAGAAAAACGGCTATTTAAAGCAGAAAAATCAGTGAAATTAAAATAATTCGAATTTCGTTTCGAGACCCGAGCGTGACATTCTACAATGCTCCTGTAAATAGCTTGCGACTCACTTCATATCATGACTAGTGATGGTGTTATCAATGAGCAGCCCATCCGGATTTTCTGTCTTCAACTGAGCCAGCTCTTTCATCAGGCGACGCGTCGCTGCGTCTGACATCTCTGGGCTGAAAATAGGTTGAAATAGAAAAATAGAAAAAAAATCGAAAAAAAAAAGAAGTATGGAGCGTTGAGAAAACGGCAGGTTTAAAAGGAAAAAGGAGAGAGTTTCGAATAATTTAATTACAAGTTTCGGGAAATGTGAAAGATCGAAGAATGAGAAAGTGACGTTTTGAAACCTTTAACACAATAAAAAAGAAAAAATACACAATAAATACTATTTCATCAACGAGATATCATGCAATTGCCTTGTGAGTAGATTCATCACACTCGGCGGCCCGTCTTCTCTCGTCAGGCTTTCCATCAAATTCCGTTTTCTCGCCTCTTCCGCCTCGCTCATTTCGGCATCCCCACTCTCCTTATGCGCCTCAATTAATGCGTGAAGAACTCCCTCCTGAAGCTTCACTTTGCTCAGCTCCGACGGTAAAGGAGGCGGAGTCAGCTTCCCTGAGACCAGCTTGAATTGATCGTCGATCACCTCTTTTCCTTCTTCCAGATATTGTCTGTAACATTAAAATTAGGGAAAAAAGCTTTGAAATTATAAAAAATACTTGAAAGTATCGCAGATATCGGTGAGCTCGGCGATTTGTCTATCCTGAAGGACGCGGACGCTTTCCCTGGCTTGAACAGGTCGAAATTCGTTGATTAAATGGTGCATATTGATGAATATTGTGTGCAGATCGTTCATTTTATCCTCGCGTGCCGGATGATCAGGGCAGCGGATGAGAATCTCGACCAAATCGAAAAATGCGACGACTGCCGATCTGAAATTTAAAATAAAGCTTGAAACCAAGATTTTTCTTACCTATTCAACTTCTTCATTTCCGCTTTCCAATTATGTTTATCTTTGAAAAGCTCTTGGACGCCGGCGCTTTTTAGAGGGCTGAAAACATTTATTTTCTTCAAATCCAGAGCTTTAAAACTAACGCGACGACTTCCTCTTCCAATCGATATTCTTCTCCGAAAACCTTGAATTCAGTGAATGCGTGTGGAGGAGCTGGTGCGGAACCTGGAAATTGATTTTTTTTAATTTCAAAAAACTCCTTTCAACTCACCATTATCGATTCGGTCGGAGGTATAAGCCAGCGCATATTCCGGAGGATTCGGGAATGGACTGACTGTTTGTGTGCCAAATCCGGGAAGCATTTTGAGAGTGAATCTGATGAAAATAGAGTCTGGAATTGACAGAAACCGAGCTGAAAGGGAGAAAAATAAAAGGAAAAACGTGAGTGCGCTAGAGCGCGTTTGCATTTTCTATTGGAGAACTGTTTTTTTTTGTTTTCTTCATGAATATTGCAAATTCTGAGTCGTTTTTCATGAAAAATGGAGAGTTTTCTCAATACAAAATTTAGTTTTTCCTTGAATTCTATAAAATACCTAAATTTTTTGTCAAAAATCACTATAAAGTCTATTTTCCAGCGCTATGGACGAACTGGACAATTATCCCTTGCTACTCGATCATCTGATTCAATCAGAAATCTCGGAAAACCTTCTTTTAGACGGAAAAATCATAACATGCGCAAAATTCGATCAGAAATATGCGAAAAACGCGGAAAACCGGCTGGAAGAAGAGTTTCCAGAGCATATTATCGGGTGTAAGGCCTTGGAAAGCGAGAAAGTGAAATTCTAAGAAATAATTTCTTAAAAACAAGGTTTTTGTTTCAGAAAGTGATCTCAGTAACTTCTCGAAATACTCTGACAATTCGGGCGTCTTCGAGTCTAGAAATCGAGTCGAAAATCCAATGTGATTATTTTGCCACGTCGTAAGCAACCTTCTAAAAACAAAAAAATATTTTTTGAAAATAGAATTTGCTCCCTAATCATCGGAGAATCTCTGGAGACTTGCCACATATTTTTCGGGAGTGTAATCGGCGATTTAATCGATTGGAAGCCCAGCGAACAGCGGAAACCAGTGATGAGAAAGGGGCATAAGGTAGAAAAAATTATTTTTAATTTTTTTAAAAATATTAAAGTTTTCAGGGAATGATTTTCTCTATCGTTACTGACTCCACAAGACTCTTCACAATTTCCGACGATCGAACTATTCGAATGTGGTCGATTTCCGATAGAGAAAGCGGGCCGATCCACACAGTCTTCGGGCATACCGCCCGTCCCTTTGCCATTTCCGTTGACATCGCTTCCAAGCTAATTTACACGGGCGGTATCGAACAAACTCTTTTCTGTTGGAAATACGACGATTCCTCGATCACACTCAATCAAAAAACGCCACTTTCCATTGGAACCATCAGAAAAATCAGTCAGCTTGATAAATCCACGCTGGCGATCACTTCACAGAATGGGGATCTGCTAAAAATCAATTTAGAATTGGGAAAGCCTGAATTAAGCGCTCTAAAAGATCATGTGATGAATTTCGCGTTTATCCACGATCGACTAGTGATTTTAACCGAGGAATGGTTAGTTTTCCTCTCTTTTCCATCCAAACCGTTAAAAATCCGATTTCCAGTGAGCTAATCGTCTACGAGACGTATCAAATGGATCGAATCGTGTTCCGATGCTCCCGAATGAAGCATATGATGTCTTCTGATGATTCTGCCGTTGTTTGGCATCAGAATACACTCATAGTGATCACTGAGTTCAGTGTTCATCGCCTGAAGCTCTCTATGAACGTGATCACAACGATTTGTTATCAGACATACGTGATTCTCAAAACTATCGATGGCCTAATTGTAAGTTTTTCTTTTAATTCTATTTTAGATCAGAAAACGCCTCAAAAAAGTGTTCGAAAACTCAACTCATTCAAAGGAGCAGCGCAAAATGTCACTCTTGGGTCTCGAAGCGCAATTTGAATTTTTTTGGTTTTATTGAAATCCTGGTTTTTTTTTTGGCATTTTTCGCATCAAAATGTCGTTTTTCTTCCTTTTTTATTGAAAAATACAAGTAACTTTGTTATTTTCAACGAAAAGTCGGAGAAAAACAACTATTTGTTGGAAAAAAATCACGAAAATCAACTATTTCGGCTTGAAAAATTATAGTAATCCAATTTTCGCTGCGTTCCCAACCTTGACATTTAGCAACGCTCCTTTAAAACACGCGCTTTCGTTTTCCCGCTTGAATTGTAATTTTTTTGTTTTTTTTTTGCAACTTTTTATCCGAAATTTTTGAATTTCAGCAAATCTACAACTTCTACGAGCCGGAACATGTCCGATGTTTGAAAAGGTTCCGCCCGAAGAACCCCTCAATGCTACCGGCGGTTTTCACTTTAGTCGGCGATATTCTGGTTTTTGGAACCACTCACGGAGAGCTTTTCCACACTGATCTGACAGATGAGCCAGAAGACTCGGAATTGAGCTTATCGGTAAGTTTTTATTCGAAAAATAACTGAAAAATCAAAAATTTTTGAAAAGTCTGCAATTTTGCGTCGCGGTGAATGCAGACTGATAAATTTTTTTTGAATTTTTCCATTAAAAGATCACATTTTCCCATTGAATTTCAGCGCCGCGACTCGTACGAACTATTCGGCGGAAAAGAGGTGACATGTATCCGACCGATAGCAAAAAAATGCCCATTATTCATGGCTCTAGGGAAAACAGGCATCTGGAGCACACTGAAATGTGTCGACGGAGGAGGAATAGAGATTCTGAATTCGAGAAGCTTCTCTGCCTCGAGTCAAATGGCGTGGCCATCGAAGTTTATTGAGTGGAATGATGAATTGCTGATCGCAGGGTTTTATGGGGTACGGTAGAAAGCCAATTAAATACAGTAATCCTTTTCCAGACATCCTTGATCATTTGGAATTCCACAACAGGCCTCCCTGTCTTCGATGTCTACTGTGGAGGCGGTCATCGGATATGGAAACTCAACCATTCGACCCACACCACTTTCAATTTCGATTTTATCCGGGATTCGGAACTTTGTCGACAAAAAATCGATTTCAGCGCGAAACAATACCTCATTAGTACCGCCCATTCGTCGCCGATCGTCGCCGCTTCAGGATCCCAGAACTACCTGGTTACAGTATCCCTAGATGGTCATCTATCCATTGCGAATAGCCAAGGAAAGCCAATTGTCACCATTTTCGTCGGAGAAAATCTTCTTTGCACTGATATTTTTGAACATGGGGAGGAGGAGGTTTTTGTATTGGCAGGAGGCGGAAAATCAAAATTGTCGGTTATTCGATTCAACCCGAAAGAGCTTCAGAATCACAACGTATTCTGGATGAGACACGTGGCGAGACCCGATGAGGGCAGGGTTGTGGCTGTGAAGACGTGTAAGCTGAGATCCAAGATATTCTTCATCGCCTCCTACTCTTCTGGAGTCATCGAAGTATTCAGATGCACTGGGAAGCCACTGGAATCAATGGTCACCCTGGAGCTAGACGATTCACTTGGAATCGGATCGAAAATGGATTATGACGAAGGGAAATTGGTTGTGGGGACAAGTGGAAGCTATCTTTTGAATTATAAGCTGAAAAAGACCGGGAAGATTGGAGAGACGAAGAGAATCGTAAGTTTCTTCTAAAAATCCCCTATAAAATCCAAAAAACCTTCCAGAAACTCGCGGATCGAAGTGGAGTGACTTCTGTAACCTGCTCCCATGGAATCACCTACCTTGGCTGCGATTCTGGACACGTTTACCAGGAAAACGACTCGGAAATCACCCGAATCCACTCGCATTTGTCGACAGTCGTTGGAATCGTCGCTTCTGAAGACCGAGTCCATTCGGTATCCCTGGATTGTGCAATTCTGACCGGATCCTCACCAGCTTCTCGACAATCAACGATAGTCGATATGCCGAATGCGATGGTGAAGACGGGAGAGGGGAGCCTCGCAGTGGTTGGAGACCAAATTCAAATAATTAATAATTTGTAATATTGCATTTTTCTATGGATTTTTAAAATCTAATTATATATGGATCAAAACAATGATACAGGAGAGAAGTTTAGCACGGGAAAAAGTGAAAAAAGAAGGGGAACACCAGTTTTTAGGAGTGAATGGGAGGATAAAATGCTTCAAAATCGAAAAAGAAGAGAGATCATTTGGGAATCGACTCGAATTTTTTTGTGGAGGAGGGGGAGGGGAGATATAAATCTAGGAAATTATTACAGGAAATATAGAATTCAAGGAAATCGAATTAAAAAGTGAGTTTTGTGAGTTTTCAGGGGGGAAGGGAAGGGGGGATACACGTAACGGCAAGAAAAAGCAATTGGGGGCACCGAATTGAATTCTACATGATTGGTTAAAACTTTTAAAGGCTCTACAAATACACTTTTTTGACTTTATAGTCTCTCGGCAGCGTATTCTGATTGATCGACGTGACGATCGCGTTTTTGTCTCGCGAGGGGGTGTTAATCCCGGAGCCGTGTTGGCTCATCGACATCGGATGGTGTGTTGCGTTCATTGACATGACAAGAGAGGTGGCGTCCATGCTCTAAAAATAAATTTTTTAAATTTTTTTGCAAATTGGTTTTTTTGGATTTTTTCGGATAAAAAAATTTTTCTCTTATTTTAATTGAAAAATGCTATTTTTATTGCGTTTTTCAACGAAAATTGAAGAAAAACTACTATTTGCAGCGGAAAAAAGATTGTCATTCTTTACATTGAAAAGCCGTTTTTCTTCATTTTTAATCAAAGATTACAAATTTTGTTCGCTATTTTCAACAAAAATTGAAGAAAAACGACTATTTGTTGCGGAAAATTTTTTTCCGGGAAAAATATTTCTAAAAACTACAGTAGTCCGATTTTCGCTGCGAGACCCAAGCGTGACATTTTGCAACGCTCCTTTAAACGCAAGCGCTTCTTCGGCGCTTTTTCTGCGTAAAAAAGGCTCACCTGTTTCGATTGGGGCACGAATCCATGGTCAACCTTTGTCGCCGTCGTCAGGGAATCGTGTCGGGTGAGCCGCGCTCTTCCGAAGCTATCGTAGTCGGATCCGCTGGTCGAGCTAGCCGATCGATGCGGTTCCGACGACGCTGACCATCGATTTATTCGGATTCCGATCTAAAAGCTCCGGTTTTTTTCTGAATTTTGTCTAGAAAGGCTTACAAATGCTCCAATAATGAGGGAAATCAGTGAGGCCACCGCCGCCACAAGAACCACTGTCATTGTTGAGTATTCCTTTGAATAGACGTTTCGAGACACTGCTTCTGGCTGCGTTTCACTTTCATTATCATCAAAAACCTCTCGAACGACGATTCCCTCTGGGCATTGTTCTGACTGTCCGAATACCATATTCTGAATGTATTGATCGCCTGTCCATGATCCTCCGTGGACGCATCGGGCGATGCTAGAATCCCAGGCACACTGAGGGTCTTGGAGCTGGACGCATTTAGAGCAGCTAGTCTGCTGGGCGCAATTATGGACTGGAAGCGAAGCGATTTCATCGGAAGACACGATAACCACGTTGTCTTTGGTGGTAAGTAGATTCACGACAGGGACGCCTTTTTGGAATACTGTAGCCGCTTGGATTACGGTCGCATTTCCGTCGACCTCCACTACTTTGAGAACTTTTCCGTTGGAAGTTCCAATGAAGAGAATATCGTAGTTGTGACCGCCGACAGCTTTCACACGTGGCAATACCGTAATCTGGGTCAAGTCTGCTCGATCCGCTCCTTCGACAAGAAGTGGCGAGGAGACGGCGGAAATCGGTCGATGGAGAAGGGGATGATGGAGGATGAAGGATACGGTATTCTCGGGTAGTTTTGTGGAATCAGGGGAACACGATCCGGGACGGGGTTTCGGGACTTCATTCCGATTATAGGCCATCCACATCGATTGCGCATTGTTCTGATGTTTGAAGGTGCCAGTGTCGAACTCCTCGCGAATCTTTTTCATCGAAAATTTGCACACAGCCGACATTCGAACATCGGAATCCGGGGTGGAGAAGACCGTGTAGACGACATGGTCGTTGTTGCCAGCGTCGACGGGGTCCGAGACGGCTTCTGAAGGAAATTGGGTTAGGAGGAAGAGAAGAATCTAGAAAACTCACTGAGTTCATTGAAATAAAAGGGCGAGGATCCTGAGGGAAGGGAGCAGTTGAGACGCGCTTTCAGGTAGCTCGTCCATCGTTCGTTGGCCGGACGGGCGCCTCCTTTGTCGTTTTTGCAGACACGGGCGACGCGGGCGTATATCTGAAATTTAATAATATTTGTAGTGTTTTCTGGAACCTATTTAATATATTTTCGAAAAAAAAATTAATTCAGCTCGAAAAATTTCAGTTTTTGGCCGAAAATCGTACAAGTTCAACAGAGCGCGAATGCATTTCCCTGTTAATATAAACATTTTTTAGGTTTTTAGCATCAAATATATGGTTTTTCCAGTTTTTCGGTGAAAAATAGGCTTTTTAATGACTTTTTCCCTACCTGTGACTCCTCATTATTATCAATGGCTTCGCTGGCGATTTCTCTGAACCAAAAGTAGACGTGCTCCTTGTAGGCGAACGTGGCAACGAAATTTGGGGCTGTAATGTGAAAATTCAGGTCATTTTTGAGCGATTCGTGCTCAAAACTCTCCGAAAAACGCGTTGGAGAGCTCAAGTTATTAAAAGGCGCAGCGCAAAATGTCACGCTTTGGTCTCGAAGCGAAATTTGAATTTGTTCAAAACATATCGTTTTTTTCGCATCGAAAAGCCGTTTTTCTTCAATTTTAATTGAAAAACACAAAATTTTGTTTATATTTTCAGCGAAAATTGAAGAAAAACGGCTGTTTGTAGGGAAAAAATGACGAGAAATAGCACTTCCGATTAAAAAATTACCGTAGCCCGATTTTCGCTGCGAGACCCAAGCTTAACATTTCGCAATGCTCCTTGGTCCCTACACCTACCGTTTAGTACTCTCGCATCGTAACTTTGCGTTCGAATATTGGCCGATTTCGCGTTCGCCGCCGTCTCGTCGATTGTCTTTCTGTAAATGAGGTGTTAAGTGCCATCCATTAGTGTACTTGTCAAGTGACTAATTGACACAAAACGGTTTACCTATAGATAAGTGCATCGTTGCCGACGAAATCGGTGACAGTTGCCGCGTACAGCTGATTAGTTCCAGGTAGATAGAGAGCGCTCGAGTTGTGTTTCGGGTCGTACGGTGAGATGCCTTGTCCGTCGAATTGTCTCGTGTTTCTTATCCCGTAATCGGTGACAGTGTACTCTCGACACTTTGGGGAGAACGCGTGAGTGCCACAGACAAGGGAGACTCCGGCCGACTTTCGTGCTAGGACTCGGATGTAGTTCTGACAGTCGGTTTTCGATTTTCCTTTCATTATGCATTCTTCAATGTGTTCTGCAGGGGGTTTCCAGTCGATTTTCTAAAAAAAAAATGTTTTGGATAAATTTATTATTATCGTTTCATATAAATCGCCTGGAAATTTGAAGTTTTATTTAATTTAGGCTTGAATTCCAACTAAAACGTCAAAACTTCCGGGCGATCTGTATGAAACGCAAAAAATGTTCGCAAAAATGTAAAAATGTCGCAAAAATATTAAAGGAGCGTAGCAAAATGTCAAAAATGGGTCTCGCAGCGAAATAATGTTTTCCCACATTTTCAAAAAAAAATTTTTTTTTGGGCCTAGCGGTTTTTAGCCTATTTTGCTTCGAAAAAATTGAATTTGATAAATATTGTATGAATAAATTTTTTGAGATCGAAAATTATTGCGTTTCTGTGAAAAAAAGCAAAACATTGAAAAATGCGCTATTGTCAAAATAATAAAGTGCAGGTATTGAATCGCCTCAAAAAGGGGCGGGATTTCTAATGGAGGAAAACGCAGGCGGGGCGCATTTGTTTTGCAATACCGCCGCACGCCTCATCTCCACTGATTTTTTATGCCTTTTTTTCTGATTAATCAAGCAGAATATCGGAGACACGTTCACACCTGGAAACAAATATATTCATGCAAAAAATTAGCTGATTTCAGTATATGAACACGAATATACGTGTAAACATTCTCTTTTTTATGTTCTTACTTCAATTGAATCACAAGGTTAGACGAATGGCGTTGAGGTTCGGCGATGACGAGCAATTTATCGGAAAACAGTCTGAAATTATTTTTCGGAGAGAAAATACTAGTTCTGTATCCAAACTAACACGAATTTAGTTGATTTTCCCGTCATTTGAGTGTTTGTTGATGTTCTGAAGACGTTTGACATCTGGAAACAAACAAAAATCATGCAAAACTATAAAAACCCTTGATTTTGTGCGATAATGAGCGAATATTTCACGGGAACATCAAGAAATATAAGCGACAACAATTAAATATATTTTAAATTTGAAATATACAGATTAATGTTGAGAAAAACCGGAATTATTCCGATATTCTGCTTGATTAATCAGAAAAAAAGGCATAAAAAATCAGTGGAGATGAGGCGTGCGGCGGTATTGCAAAACAAATGCGCCCCGCCTGCGTTTTCCTCCATTAGAAATCCCGCCCCTTTTTGAGGCGATTCAATACCTGCACTTTATTATTTTGACAATACAGTAAGAACTTTTCGATCGCTGCGAGACCCATTTTTCGGTAAAATATTTTTTTCGGCAATTTTTCTACAAATCGTGGCGATTTCTGGGGTACTCACATGATTGACGGATAGTGTCGAGAGTGACAGATTGTAGACGGCGTTTCTGGAAATTTGACTTCCGGTACAGTGGAGACAGATTGCTATCTACTTGTTTTTGGTTCAAAAACTTTTGATTTTATCGTAGAAAACTTGTTTCCGATCGCTTTCCAAGATAACTTACCTTGCTCCAACGAGAAGCGATTCCCCATCGGCGGCGAGCAGTTTGAAGTGATCCGACTCATCTGAACTCGTGCCAATTCCGCCGAAACGATCGCCGGTTCCAACTGAAAATTTTGTTTTCCGATTTTCAAAGGGAGTAACCGAACACCATCTCATTTCCGAAAACGATGAGAGCGGCATCTCTTTTCAAATTTTCCCCAGATGGGAGGAAGAGGAACATGCATGAAGGCCAACGCTTATTACCCAAAAATTTCGTTTAAGGTCACTCTCGTCGCTTTTTTCCTAAGGTTGGACAACGTTTTTCACGGACGCTTAGGTTCTTTTTCGAAATGTCCCTCATTCGAAAGTACAAGCGAATCGAAAAAGATGACAAGTTTCGCGGAAAGCGTCTTCGTTGTCTCTCATGGGAATCATAGGCGCGCGAAGAAATCGCGCAATCATATACTATGTGTTCTACACTAATCGCCTATTCCCTCCGGGATATAGCTTTCCCTGTAACAGTAGGGCCTCTGCTGCTTATGCTAAAGGCACCTGTCTTTCGTCTGTTGTGTCAGTGTAATCAATCATTATTGTCATCAACATATATATTTTGTTGTGACGATTGCGTCGACAACACAACGCGATTGACACCAGATTTCTAATAAAGTGTGATAAATTGTCGCGAATTTGCATAACTTCTGGGCTGCTTCTGCTCCAGATGGGTCCCCCCTGCCCATCAAAGGAATAGCGGTGTGTGTGTCCTCCAACATATTGTCCTTGTCTTTCTCCTCTTCTACCTCTTCAAAAGATGTGTCAAGATGAGGAGGAAAACCTAACGGAGAAGAGATTCAATCACGAAAAATCTTCAGTCAAAAAAACTGAAAAAAGTGGGTCGACGAGCGGGAGGAGGGAAAACAAAACATGACATCAAATTGGCAGGCAACCTGGGAATATGGCCGAGAGGGGATTAGCCTACTTTTTGACATTTAAATTAGTCTAGGTATTCAACCACTTTGAAGTCGACCGCCCGACGGACAAGTTTTGCCCCCTTTGGGCCGTCCAAAAGCCTAAGAGCTTGGAGAGCAATCAGGGGAAGTGGGCCAATGATTTCGCAATTTTTCCGGAGCATTTTAAGTAAATTAGATTCCATTCTGACTCCAAATGTCTTCCCGCTGTGCGTAAGGTGTCAAACTGCTCTCCATCCACCCCATCTTCAACCCAAATGATTGATCGTTTTGCATAAATAAATATCATCCGGGGTCACCCCTTGCCATTACTCTTATTTCCAATTTTCAAATGGCAGGTGCTTGCCAGGATAGATTTTATGACGCAATCATAATAATACTCCCCCTTTCCCTCCACTTCATGCTCAGATTTCTTTTGAGCTCCGCGCGCTCTGTGTCCTCTTCTAAGGTTCGCTGTCAAGAGAGAAGAATACAATACAACACGGCGGTGTGTTTGTACATATACACAACCGGATGATCCATGTGGGGAGGAGGAGGCGACAACAATATGTCATGGAGAAGAAGGAAATTGAGACTCTCTTTCTACCACCAAAAGAGCACATTGATTGCGCAACAAATGGACGCTTAATGGAATTGCGCGCGCACGCTATTCACCAATGCAAGCTTAATTTTGGTGTTCAAGTGTTGCTGTTCAGAAGATTAACTCTTTTGGGAACATTCTGCATTCTGGAGCTTAACACGCCCCGAAAAATGCGATAAGAACGTTTACAGGAACATTGTAAAGGGTCACGTTTGGGTCTCGAAACGAAATTCGAATTATTTTAGTTTAATTAAAAATTATTGTTTTTCTGCATTAAATGACTGTTTTTTTTTAATTTTTGTTGAAAAATGTAAGTATTTATTGAATTCTTCAGCGAAAATTAGAGAAAATTAGTTTTTCAGCGCATAAAAACAATAAATTATTCACGGTGAATTATTTACTACATTGGCAAGATGCCAAGTTACAGTAATTTTTTTTGAAATCTGTATTTTTCAGCCGCCGTGTTTGCACATTTTAGAAGCTACGTATCGTATATACCATTCCTTTCGTCGCTACTCACCGGGTGCAAATGCGACCACTAGATTACTGTGACGCGCAAACTCTAATTTGAATTTTGGTAGTAAAAAATTCACCGTGATTATTCAACAAATCAAATTGAATCAATTTTCGCTTCGAGACCCAGTCATGAAATTTTGCGCTGCTCCTTTAAATGAGTTGGATTATTTATTTGTCATTTTTGCTATAAATACTTGTTTTCCTTCGATTTTTGTTGAAGAATTCAATAAATACTTGCATTTTTCAACTAAAATCGAAGAAAAACGGCTATTTAATGCAGAAAAACAATAGTTTTCAATTAAATTAAAATAATTCGAATTTCGTTTCGAGACCCAAACGTGATATTTTATTTTACAATGTTCCTTTAATGGCACCTTCGCTTTTTTCGAGGCGTATTGAGATCGTCTCTGCTAGAGAATTCTGGAGTCGCTCCCCCCGTGACAATACAATTCGTCTCTTTCTTGTCTTCAAACAAAAAAGGATGGCTCCTGACCCCACGGAGTACAATGGGGGAAGGGGATGAAAAACGATCCGGGCTGCACGGGCGGTTCTCTTTTCAACTCTTCTCTTTGAATTCGAAAGAGAACCCAAAATCCACGTGGCGACCCCCGATCAGAATCTTTCGATACAAATCTGAGTCCTTGATCAGCGAGAATATGTATATCTACTTTTTCTCATCTGGCAACACACATTTGTGTGTGTGGGGAGAACAGCTTATCTCACCTTCTGTGAACGATATTTACAATCCGTTTCGCCCCTCGTCGTTCCGCCTGTTCGCAGCGACAGAAGGGAAGTAAATAATAGGTAATAGACCGAGTATTGTTTCTTTTTCGAGAGGAATCGCTCTATTTGACTAGTGTATATGTGTTTCGGTTTCGCCCCGGCAAGCAAAAACAAGAAAAAACTCACCGGAATTCACATTCTGTTTGGCTCGAAGATTGACGACGCCCGACGTCGCCGCTTCGTGATTCTTGATAAAGAGGAGGAGGAGAAGAGCTGTTAGTCGCATTTATCGCATTGAGGTAGACGTGGTGGCTGCAAAAATTATAAAAATCGATTGCTGATAACAAAAAAATGAATGAATGGGTGATAATAAAAGGAAGGGCGAGCGGAAATCATAAGGCGTGGGAGAGCGACGGGCAAAAATAATAATGACGAGAGATTTAAAAAGTTGTTTTTAATTCGAAAAAAATTGTTTTTTCGAAAAATTCGTTTTTATTTTTCAAACCGCCGCCGAAGAAAGCGCGCTCCACGGAGAACCCCTTGTTGAAATTTGAATTTTAAGGATTTTTCCCCTAGTTTTCGCTTTTTTTCGTTCGAATTATCGCGAGTAAAGAAGTTATTTGACTGCTTTTTAGAGAAAAAAAGAAAGAAATTAATGAAAAATTCTGAAACAATGACCGCGGTGCCGATTAAAATCATTAAAATCATTAAAATCGTATGTGCGTTGCCAAAAAATGATTCGAGAATATAATCGTAGAGAGTAGCAGACAATTAGACATTGGCGAAGAAGAAGAATCAGAAGATGTGTAGCATCAACAGCAGGAGTATATGTTGAAAAGTGTGTGTGTGTGTGTAAAGTTACACTGAATTAGATGCTAGGTGTGGACCCAGTAGAGAGAGGCGACGCAGAGAAACAAGGGAGAACACATTAACAGTTAGTCTAATGGCGAAAGTGAGATAAAAGAGGGTAGGCGAGACAGAATTGCAAAAAAAGGGGGAGAATGATAAGATAGTGTTTAAGATAGCGGGAGGGGACCTTTTAGGTAAGAAGACTTGAAATGAAATAGGGCGACACCTTCAGCCTTCAGGGAGGGGGGAGACGCAGAGATGTGACAGTTCGGGGCCGGTCACTGCCGGCGCGCGCGGGAGCCACACACCACAAACCCAAATAGCACAGATGTGTTCGGGACCTCAACCCTTGGCAATAGCGATGAGCGACGTAGTAAATCAGTGTAAAGTGCGCTGGCACCAAGCCAAGTAATAGCATCGGAATTAAGACGCTTCTACCTGGCGGATCCCAATTAGTGGATGGAAACCCGTCTAATTGTGCCTGGTATATACACTCATAAAGCCAATAAAACACCAGTGTCCAATTTCTACTGGCGACTAGGGGAAAGAACACTTAGTTGGAAAAAGCGGCGATGATGAGAGAGGGAGGAGGATCTAATGCGTTGTTCCCACATGAAGGCGATGGTTGGGAGGGGAAGGAGAAGAAGAAAGGGGAGGAGGAGAAGGCGGCGAAGAGAGAAAGAGAGGGGGCACAGGCGGTCGACCGAAAAATGGGGGCGGGACTTGGATGGAGGCCAAAACGGAGACAGTGTTGAGGGGAGGCTGGGGGGAGGGATTAATCCTTAATCCAGAGAACTCTTCGAGAGAGAAAATTGTTTATAAACTCATTGCAACAGCTGTTCGGGGGGGGGGGGGGGGGGTACAGTATACTGCTAAAAGGCGCGCACTATCTCTTTTGTTGTGCTAATTTACAAGCGGTCTGTCAATGGGAGAAGGTGATGATCGGGGGGCTTCTAATAAAAACGCCTAGCCGACATTTATGGAAATGGCGGGGCCTTTATTAGCGCCTTTAAGAAGGGGGATAGCGGAGCAAGTACGCGACAATTTAGGCAATACTTTAGGTCACAGTTTTTTAGCTTGACCTATAGCTGGGGGACTGCACCTAAGAGACCGGACAAAAATTTTTGTTTTTGGGAACTTTTTTTTTTGGAATTTTGAAAGTTATTGGAGTTTTTGGGAACTTTGAAATAGGGACCTTGAGAAAATGCGCTCCATTGACAATCCAATTTTTAAGAATTTTCGGAATGCTTAGCAGCTAGCGAAGTGCGCCCAGGGTCCCTCCCAGGTGGGACCCGAACTTAACCTATACAGGTACCTGGGCCCAACTATCGAAAATGACCGGACCAAAAAGCCACGTGGGAATTCCGGGAGCGAGCAAATGCGCTCCATTGACAATTTGCGTTAGCGTCTGCTTTGGGTCCCTAGCACTCTTTCCAAACCTAGCCTACCTGGTGGTGCCTGGTCCCAAAAGTTTCCACATAATCACTGAAAAGCCATGTAAAAATTCTGGGAATGAGAAAATGCGCTCCATTGACACCGGATTTTTCGCTAGCACACTTTTTTTTTAGCTTAACCTGGGTACATACCTAGGCCCAACTTTCTCAGCCTAACCTAGGCACCTAGGCCCAACTTTCTCAGCCTAACCTGGGTACCTGGGCTCAACTTTCTCAAACATGACCTCTAACCTGGGTGCCTATAGGATATGGGTACCCCCCAAAACTAGGGTACCCTATGACACAACAAAAGTGTAACTAATTTCCCCCTCTGACTACACAATGCCTATTCACTAAAAATGACTAATCTGGCGTCCCCTTTCCCTCAAGAACTGTGTGTTGCATATACATTAGCAATGATTACTCAATTCTGTGAACTTGGAGGGAACCACTCGACCGGAACAGTACTTTAGGGGGGGGGGACATGAGAAATCACAAGTTATAATTATGATGTTGTCCCTACCGTTAGGTTGGGGGGGGGGGGGAACAATTGGAGACGGCTGAAGACATTTCTCTTCAGGTGATCCCCCAACCTTTTCTGTGATGAATAACTTCCCCTTGGGTCAAGGTGTCCCTTGTCTCCCGCAGAGAATAGACATCCCCTTTTGTTTCTTCTTCTTTTTCTTCCTCTAAATAAAAAAAGATTCCCCGGATTCCAAAGAGCAGGGGGAGAAAGAATTTCCGGATGAATCAATGAAATCAAAAGAAAAAAATCCTATAAAATGCGACAGATATCTCCGTATCTTGCTCCGTGTGTGGGGGGTGGTGCAGAAGAAAGTGAGAAAGGGAAGGCAAATAGTCTTATATATTATACTGATAGTGGGAAAAGCGGAGAGTTGTTTGCACTATATATCCATCTCTACTCGTTTCACGAATCAAGTGGCGGGAGATCGATTTTGTAGGAACTTTGTGTGTTCCAGGAGAGACATTGACCGGGAGGAGAAGAGATTAACTGGAATTCAAAAAATCTAGGTGGATACTGTAGAAAATAGATTTTTGAGATAGTTTTCTAGGGATTAAATAGACAAAAAACAACTAGATAGTAACCAAAAAATAAGAAATTTTTCAGTTGAAAACGATTTTTTTTTGGAAAAGGAGGTAATGAAATTCAAGACAATTACATATACCGTATTCAAGCGTCTTTATCTCAATTGCTTTTTGAGATAGAAAAAAGTTGTCAACTAGTGAAATATAGCCCTTAATTTGCTAAATATTTTGCTAGTTGACAACTTTTTTGTATCTCTTCTGGGAACTGAGATATTCAAGGTTCAATGGAAAACAGGCTATATTTTCTTAAAACCATTATAACTCGCTTGTCATATGCGCTTTTAAAAATGTGTCAATTGATAAAATATAGCTCTTGATTAGCTTAATATTTTGTTGGTTGACAACTTTTTGGTATCACTTTTGGGAAGCTAGGTACAGGGCTTTGAACAAAACGTTCCTTATTTTTTGTTTTGGACTTTCGGGGATTCGCGTTTTAAAAACATTAGACAGTCACGAGCCGATCGAAAATTTAATAAGTTTGGATTAGGCCAGTTTCAGCAAGAAAAGCACATAAAAAAAATTCGCTTTGAAAATGGACGGTACCGTACCGGAATACTTTCAGCCCATGTGGACAGGCGGTACAATTTTTTTTCATTCAAAATCTCTTTCAAAATGAATTTCCAAAAAATGAAAAAACAACTACATCTTTCAGGCAACATTTAAAAACCACTCTTCTAAAGTAACCTCCCGAAGTACTGTAGTTAAAAGAGAGAGGGGAAAGCTTCTAAATCCAATAAAAAGTGTGATGGATGGGATCTCGAATTGGAATTGACTTACTATAAGGGAGGAATTGGATAGGAGAGAATATACTTTTTCTAGTAGAACTTTTGAAAAACTCAAAATACACAGGAAACTTTTTTTTTCTACCGTACCCAAAACCGCTATTTTAAAAAATCAAGCGGATGATTAGAATATTTTGGAGTTTTTACTACTCCGGGGGCTCAAATTCAAGAAGGAGGTTAACCAGAAAAGCCACGTGGATATCCAGAATATCGAAAATATTAAGAGACAATCTCTGAGAATGTCGAGCAAAAGCCTGAAGGCCATGTCACACATCCCCCAAACTGTAGAGGAGAGTCTAATATTTTTATTTAAAAATAGTGGCGTGGAAAATCAAAAGTAAGGAGAACAAGAAAAAGCTAACCCTAATACCAGGTAAACAACCAAATGCCACGTGGGAAACAGGCATTTGAAAATATTGAATAGCCACATGGAAAACTCCAAAACCCGGTAAACAACATAACGTGGGAGCCTCTGAAAAATAAAAAAAGGAAAAAAAATCGGGAGCCTCCGAAAAAACGAAAAATGTACAGTTAAAAGATCTAAACAAGGGGATGCTAGAGGGGGGTGTGAAACGATACTCTTCTAGAGAGGCGAAGAAAAAACGCATTGCACGCCTCACAAATTTCGATTGTTTCTTCCCCTTCTTCTTGTTCTTCGCCTCGTTTCGCTGACAACTAACTACGAAGTTTCGTTTCTTTCATGAAGGAGAGAGAGAGAGAGAGAGAGAGAGAGAGAGAGAGAGAGAGAGAGAGAGAGAGAGAGAGAGAGAGAGAGAGAGAGAGAGAGAGAGAGAGAGAGAGAGAGAGAGAGAGAGACAGAGAGAGAGAGAGAGAGAGAGAGAGAGAGACATAACTAATTGGCAAAAGTGGTTTAGAAGAGGAAAGTGAAGCAGGAGATGAGAAGATAAAGAGAAGGAAACTGGTCTGTATTTACAAGATTGTTTTTTGGGAAGAAGGAAGAAAACAAAGGGAAATTATCATATTTTTTTTGGAATTGATAAGAATTTGCATATTTGCAGAAGAGCCTATTTTAGAGCGACCGTATCTCGCTTCTTCCTAAAGATATCAAAAAATGGTCAACTAACAAAATATAGCCCTTTTTAAGCTGAGCATTTTATTAGTTGACAACTTTTTTGTATCTCTATTGGGAACTGAGATATTAGGGGTCAAAGTGGTAGGCACCATTTTCAACGATTCGGAGGGACCCACCCTTTCCAACGGTCATAACTTGCTTCTCATAAGAGGTATCAAAAATTGTCAACTATTGAAATATTGCTCTTTTTAAGCTGAGCAATTTACTAGTTGACAACTTTTTTGTATCTCCACTTAGAGCTGAGATAGAAGCCTAAGAACTAGAGGTACAGAAAAAGCTAGAGCGTCTGCTATTTTGGTACTATCTTCAAGCGGCGATATCTTGCTTCCCTTTAAAGCTATCAAAAAATTGTCAACTAACAAAATATAGCCCTTTTTAAGCTGAGCAATTTATTAGTTAACGACTTTTTTGTATCTTTGACGGGATCTGAGTTATAAAGGTTTAAAAATCTATATTGAAAAATAAACGCAAAAAATAGAAAACTGTTGAAAAAACTATTTTTTCTAAAATAAAAATTTTTTAAATCAATATTAGCTATTCTGAAAATATTTAGTAGATCAAAATCTAAATAATAATTTCGCTTCTTACATTCCGCCTGAGTATCAAACGCAAAAATTCCGAGTTTTAGTTTTTCGCGCTATTAAAAGTTCAACTGTCAGTAAACGCGCTCCAGTGAAATCTTACTCCAACCCGAAAATTCAAAAAAATTCATAATCTAGAACAATCCTCAAAATTCAAGTTTTTTCCACATTTGATACTCAGCCATCTAAAAAAATAAGCAGCCAAATAAATGAGTTCACTGGAGCGCGATTGCTACTTCTAACTTTTTGAGCGCTAATAAACTAAAACTAAACGAATATTCTTGACGAAAGACGCGTTTCTAAACACAATTCATTTAGAAATTCGCTCGTATTTTTCTCAGAATTTTCCCAGAACCGCCGCGATGAATTATTAATGGGAGTGTCTTGTCTAGTACGAATTTTAATTTTTGAAAATGAAATTATAAATTAATAAAATCGAAAGAAACTTGATAAGAAAGGTGAGAAAAAGAGCCAATAAACCTTCCCGTCAGTTTTGATTGCGGACGCCTTGCGGAGAGACGCGATTATTTACACCCATTCTCTCTCTAAAACACACAATACGCGTGTGAAAAGAAAGCAGTTTTTCAAGTATTATCGTCCATTTAGAGTTCAATAGAGCGTAGTTTCATTATACCTTAATTTAAAAATCAGAATTTTTTCTTCTTGTCCGCCCCAAAAATGTCCTGGTTTAATCCGGCCAAAGTCTGATAGTTCGGGTCGTTTGTTGCCGCTTTTTGGTGCTTTTGGGCTGGTTGTTTAGGCACGTTGTTGTTGCGTAGCTTCAGATTCTCGTTTAGGTTGTTGAGGTTCTGTAAAAGCCGCTATCTAGCTTAGCATGATAGCTATGAAAAAGTTGTCATATAGTAAATTGCTCAGCTTAAAAAGAGCTATATTTTGTTAGTTGATAATTTTCTAATAGCTCTAATGGGAAGCGAGATACAGGCGTTCGAGGCCAAAAAGGAGGGGTACGGTATGTCTGCGTCTCTCCTATCTCTTATATCTCACTTTACAGTAGAGCTAGAAGAAAAATGTCAATTGACGGAATGTTTGTTTTGTTATGAACAACATTCCATCACTTGACACATCTTTAATATTACTAATGGGAGGGGAGATATGGGGGTTTGAAGATAGCGTAGGCGGCTTGCCTGCGTCTCCCGTTTAGAGGCTCCTATCTCGGCTCCCATTAGAGATACAGAAAAGTGTTCAACTAAGAAATTGCTCAGCTTAAAATGAGCAATATTTTATTAGTTGAAAGTTTTTTGATAGCTTTAATGGGAAGCGAGTTATAGAAGTTGGAAGAGAGCGCAGAGACCGTATAGCCGCCTTCCTTTATAGTTTAAACCGCTTATTGCTCAGCTCCCAATGAAGATACTTGGAAATTGTCAACTAATAAATTGCTCAGCTTAAAAAGAGCTATATTTCATTACTTGAAAATTTTTTGCTAGCTTTAAAAAGCAGCAAGATATAGCCGCACAAAAAGAGTGGATTACTGTAGAAGTTTAAAGGCTCCTAACTTTTTTCCCATGAGACCTACAAAAAAGTTGCCAACTAACAAAATGCTCAGCTAATCAAGCCAAACATTTTTCTAATTAACACCTTCTCTCTATCTCCCACCGTAACCCAGATATCCGGGCTAACCTGATAATTCGGCTCAGCCACCGGCGCCTTTTTCTGTCCTCCTCCTTTATCCTTAAAAATATCCGCATTGTTCAGTCCAGCGAGGGTCTGATAGTTCGGATCGTTAGTGGCGGCTTTTCCGCCGATAGCCGGGGCACGGGGGCCACCATCGCCCCCTTTTTCTTTGAAAATGTCAGCGTTGTTGAGGCCAGCAAGGGTCTGGAAAAATTCTGAGGTAAATCCAGGGGTCAGGGGGTGGGGTGGACCTGGTAGTTAGGGTCATTAGTCCCAGCTTTTCCTCCGATCGCCGGGGCTCTGGGGGCTCCGCCCCCTCCTGCTCCGAACACCAAATCATTGTTCAGGCCAGCAAGGGTCTGATAATTAGCGTCATGGGTACCAGCCATCCCGGGGTTGGACCCAGGGGGTGGGGCACGAGGACCTAGATTTAAGGGTTAGAAGGGTCTAGAGGTTAAGGGCTACCTTGTCCTTGCCCACCAGCTTGGCCACCAGCTTGCCCACCGAACACCAAATCATTATTCAACCCGGCTAGAGTCTGATAATTCGGATCATGAGTCGCCGCCAACGCCGCCATATTTTTCGGCGGTTTCGGTGGTACCGGCCCGGCTGCTTGGGCCGCCGCCATCCGTTTCTTCCTCGCTATTTGCTTCTTCTTCTCCATTGCGTGCTTCTTTCTTCTTCGCTGCTCCTCATCGTCCTCCTCGTCGTCTCCACTATCATCGGATAGTGAGCTACTCGTCGGCATCTTTTTCGTCTTCTTTTTCTTTCCACATTGAGCCACTATGGTGGTAAGGATGGCGACGAATAAAACGAGCGATTCGATATGAAAACCAATGAGAAGAAGTAACTTTGTGAGAATTTGTGATATTGTCATGGGTATTTTGTAAAATGAATTATTTTTGTGGGGGATTCCGTAACCTTTTTTTATCCCAGATATTCAATAAATTATTGATAAGAAAAAAACGTGTGGGAATCAATTATTTTGAATTTTCCTTGTCTATACATCCAGACTCTTTCGAATATGCTGGGTAAGTAGCGCAGCGCCTGGCTTTCCAGCCGCGACGCGACCGCGCCGCGCGAAAACCAGAATTTTCAAAAAAACCGGGCATTCTAAAAATTCTAAAAATCATTCCAATCAAAATGCTTCTGCAAAAAAAATTATTTTTTTCGCTAGTTTTGAAGAAAAACACGTTTTCGCCGGCGTTTCCACATTGCCGCGACGCGACCGCGCCGCGCGGCTTTTCGACGCTCAAATTGCTTTAAAACCCATATTTTCGAAAAAACAGGGTATTTTAAAAATTCTAAATTTGATTCTAATCGAAATTATCCCGCAAAATTCTGATTTTTTCGCTGGTTTTTCTAGAAAAACAAAAAAACGCGATCTGCCAGCGTGTTCAGTAGAGCGCGCTTGCTTTTCAGATCGATTCGAGCGCAATTTCCAGAGTATTTCGTAACAAGTCTCATTGTTTACCATCTCTTCATCTTCGTCCCCGCTCTCGTTCTTCTCTCGACGCTTCCGACCGGTTGTTGTAAGCGAAAGGGCTCAAAAAAGCATCGGAAGCATCGGAAGAGCAAGGGAAAGCATCACAAGAAGCATCGCAAGTCAAAGACAACTGCTACCACCACAGCCACCACAACCACCGCGCCAACGACGACCCCTGCGTTGACCCCTATCCCAGCTACCCCGACTCCAGTGGTGATGACTCCAAAGGTGGCGCAGACGCCAAACTCAGCCGAGTCTGCCGAGGAGGCGAAGGAACCGGCGGTGGCAATTCCACCATTGGCTTCCAATAAATCCAAAGAAAATGTGGAGAAGGAGGAGAAGGCGAAATCCGAGCCAGAGGAGGATCTTTTGAGGTTTTTCTTTTTTTTCTTGCTCATTTTAAGCTCTAGTTACAGATGCCGCGACTACACTCCCGAGAATTTCGGCGAACTCAAGTGGCTTTTCGATTTGTTGGACTGATTTATAATTTTTTCAGAGCGAGAGATGAGATCTTTACATATAAAACCCGTATTCTTTGAGAATCATATAATTATTTCATCGAATCATTTGGATGTTCTGTAGAGTGTACACGTGTCGCCACGTTGTGCAACGATTTGCTCCGCCCCTTCACCGTCGACATCGTTTCCGTCGCTTTGCGGGTCGAGTCGAAATCCAGTTGCTGCTTGTAGAACATACAATTTCGCAGCATTTCGATGCAGTTTTCGAATGATGACGTGGCGTTTTGCATGCTTGTCGTGGTACTGAAAATGGGGGTTTTGGCTTTGGATTCCATGGTAAAGCTACCTGAGAGCATTCTCCATATCGAATTGGGCGCCGGAGAGCGTCGCCGATTGCTGTGTCAGCAGAATCCGTCGGTTTATCAACCCGGGAAGGCTCCGACACGTGTGCTCTTGGAGCCGGTAGAGTGCCAGCGATGGCTCATTGTCCAGTAGTCGAACACTTTCGCTGATTCGCTCGGATACTGAAATCTGGAGATGATCACGGTTTTTTGGTTTTTTGCTTACTTATTCTGGATCGACTCTCGATTTCTCGCGTTCTTCCCGGCGGTGTTGTCGTCTCTGGCATTCTGATTTTGAAAGAAATTATGTTTTCTCTATGCGGACGAAATTTCAAGCGGTCCGCAATTGTGCGTCGCGGTGTACATGCGTACAATGAGGAGCACCGTACGACATTTGTTTCTAATTAATTTTTTCTCGAATAATTGACAATTTTAGCTCGTTTTCATGTTGAAAAGTTTGAATTTTCATTAAAAATAGAATTTTTTAATGTTTAAATGAACCAAAATTGTCAATTATTCGATTTAAAAAATTAATTAGAAACCAATGTCGTACGGTGCTCTGCATTATACGCATGTACACCGCGACGCTCATTTGCGGACCGAAAACAGGCGGACCAGACGGACGATTTTCCGTCCGCATAGAAGCCTTAATTAGGTTTTTACATAGGTTTTGAAAAATAGAAAAAGCTGGAATAAACCGCGATTAACCAGGAACCAAAAAAATGGATTTTAAATTATTTTTTGAACGAAAACAATGAGAAAAACAAACAAAAAACAATCTAGCTAATTCTATAAATTATCACACGGCTGCTTCTCGCTTCTTATGCCGCTGCTTCGACTCCTCCTCAATCTGCGTGTTCTCGGCTGCCCGCTTCTCCCACGCCAGACGATTCTTGAAGAAGCTCATCTGCTCCTCCTGCTCATCCAACTGCTTCAACTCCGCGCGTATCTCGTCTTGTCGTACTCGAAGCAACACTTTTTGGGCTTGCGACTTGGCGAGCTCTTGTCGTCGCTCGTTCCACGTGGCGAATAGCGTCGTTTGCGAGGCGCACAGCTTCTCCTCCTCGGATGCTTGAATCGTTTTGAGATGCTCTAGGATAATATCGCTGAGAAGCTTCTCGTTGGCGGCCGGAATCTCTCCAATGGCCTCTAGAATCTTCTTCTCCTCGTCCGGCTGCTCTTCCCCTTCTTTTGGCTTTAGTTGCTCGGCAATCAATCGTTTAACACTCGGAATCGCAGTGGAGGCCGATGGAAGAGCTTCGGAGAGTTTCTGGAAGAGCACTGCTCCAAGAACATTGAAACTCGATTTGAGATCTTTATCGATTGATGACGTGTCCCGAGAAAGCCACATCATTGATTTCCCCACAAGATGATGTGGATTAGTGAGATCAAAGTGCTCGTCAAAGTGCTCATTTTTGAGGTACGGGAATTTGAATGTTCTCTGCAAATCAATATTTCAAAATTGATACAAAAATAATTAATAATTACAATATCATCATCATTGACGTCTTCCTCCTCCTCCTTTTCTCCTAGCTCCAGAGTCTGCTGCTCGCCGGGAAGCTCCGCCCACTTTGCGCACACATATAGCCCAAGGACATTGAGCAACTCGTTATCCAGCTCCTCCTGCTGCACCATCCAAGTCACAATTCGGGCGGCCGCTTGGATATTCGACGCTTTGATAAAGTGATCGATGACGATGCATGCGAGATGGGGATTCAGAAAAACGCCATAGTTAATGGGGTCATTTGCCAAGGTAAGGATGGTTTCCGGTTGATATTTAAGGAGAAGTCGAACAAGGGCGTATTCACTTGATTCAAGCTTCTCGGCGGCTTTCACGCTATGCCGGAGCTTATAGATCAGTTCAATGACGTCATCCACCTGATCCTTTTGCTCGGCGACACAGACGGCGGCGTCGACGTCGACAGCGCTCGCGTATCCACCACCAATGAACTTCTTCTGCACGGCACTGATCCATTCGTAATCGCCGCCGAGTCCGAGCTTCGAGAGGGCGGCGTGACGGGCGGTCCACTCGGCGTCCAGTGAGAAACTTGTGGAGAGTAGGGGGTTCCGGATGGTTTTATGGAGGCCTCTCAGAGCACGGATCGCGTGCTTTGATAGCATCTGAAAGCAGGGGAATAAAAAAATAATGGGATAATTTCTAGAAAAAAATGGGATAATTTCTAGAAAAAAAAGGGGATAATTTCTAGAAAAAATGGGATAATTTCTAGAAAAAATGGGATAATTTCTAGAGGGGGGGGGAAATTTCTAGAAAAAATGAGATAATTTCTAGAAAAAATCGGATAATTTCTAGAAAAAATGGGATAATTTCCAGAAAAAATGGGATAATTTCTAGAAAAAATGGGATAATTTCCAGAAAGAATCGGATAATTTCTAGAAAAAATCAGATAATTTCTAGAAAAAAAGGGAAAAATTTCTAGAAAAAATAGGATAATTTCTAGAAAAATCGTATAATTTCTAGAAAAATGGGATAATTTCTAGAAAAAATGGGATAATTTCTATAATAGAAAAAATGGGATAATTTCTAGAAAAAATGGGATAATTTTTAGGAGATTTCAAAGAAATAATAACTGGATTTCAACCTTTCAAAGGACTCAAAAAAGGGGGGGGGGGGCGAATTATAGATAACTTATTATTTTATTGCAATCATCATATAGTGGAACACGAATAATTGTTAGGTAGTAGGATCAAAAAATGCGTGTGAGAGACTGTATGTGTAGAAGCGTAGGATACACGTGGCAAAACGGTACGTGTAAAAAAGTGAAATTGGCTCATCAGTAATAATAATACAAATTGTTGCAAGAAGGTTAGGTGAGGAGATCAGAGTAGAAGAATAAATGCCATTGAAAGCGGATAGAATGGTACACAAAAAGCATGCAATTGAAAGGTGGGGGAAAAACGAGATCCAGTGGATTGGAAAAAGTGGATAAATTGAAAAAGGAATAATATTACACAGATTATGAGACAAGAAGTCCAGCTTCTCTTATTTATAAATTATTATTATAAAATGATTCTCAATATGGTGCAGTCGATCTCGGATCCTCTGCCGACTCGCCACGGAAGATCTTCTTCGTCTGGAGGCGCATCATCCCATCCGCACACTTTTTATAGGTGAACCGACTGAATCCATACGGTATTTGAAGGCGATGTTGACGAGTTAGATGACGTCCAAGGGCGAATCCAGTGGTGTAGGAGCGATCGCATATGTGACACGTGTAGGGCGATGGATTGAAGTTCTGGAAGAAGATAGAGTTTATATAGGGATAAAGAGGGCTGTAAAAACCTCGTCGTGCTCTTTCATATGCTTCAGAAGCTGCTTCTTCCATTTGAACTTCTCTGCGCAATGCTTACAGCTGTACATGACGTCTGTATGGTAGACGGCGTGACGATTCATTTCACTCTGAAGAAGAAAAATGATTTTTTTAGAAAAAATAATCAAAATTACCTCTGTAAAGAACATTTTCGCGCAGGTACTACACTTGAAATCCTTGGTTCTTCTCGAATGCTTTGTCATCAAGTGCCGATGAATCTCGGATCTCGACGCCAAAGCCAACGAACAAAGTGGGCAAGTATGACCAACGAAATGACGAGTCACATGCATACACAAGGCTCTCTCGGTGCCGAACCGCTTCTGACACTGTTTACAGACATACGGATCCTCTATATCGGGATCTGTCATCAGAATAGTGCGACGAACGCAGTGATCGTAGAGTTTGTCGCGGCGAGAGAAGAAGCGCGCACAGAATGGGCAAGCCAGAGCCTTTTCTCCACTATGATGACGAGAATGGCGACGGAGATTCGCCTTCGACTCCGCGAAATGACTGCATCCCGTCCATTTGCAAGGGAACACCACTTTCTTGGTGCCATCTGAAAGAGCTGATGAGAAATCGCTTCAGAATCCTGTACATACCTTGAAAATCCTGCTGAACACGATCCAGATCTCCTACTCCATCAATATGATTGCCCACATGATCGAAAAGATCGGTAAGCGAGTGGAACTGCATTCCACAGTCCTCCCACATACAAGTCAGCACCATTCCCTCGTACTCGATATTTGTCGACGGCTCGAATCCGCAGCTTTCGATCGCCAGGTACTCCTCCTTCTCGATCAACGCCTCCGATCCCTTCTGTTGGCAATCCGCTTGGAAAACGTGCATCGATATGTGCCGATTCAATTCGAATATCGACGTCACTTGCTTTCCGCATCCACGAACTTGACAGCTTATCGATTCATCGGTAGCGTAGAGCTGATTCTCTATACTCTCCTCCAGCGACGGTATATGACTGAAGAGATGATCCTCGAACTCGGATTTACTGGAAGCCTGAGCAACACAGTTTCCCCAGAGGCAGACGAAATTGAATATTTGTGGATCATCAGAAGACCGCTCTACCCACGTCATTGGCATCCAATGGTTTATGACGTCCTCATTCAAACTTTCGTTATCCGAATCATAGTGAGATTTGGACTTTGGTGTAGTGAATCTCACTGACGCAGTGGGAGCTCTTGTAAGGTAAGAGTCCACTGAATCCTGACTATCCGAGTCTTCCACCACAAAACTTTGCTGTTGTTGGTGTTGGATATGCGGTTGGGGATGGGGAGCCGTGTGATGACGTGGTTGGTGTATTACATACGTTGGCTGCGGATGTTGTTGTTGTTGTGGCGGTTGGGGAGGAGGAGGCGGATGATGATGATGATGTCCATTATGTATCTGATGCTGATAGAAATCTTGCTCATTACCATAGGGAGCATAGTAGGGAGGATGAGGCTGATACGTGTCGTCATAATCGAAACGCACTGGCTTCAAATCGATAAATGACATTCGGGCTCCTGGAATCAAAGTTATAAGCTAGAAAAATAAATAAAATCAAAAAATCAGGTATATAAAGCGAATCAACACAAAAGGTAATCTAATCAGAAATATTATTCACATCATTTACTCGCTATAAATATAAATAACGCGGAGAGTGGTGGAAAATTCGAACTTTCAACAAATGAACCGGGGTGGACAGCAGAATTGTTGAAAAGAAAGCTTTGATGAATTCGGAGAGAGACGTGGAATATAAAATCGGGGAAATGGCTACTACGGCGGATTGGAGAGAGAGAGTGGAGTTTATAAACAAGTACGGGGGACTTTTGGAGCTGAGAGAGGGCTCCGGAACGGGCAAAAATGACTGGGAATAGAAAATATGCAAAAGGAATTTAGTACATTGCGCCTTCGGCCGGCTGTTGCAATTTCAAGTTCTCTTTCGCCATCATCATGTTCTTGCGGATGTCCTCGAGCACATTTTTGATTTGATAGCTGCTGCTCCAGTTGCGAAGAGTTCCCAGATTTCTTTTCTCAATCTGCAAAAATTCCTTAATTACCAATTTTTAACTGTTTTCTTACCACTCCATTGCTCTGATTGACGCCGACCATGTGAACTTTGGTGCTGAACCGGATGGTTGGCGGCTCTCGTGGATAGTTGGCTCCGCACTGAATTTGAAGATTGTAAATACGCGATTCGTATGGAGTCTGGAAAAAAGAGGAATAAAGGAAGTATATAGACACAAAAAACGAACCCGTGGTGGACCGATGATCGAGCCAGTCCATCTAGTCAAAGTCATATCGCTGTCATCCTCCAATCCCCATGAAATGTTTCCGTCTCCCTTCCCTTTTTGTCCTTCTTCGAGCTCTTCCAACAAACGGAAATTGCGCGGAACGTCAACTGAAAGAAAATGAGTTCAATTCAAAATAAATGCTCAAACTACTCACCCATCGTAAAAATGCCCAAGTGTCGTTGAAACGCTGAAAGTCAAAATATTATTTTAGCTAGAATTCAAGAGAAAAACACGATTTATCAATCAAACGCCGAAAACCGCTTCGAAATCACATAAAATCAATAATTCAGAAGCAATTCCCCTCCGCTTCTTGCCGCGCGCTCATTCGATTTGTGTGTGAGTGTGTGTGTTCGGTGGAGCGAGATTGCTACCGAATTTCGGGTGTAGTCCTCGTGGACAAGTTCAGAGAACACAGGGGGGTCCATCGGGGTCGAGAATCACAGAATAGGTCAGAAAAATGATGACAAATCTGTTTGTTTAAAGAGGAGACGTCGTAAAAACTGAGAAAATAGTATAAAAAGCAAGCGATTCTCAAAAATATTCAATTTTGAAATTTTTCTACATTTCTAAAAGTTCAGAATGATAAAAACTGCTGCTCGTGCCGCAATCGTTCACCGTTTCGGTGCTCCTGACGTCATCGAAATTGCAGATTGTGGTATACCAACTGCTAAAGCTGATCAGGCAAGTCAATCAATTTTTATTTCATTTAATCTCAAAAAATCCAGGTTCTCGTTCGAAACTACGCTTCTGGAGTGAATCCAGTGGACACATACATTCGCGCCGGTCAGTATGCCAAGCTCCCAACCCTTCCCTACGTCCCGGGTAAAGATGGCGCCGGAATAGTCGAGCACGTCGGCGACAACGTCAAAAACGTGAAAGTCGGCGACCGAGTATGGTATGGCGGCGAGGCGTCGAGTGCCGCCGTGTATAGCGTCGTCAATCGCCCGTTTCTGTTGCCAGAAGGTGGGGGAAAAGCTAATTAACCTATATATAATTGATTAATTCAGGAGTTTCGTTTTCCGAGGGAGCGTCTCTAGGAGTTCCATATCTCACCGCATATCGCGCACTTTTCCATTTGGCCGGAGCAAAGGCAAGTATTAAAAAAAATTAGTGCTCAACACGCCTCGAAAATTAAAAAAAAACGCAAGATTTACAGAATTTTTTATTTTTAAAAAGCGATCGAAAAGCGCAAGCTATTAAAGGAACATTGTAAAATGTCACGCTTGGGTCTCGACACGAAATTTGAATTTTTTAAAAATTTAATTAAAAATTATTCTTCTTCTGCATAAAATTTTCTGTTTTCCTTCGATTTTAGTGGAAAAATGCAAGTATTAAATGAATTTTTAAACAAAAATTGAAGAAAAACGACTATTTGTAGCAAAAAATGACACTTAAAATTTAAAATATTACAGTAGCCCAATTTTCGCTGTGAGACCCAAGCGTGACATTTTACAATGTTCCTTTAAACGAGGTCAATCTAGGCGTCACTGAACACGGTATTTTTATTGAAAATGAATAACAAACCTCTGAGAAAGCATGTTCGTAGCCGGGGGAGAAAGTGTTCGCCGCGCGTCACCGCAATTCTTTCGAACATCTGTCTCCGTCAAACAGGCGGTCGTTAGAGGGAGAGAGAGAGAAAGAGAGAAACACGAGCAGATGGTCACCACAAACTAAAGCTAATTCTTCACTTCAGACCGGCGACGTGATTCTGGTTCACGGAGCATCTGGCGGAGTGGGAAGTGCTCTAATGCAGCTGGCCGCCTGGCGAAACATCGAGGCTGTTGGCACCGCCGGCTCCAAGGCTGGCGTTCAATTTGTGAAGCGTCTTGGTGCCAAACACGTTTACAATCATTCGGAAACCGGTTATGTTTCGAAAATGAGAGCCGACTATCCGGCTGGTTTCAATTTCATTTTCGAAATGGCCGCTCACACTAATCTGAACACGGACCTCGGGCTGCTGGCGCCACGTGGCAAAGTGGCAGTGATCGGGAATCGAGACGAGACGAAGATCAACGCACGGCAATTGATGGCTACCGAAGGCGCAGTGTTCGGTGTCGCTTTGGGAATGTCTAGTGACGCAGAGCTACGCGATTTTGGAGCGAATATCGTACAATTTTTAAAAGAAACCGAATTCCGTCCGTTGATTAACAAGGAGTACAGTCTGGATCAGTTGGCACAGGCTCACAAGGATATCATGGATAACTCGGGATCAAAAGGAAATCTAGTTTTGAGAATTGAGGATTGATTTATTGATAAATACTAATTCGACGACAGAATCATAAATAAGTACTGTTTCCCGGATTTTTCACTGGCGGTGATTGCTGAAAAAAATAGCAAAATAAATTTTAAAAAATGAAAAAAAGTACCTGATAAGGCGATACATGCATCGATTTTCCATAATTCTGTGGAGGAGGTGGCGGTGAAGTCGGAGCCGGGGTAATCGCTGGCTTGGCCACCGCTTTTATCGGCGTCATCGTTCCCATTGGGGTGATTGGCGGCGGGTCGGCGGATGGTGGGCCTATCGGGCTCGATGTGATCGGGTAGAGCGTATGAGTTGGATCCGGGTTGATTGGCTCCACTGGCGGCGGCACATCTTCGTTTTGCTTTTCTTTTTCTTTTTTCGGCTGAAAAAGGCTTTTAATGCAGAGATGTCGCTCTTATTTTGGGGGGTATACGGTAAAAGAGTATTTAAAGGAGCATAATACCTATAGCGGTCGGTCTCGCAGCGAACAAAAAGTTCTTACTGTACTTTATTTTTTGTTCGCCAATTTTTTTCCTGTTCTTTCACAAAAAAACGATTATTTTCAATTAAAAAAATTTTTTCGTCAATATTTATTGATTAAAATGATTTCTGAGCAAAAAAAGTGAAAAAAACGCCAATCTTGATTTTTTAGAATTTCGTTTTCGCTGCGAGACCCAGTGCGCGACATTTTGCTATGCTCCTTTCGCTTGTTGAAGCCAAAAAATCTAGCGGGACAAACCTTAAACGGCTCCTTTGGCGGCGGATGAGCCTCCACATACTCTGCCACCTTCTTCTTGTAAACCTCCACCGCATCAAGCAGTTTCCGATCCTCAATGTACTTGAAAGCGACGCCCATGTCGAGAAGCGCTTCGACAAGCATCAGGTATTGCGTATCCATTTGAACGCTATGCAATCGGCAATCTAAATTAAAAATTGTCTGGGGAAATTCCCTTTAACCCTTACGCCGCATCGCTTTCACCAGGTCAACCGGCTTCACATTTCTCCCATTCAAAAGACATTGCGCGCCGACTTCAATCGCCGCAAACGTTCCAGTTCTTCCAACGCCAGCCGAGCAGTGAACAACGATAGGGCCATCTAGTTTGCGAAGGATACGATGAGTTCGCAAGATACTGAGGTTCGACAACGGAATCGTTTTGTCGGGCCACGTGACAATTTTGTAGTGGCTTAGTTTATGCGTCTTCCCCGTCTTTTTATCCGTCACCGTCAACGCCTTCAGCTGGGTATGGACGTCAGGCGTCGTGTATTCTGTACAAGTCACCACTATATCGTCGAAAGTGAGCTCCTGGCCCTCGCCATCCGGAAAATACGGTTCACATTTGGGACGCCCATTCTCAACGAGCTCACAGAGCATACAAATCGCGGCGACACCCTCTTGAAGCACCATTCTCCACATATCCATCATACTTTCCTTCATCGGCCCCTGTGTCAGAATGTAAAGTGGTTTGACTCCTTTTACATAGTTCGCATGGATATAGTCACCGGGCCGCCCGTCGTTTAGAATGACACGTGTCTTATCGTTACAAATCACGTCTTTGTATCGATTTTTCTTGAGCTCTGTGTTCTGATCGAAGATGGTTCGTTCTAGAATCGGAATGAACGGATACAAGACTTCCACGTATTCCTTGACGAGTCCATCTACTCCCATAGCCAAAACGTTGCCAGCAAAGCTCTCAAAAGCCAAATTCTGAGCCGGAGAGTGGTTTGAGGGCTCCGGCGATACACATTTCTCGATTTTAAACGTAAATGTGTTTATATCGAAGAGCGTCGCGGGGATTGCCGATTGATCTGAAAAACAATTCTCAATGGGGCGCGATTGCACAACGCGTACTTTTGATTTCTTTCATGCTCCGCTGCTCTTTCCGACTCTTTTGATTCGGATCCTTCGACTTTTTGCTCGTCACCGACTTCATTTTCGCCGATATCACATTTCTCGCCGATTTCGTTTTCCCTTTTTGACTTCTGCCGGATCTCGCCGAGTTTTTGCCGACCCGTTTCGATTTTGTACTCTGTTGCTGCTTCTTTTCTTTCTTTTTCTGCAAAATAATTCTGAAAATCTTATAAATTGGGGAGGAAATACTCTAGTCGATCGATCCGGATGTGTTTTTTTGCTTTTCGCATTGTCTTTCGAATTGCTCTTCTTCTTTGGTTTCTGAAATATTTTTTCGTCGAAATTCCTATTTTAAGCGATACCATTGACTTGAGAAAGTCCACCATTGTTCGCCAAAAACTCAAAAAGTCGATAGAAGAAAAATAATATTAGGAATTGAATTCAGTTCCCATATTCGAACGCAAGATTTACAGAAATTGATAAGAAATGTCACGTGAGCAATAATTAAAAATATATTCACTATTGTACAGAGATAAATGCGAAAAATTCTAAACAATTTCCGTGTCCTTGACGCCATATTTCTTCAGCTTCTCGTACGCCTTCTTATGAATCGCCGCATCGTCAGAAGTCACCACTGCCATTTTAAATGATTGTTTGAAGGCCTCAATCGCCTCTTCTTTCTGACCAAGCTTCTCGTACACTTCGCCAATGTAATAGGTGTTAGTGCTGTAGAATCCAGGCTGAAAAACCGAGAATTAATTTTTTTTTTCGAAGAAAAAAGAGAAAAGGCGCTTGCCACCGCGTTTACAGGAGCGTTGCGAAATGTCACGCGTGGGTCTCGCAGCGAAAACCAGATTACTGTAATTTTTGAATTGGAAGTGTTTTTTTCGCTACAAATAGTCGTTTTTCTTCAATTTTTGTTGAAGAATTCAATAATTACTTGCATTTTTTCACTAAAATCAAAGAAAAACGGTCATTTAATGCAGAAAAACAATAGATTTTAATTAAATTAGAATAATTAGAATTTCGTTTCGAGACCCAAGCGGGACATTTTACAATGTTCTTGAGAAAAAGGCTTACAGCAATTCCCTCGGCCTTCAAAAAATAATGAAGAGCTTCTTGATACGTAGAATCAGGTGGGGAGGCGAAGATCGCTTTCGCGACCATCCGCGTCGCGTATCCCATATTGGCAAACGAGTAATGCCAAACTCCCAAGATGTGCCACGTGGTCGGGTCGTTTTCAAAGATCGAGAGCGCTTTTTCGAGGTGTTCTCTGACCGAAAACGATTTTTCGATGCGCGATTTGTTGCCCTCGATCTCGCCGACATAGTCGAGAAGAATTGCGTACCTAAAATTTATTTTTTGGTCAAAAAACCACATCAAAAAAACCATTTATGCGCTCCAAAACACCCATCCTTCGGTTCGTTTTCCAGCGCCTTCTTCACAATTTCGTACGCCTCAAGGATCAGCTCTTTGCGTTGATTCGGGTCTTTCGCCAGCTTTCCCTTCTCACAAACGACACGCGCCAGACGCCAAAGGAGTTCGGAGCATTGGGAAGATTCAAATCTGAGAGCAAAAAAATTAATTAAAACCAAAAATTAAAGAAAAAATACTTTTTCAAAATATTATAACAATTATCAATGAGATAATTCTCGTAAAGCTCATCGGCATTCCTCACGATCAAATCGAAATTCTTGGGTTTTCCATCGAAAGATTCCGTCTCCGGCTTCTTCTCCTCCTCTGTCTTCGCGAAAAACGCGATTCCAAGGGAAGTTCCTCCGGTGATCGCTACAAACTTCGGAATCGGTCGTAGCTTCGCTGTGAAGACGTGACGGAGACTGAACGCTCTTTTGAACATTTCTGAAGGGCGAGTTTAAAGACAAAATTGAATTTAAAAAACGTTAAACGTTTAAAGGAGCGTTGCAAAATGTCACACTTGGGTCTCACAGCGAAAATCGGATTACTGTAATTGTTTAATTTCCAGTGTTATTTATTTGTCATTTTTGGTTAAAAATAGTCGTTTTCTTTCAATTTTTGTTGAAGAATTCAATGAACACTTGCATTTTTCAACTAAAATCGAAGAAAAACAATCACTTGATGCAGAAAAACAATATTTTTTAATTAAATTAAAATAATTTGAATTTCGTTGCGAGACCCAAGCGTGACATCTCACAATGTTCCTGTAAAAGCTTGATCGCTATGTAAGCGTGTTGAGCACCATCTCTGGAAGGGGATACAATGTTGTCTAGGTATGAAATGCTTGTAAACAATGATAAATAAATATGGAAGAGTTTTCGAAAAAGTTAGGCCATCTCGTAAAATTTGAACTTTTTACCGGGGAAAAAAAGATATTCACACGTAAAAAAAGAAAAGCCAGATAAAACAATTAAATCTCCTTTTTAACAACGCCGAGTTGTCGTTCAATAAATTCTCGGAAGTTCGCATTGAACATCTTAAAGCTCGGATAGCTCTTCAACTGCGCCCGAATCCATTTCGACACCCTGGCGGACACGGCTCCCGATTGCATCGTTCCCGTCTGCCTTTCCAGTCTCTCATCGATCATCAGCATCGCTCCCCAGTCATTTCTATGTCGGAGACACCTCCCGAGGGCTTGGTTAAGTGCCCGATACGCTTGTGTCGTGTACCATTCATCGCCAGTTAGAATGCCCATGCTCTTGCTATTCTGATCATTGTACAACTTCTTCGCATTGACCTGATCATCCATGGCATTCGGATACGGGATTCCAACAGAGATAACGACACGAGCACGGTCATCTGCAAAGTCAATGCCTTCTGACACTTTTCCACGGAAAACGGCGAACATCAAGGCTCCATTGATAGTCGGTCCAAACTTCTTTGGATTAAAGATAGCGGCATCGAAGTCATCCATGACGCCAGATAGCTCCGAAGACCTTCTGGGCTCAAAAAGCACCTTTTTCTTCGCCTCAATCTGTCTCATGCTTAGATTCCTCGTCATCACCGTTTTCAGTTGCTCCAGCACCCTATAACTGGGCAGAAAACAGAGAATTCCGGCTGGGACGTTGGTGCAAACGTATCTAGAAGATTCTTTATGATTTCGGGTTTAAAAATGGATAAAAATACTTGATAATCGCTCCAACTTCCTCATAAAACGGTGATCCTGGATCCGAAGTGTTCCTATAAGTACACTGAATTCGATTTCCGTGCGGTCCAATCGGCAAAACCGCCGCGAAGATGTTGTCAGGCGAGATGACCTGATCCCCCTCCACTTGATGTCGGAATTCCGTTCCAAGCTCTGTTTTCAGGGTATCCATGGGGCAAAGGGTTCCAGAAGCAAGGACTACCGACCGGGTTTCACTGAAAGCGTCGGAAAACGAGATCGCCGGGCTCATACACCACAAGTTGACTGTCGTTTTGCACCCAGCGAAGATAGCTTCATGTCCGGTTTCCGATATCGATGGATCCTTCCAATCATCTTCTTCTAGGGCTTCCAGCCATAGATTTTCTTCCTTGTACTGTGTATTTCTAGGTCCCGCTGAGCTTCTAGGCATCGGAGAGGCAAAAGAAGTAGAAAAGGTCGAGTCGCCATCGAAAGTTCGATTGAACCGCCCGTTGACCGGCTCTACAGACACATTCAACCTATACGTCGGCTGATAGAGCTGATTTCCAAAATAAGACTGAAAATAGAGCCATTTTTCGATGCAAACGATCGAAGTGGCGCTGGGTTTGAAGACGTCCATGTGCTGCATCTCCGGCTCATTGTGCTTTGTGATGACACCAAATGCATTCTGAAAAATAGTTTTTTTGCTTTATAATCCAGGTTCTTACCGAAATAAGCCCATATTTCGGGGTATTTGGCGGCGTAAAAAGATCGATTCCGTTCTCCAGACACGTTAACGATGAAAAAAGAGTGTCAGCACTCAGGGTACACGACTTCTGGCCCTCCATTCCTCCTCTAGCAGGGGTTTTCGCTGATTGAGCGACTTTCCGCACCCATTTCATAATCTCCATGGTAAGATGCTCCAAATAAAGAAGATGAACTCGAAACTCGTTGACCGACGCGATAAAATCAGTGGGTTTATCCCGATCTTCCGATGGATTGTGTTCCGAGACCACTTTCTCAATCTGGATCCTTTTTAGACGGAAAGAGAGTAATGTGTCATCGAATTCTTTTTCTGTGAACGAAAAGCTCGCAGAATCTCTGCATGTGTCCTCGATATTATGTGCTTCGTCTAGAATCACAATGGAATTTTTTAAATGCACGTCTGAAGAGTTTCGAATCAAAGGATCTACTAGATAGGAGAAAGGACAGAAGATCAAGTCGGCGTCCTGGGTTAGGATACGATTTGTGGAGAAATAGGGGCAGAGTTGTGGGGAGGCCATGGCAAGTGTCTCCACAATCTCCTCCATATCGAAGACAACGGATCCCTGAAAGAAGTGATGGATCTCTAGAAACTTCTTCTGCTTCAGAAGAACCTTACATTATTCAACAAATGATCTCTCATCGGGGCGGCCTTCTCAAACCTCGGTTTCATCGCCGACTTGAATCCGCAACCGATCTTAATGATTTTTTATTCAAATTAAAAAAAATGAAAACCCCTACTCCATTGGCTCCAGTGATATCTTTACAATATTGAGAGATATCCGGCTGCTTTCTAGCTGTTGGATGGATACAAGACTGCTCCCGGCTCGCGAGAATTGTGTGTCTAAAATAAAAATAATTATTTTTCTTCCTTAAAATCAGAGATGATCCGATCCGTGCTCAACACGCCTTGAAAAAAGCGGAATATTGTAAAATGTCGCGCTTGGGTCTCGAAACGAAATTTGAATTATTTTAATTTTATTTAATTCTTTCTTTTTCTGCATTAAATACCCCGTTTTTCTTCGATTTTAGTTGAAAATTGCAAGTATTTATTGAATTTTTCAATAAAAATCGAAGAAAAACGACTATTTCTTGCAAAAAATGACGAAAAAATTACAGTAGTCCAATTTTCGCTGTGAGACCCAACCGTGACATTTTGCAATGTTCCTGTAAACGTGGGACAAGCTTAAAATAAGAAATTACTTGATAACATTGGCATAAGGAAGCCTCGAGAATTCTTTGACGACTTGCGCGATTTGTTTGTGAGTTCGGGTGCCATAATAGATGCGGACACGCCTAAATACATCATTTTAAGCCGAAAATCCTTCCTAAACCCACGGCAAACAAGTGCAGTCGGTTGATTTTTGCTCCTTTGGCTCTAATAGCTCTTTTTTAGCTTCAGCTTTCTGCTCGAAAACCGCCGATGAGTTGTGCGGTATAAAATCGTCGTTCCATTGCTGTTCAACTAAAAAACAAAGTAAAACGATAACTAGAAGGTTTACAAACATAAATTCTCTTTCTTGACTTCAGGCTTCACATCTGGCTTCACATCTGGCGGTCCATCATTCGAATACTCGCCTTCTTCCTTCCAATCTCTGTTGAATTCCCCATGAATCGCGCATTTATCCCTTGACGCCCGCTTCTCGTCCATATACTGTCGGAGCCACGCACACGTCGAGCACAACAAAGCCATCGTCTTTCCGCTACCCGTTGGCGATTCGCCGAGAACATTCTGACTATTCTTTAGGGCTCCAAGGATTCGAACAATCATTAGTTTTTGAGTTGGGTAGAGAGACAGCCCCTTCGGGAAACGAACTGGCACAGACATCATCATCAGTTGATCGTAGCTTTCGTTTTTAATTTCAACACGCTTCCTCTTCTTATTCCTCGCGTTTTTCAGAATATTCGGGTCGACTTCTTCAACTTTTACGCCATCTTCAGTTTCTTCATCACCTGCCCACTTCTTTCGAGCTCTGAAAAGACACTGTTTTTTGGTCAAGCTGATTTAAACTAACTTTGGTGTCGCTTTCAGCTTCTTTTTGTTTTCAAATTTGTTCCAAAACGATTCTATAGACGACATTTTGACTCTGAAGCTAATTAAAAACTATTAAAATTTAAAATTTCCTCCGAAAAAAATGTTTGCGTCTGCAATCCGACGTGACGGTGTTTGCGTACTTTCTATATTTGTTCAGCCACGCATTTCCTTTAATGGATTTTCCCACTGATTTCCGAGCAAGTTCCCAGCCGAAACTTGCTCAAAAAGCATGGAAATCGATGACTGCATTCGGGAAAATATCCCATGGTCAAATTTATCCGCTGATATTAAAGTAATTCTGGGAAATTCATCGAAAGAATATGAAAAGCGAGTTGTGGAGTATTCCATTCAGAATCAGCTTCGATATAAGGGAAATTTAGGTTAGTTTTCCTGGATTTTCAAAGAAAATCAGGCAATTTTTCAGTGAAACAAATGAAAAAGAGCGAAGAAGCGTATTACGAGCAATTATTACGGTTTTCCGAGTCACATTTAATGCTCTACCCGTATCATTTATCAGACATCACTGTCACCGAAATGCGCCTTTCACCGTTCAGTTATTATGTGAATATTCTGACAGTGAGTTGAAAATAACCAGAAAATGAACTAAAATAAGCTATAGGAAATGCTAAACACCGAGAAATCCTACGACTCGCTGCCAAATTTCACTGCCGCCGACGCTGTCCGGTTGCTAGGAATCGGAAGGAACCAGTATATCGATCTGATGAATCAAACCAGATCCAATAGAAAATTCCTGCGACGAAGCAAGACGGCAAGAGAGCTGTTGCCACAGAAACCAGCGAAATTAACTATTGAACCATGGTGGATGACGAATGTCGGCGCTATTCTCGAGAGTGATGTGAAATCGTTAAGCGAAGAGGAAAAACAAGTCATCGATCGGCTCCTCGACCAGAATTCAGCGATTCCAGCGGGTCTTTTGAAGTATTCTGTGGTGACATCGCTATATGATCGAGGATTGATCTATTTCGATGTGCCAGTGGAAGACAATGACTATATCTACGTGGCTCCCCTAGATGGATTCGTTATGAATCGAGTTCTTGGAGACTATTTTGAGACGCTTCTTTATAAAATCTTTGTGGCCATCGACGACCAGACCACTGTTCTTGAAGTAAGGGTTTCTAAATGCCACGTGGCAGATCGCTTGTTCCAGATGTCACAAATCCTGCACATCAACCTGCAACTCGTCAAAAACGCCATCTCCCTCTTCTGCCGCCTCGGATTCGCCAGAAAACGGGTAACAGGCGCGGAAAACTTGACTATTCACACTTCCTGGGCATCCAGCTCCACGGTGACCTCCCCAACCTCACCAACCTCGCCTATGACGTAAGAAAAAATCGTTTTTCCCTGCAAAAAAGGAAAAAAATTTAGGAGCATGATCACCAACGCTTCCGATGAGCTCAATGAGCTGACAAAGACGTTACTCCGTGGCGACGATGACGAGGTCGACGAAGTGCTCTCTCCAGTCTCAGAAGACAGTGCTCTCCGTGCCTCCTCCCCTAATCCATCTCTAAACGACTCTGTTCAATCATTCCAAGCCCTTTCAACATCCCAAACCTCCTCGGATTTATCTGGCAACTCTGGGACGGTTAACCGAGCCGCCTTTGTCTTCGATTCAACCCTCACCGCTTTTCTGATGATGGGAAATCTATCTGCCTCTCTAAAAGGCCACGCTGTAGCCCTTTTCGAGGTAGGAAAACTGGCGGATGAGCAGATGAAAGACTTCCTGGAGCAACTGGAAACAGTGAATCAGTTTGCTGAAGGTGATGCTCAGCGTTATTCAATGCACGCCACTGCGCTCCTGGATTCGTTGAAAAGCCTGAGGCAAGACCGGGAAGCGGATCTGATTCGTGGAGAAAGTCTGTACACGCTAGACGAGAAAAGTCGGCAGAGAGTTTTGGCGAAAAGCTATGGGTTTGTTTTTTTCAGGAATTGCTCATTCTTAGATTTTCTTTTCAGAATCCTCGTCGCAATGGCTCCATTATCGATCGAAGCATGCGCCATCCCTGCCCAATCTGTCCCTTTCATTGGCCCCCCGAACCCGGAGACCTGCTCCCCATGGTTCCGTCTGGCAATGTATTCCGCATGCTCCAGTGGTCCTCCAAGCGTCTTTCTCCCTCATGGAACCCGTCTGACGACCCTTCCACGCCTTCTTCAGCAGCAGATTGGGACGAGAAACTGCAGAATTCTGGTGTCAAGTGCCAAACATGAACCACATATTATCACTGCTCAAAACGCGCTTTTTGCTCTGAATGATATGCTTGTCTACTCCTCGATCTTCGTCCAATCTGTACCTCCAGATAGCGATGACACTGATAAAATGATCCATGTTCCATTTCCATTTAACCAGGAAGAGGACGAGGAAGCTTTCTGTAATCATCCAGCGATTCGGAAGCTTAGAGAGAGGCTAGGGCTGGATAAAATGGCTGGATATGTGATTCTGATAAAGAAGAATGTGGAGATAAAAGCGGCGACTTTTGGAGGAGCGGATATTAGTGGGAGGACCAAAGCGGAGAGTAATATAATGCAGGATGTGTCGTTGACAGAAGAGAATCGGCTGATAGATAGGCTTCTTCCGGGGACAAGCTTCGATGATTTTGTCCTTCTGGATTGCGTATTTGGAATTCCTCTTTTCAATTCAGTGCTAAATGAGACGATTTGTCGAAGGATACTGTCACATGACTTGTTGGAACAGCAAAAGTAGGTTTTTTTGGGGTCCTACCCGTTATTAGATGTAGTTTTTGATTCTGAACACTTTTTCTGTTGACAACTTTTTCTGAAAATGCCTCTAAATGGCTTAAATTGGGGTGGAAGAGTTTTTGCAACCTCGGCCACGGGGTTTTTGACCACCTCCGTCGTTATTTTTCTGTTTTTCTCTGATTTCAGGCTTAAATTGGATATATTCTCTAATAATCAGACGCCAAAAACAAAAATTATTTTTAAAACCCCGGTTTTATTGGGGTGGAAGAGTTTTTCGGAAGCGGAGGTTTCAGGCATTATTTTTCACTTTTTTCCGAAATTTTCAGTTTGATAATGAGAGAATCTATTCAATAAAAGCATAAAATCAAAGAAAACAAAAAAAATAACGCCAGGAGGTGGCTAAAAACGCCGTGGCCGAAGTTTTGAAAAACTCTTCCACCTCAATAAAACCGATTTTTAAGGCATTTAGAGGCATTTTCAGAGAAAGTTGTCAACAGAAAAAGAGTTTAGAATGAAAAACTACATTTAATTTCACCATTTTCTCATTTCCAGCCGCCCGAACATTCAAACCTCCAACAAGAAGGTCATGGAAATGACCAACGACCTCATCGAAACCGCCAACAACGGCCTTGTGAAGAGCTCTCAATTGTTCGTTGGAGATCAACGCAATGCGCAAATCGTACCGCCCGTCAGAGCGATCTATTTTGATTCATCTAGTCAATTGATTTCCTATGGAGCTATTTAAATGTATATATTGCTTTTTAATTCACAAAAAAAGGGATTCATAAAAACTACTTTATGACGGACGGGAAGAAAAATAGAGACGAAAAATAAGTATTATATATGTAATTTAGGGGTAAAAATATATATAATTACGAGAGAATTTTGAAGGGGAAAAGTTTTTGTTTTTCATTTTGACAGGAAGGAGGGCAACTTTTCTACGTAGAAAAAGTCGGTTTTTAAGAAAAAAAAGTGAGGGGGAAACGAAAAGGGGGCGGAGCTTGGGAGAGGGGATGACTAGAGAATTTTTGATATTGGGAATACAAACTATTTTACATTTTTTTATTAAGGGGCGGAGTCAAGGGGAGGGGAAAGGGGCGGAGTCAAGGGGGAAAAGGGAAAAAGGGGGCGGAGCCTGGGCAAGACGGGAAAAGAGAAAACTTTGGGGGAAAAGGGGGCGAAAAATAATAGAATCGGGATGAGGAGAGAAGAATAGGTAAAGCATTTTGGGGACAGAATTTTTGGGAATTCTGAATTTTTGGCTGAATGAGAGAGACGGAGAGAGAGAAATAAAACGGTTGTCTTCGGGAAGAAACACCGGAGAAAAACGAGAGAGACAGAGCGAGAGAGAGACTAGAGAAAAAGACAGAAAAAAATATAAAATTAAAACTCGGCAAACTCTTTGGAGCACTTCTCGGTGCCCGAGATGCGAAGCGGCTCCTCTTCGTAATCGTCGAAGTTGGAAGCGTCGCCAGGGCCACGACATTTCGGGAGGAATGGGGCTTCGATCTGGAATGAATCTAAGGTTTTTGAGCTTTTTAAGATGAGCAATAGAACCTTCTCCAGGTTTTAGAATAGTGAGCCGTTCTAGAACCTTCTGCCGGGGGTTCAGAACGGCCCAAAGCGCGGGTATGGGTCCCAATGGAGTTCCAACCGGAATGGTTGGAATGGGCGTGGCTTAAAATCCTGAGACCCATAGTACTGAAAGCCACGCCCACTTTCCCCCATCAAAAAAATTAGCCGCTCTAGATTTTTCTGTGGGGTTCAAAACGGCTCATTGCGCTTAGGGGCCCCAGGCGGATTTCGCTGCGTACCTTGTGTTGGCTGTGTATCAAATGTTTATTTAACTGCTATTTTAAAGCTATTTAACGTTTGATACTCAGCCTAGAAAGTAAGCAGCGAAACCCGGTATGGCCCCTTGAGGTCCCAACTGAGAAATGGTATGCGGGATCCAAAAAACGGAAAAAAATGGGCGTGGATTATATTTCTATTATTCTGATCTCACGAGGTGACACTAGAGGCCGCGGCCTGGTGGCCGTGGCCGAGGATATCTCGCCACGAAAACTACGGTAAAAAATTTATAAAAGCAAGTCTAAAAATATTTAATTAATTTTTTTCAGCGCTATTTTACTAATTTTGCTCGATTATGATAGTTTTTAAATAACAAAATTGCATATTTTACACGAAAATCGGGCAAAATTAGTGAAATAGGGCTGAAAAAAATTAATTAAATATTTTTAGACTTGCTTTTATAAATTTTCTACCGTAGTTTTCGTGGCGAGATATCCTCGGCCACGGCCACCAGGCCGCGGCCTCTAGTGTCACCTCGTGAGATCAGAATAATAAGAATCATGGGCTATGTCATAGTACTGTAATTAACAGTGTGCAATAAGCCACGCCCACTTTTCTTTTTTGGGTCCCACCCCCTAGACATACCCGATTTGGGCCTCTTTGTCAAATTTCGCTGCGTATCTTTTTTTTTGGCTGAGTATCAAATGTAGCATAGCTTAAACTTCAAGCTAGCAGAAAATACACATTTGATACTCAGCCAAAACAAGGTACGCAGCGTAATTTTTTTTTCTGGGGGGCGGCCACGTCATCACGGACTTCATGCGCATCGACCTCAATATTCAGCGGGCTAAAACTTCCTTCAAACTCAATATTTTTTTACTTTCAAAAAAAGTAAGTGATAGATCTCAACGAGCTCTATAAGATACATTTGACCAGAATTATGTATCTTAAATTTCTTACAGGCGAAGAAGTGAAAAAAATTTTTCAAAAAAATTTTTTTTTCTTTTTTTTAATGGCCTGTAACTTTTTTCATATCCCAGCTACAGAATTCTAGTTAAGACCATTGTAAAGAGCACATTAAGAGCTATTATTTTCTTTTTTTGATCATCGAAAAATCTCGAGTTTTAAGGTTCGCTAGAAAACACCATGCACTACTACGGTTAGCGTGTAACATGTTAGAGAAAGAAGAAAAGGCGCATGCGCATTTACAAATCACTACATATTTAATAAATGATAAAGAAGAAACCAAACCAAGAGTAAGAAGGTGCTAGAAGAAACATGCAGGCCTAAAACTCCAAAAACAGCTCCTCCAACTGGGGTGTCGGGGCGATGACAAATTCCGCCGGTTCCTGAACCTCTTCGACGAAGTGGCGGGTGTCGGCTGGACCATCGACACGTGGATATAACGCCTCGAATAGCCGTTCTTTGGATTCTCCTTTCGAGAATGACGGCGGCGTGATCTACAACAATGGCACACACTACAGTAACCAAGGGATAGAAAGACATGCAAATTTATAGAAAAAAAAACATGCAAAAAATGCTCACCTTTCTCTGATAGATAGCAATCCAGTCGGTGCTTCCAAACCATTTGTGATTTTTAATGTCAGCAACACCGTTTTTGAGGTTACCGTACCGTTTGGTGAGGTCTACCTGCAGCAGGTTCTTGAGAAGATCCTTCAGCTCATTGGAAAAGTGCGATGGGAATTTGACCTATAATACCGTAATCCAGGAGGAAAATGGGGCTAGGGTATACCTTTCCGGACACAATTTTCTCGTAGATTTGAATTGGCTGATCGGCGAAAAACGGGGGGTACCCGGCGGCCATCTCATAGATCAAGACCCCAAGTGCCCACCAGTCAACCGCTTTGTTGTAACCCTTGGAAAGGATGATCTCAGGGGCAAGATACTCTGGAGTTCCACACAACGTCCACGTTCTTCCCTTGACGCGCTTTGCGAATCCGAAATCGGTGATCTAAAAAAATTTTTTTTAGAAAATTTTTTTTAGAAAATTTTTTTTTAGAAAATTTTTTTTAGAAAAATTTTTTAGCCCCCCCCACCACCATAATTTTAGATAAATGTTAATTTTAGAATTCTTAGGCTTAGTGCCCTCTAATCCGCCCCTAATCCCTTTTCACCCCCTAATCCGAGCTGCTATATACATACCTTCAAATATCCGGTCGAATCGATGAGCAAATTCTCGGGTTTCAGATCGCGATAGATCAAATCCAGCGAGTGAAGATATTCAAATGCCAAGACGATTTGGGCGGCATAGAAGCGAGAATGGGGCTCCGAAAAGCGTCCGATACGGCGGAGATGTGAGAACATTTCGCCTCCTGAGATGAATTCCAACACCATGTACAAATTCGAGTTGTCCTGAAAAATGGGATTTGTTGAACTGACTTAATAAATTGAAATTAGATGTAGTTTTCAATTCTGAACACTTTTTCTGTTGACAACTTTCTCTGAAAATGCCTCTAAATGCCTTAAAAACCGGTTTTATTGAGGTGGAAGAGTTTTTCAAAACCTCGGCCACGGGTTTTTTAGCCACCTCCTGGCGTTATTTCCTCTGTTTTCTTTGATTTTATGCTTTTATTGAATAGATTCTCTCATTATTTTTTTTATCAGGCTGAAAATTTCGGAAAAAGTGAAAAATAATGCCTGAAACCTGCGCTTCCGAAAAACTCTTCCACCCCAATAAAACCGGGTTTTTCGAAATAATTTTTGTTTTTGGCGTCTGATAATTAGAGAATATATCCAATTAAAGCCTGAAATCAGAGAAAAACAGAAAAATAACGACGGAGGTGGTCAAAAACCCCGTGGCCGAGTTTTCGGAAAACTCTTCCACCCCAATTTAGGGCATTTAGAGGCATTTTCAGAGAAAGTTGTCAACAGAAAAAGTGTTTAGAATCAAAAACTACATCTATATACAAATTATTGAAATTCCTTCTTTAACCCGGTAATTAGGTTTGTTTGTGAGTCTCTTGAATGCCAAGAGCCTCTATAGGCGTATAATTAGCCCACGCCTTTCTAACCTTAAACGAGAATGTCATGTTGACCAAAAACGGAAAATCGATGGCTTGAAGGATGCGTTTCTCGTTCAACGTGTGCTCCACTTGTTTGAGTTTCACTACCTGGAAAAATGGGTCTTGAGGGGAGCCGAAGGGGATTACGGTACCTTTTGTTTGTCGAGAATTTTCATGGCATAATAGTTGGTCGACTGCTTGTGCTTGACAAGCATCACACGGCCAAACGAGCCGGTTCCCAGCGTTTTTATCCGATCAAAGTCATCGAGGCACGCCGTGTTCTGAAAATTGGAAAAATTTAGTAAGGGAATTTTTTTTTTCGAAATTTTTGAATTTTTTTTTGGATTTTTAGGTCATAATACACACATTAGGCTGTGGAGTCAACGAATGATCCTCTTGCTCGGGGTCCTCTTCATCCTCATAACTCTCACAACTGTCTGAGGAGGAGGCAAAGGATTCGGATGAGTCCTCATCTTCAGATGAGCAAGACGTTGTACAGGGCGACGTGCCGGATAGCTCATCGGTTTCAGATAGTGAAGAGGACGAGCATGATGATAGCTGCTTGCTTGTCATGCTGCCTTCGGATTAACCGGGGAATAGAATAGGCAGGGGATATGCAGAAGGGGCTAGAGATGGAGAGAGTATGCACGTGCGCCCGCCAGAAGGCGTGGCTGCCTCTACTAATTCCGATTATACATATATTTCCACCTTGGCTTCCTGAGAAAGCTTCGTCATTGCCCTAACTTGCCCATGGCTACCCTCCCCGTCATTCTAACCTTGGCTAGAAGTCCAGGGGTGTGCACTTACGTTTACGGTTTTTACGAATTTCACGGTTTTACGGCACTTTTTCGTAGAAAAAAATTTCCGTAAAAATTTTACGGAAATTTTTTCACGGAAATTTTACGGCAAAATCGTAAAAAAAAGTTAGGTTGAATTTTGGGCTCCGTCTCATTTCGAAATCTCCCATTTCGAAACTATACAATTTCGTCACGTGTAACGACTTCGAAACTTTTCAATTCCGAAACGGATCAATTTCACAACGTGACTTTTCGAAATCGTCCATTTCGAATCCACGTAATTCCGAAAAATCCCATTTCGAAACGCCAAAATCTGATTATTTAGCACGTAAAAATCTCAAATTCGGCGTGTCAAAGTAGTATTTTTCGAAATCACTAGTTTTGAATATGGACTGTTTCGGAAAGTTCACGTTGTGAATTTACTGGTTTCGAAGTTTTATAGTTTCGAAATCGTCACACGTGACGAAATTGTTTAGTTTCGAAATTGGAGATTTCGAAATGAGACGGAGCCGAATTTTGGTACTCTGAAGGTAAATTTTTTTGAAAAAATTTTCTTATTTGAGAAAATTTTTTTTGAGAAAATTTTTATTTTGAGAAAATTTTTTTTGAGAAAAAATTTTTTGAGAAAATCAAACTTTGAGAAAAATTTCCAACGTTCGAGAGGGTACTCTCTCTCTCAAACTTTCGAAAGTTTTAGAAAATTTCGTTGAAAAATTCCTATTGGTGCTACTCAATCTATATCGAATATTTTAGCCGCTACTGTAGCTGGCATTAATAATTTTCATTAACTTTACAAAAATTACGTAAAATTTTACGATTTATGGATTTTAAGAAAAAATTTTACGAATTTTACGAAAAAAATTTTTTTTACGAATTTTATTTTTTAATGAATTTTACGGAAAAAATTTTTTTAATGAATTTTACGAATTTTACGGAAAAAAATTTTTTAATTTTTTTTACGCACATCCCTGGGCTAGAAGCCGTTTCAAACCCTTCCGGTACCCCCCCCCCCCCCTGAGCGCTTAAAAATGGTATAGAGCGCGTGGCGAAAAATGTTGTGTCAATACACAAAGCATTGTTTGCAATCCCCCCGGAAACGTATTGTGTTTAGTGGCCGAGACTCACTTTGTTGCTCACAATAAAATTTACCGTCATTTATACAGGAGACGTGGATTTTTTCAGGGGTTGAACCAAAAAAAGAGGAGATAATTCTATTGTTTACATATATGTTTCTATTTTTGGAATTTTTCTATTATACATCATCATCCGGTGACAAACAGAGATCATTACCGGGTCGGGTAGTAGTAAACATGGTGGTCGATGACTGGAAAATTCAAAAAAAAAAATTCGAGCCTTTTTTTCTAGGTCAGATGATAAAGGTGCCACATGACTCTTTCTTTTCTCTCTCTCTCTCTCTCGCATTGCGCTCGGAAGTGTATGAGCAAGCGCCGGGGAGAAGAGGACAGATGAAAATAGGCTATTTTTGGATTTTCTAAGAAGGTTTCTGGTCAAGATCTAGTCTAGGGGATGTGCGTAAAATTTTTTTTCGTAAAATTCGCAAAAAAAATTTTTTTTAAAGTAAAATTCGAATCGTAAAATCGTAAAACTTAAAATTTTACGAAATCAACCCTATCAAAAAATTCGTAAAATTAATGAAAACGCATGCCCAACTACAGTAGCGTGGATAAAATTTTCGATTTTTTTGAAGCGAAGATGTAAAATTATGGTTTTGGGAGCACATTGATTCGATATGAATTGAGTAGCATCAATAGGAATTTTTCACCAAAATTTTCTAAAAACTTTCGAAAGTTTGAGAGAACCCTCTCGAACATAGGAAATTTTTCCTCAAAGTTTGATTTTCTCAAAAAAAAAAATTTTTCTCAAAAAAATTTACCTTCAGAGTACCAAAATTCGACCTAACTTTTTTTTACGATTTTACCGTAAAATTTCCGTAAAAAAATTACCGTAAAATTTTTACGGAATTTTTTTTTACGAAAAAGGGCCGGTAAAATTCGTACCAGGCTAGTCCAGTCTAGTTTTCAAAAGGGGGGCTATACCTGAAACAGCCATTTCATTGACCAATGATCGGACAGCTGTGTCTTGAGCCAAAAAATTTCGGCGGTGAAATTGAGGTCCGAGGAGGTGGACTCAGGTGCCCCACCTCCGGTACCTCGAACGCGTCTTACTTGTCTATTCGGACTCGCCGGCGCACTGTTCGACGTCGTCGGCCTACGCAGATAGTTGTCATCGTCTTCCGGGTCCTCTTGCATTGGCTCCGAGTCATCCTTCGAGCCCCCGGTTAGGGGGTACCCCGGTGGTGGAGCAGTCCGGATGGCGGTGGATGGCGGAAGGGTTAGGGCGGGTGCACGTTGCGATCGGGTCGACAACGGCACCACCACCCCAGAGGAGGTTTTGAGGAGAAGGTGCGGAATCTTCTCGCGACAAATATCTTCTGGCGACGAGGAGCTTCGTCGCTTCTTCACTAATCCTGTTGTGATGGAGGATGTGGTGAATTGGCACGGCGCCACGGGGAGGAACCGGGATAATGGAAAAACGCCTGAGGTGGTGTTATCCTCTAGAGATGATGGGGATGAGGCAGATGATGTTGGTGAGGTGTTTGTTGAAGTCATCTGTAGGGGGCCTGCACGGCATAGGGGGTGGAGAACGAAGCCGTCCTCATCCTCTTCTTCGGCCACATCTTCTTGTCCGGCGTCTTCGCGTCGGATAGCGGCTGATAGACGCCGCCTCCATTCCTCCTCTTCTTTGTTACGACGACGCTCCTCTTCGTTCATGACGTCACTAATAGAAGGTGTCGATTTTTTGAAGAATTACGGTAGTAGAGAAAGAGAAAAAAGGGACAGTGGAAGGAAAGACGCGGGCGGTTCCTCAGAGGATTGAAAAGGGAGGGTAGATCGGAAATGATAGATTAGGCTAAATTAAGAGACGCAGGCGGTACTGTAGGGACAGAGAAATGCGCGTGCGGTTGGTGAAGCACTCTCGGTTGGATGGAAACAGAAAGAGAGACGGAGAGAGACCACCCGAGAGGAGGTGGAGACCGAAGAGAGATGAAGGATCTAAAAATAGACACTCATATACACACACAGTGTGTGTGTGTCGGCGGTGGTTGAGGGGCGAGTCAGTCAAATAAACGAGAACGAGAGATAGAAGAGAGTGCAGAGAAAAGAAACGGCGCTCTCTTTCTCTCCAAAGTTTTGGATTTTTTCGGGAGGGGGCCAGCTCGCTCACAAAAAAATAGCTGGTGAGGGAGATCAGAAGTTCGGGCCTCGCAGCTGGAAATGGTTACCATGGGTAGCGGCTATTTTTGGAAAGGGAGCGGAAATGCGCGAGGGGTCTAGGGGAAAGGGATTAGGCAGGGAGGTCATGGGCTATTTTTAGAGTCGAAGAAAAGGCAGGGCTGCAGAAATAGTCTAGACGCTAGATTAGGGCTCCGGATTAAGTTAGGGGTCCTAGCAGGATTAGCGCTAAATTTTTAGTCGTGTTGGACGGACTCGGGTCTACCCTCAGCGCTCGGGACCATGGGCGGTACCGATTTTTCCAGAAATTAAGCTAGGAACCCTCAGCACAAAAATCGGACCGGTCCTGAGCACTACCGGCTCAAGGTTAGGCCTCTAGGCTAGCTGGGTACCTATATAGGGTCAGTTATGAAAATCTAGCTTGAGCGCTTCGAACCATGGGCGGTACCGGATTTTTCAGGCTAGGGGTCCTCAGCCCAATAACCTGACTTGCTTCGGGTCCTGATCACTTGGGGCTCAAGGTTGAGCGTCTAGGCTCAAAACTAGCTGGGTACCTATATAAGGTCAGCTATGGAAACCTAGCCTGAGCAATGGTCAGTACCGTATATTTTCTAGACTCTAGATTAAGCTAAGGGTCCCAGTAGGGTCAGCGATAAAATCCTAACTGCATGGGACTTGCGGGCATTGAGGCTCAAGGAGGTTAAACTTGTCGGCTCAAGCTAAGGGCCCATGGATACCCAACTATCTAGTTTGGGCGCTATTGCTCAGGGTCTAGATTAAGCCTAAGTCCAGGTCCTAGGTACCTCAGGATAGCCGGTACCGTATTTTTGACCTCCAGGTCCAAGAAAAACCTAACCAAATAGTACACGCCGACCCTACATATATACCGGGCACTTAATATCACGCTTTTCCCCCCAAGATATACCTTGGGGGTCCAAGGCTAAGGTCCACTCCAAAAATCTAGTCTAGGCGCTCGCTATTTTTGGAGTTGAGTCAGGAGGGGGGGGGGAAGGAGTCTGATAAAACGCGACACGGAAAAACATTCAGCTTCTAGTTGGCTGAGCACCGCTGCCGAGAGTCAAAACTAAACTGAATCTAAAATCATGCGCTCCCTCTTTCCGAAGGGGGGGGGGGCGGCGCCTTGTTCGCCTGATTAAGAGATCAAGAGCAATGCAACATTATATATAACAACATTCTCAGAATATACACACTAACCTATAATCAAATTGTGCCCTACTCTAGAGGAGCCAATTTGAAAATGGCACGCGCCCGCGAGCACACTTTCAGTTATTTTTAGCCCCGCGGCTTAGAAGTTAAACGGTTTTAGTAGTCGAAGGCGGAGATCTAGAGCAGCCTTCTAAAAATAAATAAATGTGGAAATGAGAGGAGGATGATTGCAGAGAGAGGCACCCGAGAGAAAGGGTCCTAAACTTTAATTACGGCGGCCGAGGGGAAGATGGATGGCGAGAAGGAGGCAAAAAACGGAAAACGAAAATAGGTCCGTCGTTCTAAATTATGATGAGCAACCCCTCCCCGTTAATGATGTGGTGCCACATGAGTTCTTTTCTGCAAGGTCTTCGCTCACTGAGCAAAGAGAAAACAAAGGGGGGGGGGGGCATTTTTGAAATCCGCTTTTCTTTGCACGTCACAAGCTCTATTTTTAGAGTAGCGCGAGGCAAAACACGCTAAACTTTCGATAACTTGATAATTCGATCATCTTGAAATAGAGCTGACTAATCTCGGGTACACAGTGCCAGGTTCCGCCCCCTTTATGTCAAAGTGATAAGAAAAAGTGTTGCCTTTTTTCGGGGTCTTAAAAAACCGGGGTACCCTAAGCCTAAGCCTAACCAAGCCTAAGCCTAACCAAGCCTAAGCCTAAGTCTAAGCAAGCTTAAGCCTAACCAAGCCTAAGCCTAACCAAGCCTAAGCCTAAGTAAGCCTAAGCCTAGCCAAGCCTAAGACTAACCAAGCCTAAGCCTAAGCAAGCCAAAGTCGGCATAAAAAGTGCCTTGGTGTTGGGACCAAAAAAACAAGCTCCGCCCACTTTTCCGGGCTAGAAGGCCCAAAACCGAGACCCAAAAATTAGCGCTTGTTTCAGCAGCAAGAAAAGGACCCGCTAAGCTCCGCCCCTTTTTTCTGGCTAAAAGGCCCAAAACCGACACCCAAAAATTAGCGCTTTTTCAGCACCTGTATAGCTTTTGCCAAAAAGGTCCGGGTAAATTCCGCCCCTTTTTCTGACTAAAAGGCCCAAAACCGAAACCGAAAAATTAGCGCTTTTTTTTTAGCACAGATAGCTTTACCAAAAAAAGGTACCGCTAAGCTCCGCCCCCTTTTCTGGTCTAAAGGTGCCTAAAACGTGGGGACAATAAAACTTAAGGCTCTGAGGCCCTACACAGTTTTTCCCAAGCTCCGCCTCTTTTTCTGGATAGAAGGCCTAAAAATGAGACCCAAAAACTAGCGCTTTTTTAGCACAGGTATAGCTTTGCCAAAAAAGGTCCCACTAAGCTCCGCCCCCTTTTTTTGGCTAAAGGGCCCAAAACTGAGACCCAAAAATTAGCGCTTTTTCAGCATCGGTAAAGCTTTTGCCAAAAAGGTCCGGGTAAATTCCGCCCCTTTTTCGAAGCCTGGGTAAGGGGTTAGTCATCATCAAAAACTGATCTAAGATCTTAAAACTACGAAATTTTCGAAAAGTCACACGACATCAGAAGAACAAAAACAAGGCGAAATGTCTCGAGAAATGCCAACTAAGGCGGAAGTATTGGAGAGCATACCCAGGTGGTTTTGCTTAGAATATTTCGAAACTGAGAAGACTGACAAAGAGGGGGGGATGAAGTGTGATCAGCTCTTCGGGGGAAGAACCGCCCATTTGTTTTTCGCTCCTACTCTCGAATTATTATTCAGACGAATGGACTTCTTCTGACATTCAGAGAGAGGGATATTTTCAGAGAGTTCGGGAATCAAAAATTCCAATTCTCACGTACCCTTTACTAGAGGGGGGCTAAAAATAGAAGGGGTGTTCTTTTGGAAAGGAGAAGACTGACTGATTGGATTACGAACATTCCAATCGTTCCATACACTCTCATGGTTTCCGGTGGGGGCGGGGGTGGAGAGGGAACTGGATTCCCAGAGCGACCTAGTTCTTCTCATCTCATTTCGTTTGAGTTATGATATTGGGGGCAATTTAGGCGGTGATGATTAGGGGTTTTATGGGGGGGAAAGCGGGCTGTAACTGACGAATTTTGGGGGGATAGAGGTATTTTTAGGAGATTCTGGCGGGTATGCAATTTGGATTACGGTAACGCCTTTTCGAACTCTAAGGGATGTGGTACCCTGAATAGAAGCTATTTTTTCAGAATTTTCGAAATAAATCTAGCGGGTCTGAAAATAAGCGCCCCTCAGCAGGCTGGTGGGTTAAAGTATGCTAGCGGATTTTTCAAGGTTCCAGAAGGTATTTTTTCCAAGGTTCTTTTTTTCAAGGTTCTAGAGGTATTTCGGGTAGCGCGTCCTAGTCTAGAGCGGAAACCTAGCCGAACGGGTGTTGAAGGTCCCGAGATTTTTGGTTGAGGTCCCAGTTTTTTTTTTGCAAAATTTTTAAATAAATCTAGCGGCTCTAGAAATAGGCCTATTTTGTTTGGCAGGTGGTTCGAGGTATGCTAGCAGATTTTTAGGATCCCAGATGCACTAGTGATATTTCGGGTAGCGCCCCTCCGTGAAGGGCTCTGGCTGTACCTAACCTGTCCTGATAAGTCCAGGAGAGTTACCGTAATCCATAAAAATACAAAAATAGGCATGACATAGCAAAAATGAGAGTTTGACAAGACCTTTGACGGTTTTTCAAAAGGTAGGCCGGTCCCGCTAAGCCGTACTGTAACCCAACAGGCGGAGGACTACCTACGCCAACTGAAAAATAAGAAGCTACCGTATGTCCCAGAAAAAATAATTTTTCAGAAGCTTCTAGAATACCGCTAGACTGTTGGCCTATTGTTGTACACCAAGCTGTACCTGACCTATGACATGAGACCTACCGTAGCCAGTACCTAATCCAAAAAGAGTACTAGTTTTCAACTAACTACCAGAGTTTCTCTTACCTGCTCTAAATCCATCATAACAACGTCGTTCATAGCACCTGCTCCTCGCTGATAGAGTCCAAAGCACACAGTCAACCGGAATACTAACTGGCTAACTATATATATACTAACTAAAGGTTTTCAGATTTCCCATAACATTTCCAAAATTTCCCATCGATTTTCATTTCTTCAAAAAACTTTTCTTCTCCTTCATAGTGTGTCTCTTCTAAAATTTGATTTCCGATTCATTCGCGGGGCCTTTCCGTGAATCAGAAGAGGCAGAAGAAGAAGACGTGTGGGGGCGTATGAAGAGGTGTCATTTCTCTTCTTCTCTTTTAGATAGATAGAGAAGAAGAAGAAGTCCTTCTCTTTTCAAGAGAAAAGAGAAAAAAAGAGAGAAAATCTTCTCAAATTTAAATTGGGTTTGTATATAGGGGACGATGCTCTCCTCATTTTTCTTTTGCCCCTCGGAGCTTGAGGAGAGAGGAAGAGAGAGAGAGAGAGAGAGAGAGAGAGATAGAGAGAGAGAGAGATAGTGTCAGAAAACTTGGGAACCTATAGAAACCTTCGGAACCTAGGTTTCGGAAAAGTTCCTGGACCCCCCAGGGTCACCTGAATTTAGAGGGTCTATAGAGGCTACCGGGTACCCGAATTTTTTGGGTTTCAGGATTTTTTGGGTTTTCAGGGTCTCAGAAGATTCCAGAATTTTCAGAATCGCCTTCAGAACGCTCTGGAACCTCGGAAACCTCGGTATCTCGGAATTTTAAGGGCCTCTAGAGGGTCTCGGGTTTTTTGGGTTTTTTGGGTTTTTTGGGTTTTTTGGGTTTTTTGGGTTTTCAGGGTTCCCCGGAAATTCAAAATTCTCATAATCGCCTTCAAAACGCTCTGGAACCTCGAAAACCTCGGAATCTCGATTTTTCAGAGTCGTCTCAAGACCCTTAAAAAATCCCGGTAACCCTCCCCGGACCCCAAAACTGGCTCGTTTTTCAGAATATTTCGGAACCTACAGAAACCGTTAGAATCTCAGCCTCCGAAAAATCCTAGACCCCCCGGGGTCGCCTAAATTTTAAGGGTCACTAGAGGATACCGGGTTTTTTGGGTTTTTTGGGTTTTTTGGGTTTTTCGGGTTTTTCGGGTTTTCAGAGCTCCTAGAATTTTTAAAATGTTCAGAATCGTGTTCAAACCCCTCTGGAACCTCGAAAACCTCGGAATCTCGATTTTTCAGAGCCATCTCAAGCCCCTTGAAAAATCCCGGTAACCCTCCCCGGACCCCAAGATTGGCTCAAAATCTACGGGGCTTCTTGCGACTCTCTTGTCTTCTAAAAATAGATTTTATTTTCCTCTTTCCTCTCTTTTTTCTCCACTTTTTTGGTGGTGGGGGTCGACGGGCGGGCAGGCGGGGCTCAATTCATCACCATAACTCTGTCTTCTCAGAAAGAGAGAGAGAGAGAGAGAGAGAGAGAGAGAGAGAGAGAGAGGGAGACATATCAATTTTTGAATTTGTTTACAACACACACTGAGCAAGTCAAGAAGAAGAAGCTGAGAGAGAAGTCATAATAACAAAAAACAAGTCTAAGCGTATATAAATATGCAAATTGCGAGATCCGCGCTACCTTTCTCGATTAAGTATTCAGCGAGTCTCCACAGCCTTTTATGTGTGTAAATGACACTATCCAGTTTTCAAAAAACGGAAAAAAAGAAGCGTACCTGAGCCGGATTCTCCCATCGCTGCTTGAAGTCCTCGCGTGCCTTGTCCAGGAACTCTTTGACTGAAAAATAAGAAAAAAATTGATTGTTTTTTATGGTGATGGTGTCCCAAGAGTCCTAATTGGTTCACTTTAGCTTAGGCTATACGATTTTTAGCAGCTTGGTTTTTAGGCTTAGGCTTAAGTTTCAGGCCCAATTTATAGAGGCCCAGTTTTTTAAACCTGGGTCGGGTACGTATTGAGGGTCCACTCCGGATGTAAATTTTACCGTAACCTGGGTCGGGTACGTATTAAGGGTCTACTCCGGATGTAAATTTTACCGTAACCTGGGTCGGGTACGTATTAAGGGTGTACTCCGGATGTAAATTTTACCGTAACCTGGGTCGGGTATGTATTAAGGGTATCGGCAAAAAACCTACAGAACTTGGTTTGCACCTTCTTATTGCTACTCGACGACATTTTCTAGTGGGTACTGTCGAATGATGACGTGGCAGAAGGGGGGGGGGGGCCCGAAGCTTCCTTCGAGAGCCGAGACTAGTGTGGTGGGGGGTTGGGCTCAGGCACACATATGAGAGCACACACACACTTGCCTCTTGCCTATACGACGAAGCTCGACGATGTCAGAAGAAGAGAAGAAGACGATGTGGAGAGAGAGACCCTCTATCTCTCTCTCTCTCTCTCTCTCTCTCTCTCTCAAAGAGTTAGAGAAAAAATAGAAGAAAGAGACATTTTTAGAGGCTCCCTCCGAGGCTCTCTCGACTCTCTAAGACACACTATTTTCCGTGTTTTCTCCCCTGGCCTCCCTTCAACGTCTTCTTCTTCTTCATGTTTTCTCTTTTTCCAAAAAAAAAAAAGAGAGAGAGAGGAAGTTGTGTGTGTCGCCCCCCTCTACTCCTTTCCCCCTCCCCCCAAAAAAAGAAGAAAGCAAAAAGAAATGTGTGAGCGAAAACTTGCGTCGTTGTCAACACAACCCCTCAAATCCCAGGGTTCAAATGCTTCGGATATATACAGTAACCCAGGTTCTAGACAGACTCAAGGGATCTCAGGGATTATCAATCACACCTTAATCCCTTAATCAGATGACAACTCCCCCCAAGTCGCTAACGAGTCTAGGCTCAATTAGAGAACCCCAAGGGAATAGATGATGAGGAGTAAATCAGCAAGATGACAAAGCATAGCGGAATTAATTCACTTTTTTTCAGATGGAATTTATTTGTTTTAGAAAAAAAAATTTGGTAAGGGTCTCAAAAAATCTGAATTTTACTGGATTTGATGGAAAATTTCTATCATTTTCTAGACAGATTTTTTTCAAACTGAAAAAGAATTTACTGGATACAGTTTTTTTTGCAAATTTAGAAAAAAAATGAATTTTTAGGTGTCAAAAACTTTTTTTACTATCTATCCAGTCTAAATCTTACCATTATCCGTAACTACCTTTGCAAAGTTAGGTAGTGACTATGAATCCGTCTATAATACAGAAAATTCAGAAAGATCCCAGAAAAGTCAAAAAATTCAAAAAAAAATTCAGGTTCAAAAATATATAGTTGATACCAACTAAAAACCTGATAAAAAACCAAATTAAAGACATTTACCCCGCTCCTTGGGGGCTATACCGGTCATAAAAAAATGAACCTTAAGCCTAATGACCAGGGCACTGAGCCTAGGCTCTGGGTGCTTCTACCATTGTCGAAACATATATTTTAAAAAACTGAAAAATGCCTTCAAAAAACTGCTCACATATTTTCCAAGCTCAATTTTCATGTTTTCTTTTTTAACCATGTTTCAAAAAAAACCAGGTTTCAAAAAAAAAGTCCTAAACGTCAGTACCCGACTTAAATATGGTCAGTGGTAAGCTCTAACGCTAAAAAAAAACGCCTCGAAAATAAATAGGCTCTGGATTGAAAAAATTAGGAAACTCAAGCAAAACCTAGAAATCTGGCTTTTAAAAATTCCAAGTGAAAGGTCATCGGCTCCGCTGATTACCGTAAGCTAAGGATGTCCACGCCAATTCAAATGAGCCCATTTTTTGTGGGTAGTGAATTTCCGAGTTCAGGACGCTGACCACCGAAAATTTTACTATACTGGATTTTTAAAAATCAACTTTCACACAATCCGGACCCAATTTTTCTATTATCGTTTCATACAAATCGCCCGGAAATTTTAACGTTTTATTTAATTTAGGCTTGAATTTCAATTAAAACGTCAACATTTCCGGATAATAGAACTCAGACTTTTTTCCAAGATAACAAAACATACACAATTGAAGATGAACGGATTCTCGAAACGCTGACTGGAAGAATGTGAATTGTAGCATTCAATTTTGGGGGAAAATGGACTTTTAGGCAGGAATCGAAAATTTGGATCAAAATGTGTGCCAATTATTATTTAAAACAGCCGGGGGCAAAAGGGGGAAGTGTAGTGGAATAGAAAGAAGAGAAGGTCTTCTAACCAAAATGTTCGCCTTCTTTTCAACTTTTTTTCCTCTTTTTTTCTTAGAAGAAGAAGAAGCAAGACCATTGTTTATCTCCTTATCCCTGAGAGCCATAGGGCACCTCTCGACGCCCATCCGTCCTCCCGAAGAAACTGGGTCCCCGGAGATAGGATGAGGGAGAATTATTGTGAAAGAGAGAGAGAGAGAGAGAGAGAGAGAGAGAGAGAGAGAGAGAGAGAGAGAGAGAGAGAGGTTAGTGTGGGGAGCAGCGAAAAAAAGGGGTTCACACGTGATGACGTGTTTGGTCTTTTTAGGTTGGGACGTTTGGCTTTGGGTCAAGAGCCTTTTTTGGGGTTGGGTATGGGTTTTTTTGGAATTTTGGAATTTTAGGATTTTTTTGGAATTTTGGAATTTTGGGATTTTTTTTCGAAATTTTGGGACTGGAATTTTGAGTGGAATTTTGGATAGAATTTTGTTTGGAATTTTGGAATTTTTTTTGAAATTTTGGGATTTTTTTTGGGATTTTTTGGAATTTTACGGTAGTTCTACGGATTACTGTAGTTCTACAACAAAAAAAAATCAAAAAGTGCATTTCGAAGCTCATGATTAACCCAGACCGACAGGGTTGAGTTTCCGCTCGGCCCTACAGGGTCCCAGAAAAAGGGGCGTGGCTTAAATATTTTGTGTCTAAACCTTCCAAAAATTCTGGAAAATTATTTTCAAATGGTGCTTGATAAATGGGCGAAATTTGGCGGGATTTGAGAAAAGTTGAAAAAGTGAAAAATTCGGGCCTGAACCTTAACCCGAACCCTCTGAACCCCCGAGTGTACGAACTCTGACAGAGGCTTTATCATAAACCCTCTAGACTAGAGTCTCTGGTATCGGATTACTGTGACTCTTGGGTGACAAGAGAGATCAAGATCAACAATCACAAAATCGAGACCATTTCGTTTTTCTCCTCAAAAAACCAGATGTGTTATGTATTTTTAACTCACACACATGTTCGAAAACCCATAAAACAACACTTTCTTTTGTTTCTTTCGGGGAGGATTTTTTGAAAAAAAAAAGTGAGCAAGAAATCAAAAAGAGAGAGAGAGAGAGAGAAAGAGAGAGAGAGATGAGAGGTTTAGAGACAAGATAAATGAATCATGGGAAATCAGTCAATCACTTGTGATCAGTTCAGTGCAGAGGGTTTCGTAATCAAGCCTTTTTTAATTGGGGAATTAGGAAAAATTCAAAAAAACCCGATTCTGGATGGTTGGAAATGACCGGACATAGACCTTAGGCTTAGGCTTAGGCTTAAAAGTTAGCTTTAGGCTTAGGCTTAGGCTTAAAAGTTAGCCTTGGGATTAGGCTTAGGCTTAAAAGTTAGCCTTAGGCCTAGGCTTAGGCTTAACGGCTAGTTTTTTATTCAGGCTTAGGCTTAGGCTTAACGGCTAGTTTTTTTAGACTTAAGCTTAAGCTTCACGGCTAGTTTTTTAGGCTTAGGCTTAGGCTTAACGGCTAGTTTTTTTAGGCTCAGGCTTAGGCTTAACGGCTAGATTTTTCAGACTTAGGCTTAGGCTTGAAAAAATTTTTTTAGCCTTAGGCTTAAGCTTAACGGCTAGTTTTTTAGGCTTAGGCTTAGGCTCAAAAGTTAGCCTTAGGCCTAGGCTTAGGCTTAGGCTAGAAGCTTAGGCTAAAAAAGGCTCCCAAACTCACAATCCTCTTCATCGTTATCCAACAGTGTCAATTTCGAAAAACTCGACGGTGAAGGGAGGACAAAGCACGCTGTCACATCCCCATTATCCTCCTCCTCACCGTCGTCTCCAATATCAGTGGAGCTCGAGAATTTCAGATTGCCGACAATATCCAATTTAGTGGGCATTTGTTTAAGGACAAGATTATTATCCGGATCGACTTTGATGATGACTGCCGGAGAGTCAGCAGCAACAGAGGGAAGGTTGGATAGCGAAGAGTCAGCAGCATGCGATGGATGAGAGCCACCACACGAGAGAAAGGTGAGCAGCTGTTGCTCAGCTTTCTTCTCAGGACCCATCTCTTGCTTCATGCGCTCTCGGAGCCGCAACGCGTCGAGTTGCTTTTTGTGCTCCTGTCGCTCATCTCTTGTCATGTTGCACCAGGCAGGGATACGTCGACGATGAGGAGGGTAAGGTGTCATCGCCAATTGATGACGTGATGGTGGTGGCATCGGACTGGTGCTTAGGCTTCGTCGCGATGCCACGAATATCATGGTGAGGAGTCGTGGATGATGGTAGGTAGGCATGAGAATGGCGGATTTGTCAAAACAAGGGGGGATCAGCTGTTATCGGCGGAGGAATTCGGTTCCGGGTTCGGAGGTCCCCGTCAACATTAGGCTCCGCCCCTTTTTAGGGGGGTTTAAAAAATTTCAGGTTTCAAGGGTACAGTACCCACTATAGGCTAAAAATGAGTTTTCAGTGTCTTCAAAATAGAACGGATTATTCCTGGCTCCGCCCCCTCGAAAATTTTTTGATCTACCGGTGGGAGGTTTAAAAACACTTAGCTGACAAGGTACCGGAGGTTTTTCAGTATTTGAGTTTTTTGGTACAGTACCCACCATAGGCTAAAAATGGGTTTTTAGGTTTTCTCAAAAAGGCTCCGCCCCCCCCCTCGGAAAATGTTTGATCTACCGGAATGGTCCAAAATTGGCTGAGCGTGGTACAATACCTGAGCCAAGGCCAGAATTCCAGGGTCTTGAATTTTATGGAGCGGGTTTTTTAAGGCTTTGGAGCATGTGCGGAGGTGTATGAGTCCTTGGCAGCACGGTAGGCATGGTACTGTAGCTTCTGGCACAGTTTTTCCAAAAGCGCTAATTTTGAAGGGGGCTACGCGGGTTTTGGTGCAGGTCGGAATTCTAAGGTTCCAAAATTTGTTAAGCAGGTAAGTGAGTCGCTACGCAGTGAAAAAACTAGGGTTAACTTCATTTTTTCAAAAGCGCTAATTTTGAAGGGGGGGGGGGGGGGCTACGCGGGTTTTGGTGCAGGTCGGAATTCTAAGGTTCCAAAATTTGTTAAGCAGGTAAGTGAGTCGCTACGCAGTGAAAAAACTAGGGTTAACTTCATTTTTTCAAAAGCGCTAATTTTTGGGGGGCCCAAGCCCAATCTCTTGTTGACAGGGGTCTTCTTCAGTTCTCGTTCAAAAATACCCCAAACTCTCTAAATGGTCCCCTTTACCTACCTGCTAACTCAAAAAACCCTGTCTAAAAATTCCCGGACCCAGTTTCAAGGGGTCCAGGCTCCCTAGGCCGCTACCCCCAAGTCAAGTCCCACCAGAGCACTTGACAGAAATCTCTTCCGGGTAAAAAGGGGAATCGAATCTTATATTGGCTCATCATCATACGCGTTATGGATGAGAGAGAGAGAGAGAGAGAGTGAGAGAGAGAGAGAGACGGAAAAAGGGACCATGCCAAAATTTGTCCCCTGAGGGTGTGAAAACTTCATCTTCTGCTTCGTCACTCCCTTCCTCCCTTCAACACTCAATTCTAATTAAACTGCTCTGTCAAAAAGTGTGTGCCTCTTTTCCTCTTCTCTCTCTCTCTCTCTCTCTCTCTCTCTCTCTCTCTCTCTCAGTGTCTAAGGTGTCTTCTAGTCAAGAGGAGCTACTTTGAGTCAGTTAGTCGCTGAAGGACCCCTAACGGAAATTGTTTTCTTCACAGAGAGTGTTTACAGCTACCAGTTGGGTTTCTTTGGGTGCCAGGAGAACGGGTTAGCGATGAGCAATGTTCACATATGTATAGATATCTAGCTAGCTAGCTAGCTCAGCTAGGTCCTACCCAAGTAGCGTGATGGCTAAGGTTGGCAGGTTGTCTGGACGCAATAGCGTGAGGGCTAGGTTCGGAGGGTTAGGGTCGCTTTTTTTTTCGATTTTTGTTAAGGGCAGGTTCAGATTTTATAGAATGGATTTTAGCTAGCTAAAAATGTCAGCTAGGTGCTACTGAATTAGCGTGACAGGTAGGACTAGCAGGGCGCCAGTGTCGTAAGGTTAAGCGGGGGGGGGGGGGGTACCCGCTAGCGGGGTGGTACCTAGCTAGGCGGCCAAATAGGTTCTACAGTGCTACCCCGATAGGTGGGACGAATTCCAGAATTTTTATTTTTTTCTAGCTGGTATAAAAACTAGACAAGGCTGAAAACCAGGGTCTCAAAAAAATCCTTTAAAAAAATGGACACCACAAATTGGCCGCTATGTCCAATTTTTTTGGATTTTTCATTTTTTACAAAATTAGTTTTTTCTAGGTACTAGCCAAATCTCATAAGGCTAAAAATTAGGGTATCAAAACCTAGACCCAAAAAACTAGCTTTGGTGCCAGGTGGGTCCAATTTTTCTCTGGGTCAATTTTTTGGATTTTTCATTTTTTTCAAAATTAATTTTTTCTAGGTGCTAGCCAAATCTCATAAGGCTAAAAATTAGGGTCCTAAAACCTAGACCCTTAAAACTGGCAGCCGGGTACCGGACCCTTAACCCCATCCCTTCGGGCCCACCGGACCTCACCCTTTATGGGGCCTACCTAGACCTGACCTTTAACCCTTAAGGCTCTACCTACCTGACCCTTCTTCCGTGAGGGCCTACCTAACCCTTAAGCCTTACCTACAGTCCCCCTTAACCGTAAAAATTCACATACCAGTTTCTAGATAGCTTCCCGATATGAATTTGCTCTTATGATTCTTCAATGCCTCATTCTTTCGTTCCTTCATACTTCCGCGAAAGAACGATGAGGATAACATGATTCAGGAGGGGGTGCGAAGAGGAGGAATAAAATGTGTGTGTGTGTGGAAAAGAAGAATTCTCTTTTCCACGTCGTCGTCAGCTCTTGGGGGCTGTCGTCGCCGAGCTTCAGGAGGAGGGCTCCGCCCCTTTTTCCGACGCCTCGACCACAAAAGGGAGTAGTGGAGAGAGACACAAATGATGAGAGGAGGAGGAGCGGAATGATGATGATGATGAGATAAAAAAGAATGGAAGAGAAGAAGCGGAGAGAGAGAGAGAGAGAGAGAGAGAGAGAGAGACTCACGCCTTTTTTAATGCAACACAAAAAAACTCATGGTCCCCCCTTTTCTGTTTTTCAAAAAAAAACCTTTTTCTCTATCCATGCCTTCCCCATTCCCGAGGTTCTACACACACACAGAGGGACCCAAATTGGTATTCCCTTCTCTTTACACACACATAGAAAAAATTGGGTAGATGGGTGGAAAACACGAACCAAATTATGTTCCTTCCCTCCTAGTAGCCTTGGCCGACGTTTTTCAATCTGCACAAAGAGCTTTTTTGGGGGAGGGAAGGGGAGGAAGGGTGCTCTCTATACAGTACCGCGAACTTAGGGTTAGCGAATTTTGACCTAGAGCGTTGAAATCAAGGTTTTTAGAACAGGAAATAGCAGTATTAAAATATGTATAATTTTTGATGGGGTAAGTGCGCTCTATTGAGACCAGAAGCTAGAAAAGGTGAGGGTAGGGTCGCAAACTTCGAGTTAGTGGAATTTGACCTACAGACTCGAAACTTGGGTTTTTAGAACTGGAAATAGCATTATTAAAATATGTGTAATTTTTAGGTCCCTAAGGGTGCCCTACTTTGACCACGGTAGGAAGGTGGTACTAGGGTGGCGAACTTGAGTTTAGCTAATTTTGACGTAGTGGCTCAGAATAAAGTTATATGAGTAGAAAAATTTCAGTTTTAGAATGTGGGAAAATTTAGCGCTATAAAATAGGTCTGTAAATGCGCTCTACTGAGACCTCGGAACGCAGGGTGGTGAACTTAAGGTTAGCGAGTTATGACCTCGGAACCTGAAATTTAGGGTTTCAGCAAGGAAAATGACAGTATAAAAATATGTGTGATTTTTGGTAGGGTAAGTGCGCTCTACCGAGAATACGGTACGCGCTGAGGCCAGGAGGGTCCTGCCAGGTTAGAAAATTTGAGATTAGCTGGATTTGACTTAAAGACTCAAAATCTACGGTTTTGATACAAGAAACAGGAATTTTAGAAGATGTAAAAATTTTAGCGTGAATTTTTTAGTTAAGAAAATTATTTTAAAAATTACGATTTTGAAACCTTAAATTTTATCCGGATGGTGCCACGTGGATTTTTAGGTTGAGGGACATGCAGAAAAATTTTTAGCTTTTTAATTTCAAACCAGGTATCTTATTAACCCTTTACCCCCCAAAACAAGAGATAATGACATACGCGACGCTGCCGACTTGTTGTCCTTGGAGCTGCCCTCATCTGACGATTTGGGCTTGAGAAACTTGAGCATTCTGGATGTAATCTTGGTGGTGGTGGGAGGTGGAGAAGGCTTGTGTTGTCCTTAGACCGGCAGGCAGGAGGAGCAAAGAGAGAAGAAGAAGACCGAAGAAGACTCCACTTCTTTTCGTCTCTTCCTTTATCCACCTTCTTCGTCTGTTGGGATTACGGTTTATTATTTTTGTTGAGAGAGAAGAGGTAAGAGAATACAGTAGTCGGAAAAAAAAAAGAGAAGTAGAGAAAATGGGTTACGGTAGTAAAAGATGAGGGGTAGGGGGTGGATTAAGAGTGGTGGTATAGGGTATAGGGTAAGGGGTAGGTGGTAGGGGGTGGGTAGTACCCACTGGGTACAGGGTCGACGACCAGCGGGTCTGCCAAACTCCCAGAAAAGTTTGGCAAAGTCCTTTAAGGTCTTGGGTACGGTAAGTGGAGCACAGTCTCAAATTTTGGGCAACTTCGGCCATGCCCTTCTAATAGAGGCCCAAACCCCAAGGGTACAGGGTATGGGGTCTACTTGCGGGTTAGCCGGAATCCCGAAAAACTTGGGTAAAGGCCCCTAAATTATAATTATACGGTAAGTGGGACTACGCCCCAAATTTCGGGCTTCCTTAGCCATGCCCTTCTAATAGAGGCCCAAACCCGATGGCTAGGTACAGGGTCCCCGACCTAGGGGTTCGTCGAAATCGTGAAAAACTTTGGCAAAAGGGTCTAAGGTATCAGGTACGGTAATTGGAACCTCGCCCCAAATTTTGGGCTTTTATAGTCATGCCCTTCTAATAGAGGTTCAACCTCCTAAATAGGCCTGGGTACAGGGTCGCTGACCTTTAAGTTTTTCGGACAACCGAAAAATCACTGTAGGACCCCTAGGGTGTTAGGTACGGTAATTGGAACCACCCCCCAAATTTTGGGCGTTTTTCACCATGCCCTTCTAATAAAGGTTCAACCTCCCGAATAGGCCTGGGTGGGTGTTTCGTGGCAACAAACAAAGTTTCGGTCGACCAAATCGATAAAAATTGGGAAAAAAAGCGCGTGAAGACAAGGAAAGCAAACCGGGGGGAGAAGAGAATCCAGAGAAAATATACTGAAACATCATATACGGGCGGGCGAGCGAGCGGGGGGGAGAAGAGATAGAATATGGAAATATTCAAATGTGTATCACACAATGTGTGTCTCTTTCTATTCTTCATCATACGAAAAAAAGAGAGAGAGAACTTTTTTTTCGCCACCTCCGAAGAATAGAATCGCTCACTCTATTTTAGAGCATTGGGGGGCCGAAGCGAAGAAGAAATCAAAACAAAAACAACAGGATGGTTCTCACGGGGCGAGAGACACATAGAAAGAGAGGAGAAGCTGTCAGAAAATTTTTGGGCGGCCTCCAGATGAAAAATGAATCACTTGGGAGCAGCGGGGGTCGAACCCGCGCGCCGCCCCGCCCGCCGGAACCAAAAAGCGCGCGCCTACCGGCTGAGCCACGCGGACCACACCGACCACGGGCGTCAGACGGCGTATATAAAAAGGTCCTCGGCAAAAAAAAGTTAACTCGAAAGCGAAAAATGGGCGAGAATGGGAGATGAACTGTACGGTTAAACTGATAAAAAGTGTGTATGTGTTGGCTGGACAAGAGAGAAGAGAGTGCAGAGAAACAGACGCAATTTGATAAGAAAGGAGGTGATTAGGCATAGGCACACGGAGCATCACTGACCTCCCACATCATCAGCGAAGGCGCCGTCAAAATGATAATACACCTCTCTTTCCCCGACGACGATGAGGAAGCGTTAGCCGAGAGAGTATTGGAATTGAAGAGAGCGGGCAGAGATATATACATAATAATAATATCATCGTGTATACCGTGATATATATATTGTTCTTCTTCTTCTTTTTCTCTCTCTTTTCACCTCTATTGCTGCTGTTTTATTGTGTGTATGCTGCCTGTATATAGAGAAAAAAGAGAGAGAGAGAGCGTTGCTATAAATAGAATTTTTTCGCTTTTTATTCCAGCTAGCAAATCGCTGAAAGTGAAACTTTTTTGGAGGGTAACTTTGAGGCATTCTAACTTTTTTGGTTTTAAAGATATGAAAAAGGTGTTAATTACAAAATTACTCATCTTTTTAAGGGCTATATTTTATTAGTTGATACTTTTTTGATATCTCTGATTGCTAGCGAGATATCGTTAATAAAGCGAAGAACGCGCGCTCTAATTGTCTTATTTTTTGAATGGCGCATAGCTCCGTTCCCGTAACAGATATAAAAAAGATGTCAACTAATAAAATGTTAAGCTAATTAAGAGCTATATTTTATTAGTTAACAACTTTTTTATAGCATTTACAGAAATTGGGATACAGTGGCTAGAAAGCTGGGATAGGGGGAGGCAGCTGCGCGAACGCTATTTTTGACTGGCGTTTTCGAAAGCTTATAACTCCGTTTTGGTAAGAGATATAAAAAAATTTTAACTAGTAAAATATAGAGCTTGTTAAGCTGAGCAATTTGTTAGTTGACACTTTTTTGATAGCGTTCACAGAAAATGAGATACAGTAGCCAGAAGACGGTATACCCTCAAAAGGCAGCCGAATATGTTTCCTAGAGGCTCAAGGTCGGGGCCGACAGGCTCAAAAACCAAGTCAGACCCTTAAAAACTACCGTATGCCCTAGATTACCATATCCTTAAATTTCTAAAAACTACCGTAACCCCAAGACCCTCAGAACTACCGTATCCCTAAAAATCTAGAACCCCTCAGTGTTGCCTCCCGGATCCCTATGCCTCTACAGTAATCCCTTGGCGGCCAGGTTTCCAGACCCCCCCTCTTCAAGTAGTAGTAGTTCAAAAGGATGAGGTGGTGACCATGAGAATGAGAGAGAGAGAGAGAGAGAGAGAGAATGTTGAAAATAGTGGGGTGGAATCTAAAAATAGACTGTCCCCCTCAGTCAACCACCTAGTTTAGAGGCGAGGAGGAAATTAATCTCCTTTCTCTCTCTCTCTCTCTCTCTCTCTCTCTCTCTCTCTCTCTCTCTCTCTCTCTCTCTCTCTCTCTCTCTCTCTCTCTCTCTCTCTCTCTCTCTTGCTTTCAGATAGAATTTCAGATGATTGTGTTAGTAACAGTCATTTCATTCAGAAGAGAGAGAGAGAGAGAGAGAGAAGTCAATTCGGGTGATTGAAAACGCGAAATGGCAGGCAGCAAGAAAATGGAATTGGTGGTTAGGGGAAGAAAAGACAAGAGAATTAATTGGAAGACTTGAAAGAGGGGGGGGGGGGCGCCGGTATTGTGTCTTCTCTCTATGTGATGATCATCAAAAGTTAACTTGTCTCTAGTGATCAACGAAATAATATCAATACGTCAACAAAAAACATAGGCACCCCGAAAAATCTAAAAATTTTCCGTAGAAGACCAAAAATTCAGCCCCCCCCCCCCCCCTCAGGGGGCGGCAATAATCGTCTTTGGGTGTATTTTGGACGGAAAAATGCAAATTTCCTCTCCCCAGCCCACGGGGTCCACAAGTTTCCGTGGGGGGGGGGGCAAAAGGATTTGCTCCTCGACAAATTGGATAGAAGAAGAAGAAGAGGACTGTGTGTGGGAGAAGATAAGAAGAAGAAAAGGGGAAATTTTGGTTGGGTAGTAAAGAGGATTGACTTTTGGAAGGAAAGGAAGGGGAGGAAAATGTTGTTGAATGTTTCTTTTAGATGATGGGGGACTTTTTTTGGGGGAATTATGGTCTAAAACTCATCAGGAGCTTTTTTAGGTTAGCTGGGTACAGTTTTTTAAAAAAAAATTCCATTTTTTTTTCTGAGTTGATTAGTTTCAGAATTGTCTGGAATTTTGGTTGGTTAGAGTGATTTTCTGGTTTTTTTTCAGAAAATTCGGAAAATTTCGACGTTTTGAAATTTATGTTCTCAAAAGATGATTTTTCTGACCGGTTATTTTTATGATAAAAAAATTTCGAAAATTCCAAAAAAAGCCGCATAAAATTCATAGACGCTAATTACACAAAACAGGAGATACTGTAGGAACCTTCTCTCTGATTAAAAAAGTGGTCGAAAAGTTCTCCAAAAAATTTCAAAAAGGTATAAAATTAGTGAAAGGTGTGAAAAAAATGGAATTCCAAAAAAAAATTTTCTTCTAGAAAATTCCAAAAAATCTAAACCCTTCAGAAAAAATAGAGTTTTTACGGCTAAAAATCTTGAGAAAAATCTTCACTTTTCCGGGAAAAAAATTCAAGAAAAAAATTCTTCAAATTCAAAATTAATACTGTATTCTGTCGGAGAAGATGCATTTTTCGTGCAAAAAAAATTCGGAAAATCAGAAAAATCTAGATTCGTTCAGAGAAATGTTTTTTACAAAACTCGACTCAAAAAACCCAAATTTAATACAAAAAATTCAGGTTTAAGAGTAAAAACTGACTGTTTCCTGGAAGAGAATACCGATTTTTTGTAGGAAAAAGGTCAATTCGAGGCTAAAAAACCCTAAATTTCAGTAAAACCCTAAATTTTAGTAAAAAATAATTTCCTAGTGAAGAATAATTTTTTCAAGATCCAAAAAAATCGGAAAAATCCAAAATTCCAAAAAAATTCAAAAAATCCAAAAAAATCCAAGAGGCTCAAAAAACCCAGGTACCCCCTTAAAAATTAAAAAAAAATTTTTTTTTAATTTAAAAAAAGGGCTGCCTATATATAAAGTCCAAGTTCAGGAGGTATATACCTAGGTATGAAAAGTGGGGGAACATGTCAAAAATCCCATAAAAAACCCAATGAGATCATCATATTCCAGCGAATCATCGGGGGAGAAAAAACACATCACTGACTACTACTACAACTTCATATTAGTGGAAGAGAAAGAGAGAGAGAGAGAGAGAGAGAGAGAGAGAGAGAGAGAGAGAGAGAGAGAGAAGAATGAAAAAATCACGGGAAGCGCGGGGTACTAAAAAATGATGATGCGGGAGGAGAAGAGAGAGAGAGAGAGACGCAGAGAGAGAAGAAGAAGACGATGGGAAGAAAAAGAAGGTGATCAACAAGGCTTCCGAATAAAAAAAACACGTTTCTCGGTTTGCTTCTCTGCGTCTCTCTCTCTCTCTCTCTCTCTCTCTCTCTTCAATAGTCGGCAACAATTACGTTCTTTTCATTTTTTTTTTTTGAAGAACATGTACTTTTTCTACAGTAACCTTGTCTACTACAGTACCCCTCCTACTACAGTACCCCTTCTACTACAGTACCCCTCCTACAGTAATCTCACCATAAAAAATGTGTCTAAAAATAGTCCAAAATTACTAAAGTGTCTTTTTGTCATGCCACGTCATCAATTTGTGTCTTCTCTTCTCGACAACGACGACGACAATAAACGAGAGAAGAAGACCACGTAATTGGATTTGGATTTGATTAGGCGAGCGGTGTGTGGGAGAAAAGAAGAAAAAGAAAAAGACAAGAAGGGGGAAAACAGTTCATTTGGAAAGGGAAGGGAGGGAGGGAAGGGGAAGAAGAATAAAAGATCGCGAGGGTGATGTCTAATCAAAAATCAGGGGGGCTAGGTATGGGAAGACTTTAGTAGAGGGAAAAACCTGGATTCTGATAGTTTTGGTCATTTTTTCAAGCTAGGAATTAATTTTAGGGGTACTGTAGAACTGGGGCTAGAGAAGGGTAAGAGAGAGGGGCTGTCCTGGTATGGTGGTACTGGTTTTTGGGAATTTTTGAAGAGTTTTTGGAACTAATAATAGAGACGGGTTAGCCAATCCGATAGCGGGAGACTCCAGTTATCAGGGGTTGGGGGACAGAAATTTGGGAGTTTATAGTATTTCAAGATTCTAGATTTTTCGGGACTAATTTCTGACCGGGACGTTCAGAAAAAACCTGAGATATCTAGGGGACTGATCGGGTGAAACAGGGAGGAATTCCGGGCTCCTTTTATGTCGGTATGTCCTCCGGTTTAGGCTGTGAAAACGGTCTAGGAGCCACAATTCCAGAAAAATATTTTTTTTAGGATAAGATTACTGTAATCAGTTTTTGCCTATTTCCTGACTTTACTTCTATATTTCAGTTTGGAACCTTTGAAAAATGAGGAACAATCCAAAAATCAAGTAGGATCAGAGAAGACAAATTTGAAGTTCCTAGTGGAAAAACTAGACTCTAAAATAGCCTTTTTCCTAAAAATTAAGGAGTCTAAAGCTCATCTAGATCTCTGGAAGGCATTTTTTGTTCAGTTCAAAATTAATTTTCAAAAAAAAACGTGCTTCCGGGGGCCTGGAATCAAAAAAAATATATATTTAAAAACTGAGGCTATACCATTGATCGGAAGTAAAATGGGTCAGAAATCACTTTGAAATCAAAAAAACCTAACTATATATAAGCAATGGGCGGTCAGGACATAAAAAAGGCTAGTTTTCATAGCCCGGCAACCGAAACTAGTGATCGGAAGTAAAAATGAGTAAAAAACCGAATTCTCATAGCCTGGAAATTTCCTAGTCTTCTAAGATAGTCAAAAATCTACAGTTTTGGTAAAAAAACCTAGATTTCTAATAAAATCCTAGTCAACAATCTTGAAAACCCTTTTTTTAAAGCCTCAAAAAAGTCCAGGAAAATAAAAAAAGCTTTCCAAAAAATGCCGAAACTCCACTACGAAATAAAAAATCGAAAAAAATAAATTAAATTTAAATTCCAATCTACTAGAAAAAAATCGTCTTAATATAATTCCGATTATCAAAACCCATTCTAGCACAGAAAAAAATCAAGACCCTATTCCAAAAAAAAGCTGAAATTCTATTTTACTATAAAAAATCGTCTCATGAGGTATAGGTATCCAACTACTAAAAAAAAAGTCTTGGTATAATAATAAAAATAATAGAATTGGTGGCGACGAAGCAAGTGATATGTAAATTTAGCAGCTATAGAAGAGGCTTAAGAGAAAGATTCAGAAGAAGAAGACAGAGAAGGGGGGGATTAATCATGAAAAGATAAAAGAGGAGGAGGGGAAGGATAGAGAGACACTTGCACATGAGAAATATGAGGCCCGTATACGTATATATATATATATATATTGCATCCTGAGAATATCTCTCTCTCTCTCTCTCTCTCTCTCTCTCTCTCTGTGTGTTACTAAAGTTTCTACACACATGTCACGAAGAGAGTGGCAAGAAGCGGAACATATTTTTGAAAATATGATGAAAAAAAAAGTTGAATAAAGAAAAAAGGGGGGAATATTCGGGAATGATGGACAAAAAAAAGGAGAAGAAATGACGTCGCAAACGATTAGAGAGACACACACACACACAAAAGACGCTGATTTTGTATAGGAGTTGTGTGTTGTCTTCTTCTTCTCTTTTCCTTGACTTTTTGTTACTTCTTTTGGATAGAAAAAGGAGGAGGAGGAGGCACTTTTCTAGTTTAAACGGTGTTCAAGAAGTCATTTAAAAGCTTGTCACAACACTTAGAAAATAGCTAGAAATCAAAGAACCTTCCTGGGAAAGGTCAATCTATTTATCGTTTTCTGGAAAATTCGTTTCAAAATCGGCTTTTTTTGGAAGAATCGGGACATTTGAGGAGCAGAAAATATGAATCAGCCAAAAATGAGTTTGGGGAAGCTGGGAAAGCAAGGAAAGCCAAGAATAGCTCTATCAGGAGGAGATAAAGCTAAGAAACGGTTCTAAAATGGCCAGTTTTGAAATCTTTGGTTTTAGAACGTTTTGTACAAGCTTTTCAACCCTTACTAGCCACCCAAGGAGCTCAAAAATAGCTATCTTAATAGGAGCTCAAAATACGATGGTTCTATTATAAGGCCCGTTATGAAGGTCCATTTTTGAGACCTCTAGTTCTAAAATGTTCTGTCCCGTTATCTCGAAGCCATTTTTTTAAGCCATTAGCGGCAAAAAAGTCTAAAAAAGAAGCTCCGAAGGTTCCTGGATGCCTAGGTTTATAAGGCTCAGCTCAAAAAGATAAATTATAGACTATAATTTATAGGGCATTCAGTTTTCAGATGCCAAGTTCTGTAACCTTTACATTTCTAGCATCTTTCTGACCGCCCGGATCCGAAACCGTCTATATCTGAGCTTCTAGGACCGTTCTCATATAGGGTCTAGGACCTAGAACCCCTCACAACCACCACATTTTAGGTCCTATCAAAAAAAAGCTTCAGGGCACCCAGTTTTCCGAGGTACACCTCAAAAACGTCCAATTCTTAAATTTCTACTTCCTTAATATTCAAATTTTTAGTTTCTTTAAAAACTCCTATTTTCTGAACGCCCGAAAAAGTCTACATCTGAGCTTCTAGGGTTCCCTAGAGCCTTTCTTACATAGGAGCACCTAGAACCCCTCACAACCACCAGGACCTATCAAAAAATCCTGAACGTCCCTAAAAAAAGCCACAGGACCTATCAAAAAAGTCTTAAACCATCTCAAAATACCCTTAAAATTCCCAGTTCCCCCAAGATCCAGCAAAAATTTTTTTAAAAATGCAGAAAATTCAGATCCTAGCTTAAACCACCCCAAATAGCCCCTTAAAACCACTAAAATCCAGGGTCTATGAAAAAATCAAAAAAGCCTCCGTCAAAAGATTTCAGGGATGGCGTGTATATGTGCGTGTCTTCTTCTTCTTCTCTCCACAAAAAGCAGCAGAAAAAGCGAAAAAGAAGAAGAAGCATTTGGGAAGAAGAAGCGGGGAGGGGGAAAACCCCGGATGGTGGGGTGGGGAGGAGATAGTATTGGAGGTTAGAAGAGACGCAGACATCACCATCACACATCGAATATTATATTTATTGGGGCGGTAAGGGGGGGGGGGGGGGCGGGAAGAAGACAGGAAAAGATTCTTCTGCACATGGCCATCATTGGAGGAGGAAGAGGAAGAAGAGGAAGGAGGAGGAGGAAGAAAAAAAATAGATAGGCAGAAGAAAACGTCTCTATAAACGGTGTGCCTCCTCCCCGTGTTTTGTGTATGTATGATTGAATTTTTCTTCGTCTTCTAACTACTTCTCGTCTAACGTCTTCTGACAGCCCCGGGCCCCCCAAGGGACCTCTTCCCCTATTCTCCTCCTTTTTTTTTGGTCTAGAGACTTTTTTCTAATTAAGGGCTGTCTAATCCCCCCAGTCTAATCAGATTCTGATTGGAGGATTTTGGATACAGATCAGGATGCTTAGCCGCTAAAAATAAATCCAAATGATGTGGGGCTAAAAATAGTGGGTTGATTTCATGGTCTATAGAGGAAGTGCATTTTCTAAAATTTTTGAGCCCTTGTATCTCAGCTCCTATAAAAGGTATCAAAAAGTTGTCAACTAATAAAATATAGCCCTTTTTAAGCTGAGCAATTGGTTAGTTGACAACTTTTTGATAGCTCTTCAGGCTAGCGAGATATAGCAGTTTCAGTAAAGAAGGCTATACTAGCTGTCTGCGCGCTCTCTCTTCAACGCGCTATATCTTGCTTACCGTAGTAGCTATCAAAAAACTGTCAGCTAATAAAATATAGCCCTTTTTAAGCTGAGCAATTTGTTAGTTGACAACTTTTTTATATCTCTACTGGCATCTGAGATACATAGGTTTAAAGATAGGGTACCCCAAAAACTTGTTCTAGAAAAAAACTCCCAAAAAAAAGACCACCAGTTCCCAAAAAAAGGGGTCCCAAATGAAAACTCGAAGAGCGGAGGACGGGGAAAAAAAGAAAACAAAGAAAAAAAGCGGCGGAAAAAAGAGAAAATCAAACGACGACATTGAATCTAAGCATTTTAGAAAAAAAGAGGACTCTCTTTTCTTTTTGAGAGAGAGAGAGAGAGAGAGAAGAGGAGGAATCGGATCGGGTTTCCCCGCCCCGTCTCCTTTTTCCCTTTTTTGTGCTCCTTTTTTTCTTCTTTTTTTGAATGTGATGCGTCATGAATTAAGATAGAGAGAGGGTTTAGCTAGGAGGACCGTCTCAACTATCAGCTACTTTAAGCTTCTGTATCTCGGTTCCTATAAAAACTATTAAAAAAGTGTCAACTAATAAAATATAGCTCTTAATTAGCTGATTATTTCATTAGTTAGCAACTTTTTGATAGCTTTTTGTGTTAGCGAGATATAAGGGGTTCAGTGGTAAGGCGCCCAAAGAAGGCTATAGAGGGCGCACTAAAAGCGCTATATCTCATTTCCTGTAAAAGTAATCAAAAAATTTTTAACTAATAAAATATAGCCCTTAATTAGCTGAATATTTTGGTAGTTGACAACTTTTTGGTATCTCGATGGGGAATAGAGATAGGGAGTGAGGAAGTTGGGTAGTCGAAATTACAGGGGCGGGGTGGGCTTGCTCTGGGGGCCCTTTCTGACAGAGAATTTTGGAAATTAATAAGTTTTTAAGCGTGTATTTCAAAAATTCTAGTATCCCCTCAAAAAATAGCGCTAATTCCTCACAAAAAGGCATACTGTAGGTGCTACTGTAGGCATGGGGTCCTAAGCGGTTGGTCTAGCCGGTATACCTCTCCTAGGGTCTATCAGTTACATTAGCTTCCTATTCTAGACCCCAAAAGGTCTTACTCAGTTTGAAAACCATCATAACCTCTGGAACCCTTAAAAACCCTTAAAAACCGAAGATTTCTGTATAGGAAGTTCCCAGAAAAATTTTTCGGGAAGGTCCAAAAAGGCCCAATTTTTCGAAAATCTCAATTTTGCATTGGTCACAAAAAATACAAGTTTTCAGAGTCTAAACCCAGAAACTTTAGGATTCTATGACTTTCTTGAGATGGAACCTTCAAAAACCGCAAATTTCAGTATAGGAAGTTTCCAGAAAAAAGTTTTCGGGCGGGTCAAAAAGGCCCATTTTTCGGAATATCTTAATTTTGCATTGGTCAAAAAAAGCAAGTTTTTCAGAGTCTAGACCCTAAAAAAGTTCAATTTCAAAGCTACCGGAAGCTTTAGAAGCTCTAGAACCTTCTAGAAGCTGTGAAAAAAAAGTAAGAATGAGGAAGAAAAGAAATATGTAAGAGTACTCCTCCTCCTATTTTTCAATTCCGAGTGAGTTGGTTGGTTGGGTGGGGGAAAGTAGAAAAAGAAAAAGAAGAAGAATAAAAGAATAAGGAGTAGGAAAAGGCGACAAAGTAGAAAAAAAAGAAGAAAGTAGAAGACGTTAAAAGGGAGTGGGAGGAGGAATAGAAGGGTCCTTCAGCTTCTTCCCCTTCTACTCCAAACGAGGCCATCGCCGGAGGGGAGGGCTCTCGTTTAGAGTCTTCTCCGAGAGACTCTTTGCTCTCTGAATGAGAGAGAGAGAGAAAGAGAGAGAGAGAGAGAGAGAGAGAGAGAGAGAAAAGAAGACGGAAGAAAAAACATTTTTTCAGGAAGAAGAGGCCCAGACACTTCAAGAGACGCGAGAATTTTTCAGTGATGAGATAGGAGATAGGGCCGGAAGTAGAATGGCTAAGGAACAAGTTTCAAAGTTTTGTTTTTTTTTTGAAAAGTGGTCAGGAAAAAGGTTCCTAAAAATCCGTAATAACAAAAAAATAACAAAGCTAGTTATAGACGAGTCATCATCGGAAAATATAGGAAAAATATAGGGAAATAGGTTTTCTAGAGGGGGAATAGGGATTTTCGGGGGGTTTTGAGGGGTTCAAGGGGATCAAGGGGTCCCAAAACCAGTTCTGAAACGTCTTTTGGCAGTACTATATTTCCGGAAAAATAAAAACATCCTTTTTCACCTAAGAAAAAAAATCGCTAAAAATTTAGGTAGGTTTTTTGGAACCTGGTCCTCTACAAGAGATTCATATTCAAAATGTTCTAAAAAAATCTAGAGAAGGTAATTTCGACCCTCTTTTTTTCAATGGTCAAGACTAGAAGCGCCTAAACTCAAGGTGACCCTTAAACTTTGGGGAAATCAACTGTACTCGTTAAAAAAATTCAAAAAAATCGGGTCCATTTGGAACAACGGGGTTTTTGAGCCTAAACCCTCGGAAGTGGGTTATTCGGAAAATTGCTCATTCTTAAATAGGTTATTCTGAAGCCAGAGGCTTCAAAACTAAATGGTTTCAAAGTCTGAGCCTTCTAGAACAAGCCAATTTGAAACTGAACCCTTCAGAAACCGGGCAGTTTTAAAATTGGGCGCTTTCAGTCAGTTTATCAGGAACTAACCATTGTTTTGGCTGTCAATTCTCAAATTCTAGTCAAAACCATTATGAAACCAGCCATTTTGAGCCCAGAATAAGCTAATCAAGAGCCCGATACCTTTCGAAACGGTAAAAATTTTTAAAAATTCGAAAAAAAACTTTTCGATGACAAAAAACCCGTTCTAAAACGTCCTATGAAATACACTCTGCTTCCCAAAAAAAAATCCTCTTCGCCTAGAAAAAAAATCCAAAAAATCATTTGAAAAGAGGCCAAGCTGTTAGCCTTAAGCCTCTCTCCTTCTATCTTCTCTAGATTCCCATGGACCCCCAAACAACAACAATAACAAGAACATATGTCACACACACAGACTTTCTTCTTCTTTTTGAGCCACCACCAGTCAGCCACATGAAGAGAGAGAGAGAGAGAGAGAGAGAGAGAGAGAGAGAGAGAGAGAGAGAGAGAGAGAGAGAGAAGGAGCTAAAGTGCTCTCTCTTCTCTTCTCAACAAGAAGAAAAAGGTCCGTGAGGAAAAAAGAGAAGAAGCCATTGAAAAATCTATTTTTAGCTTTTGGATGGCGTATTTTTAGATGAGAAATGACATCTGTCTCATTGGAGCGCGTTTTGAACACAAAAAGAGAAAAAGGAAGAAGAAAAGGAAATCAAATTAATTTCAACTAATCATGGGGCGAAGGAATCAGGAACGGAAAGAGAATAAAAAAACAACAAATTGATTCGAATTAAAATAACATTCAATGTCTATTTTTAGAAGAAACAACTTAATTGATGGGGTCGAATAGGAGAGAGAGGGATTTTAGAAGTGATAGGACCATTTTTTCTTCAATTTTTTGTCAATTTTTCGTAATTTTTTCGTAATTTTTTCGTAATTTTTTTGTCATTTTTTCGTCAATTTTTCGTAATTTTTTTAGTCAATTTTTCGTATTTTTTTTGCGTCAATTTTTTGTCAATTTTTCGTCAATTTTTCGTAATTTTTTCGTAATTTTTTGTCATTTTTCGTCAATTTTTGTCGATTTTTTCATTTTTTTTGATTTTTCGTCAATTTTTCGTAATTTTTTGTCAATTTTTCGTAATTTTTTCGTAATTTTTTCGTAATTTTTCGTAATTTTTTCGTAATTTTTTCGTCATTTTTTCGTCAATTTTTCGTCATTTTTTTGTCATTTTTCGTCAATTTTTCATCATTTTTTCGTCAATTTTTCGTCAACTTTTCATCATTTTTTCGTCAATTTTTTTTCGTCAATTTTTCGTAATTTTTTTGTCAATTTTTCGTAATTTTTTCGTCAATTTTTTCATTTTGTCGTTCCATTTTTTGTCTGATAGCCATGAAAAAAATGAAACAAAAAAAGTGAAAAAAAAACAAAAAAATTACAAAAAAACTGACGAAAAATGACGAAAAATGACGAAAATGACGAAAAAAAACGAAAAAATTACGAAAAAAAATTGACGAAAATGACAAAAAATCCAAAAAACTTTTGCAAACACCCTTTTTTTTTAACTCTGATAGTGAGAAGAGATATAGCGCTTTAAAAGCTGCTATATCTCGCTAACCCTGAAAGCTATCAAAAAACTGTCAACTAACAAAATGTAGAGCTTTTTAAGCTGAACAATTTATTAGTTGACAATTTTTCAAAATCTCTTGTCTAAACCGAGTTATAACCTCTAGAAAATCATAATAGAGAAAACCGGCTCGGCGAATTCAATCAATTGGTGGAATTTCGGAATAAAAAAGAATGTCTTAACCGGAAGTTAAGTGGTTGAGGGGTGACCCAATTGCTTTTCGACTCTCAATCCTTTGGGGGGGGGCTCTTCTCTCATCCATTCAACATACAAATTTCAATTCTCTTTTCCACTACCAAAACGCTCCGAAATTGAATATATAGTGGATTTTGGGGGAAGAAGGGGAGATTGAATTGAATGAGAGAGAGAGAGAGAGAGAGAGAGAGAGAGAGAGAGAGACTCAATTGTGAAAGTGGTGTGGTGGACTCTCTTCTCAAGAAACGAAATTGGTTTTTCTAAAATAAAATGGAAAAGAAAGCCGATACATATATATTTATTTCGGCCTCTTTCAAATTGAAAAACCGAAAAAAAAATTGCCTAGAAAAATGGGGAAAATTTTCGGAAACTCTTCCAGGCAGTGGTTATGAAGCAAAAGAGAGAGGAAGGGGGCACACATATATTAAAATAAACCGATTAGCAGTTCCCCTCTTTTCGAGAAAAAAAGTTACTCTTTGCATTTTGTTGGGGTTTTGTGGTGGGAAAAATGAAGTGGAAGACGATGAAAACAAAATGTGTTAGAATATGATGTCACAAAAACGATTAGGAGTGCCGCTTGACCTCAAGCCTAGAGGGCCCCCAGGCGGAATTTATTGGGAAGGGGTCCGTACAAGGGGCTGGTGGTCAAGGGCTAGCTTGCAAGCCTGAGCCTAAGCCTAGGTTTTGAGGTTAGAGCCTAGGCCTAAGCCTCTGACCAAGGTTTTAGCTAGAGCTCTGAATTTCTATGCCAATAGGCCCATATACCGGTAGATCCGGTTGGCCCCAGCCACAAGCCTGATAGGTCCGTATGCTGCTATGACCATACGATAGGCTCGTATGTCGCTAAGTATCAGCCAATGAAACTAACCCGCATGGCCAGAATTTATAAGCCTAGATTTAAAAATTCAGGTCAAACTATAAGCCCTGAAGCTTCATCCTAATATTTTAAGCCTAAGCCTAAGCCAAAGTTTCTAGGCTTAAGCCTAAGTTTCTAGGCTTAAGCCTAAATTTCGAGGCTTAAGCCTAAGTTTCTAGGCTTAAGCCTAAGTTTTTTTTAAAGTTTTTGAGCCTAGTTTTTTGAGCCTAAGCCTAAGTTTCTAGGCCTAAGCCTAAGTTTCTAGACTTAAGCCTAAGTTTCTGAACCTAAGCCTAAGTTTTGAGGCCTAAGCCTAAATTTCTAGGCTTAAGCCTAAGTTTTTAGGCTTAGGCTTACCAACAAGTCCAATTAAACCCAAAGTCTCTTTACAAAGCTCAAAATAGCGTGAACAACAAGAACCTAGTCAAACCATGAGCCTTGAAGCTTCATCCTGAAATTTTAAGCCTAAGCCTAAGTGTAAGTTTTTAAGCCTAAGCCTAGGTTTTTAGGCTTAAGCCTAAGTTTCCAGGCCTAAGCCTGAGTGACGGCAACTAACGCTTACTACAGTATACGAAAGCTTCAAAAAACCAAATTTGACCAGGACAGTTAGGTAGGTAGCCAGGCCCATAAGGTGGTACTGTCTAACCAGCCACTAGACAAGTTCCGGAGGCTCTAAACTCCAAAAGTGACACATTTCGTCCCAAAAGAAGACAAAAAACTTCCCCGGTCACAAACAAAGTGTCTTTTTCACAGAAGAAAAACCCAAAGGAACAAAGAACCCTCCCCATCAACTTATTGGTGTCAGTCCAGCAGTTCTTCTTCTTCTCTCGAGAGAGCTTGCTTCTCTTCACATGAGAAGAAGAAGCTTCAAAGTGACAACATGATGGATGATCTCTCCTCTTTTCGCTTCTTCGAAGAAGCTCCAAAACCAAAACACATATTTTTTCCCCAAATCAGGGAAAAATACAGTAATCCCCCACATGCATAGTCAAAAATCAAACCCACTTGTCTCCGCTGCGGCTAGTCGTCCATTCGAAAAGACAGTCGAGTTGTTGTATTCAGCTCCGCCTCCTCCGCCTCCACGTCTCGACGATCCGCCTCCCGACGAGCCACCCGATGCCGCATTTCCCATTTCTGAGAAGCAGGTGTGAATTATAATTAGTTTGTGGAAGGGAAAGGGGTAGAAACTTAGTTTCAGTGGGGTAGGTGAGGGGTTAACGAATGGAAAAGGAGGAGGAAGAGGTGTTAAGATGATGGGAGGTGATAGGGGGAGGTGGGGAACGGAAGGTCCAGAGATAAGGGGAGGAGATAGAGAGGTGGTCATGCTGAGATTTTGAAGGTACATAACGGAAAAAGTTGCGGTCGCATTTGGAACGTCGCAGAGCGGAGCTCCATGGTTTATATATGGTCCATAGATTTTTTCAGTAGATTTTGGGCCGTTTTCAAAAGATAGTCCAATCATTTTGAAAATTTTCTGAGGTAATTCGGGTGCCTTTCAGAACTTGTCCAATAAAAAAATAATTTTTAAAATTATGTGAATATATAGTTTTATGTCTGTTTTAAGCCTCCAATAATTTTCAAAATGATCGGAAACCCAAGATCCGGGTAACATACCGCTTTTGAACGGTACTGTACGGGCCACAGGTCTGGACCCTAACGGCACCTTGAGTTAGCGTAGGACCACGGTATTCCCAATATCATTTTTTTAGATGCTCAAAATATCTTATGGGAACCCAGGCTAGACCTAAGCACTCGGTCTTCTTAAACTCAAGCTCCCAGCTAGTACTGCCGGTTCTATTTAGGGGTCCTTCCAGAAAAATAGGGGTCCCTTGGATTTGCGCAAAAAAAATAGAGGATCCTTTAGAAAAATAGGGGTTCCTTCGAGTAACCTTAAAAAAACAGGGGTCCCTTCAGGAAAATTGGGGCCCCTTCGGGTAACCCTAAAAAAATAGGAGGTCCCCTCAGAAAAGTAGGGGTCTTTTTTAAACCTGAGGAAAAAAAATAGAGGTCCCTTCAAAAAATAGGGGTCCCTTCGGGTAACCTTGAAAAAAGCAAGGGTCCCTTCAGGCTTCATTTAAAAAATTGGGGTATGTATATAATTTTTGTCTATAATTTTTGAGCCCCTATATAAATGTTGAATTTATAATTTTTGAGTATATAATTTTTATATATTTTTTGAGCCCTTATCTAATTTTTTAGCTTATTAAGCCTGAAGGGACCCCTATTTTTTTGAAGTCCTATATTACCTTATGATGTCTGGCGAAAGGACCCTTATTTTTCTGAAGGACCCCCTACTTTTCTAATGAAGTTTGAAGGGACCCCTATTTTTTTTTAAAAGACCCCGATTTTTCGAGGGGATCCATATAAAGCCGTACTACCGCAACACCCTAGGTAACCAGGACTTCAAATTCTGACGGACTTCCAATAAAAAGGATACGGTAGGACTGTCAAACTCTAGAATGCTCACCATAATCATCATTCAATATCCAATCTATCCATTTCCCACCGCTACACGACGAGAATAGGGCCGATAGTCGAGCGCCCATCATACACAAAGAGTCTGATAATGACCCCTGATAACGAAAAAGAGGAGGAGTTATGTTCCCGAGGGGGAAAGGAATTTTTCTGATGACGGCGAGGGGTAAATTACACTGATTAGGGGGGAATTTAAGAAAAAAAAGGAGAAGAGAGACGACAATTTAATGTGAATGACCATTCTTGGTCAATTAAAAAACCACTCACCTTCTTCTGGCAGCCACCATTTAGCAACTGACGAGGAATAAATCCATTTTAGTAGGTAGTTCATTTTTTTCTCTTTTTCTACTTATTCCTATCCCTTTATACCCAAAAAAAAGGGGCGTGGCCTAGAAAGTACAGTCCAATCCTAGAGTCCTAATATTTTATCATATACGGTATATATATCATCTTTGCCCATACGCGTCATAGACCTTCGGGGGGGGGGGGGGGAGATCAAACAGGTTGACACTTCTTTGAATCTATTTTTAGAAACTGAAGAAGATGTTGTCAGAGGGGAGGAGTACTGTAAGACAGTTGAGGAATGTGAGAAGAAGGCGTTGTGTAAATGATTAAATTCAGTGTGGGAAAAATCAAGTGTCAATTTTTCTTGACACGAGAGGAAAATCATAGAGAGGTTATTGAGGTCGGTTGAACTAGTGACATCGAAAAAGGAGAGTTTTTTTATTATTTCTTTTTTATTATTGCTCAGTTTAGCGCTATTGGCCTCAAAACCTCTTTTTTTGAGGGGTGGTCATATAATTATGACGCACTTGAAAAAAGTGACTTTTTTGAGAAAAGGGTCAAAAATTTTGATGGATTTTTCTAAAAATTTGCACACGATGGTTTTTTTGGAGCTGGATTCAATGGTTTCCCTTGAAAATTTTTCTTTCTCTCGAAAACGTCAAAAAAGGGGGGTGGTCGTATAATTATGACGCTCACTGTAGTGGCCCGAGGAAATAAAATTATTGGCTGATCGAAAATTTAGGAACTCTTGCTCGAAACTATAGTGAACTGCTATAAATTCAAAAATCAGTTAAAACTTAGCTTTATAAGTCAAAACCTTGGTTTCCGGCTTTTTATGAGCAAAAAATCATTTTAAAGCCTATTTTTTGAGTTTTTCTAGGCATTTTTAGGCATATTCTCCTCCTATTTTTCTAGACTATCCAAAATTCCTGCTTCTTCCTAATCAATACAAAATAGGGTCTCTTTGATCAAGAAAAAAAAAATAAAATTCCAATTCCTCCTCTTCTTGCCTGTTATTATTGTCTTGAAGCGTGTTGGTTGTCCAAGAGAAAAAAGAGAAGGAGAGGAGCACAGAAGCAACAAAAAATGAATCAGCACCCCGTTCTGTTCACATTTTTGTATTCTTCCAGAAAAAGTGAAAGAGAAAATAAAATGGGGGGAGAATCGAGGCAAATTCAATAGTTTTAAATTTGGAAACGTTTATAGCAGAAACCGAAAAAGCAAAAGCGAGGTAATTGAAACCTAGAGTGGGCGATGATGAGTTTTGTTTATAATCAAGTTGAGCAAGGAGTTTGGGACGGAAAATCAATTAATTTCTATTAAAAAATCCATTTATAAAGTGAACATATTGAATTTAACTAAAAAAGATACTAACCGAGTAGAAATTTGGACTTTTTAGCCCTATAGTTTAGTAGAGGGCACTAAAAATTCAAGGGTACCTAGGTACCAGGTCCCAGACGAAGCCTGCTGATTATTTGAGTTTTCCCTGATAAAAAATCATTTTTCGAAGGGTCTGTCATCAGGTTAGGCTAGAAAAAAGCTAAAAATCAGAAAAAATTAGCGGTTTAAGGATTTTATGTCATTTTCTGAAATCGGCTCACAGAATAAACGGAGCCACCTAATATCCATAATACCAACCTGAATTCGGGATCTTTTAAACAAATGGCCGGGTTCCGAGCCGTCCGGTTTAAACATGGCATGGGTCTTGGCTTATTTTCACTATTTCAGGCTAACAAAATCCAAAAAAGCCGCTTTGAACTGGCTTTTGAGCTGATAAAAAGCTGATAAACAAGGCCAAGGACTAAGACCCTCCCTGAAAACCTGCTTCTGGTTCAAATAGCTATAACTCGCTTCCCTTTGAAGCTACAAAAAAGTTGTCAACTAATAAAATATGGCCCTTAAACCCCTCTACATTTTCCTAGTTAACAAAAAACCGCTATCTCAATTGGCAACCTAGATACGCTAGCTTAAACAACTCAAAAAAAATGAAATTGGATAAAATGGACTGAAAATCTTGGCTACGAAAGATTCTGCCAAATCAAAAAAAAACAGAAAAAATTCCACAACTGATATCGTGACAAAAAATACGAGAGAAAAGAAAAAAGACACAAAGAGAGAGAGAGAGAGAGAGAGAGAGCCACATACACACATAACTTGGCCTCCTTCTTCCCCCCGACACAACAAATTCCTCTCAATTCCTGATGCCAGCTGTCTTTTCTCTTCTTCTTCTGATGAAGATGGCACACACACATCCCGGGAGCTCTTTGGGATCCAGAAGGGAGGGAGAAGGATAGAGTGTCTAGATGAAAGAGACGGGGGGAGAGATGGAAAGAGAGAGAAAGAGAGAAGGGAAGGGAAGACATTCAATTATCATGAAGTCTGACGATTTGCCCCGTGTGTGTGTTGTTAACCACGCCTGTCTCTCAACTATTTGGATGCCTTGTGAGAAGAAGAAGAATTTGGTTTTTAAAGAATAAAATAGAGGAAAGATAACGGTGTGAGAAAAATTGGGAGGTCCAAAACGAGCTGAAAAATACCGGAAAACATAACCAGAAAAAAATGGGCAATAATGGAATTTTAATTTCGAGTTTTTTTGTCTAGGTACCTAGTCAAGGAGGCCCAGATTCAAAGGCTCTATAGGAGTCCGCCCTTAGGTAGTCGGGGTGCAAAAAACCTGTGGTCAGGATGCTGGATAGGTGATAGGGCCTATAACCGCGGACTCCAACCTTTATTTGGACCGCTAAAAATTCAAAAAAAAATGAAAAAAAAAAATTGAAAAATGAAAATTCCCTATAATTAGGTGTTGACGGTTTGCACTATGCCATTTTGTTAGAGGAATAAACAAAAAAAATTCACGTGCCTCCAAAACGCGACTTTTTAAACGCAAAATTTGGTCCCCTACGGTACCCCTCATTACACCGCATGAGGCTAAATTTTACCATGCCAATTTGGTCAGGGTTCAGAAAAAAGCCTGGTCTCATCACATTTAGCACAGAAAAATGTCCCGAAATTCAAGATCAGGTATCAAAAATTAAGGGTCTCGGTTTTCGGCACCTATGTCTTTTTTTCAGATATAGGTTAGATTTTTTCAGATACATAATCGGCTTGTCAAGGTAAGCACGGTAAATCCTACCTGGATATATTACCGATCAGATGCGGAAAAAAAACCGTCGGGTTTTTCGGTACTGATTTTTTTTGAGCTGCATTAGAAAAAAATTCTAAAATTTTAGGCTAAAAATCTAAAAATACTAAATCGTCTAAACTCTGGTCACAATTTTCTAAACGGCCCAACTTAAAAACCATACAGTACCCTCTAACCCTTTCTAAATTCTGGGTCCCGGTAAAAAATCAAAAAAAATATATAGAAAAATCCACGTAGTCTACCACATAAAAATCCGATTCTCAAAAGTCCAAAAAATCTAAAAATCCTAAAGCCCCTAAACTCGGGTCGCAACTTTCCAAACAGCCCTACCCCTACAGTACCCTCTAACCCTTTCTAGATTTCGGGGTCCCAAGAAGCCCAAAAAAAATATAGAAAAATCCACCACATCAAAATCCGATTCTCAAAAATCCAAAAATCCCAAAAATCCTCAAAAATCAGATCACGTGTGTGTTGGCCATTAACGTGAGCCATTGACTCGGATAGATCTGAGAGCCTCCTCAGAAAAAGAGAAGAAACCACACTCATTTTTGATTGATTCGATTTCTTCAACCACTTCTTCTTCTTTTTTCGCTTTTAAGAGAGACGAGAAAAACTGAGAGAGAGAGAGAGAGAGAGAGAGAGAGAAAAGGGAAAAGAGCAGGTGGCTCTCTTTCCTTCTAATGATAGTTTATTTTGACATACTCATACACACGAGTTGGTTAGGCTTCGAATAGGTTAGGCTCCATCATCAGAAAACTCACCACAAAGTCCGATAACCCATCCGCAATCAAAAATACTCGATCCACTTGGTAATTTCATGATGGTCAAGGGGGGGGAGGTATAGGGAACTTTGGTCCGTTTTTATATTTAGAAAAAAGTGGGGCAAAAATCGAAGAGGGGGGGGGGTCCAAGTAATTTGATAGTCTTCGAGAGAAACAGAATATGGTGATGATGTTGCATCAGAGAAGGAGAAGGAGACAAAGGAGAGAGCAAGATGAGGCGCTTTGTGAATGAGAAGGGGGTCCGGAATTAGGGGGGTAACGGGACTGGAGGGGTCCGGGATTTTTGGAGGAAGGTTGCGGTATGCGGAGGGTTTAGGTAGCCTGGTATAGAGGTTCGGGACCCAAGGCTATGGGCTTAAGGCTATGAGACTTAAGGGTATGAAACTTAAGGGTATGAGACTTAAGGGTATGAGACTTGATGGTATGATACTTAAGGGTATGAGACTTAAGGGTATGAGACTTCTTAAGGGTATGAGATTTAAGGGTATGATACTTAAGGGTATGAGCCTTAAGGGTATGAGACTTCTTAAGGGTATGAGATTTAAGGGTATGATACTTAAGGGTATGAGCCTTAAGGGTATGAGACTTAAGGCTATGAGACTTAAGGGAATGATACTTAAGGGTATGATACTTAAGGGTATGAGGCTCAGGATTTTTTTTGAAAGGTTACGGTATCCGGAGGACCAATCCGGACTTCGGTATCCATATAGAGGCTCGGGACTCCAGAGGGACCATGGGGCTAGCCTCTAGAGGGTAGCGGTTAGTATTAAGGGTCAGGCCTCTAGGGTATAGCGTTTTTAGCGTTTTTAGCTTTTTTTAGCTTTTTTAGCGTTTTTAGCATTTTTAGCGTTTTAAGCGTTTTTGCTTTTTTAGCGATTTTAGCATTTTTAGCGTTTTTAGCGTTTTTAGTTTTTTTCAACCCTTAACCTTCCAGATTAGCCCGTTATCCCAAAATTACGATTTGAAAACTCTAAAAACCGTCCGAAACTCCAAAAAACCCATAAAAAGCCTTCAAAAAATCCATTTTCCAACCCGATATGTGTCAAAATAATTGAATTCGCTTCTCATTTTTGATATGAGGTGAAAAATATGGGGAGTGAGAAGCAGTTGCCACGGGCAGCAACACAAAAATAAAAGGAGTAAGAAGGAGTTGAATGAGAGAGAGAGAGAGAAAACGGGTATCTAAGACACAAATTTCAGCTTCTCTCCTTCTCTTTCCTAATTGAAGGGTGAGCAATGTGTTTTTTTGGTTCTTGTTTACGAGGTAAGGGTTTATAGGGACCCTGCCGCATGGGCCGCCGGTTTGGGCCGCGTGGCCTAGTGGGTTAAGGCGCTGAACGCAACCCATTGGTGGGTTCGAACCCACCAGGTGGAATTTTCTTTCGGAAAGTTTTTTTTTTTCTTCCGGAAAGGAAAAAGAGTATTCTTTGACCAAACAAACAAGAATTTCAAAACTATTTCAAAACTAATAAATGCTAAAATTAGCCAAATGATAAGAAATTCAAAAATAGAAATGCTATCTCTGGTCACAAACATTTCAGAAACTCTACCCCCCTTCAAAAATAAAAAAAATTCTTCGCGTACCGTATCTCTCATGAATTGGGTCATTTGGATGGGGTCCCAATTGAATTGTGGAAGAAGACGGCGAAGAGGATGAAGAAGGAGAGATTTGTCCTTGGAAGAAGCTGAGCATGTGAATTGGAACGGCTTGTTCGCCGAACAAAGCGCTGTGGGCTAGCCAGTAGCCCTGAAAAAGGGGCTTAAAATGAGCAAGAAGGTTGGTGGTTACCTGCCACTGCGCTGGGGATAGGTTCGTCGCCAAGACGCATAGCCAGTTCTCCCAACTTGTCACGGCCGCTTGGGGATTGGCTCCTGGCTGGATTGGGGGTGGTTGATGACCGAAGAGATGGGCTGGGGAGGAGAGAAGGAGTTCCTGGAAAACGGGGTTTTAAGCTGAGCATTTTGTTAGTTGATAGTTTTTTGATAGCTTTATCTGGGAGCGAGATATTTCGATTTGAAGGAAGCATAGTCAAAAAAATTTTGGTGTTTTCGGAAAAATTCAAAACTAGTGGTTTTTAGAGTTGAGAAGTAGGTTTTTAAAATTTTAAAAGGGTCTGCCTTTCTTGAAAAATTCTCTTTTTTGGCTCCGCCCCTGTTCGACTCCGCCCCTTTTTATACATATGTTGAGAGAACTGCAGGTTTTTAAACGACGAAGAGTTTTTTTTTCGGAAAAAACTGGAAATAGTTGGAAATGAAAATCTACTTTCGGTTTATACAAGCTGCCCGGAAATTTTGACGTTTTAATTGAAATTCAAGCCGAAATTAAATAAAACGTCAAATTTTCCGGGTGATTCGTATGGAACGATAATAGCGTATGTTAAAGGGTAAATTACAGGAAACACTTTTTTAAACATGAAATTTTGATATTTTTTAATTTTCAATTTTCGGAAAAATTATTTTTTTCGTTTTTGAATTTTTGATTTCGAATACTGAACCCGGTATTTTGGTGATTTTTATGTAGTTTTTCTTATATTATAGAAAAAAAAATTTCAAAAAAAGCAGATATTTTCATGGAAAAATATCAAAAAATTCTAAAAAATATTTTCGATCTGGGAAAAAAAAAGATATCTGCCTGTGAGTATTCAAAGGAACATAGAATAACCTTATTGGGTACCAGTAGATCAAAAACGCTCTATATTGATTTTTTCTCGTCTGCATAAAAATAGCCTTCGCGCAACTCAAATAGGTCAAAACGTGCCCCAAACCATATTCTTCAAGAAAAAAAAGGTTTTGATCTACTCGGACTATCCGAAAAAATTTAATAGACCTTAAAGAAAAGGCTCAAATACTTGCGAAAAGATGATAAAAAATTGGATTTTTTTGATTTTCAATTTTTTAAATATTTATCTAATATTCTGAAATTTTCAAAGTTTTCAATTTCATTTTCGATTTTGAAATTTTTTTACATATTTTTATCTGATAAGACTTTTAGAAGTCTGCAGTTCGATTTTAAGCACCCAAAAAATCCCAAAAAAATTCTCCAAAATATAAAAACGCTCACCCTTAACTTCGAGTCCATTTCCCTCGGCCCTGGTACCATGGCTACTGTGCTCGATGGTCCGGCTAGTTCCTGGGTCCTCGATAGGTCAACTTGGACTCCATTAGAAGGCATTTCTTCGTCCTCTTCCTCCATTTTTCGCTTTTTTGGTGGTGTTGGGTCGTTCATGGCTGGGTTTTCAGGTTTTCCGGGTTTCCAGAAGAGTCAGGGAATATGGAAATATCCGAGGAGAGGGTGGTAGGGTGAGAAGAAAGAGAAAAAGAGAGACAAATATAAACGAAACGAACGGTATTGTGTGTGTGTGTGCGAGAGTATGTGGAGGTGCGCAAAGGATCGCCTCTCTCTCTCTCTCTCTCTCTCTCTCTTTTGTACTCTTCTATCTCGAGACTCCCAATGTTTGTTCAAGAAGAAAAGACTCGATGTGCGAGAGATGACAAAGCATTGGGCCTTTTAAGGGTATGGTCATTTTTCAAGGGAGGTACACCCAAAAAATAGGCTTGAAGTTGAAAATACAGAAAAACGCGGGAATGAAAGGTCTAAAATGGTTTTTGCCTATCTGACTTACAGAGAATTTTAAGTTGAAAATTTTTTGTCAATTTTTTTTCAAAATTTTTTTCGCAAATTTTTTTCAAAATTTTTTTCAAATTTTTTTTCAAAATTTCCAACTCTCAAAAATTTTTTTCTAACTTTTGAAGCCTAGATTCAAATTCCTCGCAAAATTTCACATAGAAAACGCTTTTTCTGGGGTCTCTAGCGTAATTTTTGATTTTTCGGGTTACGGTAGCTAGGATTCTGTGCAAACACCATACGCGAAAATGCAGAAACCCACGGATTTGGCTGAAAAATTGGGGATAGGGGTTTTCAAGGTCCCTGAATTCAAATTTTATAGTTTCGAAAAGATTAGAACACTTCTAGGCACCAAAAAATAGTCAAAAAAATTTTTATAATTTTTTTTCAAAATTTCCGGGTTTCAAAAATTTTTCTCTCAATTTTAATGCTGAAATTTGGATTCCTCGCAAAATTTCATGTAGGAACCGTTTTTTTGCGGTCTCTCTAGCGTCATTTTCAAAATTTTCGGGTTACGGTAGCTAGGATTCTGTGCAAACACCACACGCAAAAATGCAGAAACCCCCCGATTTGACTGGAAAAAAGGGGATAGGGGTTTTCAAGGGTCCTGATTACGAATTTCATAGTTTGAAGAGGATCGGCACAAGTTTACTGGCCCAAAATAGATCGAAATAGTTTTCATAATTTTTTTCAAAATTTCCGGATCTCAAACATTTTTCGAAGGGCAAAGAATAAAATATTTATCAAAAAATCACCGGACATCGATGATAGGAAAAATGCAAGATTCACTGAAACTACAGAAAAAAGAAGATATGGACGAAAAGGGGGCGGGGCTTCGAAATGTACAAAGAAGTGGGGGGAGGTTGGGGGTTACCCGGAAACAAGGAAAAAAAGACGAATATTTTCAGAAAGTGCGCTCCACCGCGAATATGTCATGAGGATGAAGAAGATATCAAAACAATTAGATTTCCGGTCGATCGGTGACCGTAGTCTTCTCCGGTTGCACCTTGGCCGCCTTTTGCTTCTGCCGAGAGTTGGTATTCGGTTGCTTAGGTCGCTGGGCTGCCGCTCCTAAAAAAATTATTTTTTAGGGGGTCCCGGGGTACTGTAGGGTTTACCCTTGGGCCTACACGCCCATCGAATCGAGTCGAGTAGGATTAGGATGGCGGGAAGGAAGACGAGACCGTGAAGGTTGCAAAGGACAACACACAGGACCATGGTTTTTACGAAGACCTTAATTTTTTAAATTAGCTATGAAAAATTTTTCGAAGATTTTTCAAAGATTTTTTGAAAATTTTTCGGAAATTTTTTTTCGAGAATTTTTCGAAAAATTTATCAAAAAAATTTTCGAAAAATTCACAGGACGATTTTTTCGAAAAACTCTCGAATAATTTTTCGAAAAATTTTTTGAGAAATCTTTCGAAAAAATTGTGTTCAATAGAGCGCACTTACCTCCGCCATGTACAGATTAACGAATAGGAGACTGCAGACGCAAAGAATGGTGGATAGGGCCGCTTGGAGGGCCGGGAAGGCTACTGAGGAGAGGCAGTTGGCGAGCCGAGATGAGGGTGGAGACATTGGACCCTCTTGGATCGCTGCAAGTTCGCTCTATAGACAAAAAACCGGATTTTTTTACTTACAAGCCTGGTAGTAGTGATAGGAGACATGGGCGGGGATATCCACTGAGAAACCGATAGAAATAATCATGGCTGCCATGGTAATGGGGTCCAGGTCTACATGCCACCAAGACAAGATACCCAGGATACCCGCGCAAATCGAGAGGACTGATAGGGAGGCAATGGCCACTGTGAAGAGGTTGTTAAGGAAGACAAAGCAGACGAGAGCCATGCAGACCAAGGTTCCGAGTACAGATTGCCACGTGTCGGTTGGCATGTTATCGATAAGGTCAAGGTAGACACCATCCTCATGGTAGACCGATGCGCCGAAGTCTCTGGAAAACTCAAGGGTACCTTAGCCTTCGAAAAATAGGGGTCCTCTTCAGAAAAATAGGGGTCCCTTCAATTTGCCTAAAAAAATAGGGGCCCTTCAGAAAAATAGGGGTACCTTCGATTTGCGCAAAAAAAATAGGGGTCCCTCCAGAAAAATAGGGTACCTTCGATTTACGCAAAAAAATAGGGGACCCTTCGATTTGCGCAAAAAAATATAGGACCCTTCAGAAAAATAGGGATCCCTTCGATTTGCGCAAAAAAGGAGGGTACCCTTCAAAAAAATAGGGGTACCTTCGATTTACGCAAAAAAATAGGGGACCCTTAAGAAAAATAAGGGTCCCTTGGATTTGCGTAAAAAAAATAGGGGTCCCTTCAGAAAAATTGGGGTCCCTTCGATTTGCGTAAAAAAAATTGGGGACCCTTTAGAAAAATTGGGCCTATTTTTCTGAAGGGTCTCCTATTTTTTTAATGAAGTTTAAAAAGGGTCCCCTATTCTACAATGACTTACGGATATTTATCAACGACGTTTCGCCACGCCCTTAACATCTCTCCACGTTGCGTCCAAATCGTCAGGTTGTCTCCATGGTACCCGGTAGTGAAGAAAAAGCGGTCTAGCTCTTCGGCCCTATAATCTTATCATTTTGGTGGAAAGGGGAGGGTCCCTTACTCTGGATCAGTGGAATTAGTGGCATTCCTCAGCTTCACAAATCCTTGCCAAAAATCGTACTCTGGCCACTTGAGGAAGTACTTCAGCTCATCCTCCCGATACGTCATTTTGTCGTCAGAGTGTACGGTAACTGGCTTATCCTCGTCCATGAAATCCTCGTCTTCGTCTTCGCTTCCGAATGCTGAAAACAAGGGATAGGGTAAAAAATGCGTTTTCGGGATAGGGCCCGAATTTCGAAAAAAAATTCATTTTCGGTATGGGGGCCCAATTTTTGGAATCTTCGAAAATTTTAGAATATAGTCGAGATTATACTCATTCGAACCGGCTCAACGTGCTAATTCCAATGCTATTATTTTCATGAATTTCAGATCACAATGAGCCGAGATACGGTAGAAAATGCATTTTTGTTATTGGGCCCATTTTTTAGAATTTCCTAGAATTTTGGGATATAGTCATGATTATACTCATTCGAACCGGCTTGTAATGCTGACCTTGAAAGTACTATTTTTGCAAATTTTGGACTAAAACTGACTGAGATACGAGAGAAAATGCATTTTCGTTAAGGGCCCAAATTTCGAATTTTTCGAGAATTTCAGAATATAGTCATGATTATACTCATTTAACCGACTTAACATACTGGTTTCGAAACTACTATTTTCTTGAGTTTTAATTCAAAAATAATCTAGATACGGTAAAAATGTATTTTCGGTATAGGGGCCAATTTTCGGAATTTTTCGAAATTTTTAAATATAGTCATGATTATACTCATTTGAACCGGCTTAATTTGCTGATTTTGAAAATTTTACTCCTGCAAGTCATGGATCGAAACTGGCTGAGATACGGTGAAAAATGTGTTTTCGTGGTGTGACCCGAATTTCGAATTTTTCGAGAATTTCAGAACATTGTCATGAGTCTACTCATTTAAACCGGCTTACCATTCTAAATTCAAAGCTATCATTTTGAATTGTCATGGATCAAAACTGATCAAGTTACGGTAAAAAATGCATTTTCGTTATGAGGTTCAATTTTTGAAATTTTTGAAATTTTTCAAATGTAGTCATGATTATACTCGTTTGAACCGGCTTAATTTGCTGATTTCAAAAATATTATTTTCGAACGTTTAGGCTCAAAACTGGCTGAGATACGGTAGAAAATACAATTCCGATAAACTCACACTGCTGAAAGACATCATAATCCCTGATAAAGTACTTGGTTCCAAGTTCTCCCCATCCTTCTCCCCACGTCCCATTAATCGATTCCATCTCTCTGACAAATTCATTGAGCCTCTTGAGCCTCTTGGGATCTTCTAGTTTCCCTGGAGTGTTCACGAATACGGTAGCCATCGAGTAAACCGGGACCTGGTACTTGATACGCAAGTCGTCTAGTTCCAGAAGTGGGGAGTCAAGGGCGAAAAGTTTCTGGGCGGTTAGGTTAATATTCAGTTGAGTGATACCGTAGACACTGAAGGCCAGGTATGCCAGGTAGGCTAGGCAAATGGATACGAAAACGAGGGGGGTGGTCATGAGATGGGTGTATTTCTGGAGGGAGTCACTGATAATCGGTTGGGTTGCCTCGTGGAATTTCGATGGTTGGCGGGTAAGGGGGCGGTGATGACGAGCAATGTTCACCCGGTTTTCAGCGATATTTATCTCCATTCGATTTTTATCAATCTAAAAATTCCCTTATTTTCTATATTGCAGAAGGCACCTTTACCTCATCAGAACCGAATTCATATCCCCCGACAATCGACATCAATCCAGCATAGAAAGTCATCTGGTAGAGAAAAGCGAACCACATAGACAGCATATTTCCAGTACAGAGCAAAGTGATCTCGGGGGATGAGGTAAACGAGCCGACAAAATCGGCGAACATGTTAGTGAGGCAAGAGATAAGGATAGCCGGTCCAACTTCTGCCATCACCTCGCTCATACGGTGCCCAACGCTGTCTTTCTTACGAGGGGTCTCGCGCATGTGCTTGGTAACACGTTGCCATTCGTGGATCATGAGGTAGGAGGAATCAACACCTGGAAAAATAGGTAGGTTAGAGTAGGTAGCGTAGGTAGCGTAGTAGCAGGTAGCGTATAGCAGGTAGCGTATAGCAGGTAACGCAGTAGTAGGTAGCTTAGAGTGTGGGCTACTTAGCGTATAGATAGCTTAGCTAGAGGTTTGCAGTTAAAAAAGCTTGCGGGTACTAAGTAACCTAGCGTGTAGGACGCATCTAGCGCAGTTAGGTTAGCGCAAAAAACGCAGGTAGCGTAGTTTATAGGTCGCCTAATAAGTAGACGCTTTGGAACGCTTTTGGACGCCTCGGGACCCCTTGGGACCCCTTGGGACGCCTTGGCACACCTTGGCACACCTTGGCACGCCTTGGCACGCCTTGGCACACCTTGGCACGCTTTGGCACGCTTTGGGACGCTTTGGGACGCTTTATCACGCTTTGGGACACCTTGGGACGCCTTGGCACGCTTTGGGACACCTTGGGACGCCTTGGCACGCCTTGGCACGCCTTAGCACGCCTTGGCACGCCTTGGCACGCCTTGGCACGCCTTGGCACGCCTTGGCACGCCTTGGCACGCCTTGGCACGCTTTGGCACGCCTTGGCACGCCTTGGCACGCCTTGGCACGCTTTGGCACACCTTGGCACACCTTGGCACGCCTCAGGGGAAGCCTAACCCAACCGAACTTACCAATCGAAAGCACCAAAAACGGAATGACACATAAAATCGAAGCGAATCGAATTCCACACAAGAACATCAGTGCGAGGGCAGTCGCACAAGCCAACAACGGTGTCAAACATGCCATAATCGCCAGAATCACTTTGTATCCGTTCTCCTGATGCATGTATAAAGCGCGGATCATAACCAGGACACAACTACAAATGCACATGATGGCGAACCCAACGACGAGGTATGGGATCATAATGATTCCACCTCTGACCATCTCCTCTTCCACGTAAGACTGGGAATAGGCGTAGATTTTGAGCCGCTTTGAGTTGTATCGCTTCTCGAATATATCCACCATACTCATTTCCCATTTTTTGACCTGAGCTTCAGTCCACCCTGGTTTATGTTCGGCACGGAATTGCAAAGTGATCATTTTCACTGATTTGACGTTGGTTATCCGGGAGACTGGGTCGACTAGTCGGGTGGCGTTCGCCTCGAAGACACCATCAGCAGAGTCTAGAAGCTTAGCAGCCTCATCTGGTTGGTCGAATAACTCGACGCCGAAAAAATTGGGTTGAAGGGAGAATTGCCTTCCGAACATATCCGAAACGGGGTACTGTATCTTGATACGCGAGTTTTGGTCGCCATCGCTTAGGATTTGGTAGCCGTTCTGGAAATGGGTTACTGTAAAGGTATATCGATGTAGTTTTTAATTCTAAACACTTTTTCTGTTGACAACTTTCTCTGAAAATGCCTCTAAATGCCCTAAAACCCGGTTTTATTAGGGTGGAAGAGTTTTCCGAAAACTCGGCCACGGGGTTTTTGACCGCCCCAGTGGCTATTTTTATTTTTTCTTTGAAGTTTCAGTCTCTTAATGAGAGATGTGTTGAATAAAAATATAAAACTTCGAAAAAAAAGCCACTGGGGCGGTCCAATGGCCGAGGTTGCAAAAACTCTTCCATCCCAATAAAAATATCAGATGTAGTTTTGAATTCTGAACACTTTTTCTGTTGACAACTTTCTCTAAATATGCCTCTAAGTGCCTTAAAAAGCAGTTTTGTGAGGTGGAAGAGTTTTTCAAAACCTCGGCCACGGGGGTTTGAGCCACCTCCGTCGTTATTTTTTTTGTTTTCTTTGATTTTAGGCTTTTATTGAATAGATTCTCTCATTATCAAACTGAAAATTTCGGAAAAAAGTGAAAAATAATGCCTGAAACCTCCGCTTCCGAAAAACTCTTCCACCCCAATAAAACCGGGTTTTTAAAAATAATTTTTGTTTTTGGCGTCTGATAATTAGAGAATATATCCGGTTTAAACCTGAAATCAGAAAAAAACAAAAAAATAACGACGGAGGTGGTCAGAAACCCCATGGCCGAGTTTTGGGAAAACTCTTCCACCTCAATAAAACCGATTTTTAAGGTATTTAGAGGCATTTTCAGAGAAAGTTGTCAACAGAAAAAGTGTTTAGAATTAAAAACTACATCTAATGACGAATCATTGAAGTTCAGTTCAGTCCTCCTTTAAAAACTTACATAAAACTGGCGAACAGGCTCATTGATCTGACAAAAACTCTGACAAAACTGGTTGAACGTCTCATTTTTCCCGGATATCGAATCGTACATAGTGATATTATTGAGGGCAAAGTTCAGAACCTGTATCGTCTCATCCAGGTAATCAGGTCTTGACATACTACCCTCGTCCTTTGCCACAATGAACAAATAGGCGGCTATAGGGAGTCCAGAACTCGAGAAAAACCTTTGGTACTCTAGATACTCGTCTTTTGCACGGGCTCCATATGGGGTGTACCCTGTGATATCGTTGGCTTGCTTGGTGAGCAGAATTTTGACCATTGCTAGGGTTGAAATGATTAGGCAGATGATGATGGCGAGCCACGCGTGTTTAGCGATGAGGAACCCCCAGTTCCGGAATTTTCCGATGATCCATCGAACGAATCGGGGTCCTAAATTCAAAGTTAGAAGTCTTAACGTGTTGAACTGTTAATTTCATGAACTTCGGATCAAAAGTGGCCGAGATACGGTAGAAAATGCATTTTCGGTATGGGCTCAATTTTCAGAATTTATCGGTATTTTCAAATATGGTCATGATTATACTCATTTAAACCGGCTTAACGTGCTGACTCCAAAAAAGTCATTTTTTTTGAGTTTCGAATCAAAACTGGCTGAGATACGGTAGAAAATGCATTTTCGGTATGTGGCCCAATTTTTATTAAATTTTTGAAAATTCTGAAATCTAGTTATGATTACATTCATTTGAACCGGCTTAACGTGCTGATTTTAAAAATGTCATTTTTTTGAGTTTCGGATCAAAACTGGATTAGATACGGTAGAAAATGCGTTTTCGTGGTGAGACCCAAAATTTCGAACTTTTCAAAATAAAATCATGGTTATACTCATTTGAACGGGCTTAACATGCTGATTCCAGTGCTGTCAATTTCATTAATTTTGGATCACAATGAGTTGAGATACGGTAGAAAACGCATTTTCGGTATGTGGCCCAATTTTTGGAATTTTTCAAAAATATTTAAATATGGTCATGATTATACTCATTTGAACCGGCTTAACTTGCTGATACTAAAAATAATAGTTTCGCAAGTTTAGGATGAAAACTGGCCGAGATACGGTAGAAAACGAATTTCGGTATGGGGCCCAATTTTCAGAATTCTTGAAAATTTTGAAATATTGTCATGATTATACTTTTTTGTACCGGCTTAACATGCAAAATTCAAAAATATCATTTTCATAAATATCAGATCACAATGAGCCAAATTGCGGTAGAAAATGCATTTTCGGTATGTGGCCCAATTTTTGGAATTTTCGAAATTTTTAAAATCTAGTCATGATTATACTCATTTGAACTGGCCTAACTTGCTGATACTAAAAATATTAGTTTCGCAAGTTTGGGATCAAAGTTGGCCAAGATACGGTAGAAAATGCATTTTCGGTATTGGGCCCAATTTTCAAAATTTTTGAAAATTTTGAAATTTAGTCATGATTATACTCATTTGAACCGGCTTAATTTGCTGATACTAAACATATTAGTTTCGCAAGTTTAGGATCAAAATTGGATAAAATACGGTAGAAAATATATTTTCATTATGGACCCAATTTTTGGAATTTTCGAGATATCGTAAGTTCAAAATTAGAAAGTGCGTTCTAATGACAATTTACCTTGATCAACCTCATTGTAGACGTCTAGAGACCGTTGACCAATGAGCAAGGACTGCCGACGTGGACGGGCGATGCTCCCGTCCATCGTACCTGGGGCGGTGGGTGGCGGCGCCAATGTGACTGAAAATGAACTAATAAGTGGTCAGAAAAAGGGAAAAACACTTGAGAGGTCTTTGTGACCGAAAAACAAGTATGAGGGACAAAGGTACTCGAGGCTCAATAGATGTAGTGTCTAGATAGGTACTACATCTAGATTTCCCGAAAGTACAAAAGAAAGATCAATATGTTTCGGGAAGAGAGATGAGATAACGGGGGGATCGATGGTCGATAAGAATTTGCATAATTGATATGTTTTATTAGTCACGTAAAGACATAGAAAATGTGTTTGCATTGATTAGGGGGAGGTAAAAGTTCAGGATAAATTTGGGAATGGTGCGGCACGCTCCGGCACGGTTCGGCACACTTCGGCACGCTCCGGCACGGCTAGATTTTTGCTATTATGCTCAGAATATTCTAGAAAAAGTATTTGAATAGTTTTTAGACCGATACCTATTATTTGAAATTTCTCGAAAATTCCGGGTAGTGTGTGGTCACCAACTACGGACTACTCGGCTTGACCTTATCCTACCCAGATTTTTGCTAGTATGTTCAGAATCATCTATAAATAATATTTAGGTCGTTTTTAGACCGAAACCTATTTTTTGAAATTTCTGGAAAACTCCGGGTAGGGTGGGGCCACAAATTTCGGACTGTTTGGTTGAGCTCGGCCCGACCTTGAACCTACCCAGATTTTCTGCTAGTATGCTCAGAATATTCTAGGAATTATATCTAACTAGTTTTTAGACCGATAACTATATTTTGAAATTTCTCGAAAATTCCGGGGGTCAACAACTTCGAACTGCTTGATACAGCTAGGCCCGACCTTGGACTTACCCAGATTTTCGCTAGTGTGCTCAGAATATTCTAGATATTATTTTTAGACAGTTTTCACCCCTCTACCATGTTTTTGAAAATTCTAGAAAATTCTGAGTATGCACCCAACCTTGGATAAGGGTCGGATAACGCACCTTGGCCCTAGCCGTCTAGATTTTTGCTATTACACTTAAAACTTTCTATAAATTCGAGCTAGACAATTTCCTAAAGGGTAACGGGATTTTTAAATTTCTAGAAAATTCTGGGTAGGGTCAGGAAAGCCCAAATTACCAAAAATTTGGGAATGTCAAGAAAATGCTGATCGAAAAGTGGTGTGGTGTAAGTTGGTTCCAAGTGGAGAAGGGGGGACTTGAAATCAAGAAAGTGTCACTTTCACCTCCCTTCACCTCCAATCAGAGGCAAATCACTACTAATTGGCAAACGAGAGGGAAAATTCGTACACACTGTCTTGTCTATAAAGGAATGTGTATGAAGAATTAGTTTTCGAATAGGAAGAAGAGACAAAAGAAGTTAATAAGTTCAGGATCCTCCTTCCTCCAGAAGAATTCGTTGAACACATTCATGCACTTCATTGGCCAAACATGATGTTTTGAGAGGGTAGGTAGGGGACAAAAAATAAATGATGATTGTTTTTCAAAGATCAAATATATAGATAGAGAAAAAGGAGTGTGATTTGTGATTGTTATCGAGAATTTGATCACTTGGACATTCCCTGGAGTTGTTAATCGATCATGTTTGTCATAGGAGATCACTTTTTTGATAGTTTGGGGACTCGGTTAAGCTATTTTGAAGATGACGATAATTATGAGCCCTTAAGGGTTGATACCTAGCAATATGAGCCCTTAAGGGTTGGTACCTAGCTTACCAAGGGGTGGTACCTAGCTAACTTAGCGTGTTAGCTAGTCTCAGCTAACCTTAGCAAGCTTTTCCCCTCTAGAAAATTCTAGAAACCCCCAATATAGGTTCAAACAAGTTTAGCACCTCTTATCACGTGTACAGTACCAACAATTGTTAAGTGGAGTGAAACGAACGCGTCACACTACTACTGTACGAAGGGGCTTCCTTTGTTTTATGACACACGGGTTTAACACTCAAACTAGAACAAGCTGGAGAAAGAAAGAGAGAGATCGAAGTTTCATTTTGTACTTTGAAATTAGGCTCCGCCCACTTCTCTCGGGTACCCTGTACAGTGGTGAGCATACCGGATTTTTCGATTTTTCGGATTTTTTTTCAAATTTTTTTCTGGTACAAAAACTTTCTAGTTTTAGGCACAATAATATTGTTTCAAGAAGGGATCCTTCAATTTTATGCTCCGCCCACTTCTGTCCACTGAAACCTATAGGGTGCATGAACTGAAATTTCGGATTTTTAAAGGATTTTTTTCGGGAAAAAAACTCAGAAAATATGGGGAATAAAGACTTTGGGAAACAAACAATAGGCATTGAAATTTCAGGAAAAATTAGGCTCCGCCCCCTTTTACCAGAATTTTCTGATAACTAGGCCGAACCAGTTTTCCTCATTTTTTTCGGGATTTTTTTGGGCGGAGCCTGATTTTTAAAAATTTTTTTGGGTGTAGAGCCTTGAGTTCAACTGGTTTTTAGTGGGCGGAGCCTATTTTTTCTTTGGAATTCAATTTTTGGATTTTTCGAAAAATGGGGTTTGGGCTGAAAAATGGGCTAATATTCAAAATTGAAAAATACAGAAAAATTCAAAAAATAAAAAAAGTTCCGAAAGACTCAAAGATTAAGTTCAACGACCCCGGGAGAAAAAGAAAAACAAAATAATCGAAGGAAACATGTGAAATGGGCCTGAACTAGGGAATTTGGAAGGAAATGAGTCAGGGCAAGAGAAAATGATTTTCGGAAAATTTTTTTTTTCGGAAAAAAATTTTTTTTTCAAAAAAACATGGAAAACCGCTAGAAAAACCTAATTTCAGCTAGATAAAGGGTTAGTGAAAAGAAAATCTAGGTTTTTGAAGGTCCAGAAATGTCAAAAAACTCGGATAAACCCAAAAAGCAACCCAAAAAGGTGTAATTGATCAATCTTCTCTTACACACAGAACTAAATGAGAAGGAAACTAAAAACATGAGAGAGAGGTGTTGAGAAGACAGTCAAGAAGAAGGGGTAATCTTTGACACGCAGAATAGGAAAGAAGAACAAGAAACCAGTGTCTTCTTCCCCCCTTCCTTCATCAGGTATTGAAGAGGTGAAGGGGTGTGTGGAGGGGAGGGCGTCGAAGAAGAGATGTAGTAGTAATCGATCGATAGGAGAGGGTATACAAAACGAGAAGAAGAATGCTATTAAGCTTCTCCCCCTCTACATACCTCTACCTACTGTCAAGGACACTTTTGAGGGGGGGGAGATACGAAAGGGGGGATGGACAGATGACGTCGGGAAAATAATGATTTGATTAGGGAGAAAAAATTAGCACTTTCAAGGGGTGTTCAGCGGATTCGGAAGTTCTAGAAGGGGAGGCTAGAGTGTCTAGCAGTATCTTGTACCTAGACCCCTTTTTTTCAATTCCCGGTAGAGATTTTGAAAAAATTTCAACTAGAGGCTTGTTTAGCTTGATTTTTTACACACTTTGATAGTTAACAGTTTTTCGGTATCTTTATGAATGACCGAGTAATATCAAAATAAAGATGGAGATATCAAAAAGTTGGGGATTAACCAGAAAAAAAGGCTGACGCGCTCTCCTATATAACTCAGTTCAGGCTGAAGATATCAAAAAGTTGGTAACTGTTAAATTGCTCAGTGTGATATTTGCAACATTTTATTAGTTTACAACTTTTTTGTATCTCTTAAACTGAGCGAGATAGGGACTCTAGAAGTTTGAGGTAGGCAATCCGGCCCCGCAGGCTGGGATAAGGCTGCCTGCGCTCCCTTGTATCTCAGCAGCCAGTGAAGCTATCAAAAAATTGTCAACTAGTAAATTGCTCAGCTTAATTTTCTAAACATTTTATTAGTTGACAACTTTTTGATATCTCTTAAACTGAGCGAGATACAAACTCTAGAAGTTGAAGAAGGGAAACAAGTGTCTAATGCGTCGGCGCTATTTCGGCGCCCAGAAAAACCGATCAAAAAGGTGTCAACTAAAAAAATATAGTTTTTAACAAGCCTAAAATAAAAATTTCTTAATATCTTATCTCGAAACAATGAAAAAATTGAAGAAAATTTTTTTTTGAAATTTCAAAAAATGACTGTTTTGTTCAAAACTTTATATCTCGCTTCAAACTATAGTTATCACAAAAATTTTAACTGACAACTTGCTCAGCGTAAAATTCTGCATATTTCATTAATTGACAACTTCCTTGTACCTCCCCTCCCAGCCGAGATATTTGACCTTAAACCTTAGTCTTGACTAATCTACTAATCCCAAGTTGTCCGAACAAGGTGACTCATCTCTTGTCCGGAAAGTACAAACAATTTTGATCTTTTCGATTCCTCTCTTCTCACTTGAATGATCGTGAACACCCATCGGAACCCCTTTTGACATATACGACCTTCGATGGGGTAATAGGGCCATAAATATTTGGATCCCCATTTTTTGAACCAAAATGTGATTGGCATGTCTTTTGAAGGTGAAATCAATTGAAAAATAAAGAAAACGGAACGGAAAAGTGAGAAAAATGGTATCTGTGTACCCGATCTGTACAATGAGAAGAAGTTAAAAGTGGAGGGGAGAAGAGAAGAGGAGTAAGAAATTGTAACACGCATACACAATAACAGGTTGTTGAACATACAAGGGGGGAGGGCAAAGATGTGATGCGTTTCAAATTAACCCCCACCGTTTTTTCTGCGCTTGCCATTCTTCTTCTTCTCCCTACTCTACGGGGGAGGCATCTTGTCAAAAACACATTATTTACACGTGTCAAATCACTTTGAACACTTTCCACCCAAAATAAAATGATGGGAACCAGGAAGGAGAGGGTACTCTAAAAAAACTAGTTGGAATGGAAAGTATGGGTAGTGAGAGCCATCCGAGAGGAGTAGGTAGCGCTCGGGTAGGTACTTAGTAGGTAGCGCTCGGGTAGGTACTATACACAGAAAACCGTTCAAAAAAAAACAAAAATTTGAGATTTTTCAAATTTTTAAAAATTCAAAAATCCTTTAAAAATTCTGCAAAAACCGAAACTTTCTGCAGAAAACTGTATTTCCGAATGGCTCCCAGAAGGGTGTGAATCTCTCTGGCTAACTGGGGTAGTGAGAGCCGTCCTAAAAAATTGGGTAGCGCCCGGGTAGGTACCGCCCGTGTTGGTACTACCCAAGTAGGGGCTGCCCAAGTCAGAACTGGTCCAAATCGGAACTAAATCAAATTTGGAGCCGCCTGAGCATGCACCGCCTCTAAAAACCCATAATGCGAACAAAAATCTAAAATCCAGGCACTTTCAAAAAAAAACGATCAGTTTTTAGAATCCGAAGGGTCACATCACCGAAAAGCGCATCTTTAGTTTGAACCATTCTAGCTTGCTCAGCGTAAAAGCTATCAAAAAGTTTTCAACTAACAAATTGCTCAGCTTTTTAACAACTACATTTTATTAGTTGACTACTTTTTTCTATCTTCAACGTGAAAAAAGATATAATTGCTCAAACAAAAAAATTTCTGGAAACTTGATAATAGAAAAACAAGGAGCATTAAAACTGTGATATCTCCTTAACCGTGATCCCTATCAAAAAACTTTCAACTAATAAAATATTGCTCATAATAAGTTGAACATTTCATTAGTTAAAAAGTTTTTGATAACTCTAACCTGAAACAAGTTATACTCGGTTAAACAAACATCTTATGGAAAAGCTGACGGAAAATATGACAGATGAGACTTTTCAGAAACCGCTCAACTGAAGTTATTAGAATTTTTTCTAGCTCCAAAATGACAAAAAAATCAAGCCAAACTTTATTTTTCAGTCAAATATCAAACGCATGTCGATTTCCAGCTCTTCGTCACAGTCAACTGACGAAGAATCGCCTGCACATTCTTCTCATCACCGCTATCATTGTCGTCCTTCTCCATCGACTTTTTCGGCATCGCCAATTTACAGAATCCCTGAATTCTTCAAATTGTCAATGGGGCGCACTTGCAGACTCACGTTATCCAGAATATGTTCCGCTAGAAGAGTGTAGACAAACGAGAACTGGGAGAGACTTTGACACGAATGAAGTCTTCCATTGCGAACCTAGGGGTACTGTATTAAGGGGGGGGGGGTCTAGAGGTCACTTACAATCTCCAGACACTTGATCATATCCAACTTCTTATCCCCACTGTGTAAGGAGGCATGGGCGGTCTCAAAGAGGGCGTAGGTGCCGGCGCGTCCGCATCCCGAGAGACTCATGTAGACAGGTGGACCAAACTGTGAGTATTTACGAAGGGCCGATTGGAGTTGCCAGATTTGTTTGGCGCCTTGGGGAGAGCCTTGGAATGGGACAGAGTTGTGCGGCCAAGCGTTGTAGTGGTGGATGTGAAGGAATCTGAGGGTGGGTTGTGGGCGGTACTCTTGTATGTATTTTTTTGTGGGCGGGGCTAGATTCGATATTTTCCGAAGATCAGAAAGTGGAAATGATAGCTTCCAACAAGATCTACATAATAGAAAATTTAAAACTATAAAAAAACTGTGTGAAAAAAGTTATGCGCTCGAAAATAGTTTTTAGGCTAATTTTTGGTAATGCCTACTTTTAAGGCCTGTACCTTTTTTTTCTGTAGATTTTTCAAATTTTTAAAGCTGTCATCGTGTAGAGCTCACCAAGAGCTATCATTTTCACTTTTGGATCATTAAAAAATATCAAGTTTAAAGGGAGTTATGGCCCTTTAGCCTAACTTTCTAGGAATTTTGGTAACGCCTACTTTGGCGGCCCGTAACTTTTTTTCTACGAAACGTACAGAATTTTGAATGCTATCATCATGTACAGCTCATTAAGAGCTTCCTTTTTCACTTTTGAATCATCAAAAAATATCAATTTTAAACGGAGTTATGGCCCTTCACGCTGAGGGCCTTGTTTTGACTCCACCCACTTCCCCATTCGTCAAAAACAACTCCGCTATGAAAAACTCACGACTTATAGTCTCCGTTACAGACGCTCAGAACCTTCAAGAACCACCCAGTCATTATCTCAACCCTCTTGAACTCTCCAACTCGAATCGATCGCTCTTCAAAGTGCAAGAAGTCTCTGGAACCCCCAAAACTACAGTAATCCTGGGATGACCACCTACTGATTCCGCGGAAACACAAAATCTCCGCCCAATTGCTCATATTCAGCATCTGACAACAAGAGAAGCACACACTTTACACGTTTCTCAATGATCATTTGCCAAAAATCGGCGGCAGTATGAGGCAATGGCATTTGGGTCAGAATGGCTCTCTTCGATGGGTCAATATCGACATAACTCGCATGGATATAGGTGTCATCGGAGAGAGTAACACGAGAATGATCCATGCAAATGACGTCAGAGAAACGGTTTTTGTACATGTTTTCAACAAAGTGCTGCTTGGTGACGTGTTGTGGAATGTAGCTGGCAATGTGCGGGAAGTCTTTCTGGAAAAGGGGGTGTATCTTGGTTTAAAATGGGGATGGAAACTAATTTTAAAAAACAAAATGTAGCTCTTGTTAAGCTGAGCATTTTATTAGTCAACCACTTTTTGATAGCTCTTAAAGGAACGGAGCTATGCGCCGTCTAGGAAAAGAAAGCGCGCCCGAATGAGAACGTGCCTGCCCCCTCCGCCTTATCAGCTGTATCTCGCTTACCTTAATAGCTATTAAAATTCTATCAATTTGCAAATTATAGCCCTTATTAAGCTGAGCATTTTATAAGTTGAAAACTTTTTTCTATCTCTCCTGAAAACTGAGCTATGCGCCTTTGAAGCAAGAGGTGCAAGAGGTAGGGCTAGCTAGCTGTCTGCGCCCTCCTATATCTCACCTACCATTGACGCTATTAAAAAAGTGTCAACTAACAAAATATTTAGTTTATTATAAGCAATATTTTATTAGTTGACAACTTTTTGTTATCTTTAAAATCAGCTGAGATATTTGCGTTTGAAAAAGGTGTTTAAAAAATATGTGTCTTTAACAAAATGCTCAGCTTAATCAGAGCTATATTTCAGTAGTTGACACTTTTTTTCTATCTCCAACCCAAACCGATTTATAGCCTCTAGACCACTCACAATAGCCATATTCGCGTTCTCCGTCACAAATCGCTTCGCCAACCCCAACCACTTTTGTTTTTTCTCTTCATTACTGTCATCTTCCTCCTTTTTCTCCTTCTTTTCCTCCACTTTCTTGTCATTTGTATCCGATTTCTCCTCTTTTTTCGATTTTTTCTGTGGCTTATCCTCTGCTGACTCAGTCTCCTTTGAGCTTTTCACCGGCTTCGGAGGCACAATTTTATCCGGAGATTGCGGTTCTTTTGGTGGTCCTCCGACAGGGATTTTTCCCTTGTCTTTGACCAAAACTATCTCACCGAGTTGCTAAAACTAGACATGCCCTTCTATTAAAGGTACCCGCCCAACCTCATTCTGCACAGGAGGCAGGGGTTTCACTGGTTTGACACGTGGCTGCTTTTTCGTCGTCGATTTCGATTTTCTGTGCTTTTTCGACCTCTTTCGTTTTTTGCTACGACAACAGAGAAACCCGGTTTTTTTCGACTTGGAACGAGATTTTTTGTGATGATTTTTGGAGCGCTTCTTTTTTTTCGCATCTTTTTTTGGAGCTGAATTTTTTTTCCTTAATATTTGGAAACCTGGGAAAATTGCTCACTTTTAGGCGCCCCGTGCTTCATAACTGGTGCGTTGCCTTCCATGCTTCGGTGTTTCTTGTATTTCAGACAACTACTAAACGGAAATAATTTTTTTCTTACGAAATTTGGCAATTTCTAGTTTTTTCTAGATTTCTGTGCAATTTGGGCATCACGATTTAATTTTTAAATTATTTTTTATTTTTAAATCGAGTTTATTTCAGGTTTTTTCAGAAATTTCCATATAAAAATAATTATTTTTGAAATGGCGCGCGAAATTTTGTTTACTCATTTGTGCATTCTTCCGTAGCGCTGATTGCGGAACGCTGCGTCTCTTATTTTCACACACTGTTTCGCTTTGGGCGCCAATTTCTAATCCCAAAATTTGTTGTTGTTTTTTCAAATTCATCGCAAGTTTCTGCTCGATTTTTGGGGGATTTCTCCGCGCAAAGTCGCCGAAAAAGCTTAGAATATGCTTCAAAATAGTTTTAAAAAGAAATAATTCATTAAATTTCAGATGCAAGACCCCTATCGCTTAGTCACCATGCGCACCGCTCCAGAACCGGTAAAAACCCCTAAAAACCTCACAAAAACTAATTTTCCAACATTTCCAGGTTGTCAAAACTACTACCGTCACCAAGACGATCGAGCCGCTCATCATCGAACAGCAAGGCGGACTCGTCAGAAAAATCGTCGACAAAGGAAACTATGTGTTCTTGATGTTCATGATGTTCGGATTCGGAGCTTTGTTGCCGTGGAACATGTTCCTCAACATCTCCTACGACGTTCGTCACTGAATTTCCTCTCGAAATAGCTCATTTTTCAGTACTACACCAATCACAAGCTTCTCGACGAGAACAAAAATGGCACCTTGGAGTCAGCGGTCTTCCAGAACTCGATGACTATTGCTGCTCAGATTCCGAATCTCATTTTTAGCATCCTCAATATCTTCTTGACTTCTACGTAAGAAAATTGACGCTAGCTATTTAAAAATAAATGATTTTCAGCGGCGACTTCACCCTTCGCATGCGCATCTGCCTTGCCGTCGTTCAGGCCATGGTTCTCATCACCATCTCGTTCATCTACGTCTATACCCACTCTTGTAAGCCAGCGAATTAGGAAAAGTCATTTAAAAATTAATTTGCAGGGACCACCTGGTTCTTCTTCCTGACCATCTCCAACATCATCGCGCTCAACGCCGCCAATGGTCTGTTCCAGAACTCGCTGTTCGGCCTCGCCTCCTCATTCCCGTTCAAGTACACAAACGCCATTCTCATCGGCCAAAACTTTTGCGGAATCGCCGTCACCGTTCTCGCGATGGCCACCAAAGCGGTCACCGACGACGTTGAGCACAGAGCCATGCTCTATTTCGGACTCTCCTCCATCGTCATCATCACCTGCTTTGTCCTCTTGATTTTCATCAAGAAACTGACTTTCTTCAAAGTTTTCGATGTCACTGAAGCCAACGAGTACGATGACAATTTCAAAAAAGAGATCACCACCTGGGAAGACGTTCGTATCGCGTTCTCCGAGAGCAAAGCCCAGTTCGCCAACATTTTCCTTCTCTTCCTCGTCACTCTCGCCTTGTTCCCGAATATCTGCATGTATGTGAAGGATAACAAGCCAGGAGAGGTCTACGGATTCATCGTTCCAACCAAGTATTTCATGGACGTCACCACTTTCCTCAACTTCAACTTGTTCGCCTTCCTCGGAAGTTTGACTGCCAATTGGATCAGATCTGTAAGCGATTCTCCTTAAAATTGCATCTCTAACCAATTCTCTTTCAGCCAGGACCAAAATCCATCTGGATCGCTGTCGTCGCCCGCTTCTGGTTCCTTATCTACTTGCCACTCGCCAACTACCAACCAGAAGGTCTCCGCCTCGCCCCGGTCCTCTTCACCTCCACCTGGTTCTTCGTCTTCAACGTCACCCTCTTGGCCTTCTCCAGCGGATACCTCAGCTCCCTCATCATGATGTACGCTCCAAGATGTCACGAGGAGCCGAGAATCCAAAGAATGGCCGGAATGATCGCCGCGTTCTTCTTGGTCGCCGGCGTCGTCGCTGGATTGGTTCTCTCATGGCCAATCAAGCTTCTCATTCTCAACTATCCATTCTAAACTTGTTCTGTTGTTATCTTTGTTGTTTTTTCTATTTGTTACCCCAGTTTTTATCTTTCTCGTTAACCCTCTGTTTTTATCTGTTATCCCGTTGGCTTCTCCCAAAAAGCCCCCACTGTTTCATTTTGTTGTTGTTGAAAACATATTCCAATAAAGACGGTATAACCAAAACCGCTCTTTTCATATTACTTTTAATTAGATTTCTCTCTCCCATTCGCTATTGACACTGGTGTGTTCCCCACAATTCTTATCAATTGCCATGTGTTTTAATCAATTTGGAGACGAAGACGCAACAAAAAACTTAGGAAAGTACGCGCACTCTAATGTATTCTTTCTTTTTCCTCTGCATTACTTTTTTCTCCTAGTGCTCACACACTCCTCCTCCTCATCTTCCCAATTTCGAAATATAGAACACGGAGAGTCTGAAGAGACGCAGACGCACAGAGAGCCCTGGTCGGCTCCCCTCCTCTTCTTCTTCATCGACTACTACTTTCCTATCTCTCTCATACATATGTGCTCACATGTGTACACATGTTCAGCGAGCTTATACTGGACCAGTTCAAATTACACAATTTTTATTGTTTTTGTGGGATTTTGCAGAATTTTTGCTGACCGATGACTAATAGATTAAAAATCTTGTTAGAAAATAGAAAAAAACAGAAAAACAAGGAAGTGAAGTGTTTTTCGCCTTGCCTCACTTGATTTTTATAACGCAAAAATAACGATTTCGAAACTATTTTTGCCCGTTTTTTAAACATTTTTTGTCGACCCGAAAATTCCCGAAAAAAAGAGAAAAATAGGCGATGACAAACAAAAAGTTAGATTCCCTTCTCTCTCTCGCTTCGTTTCGATTTCAATTCATCACAATACTTGTAATATTTATGTTTGCCCGCGTTGTCTCTTTTAGTAGTTGCAAGAGATATGTCAATAGCACTTACTTAGTCACACAAACTACTTGGAACTAACAGAAGTTCCCGGTTTGAACGTTCTAGAAAATTGCGTAATTAAGCCTAAGCCTAAGGCTAACTAAAAATTTAAGCCTAAGCCGAAGGCTAAAAAATCAAGCCTAAGCCTAACGTTAAAAATAAACTTAGCCTAAGCCTAAGGCTAAAAAAATTTCAAAAAACGTCGAAATTGCCAGGCGAAACGATATTAGCTACTGCCACGTGGCTTAACAAATTTCAACCAAATTGAAAAAATTAGGAATTCGTGTTGTTTAATCAAGCCTATAGGCTTTTTATGCGTATACGCATAAAAAATAAAACCTGAATAAATTAAGCCTAAGCCTAAAAAGCTAGAGTAAGCCTAAGCCTAAAAGGTTCCCTTGTAAGGCAAAAAACTTAAGCCTAAGCCTAAGGCCCCAATTTTTTAGCCTTATAAGGCTAAAAAATTTCAAAAAACGCCGAAATTTCCGGGCGAATCGCTATTGCCACGTGGCTTTCGCAATAATTTCCATATTGTTGTTGTTGTCATTGAAAACTCGAAACTGCTTATAAATAAAGTAATCGAATATTCATAAAGTTTCCCCGCCGCCCGTCCCGTCGCTTCTCATATTTATGACAATCGTCCCCCCTCTAAACACTACATAACTGAATATTGAAATCGCTATTTAAAAATTGCAAAATATCTCGGAAACCCAGTATGTGAGTTTTCTTCTACATAAAGATCTCATTCCGCGTCGATAGGCTTCCGGCGCAATGCCATTGACGGTGTTGTTTTTTCGCTGTTTGCACCCTTCAACACACAACGACGCTTTCCCTTTCACATTTTCCCACCCATTTTTTTATGCGCAGCGCATCTTTTTTCTGTGCGACAAGTATTCCCCATTTTTTTCTCACCAATATTGATGGAATTCGCGAAAATTCTAGGCCGATGATTCATAGTTTTTTTCTTCCAACGCGATATTGAAAAACAATCAAAACCCCATTAATTTTTTCTTTCGCACCGCCCATTCCAGCAAACCGTTTCATTCTTTTCTTATTTCTTTCTAAATTCTCTACTAGAGAAGAATATATATGAAATCCAAAGAAAAAGGTAAGTGTTTTGGTCAATTCTCTTCTCGAAACAGCCCGCCAGACTGGTTTATGCAAATAACCACCACTCTTCCCTATAGAACTAACTGAGATGTGTATATGGATGAAAAAACGTGGAAAAACTAGTTTCTCACGCCCTTATGTAATTCGAGAAAAAAATAAATATTGGCGCGGTGCCAAAGAGCAGCAAGAAACATTTTCCCCTCCATCATTCGGTCACTAATCCCATTGTCCTCCTCTTCCTTTCGACCTCTCTGTCCTATTCTAACAACAAAAAGCGAGCGACACAAAAAAGTTGACGACGAAAAGAGTGAAGCCCCGCCCCCTTTGGAAAACCACAACCAGTCAGTCTCCCCTTGTGTCGCCCTTGATCGAGATCGATTGGATGACGGACGCCAGCCGTCGCTCTCTCTCTCTCTCTCACAACACATTTCGAAATAAATTTTATGCTCTTTGTGTGTGTTTGTGGAGACGGAAACAAGGAGACCATCCCAAGGACAGGGAACTCTCTGCATAAAAAATTTTGTCTTACACATTCATTAATTGCCTCCAATTTATATCGCAGCAAGCTGGTTCAACAATAAAAACGCGACAGTTTTTGTTTGTAACGTTTTTGCAACACCTCCCTTTCTTCTTTCCTCCCTTCATCTTCTATCTTCCCTTCAGATTTACCCAGCAAAAGAGATGGGCGGTGTAAACTAAACGTTTTGTTTTTTGCTGTTTTCTTCTCGACGCCTGTCGCTTCAATGAAATAGAGCACACAAATAGCAACAGTTGCTTCTTTCTTACTCATCATTGAGTCCCTCACAAATTTCGTATTCATTCCACGTGGCCTTTCTGTTTTTTAGTTTTTTATCTCCATAATTCATTTCTTCTCACTTCCCGAAGAAGTGTAATTCTTTTATTGCCTTCTTTCTCTCTAAATTTATTGCCGGACACTCTGAACAACACCCAGTGATTTATTTCCTCTCTTCCACAAAGAAGAAGAAATCCGCATTTAAATGTTGCGCGGGCCTTCTTTTCTGCGTCTCGCCCTCTCTCTCGCGTGCAGATGGAGCGCACTTTCACACCTTCCCGTCGAAATTTTGAATTTCAACGCTTTCCGCCCATTTCCGCTCTCTTATCTCATCTAAATTCCTCTTTCCAGAGCAAATGGGTACCGACAGAGATCCCGGAGACCAGAAACCAGCCGGCAGCCAGCCGAGAGACCCGAAAATGGCGGTGGCTCGAGTCCTTCTTCCCGACGGAGCACACAAGGAGTTTGAGGTTAATGTAAGTGGAAATTCAGAGTTTTCAAGTTGTAAAAATATTTTTTCTAGAAAAACGCCGACGGAGAAGCGCTCTTTCATCAGCTGATCGCGCTCTACTCGATCGAAGAACGCGAATACTTTTCGTTGTGCTTCTATGAGAAAGAGACCGGCATCAGACACTGGCTTTACAATGATAAACCCATTTCCAAGCAAATTAGAGGTAGTTTTAGATTTTAAAAGGGTCCAAAAACCCAAAAATCCAATTTTCCAGGTCTTCCATGGGAATTCTCGTTCGAGGTCAAATTCTACCCGACCACACCCACCACTATCGTCAACGATCACGCTCGCTACTTCCTCTTCCTTCAACTCCGACGTGATCTGCTCACCGGACGCCTTCCGGCAGCCAACCCCGAAACTTACGCTCTTCTCGGATCGTTCATCTCTCAAATGGAGTTCGGAGACGCGCCCAGTCAGATGACCGACGCCTACGAGCGCTTCATCGTCGACTCGAAGCTTGTCCCATCGTCGCACGCCAATCCGGAGACGTTCACGAAGATTGCTGAGTTGCATCGCGAACTCCGCGGACGGACCACCGGCGAAGCGGAAGCCATGTTCCTGGATCACTGCAAACACTTGCCTCTCTACGGAATTCACATTTTCAAAGTTGTTGTAAGTTGTTTATTTTTTCTTTTTTTTCTTTTGATTTTATCTTAATTTCCAGGATAAGGACAAGAAAGACACAGACATTGGAATCGGAGCAGCCGGCATTAATGTCTATCAAAACGAGCAAACGGTTCACACGTTCACCTGGCAAAACATTGTCAAAATCGGCTACAAACGCACGTATTTCTCGATTAAAGTGAAGGCCGGAATCCTCGGAAAAGACGAGAAGACAGCCTATTTCAAGTTGCCGTCCTATCTGGCTGCTAAACGGGTCTGGAAGAATGCCGTCGAACATCACACATTCTTCAGGTAAAAGATCAAGGGGAATCGGATTTGTATTTAGTTTTTTTTGCAGACTCATTCAACCGGAAGAGAAGCCACAGAAGAGCTTCTTCCACTTTGGCTCACAACGCTTCCGCTTCAGTGGACGCACGCAGTTCCAGACGAAAATGGCATCGCAAATGTTCGATAAGCCGTCGACAGTCGATAGAGCGCCATCAGCAATGTCTCAGCCGATCGCTTGTGAGTATCCGGGAGATTTTCATTCAGAAAAAGAGAATTTTCAGCCGCCGAAGACCAGAAACTACAAACGCTCAACCTAACGGACTCGGAACTCGAGCAACGTCAATTCGAGGTTAGTTTCCAGGTTTCATTTGATTTTATGTGCTTTTATTTTGTTTTTATTGGGTTTATATCGCATGCACCTTGCTTTTTAGTGTGCTTTTTTATGTTCTCTCTCTCTCTCTTACACTTTAACCGCTTCTCACCACCAAAAAACACACATATTTTGGAGATTAAACCACTGAAAAGAGAACCCTCAAGCACCTCACTTCTTTTTTACAGAAATTTTTTTGAATTTTACAGCTTTCCTTTTCCCCTCTCTAATGAACTGTATCCTCCTCTTTTTAGCTCCTTTTGCGTGCCATTTCCCAATCAATATTTATTGTGATTCTGCTGGAAACTCCACTAGTTTTCAGCTCTCTCTATCGTTATTATCAGCTACACAGTTCATTATTGTATCGGTGTGGAGAGGGGGGATTCAGAAGATGTGGTGCCCCTTTCCCCTTATTTATTAGAAGATATCAGGTGTTTTCTCTCCAAAATCTGTTCATTTTTCATTTCCAACTCTATCTAACCCCCCTCTCGCCACGCACCCGTAGAGATCGTATTATACATGAATAGTGCCCTAATACCGTCGTGCTAGTCGTCGTCGTCTTGGAGTGGTATACAGGAGGATTGCCGTAGTGATGTGTGTTGTTTTCTTTCTTTCTTTCTCTGCTGTCGATTGAGTTCTGGCCCCGTTGAGCTTCTCAGAGATCCTCTCTCTGTCTAGTTGATCGGAGCTTTGCACCTCCACACACTACTCCCGAAACAAAAAAAACCTTGGTTTAGTTTGGTAGTGGTAGTGTCTCTCAAGAGCTTCTCTTCTCACCCCCATCCTTATTTCAGCGTTACCGGCGTGCGCTGACCCCCAAATCCTACACGCGACCCGACGATGATGCGATTTCGACTTCCACTTTTGCCAAATATTCGCGTCCCTCTACCCTTTTGGTTGTCAACACTTCCTCCGGGGGCCAGCAAGATTTGTCGTATTCGCCGCGAGATGACTCGTCGAACTACTCCTCTGCCGCTTACTACTTGTCTGAGAGATCGTCGCTGCGCACACCGTCGTCTGCTTACTATCCGCCATCCGAATACACGAGTCCCACTAGTCCGGTTTACTATGAAGGCCAGCACTCTGGAGAGTATCATGTGCAGATGAGACAGACTGCTTCCACATCTACTTCTGGAGCCAGAAGAAACCTGTTCGGAAGAGCATCCGATGCGAGAAGCTCCAAAGCATCCAGAGATAGTGTTCGTCTAGTGTCTTTCCATGAGCCAGCTGATCCGAATGCTCCGATGCCGAATATGTATCCGACCCGCGAGCTTCCCGAGATTCCGATCGAACGAATTGTTCAAGTCTATCATAGTGGACACGAACAAGGCAGTCCTCAACGTCAACGAGCCGAAGTCCCATACGGATTCGGTAACTACACTCCCCGAAATGGTGTCAGCCATGTGGATAACTTGCAACCTGATGGAGAGATGGATCAGCAGCCGATTAAATTCTACGTAGATGTTAGACACTCGGGAGCGAGTCGTCGTGACGCGACGAAATGTCTCAGCCATCCTGGAAAAGAGGAGATCAACGAGAAACTCAATCCGAAGAACTATGAGTTTCCGGCTGCCTCGCCCAGCGATCCGCTTCATCGAACCGAGTTGAGCCGAGAAATCGAACCGGCTAACATTCATCAGTACACGAGACGCTATCATGCTACAGGAGGCTACAACGAGTTGTCCGATCCTCCACAATACCGTCTCATCACTCATGTCCATCCGCTAGTGGTTAGCAGTAGAGAAGATAGCCGAAATGGGCAGTCCTCTTCGAATGTGACGGCGACGATCTCCCAAAGAGAACAAGTTGTCTCGACAAAAGTCCGACGAGAGTCACCGGATGCTGACAGGAGAGTTCGCCTCTCTGCAAGTGTCGATCGAAGTGGAAATGTGACGGATACGACTGAAGAAATGGCCAGATCTGCTACGACGACTTCTGAAGTGACGACGACAACGACAACTGTTGTGACGTCTACTGTCGAGAAGAAGCAGAAGAAGCCAAAGATCCCGCCTTCTTCTAAAGAATCGTCCAGCCAGGAAACCAGATCCCGATTCGGTGGATTCTTCACGAAGAAGAGACCTGCTGGATATCCAGAATCATCTGAATTCTCAGGAGAAATGGATACAACTCATCGAACCCAAGAATTGGAAAGTTCTCATTTCAAACATCCAGAAGTTCAAAAGAAGACTAAAACCACCATCGTCACCTCTTCCTTCTCAACTGAACCCTCTTCCGAAGGTCACCAGGAAAAGAAACGAAGCCTTGTCGCTGTCGAAACTCCAGAAGTTCCAAAGAAATACCGCCTGATCGCTCGTACTCGACACGAAGGAGAGGAAGACGTGGTGGAGAAGCCGGAGGCTTATCCAATGTCCAGTGAACTTCATGAAGGACCGGTTGAAGATATTCATCGTCAATCCGAGTTGGATGAAGTGCCGTTCGACCGGCAAGCTGGTGTCGAAGTTCCCGCCAAGAAAACTGTTGAGAAAAAGCAGAAAAAGTCTCCGAAGAAGGTTCCAGCTGTTCCAGAAGAGCCAGAAACGAAAGAAGTTCGTCTTATCGCTCGGATTAGATCAGAGCCAAAAGAGCAGCAAGAGCAGAAAGAGAAGAAGCCAAAGGGAACCTCTAAATTCGGATTCTTCAGTCGCTCCACGAAAAAGACATCTGAAGACCTGGAAATCACCGAAAAATCCCATGAATTCGAGCCCACTCAAACTCCAACATCATCTCCAACTCGATTCGCCTTATTCGGCCGAATCCGTCATGAAGGAGAGGAGGAGATCGTCGAAAAGCCAGATCCATATGGATTCGCATCGACTTCTTATGAAGGACCACTGGAAGAGACTGCTCGTCAATCTGAAATCGATGAAGTTCCGATTACGGACTATTCTAATGTGAAAGAGATCAGAGAATCGTGGACTGTCAAGAAGACTCCAGAGAAGAAACAGAAGAAGACGAAGAAAACTGCGGTTCCAGCTGCTCCTGTTGAGCAAGAAGAGCCAGAGAAGAAGGAGATTCGTCTGATTGCCTATGTGAAGTCTGATCAAGAAGAGGAGCCAGTTGTCAAGGAAAAAAAGCCGAAGAAGGAAGGATCTTCCAAATTTGGATTCTTCAGTCGATCGACCAAGACTAAGCCTGGATACCCGGAGACTTCTGATTCCTACACTGGAGAGGTGGATACCACTGATCGTGAACACGAATTCGAAGATTCTCCACTCGAACGAAAGCCCACTGAGACAGCCTACACTTCAAAGAACGTGGAAGCCTATCAGCCATCTGAAGGCGTCACTGAAGCTCCAGCTGCATACGGATTCCCATCAACTTCCTATGATGGACCGCTTGAAACAACTGTTTTGGAACGGGATTTGGAACATTCCATATTCCCAACAACTGCTGTTGCTGTCAAGAAGAGCAAGAAATCGAAGAAAGTGGTCTCTGTTTCCAAACAAGAACCCGAAACTTCTGAAGTCCGACTTGTGGCTCGTGTTCTTCCTGAAGAACCAATTGTTCCGGAGAAGACCTCTTCCAAGAGCAAGTTTGGAATCTTCAAAAAGAAGACCACGGAGACCAAGTATCCTGAAACCACGTTCACTGGACAACTTGAAGATACCCACCGAACTGAAGATCTCGAAGACATTCCACTCTCTTCTCAAATTTCCACTACCAGAATCATTTCGGAGACTGATCCAGTTGTAAGTCACGAGAAGAAACGATACCGCCTTCTTGCGCGACTCCGTCATGATGGAGAAGAAGATGTCGTTGAGAAGCCAGAAGCTTATGGCTTCGCCACTGATGTTTATGAAGGACCACTCGATGAGACTGCTCGTCAAAATGAACTGGATCATTCACAGATTCGAGAGTATTCTGATGTCAAATATGATGTTGAAACGTTCGGTATCGAGAAAGCTGCTCCTGAAAAGAAGCAGAAGAAGGTGAAGGCATCCAAAAAGATATCGGAGCCAGTGGAACCGGAAACCAAAGAAGTTCGTCTGATTGCTCGTGTCGTAACAGAGCGTGAAGATGAGCAAGTGACTGAACCAGCTGCCAGCGGAAAGAAACCAAAGAAGGAGAGTTCCAAGACCAAACTTCCCGCTTTTGGATTCTTTTCAAGAACTACCAAGACGACTAGCTATCCAGAGACCTCTGAAGCTTACACTGGAGAACTTGATACCACCGAGCGTATTCCTGGATTCGATTCTAGAACTCTGGATATCACAAAGTTCCCAGATTACGCTCCGAAACAGCTGGTAGCTGCTGAAACTCCTGAAGTTCCAGCTGAACCAGAGAAGAAACGGTATCGTTTGATTGCCAGATGGAGACATGAAGGAGACGAGGAAGTCGTTGAGAAACCAGAAACATATGCGTTCTCTCCAGATGTCTATGACGGACCACTTGATGAAATTGCTCATCAATCTCAACTCGATGAGGTCCCAATTCGTGATTACTCTGATGTCAAGTACAAGAATGAGGAATCATGGAACTGGAAACCAACTTCTCCTGCTACTCTCGAAAAGAAGCAAAAGAAGGTCAAATCTCCGAAGAAAGAGAAGGTCGAGGAACCAGTTGAACCGGAGAAGAAGGAAATCCGTCTCATCGCTCGTATCAAGTCTGAAACCGAAGAAGAGCTGGTTGCTTCTGATCTGCCTGAGAAGGACAGAAAACTGAAGAAAGGAGATTCCAAATCGAAAATACCAGAATTCGGATTCTTCCATCGTACTTCCTCTGCGTCTCATGGATATCCAGAAACTTCTGAAGTGTATACTGGAGACCTTCATACCACCGAACATGTTCCTGGTTTCGATTCCAAAACTCTGAATATCACAGAGTTCCCAGAATATGCTCCAAAACAACTGGTTGCTGAAGCTCCTGAAGTATCAACTGAACCTGAAAAGAAACGATATCGCTTGATTGCCAGATGGAGACATGAAGGAGAGGAAGACGTCGTTGAGAAGCCAAATCCATATGCATTCGCTCCAGATGTCTATGAAGGACCACTCGATGAGATTGCCCACCAATCCCAGCTTGATGATGTGCCGATTAATGATTACTCTGATGTGAAGTACAAGAATGAGGAATCATGGAACTGGAAACCATCTTCTCCTGTTGCTACTCTCGAGAAGAAGCAGAAGAAAATGAAATCTTCAAAGAAAGAGAAGGTTGAAGAGCCAGTTGAACCAGAGACCAGAGAAGTTCGTCTCATTGCTCGAATCAAGTCAGAGCCAGAGGAAGAACTTGTTTCTGAACCAGTTGTCAAAGACAAGAAGCCGAAGAAGGAAAGTTCCAAGACCAAACTTCCAGCCTTTGGATTCTTCTCGAGAACCACCAAGACAACTGACTATCCAGAGACTTCTGAAGCATACACTGGCGATCTTGATACCACCAATCGAGATACCGAGTTTGAAGGACCATCCTTCAAGCAAGAAATTCCAAATTACTTGCCAGAAAATGTCGTTGTTGAGGCTGTCCGTGTGGCACCTCATTCCGAAAAGAAACGATATCGTCTTGTCGCCAGATTACGTCATGAAGGAGAAGAAGAAGTGACTGAAAAGCCAGAAGCTTATAAGCTTCCATCAGATGTTTATGATGGACCACTGGAAGAAATCGCTCCTGGGTCGGAAGTCGGGCAACTGCCTATTGGTGATTACTCTGAAGTGAAATACAAAAATGAGGAATCATGGAACTGGAAACCAGTGCCACCGGCTGCTTCTCTTGAGAAAAAGCAGAAGAAGGTTAAATCTCTGAAAAAAGAGAAGATTGAGGAACCAGAAACCAGAGAAGTTCGTCTGATCGCTCGTGTCAAGACGGAGCCAGAAGATGAGCAAGTGACCGAGCCAGTTGTCAAAGAGAAGAAGCCGAAGAAGGAAGGATCCAAGTTTGGATTCTTCAGTCGTTCGACCAGAACCACAGAGACAACTGGATATCCAGAGACTTCGGAAGCCTATACTGGAGAACTTGATACCACTGAACGTATCCCTGGATTCGATTCCAACACTCTTGACATCACAGAGTTCCCAGAATATGATCCGAAACAACTCATCGCTGCTGAAACTCCAGAAGTACCAGCTGAGCCAGAAAAGAAACGGTATCGTCTGATTGCCAGATGGAGACATGAAGAAGAAGAAGACGTCGTTGAGAAACCAGAAACCTATGCATTCGCTTCAGATGTCTATGAAGGACCACTTGATGAGATTGCTCATCAATCTCAACTCGACGAAGTCCCAATTCGTGATTACTCTGATGTCAAGTACAAGAATGAGGAATCGTGGAACTGGAAACCAACTTCTCCTCCCGCTACTCTCGAAAAGAAGGTCAAATATCCAAAGAAAGAGAAGATTGAGCCACCAGTTGAGCCAGAGAAGAAGGAAATTCGTCTGATCGCTTACGTCAAACCTGAACCAGAAGAAGAACTTGCTTCTGAACAAGTTGTCAAAGAGAAGAAACCGAAGAAAGAAGGATCTTCTAAATTCGGGTTCTTCAGTCGATCAACCAAGACAACTAAGCCGGGCTACCCGGAGACTTCTGAAGCTTACACTGGAGAGCTTGACACCACCGATCGTGATCTTGAATTAGAGTCTTCTCCGTACGTGAAACCTGATGCCGGAATACCATCTGAGGCTGACGAAGAAACTGGACTGCCAAAGTTCCTCACTGAAAAGAAACGGTATCGTCTGATCGCCAGATTCCGACATGAAGGTGAAGAAGACGTCGTTGAGAAACCAGATCCATATGCATTCAACACTGTAGCATACGACGGTCCACTTGATGATATTCACCGTGTCGTGGACCTCGATGAGGCACCACTTGGTGATTATGCTGATTTGAAAACAAGAGAATCATGGAAGGTTGAACAATTGACAGCTCCGATTCCAACTCTTGAGAAAAAGCAGAAGAAGGCCAAGTCTCCAAAGAAAGAAAAAGTGGCAGAACCAGTTGAACCTGGAACCAGAGAAGTTCGACTCATCGCTCGTATCAAGACGGAGCCAGAAGAAGAACTTTTTTCTGAACCAGTTGTCAAGGAGAAGAAGCCGAAGAAGGAAGGATCGAAATCGAAACTTCCAACTTTTGGATTCTTCAGTCGTTCTACCAAGACCACGAAAACCACTGGCTATCCAGAAACTTCTGAACCTTATACTGGAGATCTTGATACTACCGAGCGTATTCCTGGATTCGATTCCAATACTCTCAATATCACAGAGTTCCCAGAATATACTCCGAAACAACTTGTTGCTGCAGAAACTCCAGAAGTTCCAGCTGAATCAGAGAAGAAACGGTACCGTCTTATCGCTCGATTCCGTCACGAAGGAGAGGAAGAAGTTGTTGAGAAACCGAATCCATATGGATTCGCTCCAGATGTCTACGAAGGACCACTCGATGAGATTGCTCATCAATCTGAACTCGATGAGGTCCCGATTGGTGATTACTCTGATGTCAAGTACAAGAATGAGGAATCATGGAACTGGAAACCAACTTCTCCTCCCGCTACTCTCGAAAAGAAGCAGAAGAAAGTCAAATCTCCGAAAAAAGAGAAGATCGAAGAGCCAGAAGAGCCTGAAACCAGAGAAGTTCGTCTGATTGCCCGTGTCAAGTCCGAAACGGAAGAAGAGCTTCTCCAAGAGCCAGTTCCCAAAAAGAAAAAACCAAAGAAAAGAGACAGCAAATCGAAAATTCCCTCTTTTGGTTTCTTCCATCGGTCACAAGAACCATCGACTTCACACTTCCCGTCTTCTGAACCGTACACTGGTGATCTTGAAACGACTGATCTCAAGCTGGACATCGAGGAAACTCCGTTCAAACATCCAGAAATTCCAGCTTACAGTCCAAAGCAACTGGATACTGAGACAACCGAAGCTCCAATTCAGTCAGAAAACCGACTGTATCGCTTGATTGCAAGATGGAGACATGAAGGAGAGGAAGACGTTCTTGAGAAGCCAGATCCATATGCATTCTCTCCAGATGTCTATGAAGGACCACTCGATGAGACTGTTTATCAATCTGAAGTCGATGAAGTGCCCATCCGTGACTATTCTGAAGTCAAGTACAAGAATGAAGACTCATGGAACTGGAAACCAGTGTCACCGGCTGCTACTCTTCAGAAGAAGCAGAAAAAGATCAAATCTCCAAAGAAAGAGAAGGTCGAAGAGCCAGAAGAGCCAGAAACCAGAGAAGTTCGTCTGATTGCTCGTATCAAGTCAGAGACAGAAGAGACTCTCGTAGAGCCAACTGTCAAGCAGCAATCACCACAGAAAGAAGGCTCCAAGTTCGGATTCTTCAGTCGTTCGACGAAGACTACCAAGACGACTGGATATCCAGAAACTTCTGAGCACTTCTCTGGAGAACTCGAAGCAACTTCGCCTACTCGTGAACTGGACGAAACACCATTCCAACATGATTCAATTCCAGCTTATTCTCCAAAGAAGGATGTAATCGATACTCCAGTTGTACCAGAGAAGAAACGGTATCGTTTGATTGCTAGATGGAGACATGAAGGAGAGGAAGAAGTCGTCGAGAAGCCAGATCCATACGCATTCGCTCCAGATGTCTACGAAGGACCGCTTGATGAGATTGCTCACCAATCTCAGCTTGATGATGTGCCGATTCATGATTACTCTGAAGTGAAATACAAGAACGAGGAATCGTGGAACTGGAAACCAACTTCTCCTCCTGCTACTCTCGAGAAGAAGCAGAAAAAGAGCAAATCTCCAAAGAAAGAAAAGATTGAGGAACCAGTTGAGCCAGAGACCAGAGAAGTTCGTCTTATTGCTCGTATCAAGACGGAGCCAGAAGAAGAACTCGTAGCTGAACCAGTTGTCAAGGAGAAGAAGCCAAAGAAAGAAGGATCGAAATCGAAACTTCCAACTTTTGGATTCTTCCGTCGAACTTCCAAAACCACACAGCCAGCTGGATATCCAGAGACTTCTGAAGCCTTTACCGGAGAACTGGACACGACTGAACTCACTCATGAAATGGAGGAATCTTTGCTGGAAACAAAACCAGCATACTCCCCAGTAAGAAGATCAGAAACTCCGGAAGATCGAGTAATAACTGAGAAAAAGAAGTATCGACTTATTGCTCGTTATCGTCACGATGGACATGAGGATGTCGTCGAGAAGCCAGAATTCTATGGATTCTCTCCAGAAATGTATGATGGACCACTTGATGACACTCTGCTTCAATCAGAACTCGAGCAGAAACCTCTTAAAGATCATTGTGAAATCAAGGAGCTGGAGGAGGTTACTGTAGTGGAGAAGCCCATCAAGCCATCGAAAAAAGAAAAAGTAGTAGAACCAGTTGAACCGGAAACCAGAGAAGTTCGTTTGATTGCTCGTGTCAAGACGGAGCCAGAAGATGAACTTGTTTCTGAACCAGCTGTCAAAGAGAAGAAACCAAAGAAGGAGAGCTCCAAGTTTGGATTCTTCAGCCGTTCGACCAAAACCGCGAAAACGACTGGCTATCCAGAGACTTCTGAAGCTTACACCGGAGATCTTGATACTACCGAACGTATTCCTGGCTTCGATTCAAACACTCTTGATATCACAGAGTTCCCAGAATATGCTCCAAAACAACTATTAGCTGCTGAAACTCCAGAAGTTCCAGCTGAACCAGAAAAGAAAAGATATCGTTTGATTGCCAGATGGAGGCATGAAGGAGAGGAAGACGTTCTTGAGAAGCCGAATCCATATGCGTTCGCCCCAGATGTCTACGAAGGACCACTCGATGAGATTGCCCACCAATCTCAACTCGATGATGTCCCAATTCGTGACTATTCTGATGTAAAATACAAGAATGAAGACTCATGGAACTGGAAACCCGTGTCACCGGTTGCTACTCTTGAAAAGAAGATCAAGTCTCCAAAGAAGGTCGAGGCACCAGTTGAACCGGAGAAGAAGGAAATTCGTCTGATCGCTTACGTCAAGCCTGAACCAGAACAAGAACCAGTCGCTGAGCCTGCTACCAAACAAAAGAAACCGAAGAAGGAGAGCTCTAAAACTAAACTCCCGGCTTTCGGATTCTTTTCGAGAACCACGAAGACAACTGGATATCCAGAGACTTCTGAAGCTTACACTGGAGATCTTGACACCACCGAACGTGTTCCTGGATTTGATTCAAATACTCTTGACATCACAGAGTTCCCAGAATATGCTCCAAAACAACTTGTCGTGGAAACTCCAGAAGTTCCAGCTGAACCAGAAAATGTTCAGTATCGAATCTTTGTCAGAATCCGTCACGAAGGGGAGGAAGACGTCGTTGAGAAGCCGAATCCATATGGATTTGCTCCAGATGTCTACGAAGGACCACTTGATGAGATTTCTCATCAATCCGAACTCGATGAGGTCCCAATTCGTGATTACTCTGATGTGAAGTACAAGAATGAGGATTCATGGAACTGGAAGCCATCTTCTCCTGTTGCTACTCTTGAAAAGAAGCAGAAGAAAGTAAAATCTCCGAAGAAAGAGAAGATTGAAGAACCAGTTGAACCGGAGAAGAAGGAAATCCGTCTGATTGCTTACGTCAAGCCTGAACCAGAAGATGAATCAATTGTTGAAACAATCAAGGAAAAGAAGCCAAAGAAGGAGGGATCCAAATTCGGGTTCTTCAGTCGATCAAACAAGGCTACTAAACCTGGTTATCCAGAAACGTCTGATGCTTTCACTGGAGATCTTGACACCACTGCTCCAACTGACGAGTTGGAAACGATTAAATTCAAGCACAAACCGATTGCTGCAGATATTCCAGAAGTTCCAGCTGAACCAGAGAAGAAACGGTACCGTCTCATTGCTAGATGGAGACATGAAGGAGAGGAAGATGTTCTTGAGAAGCCAGATCCATACGCATTCGCTCCAGATGTCTACGAGGGACCACTCGATGAGATTGCTCATCAATCCGAACTCGATGAGGTCCCAATTCGTGATTACTCTGATGTGAAGTACAAGAATGAAGACTCATGGAACTGGAAGCCAGTGTCACCGGCTGCTACTCTTGAAAAGAAGCAGAAAAAGATCAAGTCTCCAAAGAAAGAGAAGGTCGAAGAGCCAGAAGAGCCAGAAACCAGAGAAGTTCGTCTGATTGCCCGTGTCAAAACGGAGCCAGAAGATGAGCAAGTGGCCGAGCCAGTTGTCAAGGAGAAGAAGCCGAAGAGAGAAGCAACAAAGCATTCAGCTTTCGGATTCTTCTCAAGAACAACCAAGACTTCCAAAACCACTGGATATCCAGAGACTTCTGAAGCTTATACTGGAGATCTTGATACTACCGAGCGCATTCCTGGATTCGATTCAAATACTCTTGACATCACACAGTTCCCAGATTACGCTCCTAAACAATTGACTACTGAAGAAGCTCCTGAAACTCCAGCTGAACCAGAAAAGAAACGGTACCGTCTCATTGCTCGATTCCGTCACGACGGAGACGAGGAAGTTGTTGAAAAACCAGATCCGTATGCGTTCACAGCTGAAGTTTACGAAGGACCACTCGATGAGATCGCTCATCAATCCCAGCTTGATGATTTGCCGATTTCTGATTACTCTGATGTAAAGTACAAGAATGAAGACTCATGGAACTGGAAACCAGTGTCACCGGTTGCTACTCTTGAAAAGAAGGTCAAGTCTCTAAAGAAAGAAAAAGTCGAAGAACCAGTTGAACCGGAGAAAAAGGAGATTCGTCTCGTTGCTCGTGTCAAGTCAGAGCCAGAAGAAGAGCCATCAGTGGAACCAGTTGTCAAAAAGGAGAAGAAACCAAAGAAGGAGGGATCGAAATCGAAACTTCCCGCTTTTGGATTCTTCTCGAGAACCACGAAGACGACTGGCTATCCAGAGACTTCTGAGGCTTACACTGGAGAACTCGATACCACCGAACGTATTCCTGGCTTCGATTCAAACACTCTTGATATCACAGAGTTCCCAGAATATGCTCCAAAACAACTGGTTGCTGCAGAAGCTCCAGAAGTTCCAGCTGAACCGGAAAAGAAAATATACCGTTTGATTGCTCGATTCCGTCACGAAGGAGAGGAAGAAGTTGTTGAGAAACCAAATCCGTATTCATTCGCTCCAGATGTCTACGAAGGACCACTCGATGAGATTGCTCACCAATCCGAACTCGACGAGGTCCCAATTGGAGATTACTCTGAAGTCAAGTACAAGAATGAGGATTCATGGAACTGGAAACCAACTTCTCCTCCCGCTACTCTCGAAAAGAAGCAGAAGAAAGTAAAATCTCCGAAGAAAGAGAAGGTGGAAGAGCCAGAAGAGCCAGAAACCAGAGAAGTTCGTCTGATTGCTCGTATCAAGTCCGAAACCGAAGAAGAGCTGGTTACTTCTGATCTGGGTGAGAAGGACAAAAAACTGAAGAAGGGAGATTCCAAATCAAAAATACCAGGATTCGGATTCTTCCATCGTACTTCCTCCGCATCTCACGGATATCCAGAAACTTCTGAAGCATACACTGGAGACCTTCATACCACCGAACATGTTCCTGGATTCGATTCCAAAACTCTGGATATCACACAGTTCCCAGAATATGCTCCGAAGCAACTTGTTGCTTCAGAAACTCCAGAAGTTCCAGCTGAACCAGAGAAGAAACGGTACCGTCTGATTGCCAGATGGAGACATGAAGGAGAGGAAGAAGTTGTTGAGAAGCCAGATCCGTATGCATTCGCCCCAGATGTCTACGAAGGACCGCTTGATGAGATTGCTCATCAATCTCAACTCGATGATGTACCGATTAATGACTATTCTGATGTCAAGTACAGGAATGAAGACTCATGGAACTGGAAACCAACTCCAACTTCTCCTGTTGCTACTCTCGAGAAGAAGCAGAAGAAGAACAAATCTGCAAAGAAAGAGAAGGTCGAGGAACCAGAAGAACCAGAGACCAGAGAAGTTCGCCTTATCGCTCGAATCAAATCCGAGCCAGAAGAGGAACTTGTTTCTGAACCAGTTGTCAAAGAGAAGAAACCAAAGAAGGAAGGGACTTCTAAAGTCGGATTCTTCTCCAAAACCACCAAGACCAAGACAACTGGATATCCAGAAACTTCTGATGCCTACACCGGAGATCTTGATACTACCGATCGCTCTCGAGATATTGAAGATGCACCACTCGGAAAAGTTAACATCCCAGCGTATTCGCCTAAACAGCTGACAACCGATGAGCCGTCTATTGAGCCAGAGAAACCAAAATACAGATTGATCGCCCGATTCCGACATGAAGGTGAAGAAGACATTGTGGAGAAACCAGATCCGTATGCATTCAACACTGATTCATACGCAGGACACTTGGAAGAGATTTCTCGTGAGAATGAACTCGATCAGACTCCGATTGTAGATCACTCCGTTGTCCGACGTCATGAAGAATCATCAGGAATCACGGATCCATCTCCTGTAACGCTGACTCTGACCAAAAAGAAGACGAAGAAACCGAAGATCTCTGAGCCAGAAGAACCGACTATCAAAGAGGCTCGTCTCATTGCTCGTATCAAAGCCAAGTCCGAACCAGAACCATCTACTAGTGAGGTCAAGAAGCATGACAAATCGACGTATGCCAAGTTCGGATTCATCTCGGGAGCCTCCAAGCCAACGATGACATCTGGATATCCTGTCTTGTCTAGAGCCTACATCGGAAGAATTGAGAGAACCGATCGGACACCTGAGCTTGCGGAGACTCCGTACGTTCGTGACAAACCAGAAACTGAAGTAGCGTATCCGAAGAAACCGAAGAGAGCTCCAGTGGTTCCAGCTGTTACTCCAGTTGAGAAGATTCAGGAGGAGCCAGTTGAACCGGAGAAGAAAGAAATCCGCCTCATCGCTCGTATCAAGACGGAGCCAGAAGACGTGGCTGAACGAGTTGTCAAGAAGAAGAAGCCAAAGAAAGAGGGATCCAAGTTTGGATTCTTCAGTCGATCGACCAAGACAACTAAATCTGGCTATCCAGACACTTCTGAAGCTTACACTGGAGATCTTGACACTACCGCTCCAACTGAGTTTGAAACGACTGAGTTCAAGCATCCTATTCCTGAACATGCTCCAAGACAACTTGTTGCTGCAGAAACTCCAGAAGTTCCAGCTGAACCAGAGAAGAAACGGTACCGCTTGATTGCCAGATGGAGACATGAAGGAGAAGACGAAGTTGTTGAGAAACCAGATCCATATGCATTCACAGCTGAAGTCTACGAAGGACCACTTGATGAGATTGCTCATCAATCTGAACTCGATGAGGTCCCAATTCGTGATTACTCTGATGTCAAGTACAAAAATGAAGAATCATGGAACTGGAAACCAACTTCTCCTCCTGCTACTCTTGAGAAGAAGCAGAAGAAGATCAAGTCTCCAAAGAAGATCGAAGAGCCAGTTGAACCGGAGAAGAAGGAAATCCGTTTGATTGCTTACGTCAAGTCTGAACCAGAACAAGAACCTGTCGCTGAGTCTGCTATCAAACAGAAGAAACCGAAGAAGGAGAGCTCCAAATCCAAACTCCCGGCTTTCGGATTCTTCTCGAGAACCACGAAGACAACTGGATATCCAGAGACTTCTGAAGCCTATACTGGAGAGCTCGACACCACTGAGCGTATTCCTGGATTTGATTCGAAGACTCAGGATATCACAGAGTTCCCAGAATATGCTCCGAAACAACTTGTCGTTGAAGCTCCAGAAGCTTCAACTGAACCAGAAAAGAAACGCTATCGTCTGATTGCTCGATTCCGTCACGAAGGAGAGGAAGAAGTTGTTGAGAAGCCAAATCCATATGGATTCGCTTCAGATGTCTACGAAGGACCACTTGATGAGATTGCTCATCAATCTGAACTTGACGAGGTTCCAATTGGTGATTACTCTGATGTCAAGTACAAAAATGAGGATTCATGGAACTGGAAACCAACTTCTCCTCCAGCTACTCTTGAGAAGAAGCAGAAGAAGATCAAGTCTCCAAAGAAGGAAGAACCAGAAGAACCCGAAACCAAGGAAAATCGTCTCGTTGCTCGTGTCAAGTCAGAGCCAGAAGAAGAGCCATCAGTGGAACCAGTTGTCAAAAAGGAGAAGAAGCCAAAGAAGGAGGGATCTAAATTCGGATTCTTCGGCCGTTCTTCAAAACCAACAACTCCTGAGAAAACTGAAACAGAGCCAACTTACGAAGGGCCACTGGACTCCACTATTCGTTCCGATGAATTCGAGTCTATTCCATTCGATCGCTCACAATTCGTCACCTCTACTCCGGTTCAAGTCGAGCAAATCACCACCGAAGCTCCAGAAGAGAAGAAGACATCGAGATTCAGCTGGTTCGCCAGATGGAGACACGAAGGAGATGAGGATGTTGTCGAAAAACCAGATCCATATGCATTCACGACAGAAGTCTATGAAGGACCACTTGATGATCTCTATCCTCATAGAGACGTGGATCTTGCTGAGCTCACGGATTATTCTACAACGTATGACTACAAGCCATATGTTGCCAGGAAACCAGTCAAAGAGAAGGTCAAGACTCCAGAACCGACTCCAGAACCAACAGAAGTCAAACTGGTTGCTCGTATCCAGCCACTGGAACACGAAGAGTCTCCAGAATCAACCGAAAAGGCGTCTCCAGTCAAAGATCGCTCCCGTACCTCCTCCTTTAACATCTTCCATCGTCACTCTAAACATCACGGATACCCCGAGACGACTCCAATCTACGAAGGACATCTCGATGTAACTGGAAGAGCTGAAGACGTGGAAAAGACACCGTTCAAGACGAGAACCGACTATCCAGAGTACTCGCCGAAGAAGGAGCCAGAACTTCCACCGGAGCCGCCACAGCAGAGTCGACTTCATCGTTTGATTGCCAGATGGCGACACGAAGGAGAAGAGGATGTTGTTGAGAAGCCGGATCCGTATGCATTCAAGACGGAGGTTTATGAAGGACCACTGGAAGATCTGGGCCGAGAAGACGAAGTTGATGAGACTCCACTCAAGGATCATTCTGAGATCTATGACTACGCGGTGTACAGTTCCAAGAAGCCGAAGTCACCGATGCCATCGAAGAAGGTTGAGGAGACTCCGGAGCCAGAGACTCGTGAAGTTAAGCTTCTGACACGTGTCAAATCGGAAGAGCCAGAAGAGGAAGTACCAGAAGAGACGACACCATCCAAACCGTTCCATCTCCGTCTCCTGGATCTTACCAAGAGAACAGTCGACTTGTCTGAATACCCGGAGACCTCTCCGATCTACGAAGGACCACTTGATCTGACCAGTCGCTCGGTTGACATGGAAGAGCTACCGTATCTACATGGAGAAACTCCACGGTACTCGCCGAAGGTTACTCCAGTCAGGAAGATTGAGAAGAGTCCGGAACCAGCTCCACCAGTTGAGATCATCGAGAAGAAGAAGTATCGATTGATTGCCAGGTTCCGTCATGAAGGAGATGAGGATCTCGTCGAGAAGCCGGATGCCTATGCACACTCCACAGAAGTCTATACTGGACCACTTGACGAGATGCACAAGAAGGAAGAGGTGGAAGAGGTTCCGATTCATGACTTTGCCGATGCTCAATACGATGGAGAATCGTGGAATAAGAAGCTGAAGGCGTCGAAACTTGTTGCTCGTGTACCACCACAACAAGAAGAATCGAAGAAGGAGGCGTTCAGATTCCGACTCTTCTCCAAATCCAGAAGCGCTGGATATCCACCGATATCGAAGACTTACGAAGGACCGATTTTTGTCACCAAGAGGAACGAATCAATCGATCATTTGCCGATGGCGTTGACGAGAAGCTACCCGGTTTATTCGCCAAGAAAGCGAGAAGTGACGTCTGTTGAGAGATCGTCCGAAGAGACTCCTCCAAAGCACTATCGTCTCATCGCCAGAATCCGTCATGAAGGAGAGGAAGATGTCATCGAGAAGCCAGATGCCTATGGATTCACTTCAGATGTCTATGAAGGACCACTTGATGAGACTATTCTGGGCTCCGAGCTCGATCAGCACCCGCTTCGCGACTTTTCTGATGTCAAATATGACTCGATGAGAATCGAGAAGCGGCAGAAGAAGCCAGTCGAAGTCTCCGAATCGGAGCAAGACGACGAGCAGGAGAACGTGGCACCGACGACGACGAAGCAGAGATTCAGTTTCCTCCGTACTCAACAGAAACGAGTGTCCTCTTCTTCCTATCCGTCGACTTCGTACTCTGGACCACTGGAGACAACGAATCTCAATTTGGACTTGGAGAACATTCCATTGACGGTTCCGGTTCAAAATCCAGTAGAACAAGAGCCCCGGAAGTATCGCCTGATTCATCGCATCCGTCACGCTGGCGAAGAGACGGAGATTCCGTCGCACAAGTTGCACCCCAAGCACTATTCGTTCCCTGTCTCTCGCTATTCTGGACCACTTGAGATGACGTCATTGGATGAGGAGGTTGCCGAAGTTCCTCTGACTCGATTCACGAGAGTCTATCACTCTGGATCCTCATCTGGATACATTTGGAAACTATTGAACGATCGGAAATCAAGAGATATGGATGAGCCAAAAGGAAAAGATGTAAAATTAATTGCGCGTGTTCTACCGATGAAAAAGACGTCGGAAGCGGAAGAGAAGCCGTTAACGAAGGAAGAGCAAGAGATCCATGATGCCATGGCGAAGTCCGCTGAGCAAATGGACACTTCTAGAACCCTCACCAGTCATCTGAACGCCATCAACTACATCCCCTCGTCTCTGACCTATCACGCCCCTCGTCCCGCCCGTATCGAAGGTCACACTGAAGACGGCGACTGTTATGTGGAAGTTCGTCATGAACGACGTGCCGAAGTGCAACTGGAACCGGCGTATGTGCTGCGCGAGACATCACAACGAAGCCACGCCTACCTCTCGACTGCCACCGCTTATTTCTCTGGCGCCTCCGCCTCCTCTGCCTCAACTGCGGCTCCGGCTCCAGCAGGCTCCACTAGTCATTCTGTGGTGGTGCCCTCGTTTGTCGGTTCGGTATCCGAAGACGAGACGGGACTTCATCACTTCTCGTGGACCCCACAACAAATGTCACCGCAACCCGAGAGAATGTCACTATTGGCTAGACTCGGGTTCAAGGTAGGTTTGAATTTGTGAATGTGCTTGAGAGGTTCTCTTTTCTCCTTCTGATCCCGAAATTCTGAATTCCTAGAATCCTACAGTATCCCTTTTCTAAATTTTTTTCCTTTTCTTCTAGAATTGGTCTCTGGTGTCTTCCAATCTAGTTGGGTTAAAACTAAAATAAAAGAAATGTAGTCTTCTTCCTCCTCCCCTTCTTCTGGGTCCTCCTCCCCTTCTTCTGGGTCCTCCTCCCCTTCTTCTAGGCCCCAATAATACACTGCTGTGCCCCCATCTATGTTTCCGTAGTCTTCCCCTCCTCCCTTTTTCAGTGTGTGTTGTGATGAGCGCTATCTGAGCAACCCCTCGGAAAAAAGGGGGAAGAGAGAGAGAAGTCTATAGGGAATATATAGTTGAGACATTGGGTCCGAAAGAAAAAAGAAAGGAGGAGACGTTTTTTGGAGTCGTCTCTCTTCCCTTTTAAAACAAAACAGATAGAGACGAAAATAGGGAAGCGGAAATTATAGGAAATGGGGTGGAAATTTGGATTTTTCGAATTTTTCGAGGATTTTCGAAGATTTTTCGACGAAATTGGGGATTCTGAGACTTTTTATTGACATTGCAACCCTAACCTATCTTTTTGCCTGCCTGCCACGAAAATCTATTTGTGTGTGAAAAGCCGATGATTTTTTGTGTCAACTGACCCCCTATGAAATCCCCTTGTTTGCGGAAACTCTCGAGAAAAGAGAGAGAGAGAGAAACGAAACAATGAATTAGAAACGAAGGAAAAGCTAAATTGAAATTTCTTTTTTTTTTCAGCGTGACAAGAACAAGAAGAAGGACAAGAAGTCGAAGTCAAAGAAGGGAGAGACGGAGACGAGCGGAGAGACATCGGACAGCGAGCATGACGAGAAGCGTGAATTCGCCGTCGTTGAATACGAGCCGGTATGTTTTTTAGGTTTTTTAGGGTTTCAGGAATCAGAAGAATTTGCAGTGCGGTTTCCTCCTCCTCCTCCTCTTTTTTTCAGAATTTTATTTTTTTGAATGCATGAGATTCACTTACACAAAACATCACACAGAATAGTTTAAGCATGATTCCACCACCACTACTAAGGATCCATCTCCGCCAAAGAAGCCGGAGCATCGAACACACAAATCGCCTGGGCGACGAGTCGACGAGCCGATGAACGAGGTGACGGTGGTGGTGACGAGTTCGGAACGTCCGAAAGAGCTGAAGAATACGAAAGAAGTGCGACACGAGACCCGGGAGCAGCAATTCCGTCTGACTGGCGATGGGTACACGTCGGGTTTCAATCCGAACGATCCGGTTCGTAGAGGATTACTGTAGATGATGGGGACCCTATAAGGATTGCATGTGATCTTATAGATTTGCAGTTGACCCTTTTTTTCCAGAAACTTTCACACATTCTATTTTTGATGACACATGCAATTTTATTTTAGAATTTAGAGAATCTAAGTTTTCTCAGTGTCAATCTTTCAATTTTGGGTTTTCATATCAGTTCCTCTAGAATCCCTTTTTCTCTTCCCCTCTCTTCCCCTTTCAATCAGATCTCTTCTAGTCGCTGATGGCTACAATTCAACGAGCGGAACGCCTGAACGCCAGCTCGCCACGGTTGGAACACGCCGAGCGCACTTTCACTGTGCGCGCCAACGCGCCTCTACCGGTCTCTTTCGAGGTGATGACGTGGATGTATTCTGTATTATATCTCTGCTGATTGGTTTGCCTACTACTACTGCTGCTCAGCCTTGCCTTCTATCCTGTTTTCGCGTGTGTTTCTCTTTGTTATCTTCTTTGTTCTGTTGTGTGGTCGTCATCGTTGTCTTCTCTCTTCGCTTCCTTATGATCCCCACTTTGCACCTCTTCCATCGCACCGCTTGCCTCTTCAAAAGCACTATTCACTGCTGCTCCACCACTGCAAAAGAGTGCAGTGGAGCGCATTTGCACACCTAAAAACTCCGAGTGGCTTCTCTATCTATCCTCTTCGGCCTCTGTGATAAATCTCCGGCGAAAATGGTGTTGGAAATGAAGAGACGTGGCAGCTCCAAAGAATATCATTTTCATATATTTTCTCTAACTTTTTTGCCATCTCGCGATCTCTCAGTTGCCAGCCGCCTTTTTTCATTTCCAACTCGATTTCATTTTCATTTCCTCCTCCCCTCCTCCCCTAACTCATCATGATTTCAGGAGAGCGGCCAACCCTATACAACGGTGTCTACGTGGCAAGAGACAAGCGATCTTCCGGAACAAGTCGAAGTGTACACTGACGAAAATGGGCGACAGATTACGTGAGTTTTCCCTCTAATAGAAGGGCACACAGATTCCATATTTGAATTTTTTTCAAAAAATTTTTTTTCAGAATTTTTTTTTCGAATTTTTGAAAATTTCAGAAGAACTGTGAAATCGTCGCAAGTGAAGCACACTGTCCAAACGCAATCGTTCCAAAACTACATTGTCGATGGAGATCAGGTGCCAGTTGGAGTTGTCGACGTCGAGAGAAGCCGTGAACAGCTGACGCCACTTGGTCAGAAGGCCTCTTCGTCTTCAGGAGAAGCTAATGGAGCTACCGACGCTGGAATCGTCGAGACACAGACACGAACGATGACCTACGAGGCTCAGGGAGGTGCCGACCAGGCTCCACCAGGATGGGCGGAGCAGGGACTCGGCGAATATGTCTCGTCGAAAAGTGTGACTCAGGGCAATCGAACGATCGAAACGATCACCTATAAGACGGAGAAGGATGGAGTCGTTGAGACGCACGTCGAGCATCGTGTAACCATTCATTCCGATGGGGATATTGATCATGATGCGGTAAGGAGGGTTATGGTAGTTGGGAAGGAGCTAGGTTACTGTAGATTGGATGAGGATAGATCTAGGTTACTGTAGATTGGATAAGGATTACTGTAGATCAAAAAGAGATCTAGATTACTGTAGATTGGATAAGGATTACTGTAGATCAAAAAAAGATATGGATTACTGTAGATCAAAAAGAGACGTAGGTTACTGTAGATTGGATAAGGATTACTGTAGATCAAAAAGAGATCTAGATTACTGCAGATCAAAAAGAGATTTAGATTACTGTAGATCAAAAAGAGATTTAGATTACTGTAGATCAAAAAAGATATGGATTACTGTAGATCAAAAAGAGATCTAGATTACTGTAGATCAAACTAGATCCAGGTTACTGTAGATCAAGCTAGATCCAGGTTACTGTAGATCAAGCTAGATCCAGGTTACTGTAGCCATCTTTTTCCAGGAACTCTCTCAAGCGATCCTGGAAGCGACTCAAATGAATCCAGATATGGTCGTCGAGAAAATCGAAGTCCGCCAGGAGACGACTCAATAATTTTTCCATTTCTCTCTCTCATTCCTCTTCCATTTTTTTATAATCGAGTAACTCTCTCTTTTTTCTTCTCTCTCTCTCATCCAAAAGTTGTTGTGTTTTTATTTCCCCATTCTGAACTGTTTTATGTAACTCTCTGCGAACGAAATCCCCCTTCTTATTCACCACAAAATCGAATGATTCTTATTTTTATCCGAAACTTCGCACATTTTTTCTTTTTTTTCACCCCTTTTTCTTCCCATTTCTTAATATGAAACCGGCTACCCGATTCCACGCGCGCGTAACTCTTCCCTTCTCTGATTTAAAAATTGTTTTATAATATACTTTCTTTCTCTTTCTCTCTCTTTTCGGGATATTTCGCGGCAAAAGGGGTTGAAATGATCACTTGACTGACGCCAGAATCCCCCCTTTTCTGCTTTAATTCATCTTCTTTTTGCGTTTATCACTTCCTGCCCCCCGTCTACCCAACACTTTCTTAAATAATCTAAGCACATGCCCACACACAACTGAATGAATCAAAACTGTATAATCACAATAAATCATTTGCTTTTCTTTACTTTTTTTTTTGGACTCTCCATGATAGAGAATCTCGGAAAATCCAAAAATAGTTCCAGGTAGCATAAATTTCGTGTGATGAATCGAAGTGTTCGAAAGAAAGACGGAAGGTCTCCCTGATCGACTTAGCGCGCAATCACTCGGTCCGCGGAGCACCTCCAAACGGAAAGGTGTCTAAGAAACGGAGACGGTCTCGAGCGCTTCGACATTTTTTCATCAAATAAAAATGTTAAGAAAAATATTCTCTCAAAAGTTTATTTCTCTCAATAAATTAGACATTTCGAAAAGGTTTGAATAGGGGAAGAAATAGAATAAAGAGATGGAGAAATTTCAGGAATATGGGAGATCAAGGGAGAAATCTTCTGGAATCGGGGAAGAAAGAGATGGAGAAATTTCAGGAATATGGGGAAGAGGTAGAGGAGAATTTTTGTGATCATCTTCACCCATAAAAATGGTTTTCTTCGTTTCGCAACGCGTCTACGAGACCAATCGAGTTAAAGTCAACGTAAATGAAGTTGTACAGTATGACAACTATCGAGTGGGAGGTGGAGAACGAAGTTATCCCCATATTCATAAAAGCGTTGGAGAATATTCTACCTTTACAAATCGATATAGAGAACACATGAGGACCGTACTCCAGAGTTTTACCACGCCCAAATTTCTGATCGGAAAAAAGAAATCCTCGCGTCTTTTGACCATTCTCTAACTGCAAGAAGCTAACGATGGAGAAAGCATCGAATAAATAGACATACGTTCATTTGATGCTGTCCAATTGAGTTACGAACGTGGCCATCGGTTTTTGATAATATCGTTACGCCTACAACTCCTGGAGTAATTGCAAAATCGTTGAGTATGTTAGTGTAGAACGGAGGCGGCAGAAGATCTGAAAAAATCAAAGTTTTGAGATTGAAATGTAAAACAGAGTCACCTGCAAACTGGAACGGGTGCAGACGTCGGCAATTTGAGTGTGCGCGGACAAATGTAGAAAATTGGTCGATTTTGTCCATGGCTTCATGGAAAAAATGTTCAGCACTATATTCTTGATTGCGATATGCGAGATCCAGCTCGTTCCGTTGATTATCCAACGCTGTAATTGCGGAGAGTACGCATCCATTCCTGAAACAATTCTTGATTCTCTTTTTTTTTCAGGAAACGGAACTCACATTTGATTTAGAGAGGGGAAGAAGCAGGAAAAGGTCAGAAGATGTAGAAGTGATTATCATACTCAAGTACAGGGTGGCTAATGAAAAGTGTTACACGTTAGTAAGGTCAACATTTTTCCAAAATTTATTCAAATGACGTGAAATATCCATCATAATTAATTGTAATGGGGGTGTTCAAGAGGTAAAAAAAAAAAAAAAGAACAGAAAATAGGAAAAAATCCAATTTTTCTGAATTTTTTTCTTCTTTTTACATCGTGATAGCACTATTCAAGGAGGACTGAAGTGGGATTTGATAATCAGTATTTAGATGTAGTTTTGAATTTTGAGCATTTTTTCTGTTGACAACTTTCTCTGAAAATGTCTCTAAATGCCTTAAAAACCGACTCGAAATGCGAACATTTGATTATTATGGAAGAGTTTTTTGCAACTTCGGCCACGGGGTTTTGGGACGCACCAGTGGCTATTTTGTTTTTTCTTTAAAGTTTTAGATTCTTATTGAATATATTCCTCATGAAGGATTGAATCTTCAGAGAAAAAAGAAAAATAGCCCCTGGAAGCGGTCCAAAACCCCGTGGCCGAAGTTGCCAAAAAACTCTTCCACCATAATAATATCTCACTTCAAGCCGGTTTTTAGGGCATTTAGAGGCATTTTCAGAGAAAGTTGTCAACAGAAAAAGTGTTCAGAATCAAAAACTACATCTAATTTCCAATTTTTGAATTCCAGTTCAATCCTCCTTTAAAGGAATCAAATGCAGAAAACAAATATTTATTAGAATTATTAACAGCAGTCTTTTTTCTAGATGATGATTAGCTCAGAAATATTGTCATGAAGATGAAAAAACAAGCTCATCAGTATTAAAATATATGGTCCAATTGAAGTCGATCCGCTTCAGGTTGGAATCTTTTGTGCCAGATTACAAAATAAATCTGATTGTTCCTCTGGAGTACTGTAGCCAATAGGCCATCCTCTCGAAGAAAATCGATTCCTTTGGCACAATCCACTCTCTGGAAGTGACTAATCCTATAAAGTCAATGATTACTGTAGTTGATTTAACTTTATTTACTTGAAGTTTCTGCTTCGAATCGCCGGATTCCAAATCATCGGCTTAAATCCTTCATTCCAGTTGATCTCTTCATAGTTCCAATTCTCTCCATAGTTCCAATTCATTTTGAGCCATTCAAAGCGATTATTTTTTGAGAGGAGCCACTGGGAGACAAATTTCCGGATAGGAAGATTCCCATTGCCTTCCAGAACGATTCTCGCGCAGTCCATCGCCAGAAACGTCTCATTTGTAATCCAAAACGCTCGAAATATCTTCAATTCATCCATCGAAAACTTAACGAACTCGCATTCAAAATCATCATTTTTCATCAGATTCATTCTCAAAACCTTTGAAATTTCCACCTTTTGGAGCACATATTTCAATTCATCAACAGGGATTTCAGAAGGCGTCGACAGACACATCTTCTCACATGTTTTAATGCCGAATAGCTGTGGAAACAGTTTTTGATTCGTGCGCGATAGATAATTATAATCTGCTATTGGTAGGTGGAAGAGGTGTTGAACGTAATCGTAAGCCACCTTTAATTGATTTTCTGGTGTTCGATTCGAGCTCCAATTCGGGGTTTTTCTGGAGATTTTTAATAATTTTTGACTTTTTTTATTGAGAAAAACTCACTTAACACGAATTCGCATTCCTCCAATCCACCTCTGTTCATCCGGTTTCTCAGGAGATTTCTTCGTGGGAATCAACTGAAACGTCCATTGATCCTTTGTCCATATCCCAGTGAAAAATCGTAAGCTATTCATGTTGTCAGCTACATTGACCCCTATCCCTGTGAATGGGAAACGAATCGATTGAATAATTCGATGGCATCGAGAAGATAATAAAGAGAAGTCGACGCTGGAAAAGAAGGAAGAGGGTTACGGTAGCTGAGTGGAACTTACAGATCGGAGATTTCGAAGTTGAGAAGAACTTGTTCGTATGCTAAACTGGGGAGTTTCAGGAGGGGAAATGTCATTTTGGATAGTCTAGGAATGGACTGTAGGGTCTTGCCTATGTATGGTGAGCAATTGTGTACAAGACACGTCACTAATAAGTGGTAGACAGGTCTCTTGGATGGCCTACTAAGGGGTCTTTTGAGTGGGTAATCGCCAAATGTTGAGCAGAATGCGTGTGTCTAATGAAAAGACCCGTCACTCTTATTCAAGATGCCATACTGGACTCGATAATTGCATGAACGCTTGATTTTTTGTTTTTTTTTATTTGGATGTTCGTTTTCTAAAATAAATTTAGTTTCAAACTTTGTTTATAGTTTATATTTTTGAATTTATATTATATTGTTTATAGAATATCGAAATCGTCATTTGAACACAAAAAAAAAATTAAAATAGAGTCTAGTGTCACCAATAATCCAATTGAAGTCGATCTGCTTCGGGTTGAAACCTTTTGTGCCAGACTACAAAATAGAAGAAACCGTAGTTTTGGACTACTGTAGCCAGTAATCCGTCCTCTCGAAGAAAATCGATTCCATGCTCACAATCGAGTCTTTTGCGGTTATTAAGCTTGTAAAATAAATGGTTACTGTAGTTGACTAAACTGTACCTACTTAAAATTTCTGCCCCGAGTCGCTGGATTCCATTCCATCGTTTTGAATTCATCATTCCAGTTGATAAGCGTATTGTTCCAAGATATTTTGAGCCATTCAAAGCGAGTATTTTTTGAGGAGAGCCACTGGGAGACAAATTCTCGAATTGGTAGAATCCGGTTGCCTTCCAGCTCTATTCTCGCGCAGTCCATCGCCAGAAACGTCTTTTTTGTGATCCAAAACGCTCGATGTATCCTCAATTCATCCATCGAAAACCGAACAAAATCACACTCAAAATCATCGTTTTTTTGCAAGCGCATATCCAATTTTTTCGAAATTTCCACCTTCTCAAGCACATATTTCAATTCATCGACTGGGATTTCAAAGGATGTTAATAGGTAAATATTTTCGCATTTTTTGAGACCAAATGTCTGTGGGAAGAGTCCTTGGTTGTTGTTTGTATGGGAATAATTGATTATTGGTAAGCGGAACAGGCTCTGAACGTAGTCATAAGCCACTTTCATTTGGGTGATCGGTTTTTGAGTTGAACGCCAGTTTGGGTTTTTTCTGAAAATTATATTTATATGTATATATTTTTTCTGCAACCCTCTTCTCGAAAATATGGAAAGTATGGGCCGATACAAAAAGGGCGGGACTTATGTCGAAAAAATTTGTCCGACAAAAAAGCGGAAAAATGTGTCCGCACGGGTTTCTCAGCTCCTGCTTGACAGTTTTTTTTCGTTTTTTCACCATTCGATAGCAAATTCATTCTATATGATGCCCCTATGTTTTATTTTTTGATTAGAGTATTTTGAGCCAAGTTGTGTGCATTCTACGAAAGTGCACCTCTTTTTTGGAGGGGGAGAGACGCGCGCCGAAATAGGCCATGTTTGGGCGCTTGTTACTCGGCTCCTACCTGACCGATTTTGATAATTCTTTTTTTATCCATTAGATGATTTGCTCATAAGTCATATTATATACTTTTTACTATCGATTTATGTGAAAATAATTTTTATATTTGTGGTGGGGGAAAGTGTGTCTTTTTTTATTTTTCAAAAGTTTTTCGCCTTTGTGGTGGCTCTAATTTTGTCAAATCTATGGATAAAAAGATAAAATCCGATAGAGAAAAAAATTCTGCGTCGATTGATATAAAATTTAGCCAAACTTTAGTTCAAAAATTTTTCAGGAATCCGGATAAACGTGATTTTTCGGGGTTTCTTGCGTCTCCTGAAAAATTTTTGAACTAAAATTTTTTTGATTTGTTGATCAATTCTTTTCATTTTTACATACAAAAAGGGAAACAAAATTTCAGCTTGATCGGAGAAGTTTGAACCAAGTTATGACAAAAAGTTCATTTTTAGGCAAAATTAAATGAACTAAATTTTTTGTTTCGCATTGTTTTGCAGATTTCTTTATATGAGTCGATAGAGTTTTTTCTCCTGATTACAATGATATATAAATCAATATAGTTTTGTCGCGAAAGAGCGACGAAAAAGGGGGGCAAAGTTTCGGAGCAGACTCCGCCCCTTTTTATTACTGTGTGCGCGCAGCGCACCTCTGTTACGAGGTCTATTCGCCCCGAACGAGCGGAGCGAGTGAGGGGCGGATAGACTGGCACACCTGGAAACCCACTAACATCCCCCGGAAGCAGACCTCTGATCTCGGGCCGAAGGCCCGATTAGGATCTCATTGAAGCTTAACACATAGAAGCAGAGCCTCTTTTACGAGGTCTATTCGCCCCGAACGAGCGGAGCGAGTGAGGGGCGGATAGACCGGCACACCTGGAGACCCACTAACACCCTCCAGAAGCAAACCTCGGGCCGAAGACCGGGTGAGAATCTCATTGAAGCTTAACACATAGAAGCAGATGAGGGGCGGACAGGCCGGCCCGCCTACACCCACTAACAGCGCGTGGCATAGCCACGCCTAGCTTTTGAGCCCGTTAGGGCTCAAAAGCTAGTCTACCTTCTCTATTAAATTACGAAAGTATGGGGGGTTACATTTTTTGTGTGTGTGTGTGTGCGTATGTCCGCAACAGTTTCTCAGCTCCTATCCAGCCGATTCGCACCGTTCTTGAACTGAACGATCAGAAAAGTTGGCCGCATGATGCCCGTATTTTTTGATTTTGAGAATCTGCTCTTTGAAGCTCTCTGCGCGCATTTATCTGCCATTTTCTGTACTAATTTTCAATTTTGATTTTCCACGTCTCCCGTGATGAACTAAGATAAGAAGAGGAGAGAAACTTCTCTTGCTTTCGAAAAAATTCATTTCTAAAATCACGAATTTTTTTCTTGGGAAAATGATGATTAATTTACTATGGGAGACAACAATACCCAGAAATTTGGTTTCCTGACACTTTTTAGGTGATACCTGTCAAAAATGAACAAAAAGGGGTGACAATGGAAGTTCATACGAATTCGAAAAGCTCAACACGCGGCACGCGCCTGGCATGGGCGCCGGAACGAGCGTAGCGAGTTCTGGCGACCAGGCTAGTTTAATGTGTTATTTTTTATATATTTTTACAAAAAAATTATATTTTTATGCATTCATATATTTTTTAAATTGTATTTTATATATTTTTTTACGAAAAAATTATATTTTTATGCATTTATATATTATTTAATGTGTTATGTATATTAACATTGGATTCTATGAAAGGGCTCGTAAACTACACATTTTCAAAACAGCCCAAAAAACTCACTGAATACGTATTCCAATTCCGCCAATTTGTCTCCGCCCATTTTCAATATCCGATACCTTCTTCCATGGTTTCTTCATAAAATGCCATTGATCCTCTGGATATGTACCGATTAAAAACTCAAACTATTGGAATGGGTTAGTACACTGACATTTATCCCTGTGAATGGGAAACGAATCGATTGAATGATTCGTTGGCATCGAGAGGATAATAGGGAGAAGTCGACTCTAGAAAAAAGGATGAGGATTACGGTAGGAGAAGGAAAACTTACAGATCGGAGACTTCGAAGTTGAGAAGAACTTGTTCGTAGGCTAAACTGGGAAGGTTTAGAAGGGGAAACGTCATTTTGAATGAAATGATTCAATCAATACTGGTCTCTGTGACACAACACACCTCACCAACAGAAAAGACCCCCTTTTACCTAGTCTCCTGCATTTGACTGCTCTGTGTATGTGGTTTTTTCTTTGTTCGACAACCTTTTTAATTATCATTCTTTTTCTATATTCTTGTCAGATGTCGCTTTTTATCTGGGTTTATTTCAAAAAATTTTTAATTCTTTTTTTCAATGTTTGGCAGACCCTTATTTTATTAATAAATTCCATTTCAAATCCACAAAAATAGGAGTCAATTCAATAAATCCTACAGTACTGGCCATAAAAAGCTATTTTGGTGCAAATAGGCAAACTTTGAGAGCGTATCACAGCTTCTGACGGGATCCGATCGTTTTGAAAATTCTAGAGTAGATTAATCATAACAAGAACTACATTTTTGTAATTGGAAATTTTTTTCTAAAAATATTTCTAAAAGACTTATGAGCCCCGGATAAAAAAGCTAATAAAATTTCTGGAATTTCCAGGTCAAATGGTATACGGTACCGTTTTTTTCTCAGGGTATACCGTATACCCTGAAAGAAAATGGTTATAGGGTCCTCTTTGAAGTGATTTAACCAAAGACCTCTTTCTGATCATTCAGAAAATTCATTCAAAAAAAAGAAAAAGCCACGTGGCACGTAATTAATTCCCAATAAATTCCACGTCTCCATTTTTTCCCGTAATACCTTTTAAACTGACCCCGCCCCCTCCCGGTGACCTTTCCACGTGTCATCCAGGCTGCTCTAGTTTCAAAAGCTCAGAAAAATTCAGTATTCAAAATTCTGATAATCGAATAAAGAATACGCAGTTATCAAAAAAAAGTGATAGTAAGTTTCCCAGAAGCCCAAAGATCTCATCACCGGAATTTTCAGGCGAAAATGAACAAACCATACAAACTTCTATTGTTTGTATGGTTCCTTTCTCACTCTCATGGAGCACCGCAGAACAGTAAGAATAGAATAAATAATCTGATCATCTCTTGTTTTTTCCAGATCCGCTCCAGAAGGCCACTTCTGAGCTATCCACAATCTCCCGTCTTGTCAATGGAATCGCTATTCAACACGAAATAAATTCCAAGACTCTAAAAATGGACGAATTTGTTTCGGAGATTCTGAATGTGGATCCACGAATCAATGGACTGAGTACTCTTCAGAAGACTGATCTAAGTGATGTGGTTGAAAAGATGACCAAGGTGTCAGAAGAGGCAAAAGCTGTGAAAACGAGCTCTTTGGACTCGGCTGCTATCGAGAATAAATTGAAGACACTCGGAGATCTCGGAGGTAACTTGGATTCGTTGCAGAAAAGTAACAGGACACAGTTGGAGGAGCTTAAGGAGACAGTCAATCTTGCGACTCAATCTGAATCCGAAAAAAGTTTCTTCAAGTTCTCTCCGTTCATCATCATCGCCGGTGTCTTGAATATAACTAATGATGAGGCCGAGGCTCCAGCATTGGTTACTGCTTTTGGTGATTTCAAAAAACATTACGACGAGTTTGATGGAACTCGTAAGAGTATCAAAAACTTTGAAGAAAATTTGAAAAATTTGTGGGCAATAAGGAACGTTCCGGATGTTGTGGAATATCTAGAAGCTCTCGGCCAAGTTACTGATCAACTCAATAAAAACTATGCAGACTTCTCCTCCCTTTCCAATGATCTCGAAGGATTGAAGAGTGAATTCTCAGCAGTTGAAAAAGGACTCATTAACATTGTGGAAATGAAACAAGTGGCTGGACTACTGAATTCAACACTGGAGGTCTACGAGTCTATGAAATCGAATCCGCTTCAAACTCTTCGTCTGACACCCGGATTTCCGAGTGGAACGAAGGATATGAAACTGATGTTCAAAGAGGTCAAAGAGGATTGGTTGAAGTTGATTCTGACTCATAACAATGAGAGTGGATGGAAAACTCTAATCAAAGAGCTCGATGGTTTCAGGATATTGATTGAGAAGTCGGAAGCAGTCTCTTCTTCGTGGAAATCATTGGAAAATGTGACCAATCCGAAAGAGCTAGCTGAAACGACGAATGTTTGGAATGAGATCTCTGCGACTTCTCTGAACTCGGCGGAAGTCAAAAATCTCCAAAACTCGACGTCTCAAATTAGGGATTGTCTCAATCTTCTCCATCCGATTCCCCAAGGGTTTGATTTTGACTCATTCAAAACAGTGTCTGAAAAAGTGAAAGCCTTGGCGGCATTGGCCACCAAGTCCCATGAGCTTTTTGGTCAGCTTGCTTCTATAGAAATTCTTCAGAATGATGCTCTTTTTGATTCACTCAATGATAAAATCCGTCAAACAACCAATAAACACTCGGTAGTTATCAATACCATGGAATCGATTCAAAGAAATGAAAGTTATCGAGAGTTGATTAAAGGTGTCCTTGATGCTGCATCAATTATCGAAGAAATCGGTAAAGAAAAAGCTTCAAAAGTTCTCGATTTCAAAGGGATTGATTTGGATCTGATGATCAAAGGACATGATGAATTCGAAAAGACCCAGTTGATTCAGAGTCTCAGATGCCTGAAAAATGAGAAATTTGACAGCTCAAAAATCTCTGAAACTCTGAAGTTTGGATCCGACCTCCGAGCATTGGGAAGTCATTCGACAAAGGATAAGACGACTGTTCCATTTCTCAACCAGATGATTCATTTCAAGAAACACTACGTGGAAGTCATTGGGAGCAAGGGGACCAGTAGTCGAACGACGAGATCAGTTTCCTATTCTTCTTCTTTAGACAAACCATTGAGTGTTTCAAAGGATTTGGCAAAAGGAGTCGAATTGATTCAGAACTTGGCTGATCTTCAGGAGAACGAGCAACTGATGAATGAGGTGGCGAAGAGCAAAAAAGAAGTTCTGGATGAAATGAAACGAGTTTTGCCTTCAATCGACACTTCCTCCTTCACAAATGGTCTCCTAAAGATGGTTCAAGATCTGAAGTCATTGGTATCACGTGTCTCATCGGAAGAAACTCTGGAGAAGTATGAGAAGTTGTTTGGAGTGGCAAGTGGAATATCTGGAGTCCCAATCAATTCTACATTGCTCATTGATCCAGTTTCAACTGCTCTTTCTGCATCCAACAGGACTTCTGAATCTGATTCATTTAGGAAATTGGGAGGATTCGAATTGGATTACTCTAGCCATCAGAAAGAACTCAACACTGCCTCTTTGACTGTTACCAAATTGAAACAGTATTTCGATGGGCTTTTTTCTCATCCAAAAGAGTAAGTTTCTTCCTTTTCTATTTCAGCTAACGATATTTTTCAGGGGAAATGAGAATAAAAGCCCTACAAGCTGGTGGGCTATAGTCGGCTATACTCTGCTAGCTATTGGCGTGATAGGTGGTATCCCAACTGCAGTTTATTTCGTTTATCGATACCGACGTGAGTTTCAATATCCCAATACAGAACAGTGGTTGAGCACCTTTTTTTCAGAGAAACAAAAGCTGAAGAAAGAGATGAAAGAAAAGGAGAAAAAGGAGAAAGCAGAATATGAAAGGAAGCTAAAAGATCCGAACTCGTGGCTTTACCTGTTTTTCCCTGAGGAAAGAAATCGAGTTGGAAAATCGTATTGGAATGATGCCAACAACCGATATTTGCCACTTCAACAAGCTATTGTTTCCGACAATTGGGACACTTTCAAGCAGTTGGTTGATAGTGGAGCCAATGTGAATGCTTACTGTAATCATGTCTGCTTCCCTTCCTGGTTCAATTTGTGATGCTTTCAGGCCAATGGGATTCACCGAAAAGGGGTGCTCGATTCACTTCGACTCTCCAGTTAGCTGCCTGCAATGCAGAACCCAAATACGCAGAATATTTGATCGAAAATGGTGCTCGATTGGATTTGCTCGACTCTGATTATAGACGAGTGACCGATTATGAAGTTGAGAAAGGGAAAGTATCCTATCCGGCGCTCGAGGGAAAGACGTTTTCGAGACGATTGCCACCACAACTGAAGACTGAAGAATTCAAAATTCAGATCTTGGGAACTATATCACAAGGTTATAAGGTCTTCCAAAAAAAGTTTCAAAATCAGGTCAGAATCCGCAGGTTTTCTCACTGATTTTTGATTCGAAATGTTTTCAGATAGTTATGAATTTTGGAGACGCAACTCATTTGGTATTCCCGGGTACAAATGGCCGGACTTTTACACTTTGGGAGGAAACTCGTTATTTTTTACCATATTTCTTCTGGTTAGTCTTATACCGTACTTATTGGCACTTCTACATTCGACTTCAGCTGTTTTTATCTCGGTTCCTGATGGAGATATTAAAAAGTGGTCAACTAACAAAATGTTGTTATTAATGTGAAGTATATTTTGTTAGTTGACAACTTTTCAATATCTCCATTGGGTACCGAGATAAAATCAGCTAAAGCGAAGCGTAGGGGGTGTATTAGAATAAATACGGTATTCTCTTTTGGATGTTACGAGTTGAGTGTGTTCTTCCAGTGGAAAAATGATCATGAGTGAGACTTGGCTGGCTGATAACAATAAGGAGGAGAAGCCGGGAAAAAATGGAGAGAAACCGAAGCTGATTCTCGACTACGATAAACACCGAGTGACAACTATCCGTTATCATGACGTGGAATACAAGACAGTCTTCAAGATGTACGAACATGTTCAGCAACGCCAATTGCCGTTTTTGGGAAAAATCAAAGCTTATTTCTTCGGAGGGTCTTCAGGCGACTGGGAACCGCTCGCCGCCGCAGTAAACCTATTGGGTGGTATTGCGATGAACTTTGACGTACTCCCGAATAACAATGATCCTATTTGGAGTGGGGAACCGCATGAATACAAACACATTTATTCCCCCAACGAAGGACCCATATACATTTTCACTGAAAATCCAGGAGGGGTTCGATTTGCCTTTTTCTTACTTTTTTTTCAAAATAATTCAATTACAGGCGAAAGATGAGGCGCCATGGCTAAACACTCCCAATGATTGGGTCGTCTTTATGAACTATGCCATGGCCATGAAATTCCTGCTGCAGTTTAATATTCCCAATCTACCACCGAAGAATATAAAGAGCCGCAGTGAAAGATATTCAATGCGGAGACAGGAAGAAGGCGCACGCGAAGATGTTCAATTAGAGTGGCTGTTAGACCGATTCAACTAGATGATAATCAACCAACTTGAGTGGCTTCTGATGAGAGATCCGATTTTTTCTATTGATACTTGAATCCGATCTACTCGATTTTAATGAATAAAACATATTATTGGATTTTTTTTGGTGCTTTAAATAGGGGTAAAAAGAAGGGGTTTCGAGATGAAAAAGGGAGAAAAATTTGAAAGCTTTGAATCTCCCGAGCTTTTAAAACTACCGTAACCCTCTAAGTTTTTATCCGAGGCTTATGAAACCTAGATTTTCGAATTCAGGAGATTCAGAGCTTTCAAATGAATATAATCATGACTAGGTTCTAGAGTTTATAGGCACGCGGAGCCAGCTTGAAAAGACAGCTCAAATAATTGGCTTTCAAAATGCCAAATTCGGAATCCAGCTAGCCTAGAGCTTTCAAAAAACTATAATCATGACTAAGTTTCAAAAATAGGTTTTTGGGCTCCGTGAGCTCAGTTTTTGGGCGGAAAATCTGGATTTGCACTCCAAAAAATCGGGAATTCGGGAACAGAAAATCTAGAATTTTGGTACTTCGAAAAGGGGATTTGAGATAGAAAAGGGAGATTTTAACAAAAAAAATTCAAAAATAAAGAAAAAATCCGAGTCTCTTAAAAAAGGACTGATCGGGAAAAGACAGTAACCAAAACACCCAGACCCTCATTGCTCACTGTTAGTTTGATCTTGGTTCCTGGGAAACCATCCATAACAGAGACAGTAGGTAGCGAGGAGACGCAGGGTCGATTGTTCTCCATTTGACCTACCCCCAGTGCGCGAACCACCAAGCCCCGCCCCTTTTGTCTATAGAGGGCCGAGATTTTCGGTCATTCGTCGGGTTCTTTCTTTTTTTTTTGGGGTTTTCGGGTAGTTCTGAACTGTTTGTTATTTTGAGGTCATGTTTTGTTTTGGTCTCTAGAACCGGCACTAGTTTTGGTTTTTCAGGACAGCGGAAGGGACAGCGACCGGGATGGCCGGGACAGCGACCAGGACAGAAACCGGGACAGCGACCAGGATGGCTCTGGGACATCGATTTTTTGAAACTACGGTAACCCCTCCATTTTTTATAATTTGACTCACAAAATCTAGGTTTTTGAACTCGGGAGGTTCAGAGCTTTCAAACGAGGGTATTCAAGACTAGGTTTCGAATATTTTCGGTTTTCGTGCTCCTTCCGAAAATTAGATTTTTGTGTTAAAAAGCTGAATTTGTACTTTGAAAAATCAGAAAATTGTTGCCTGAAAATTCGTCCATCGAAAATTGTATGAAACCGTATTCGAAATTATTTCCAAGATACATTTGTCATTCAACGTACTAGGTCCAGTTAAAGTATAAAAAAAAGCTGAGCAATGAATTTAAAAATACCATTTCATTTTATTCTTCGAAAAGAAAAAACACTCGAGTTAAACTTGGGGTTCTCCGAATTTATGAGATCTGTTAGTTTCTTGGGGCTTGGACTGTTGAAGTTCATAATATCTGTTGATTGCCCATTCTGTTTCGACCATATCAGCCATTTTGTCATCATCATTATATCTGAATGTCTCCGGTAGACGAGTCCTCTCTATAGTATCTCCCTTTTTCGGCGGAAATTCGGGGAATTCGAATTTCAGAACAAAATCAAAGAATGACTCATATGTCATCCAAGTTATCCAATTGTTATTCTTCAAATAGGATCGTTTTTCCATGACCTAAAATAGATACCTATAGATCTAAGTAAAGCAAAAGAAGCACATACCTCTTCTGGTTCCTCAGTGAAAATGAAAATTGGTCCACGATTTTTGAAATAATGGAAGAAATGTTTCTTGGAGTCACCCTTCATTATAGGGTCGTCATGTCTTGGAAGTAGTCCATGAAACATCGGTACACCACCCAAAAGGCTTACTGTAGCGGCCATTTTGAACCAACGTTTTTGAGTCCCTCCGTAGAAATATGCTTTGATTTTTGCCAGGTACGGAATTCGCCGTTCTTGAATATGAGTGTAGATCTGACAGATTGTGTGATATTCTGTTCCATTGCGAGAAGCACTCGTCACTCTGTCTTGTTTATAGTCGACCGTCAGCTTGTTCCCCGTCTTCTCACCATTTTTTTGATCCAATTGTCCGACATTATCATTTTTCCGCTGAAAAAACTCCTTTCAGAGGAAAAAATTGACGGAAAAAATTGACTAACCAGAAAAGCAGAGGTAAAGCATGACTATACTTATGAAGGTCTATCAGATTGCCTGATATTACTGAAAATACCAAATGAGTTGAATCGTCAAGGTTTTCACATATCTGAAAGTATCTCTTGAAATCATAGACAAGGTCCGTTTCATTCTGACCTGACCAAACTTTTGGGCAAAGGGCTGACGATAATCATCATCAGCAAAATTGATTATTTTGAAATCCTTCGGCTTCATCTGTGGTGGCACTCGTCTCAAAAACTTCTTCCCTATAGAAGGGAAAGGCACTTTCTGATCGGACGGACAATAATCGCTAGCCAGTCGATATTCTGAGTCGAGCAGATCCAATTGAGCACCATTTTTAATCAAATACTCTACGAATTTGCGATCCTCTTCTCTAGCCGCCAAATGAAGAGGAGTTGTATAGGAAGTTTCTTCAGGATTTGAAGAATTTGAATCTGAAAGCATCGAAAAAAATTAAAACAGAAAATGAAGCATGCGTACAAAAGGCATTCACATTTGCTCCATTGTCAACCAATTTCTTGAAAGTGCCCCATCTTCCTCTAACAATAGACTCATGGATTGGCAAAATTTGGTTGTTGGGATCATCCCAATACGCTTTTCCAAATCGATGTCTTTCTTCAGGGATTGCTTGAATTAGGTAGAGAAATGAGTTCGGATCGTTTTGCATTTTTTTATACTCTGAAAAAGTGCTCTGATTACGTCGTTATTGTTTGTAACCCTCATAGTAGAATTTCTCTGGTAGGCAAGCTATTGTTTCCTATTGGGATATTTAAACTTACGCCATTTTCGAAAAGCAAAATGCCCTCCAGCTGCAAAAAAGACTGTTACGCCAAGAGCTCCCAGAGAAACGCCGATTGCAGGTAGCCAGGCAATGACATCATTTTCCGGACTGACCCTAAGAAAATATCGTTAGCTGGAATAAAAAGGGAGAAACTAACTCTTTTTGATGAGAAAAGAGTCCATCAAAGTACTGTTTCAATTTGGTGACAGTCAAAGAGGCAGTATTGAGTTCTTTCTGATGGCTAGAATAATCCTATTCGAATCTTCCCAACTTCCTAAATGAATCAGATTCAGAAGTCCTGTTGGATGCAGAAAGAGCAGTTGAAACGGGATTAATGAGCAATGTGGAATTGATTGGGTTTCCAGATATTCCACTTGCCGCTCCAAACAACTTCTCATACTTCCCCAGAGTCACTTCTGATGAGACACGGGATACCAATGACTTGAGATCTTGAACCATCTTTAGGAGACCATTTGTGAAGGAGGAAGTGTCGATTGAAGGCAATAATCGTTTCATTTCATCCAAAACTTCCTTTTCGCTTTGTGCCACTTCATTTATTAGTTGCTCGTTCTCCTGTAGATCAGCTAAATTCCGAACTAACTCGACTCCTTTAGCTAGATCTTTTGAGATAGTCAATGGCTTGTCTAAAGAAGAGAAATAAGAAACTGATCTCGTCGTCCGGTTATTAGAGGATCCGAGGGCCACCACGTAGCTTTTTTTGAATTGAATCATCTGTTTGAGACATGGAACAGTCGTTTTATCTTGTGTCGAATGAGTCCCCAATGCCCGGAGGTCGGATCCAAATTTCAGAGTCTTAGAGATTTTCGAACTATCGAACTTCTGCTCTTTTAAACATTCGAGACTCTTAATCAGCTGAGTTTTTTCAAATTCATCATGTCCTTTGATCATCAAATCCAAATCTATTCCGGTAAAATTGAGAGCTTTTGAAGCGTCCTGGTTTTCGATTTTTTTTCATAATTGATGCGGCATCATTGAGACCTCCAATCAATTTTCGAAGATTTTCGCTTTCTTGAATTGTTTTCACAGTGTTGTCCACTTCCGAGTTTTCAGTGGTGTTCGTTTGACTGATGATAGTAGTAAGTAAACTGACTAAAGTTTCATTTTTGAGAATTTGAATAGAATCAATCTGGGCAAAAAGATTATAAGAGTTATTCGCGAAAGTTGCCAAGCTGTTCACTTTCTCAGACACACTTTTAAAAGAATCAACACTGAAACCTTGTGGAATCGGATGGAGGAGATTAAGACAATCCTTGATTTTTGATGTCGATTCTTGTAGATTTTTGACTTCCGCCGGATCCAAAGATGTCTTGGAAACCGTATTCCAGAGAATTTTTGTTTCAGATATCTCTTTCAAATTGGTCACATTTTCCAAAGAACTCCACGAAGAAGAGACTGCTTCTGACTTTTCGCTTAATACTTTAAAACCATCTAGTTCTTTTACCAATGTATTCCATCCGGTTTCATCGTTATCACTCACTATTCTTTTCAACCAATCCTCCTTGATCTCTTTCATCATCAGTTTCATGTCACTTGTTCCTTTCGAAAAACCAACAGTCAGATGACGATTTCGAAGCGGATTCGATTTCATCGACTCAACAAACTTTTGAGTTGAATTCAATATTCCAGTCACGTCTTTCATTTTCTCGATGCTGTTAAGCCCTGATTCAACCACTGAGAATTCACTTTTCAATCCTTCAAGATCATTGAGAATAGATATCAAATCGTTATAGTTTGATTCAAATTGAAAAGTCGTTTGGCTGAGGGCTTCTAAATATTCCAAAACATCCGAAACGTTTTTCATTACCCATAACTTGTTCAAATTCGTTTCATAGTCTCTGATACTTTGACGAGTTGTTTCAAACTTTTTAAAATTATCCATGAACTCATTAAGAACATCAGCTGATGCCTTGTCAGGTCTCAAAATGTCTTGTAATCTTCTGGCAGCAGTGTTGAACCCTGTGAATGAAAAGAGTTGCTGATTGGACTGAGTTGCGAATTCGACTGTCTTCTTGAGGTCCACCAATTGCTTTGTTTCAACTTTTTTCAATGAGTCCAAGTACCTTCCAAGATCTCCGAGTGTCTTCAATTTGTTTTCGATGGAAGCAGAATCCAAGGTGCTCGTTTTGATGACTTTTGCCTCTTCCGACACCTTAGTCATTTTCTCAACCACGTCATTTAGATCAGTCTTTTGAAGAGTACTCAATCCATTGATTCGTGGATCCACATTCAGAATCTCCGAAACAAATTCATCCATTTTGAGAGTCTTGGAATTGATTTCGTGTTGAATGGCTATTCCATTGACAAGACGGGATACTGTGGATAGCTCAGAAGTGGCTTTTTGGAGCGGATCTGGAAAAGAAAAGGGAATTATTAGACTATCCACTCTCATCTTACTTTTCTGTGGTTCCGCTTGCGCGTAAGAGAGTATACATACGAACAGAACGAATTTTATCATTGTTTCTGCCTGAAATTCTGGAGGTTGGATCTTCTTTTCGGTAAACTTACTTTTGTCGCTGTTGATTCAACTGCGTGATTGATGAGCAGAGTCTTCAACACTTGGTTTTCGAGTTTTTTTTTGAAAATGAAGCAGTCTAGATGCCGTGGAAAAGGTCACAAAGAGTTCAGTGGTCGGGTTTAGTTCTTTTTAAGAATTTTTCGGGACTTCTCTTTCTTTTTTTTTTTTTTTTTTTGTGCAGAGCGTTGAGTTTAGAGTTTTAAATCTAACAAAAGAGATTTCAACTCACAGTTAATCTAATTGAACTGTATTATACTTCTGATTATTCTGATCAAAAGCCAAGAAAGGAATGAATGTTCAGAATTAAAAAAAATAATTGAAGATCGAGGCATTCACAAATAGAAAATCACAAAAAAAGGTTGACGACTTTATTTTTTTTTCCGAAAAGAATCATATTCAGAAATATCTGTTGATTGCCCATTCTGTTTCGATCACATCAGCCATTTTGTCATCCTCATAGTCGAATTTCTCCGGTAGGCAAGTCCTCTCCACCGTTTCTCCCTTTATGAATATAAGGAGTTTCATAATTGTATACATTTTTGCCTGAAATTCCGGTAATAAGATCAGATTCGAAAGGGACATAAACTCACTAGTGTTGTTGATTTAAATAAACCGGCTTGTTTTAAAATAATAAATTTCTATTTTGAATTTTCGAAATTTTGAAAATGGAGCAGTCAGAATAACGTGGAAAAGGTTACACGCTTTGATTTTTTTTTCTTATTATCTGGATTTATTTATTTATTTTATTTATTTATTTTTATTTTTTTATTGAGTCGGATAGCTAAGAAAAATGTGTTCAAAAATCGAACAGATAATTTATTGAATCTTTTTTCAAAAATTTTAATTTAATCCAGATAAAAAGAGACATCTGATAAGCATATAAAAAATGAATGTTTCAGCTAGATGATTTTTCAAATACCCTGCTCCTGCAAGTACTTTTGTTGGGTTGTTGTACAGTTAAACACTAAAAAGCCGATCCGCTTCGGGTTGAAACCTCTTGTGCCAGACTACGAAATAAATCCGATCGTTTCTTTCGACTACTGTAGCCAAAAGGCCATCGTCTCGAAGAAAGTCGATTCCCTCGGTACAATCAAGTCTGGTGAGACTATCAATCCTAAAAGCGCCTTAAGATTACTGTAGTTGGTTAACCTATACCTAAAGTTTCTTCCTCGAATCGCCGGATTCCATTGCATCGTTTTAAATCCTTCATTCCAATTGATATGTGTGTTCCATTCCATTTTGAGCCATTCGAAGCGAGTATTCCTTGAGGAGAGCCACTTAGAGACAAATTCCCGAATCGGAAGATTCCCGTTGTCTTTCAGTTGGATCTGAACGCAGTCCATTGCCAAAAACGTCTCATTTGTGATCCAAAACGGCCGCTTTATCTTCAATTTGTCCATTGAAAACTGAACGAACTCACACTCGAAATCATCGGCTAACTGCAGATCCAATATCAAATACTTTGAAATTTGGACTTTCTCGAATACATATTTCAGTTCATCGCTGGAGATGTGTTGAGATGTCCACATAAACAGCTCATCACATTTTGTGATACCGAATTCCTGAGGATACAGTTTTTGTCTGTTGTCTGAAAGGCAGTAACCAATTACTGGCAAGCGGAAAAGGCTCTGGAAGAAAAAAAGTCATAAGCAACTTTTGTTTGGATGGCTGGTGTTTGAGTAGAGTTCCACTCTGGGGTTTTTCTGGAATTTTTTTGTAGTTTTTTCAAAAAACTCACTGTTTTTCAGAAAATGTTTCAAAAACTCACTTTTTTCAAAAAAATTTCAAAAACTCCCTGTTTTTAAAAAAACTTTTCAAAAACTCACTGAATACGAATTCCTATTCCTCCAATTTGTCTTATCTCATTTTCCATTTCCAATTCTTTTTTCAAGGTCTCTTTTGGAAATCCCATTGGGCGACATGTCGCGTACCAAGAAAAAATCGAATCATATTAGAATGTTCTGTTACACCAACATAGACGCCTGTGAATGGGAAACGAATCGATCGAACGATTCGATGACATCGAGAAGACAATAGGGAGAAGTCAACGCTAGAAATAGGATAGGATTACGGTAGGAGGGAGGAACTTACAGATCGGCGACTTCGAAGTTGAGAAGAACTTTTTCATAAGCTAAACTTGGAAGGTTAAGGAGGGGAAATTCCATTTTGAGGGGGAAGAAAGGGAATAGTCTCTTGTGTGGGTTACTACCTGGTGTGTATGTGTCTCAAAAAATTCTGTTCACCATAAGAAAGAAGACGAGAGGAAGACAAATACTACAAAAACCAATAGCCCATTCATTCTCTCTTGTTCATGTCACACTAAAAAATATGTGCAATTCGATCGGAATTAAATGATATCAAAGGGGCCAGTTACACATTTCGCCTACATATTACTTTTTATTTAAAAACTAATTTTTACAAAAAAAATGTGGAAAAAATGTTAGATTCAGTTCAATAATAATGCATTCCGGAACACATTTTCCTCTCCCTTGAACATCCATCACATGTAATACAAATAATCCAAATGAAGTCGATCAGCTTCAGGTTGAAATCTCTTGTGCCAGACAACGAAATAGATCCATTCGTATTTCTGGACTACTGTAGCCAACAATCCGTCATCTCGAAGAATATCAATCCCATTGTGACAATCGAGTTTTTTGAAATCGTGAATCCTAAAAATCTAGGATTACTGTAGTTGACTAGTTCTGTACTTACATGAAGTTTCTTCCCCGAATAGCCGGATTCCATTTCATAGTTTTGAATCCTTCATTCCAATTGATTTCCTGGCTGCTACGTGTCATTTTTAAGGATTCGAAGCGAGTGCTCCTTGAGGAGAGCCACTGGGAGACAAACTCTTGAATCGGCAGATTCCCGTTGCCTTCTAATTGGATTCGAGCGCAATCCATCGCCAAAAACGTCTCTTTTGTGATCCAAAAAGCTTGATTTATTTCAAGTTTGTCCATTGAAAACTGAACAAAACAGCATTCGAAATCATCGTTTTTCTTCAGATCCAATATCAGAACCTTTGAAACCTCCACCTTCTCGAGCACATATTTCAGTTCATCGTTGGGGATTTTATGAGGTGTCCTCATACGCAGTTCATCACATTTTGTGATACCTAGTGCCTGCGGAAACAGTTTCTGTCTGTTTTCCGCGAAACTGTAACCGAATACTGGCAAATGGAACAGGCTTTGAACGTAGTCATAAGCCACTTTCATCTGGATGGCTGGTGTATGATTTGAGACCCACCGGGGGGTTTTTCTGGAGTTTTTTGTAGTCTTAGCTTCATAAAAAATTTTTAACTCACTGAATACGAATTCCGATTCCTCCAATTTGTCTCAGCTCATTCTCAGCTTCCAATTCTTTTTTCCAAGGTTTCCTTTGGAAATTCCACTGAGCGACATGTCGCGTACCAAGAAAAAGTCGAAACATATTGAAATTGTTAGTTGCACAGACATAGACCGCTGTGAATGGGAAACGAATCGATTGAATAATTCGTTGGCATCGAGAAGATAATAAAGAGAAGTCGACGCTGGAAATAGGGTATGGAATTACGGTAGGTAAAGGGAACTTACAGATCGGAAACGTGAAAGTTAAGAAGAACTTGTTCATAGGCTAAACTGGGTAGTTTTAGGAGGGGAAATGCCATTTTTGGTGGGAATGGGAAAGAGTGAGAAAGGGAGAGGGGTCTTTTGTGTGAGTGACGTGTACTGTCTGGTTTGTGTGTCTCAACAGAGTCTGTGGCACACACACGAAGGGGTGTTGAAGAGACCTGAGAGTGCAAGTCATCCACAAGAGATCTCAGATTGTTTTTATACAAACAGAGTCGATCTGCTTCGTGAGAATGAACTCTTGCCTACAGTGCTCCACAATGACTGCCGTATTCATTTTGTGGTCAGGTAAAGAAAGTGTCAACTGGCATCATGGCCTTCTCACTAGAATGCCTGATAATAAATGGCATATAATGTGTGACGAAGGTTTATCGTCTACTGCTAACCCAGCCCAATTTGGAAAGTAATTCTCTAACATTAACTTGTTAGACAGTATTACGATAAGGATACTGACGAAACCGGCACTACACTGGCCAAAGTACTCTTCATAACCGAACCCATTCAAATAAAATCTGAACCACGATCCAGTACTAAACTTTTTTTTCTTCCGACACAGCACTTTTGTTTTAAGATTTTTTTTTCTTTTTATTTGAATTTAACATGAAAAGAAAACACTTTTTTTTCTTTCAGAACCTATTTTTCTTCTTCAAAAGTCATATCGAACACAGAAAAAATAATTATTCTAATTTGTAGACCCACTTTTTGACCCACTCAACCTCGCATTTTCTGTCATTTTTGATCTTCTTTTTTTTGATCTCTGCTGCTCTTCTTTGTGTTATTCTTTGTTGTTTTCTCTCTTTTTTCTCATTTTTCTCCAATAGGCGACCTGGTAGACTGTGAGTGTTTAGATTATCGATTTTTTTTGTTGTTTTTTCAATTCAGGGCAACAAGGGACAACGACCAGGACAACGACAAGGTGGACTCAGCAACCAGGATGAAAGGAGTGAGCAATTTTTCCTACAGTAATTCATCCGAAAATTGAATAAAAATTGAAAACGAGATATTTCAGGCTGCGATTAGAAGGTGTCAAGGTGTGAGCACTGCGATGTTGATGGAGACCGAGAGGTCCTGGAGGCGAAAACATGGAGGCGGAAAACTCCGAATTCTAAATTCTCGGATGCAATTATTTCGAATGTCGGAAGGCCAGCGGCCACAAGGAGAAGGATGAGTCAAAATAGAAGATCTTACAAGGTTTTTCAATTTTTCGTTTTGTTTTCAGAGTTCCGATCGGTGATGAGAGAAAATGAAATGATGAGATCTACCGAGACAAGACAGTTTCCTGACCAGAAATTAATAAATAATTGTTTTCTGTTATCTCTTCCTGCCATCTCCTTCCCCTTTAGACTCCACTTTCCCCTCCTCCTCCAGTTCCTCGCCTCTTCCCCTGTTCCCCATTTCAGAATTCCATTGTTCTGATTGTCTAGTCGTCCACTGTTGGAGACCAGCCTTCTCTGTCATTGATTACCCGCACAGAATCGGAACTAGAGAATCATCCCTCCCGTCTCTCCTCTCAAAACAAATCAGAGGATACTCTCACGACCGTAACCCAAATAAGAAGCAATTGGTCAGAAGAAGAATGAGTGTCATTTATTGAAAAATGATACCTCGAATCAAGAAAGAGAAATTATTATCTGCAGGGACACATTTGCGGGAGAATTCTCATCCTCTAATCTGATACATGTTGTGTCGCTCAGACCGGCTTAAATGCGACACCAAGCCTCCGGAAGTAGATGGATCGAAAAATGGGTTAACAAGAAGAATCACAATCGAACGTCTCGAGTTGAAAGTAAAGATCCGGAGTCCATTTTCGAATTCCGATTTGACTTTTGATCGTTTGACTTGAATGCCACGGTATACAATGTTTCCGTATCGAACTGTTTTTTGTCCGTTGAATTTTCTCGTTGTTTGAGCCAGTTGATAGACATGAACCGAGTCATCGTCCTGAAAAACAAGAATAGAGAGGAAAGAGAAGCTGTGAACCAACTGTCAATGGGATGGGCCCGGCGCATCCTCTCATACTGCCGTCATTTTTAGAGACGATTGCGCAGCTAAAGACCTCATTAATCGCCACGAAACGCTCGGCTCTTGCGTTGTAGTTAATGGGGATGATTGCTAAACAGCTATGAAATTTCAAGAAAAACTTAGACTTGAACTAGCCTGGGAAACGAGCATTAATAAAGTTTGGCTGGGCGAGAAGGAATGCATTTACTGCTTCCATCAATTCAATGAAACAAGATTCTCCTCCGAGTTCATTATTCTCGTAATCTAATTGAAGACTTGTGGCGACGTCGGCCAATTCCTGAACTGCCTGATTCATAGCTGACTACTGAGATCTTGTGATGGCTGGAAATATTTTATGAAGTGATGGTAACAATTATTACGGTCTCACTGGATGTTTTTCGTACGCAAACTCCTACTACTGTTGGCAGAAGTGATGCTCCAATCTCGGGAGGGAAATCTAGAAGTGAATTCCATCCCATCTTTGCGGTCCTCATTGACCTTTCCACGTAGAAATGCCAGACTGTTACCACGTTGAATATGCTGATATAATTATTTTTTGACGTTCTTCCGTTGGAAAAGGTGATGGAATAAAGAAAATCCATTCCTTTCACAACACTTCCAACTCGTTTACCCGCCGGAGCTATGCGTTTTATTCTCGCTGAAAAGAAATTCCGAATAACCGCTGAAACGATACCAGGAATGTCTTCAAATTACTGCTGAAACCTTTCCATTTTGCTGGTTTTCTGTTTCAGATCTGTTCTTGAGTTTTTTTTAAAAATTTTTGAGGGTTTTTTGAAATCATGAATCCTGAAAATCTAGGATTACTGTAGTTGATTACTCTTTACTTACATAAAGTTTCTTCCCCGAATCTCTGGATTCCATTTCATCGTTTTGAATCCATTATTCCAATTGAAATACTCATTGTTCCGAGATATTTTTAAAGTTTCAAAGCGTGTATTTCTTGAGGAGAGCCACTGGGAAACAAACTCCTGGATAGGGAGAGCCCCATTGCCTTCCAGTTGAATTCGAACGCAATCCATCGCCAAAAACGTCTCATTTGTGATCCAAAACGCTCGATTTATTTTCAATTCATCCATAGAAAACTGTACAAAACTGCATTCAAAATCATCATTTTTCTGCAGATTTATTTTCAAGACCTTTGAAATTTGGACCCTTTCGAGTACATATTTCAGTTCATCGTTAGGGATTTTATGAGATGTCCTCATATACAGCTCATCACATTTTGTGATACCTAATGCCTGGGGATACAGTTTTTGCTTTTTCTCCGCGAAACTATAACAGTATACCGGCAAACGGAACAGGCTTTGAACGTAGTCATAAGCTACTTTCGTTTGGATGCCCGGGGTTCGAGTTGAGACCCAGCGGGGGGTTTTTCTGGAATTTTAGTTTGAAGGAGGACTGAACTAAAATTCAATAATGTAAAATTAGATGTAGTTTTTGATTCTGAACACTTTTTCTGTTGACAACTTTCTCTGAAAATGCCTCTAAATGCCTCAAAAACCGCTTTTATTGGGGTGGAAGAGTTTTCCGTAACCTCGGCCACGGGGGTTTTAGACCTTATTTTTCTCATTTTTTCCAATTTTATGTTTTTAATGTAGATTTTCTTTCAAAATCAAAAAAGAAATTTTCAAAAAAGAGAAAAATAACACCTAAAAAGGTACAAAACCCCCGTGGCCGAGGTTACAGAAAACTCTTCCACCCCAATCGACGTTTTCAAAGCGGTTTTTGAGGCATTTAGAGGCATTTTCAGAGAAAGTTGTCAACAGAAAAAGTGTTCAGAATCAAAAACTACATCTAATGACAAATTATTGAATTCCAGTTCAGTCCTTTTAAAAAACTCACTGAATACGAATTCCGATTCCCCCCATTTGTCTTAACTCATTTTCCATTTCCAATTCTTTTTTCCATGGTTTCTTATTGAAATTCCATTGGGCGACAGGTCGAATACCATGAAAAACCCGAAACATATTATAATTGTCCATTATACCAATATAGACCGCTGTGAATGGGAAATGAATCGATTGAATGATTCGCGAGCATCGAGAAGATAATAGGGAGAAATCGACGCTAGAGAAAAAAAGTTGGGGTTACGGTCAGGCTTGCTCGGAATCGGAAAATCGGAATTTCCGTTTTTCCGACATTTTTCGGAAAAAATTTCCGTCAGACTTTTTTGACAAAAATTTTGACAAAAATTGAAAATAAAATTGGAAAATGGGAAAAAATTTGAATTTTTGTTGATTCTAATCGATTTTTACTGTTTTTGTTGTTATTTTGCTTAAAAATTAAACTTCCGATTTTTTCCGAAATTTTCCGACTTTTCCGAAAGAAAAAATCGGAAAAAATGTTTATTTCCGATTTTCCGAAAAGTCAATTCCGAGCAAGCCTGGTTACGGTAGGGGGGAGGAAACTTACAGATCGGACATGTGAAAGTTGAGAAGAACTTGTTCATAGGCTAAACTGGGAAGGTTTAGAAGGGGAAACGTCATTTTGGAGGGGGAAAAGGGTATGGGCCGTCTCTTTGCCGTTATTACGCAGCCAATAGGCCCCTCTTGCATTGGTGACGTGTCCTACCTGGTATGTGTGTCTAGAGGCCTCCAAAAGGTCACCCAGACTGTCCACATTCTCTTCCCCAACCAAAATGACATTCCCTCTCCTCCTAAAACTCCCCAGCGTTGCCCAAGAACAAGTTCTTCTTCAGCTAGATGTCCCCGATCTGTAAGTTTCCCTCTCCCTACCGTAATCCCATCCCTTTTTTCCAGCATCGACTTCTCTATATGCTCTAAACGATGTCATCGAATAATTCGATCGATTCGTTTCCCATTAGGCCTTTGGGTCAGTGTCCTAGACGGTGTCCTTCGCTTGCGGTTTTTCACGGGTACCCAGTTGGTCGCCCAATGGAGTTTTATGAAGCAAAAGCCTTGGGAGAGGGTATCGAATATTGAAAATGGATGGAGAAAATTTGGAAGGACAAAAATGCGTATTCAGTGAGTTTTTTTGGGTTTTTAGCAGGCTTGCTCGGAATCGGAAAATCGGAATTTCCGTTTTTCCGAAAAATTTCGGAAAAAATTTCCGTCGGACTTTTTTTGATAAAAATTTTGAAAAATATTGGAAAATGGGAAAATATTCGAATTTTCGCTGTTTTTAATCGATTTTTACTGTTTTTTGTTGTCATTTTGCCTAAAAAATAAATTTTCCAATTTTTTCCGACATTTTTCGGAAAACATTTTCCGTCGGACTTTTTTTGACAAAAATTTTGACAAAAATTGAAAAAAAATTGGAAAATGGGAAAAAATTCGAATTTTTGTTGTTTTTAAAGCTTTTTCATCAAATTTTACTGTTTTTTGTTGTTATTTTGCCTAAAAATTAATTTTCCGAGATTTTTCGGAAAAATTTTCGGAAAAAATCGGAAAATACAGTAATGGCGAAGAAAATTTAAAGGCACATGTCTCAAACTTTTTAATTTTTTTTCTCTTTTTTCCATATTTCCGGTTTCACGATTTGTGTCAAAAATTGAAAAATAAATTGGAAAATGGGAAAAAAATATTCGAAATTTCTGACGATACAAATTTTGCTGTTTTCCGTTGTTTTTAATCGGTTTTTACTCTTTTTTGTGGTTATTTTGCCTGAAAAAATGAATTTTCCGATTTCTTCCGAAATTTTCCAACTTTTCCGAAAAAAAAATCGGAAAAATTTTTTATTTCCGATTTTCCGAAAAAAAAATTTTCGGCGATTTTTAAAAAATCCTTTTTTTGTGTTTTAAGTAAAATAGATAGAGCAGAGAAACGTAAAAAACTTCCAGAAAGCGACCAGAATGGTGTTCAATTCAAAAACCAGTCACCAACTTCCAAGTAGCATTTGACTACGTGCAGAACCTCTTCCGCTTGCCTATGGCCAGCTATAATTTCACGAATAACAACCAGAACCTATTTCCACAGCGCTTCGGTATCACAAGATGTGACGAGGTTTGGTTGATTACATCGGAAGATATTCCAGTTGATGAACTGAAATATGTACTTGAGAAAATGGAAATTAGAAAGAAATTGAAGTTATATCTTGATGGGAACAATGATTTTGAATGCGACTTTGTGAAATTTTCAATGGACGACCTAGATATAAATCGAGCGTTTTGGATTACAAAAAAGACGTTTTTGGCAATGGACTGTGCTAGAATTGAAATGCAAAATACCCGGGATCTGCCTATCCGGGAATTTGTCTCCCAGTGGCTCTCCTCAAGAAATACGCGCTTCGAATTACTCAAATTGCCTTGGTATAGAGAGCAAATCAACTGGAATGAAGGCCTCAAACCGATGAGCTGGAATAGAACCCTTCGCGGAAGATACTTCAAGTAAGTATAAGTAAGAAAAACGCTGCTATCTTGCTCAGGGTAATAGCTATCAAAAAATTGTCAACTAACAAAATATCAAGCTAATAAAGGCCTATATTTTATTAGTGAATAGTTTTTTGATAACTTTTAAACTGAGCAAGATATGAGCGTTTGAAGTTTGCTGAGGGTTTCAAGACATATTGAGTTACCAGACTAGAGTAATTTCAGAATTTTCGGGATTGATACCTACAAAAAAGTTGACTGTGAGAAGGGAATCGATTTTCTTCGAGAGGACGGGATGTTGGCTACAGTAGTCCAGAATAGAAGTTGCTTTTATTTCATAGTCTGGCACAAGAGATTTCAACCTGAAGCCGATTTTCTTCCTTTGGATGCTTGGATCTGATACATTTCGACAAAGGCCCAAGCTTTCAACAAATTCTTCAATATTTTTTTTGAAATTACATAAAAGAAACCCGAAATTTTCTTTATTTGGATTGATTTTTAATACTGTACATGATAAACACTTACATTTTATTTCTGTTTTTTTTTTCAATTTTGTTTTAAAAATGATTGATGTGTAACACTCAGGGAGGAATCTAAGAGGCTTAAAACCATTCAGTTCATCAAGTGGAAGACTCTACAGTGACTGTTCACTATAGAAGGGTTGTCTAGAGGTCCAAGAGTCCACGAGATACACTTCTTGCCTCTTGCCAGTAGCCACAGCTAATATGACTCCATTCATAGCGTGTACTGGTTGGTGTGTAGTGTCAATTAGACTGCTATCGGTTCTATATCGATTCTTACAACACATACCACTTCATTAGACTATCCCCTCTCTAACCCCAACCAAAATGGCGTTTCCCCTCTTAAAACTCCCATTTTTAGCCTACGAAAAGGTTCTTCTTAACCTCGAAGTCGCCGATCTGTAAGTTTCCTCCTTCCTACCGTAATCCTATATCGTATTTCCAGCGTCGATTTCTCTCTAATATCTTCTCGATGCCATCGAATCATTCGATCGATTCGGTTCCCATTCACTAGAATCGATCTCCGACTTGGCTCCGGTAATGGCTTGGAATTCTACAAAGGTCTGCAGCTAATCGCCCAATGGTTCTTCAAGAAAAAACGATGGAGCAAGTTATCAGACACTGTAAATGGATGGAGACGAATTGGTGAACACAAAATTCGTATTCAGTGAGTTTTTTGGATTTTTAGGGAGCGATTATCTAAAAAAAAAGAGCCTTTTTTGTGTTTCAAAGTAGAATAGAAAGAAGAGAGAGTGCAGAGAAACGAGAGCTATACCGAAAAATTCCAGAAAAAGCCCGGAATGGCACTCTACTCAAAAACCGATCAAGAACATAAAAATTGCTCTTGACTACGTTCGAGACCTCTTCCGCCTGCCTATAATCAGCTATCATATTCAGTTGACCAATCAATATCTCTTTCCACATGACATCACAAAATGTGATGAGCTTCGTTTGGATCTATCTGATGGTGTTCCTATCGATGAACTGAAATATGTACTCGAAAAAGTGGAAATTCTGAAGAAATTTCATGAAAACTTTGTTTTCGAGTATGGTTTTATACAATTTTTGTTGGACGAACTGTATATAAATCGGGCGTTTTGGATAACAAATAAGACGTTTTTGGCAATGGACTGCGCCAGAATTGAACTCCATGGCAACGAGAACCTGCCGATTCGGGATTTTGTCTCCCAGTGGCTCCTCTCAAAAAATAATCGCTTTGAATGGCTAAAAATGTCTCGGAATAGAGAGCAGATCAACTGGACTGATGGATTCAAAACAATGAAATGGAATCCGAAGACTCGCGGGAGAAACTTCAAGTAAGTAGAAACTAGTCAACTACAGTAATCCCAGCTTTTGTAGGCTTAGTGACTACAGTAGAGTCGATTGTGATAATGGAATTGATATTCTTCGAGAGGATGGCCTACTGGCTTCAGTAGTCGAGGAATACGGTGCAATTTATTTTGTTGTATGGCACAGAAGATTTCAACCCGAAGCGGATCAGCTTCAATTGGATAATTATAACATTATTTGAAATGAAGCTTGAAAAACAGTGTTGATAAATAAAGAGATTTCGAAAAAGACCAAACTCACATTTTATGAAATGAAAAAAATCTAAGGCCGTTCAGTGGATACAAAGTACACAGGGAATGTCTTTATAGATATTTCATAGATTTTTTTTGTCAGATTTCTTTCGGAAAACCAACTTTTTCGGAATAACATTGCTTTCTGACTCGTTCAAAACATTCAAGATGTTAAGTTGTTGACATAAAAAAGTTTAATTGAAAAAAAGTAAAATAAAATGAACATGTAACAGAATTTTGAATCAAATTCTGTAAAGATACTTATAACTCGATAGAGAATTCAAATTTGAACATCTTGTCTCTTGAAAATAGAGAACGCGTATCTCAAGCCATCTCTTCTCTAGTTTTTTCAAAAAACAATCAATAGACTTCGATAGAGCGCACCTAACTGTTCTTGCACAGCTAATAGGGGTCCATTGGTCACTTGGCTGGTGTGTGGGGTCAAAGAGACTCCCATCTTACCACACAGTAGACCCCCATTCTCTTTCTTACGTCCAAAATGACGTTTCCCCTATTGAAACTCCCGTTTTTAGCCTATGAACAGGTTATTATCAACTTCGAAGTCGCCGATCTGTAAGTTTCGATCAGCTACCAGCTGTAATTACATATCTTATTTCTAGTATCGACTTCTCTCTATTGTCTACTCGATGCCATCGAAACGTTCAATCGATTCGGTTCCCATTCACTGGAATCGATGTCCGACTTGGCTCCAGCTGTAATAGTTTGGAATTCTACAAAGGTTCCCAAACAATCGCTCAATGGTACTTTAAGAAAAAACGGTGGAGCAGGTTATCGGATACGGAAAATGGATGGAGACAACTTGGTGGAACAAGAGTCCGTATTCAGTGAGTTTTTTTTTTCGATTCTCGAGATACGGCAGTTAGGAGAAGAAATAGAGGAGAGTACAGAGAAACGAGAGCTGTGGAAATAATTCCAGAAAAAGCCCGGATTGGCACTCTACTCGAAAACCGGACAAGAACATGAAAGCGGCTTTTGATTACGTCCAAAGTCTCTTCCGCCTGCCTATAATCAGCTATCATATTCTGTCAACTGATCATAATCTGTTTCCACAGTTTTTAAGCATCACTAGGTGTGATGAGCTTATTATGGATCTATCTCATAAAATCGGTGTTGATGAATTGAAATATGTACTCGATACAGTAGAAGTTTCAAAACGTTTGACTTTGCATCTGCAGGAAAACTATGTTTTCGAGTACGGTTTCGTACGATTTTCAATGGACAAACTGTATATAAATCCAGCATTTTGGATCACAAAAGAGACGTTTTTGGCAATGGACTGCACTGAAATCGAACTACACGGAAACATGACTCTGCCGATTCGCAAGTTCGTCTCCCAGTGGCTCTCCTCAAGGAATACTCGCTTCGAATGGCTAAGAATATCTTGGAATATGGAGCGGATCAATTGGAATGAGGCTTTCAAAACGATGAAATGGAATCCGAAGACTCGCGGAAGAAACTTCAAGTAAGTAAGGGTTAATCAACTACAGTAATCACAGAGTTTGTAGGATTAATGAATTCAATCGAGTCGATTGCCACGATGGAATCGATATTCTTCGAGATGACGGCCTATTGGCTACAGTAGCCCAGAAATACGGTGCGATTTATTTTGTAGTATGGCACAAGAGATTTCAACCCGAAGCGGATCATCTTAAATTGGATCATTGGATCATGATGAATCATCAATTTTGAAATGAAGCTTATAAACGAAAAAACAATGTTAATATATATATGTACATAATGAAGAGATTATATTATTTCTATCTAAATTTTTTTATTTCGATGTGTAACTGATTGATATGAAGCACAAGATGATAGGTTTGAAACTTAGAACACAATAGCACACGAGGCTTAAAACGTTTCAGTTCGCCAAATGGAAGACTACAGAGACTATTCACCTTAGAAGAGCTGTTTTGAAGCCTAATAGCCGTATGTTCTGTCGTTTTCAAAAAAGAATCAATAGAATTCGACAGACCGCACTCTACCTGTTCTTACACAGCTAATAGGGGTCACTTGGCCAGTGTATGGTCGAAGAAACCCCCATCTTACCACACATACACCCACAATAGACGTCCATTCTCTTTCTTACGCCCAAAATGGCACTTCCCCTATTGAAACTCCCATTTTTAGCCTACGAAAAAGTCCTTCTCAACTTCGAACTAGCTGATATGTGAGTTTCCCTCAACTACCGTAATCCCATATCTTATTCTAGCGTCGACTTCTCTTTATTATCTTCTCGATGCTACCGAATCGTTCAATCGATTCATTTCCCATACACAGGGGTCTTTGTCGATGTTGGCTCCAGTTTGAATGTATTGGGTTTTTACCAGGGTGGGCGTGGAGTCGCTCATTGGTACTTCCGGAAGAAACGATGGGGCAGGCTATCGGATACTGTAAATGGATGGAGACGAATTGGTAGAAACAGAATACGTATTCAGTGAGTTTAAAACCGATAGAGAATTCTTTCTAGCTCCTCTTGCTCCCGGGATAGGGTAGTTCGTAGTTGAGAGGAGAGAGCGCAGAGAAACGAGACCTATACTGACAGAAAAAATAATTTCAGAAAAGAACCGCATTGGGTCTCTACTCTTAAACCGGTCAACAACATGAAAGTGGCGTTTGACTACGTTCGAGACCTCCTCCGCTTGCCGATAACCAGTTATCATATTTGGAACAAGGAACAAAATCTCTTTCCACAGTGGTTTGGCATCACAAAATGCGACGAGCTTAGTATGCATTTATCACATGGATTTTCTAACGATGAACTAAAACATGTACTCGAGAAAGTGGAGATTTCGAAGAAGTTAGATTTGAATCTCCCTAGAAACCTTGTTTTCGACTGTGGTTTCGTTCAATTTTCGATGGACGAACTGAGGATAAATCAAGCATCTTGGATAACAAATGAGACGTTTTTGGCGATGAACTGCGCGCGAATCGAATTGTCAGGCAACGGGAATCTGCCGATTCGGGACTTTGTCTCCAGATGGCTCTCGTCAAGGAATACTCGCTTTGAATCATTGAAAATGGCTTGGTACAGAGAGCGTATCAATTGGAATGAAGGATTCAAAACGATGAAATGGAATCCGGCAACTCGCGGGAGAAACTTCAAGTAAGTAAAGACTTGTCAACTACAGTAATCGCATATTTTGAAGGCTTAATAACTACTATCGTCTTGATTGTGAGAATGGAATCGATATTCTTCGAGATGACGGATTGTTGGCTACAGTAGTCGAAAAATACGGCGGCATTCATTTCGTTGTCTGGCACAAGAGATTTCAACCCGAAGCGGATCAGCTTCAATTGGATTATTGGTTCTAGGGCCGACATTATTGTTTTTGAAGCGTCTCAAAGGAAAACGACCCAAATTGAATGTTTACCGAACTATTATTTGTAACTTTACTGTAGTATTTTTCATTTACAATTTGAAATGAAGCTTATAAATCAATAAAAAAATTCAATATGTAACAAGAGAAAGATCATTTCATCAAAATGGGAGACATTTTAGAATTTCAATGAATGTGAGACACAGGATCTATGATAGGAAATGTATGTCTAGCTAAATGAAGGAGTGCGTTGAGGCTAATTCATAAACGTTTTCCAGAGATTTTGCTGGAAAAATCAGCTTTTTTGGAATGTGCGACACATAGAGAATGTCTTTATGAAACTGATTGATATGAAACACAGAGCACTAAGGCGAGTCCTTAAAACCTTTCAGTTCATTAAATGAAAGACTCTACAGTAACTGGACATCATAAAAGTGCTGCCTAGTGGTCTAGGAGTCCAGACACTCTTTGCCTCCCGCCAATAGCCACAGCTAATAGGGGTCTATTCGTTGAGTGTACTGGCTGGTGTATTGTGTCTAAGAGTCTCCGCCAACTGTTCTGACGTTTTCAAAAAACAATCAATAGACACCGATATAACGCTCTCTTACACAGCTAATAGGGGCCCCTTGGTCATTTGGCTGGTGTATGGTCTCAAACAGACCCCCCCCCCCATCTTACAGAACATCCAGAAGAGACCACTTGCCCATTCTCTCCAACCAAAATGACGTTTCCCCTCCTGAAACTCCCGTTTTTAGCATACGAACAAGTTCTTCTCAATTTCGAGGTCCCTGATCTGTAAGTTCCTGTTATCTACCGTAACCTAACCGTTTTTCCCAGAGTCGACTTCTCTTTTTGCTCTTCTCGATGCCATCGAATCGTTCGATCGATTCGTTTCCCATTCTCAGGTCTCCGTGTTGATGTTGACTGTCGTTTGATTACCTTGTGGTTTTTCGAGGGAATCACTCAATGGCACTTTAAACCGAGACTGTGTAAAAAAATATCGGATACTGAAAATGGATGGAGACGAATTGGTAGAAACAGAATTCGTATTCAGTGAGTTTTTTAATTGTCTTGTTCGCTAGATTAAAAAAAACTATTCCAGAAAAGAACCTGAATGGTGTTCTACTCTAAAGAACATAAAAGTGGCTTTTGACTATGTCCAAGACCTCTTCCGCCTGCCGGTAATCAGCTATCATATTTTCAATGATCGAAATCTTTTTCCACAATGGTTTGGCATCACAAAATGTGAGTATTTTAGTATAGGATCAGAAAATAAAAGGGTTTCTAACGATAAATTGAAATATGCACTCGAGACAATGGAAATTTCGGGGGAGTTGGCGTTGTTCATGAAGAAAAACGATGATTTCGAGTGTGGTTTCGTTCAGTTTTCGATGGATGTATTGAGAATATTTCAAGCATTTTGGATCACAAATGAGACGTTTTTGGCGATGGATTGCGCTCGAATCGAACTTCATGGCAACGGGAATCTCCCGATTCGGGAATTTGTCTCCCAGTGGCTCTCCTCAAGAAATACTCGCTTCAAATGGCTCAAAATGACTTACAGAGAGCAGATAAACTGGAATGACGGGTTCAAAACGATGAAATGGAATCCAAGGACTCGTGGGAGAAACTTCCAGTAAGGTACATTATAATCAACTACAGTAATCACATATTTTGTAGGATTGAATGCTACTATCGAGTCGATTGTGAGAATGGAATCGATTTTCTTAGAGAGGACGGACTTTTGGCTTCAATAGTCGAGAAACAGAGTATGATTTATTTCGTTGTCTGGCACAAAAGATTCCAACCCGAAGCGGATAACTTTTATTTGGATGAAATAGAGCCGGACTTTTTATAAAGCTGGATATTTTATTTTTTGTAGCTTCTCAAAGGAAGCCGGAATTGAATACTGCATTTTGAAATAAAAATTATCAATTAAAAAAAAAGAGACCAATTTATCAAGGCATTTAAGAGCGTTCAGAGGATGCAAGGCAGACATATAATGGGTTTATAAGAAAGTATACCTGTCTTTTTTTATCCAAAGGCTATTTCATAGACTTTTTTGTCAGATTTTTGTCGGAAAACCAGTTATTTCGGAGTCGCTATACAGAAAATTCAGCTCTCGGACAATTGGAACCCCTTTTTTCAGCTTTCCTGTTTCGAAAAGTGCTGGTACAAGATCTCTGGGTTTTGAAATGTTTGGGAGCCTATAAATGCGCTTATTAAGACATTCAAAATGTAAATATGTAAACATGACACAAGTTTTATTGAAAAAAAATGACGAAAAAATAAAAATATGACAAAAAATTAGCATTTGAATCAAATCCTATAAAGATTATTGACTTGTGGATGAAATCTCGTGTGCCAGACCACAAAACAAATCCGATTCTCACCCACGACTACTGTAGCCAACATCCCGTCCTCCCGAACCAAATCAACTCCTCCAGAACAGTCGAGCTTCTTGTATTTGTTAAGGCTGAAATCCCAAGATTACTGTAGTTAAAGGAGGACTGAACTAAAATCCGATAATGTAAAATTAGATGTAGTTTTTAATTCTGAACACTTTTTCTGTTGACAACTTTCTCTGAAAATGCCTCTAAATGCCTCAAAAACCGCTTTTATTGGGGTGGAAGAGTTTTCCGAAACCTCGGCCACGGGGGTTTTGTACCTTATTTTTCTCTTTATTGAAAAATTCTTTTTTGATTATGAAAGAAAATCTACTTTAAAAACATAAAATTGGAAAAAATGAGAAAAATAACGGCGGTCACAAACCCCGTGGCCGAGGTTACGGAAAACTCTTCCACCTCAATAAAACCGGTTTTTGAGGCATTTAGAGGCATTTTCAGAGAAAGTTGTCAACAGAAAAAGTGTTCAGAATCAAAAACTACATCTGAATACAAAAAAAAATTATTAAGAAATTTTTTAAGAAAAAAAATTTTTTTTAAAATTATTATTATAAAATTGTTGAACTCCACTTCAGTCCTCCTTTAAATAATCTTATCTTACTTGAAATATCTACCCCTAATTGCTGGGTCCCAATCTTTCGCTTTGAATTCAGTCTTCCAATCGATTTGTTCATGATTCCATGTTATTTTTAGCCATTCGAAGCGAGTGTTATTCGACTGGAGCCATCGGGAGATGAATTCCCGAATAGGTAGGTCCCTGTTGCCTACCAATTCGATTTGAGCACAATCCATCGCCAAAAACGTCTCATTTTTTATCCAAAACGCTTGGATTATCGTTAATTCATTCATTTTAAATTTTAAAAAGCCGCTTTCGAAAACACTATTACTCCGGAGATCCAAACGTAAGACTTTTGAAATTTGGACCTTTTCGAGTATATATTTCAGTTCATCGACCGGGATTCTATGGGATGTCCATATACAAAGCTCATCGCAATTTGTGATGTTAAAATACTGTGGAAATAGTTGCTGATTGTTGTTCAGAAGAGTATAATTGGTTATTGACAAGCGGAAGAGGTCACGGACGTATTCATAAGCAATTTTCATTTGGATATCCGGTTTTCGATTAGAATGCCAATAGGGATGTCTTCTGGAAGGTTTTTTATATTAGTTACTGTATTTTTATCACGTTATAGCCTAAAAAGAGAGCGCAGACAGTCTCGTTTCTCTGCGCTCTCTCCTCTCAACTTCAAACTACCGTATCTCAAAATCCATAAGAGCTAGAAAAATTTCACAAAAAGCAAAATGATCAGTTTTAAATTCTCTATCCATTGGTATCAGGCTTGCTCGGAATCGGAAAATTGGAATTTCTGTTTTTCCGACATTTTTCGGAAAAATTCGGAAAATACAGTAATGGCGTCTCAAACTTTTTTGGTCCCGGCGCCACCAATTTTCTTATTTTTTTTGTCTTTGGGTTTTTTAATCTGAGAAATCCGATTTTTAGCTGGAAAATGACCTAAAATACGGGCTATTAACCCGAAAAATTGGTTTTTAGCTGGAAAAAGCCTGTTTTTTTTGGTTGGAAATCCTATTTTTTGGGTTTTCAGACGGAAATTAAGGTTTTTTAACATGAGCAATTTAATTTTTAGCCAGAAAATGACCTAAAAATGGCCCCGAAACCCTAGAAATTCCCCTTTTTTCACCGATTTTTCACCGATTTTTCACCGATTTTTCGTCGATTTTTTCGAATTTTTGCTGTTTTTTGTTGCTTTTTTTATCAAATTTCGCTATTTTTTGTTGTTTTTAATCGATTTTTACTGTTTTTTGTTGTTATTTTGCCTAAAAAATAAATTTTCCGACTTTTGCGAGAAAAAAAAATCGGAAAAAAATATTTATTTCCGATTTTCCGAAAAAAATTTTTTTCGGAAAACTTTTGTTATTTTCCGAAAAGTCAATACCGAGCAAGCCTGATGATATTCAAAACCCTATAACTCACTGAATAAGAATTTCAATTCCATTAATCCGTCTCTTTTCAATTTCATTTTCCCATGGTTCCTCCTGGAAATCCCACCGTTCCACTTCCAAATCCCTTATTGAAAACCTCAAGCTATTATAATCCCTTTGTATTGTGACCGAGACAGCTGTGAACGGGAAACGAATCGATCGAATGATTCGATGGCATCGAGAAGAGCAAACAGAGAAGTCAACGCTGGAAATAAGGTTGGGTTACGGTAGCTAATGGGAACTTACAGATCGGAGACACTATAATTGAGAAGAACTTCTTTGTAGGCTAATCTGGGAAGGTGTAGCAGGAAGAACGTCATTTTGAAGAGGGTAAGAGAAGAGAATGGAGTCTGGGGGGGGGGGTCATTGGGTGACGTGGACTAGCCGGTGGGGGTCTCTTGACACAGGCAGCCCACGTAACCCCCTACGCAAGAGGCCCCTATTGTTTTCTTACGCATTTCTCGGCATTCCGATGGCGTTTCCTATCCTGAAACTACCCAGTTTAGCCTATGAAGAAGTACTTCTCAATTTTGAAGTCGCCGATCTGTAAGTTACCCTTTTCGGCTTGGTTTTAGTATCACCGGCAAAAATAACACCATCCGAAAAATTTCTATAAAATTGATTGAGAATTTAATTTAACAATGAACAGACCGCCACCCCATGATATCAAGTAGAGCTTCTAGTTTCATTCTGAACACCTCGAGGTGCTCTCCGTTATTTTATACACGTTTCCAGCCATTGCCTCAGATTTTTGGCCGTTTATGAGTCTTTGGTCGGTGATATTTCGACCGGTCTCATTTTCTACCGTAATCCTTCTCTTCTTTTACAGCGTCGACTTCTCCCTATTATCTTCTCGATGTCATCGAATCATTCGATCGACCCGTTTCCCATTCACAGGGCTAGGTGTCCTTTTATCCGCCTCTCCCGCAAATTACTACATTCAATTTTTCCACGGTACGAAGGTGGTCGCTCGATGGATGTTTAAACCAGAGGAATCCACCCCGTATCTTGGACACGAACCAAGGGAAATCGGTGGAATCAAGATAGGAATAGAGTGAGTGTTCTTTTTGGGTCATGAAAATCATGCGTTTTTCTTGGAAATTAATTAACAATTTCCAGAAAAACCCCATTCTGGATCTCTAGTCAAAACCCGCCCATCCAGATAAAAATCGCCTGTGACTATGTCCTTAACCTCTTCCGCTTGCCGATGATCCATTATTTTCTTTTTTTAGACGATCATAAAGAACTATTTCCAAAGCGATTTGGTGTCACAAAGTGTGACCATTTTAGTGTGCAGACAATTGGAAAATTCCCCACCGATGAACTGAAATATGTACTCGAGAAAGTCCAAGTTTCAGAGCTTTTGCTATTGAGTCTGGAAATAAGCAATGATTTCGAATTGGGTTTTGTACAATTTTCGATTTGCGAATTGAAAATATTCCGAGCGTTTTGGATCACAAAAGAGACGTTTCTGGCAATGGACTGTGCACGAATCGACTTGGAATACAACCGTCAATTGCCGATTCGAGAATTCGTCTCTCAGTGGCTCTCCTCGAGAAACACTCGCTTCAAATGGCTCAGAATGTCTTGGGAAAAATGGGATGTCAATTGGGGCAAAGGATTCAAACCGATGGAATGTAATCCGGCGATTCGGGGGAGATACTTTAGGTTGGTATTATGGGGGTTCCCCTAATTACAGTAATCCTTATTCTTACAGAATGGGTTATAATAAACTTGATTGTGAAAAAGGGATCGATTTTCTTCGAGATGACGGACTGTTGGCTACAGTTGTAGTTTGGCGAAACTACAGGATTTTTTTTGTTGTCTGGCACAAAAGATATCAACCCGATACGGATGGACTTCCTTGGGCATACTGAATCTTTTATTAATACTTTCGGAAAACGAATAAAACTTTTCTGTAATTGCGTTTTTAGCAATAACTACCCCATTCTGGTCATTCCATAGTAAGGGGTGCCCTCTTCGAAGGTTCTGTGATGTATGTAATAACTACAGTAGACTGAGGACAATCAAAAGAGGGAGAAAGAGAGAATGAGGCCTTGACCTGGACTACCCGAATGTATACACAAAACGGATAGTACACACGGATAGTATCCACCCTCAAGTCTACATATTCTCATTCCTACCTCCCTACCTCCAAAATGACGTTTCCCCTCCTGAAACTACCCAGAGTAGCCTACAACGAAGTTCTTTTCAATTACAGTGTCCCTGATCAGTAAGTTTACCCGCAGCTACCGTAATCCCATCCCTATTTCCAGCGTCGAATTCTCACTATTATCTTCTCGATGCCATCGAATCATCCGATCGATTCGTTTCCCATTCACAGGACTAGGTGTCACTTTATCCGCTCCCGAAAATTATTGCCTACAGTTTTTGAACGGTGAGAAGGTGGTCACCCGATGGATTTTTAAACCAGGGAAAAGGATGATGTATCTGGGATACCAAGTGAGGGAAATTAATGGAATCAAGATAGGAATAGAGTGAGTGTTATTTTATTGGGTTTTAACCAAAAAAATTGCGAAAAAAAAATGGAAAAAAATGAAAAAATTCCAGAAAAACCTCAGAATTAATCTCGAGTCTAAATCCACCCTTCAAGATGAAAATTGCCTGTGATTACGTTCTCAACCTCTTCCGCTTGCCGATAACCCATTATTCTCTTCATTTTGACGATCAAAAAGAACTGTTTCCAAAACAATTTGGTGTCACTAAATGTGACACTTTTAGTTTGAAGACAACTAAAACATTTCCAATCGAAGAAATGGATTATGTACTAGAGAAAGTCAAAGTTTCAAAGTCTTTGGTCCTAGATGTGGAAATAAACTATAGTTTCGAATGTTATTTCCTAAAATTCTCTATGGACGATTTGAAAATATGTAAAGCGTTTTGGATCACAAGAGACACGTTTTTGTTAATGGACTGCGCTCGAATCGAATTGGAATATAACCATAGTCTACCGCTTGACAAGTTTGTCTCCCAGTGGCTCTCCTCAAGATATACTCGGTTTGAATGGCTTAAAATGTCTTGGAATGGTGAAGAATACGATTGGAATGAAGAATTTGAGACGATGGAATGGAATCCGAAGGTTCGAGGCAGATATTTCAGGTAGTTCCCTATCAAAGACGTTTTTCCTAGAAACTATCATAGAAAATCGCTTTTTCTACAGTAATCCTTACAGAATCCGTGATAATAAACTCGATTGTGAAGAAGGAATAGATTTTCTTCGAGATGACGGGCTGTTGGCTACAGTAGTTCGGCATCACGGTTGGATTCATTTTGTTGTCTGGCACAAAAGGTTTGAAGCCGAGGCGGATTGATTGTATTTGGTTTACTGGATGTTTTTTTTCAATTTTATTTGATTTACTAAGATTTCATTTTGATTAAAATTTTGAATCACAAATAAAATGTTTTTTTTTTGCAAATTAAGCTACAAATCTAACAAACGTTTCACAGATTGCGTTTTTATCACCAAGGGGGGACCTTTGTCGGAACAGACCGTAGGCTGAGAAGGATAAGAACATATCTTCATGGAGGGGATGGCCACGGATTCTCTCTTGTGTGACCTGGACTGCCAATAGGCACTCCATGACAAACAAAGACACCGGGTAGAACACATTTCTTATTGGATTGATATAATTGGAGCGTTGAAACACGAATATCTGAGAAAAGCTTGTTCTTCTAGTTTTTTTGAGCTGTTAGAAAAAAATGACGAAAAATTTTTTTTTAAAACGACAGTAAATTGTTATCATCAGTGGATTATATTCTATAAAAATCATATTATATTCATATTGCCTTTGGATTTTGGAGGATGAGAGATGAGAGAATGGACTCGAAGGGTGTCTTGTGTTTGTGGCCTGTACTGCCCGTACTGCCTGTAGATTGTTTCACAGCGCTCTCAGAGAGGCCACCGCTCTACAGACCTGAGGGGTCTATACACACCCATCAATAAGGACCTCTAGACCCCTATTCTCTCTTCCCTCCAAAATGCCGTTTCCCCTCCTTAACCTCCCCAGAGTAGCCTACGAAGAAGTTCTTTACAATTACAGTGTCCCCGATCTGTAAGTTCCCCCCCAAAGTCGAAAAATTTCAAAAAAAAATCGGAAAATTTATTTTTCAGGCAAAATAACAAAAAAAACAGTAAAATCGATTAGAATCAACAAAAACAGCAAAAAATCGAATATTTTCCCATTTTCCAATTTTTTTTAATTTTTTTCAAAATTTTTGTCAAAAAGTCTGACGGAAATTTTTTCCGAAAAATGTCGGAAAAACGGAAATTCCGATTTTCCGATTCCGAGCAAGCCTGACCGTAACCCCAACTTTTTTCTTCCAGCGTCGACTTCTCTCTATTGTCTTCTCGATGCCATCGAATCATTCAATCGATTCGTTTCCCATTCACAGGCGTCCATGTCGGTGTGGCTAACTATGGTGGCACCTTGCGCTGTGCCAACAGCAAGTGGCCAGCGGATCAATGGGTTTTCGTGAAGAATCCATGGAGAAACTTGGAGAGAAAAAATGAGATGAGAAAAATTGGCGGAATCGATATTCGTATTATGTAAGGGGTTTTTGAAGCCTATTATATCGTAGTGTTTAGTGTCAGGGACTATTTTATAGAATCTGTATTAAAAACGGCTCTATTGTAGTTAGGGGTTACTTCTAAAAATAGGGGTCCCTTCAGGCTTAATAAGCTCAAAAATTATATAAGAAACCCTTATTTTTTAAGCGACCCCTAAATTACAATAAAATCTTAAGAACTGTCATCAAAATGTTCAAACCAAATATTAGAAAAAATTCCAGAAAACTTCCATTTTGGCGGTCAGTTCATGAACCTGGAATTCAACTTAAAGTTGTCTGTGATTACCTCTGCGACCTCTTCCGTCTACCAATAACCGGTTTTTCGTTTAAAGATAGCAATCAAGAACTGTTTCCACAGGCATTCGGTATCATAAAATGTGAAGAGCTCTATCTTAAATCATCTTCTGAAATCCCTGTCGATGAACTGAAATATGTGCTTGAGAAGGTCAGAATTTCAAATACTCTGGTATTGGATCTGAAGAAAAACGAAGACTTCGAATGCGGTTTTGTACAGTTTTCAATGGACGAATTGACGATAAATCGAGCATTTTGGATTACAAATGAGACGTTTCTGGCGATGGACTGCGTTCGAATTGTTCTGGAAGGCAATAGGGACCTGCCGATTCGACAATTCATCTCTCAGTGGCTCCTCTCAAAAAATAAACGGTTTGAATGGCTAAAAATGACTTGGAATAATGAGCGTATCAATTGGAATGAGGTTTTTGAAACAATGCAATGGAATCCGGATATTCGAGGAAGAAACTTCAAGTAAGTAAAAACTAGTCAAGTACAGTAATCCCAAAGTTTGTAGGATCAACTCCAAAAGGAGAGTCGATTGCGAAAATGGAATCGATATCCTTCGAGATGACGGCCTACTGGCTACAATAATCGAAAGAAACCAACAGATTTATTTTCTAGTCTGGCACAAGAGGTTTCAACCCGAAACGGATCATCTCCAGATAGATTAACTATACAGAACCTAAAAAAAAATTTTGAAACCTTACCTTTTTCCCAAAATATTGGTAAAATCCATATAATATGAAGATATAACCTGGAATAATTAGGCTTGCTCGGAATCGGAAAATCGGAATTTCCGTTTTTCCGCTATTTTTCGGAAAAAATTTTCGGAAAAAATCGGAAAATACATAAATTGGAAAATGGGTAAATATTCGAATTTTTGCTGTTTTTTTGTTGCTTTTTTATCAAATTTTGCTGTTTTTTGTTATTTTGATCGATTTTTACTGTTTAATTTTTGTCGTTATTTTGCCTAAAAAATAAATTTTGCGATTTTTTCCGACTTTTCCGAAAAAAAATCGGAAAAAATTTTTGTTTCCAATTTTCCGAAAAAAAATTTTTCGGAAATGAAAACTGAATAAAATTTTTTTGAAACTGTTAACAGACCAACTGAAATATACACATTTATTTACAATTTCACAAAAAAATAGACCCAAAAAAATTTTTATTCGCAAAAATCAGAAATCACTCGATTCCAAACCTTGCTCTCATCTCCCCCGGTGTCTTATTCTTCGCCATATCCGACACCAACCTACACGAATAATTGAGAAGTCGTTTGATATCCAAAAAATTCGCCGCACATATCAAATCGAACAGGTCAACATCGGAAACCTCCAGGAATGTTCTATCCCACTCTGGTACCACCACTGTCTTCGGCTGGGATTCCTCGGGGGTCGGGAGTGGTTCTCCTTTGTGATGTTCACACCATTCAATGATCTTTCGGAGGTTTGGTTCAGATACTCCTTTGACTGGAATTGGTTCTTCTGATGGATTGATGGAATCGGAGAACCCTTCGGCTAGGTTGGTAAGGGTCTGGGATTGTTGGAGGGCTTCGTAGGTGATATTTAGGATTTGGTGGTCAGAGGTTTCCAGTTTGAAGATTGTGTCAGGAAGGATGTGAGACATCTGAAGAGGATTATATGAGAGAGAGAAAGAGAGAGAGAAAGAGAGAAAGAGAGAGAGAGAGAGAGAGAGAGAGAGAGAGAGAGAGAGAGAGAGAGAGAATAATCTAGAAAGCAAAAAAGGTACCCATATGCCAGGTAAGCTCATAATTGCTGCAAAGCTACCCCTCATTGCTCATATCTCGCTTCACAATTGAGATATTAAAAAAGGGACAATTATCAAAATATAGCTTGTTTTAAGCTGAGCAATTTATTAGTTGACATCTTCTTAATAACTATTTTGATAATTGAGATAAGAGCGTTTGAAGTTTGGGGCGCACATCACTTTAGCTGCTCACTTCAAACGCTCTTATCTTGCTTCCTATAAGAAATATCAAAAAAGTGTCAACTAATAAATTGCTCAACTTAGAAAATGCTATATTTTATTAGTTGACAACTTTTTGATAGCTCTTAAACTGAGCAAGATAAAGCTGATAAAGTGGAGAGCATAGGCCGGGGCGCGCTTAGCTTCGACCCCGTTAGAGACACAAAAAAGTGGTCTACTAGAAACTTGCTCAGCTTAAAACGGGCTTTATTTTGTACAATTTTTCAATAAATTTTACGCTGAGCAAGCTACGAGAAAGTTTTTTATTGAATCGGAAGCAAGATTTTCTAGGCTTTTTGAAAATTCCGCAAAGAAAAGAGCCAAAATCGATATGTGAAAGGGGAAATGAGCCTCTTATAGATATGCAGGTGGTTAGTCTTCCAAGCGAGACCTAAGCAGAGATAAATGCATGCTCCTTCAAAATGCACCTGACTAGACTGACTAGAGCCTCATATACCCTCTATTATGAGCTCCAAACATACCCTATAATGTGATATTGGGCTCTAAACTACATATTTTTTGGAGCCCGGAAACAAAAAATATAACTCCAAACTAGTTATTAGTGATAAAAAAAAATTTACATAAAGTAAGGAAAAAGTTTATTATTCTAAGGAAAAAAATGTACAAAACCCGTAAAATAAAAAAAAACCTGATACAGGTCTAGGTATTCGACATATCAAAAGAGGACTGTCGATTGAGGAGAATGGTTGGCGGAGCGAATGACGGAGATGAGGGTGTGGAGAGGGAAAGTGATTGAAATGGTGAGGACACTGATAGGAGATTTGAGGATGAGTGGAGGATGGGTTTGAAAGCGGATAGCTCCCCCGAACCGATTTCCACGAGGGCCGTTGGGTCGACGATCTTCGGGGGGAGTGGGGAGGTGCTGGCACTTCGGATGGATAGTTGGGAGATGGGGGTGGAGACGTCATCGGTCATGGAATGGGTTCGCATGTGACGAGAGATCATGTCACGGCGACTCTGAAATATATTGAATAATAAGGGGTACTGTAGTGGGGGGTTTTACCGCCGAGTAGTTACACAGTGGGCAGGAGTAGGGTTTTTCGCCGGTATGGGTACGGAGGTGGGTTGAGAGGTGGTCGGAACGGGAGAAGACTTGGTTGCAAGTGGGACAGCTATAGGGTTTGGCGCCTGTGTGGAGACGCATGTGTCTGGAAGTTGGGATAGGTTAGGGGAGGGGTAGGGGGGTATGGGACGCTATGGGACGGTTTGGATAGGTGCGGGACGGAATATAACGCTATAGGATGCTAAAGAACGCTGAAAAACGTTAAAGGACGCTGAAGGACGCTATGGGACGCTTTGGCACGCTTCGGCACGCTTCGGCACGCGTCGGCACGCTTCGGCACGCTAAAAGACGCTAAAAACACTACTATAAGACAAAAGACGCTATTTGACGGCACTTGAAAGTCCGGGACGCTTTGAGAGGCTACGAGATGCCACCATGAGGATATCTCGCCACGAAAACTACTGTAGAAAATTTAAAAAAACAAGTCTACAAATATTTAATTAATTTTTTCAGCGTTTTTTACCGATTTTTACCGATTTTTGTACAAAATATGCAATTTCGGAAAAAATCGTTGAAAAAGCGCTGAAAAAATTAATTAACTATTTTTTCCGATTTTTTTGCTTTTTCGCCGATTTTTTTGCATATTTTATACAAAAATCGTGAAAAATCGGTAGAAAAGCGCTGAAAAAAATTAATTAAACATTTTCCCGATTTTTTGCTTTTTTCCGTTTTTTTTTAGCTTTTTACCGATTTTTTGCTTTTTACCAATTTTTTTTTTTTTTAATAACGGAATTGCATATTTTATACAAAAATCGTAAAAGTCGGTAAAAAAGCGCTGAAAAAATAATTAAATATTTTTTTGCTTTTTTACCGATTTTTTCACCGATTTTTTGCTTTTTTCCAACTTTTTCTGCATATTTTATACGAAAATCGTGAAAAATCGGTAAAAAAGCGTTGAAAAAAATTAATTAAATATTTGTAGACTTGCTTTTTTTAATTTTCTACAGTACTTTTCGTGGCGAGATATCCTCGGCTGACCCCCCCCCCCTTTTCCCTTCAAATACCGTACCTGGTTAGCATGTCACTCCTCGAGAAACTCTTCGAACACATATTACACTTATGAACCTTCGACGCGTCATCCAACGTACAACTCCGTTGACGATGCCGTGACGCTATGTGCTTAGCTAACCGATCGTGAACTGCGAATGCCTGAAATCCCAGAGGTCAAAGGGTGCCCTTATAATAAAAGGTTACCTGTCCACAAAGTGTACATGGGTATTGCATCTGTTTCGCCCTGCTAGCCTCATCCCTCGGTGTGAACTCCTCTTTTGTCTTTGGAACCACTTTCAGAGGCCCTGGGGCCGATAGCGTTGAGCAGTCTTCCGCTGACCGGGCAGCCAGGAGGTTGTATACCGTACTAGCGTTTTGAATAGCTACTATCTGGTCTCTCGCCCAATTGCTGACTAGCGATGTGGCCTGAAATGACAAGGTGATTTTTCGAAAAATTTTCGAAAATTTTTTGGAAAACTACTGTAGAAAATTAAAAAAAACAAGTCTAAAAATAATTAATTAATTTTTTCAGCGGTTTTTACCGATTTTCCCGATTTTTGAATTTTTGAATTATTAAAAAAGCTGAGAAAAAATCGAAAATTTTTGAAAAGTTCACGAGAAAAATTATTCGAGAAATCTTTAGAATAATTTTTCGAAAAATTTCAAAAAATCTCGAAAAATTTTTGAAAAATCTCGAAAAATTTTTGAAAAATCTCGAAAAATCTCGAAAAAGTTTTGAAAAATCTCGAAAAATCTCGAAAATTTTTCGGAAAATTTCTCAGAAAATTTTTGAAAAATTCACGAGAAAAATTATTCGAAAAATCTCGAAAATTTTTTGGAAAACTACTGTAGAAAATTTAAAAAACAAATATTTAATTAATTTTTTCAGCGCTTTTTCACCGATTTTCCACGATTTTTGAATAATTCCGTTATTAAAAAAAAAAAAAAATCGGTAAAAAGCGCTAAAAAAATTTTTCCGGTATATGGAATACTGTACTTCTCTTACCGATTCCTCTTTATTATCAAGCCCAGAGGTGGGTCTCAATAACCTCTCCATCTCCTCTCGTTCATTGGTGGTCGGTGGTGGGGTACTACTGCTTCTTTTGATTTCTCCCCCAAATTTCAGGGATTTTTTCAGGTAGCAAGGAACAGAAATTGTCGAATTGGTTAGCAAACGAGATTCGTCAGTTGGCACCGGCTGCATGTCACTTTCAGAACGGCTTCTCTCTCTGGACAACTCAAATGCGGCACCCACCGATAGCAGATGGTTCAGGTTAGTGGTACTGTGCCCCAGAGAGGAGACTGACCGGGCATCGAACCTGAAATTCAAGATTTATGGGTGCCCTTTTATTAGGGTGTGTCTTTTTGAGAGCGATTTGGAAAATTTCTCGAAAAATTATCCAAAGGAATTTTTCGAAAAATTCAGGAGAAAAATGATTTGAGAAATTTTTCGAAATATTGTTAGAAAGATTTCTCGAATAATTTTTCTCCTGAATTTTCCGAATAAAGTTCGAAAATTTTTTGAATAAGTTCTGGAAAAATCGGAAAATTTTCCTCGTGAATTTTTCGAAAAATTTATTAAAAAAAATTATTTGAGAAATCTTTCAAATAATTTTTCAAGAAATTTTTCGAGAAATTTTTCGAAAAATTTTGAAAATCTCAAAAAATTTTCGGAAAATTCACGAGAAAAATCTCGAAAAATCTCGAAAAATTATTCGAGAAATCTTTCGAATAATTTTTCTCCTGAATTTTTCGAGAAATTTTCCGAAAAATCTGAGAAAATCTCGAAAAATCTCGAAAAACTTTCGAAAATTTTTCGGAAAATGTTCGAAAAGTTTTCGAGAAATCATTTGAATAATTTTTCGAATAAATTTCCGAAAAATTCACGAGAAAAATTTTTTCGAGAAATCTTTAAAATAATTTCTTGAAAAATTTCGGAAATTTCTCGAAAATTTTTCGTCATGAATTTTTCGTGAATTTTTCAAAAAATTCACGAAAAAAATTATTCGAGAAATCTTTAAAATCATTTTTCGAAAATGTTTCGGAAATTTTTTAAAAGGGGAATTTTTCGAGTAATTATTTCTGAGACACACTGTATGGGACTTACGAAAAATGGTGGAAAGAATTTGGGGACAAGGAGAACGATGGGGAGACTGAGCAAGCTGTATCGCAGTCGAACGGGGAGATCAGTTCTTTGCCGGCCTCATCGAAATCGACACTCCGATCCCGGTAAGCCATCCAGGAAGATGACGTGGAGAAGGAAGACCTGGCAGAGGATCCAAGGTCAGATGTAGCATAATTAGGGCTTAGACGAGCCGAGTCGAATTGGGAGGAGAACTGAAAAAAAATTTGAAAAATCTCTAAAAATCTCGAAAAATCTCGAAAAACCCGGAAAACCCCGGAAAATCTTGAAAAATCTCTAAAAACCCAAAAAACCCGAAAAATCTCGAAAATTTTCGTAAAATCTCCAAAAATCTCGAAAATTTTTTGAAAATTTTTTTTTTGGAAATTTTTCGAAAAATCTCGAAAAATTTAGTGAGATCGGGACCCCAAAGCCAAGCCTTACCATTTGAATACACTGCATCACGTCGGCCGGTATCCCTCCAGTAGGCCCTGGGAGAAGGGTTGGAGAGGATGGGATCGATGGTCCTTGTTCGCATATTAGTGGGCACTGAAATTTTTTTTTTGGTCCCCAGGATTTTTTTAGTTTCCATTAACCACCCTCTGCGCGCGCTCTGGGGGCGAAATTTGATATGGAGGGGAAGGAAATAGAAGGAGCATTGGTGCATTAGAATAAAATAAGAGCTTGGAGGTCAAAAGATCCGAAAATAGAGAGATTACTGTAGGGTTCTGAGATTTTAAGCTAAAATACCCGGAAGTCTATCTTCAGTCAAGCGTATCTAAGGAGGTAGCAAAGCTAGAAGAAAGTTGCCAACAAATGAAATATTGCTCAGGTTAAAATGAGTATTTTGTTGGTTGACAACTTTTTTATAGCTTTTTTGGTTACCGAGATACAAAGGTTTAAAAAAGGTAGGCGAAGAAGCAAACTAGTTACTAGGAAAATAACTAGTTTTTAGAAACCCATTTATCTCGGTTCTCATGAGAGATATGAGAAAGTTGTCAACTAAAAACATATTGCTCATATTGAAATACATATTTCATTAGTTTAAAACTTTTTGATATCTTTTCTCTACGCCGAGATACAGGGGTTTCAAAAGTATGCAAAAAGTCGGCAAATTTAGCGCTGCCGGAGATTACCCTATTTTCAAACGCTTATATCTCGCTTCTCGGTTTTTATATCAAAAAGTTGTGAATTAACAAAATATTGCTCATGTTAAAATACATATTTTATTAGTTGACAACTTTTTGGTATCTCTTTTCTTTTCCAAGATAAAGAAGGTGCAAAAATGTAAGCAAAAAGTCGGCAATTTGAACGCTGCCGAAGATTGCACTATTTTCAAACGCTTATATCTCGCTTCCCGGTTTCTATATCAAAAAGTTGTCAACTAATAAAATATTGCTCATATTAAACTAAATATTTTCTTAGTTGTCAACTTTTCTCTATCTCTTCTCTAAGCCAAGATACAGGGGGTTCAAAAATGTACGCAAAAATGCAACAAGTTGACTTGAGCGAAGATTGCATTATTTTCCAACGGCTATATCTCGCTTCTTGGTTTTTATATCAAAAAGTTGTCAACTAATAAAATATTGCTCATGTTAAACTAAATATTTTATTAGTTGACAACTTTTTGATATCTCTTTCGGCTACCGAGATATTCCACTTTTCCAAGAGAGCCACCTAAAACCTAATACCCCCTTTCCGTTTTTTTTGTACTAGAGGCTCAAAATGGTAATTTTTCAAGTCAAAATTTAAAATTCTAGGAAGATCTAGATCTAGACAGTCCCCTTAATCCCAAGAGCCCCTTATCCCTAAGCCTAATTCAAAAACCAACCTGAAAAGTGACAGGGGGACGCTTCTTGGCCTTCTCTCCTTCTTCCGAGTTCATATTTCAGTAGTTTTTTTTTTTTGAAAAAGAAAAAAAGGAGAGAAGAAGACGAAAAACACGTTGTTTATATGTGAGAAGAGGGAGCTACTCGTTTCCTCCTCCTATTTGGTAGTAAGGCTGAGTAGGAGAAAAGGGAGGAGAGGAAATATCATTTTTTTGCTGAAAAAAACGAGAGATGACTCTAATTATGATTCAGATCCCCCTCCATCTCTCTTTTTTTTCAGAATAATTATTCCAATTAAAATTGCCTCTTTTCCTCTAGAAGATTAACACTTAATGACGTCAATCGAACTGGTTATGCAAAGACTGTAAGAGGATTGATGGTGTGGGTGAAATTGGAAAACAATAAAGGTTTTTGAACTTTTGATGAAAATCAGGTGATTTTATTGGTTAGTACACTAAAAAAACAGCAAAAACCGGAATTCCTAGGCAATATGACTCATCGGGAAAGGGTACTGTACTCTTTATTATCTTCAGGGTAATTTAAAAAGGCTAAAAAGTGTCCTAAAAACCATAAAACATCAAATTTATCACAAATAAACCTCTAAAAACCTCCAAACTCTTAGAAATCTAGCTGGATCCCTGAAATATTTAATTAGTTTTTTTCAGAGCTTTTTTTTCCGATTTTTTTGCTTTTTTTCCGATGCTTTTCTACCGATTTTTCCGATTATGATAATTTTTAAATAACGAAATTGCATATTTTTTTTACAAAAATCGAAAAAAATCGGTAAAAAATCGGCAAAAAAGCGCTGAAAAAATTTAATTAAACATTTGTAGACCTACTTTTTTAAATTTTCCACAGTAGTTTTCCAAAAAAATTTTTTTTCGAAAATTTTTTTTCGAAATTTTTTGAAAAATTATTCTTTTTTATTTTTTCGTGGCTTTATATTTGAGGTATGCCCTTATATTACAGGTTTATCTAACCAAAATCCAGAATTCCTAGACCTGCCCTTCTATTACAGGTAACCTAGGTATGCCCATTTATAGAAGGTATAGACCCCACTTATACCGTCTAGCCTATATTTTTCTCATCCGAACCTCAAAAAACCTGGTTTTCAAAGGCTGCCCTTCTATTAAAGGCATGCCCTTATATTATAGGTTAATTTAACTGACATTCAAAAATCCTAGACCTGCCCTTCTATTACAGGTAACCTAGGTATGCCCTTTTTATAGAAGGGATAGACCCCCCCCCCCCCCCCTATACCCTATAGCCTAAACCCTTCATTTTTCTTACCCCAACCTCAAAAAACCTGAGTTTTAAGGGTATGCCCTTCTATTAGAGGCTTGCCATTTTATTAAAGGCCTTTCCCAAAATCCTATTTCCCAGCCCTACCCCTCTATTAAAAATCTCTTCTCCCGTCACCCCCTAAACCCTTCCATTTCGCCCCCACCCTCTAATCACCACCTTCACCCGTCTAAAAATAAAAGGTTTGAACTTTGAAAGTTTTTCTGCTAAAATAACACACTACCGTACCCCTCTCCACCCACTTTTCCACATCATCCATCATATAAAACACGATGACTACAAAAGTATTCCAGACGGGGTGTCTCTCGGCGGCAAAAAACATCATACATCATCCCTTTTATCCGTTTTTTTTTGGAGAAAAGAGCGGAAAAAAAGGGGAAGAAGAGAGGCTAAAAATAGAAGAAGATACGACTACTATACAAAAGGAATTCTCATGGGGGGATAGGGGGGAACACTTACGGAGATTGTTGGCAGTACCAGGGCAGGCGGTTTTCGAGGTCCATGAGGTGGTGGGACTGTTGCTGACTCCTCTTGGCTCATTTCACCTGCAAAACTAAAAAATTTGTCCCCCTTTTCAACACAAAAAAAGGTTAGAAAGACTTCCTAGAGGCAAAGAACCCCTAAGAGCCCCTTTTATAGGGGCAGACTCCGCCCTTTGACTGATCAGAAGGTAACCCTCCTTATCTACGTAATTGATAAGTTGGGATGAGCCCCTATGGGAGAGAGAGAGAGATGGATTAGAAGGGGTTACGTAGAAGAGGAACAGTGGGTGGTTTTTCTTCTAGAATTTTCTAGGAGCTTGGTTTTTCGGTCTAGAGGGTATTTAGGGAGGGAGATAGGAAGAAAATATTAATTTAAAAATATTAAAGGTGTCCAGAGCAATTTTTCGCTTGAAGTTAGGGTTAAGAAGGGAGACCAGAGCGTCTGGAGGGTGCGCTACTTCAAGCGCTCATATCTTGCTCAGTTCAAAAGTTATCAAAAAACTATTAACTAATAAAATATAGCCCTTTATTAGCTGAATATTTTGTTAGTTGACAACTTTTTGATAGCAAAATTGGGAGCTGAGATATAAGGGGTTGAAAATAGGGTTAAAAAATGAAAATTTGAAAATGGGGATTTTGGGTCCTGGCTTTGAAACTATGTATCTCGGCTTGGAAAAGAGGTTTTAGAAAGTTATAAAAAACAAAATATAGTCTATTTTAAGCTAAGCAATTTGTTGGTTGACAACTTTTTGATAGCTTTTCTGGGAACGGAGTTATGCGTCATCTAAGAGGGCGCGCCTCAGAAAGAGCGCTCCTGCCCCCTCCACCTTTTCAGTTGTATCTCGCTTACCGTAGCAGATATCAGAAAGTTGTTAACTATAAAAATGTAGCCCATTTTGAGCTGAGCAATTTATCAGTTGACAATTTTTTTATAGCTTTTCTGGGAGCTGAGATAAAGGGATTTGAAGGGAAAATTTCAAAAAATTGCGGCTTAAAACTTCAAAGCTCCATATCTTGCCGTAGAAAGGGGATAAAAAGAAGGGGTTTACTATCAAAATGTTTATTTTAACATGAGCAATATTTTATTAGTTGACTATTTTTTGATAACTCAACCGGGAGGCGAGATATAAGCGTTTGAAGGAAGGTCAGAGCTCCCGATTCAAACCCCTATATCTCGATTCCCATGAAAGCTATCAAAAAGTTGTTAACTAACAAAATATAGCACTTTTTAAGCTGAGCAATTTTTAATCTAATAATTTTTTATAGCTAAAACAGGAGTCGAGATACAAGCTTTTGAAAAAATTCAATTAACCCCCACAGACAAAGAGAGGAAATCCGGGGGGAAATCCGGAGGATTCGCAAAAAAATCTCTTCCTGATTCCACCGGAAATTAAAACTGAATTGATCAGAGATTCTGGTGAAGCCAGGTGAATTATTCAAAAAATGACTTTTTATCAGATGACGGCGCAAAAAAACCACCTGAACCCCGTGGGCGAGAGCCCTTTTATTAGAAGGAGGCTACGAAAAATATTTTTTATACTTAGATATAAAAAAAAAATACAAAACCGGTTCTAGGGAAAAGAAAAACAAAAGGACAGAAATCAGACGACAGGTGCCAGGCACCGGGAGAACACTTCCAATTGATAAGAGGGGTCTAAGAGAGAAGAGATGCTGGTCAGATAGATGGGTCAGTGGATGAGGAAGACACTATACTACTTAGGTGTAGGCGATAAAGCCTATTTTTGACAACTTGAAATCCCTCTATCTTCTAAGCCTTGTATCTCTGCGATTATTATGAATATGAAAAAGTTGTCAACTAGAAAAATACTCAGCTTAAAAAGGGCTATATTTTGTTGGTAAAAAACTTTTTAAAGCTTGTCTAAAAGCCGAGATAAAAGCGTTCAAAGTTGAGGTCGAAAAATTTTTATTCAATTTTGCAAGTTTTGATATCCAAAACTTTTGGAGCACTGTAACTCAGCTCAGAAAAGAGGTACAAAAAAGTTATTTATTAGCAGGTTGCTCAGCTTAAAAAGGGCTATTTTTTGTTGGTAAGAAACTTTTTTAAAGCTTGTCTAGAAGCCGAGATAAAAGCGTTTAAATTTAAGGCGGAAAAAAAAATTAGGCCATTTTTCAAAATTTGACTCACAATTTTTGGTGTACCATAACTCTGTCTAGAAAAGAGGCACAAAAATTTATTAATTAGCAAATTGCTCAGCTTAAAAAGGGCTACATTTTATTAATTAACAAAATTTTTGTAGCTCTCTTGGTAGCCAAGATATAAGCGTTCAAAGTTAGAGCTCAAAAGATCAAATTTCGGCTCCAACTTCAAAGGACCGTAACTCCTGATTGAAAAACGAGATTAAAAATTTGTTAACTACTAAAATACTCAACTTGTCATGAAAAATAAATTGCTAGTCAACAAATTATTGATAACTCAACTGACAATCGAGATATACACGTTTAAAGAACGAGGCTACTCCTACTTCAAACCCCTATATCTCAGCTCCCAAGAGAGCTATCAAAAAGTTGTTAACTAATAAATTGTTCAGCTTAAAATGCTTTATATTTTGTGTTTTGAACCTTTTTTGAATTTTAACAGAAAAGGAGGTATGATTTTTTGAAAAATGCAATTTTATAGGGTAGGTTGAAAATCGCTCTAGAATAGAGATGGAAGCGGGTTTTAAACGATTTCAAAGGTGCTCTTCTAATAAAGGAACCTTTAAAAATAGCCCAAGAAGCTCTTTTATCAGGGAATCACGCTTTTATCAAGAAAAAAGCGACCTTTTTATCAAAAAAATGCCCTTTTATTAGGGAATCAAGGATCAAAAAAGGGGGTAATTAGCATATTCCTTGGATCCAAAAGGAAAAAGAGGCTCAGGAAATCCATCTATATACTTTTCTTTTCTTGAGATTCTCTCTCTCTCTCTCTCTCTCTTTTAAAAAGAGCACATCGATCGGAAAGAAAGAAAAAAAAAGAAAAAAGAAGGGGAAGAGTAGTAGTCTCTCTCTCTCTCTCTTTCACACTCAGCCTTCTAAACCAGGCGCCAAAGGAGAAGAAGAAGAAGAAGAGAAAAGGGAGGAGGAGGGAGACTAGTCAGGGGGAAACGAGCGAAAAAAAAGAGAACCGACGGTGTATTTGAAGGGAGAAAAGGAGGGGAGGAGTGGGGGTGGCTGTGAGGGATGAAAGAGAGGGAGGAGAGGGTCCCAGAGTGACACTTGAGAGGGGGGGGGGGACCCTCTATCCCCACAACACGCACGTTTTGAATGAATAATTGGGTCGAAGAGGAGAGAAAAAAGCACATGAATATGATATGATGGCTGGTTTTTGAAGGGGTGATGTTATTCGAAGATGAAGATGGGAAGAGGATCATGATCCATGATGTGAATTTTGGATTAGGAAGAGATGGGAAAGGGGGTGGTTTACGGTAGAAATAGGGGGTTAGATCCAGAATTTTTGAGTTTTCGGGAATTTTTTCTTGGAATTTCAAAAAAAAATTTTTTTTTCTAGGTTCCGGGTGAAAAAATTCTAGATTACTGTACTAGCCCCTTCCAGCGTTCCTATCTTGCTCAGCTTAGCCGCTATCAAAAAGTGGTCAACTAACAAAATATTCAGCAGATAAAGAGCTATAATTTATTAGTGAATCGTTTTTTGATAACTTTTAAACTGAGCAAGATATGAGCGCTCCAAGATGCAGGCACTCTGCGCCGCTTTTAACCCTAACTTCATGCGCTTGTATCTTGCTCAGTGTAGTAGCTATCAAAAAGTTGTTAACTAATAAAATATAGCCAATTTTAAGCTGAGCAAGTTGTTAGTTGACCACTTTTTGATAACTGTTATAGGAATAGAGTTATGCGCTGTCAAAAAACTAGATCACCGGAAAAAAGTGGGCGGAGCCCCAATATTTGAGTCATTTAAAAAATATATATCTTTTAATCTAAATATCTAAAAATCTAAAAATCGGCCTTTCCCTGCAATATAAGGGCACCCCGGAAAAATTAAAAATCTGCAGAAACCCAAAGGTCACACGAGTAACTCCCCCTCAGGCAATTTTAAGGGAGGATTATGAAAATGCCCTCTTTTTTCCGGGGGTAAACAAAAAAGGATTACGGTAGGTTTTTTGGGGGCCAATAAAAAATCCAATTTGACAAAATTGCGTGTTTTTGAAAATTAATTGCCTTGTTTTTTAGCTGAGTCATCTTAGCTATCTTCTAGGCCTTGTATCTTGAGAACTATAGGAGCTAGAAAAAAATTGTCAACTACAAAATTGCTCAGCTTAAAATTCTACACATTTCATTAGTTGGAAGTTTTTTTCTAGCTCCACTCCTTCTAGAGATACAGGCGTGTGAAGTTAGCCACCAAAAAGAGGGGGAGGGGGGAGAGCGCAGAGAAGCGAGAGTGTCTGCGTCTCTTCCTCCCCCTAACAAACTTTGAATGCCTGTATCTCAAAAATCAAAAGAGCTAGAAAAAAACTTCAAGAGACAAAATTGCTCAGCTTAAAATTCTCTATCTAACCGTTTAATTTTTTCCGAGAATTTCAAAAAAATTTTTTCCAAAATTTTTTTTCCAAAAATTCAAAAAAAAATTTCGAAAAAAAAATTGTGCATAAAATTTTCTGATTAAAAGAGCATGCCAATTATTTCAAAAATCAGAAAGGAAATCCTAATCTTCACTTCCCCTCCTCCTCCCCTTTTCATTCATCTTCCGATTGACGCACACGCGATAATCTCCCTCTCCTCCTCCAGAAAAGAGCTCTAACGACCAAATGGAGAAAAAAAGAAAAAAAAGACTCCGTTTATCCGATCAAAAATTATATTATCTTCTCGTGTGAGAAGGAAACGTGGTGACCCTCCTCTCGATTCCCGGTTCGTGGAATTCATTTAGAGATATTTTTTCTTCCGAAGAGAAAAAAAAAGAAGAGTTTTGTAAATATGCCTGAGGATGCCGTTGTCGACGAAACGCTTAAAATAGGAACTATTGTTGGGAAGAGATACAAGGTAAGGGAGGAGTACGGTAGGTAGGTACGGTACGGCAGTTCAGGGTAGGGCGAGGTAGGGTTGGGCCTATATGGTCGAGTTGGGCCTAAATAGTCGAGTTGGGCCTAAATAGTCGAGTTGGGCCTAAATAGTCGAGTTGGGCCTAAATAGTCGAGTTGGGCCTAAATGGTCGAGTTGGGCCTATATGGTCGAGTTGGGCCTAAATGGTCGAGTTGGGCCTAAATGGTCGAGTTGGGCCTAAATGGTCGAGTTGGGCCTAAATGGTCGAGTTGGGCCTATATGGTCGAGTTGGGCCTAAATGGTCGAGTTGGGCCTAAATGGTCGAGTTGGGCCTAAATGGTCGAGTTGGGCCTATATGGTCGAGTTGGGCCTATATGGTCGAGTTGGGCCTATATGGTCGAGTTGGGCCTAAATGGTCGAGTTGGGCCTATATGGTCGAGTTGGGCCTATATGGTCGAGTTGGGCCTATATGGTCGAGTTGGGCCTATATGGTCGAGTTGGGCCTAAATGGTCGAGTTGGGCCTATATGGTCGAGTTGGGCCTATATGGTCGAGTTGGGCCTATATGGTCGAGTTGGGCCTAAATGGTCGAGTTGGGCCTAAATGGTCGAGTTGGGCCTATATGGTCGAGTTGGGCCTATATGGTCGAGTTGGGCCTATATGGTCGAGTTGGGCCTATATGGTCGAGTTGGGCCTAAATGGTCGAGTTGGGCCTATATGGTCGAGTTGGGCCTATATGGTCGAGTTGGGCCTATATGGTCGAGTTGGGCCTAAATGGTCGAGTTGGGCCTAAATGGTCGAGTTGGGCCTAAATGGTCGAGTTGGGCCTATATGGTCGAGTTGGGCCTATATGGTCGAGTTGGGCCTATATGGTCGAGTTGGGCCTATATGGTCGAGTTGGGCCTATATGGTCGAGTTGGGCCTATATGGTCGAGTTGGGCCTATATGGTCGAGTTGGGCCTATATGGTCGAGTTGGGCCTATATGGTCGAGTTGGGCCTAAATGGTCGAGTTGGGCCTATATGGTCGAGTTGGGCCTAAATGGTCGAGTTGGGCCTAAATGGTCGAGTTGGGCCTAAATGGTCGAGTTGGGCCTATATGGTCGAGTTGGGCCTATATGGTCGAGTTGGGCCTATATGGTCGAGTTGGGCCTATATGGTCGAGTTGGGCCTAAATGGTCGAGTTGGGCCTATATGGTCGAGTTGGGCCTATATGGTCGAGTTGGGCCTAAATGGTCGAGTTGGGCCTATATGGTCGAGTTGGGCCTAAATGGTCGAGTTGGGCCTATATGGTCGAGTTGGGCCTAAATGGTCGAGTTGGGCCTATATGGTCGAGTTGGGCCTAAATGGTCGAGTTGGGCCTAAATGGTCGAGTTGGGCCTATATGGTCGAGTTGGGCCTATATGGTCGAGTTGGGCCTATATGGTCGAGTTGGGCCTATATGGTCGAGTTGGGCCTAAATGGTCGAGTTGGACCTATATGGTCGAGTTGGGCCTATATGGTCGAGTTGGGCCTATATGGTCGAGTTGGGCCTATATGGTCGAGTTGGGCCTAAATGGTCGAGTTGGGCCTATATGGTCGAGTTGGGCCTATATGGTCGAGTTGGGCCTATATGGTCGAGTTGGGCCTAAATGGTCGAGTTGGGCCTAAATGGTCGAGTTGGGCCTAAATGGTCGAGTTGGGCCTATATGGTCGAGTTGGGCCTATATGGTCGAGTTGGGCCTATATGGTCGAGTTGGGCCTATATGGTCGAGTTGGGCCTATATGGTCGAGTTGGGCCTATATGGTCGAGTTGGGCCTATATGGTCGAGTTGGGCCTATATGGTCGAGTTGGGCCTAAATGGTCGAGTTGGGCCTATATGGTCGAGTTGGGCCTAAATGGTCGAGTTGGGCCTAAATGGTCGAGTTGGGCCTAAATGGTCGAGTTGGGCCTATATGGTCGAGTTGGGCCTATATGGTCGAGTTGGGCCTATATGGTCGAGTTGGGCCTATATGGTCGAGTTGGGCCTAAATGGTCGAGTTGGGCCTATATGGTCGAGTTGGGCCTATATGGTCGAGTTGGGCCTAAATGGTCGAGTTGGGCCTATATGGTCGAGTTGGGCCTAAATGGTCGAGTTGGGCCTATATGGTCGAGTTGGGCCTAAATGGTCGAGTTGGGCCTATATGGTCGAGTTGGGCCTAAATGGTCGAGTTGGGCCTAAATGGTCGAGTTGGGCCTATATGGTCGAGTTGGGCCTATATGGTCGAGTTGGGCCTATATGGTCGAGTTGGGCCTATATGGTCGAGTTGGGCCTAAATGGTCGAGTTGGGCCTATGTAAGGCTCTCTGGTAGGGTCTGGTTACCGGCTTCCGTAAAAAAATGGGTGAAATGGTTACTGTAGGGGAAAAAAGGATCAGGATTACTGTATTAACTGGTGGGTAGTATGGGTATAGGGTAAGCGTCGGGTTAGGGTAGGTCAGGGATAGGCCTGGGGTTGAGCGGGATAGGGTTAAGGTAGGCTCAGTTTAGGGTTGGACCCAGGGGAACCTCTCTGGTAGACTCGAACTACTGGCTTGTGAAAAAAATGGGTCGATGGGTTACTGTAGATGGGGAAGCATCAGGCTTACTGTAGAAAATAGGGGTATGGTCAGCGAAGGGGTTGAAAAAGGCTGAGGTAGGGTTAGCCTACGGTTAGACCCAGTGGAACCTGCCTGGTAAGCTCGTCATCTAAGTATATAGGTTATAGGGTTACTGTATATAGGGAAGGAACAAGATTACTGTAGAAAGTAGTTACGGTGGTTGTTAAGGTGCTGTGAAAAAATTGGCGAGTTTTTTTGAAAAAATTTTTATTATAAAAAATTGAAAAAAAAATCTGAAAAACTACAGTAACCCAAACTTTCAGCATTTTGAGCTCCTGAAACCTAGCTAGTTGAATTCAGCTCATCGAGACGCTTCAGAAAAGTATAATCATGACTAGGTTCGGAAAACTTTGATTTTGGGCTCGCGGAGCTCGGAGCTCGCGGAGCCCGAAATTCCAATTTTTCAGAACCTAGTCATGATTATACTTTTCTGAAGCGTCTCAACAAGCTGAATTCAAATATCAAGGTCTCAGGCTCTGAATTTTAGTTTGGGGCTATGTGAGCTCTAAATGTGCTTGCTCAGGGAGCCCAAAACTCGAATATTCGGCGATCAGAATTTTGGGATTCCACGTGGTCTGAGTCAATCTGATGACCCTCTCCTAATCCTAATCTTAATAATCTAGTAATCCGAAAAGGATTAAAAGGGAAAAGTGATCGACCAAATGGGGGGAAAAAGAGCAAAAGTTGATAGAAATTGAATGAGGGGGGTGACGTTTCGAAAAGAAACACCTGGTGAAACATTCAATTAATGACGCCCTTCCAGGTGACTCAAAAACTAGGAGAAGGTGGATGTGGATCCGTATTCAAAGTAGAAGACATCGAAGAGAAGAACCAACAATATGCCCTGAAAGTGGAATTCAATTCGGCACAGGCGGGAAATGTTCTGAAAATGGAAGTGCAAATACTGTCCCTCATGATAAACAAGAAACACGTGGCAAAATGTTTTGCCAGTGGAAAGAAGGAACGCTACTCGTATATGGTCATGACTCTCTTGGGAGAGAGCTTGGATTCGCTTGTCAGGTAACTGGCTAGGTTTTCGGGGTTTTTAGTCAGGTACAGAAGCTTAAAAAAATTTTTTGACTAAGTTTACCGGTAAAATCCGTCAGAAGAAATGTTTTTACCGGTAAAATAATTTTTTCCCGGTAGTTTTTCGATAAAAAATTGCAAAAAAAATTTTACCGGTAAAATAATTTTTTCCGACAAAAAATTCCAAAAAATATTTTTTTTAGCCAAGTCTACCGGTAAATTCCGTCAAAAAAACTGTTTTCAGCGTTAAAATAATTTTTTTCGATAGTTTTCCGAAAATTGGGAAAAAAAATTTATTGCAAAAAAATTTAAGCATAAAAAAAATTGAGCATAAATTTTAAGCATGTGCTATAAAGAACTATTTTTACCAGTAAAATAATTTTTTACAGAAAAAAAGTTTAAAAATTTATTGGTACCTTTAGATCAAAAAATTTAAACCCGCTAAAAAGGCTATATTTACCGGTAAAATAAATTTTTTTCCAATAAAAAATTTTTTTAAATTTCTACACCATTACCTCCATCGCGAAAAATCTAAAACCCGCTCAAAAAATTTTTAACGGTAAAAAAATCCAAAAAAATTTTTACACCGGTAAAATAGATTTTCCCCGTCAAAAAGTAAAAAAAAAGGTTTTTACATCAAGTTTACCTGTAACTTCATTGCAAAAAGTTTAAGCATGCTATAAAAAGCTATTTTTACTGGTAAAATAATTTTTTCCCAGGAAAAAATGAAAAAAAAATTTTCACATCAAGTTTACCGGGAACTCCATCAAAAAATTTTAACCCTCTAAAAAATGCGGTTTTTATCGGTAAAATAATTTTTTCCTCGAAAATTTCCGCTCAAAACTTTAAAACCCCCGTTTTTCAGCCACCAACTAAGACCATTCTCATTAGAGCGCGTTTGCCTAGATTAAAAAAAAAATTTTCCAGAAAACACGGCCCATTTCTCAATGTGTCTAGTCAGATTCGTATTGGAATCTCTGTCCTTTTTGGGATCAAACAGATTCATGACGTAAGCGCCGACCCTTTAAAAACTACAGTACCCCCTGAGGTTTCAGATTGGCTATATTCACAGGGACTTGAAGCCGGCTAATGTTGCATTGGGACATGTGAGTTTAGCTTTTCGATCTCTCTCTCTCTCTCTCTCTTTCTCTCTCTCTCTCTCTCTCTCTCTCTCTCTCTCTCTCTCAAACCCCTCTTTCCAGAAAGGCTCAGCCGACGAACGCTACTTCCTCGTCCTGGATTTCGGGTTGGCCCGCCAATACGTTACCGATGAGCAAGACGGAAAAAAAATGCGTCGTCCACGTGAAAAAGCCTTATTCCGTGGCACCGCCCGTTACTGTTCAGTGGCAATGCATGATAGATTTGAGCAGGGAAGAGTGGATGACCTTTGGATGCTGGTCTATATGTTGGCCGAGTTGAGAGCTCGTCTTCCGTGGCATGATGTCGATGATAAGGTGATTATCTTGCTCAGTTTAAGAGCAATCAAAAATTTGTTAACTAACAAAATATTCAGCTATTAAAAAGCTATATTTTATTAGTTGACAGTTTTTTGATAACTTTTAAACTGAGCAAGATATGAGCGCTTGAAGTAGCGCACCCTCCAGACGCTAATGCGCCACTTTTTAACCCTAACTTCATGCGCTTGTATCTTGCTCAGTTTAGGAGCTATCAAAAAGTTGTCAACTAATAAAATATAGCCTATTTTAAGCTGAGCAATTTGTTAGTTGACAACTTTTTGATAGCACTGCCAAGGGCCAAGATAAATGCGGTTAAAACTGAGCAACATTAGTAGGAGGTCTGTATTAACTTAAGTGCGCTCTTCGCTGGGTTTTTTGGGATAAGAGTAGATCAAAACAATTTCAAAATGCATTATTTTATTTGAAAAAAGCTAGATTTACCTGAAATAAATTAAAAACCCCTAAAAATAAGCGCGGTTTTTTATTTATTTTGATCTACCAAAACATACATTTGAAAATTAATGCTCTTTTTAGAAACTCTTGATTCTCAATTGGTTTTTAGAGTTATAAATAAATTGTTTTATGAAAAATATAGCCCATTTTAAGCTGAGCAAGTTGTTAGTTGACAACTTTTTTATAGCTTTTGAAAAAACGGAGTTATGCGTTGTCTAAGAGAGCGCACCTGAAAGTGTCTGCACCCTCCACTTTTTTAGCTCTATCTCGCTTACCGTAATAGCTATCAAAAAGTGGTCAACTAATAAAATATAGCCCATTTTAAGCTGAGCAATTTGTTAGTTGACCACTTTTTGATAGCTTTTATAGAACCTGAGCAATAACCAAAAAACCTCCTTCCAGGTAGAAATCGGCGAGATGAAACGAATGATCTCGGATCCGGAGCTCTTCGCCAAGTCTCCAGTCCAAATGCTCGAATTCCTCCGTACCGTCCGAAACACTCAATTCTATCATCGTCCAGACTACGAGAAACTATTCAAAATCCTTGATGACGTCATGAAAACCGCTGAATACAAGTGGTCGGACCCTTATCATTGGGAACCGGAGGTGAAAAAGAAGAAGCCGCATAGTGGATTGGTTCGTCTCAGTCGGAATAAGATTACGACGCCGACAAAAGAGAGTGCAGAGACACCGGATGCACCGTTCTTCACCCTAGATGATTTCACTTCGAATCCTATTGGATTCTAGGGATTCTAGGGGAAGGAGTATAAAAAAAGAATTCAAAATACGAAGGACAGAAAAAGCATTAAAGAATGAATAGTTTATTGAAAAAAAGAGAAAAAAAGGTTAATTGTCGCACTCTGGCCGGTAGATTTTGACTTCCATTGGCTGAAAATAGGTATTTTAGTCGACAAAAATGGGGTTTTCTAGCTATTTTGAGTTTTTATCGGCAAAAAGCTCGAAAAATCAAGTTTAAAAAAAAGTTAAAAAGAAATGGGTGGAAGAAGGATTGAACTCGTGACCCCCAGAACGACAACCAATCACGCAACCCACTCGGCCACGCGCGCGACCCCGGGCGCCGACCGACAGGCTGTATAGGAAGTGGGGCACTTACATCTTCTACCAGTGTCCCGTTGAGTGGAGTAGTATCATTGAAAGAGGATGAGCCATCGGAAATCACTTCTGTAGGCTTTTCTTCTGATGACTTTGATTTATCTGCATTTTGTTCTGAAATTTAGATATTTCTTTTTTTTTGCCCAAAACCGTATTTTTACTTTGAATACACGATTTCCGAATCTTGTCCTCTTCCTCTGAATCTCCTAATTGACGATCGATTTTTGTCTCGTACCCGGAGTTTTGAGAAGAAGATGGGTCCGATAGAATTGTGTTTTGTGGGGGGAATAGGTATTGGATGTCTGGAAATAGCCTTTTTTAATAGAGGAAGTCGCTTTTAGATAGGCTGCCTTTTATTCAAGCAACTTCCTTGCTTGAAGTAAGTATAACTTTATTCTGGGTGGAGCTATAAAAAGTTGACAACTAACAACTTGCTCAGCTTAAAACAAGCTATATTTTATTAGTTGACAACTTTTTGATAGCTCTGATGGCTAGCGAGATATAGCTGTTTTAAAAAAGCGCATCTACCAATTTTTGGTTACAAACTTCAAGACCCGCTATCTCGCCTCTTTTTTAAGATACAAAAAAGTATACAACTAATAACTTGCTCAGCTTGAAATAAGCTATATTTAATTACTTGACAACTTTTTTGTATCTTCACTCGGAACGGAGATAGGGGGTCTTCAATATGGCGGGAGCCCAGATTGTCCGAGAGGAGTACACCGGTCAATAAAAAATTATTTTTAGCTGAAAAACCTTTTTTGGAAAAAGAAAAAAATAGTTTTTGATGTTTTTCAAGCTTGCAAAAAGTATTGGACCACTGCGGGGATCGAACCCGGGACCTTTTTCTCCGAAATGGTCATCGAAAATTCCACTGCGCCATTTTGACAACTTTTTTATTTTTCAAGGAAATTAATGATTTTTTCGTCATTTTTTTTAGGATTTTAATGGTTTTTAGGGTTTCTAGGGTTTCTTCCCACATTAAATAATGCAAACACCATAAAACTCACCTTTAATTTCGATCGGAAACGTGGCAACTATGACAATACCAAAAACACAGGAAACAAAAACCGATTGATAGAACATTTTTTTGAATCTTTTTCTGGAAATTAGTTTTCTTTTATTTTATTTGAAATGGTTAGTCATCGGGAAAAGTGTTTTTTGTTATTGGCCGCTTTGACAGGCGGGGGGAAATTTAATTGGAATGGAATTTTAAGAGGGGTGAAGGAAAAAAGGGAAGAGGAGGATGATTCAGGAAATAGAATTAAGGGAACAAAGATGAAATGCAACAGAAAAAAAATTTTTTTTTTAAGGAGTTCGAGGAAGTGATATACGGTATACAATGGGGGTTTCTTTTGGTGTGACCTCAAAAGATAGCCAATCTTTGAGGTGCTATATCTCAATTTCTAGAAATGATATAAAAAAATTGTCAACTAATAACTTGCTCAACTTAAAAAGAGCTATATTTTATTAGTTGACAAGTTTTTTGTATCTTTAACTAGAACGGAGATATAAGCTGTCTAAGTTAAAGCGCGCGCTTCAACGCCCCCTCCCCTCTACCTTCCTCTCACGTTATCAGCTATATCTCGCTTAGCGTGATAGCTATCAAAAAGTCGTCAATTATCAAAATATAGCAAATTTTAAGCTGAGCAATATAATAGTTGACAACTTTTTGATATCTTTTAGGGGAAGCGAGATATATCTCTTTGAAGTTTATATTATCACAAAAGAAGATAAAAGATAAGCGGGTCGAGAGAATGACCTAGATGTTTTTGTCCTTTTTCTCGGAAATTTTTTCCAGTTTTTCAAAAGAAAAAGGAAATGAGAAAATCCAAAACGAACGAAAAATAATAAAAAATCCGCAAATCCACTTAGCGGTGGAGAAGAGGGAAGAGAGAAATAGAAAGAAAAGGAGTGTGTTTGTTGTCTCTCTCTCTCTCTCTCTCTCTCTTATTTCAAAAGAAGACCTTCTTTTTATCGCCCTCTCGCTTTTTAATGTCATCGTCAAAAAGTCAGCTGTCGAGAGGAGAAACTTAAGAAGATAATTGAAGGGGATGGTGACGTGGCACTAGGTATTTCGAAATTTTAGGAAAAAAGGGGGAGGTTGTTTTGAAATTGTAGTGGAGATAGGTCAAGGTCAATGCGCTCTATTGCAAAAAAAAATTTTTTAACTTGGGGTAGCAAGTGCGCTCCACCGCACTAAGGCTTGGCACAGCGCCAGGTTTTGAAATTCGCTCTAAAAGTAAGGTTTTTTTTCTTTTTTTTTTCAAAATTAACTGTGAAAAATAGACAAGATTTTAATAATGGAAACTTTAAAAAAAAAGAAAAAAATATTTTTTCAAAAAACCGCTATTTTAGAAAAATCATCATTTTTTACTTTTCCTCCCTGTCCCTTACTTTAACTGCTTTTATCTTGGTTCCCAATAGAAATATCAAAAAGTTGTTAACTAACAAATTGCTCAGCTTAAAACGGGCTATATTTTATTAGTCGACAACTTTTTGATAGCTATAACGATAAGCGAGATATAAGCGCTTGAAGTAAGGGATAGGCAGCAGCGCTAGACTCTCTGCATCTCGGAGGGTGCGCAACTTCAAGCACTCATATCTTGCTCAGTTTAAAAGCTATCAAAAAACTTTTAACTAACAAAATATAGACCTTTATTAGCTAAATATTTTGTTAGTTGACAATTTTTTGATAGTTATTAAACTGAGCAAGATAGCAGGGTTTTTCTAAAAGAGCCGAATTTTGGGTGGGATTTCGGATTTTTTTTGAAAAAAATTTTTTGTGCGCCTTTAAAAAAATTCAAAAAGCACTCACACATTTATTAATAGAGATTTCAATTTTAAATGGAGGGAAAAAAGACTATCAGAGAGACCCGAGTGGTTAACCTGATAGTTGATGAAAGAAGGTAGGGTAGATCATTTCCAAAAATATTAAAGCTAGATATTTTCCAAAAAACCGAAAAAAAAATTATAACTGAGTAGTCTCCTCCTTCAAATCCTGATTCGGTTCCGATGAATCCGAATCATTCGAATCATTTGAATCATGAGAGACTGTCGAATCAGCGCAAGAAGTTTCGGAATTCGTTGGCGATGGTTTCGAGAAGAGAAGGAATCGAAGTTTTGCGGCTTCCTGCTGAAGAATTGTGATTTGTCCGCGTAGTTGCATGTTCTCTTGTTCCAATAAGTGCGCTTTTGCCGCTATCGCCTCCTCTTTCTGGCGACGGGCGTCTCGAGAACGTTTCGCTGCGTCGTTGTTCTTTCGGCGACGTTCAAAGTAGGCGGAGTCCTGGAAATGTGATTTTAAAGAGAAAGTTTATCATATTTTTAGTTTTTTATCAATAAATATATTATTAAGTTGAAGGTTTTTGATTTGTTTTTTTTGAAAAGGAGGGTTTTCTTGGGTTAAAAGTTCCAAATTGTCAAATTCAGGGATACCTATCTTTGAGCCGGTATAACTTGATTCCCTTGAGAGATATCAAAAAGTTGTCAACTGATATATTGCTCAGCTTAAAAAGAGCTATTTTTTATAATTAACAAATTTTTGATACTTTGGAAAATAACAAAGTTACAAAATTTTTTTTCAATTTAGCGTTTTGTTGGGTTTTTGAAATGGGTACCAACTTAGAACCACTATAACTTGGTTTTCTTGAGAGCTATTAAAAAATTGTTAACTAATAAATTGCTCAGCTTAACAAGAACTATATTTTATCAGTTGACAACTTTTAGCTTGCTTTCACGGTTAGCAAGATATAGCTGTTTCAAAAAACGCACTTTCAAATATACCAATATTTCGTTACACACTGGCTCTAATCAACTCAATTTCTATAAAAGCTACCCAACTGTGATTTTCTGAATGTTCAGATGGCGAAAATAATTTTTTTATATTAAAATCCGTCAAAAAATACCCCGAAAAACCTAAAAACTCTCAAAAAATTCGAATTATTTTGGAAAAGTGGTCAAAATTGCTCAGTGGGGTGGGTCTACCTCTCCGTTCAGAACGCTTTATTTTCGTTCCCAGTGGAGATACGAAAAAGTTGTCAACTAATAAAATATAGCCCTTTTTAAGCTGAGCAAGCTGTTAGTTAACAAAATTTTTGTATCTTTTACAGGAAGATAGAAAACGGGCTTTGAAACTATGCTAATGGAAAAAGTATAGGTGCGCTTTTTTCAAATAGCCATAACTCCCTAGTGCTAAAAGCTACCTAAAAGTTGTCAACTAAGAAAATATAGCGTTTTTTAAGCTGAGCAATTCATTAATTAACATTTTTTTCTAGCAACTACAGTAATCGAGTTATACCGCTTTAAAAAACGTTGTATAAAATAGGCTACAGTAATCCATCTCCCTTTGATTAATATCAAATATCAAAGGCTTTCTTCTCTAAAAACCCCCTCGAAAAGAAAAGACAGTTGTGTTTTAGTGTAACCTCGGACCACCAACCTATTAGAATGTGTAAAATGCGCGACCCCCAGTTCTTTGTAAAGTGTCTGTTGCAATATTATGGGTGGACTGATTTATATGAATGCAAATTCGCTCTACCGCACCCCTATTCAAAATATTCAAATGAATGGTGTTGCGCAACTCGCATCTGACCTGTCATGCCCCCTTTATACCGCCCATCCCCTCCGCGCATATTCAAATTCCTTCGGGGAGGACACATAATTACCTGTGGAGGTCTGTCTGCCCATGGCAACAGTTGGGTGGCGCTAAACAATGAGCCATCCCTTTTGGTCAGAGCCCTTAATTAGGGTCTACCGCATTAGCAGACGATTTTTTTGAATAGAAGGGAATAATTATTCATTAGCTCCAGCTCATCCCTATTCAGATTTAGATTTGCCTAGATTACGGTAGCCTTCAAGGCTGAGCAAGTTGGTGGCACCCTGGTACCCCTGAATGACCTCTTAGTCAACCTGGGACACAATTACGCAATCGAACAGGAGTCGTATTGCGCAACACGAACTTGAGAACGACACACGCGAGAAGAGAAGAAGAGACACATAATATAAACAAAAGGGGGATGGGGTTTTTTGAAATCGGCGTAAAGAAATGCGTTAATTTTTGGAGTTCCTTGGTACTTTTCAGGGGTATTTTACCGGTGGAAATAGAAGGAAAAGTTTTTTAAGATGGGTTTACCAGGAAAAAAAAATATAAAAAAAGGACGTGGAGCTGTAAAATCGCGATCCATTAGGCTAGTGGGAAATTCAATTTTACTCGAGTTTTAGGGCATTTTTAGCGATAAAAGTGCAAAAAACAACTAGAAAAAATAAGTTCTTCCTGGTAAACTGAACGTTAAATAACTTTTTCACCAATAGTATAACCGGAAAAATATCGTTAAAAAATGAACAGAAATTTCGCTCCATTGAATTAGGTTAAACTTACTTTTTTGACCGTAAAAAGACAAAAAACATTTTTTTACCGGTATACATACCGAAAAAATGTCGGAAAAAAGCGTATTTTGTTAAATTACCCAGTAAAAACTATAAAAATAGCCTTTTTTCGGTAAAGTTACGGGTAAAAATTCCAACAAAAACCGAAACTGCTACCTAACGCTAACCTTTAAAAACCTAGATTTTTAGCCGTTTTTTTCCGGTGGAAATCCAAGAAAAAAACTGGTTCTACCGGTAATTTTTTAGAAAACGCGAGATTTTCTAATGGAAAACCAGGAAAAAAAAACAGCTAGACATCAGTAAAAAAAACCCTCAAAACCCCACGGAAAACCACTAAAACCCTTAAAAAATCACTAAAAATCACTAAAAACCCTCTAAAAATCACTAAAAATCAGTGAAGAACACTTAGAAAACCATTACAAACCCTTAAAAACCCCTAAAAAACCAGTTAGAACCACTAAAAACCCAGAATTTACCGGTAAAAAACCTTGAAAATTCCAAGAAGACCCCAAGGCGCAAAAAATCTCCGGCTAACCTTTTTCTCCTCTGGAATCGGACACGACGCTTTCCTCGAAGGCGACCTCTGTGGACTGGAGAACTGAAAAACACACTTTAACCTCTGACCCTAAAAACCACTAAAATCCCTTTAAAATCACTAAAAACCCTTAAAAATCACTAAAAACCACTCCAAAACCACTAAAAACCCTAAAAACCCTTGAAAAACCACTAAAAACCCTCAAAAAATCACTAAAAACCGTTAAAAACCCTTGAAAAATCACTAAAAACCCCTGAAAAGTCCCTGAAAACCCTTAAGAAATCACTAAAAACCCTCAAAAACCACTAAAATCCCTTAAAAACCACTACAAACCCTTAAAAAATCACTAAAAACCCTTAAAAAATCACTAAAACCCACTAAAAACCCTTAAAAATCACTCCGAAATCAAAAAAACTCACATGTGAACTGCTAACGGTACTAGACCTACTAGACACCGGACTGCTCATCTCATCTTCCAACTTGATCTTTTTCGTCGGTGTAATCCCTTCGAAAGGGACTATCCCTAGAGGGGTATCATGGGTCTTGGAGGCCGCTGCTGCCAAGGCCCCTGTGAGGAGGGAGGTCCCATCTGGAAATGGGAAACCAAGTGAGCCGAGCAGGGGTTGAACGGCCGCTTGATTGGAGAAGAGGGCCGATAGTGCTCTGTGGAATTCCATAGTGATAGGCTGGAAATAAGAAGGCGGTTAGATAGGGGGGAGTACAAAGGGAAAAAGAGGTCAATGATATTTACACAGTCGTAAAATGAGGGTGATAGGGAGTGCCCAAAGTCAGAAAAAAGGTGCCCTTATAATAAAAAAGGTGCCCTTATATTGAAGGAAAGTTGCACCATCAGCCCGGAGCACAGACACCAAGTGACAGTGTGTGTGTGCAAGAGTGATTGCGCGTCGGCTGTCTCGAGGCGGGTGGTCCGCCCACACCTCCTGCCAAAGGGTCACCACCCGGACAAACCCCTTGTGTGTGAGTGTGCAACAGTGCGCAACGGAAAGAGAGAGAGAGAGAGAGAGAGAGAGAGAGATCCTCACCGTATGCGATGGCATTTGAATATATGTATCCCCCCACCCCCATTGAGTGGATCAGGCGGCTCTTGGGGGTCCTTCTCTTGGAGACAACCGTTGCGTAAGGGGGTTGTGCAACATTTCGGTTAGGTAATAGAGGGTGATAACTGAAAAAGAAGGTCTTTGATTAGAGGGTTTTTGGATTTTTCCAAAAAAAATCCGAAAGCTCAAAAATTCAAAAAAATTTGGGCCGTTTTTTCAAGACCTAGGATAGGTAGGGAGAGGAGTTTTAAAATTGAATGGAGGTCTAGATGAGGGTTTTAGAGTGATTGGCGCTCAAATTAAGGGAGTTTGAAGCTAGAAAAACCAAAAAATCAAAAAACTCGGGTAGTGCCCCAAAATTTGGGCCGTTTTTTCTATTACCTAAAAATGGTTGGGAGGGGGTTTTAAAATTGAAAAGGGGTCTAGATAAGGCTTCTAGAGTGATTAGCGCTCAATTTAGGGTGGTCTGAGCCAATTGGTGCAGCTCAAAGTCGCTGGGTAGGGTCCAACCTAGGCCCGTTGCGAATTTGGGGGTTTTTAGTTGGCAGGTAGGCTAATGGGGTCCTGAAACAGGTTCTAAATTATTTTTTAGTGTTTATCTAGCCGTGTACTCCTTTTGGACAATTTTTTTTAATTCCGAAAATCTAAATTTTCTCATTTTTCTAGTCGAAACCAAGCCTGTTGCCTATTTTGAAGGAGCTCTGATGCTTCTGAAATCAAGTTCCGCTGATTTTAAATTATGTTCCCAGTTTTGTACTCCTTTTGGACAATTTTTGAATTCCTCATCAAGATTTTTTTTTGAATTTGCGTACTGCGACCCTCTAATCAAAAAGACCCCCCCTCCCCTTCTCATCCTGTTACATTCAGATTACGTAACTATCAAAGAGGCCGAGAGAGCACCTGGGGGTAGCCGGAGGAGGAGATTAGAAGCAAATGTTACAAGTGGTGCCTCTTTTTTAAAGGGAAGAAGCTGCTCTTGAAAAAAGAGCACATGTGTTGAGCGTCGTCGTCCTTTTCGCGCATGATTTGTTAGAAGGGACCGACAAAAGAGGACCGTTTAATTGATCATTGAATTATCATGAAGAAAAGGGGAAGAAGCTTCTATTATTATTCCACTTGTCAATCATTTTGGGGGAGGGACAATGAGAAAAGACAGTCCATCAGATGGTTTTTATGACAGAAATGGATTTGAATAATTCCTTAGAGGGTACTCCTTTTGGACAATAGGTTTTTGTAAGTCCAAGAGTGACCTTAGTTGGTCCCGTGTACTCCTTTTGGACTATTCTTCAATATTTTTGAAATTCTGGGGTCGGACAGAAAACCATAGTTTTGTACTCCTTTTGGACTATTTTTCATTTTTTCCAAAATTCTTGGATCGGTCAAAAACCTCGTTGTTTCCTAGTTTTGTACTCTTTTTGGACAAGAATTTTCTATTTTTCAAAAAAAATTCTCTAGACCCCCAAAAAATTTCGGAAATTTCGGAAGCTATAATTATTGGTGTTGCTAGCTGTGTACTCTTTTTGGACAAGAACCCTGTATTTTTTCGGCAAAATTTTTTTTTCAAAAATGTCATATTTTCTAGCTGTCCAGGATCCCCCTACAGTACTTCTCTCTAACTATTTTTTTTTATTTTCAGCAAAAAAAATTCGTTTAAAAACATCAGCCTGAAAAATTAAGACTTTTGATCGGAATTTAAGCTTCGCCCACTTTTTCGTGTCACTTATATGCTAGTGTACATCACAGAAAAAGTTACTCTTTAAAAGTGGGCGGAGCCTAATAGACGCCCAATTTTTTAAAAAACTGTTCGAAAAGATTTAAATATAATAGTTTATACTACATAAGACTTGTAAGTTTGAAAAAGTGGGCGGAGCCTAAAGACGCATTTTTTATACCGATCAAAATGGTAGGTTCAGACTAACATTCTACGTATCCGAAATTTTTTTTTGAATTTGGAGGACAAAAAACTCTGCAATTGATCCTCGAGTCGTGTATTCCTTTTGGACGATAGTTTTCCATTTTTAAAAATTTTTTTTTAATTTTGTCGAAATTTGGAATTTCAAAATTTTTCAAAAATTTTTGAAAAAATCTTAAAACTTCAAATTTTCTATCTCTGACAAATCCCTTTTTTTTAAAAATCCTTGTCTTCCCAAAAAAACCCAAATTTTATCATAATCTCGCATCGTGTACTCCTCTCGGACAAAAGAAGGGTACCTTGACCATGACTAACGAAAGAAGAACAATTCAAATATCCATTAGTAATTCTTCCTCTCTCTCTCCGATATCTCCTCCTCCTATTACCTTTCTTTTTCCAAGCGGTCATACAAATATGACCTGTCATTGCACATTCTGTCAGTTGTGTGAGGGTAAGGGGGTTAGGGAGGGAAGACACACGCATATCTCTAAAGAACCGTCCCCCCCCCCCCTCCTAGGAGGGGGGTGACGGACCATTACATTTGTTTGTCTACCCTCTTTAGAACTTTTTTATTCTCCTTCTTATTTACCTACAGTTCATTTTCTTTCCGACTTGCTAGCCTCTTCTGTCGAATCCTCAGTTTCGGATTCCGAAGACTCGGCCATCTTTTTCAGCTTTTTCCTTTGAATTTTCCCAGATGGAAGCTTCGGAATAGCATCGATAAACTCATAAGAGTCAATCCATTTATAGGAGGACAACTTGTTGCGAATGAAATCGGTTAGCTCCGCCTCCGTCAGGGTATGGTCTTTTTTGACGATAAATGCTTTGGGGGCCTCTCCCTTATGCTCGTCGGGGATTCCAATGACTGCGCAGTCCTTGACTTTGGCGTGGAGAAGAAGGACATCCTCGATTTCCACTGGTGGGACCTGAAAAATAGGTTTTGTTCCGATTTTCGCAAAAAAAATTGGGGACCCTTCAGAAAAATAGGGCTCCCTTCGATTTGCGCAAAAAAAAATAGGGGTCCCTTCAGAAAAATAGGGGTCCCTTCGATTTGCGCAAAAAAATAGGGGACCCTTTAGAAGTACTGAAATCGGGAAAAATTCAGCCCGATCTTGAACCTACCCAGATTTTTGCTAGTATGCTCAAAAACTTCTAGCTATTATTTCTACGCAATTTTCAGAGCGGTGCCTATACTTTAAAATTTCCCGAAATTTCCGGGTAGGGTGGTGCATACATCTAGGCTTGACCTGGGGGCCTACCCAAAATTTTGCTAATGTGCTCAGAATATTTTAGAAAAAATATGCAACTCGTTTTCAGTCGAAAAGCCAGAGTTTGAAAATTTGAGAAAAAGTCGGGTAGGGGGTGGGGTCACCAACTTGGTAGAGCTCAGCCCGACCTACCCAGACTTTTGCTAGTATGCTCAGAAACTTTTAGCCATTATTTCTAGGCAGTTTTCAGAGCGGTACCTATACTTTTAAATTTCCCGAAATTTCCGGGTGGGGTGGGGCGGCCAATTTCGGACAGCTTGGTATAGCTCAGCCCGACCTTGGATCTACCCAGATTTTTGCTAGTATGCTCAGAAACTTCTAGATATTTTTTTTAGCCCATTTTCACCCCTCTACCATGTTTTTGAAATTTCCGGAAAGTTCTGGGTATGCGCTCAAAACTCAAGATTCGAGTACTAGACCCCGGAAAATGCCCTCTAAAATCAACTAAAAAAATTTTTTTTTGAACGCTATTGTATCCATACCTGCATTCCATTGACCTTGATGAGTTCCTTAATCCTTCCAGTCACCTGAACCCTCCCCTTCTCATCAATAGACCCCAAATCTCCAGTCTGCAGAAATCCGTCCTTATCAATTATGTCGGCCTCCTCTCTTTTCAAGTATCCCTTCATGATAGTCGGCCCACGGAAGCACAGCTGTCCTACAGTATTCACCGTCGTTATCTGAAAGTGACCCTTAAGTTTTTAGGCGTCAAGGGTTACTGTACCTCCTTCTTCTCCTCATCGATAATCTTCATCTCATACGTGGCACCCAAGTTCCCAACCGTCTCAAAACAATTCCCATCCTCGTATCGTGGAAGAGTGGTGAACTGTACCATCTCTGTCATACCGTATGCCTGACACAGCCAAGCATTCGGAAATCGCTTCTTGACCTCTTCGCAAAGTTGTCGACCGGCTGTTGCCCCTGCCGACATGATCACTTTTAGGAAGGGAGCCGTGTTGAATATTGGCACCATTGGATCCTTGGCAAGGAATATGAGCATTGGGGGGACTAGCCATGCGAGTTTTATCTGGAATAGAGGGGCTTTTCTGGAGTCAAGGAATCGGGAATTTTTTGAAAGCAAAAAGCAAAAATGATAGCCTGAAAAATTAGAAATCTTAAAAAAATACGAAATTTCGGAAAAAAGGTGACTTTTTAAAAATATGATTATTTTGAGCCGGCATAACTTTTTTCAAACATAACATTTTTTAAACATTAAAAAAGGAAAAGATAGATCTAGATGAGTTCTATAAAATGAGCTTATTTGTGAATTTATATCTTTTGAGCTTGAAAAATTAGAAATCTTTAAAAAAATACAAAAATTCAAGAAAAAAGAGACTGTTTCATAACTATGGTAACTTTGAGGGAACATAATTTTTTTCAATCTCAAGATTTTTCAAGGATCAAAATAAGAAAAAATAGAACTACACAAGTTCTATCAAATGAGCTTACATGCAAATTTATATCTTTGCTAGGAAAAAAGTTATGAGTCAAAGTTTAAACCCTACTTTATTTCAGCTCATATCTCTTTTCACAGCGATGACACAAACTGGTAAGTAAGACATTTTTGAAACCCAGCTATAGTTTTATTTAATAAATTTTTTTTTATAAAGCGCAGGGCAAAAATAATAGCTGGAGCTTGAAAAATTAGAAATTTTGAGAAAATACAAAATTTAGAAAAAAAAGTTGATTTTTTGAAACTATGATAACTTTGAGCCGGCATAATTTTTTTCGGGTTTGAAATTTTTTGACGCTTAAAAAATTAAAATGATAGATCTAAACAAGCTCTATCAAATGGGCTTACATGCTAATTTATATCTCTGCTAGGAAAAAAGTTACAAGCCAAAACGTGAGCCCTTCCTTTTTGTGTCATACCCAGACTTTCCACAAACGGGCGCACACAAGTCTTGGAATATCTTCCTTTAGGTTTGATATTTTTAAATAATTTAAAAATAGAAATGATAAATCTAAACAAACTCTACAAAATGAGCCTATATGCAAACTTATATCTTCGTTATAAAAAAAGTTATGAGCTAAAATGTAAGCCCTCCTTTTTTTTGGCTCATCACTCCTTTTCTAGCAAAGATATAAGAGACAATCTCTGACATTATCAAGAACCCGTGACAACACTAATTTCAAACTCTCTCAAATGATCTGAAATTTGGTGTGAGGGTACCCTAGTGTGTCCTCAGTGCAAAACCGCTCCATTTATCCGGATCCGTTCCTCCTCCAAAAAGTTGACGTCATCTGAAGTCAAAAAATCAAAATTGTTAGTTTTGAAGCTAGAGGTCTAAACTCTTTAGAAATGAGTTTAGGACACATAAATAATTATTTTTTTAGTTGATCATTAGTTTCCATCTCTCTGCGTTCAAACGGAATTTTCACTTTTCCAACTAATTTTTCAGTTTTTTGGGATTCCTGAAAAATTTTACTATACGTGTCCGACGAGATAACTTGAAATTATGGAAGAACAGGTTCATATACATATATATCACACGGATTGACTCGTTTAAACCCGTGCCTAACACAATTTTTTGCCCATCTTTCTCATATACCATCAAATTCGTTCAGCATCTAATTATGGCTTTTTTTCAAAGCGAACAATTTAGGAATTGGCAGTGACTTTTAGCAAAGGATGTTTTCTTACTCATAAAACAGTTTTTCCTTCACTATCTCAGCTTTGAAGATATTTTCATTGCTCACTTTATTGCTATCTACTTTTGAGACTAAATTTTTACGAATTATGGAGAACATTGAGAATTTAGGTGGGATCTGAGAAGTTTTTTTCATGAGTTAGGGACTTTTACACTAGAAAAAATCAAATTCAGCAAGTTTCCGAAATAAAAAATTTTTGGGTTTTTCATGGGGGGTACCTCATGAAAAATTCAAAAATTCTCAAAATTTTTGAAATTTTGAAAATTAGTGAAATGCATGTATTTATGCATAAAAATAACTGAAAATACTTCCAACCTCAGAGAAATACTTCTAAACTTCTCAATTTTTGCAAAAATCATAATTGGTGTAGTGTCAGAATCTACAAATGGAATCAAAACAAAATTGAAAATTTCTGAGCAAAAACGTGCTATATAGAGAAAATGTGATAGAAACAGCCTGATGATGAAGAATATTCATCTTGCATAGTTGAAAAAATTTTTGCTATAACACTATTTCAGATATATGAGAAAGATGGGCAAAAAAATGGTGTTAGGCACGGGATAAAAGGAGTAATTCTTTGTGATATATATGTATATGAACCTGTTCTTCCATAATTTCAAGTTATCTCGTCGGACACGTATAGTAAAATTTTTCAGGAATCCCAAAAAACTGAAAAATTAGTTGGAAAAGTGAAAATTCCGTTTGAACGCAGAGAGATGGAAACTAATGATCAACTACAGAAATACTTATTTATGTGTCCTAAACTCATTTCTAAAGAGTTTAGACCTCTAGCTTCAAAACTAACAATTTTGATTTTTTGACTTCAGATGACGTCAACTTTTTGGAGGAGGAACGGATCCGGATAAATGGAGCGGTTTTGCACTGAGGACACACTAGGGTACCCTCACACCAAATTTCAGATCATTTGAGAGAGTTTGAAAATTAGTGTTGTCAGGCCTTCAGTCCTTTGGTCGACACTCTCAGAGATTGTCTCATAAATTTTAAAATAGGCTCATTTTGCAGATCTCATCATTCTATAGATGTCAAAAAACAAGCTCAGACTTGAAAAATTAGAAACTTTGAGAAAATACAAAATTTCCAAAAAAAAATTTTTTTTCAAAACTATAAAAATTTTTTGTAGAACCCGACCCCACCTTATAAAACTTGATTCGATTCAACATGACAATCGAATCAAACTTCTTAAACACCAGACCAGTCATTCCCAATAGAATCGTCTCGAACATCGTGTTCAACCCATAGGCATGATACCACGGAAGAACCAACAACGAGTGTTCCTTCTGCCACGTGGCCTTCTCCTTCCCAAACATTGCCGGACCAACTTCCTGCTCCAAATGAGCTTTGGCAATGTCTAACATCGCTCCAATGTTCCGATGGGTCAGTTGACACCCTTTTGGACGCCCAGTGGTACCAGAGGAGTACGGTAGGAGAGCAATTGAGTCGAGGGTTACTGTCACGTTTATAGGCTGGTCGGGGGTCTGCGTAAGTTCCACATAGTCGAGAACATTCTCCGGAAAATCGGTTCTCATTGGGAAAGTTCGAAGGCAAATGATCTTCCGGATCCCTGGGCATTTTGCGGTGGCTCGACGGATTCTGGCCAGGCGGTCCTCGTCCGTAAAAATTATAGAGGCATTGGAATCGGAGAATTGGAGTTGGAGCTCATCTGAAATTGAAATAGAGGTTTTTTCCCCAGAAAAAATCTACAGTCTGTAAAAATAGCACTAGCATTGGACATAGCACCTCCACATTTCATCACAGCCAACATGGAAATCAAAAATTCCGGACAATTCGGGAGCGCTTGAGCTGCCACGTCACCAGGTTTGAACCCACTGAAAAAATCTCTAAGCTCCGCCCCCTTTTTCCATCCTTACAGCTTCACTAGGGCACTAGCCAAACTATTCACCGTCGGCTCCACTTCGCGATACAATTTCTTCTTCGTTGTTGTCTCTGCATCGATCTTTAAAAAAAAATTGAAAAATATGATGCAAATGCGCTCTAATGAACTCTTACAAAACATATTGCGTCCTTGTTAGCTGCTGCGTGCTGCCGACACGCCTCCAGGATCCGTTCGTGTACCGGCGTCGTCGAGAGTTTTAGTGGGGCGAATTTCGAAACGAAAACCATCTGAAAAAATTTATAGGGTAGTAAACGCGCTCCTATGGACATAGAGATTTTACTGCGTACCTGAGTATCAAACGTAACAAATTTGAGAGATGCGCGTGGATCTAGTTATTTTAAGCCTAAGCCTAAGCCTAAGTTTTCCCTTGACCTTAAGCTTAAGTTCCACCCCTCAAAATGGGCGTGGCTTAAAAATGGGCGTGGCCTAAAGTGGGCGTGGCCTAAAAGTGGGCGTGACCAAAAAACCAACTACACTAACATCAGCCTTATCTCAAACCGAAGGTCCACTCTAACCTTACCCTTAAGCCTAAGCCTAAGCTCCACCCCTCAAAGTGGGCGTGGCTTAAAAAGTGGGCGTGGTCTAAAAATAGGCGTGGATTAAAAGTGGGCGTGGCCAAAATTCAACTACTTTAACATCAGCTTCAAGTCTGAGCCGGAGGTCCACTCTAACCTTACCCTTAAGCCTAAGCCTAAGCTCCACCACCGAAATGGGCGTGGCCTAAATGGGGGCGTGGTCTAAAAACAGGTGTGGCCCGGACAGCCAAATACTCTAACCTGAAGCCTAAGATTACCATGAAACTTAAGCCTAAGCCTAAGGCTAACCACCTTACCCTTAAGCCTAAGCCTAAGTTCCACTAACGAAATGTGCGGGGTCTAAAAGTGGGCGTGGCTTAAATGTGGGCGTGGCCAGCACAACCAAAATCCCAAACCGAAGCCTAAGATTACCGCAAACCTTAAGCCTAAGCCTAAGGCTAGCAACCTCACCATTAAGCCTAAGCCCAAGTTCCACCCGCTAAACAAGGGCGAGGCCTAAAAATGGGCGTGGCCTAAAAATGGGCGTGGTCTGAAAAGGGGCGTGGCCAAAAACTTACACTTTTCGCGAAAAATGTATCGGTCTCAAAGATTTCTCAGACGATAATCTCGTGTAGTTAGTTTTTGAAAAATAATCTCGAAATTCGAAATTTCCTCCCACGGAAAAAGGGGGCGTGGTTAATGGGACACGTGGATAATATTTATTCTCTTCCGGATATTCATATTTACAGAAAAATTAAGCGAGATGACGATTGATGACGTCATCAAGAGCATATTCCAATGACTCATTGGTCCCCTTCATCTGACCAATGACCTCACGGCTCCACTTGAAATATTCGGTGACACGTTTCTTGTCCCAACCGATTGGAGATTTTCTCTCCAGGTCACGGAGATTGTAGAGCTTGTCGGCTAGGTGGACTAGTTTGGCCTGGAATTTGAGAAATTTTAAGATAGCTTGAAGTATAGCAAGATTACTGTAGAGGCCTAAAAACGAGACACCAAAAAAGATATACATTTCAAAAACCGCTATATCTCAGTTGGCTTTAGAGATACAAAAAATAATCAACTAAGGAATTGCTCAGCTTAAAAAGCTCTATATTTTGTTAGTTAGCAACTTTTTGATAGCTAGTACCCAAGCTGAGATATACGCGCTGGCGCTAAGAGAGGCGCTAGACACCCCTGTTTCAGCAGTGTATTTTCAAACGCTGATATCTTGCTTACCGTAAAAGCTATCAAAAAATAGTCAGCTTATGACTTGCTCAGCTTAAAAAGCTCTATATTTTGTTAATTAAATAGTTTTTGATAGCGCTTGCGAGAACAGAGATATAGGCGCTCAAAGTCAAAAACGCTAGACACCCTTGTTTTCAGCAGCGTTTTTTCAAACGCCGCTATCTTGCTTACAGTAATAGCTATCAAAAAATAGTCAACTACTAACTTGCTCAGCTTAAAAAGCTCTATATTTTATCAGTGAACAATTTTTTGATAGCTCGTACCCAAGCTGAGATACACGCGCTCAAAAAGAGGGACGCAGGAAAAAATAACGGATGCACCCATTCAAATGCCGCTATCTGGCTTACCCTAATAGCTATCAAAAAATAGTCAACTACTAACTTGCTCAGCTTAAAACGCTCTATACTTTATTAATTAACAACTTTTTGATAGCGCTTACGGCAACTGAGATACAACCCCTCAAACCTACCCTATGAGAATGCTTCCCATAATTCTCAATCTGCAGCTTCTTTCTCTCCGCTTTAGCCAATGCCTTGTCATCAGTACACTCCTTGACCACTTCCAAGACTTCATCTCCAAATTCCTTCTGAATTTCCTCTAAAGTCGTTTTTGTATCCTCTACAACATCATGAAGAGCGGCAGCGGCAAGTGTCACTGGATCATAGACCTTTGCTTCATTTGTCAGAATATACATGACTCCAATCGGATGGTTGATATACGGAGTTGCATTGTCTTTTCTCTTCTGATGACGATGACGACGGGCGGCGAAGTCAGTCGCCTTCAGGACCAGATTCCAATCGGTGAGTTCAGTGGTCTGTTGGAGGGGCTTCTCCGGTTTTTTCAGATCGTCTTCGTCATCGACTAAAAAATAGGGTTATATTTCTTCAGAAATTAATAAAAATATGCCATTCAAATAGAAAAATACCTACAGATTCTCAATTTCTTGTCTATATCCTTCTCAGTCTTAAATTCAGAAGAATAGGCTAACTTTTTTCAAAAATTTCATATTTTTCACAAATTAAAAAAAAGGTGATAGAATAAAACCTACAGATTCTCAATTTCTTGTCTATATCCTTCTCAGTCTTAAATTCAGAAGAATAGGCTAACTTTTTTCAAAAATTTCATATTTTTCACAAATTAAAAAAAAGGTGATAGAATAAAACCTACAGATTCTCAATTTCTTGTCTATATCCTTCTCAGTCTTAAATTCAGAAGAATAGGCTAACTTTTTTCAAAAATTTCATATTTTTCACAAATTAAAAAAAAGGTGATAGAATAAAACCTACAGATTCTCAATTTCTTGTCTAGATCCTTCTCAGTCTTCTCCAAGTCACCCCCCTTCGGCTTCTCTAATTCCGGATACATTCCTTCGAACTCGACGAGTTTTTCTTCGTGTTTCTTGTCAACCATTTTCTGGAATAAAGATTTTGGAAATGAAAAAAAATGGGGAAAAATAGGAAAATTGGAGGTTGGAAATAAAATGCGGTTTTTAAATTTTTTCCAGAAAAATTTTTCCTCAAGAAATTTGAAATTTTCTGTGAAGTTATTATTTTTGAATAATTTTTTTGAACTTCGAAGTTGTTTAAGATTAACAAGTATCGAACGTTGGATTTTTCAACTTTCGGATGATTTTTCAGAACATTTGAATTTTTCAAAATTCCAAAATTTGATAATTCGAAAAAATATTTTTTTAATGTCTAGAATATAAAATTTTTAGAATTTTCAAAGAGTTTAGATTCAATACTTTTTATCGATATCAATTTTTGAATTCCAGAATTCTACGAAATTCAGAAAATCTAATTTCAAAAATTCAAATTTTTCAAAAATTCAAAAATTTGAGGGTTTGAAAAAAAATTGTGAGATTTCATTTTATCTGAAATAAACTAGTTATTATTTACCTAAATTCAAAATAAAATTTCAAAAATTAAACAAATTTTTTGAAAATTCCAAAAAAAAAATTTTCTTGAAAATTAGATTTTTTTTTCCAAAATATCACTTTTCAAACTTTGATTTCTAATTCTGAAATTATAATTCTCTTTTATTTAATTTCCTATTTATTTTCTCTTATTTGCAACATAAAACACCCTCAAAAAATCATCAAGAAGAAAAAGTTATCAATAGAGCGCATTTGCTCTCCCCGACTAAAGTTAACAAGGTTTGCAGGTTTTTTAACTAAAAATAGCAAAGGAACTTAAATAAAACTTCCAAATTCAAAGAAAAAAGGAGAAAATCCAAATGCAAATCAATATCGAGGCCAATCTGCCTCTGAAGGGCTATACACAAATGGAGGCATAAAGAGAAGAAGAAGGGACCGTAAAAGTGAAAGGAAACTGGTTCAATTCATTTATTTCTCTGTCAGCGTCTCTCAATTCTCCATACTATTTCTCTCGCTTCTTTTTGTAATGATGCCATCTCTTTCAAGATTACGAAATTGAGGGGGAAGACAGTAAACACTTATTTTCGGAAAATGGACAGGTTCTTTTTGATGAATCATTTATTCGATGTGTATAGTATGTTTCTTGGTGATTAGAAAATATATTTTAGCCTTTACCCTTATAATAGAGAAAGCGGAAGAGAGGAGAACTGGAAAATAACGGAAAATTTGAGATATCTTGATTTCAAAGCGATTTATCTCAGTTTTGGTAAAAGCTATTAAAAAGTTGTCAACTAATAAAATATAGAGCTTGTTAAGTTGAGCAATTTATTAGTTGACAACATTCTAATAGCTGTTACCTCATGCGAGATAGAAGCAATTGAATAGACGCTGTGTTTTTCCTTATGTGAAGCGGCGCTGTCACATAGCCCAACTTCAAGCGCCCGTATCTCGCTTACGGTAATAGCTATCAAAAAGTTGCCAACTAACGAAATATAGAGCATTTTAAGCTGAGCAATTCATTAATTAACAATTTTTTGATAGCTAATACCATAAATGAGATAGAGGTGTTTGAATAAACACAACTAAAGTTTTTGAGCTTTAACTTTGAGTGCCTGTATCTCAGCTTGGGGGGAGGTTAAAAATAAATAAAAAACAAAAAAATATAGAGAAGTCTGTAAAGACGCTTTATGGCGAATGGCAGCCACCAGAACTGACACACCAAGGATTGAAGACAGAAAATAGGATATTAAGGGGTCTCTTCTCTTGGTGACGTGTATTGCCTGGTGTGTGGTGTCAAAGAGACCTCTATTGATTTTCTCCCTCTGTACCTCCAAAATGCGGTTTCCTCTCCTTAAACTCCCCAGTTTAGCCTATGAAGAAGTTCTTCTCAACTTTGAAATAGCAGATCTGTAAGTTTCCCTCATCTATAGTACCGGACAAAAATATATCACCTTTGGCGTTTTTTTGTTCAAAATAGTAAACTTTGGAGATTCATAGCAGAGAGGAGAAAAATGGGATTGCTCTAAATTTTTCAGGGCGGTTTCTTCATTGATGGAACTGCATTTCTTTAGTTGACAACTTTTTTATAAAACCATTTCTGAGAGTTACACGGCTCATCGAAGTTAAAATGTGGTAAAACGTGCTATTTTGCGCTGAAGTTCACGAAATTTGGTTAAGTTTTGCTTTAAAGAGCCGTGTAACTCTCAGAAATGGTTTTAGAAAAAAGTTGTCAACTAAAGAAATGCAGTTCCAGCAATGAAGAAACCACCCTGATAAAATTAGAGAAATCCCATTTTTCTCCTCTCTGCTATAAATCTCCAAAGTTGACTATTTTGAACTAGAAAACGCCAATGGTGATATATTTTTGTCCGGTACTGTACAATAACTTTTCCTTTTTTTTATAGCGTCCACTTCTCTTTGTGCTCTTCCCGATGTCATCGAATCATTCGATCGATTCGTTTCCCATTCACTGGAATCGATATCTGGACTGGCCACAATTCGAATATCTTGATGTTTTACAACGGTACAAAACCAGTCACCCAATGGAATTTCGTGGGAAAATTACCGGATTGGCACTCTACTCGAACACAGATCAAGAAACTGGTAGTGAAATTTAAGTGCGTCCGAGACCTCTTCCGTCTGCCGATAATCCGATTTAGTCTTCTGCACACCGATCACGATATATTTCCACAGCAATTTGGTATCACAAAATGTGACGAAGTGGATATATGGACAGATGATAGTATTCCCGTCGATGAACTGAAATATGTACTTGAGAAAATAGAAATTTCGAAGAAATTGACATTGCATCTGAATAGAAACGATGATTTTGAGTGTGGTTTTGTACGGTTTTCGATGGATGAATTGGTAATAGAAGAAGCATTTTGGATCACAAATGAGACATTTCTGGCGATGGATTGTGCACGAATTTCCTTGAATGGCAACAAGACTCTGCCGATTCGGGAGTTTGTTTCCCAGTGGCTCTCCTCGAGAAACACTCGCTTTGAATGGATGAAAATGCACCCGGGTCTTGAAAAAATCAATTGGAATGAAGGATTCAAACCGATGAAATGGGATCCGAAGGTTCGGGGAAGAAACTTCAAGATTAGTTCCTCCAAGAGAGTCGACTGCTCAAAAGGGACTGATTTTCTTCGAGACGACGGGTTGTTGGCTACAGTAGTCACACGGGGACCCAATCAAATTTATTTTATAGTCTGGCACAAGAGATTCCAACCTGAAGCCGATGGTCTTGAATTGGATACTTGATATATTTTGAGTTTTCTTAAATTAAATAAAAAAAAATTTTCCACTCTTGCCGGTCACTCAAAATAATCTCGCTTACGGTAAATGCTATCAAAAAACTGTCAACTAGCAAAATGTAGAGCTTTTTAAGTTGAGCAATATATCAATCAACATTATTTCAATAGCGTATGAGGAAAATGAGATAGCGGTGTTTGAATGAACACTGAGGTTATTGCGCTTTTCATTTTGAATGCGTATCTTAACTTGGATATTGTCAAAAACCTTTGGTTTCGAATACGGTAACATACCGAAAAAATATCATAATTCAACAGATGTGAGTTATCATTAACAAAAAATCAGCTAGTAAAATGCATACTTGAGCTGAGCAATTTATCAATTAAAAAATCTTTTTTTTATTTGAAAATTGCTTAGCCAAGAAAGAGTTATAACTTTTTGATAGCTTTATTCACAAATGAGTTACAATATTTCTTGCTTCGTCTCGTATTGGGAAACTTTCGAGAACAGGGGAGAGTTTGTAATCGCGCTCTATGGCGAATGGCAGCGGCCAGCTGCCTGGTGTGACACCTATTGATTATACTTTACCTCCAAAATGGCGTTTCCTATCCTGAAACTTCCCAGTGTAGCCATCGAAGAAGTTTTTCGCAACCTTCAGCTTGCCGATATGTAAGTTGTTTTTAAAAATCTATTATAATAGCGGAACCATCAATTCTTTTCCAGAGTCGACTTCTCTCTATTATCTTCTCGATGCCATCGAACCGTTCGATCGATTCGTTTCCCGTTAACTGGAATTGATGTAAGGGCTGGCTACAATTCGAATAGCTTGATCTTTTACAACGGTGCAAACCTAGTTGTCCAATGGGAATTTAGAAGAAGACCGTGGAAAAAGATATCGAATACTGAAAATGGATGGAGACGAATCGGTAGGAACAGAATACGTATTCAGTGAGTTTTCTTTCGGAATTTTTTCGTTGGCTTGCTCGGAATTGACTTTTTGGAAAATCGGACTGTTTTCCAAAAAAAAAATTTTCCGATTTTTTTTCGGAAAAGTCGGAAAATTTCGGAAAAAGTCGGAAAATCATTTTTTAAGCAAAATAACAACAAAAAACAGCAAAATTCGATAAAAAAATTTTCCATCCGTCAGAAATTTCGAATATTTTCCAATTTTCCAATTTATTTTTCAATTTTTGACACAAATCGTGGAGCCGGAAACATGGAAAAAAGAGAAAAAAATTTTCTTTTCAAAAAAAAAATGACAGATTGAGACATGCGCCTTTAAATTTTCTTCGCCATTACTTTATTTTCCGATTTTTTTTCGAAAATTTACGGATAAACGGAAAAAATCCGATTTTCCGATTCCGAGCAAGCCAGGCTTTAAGCTATGTCAACGTGAAAATATTCCAGAAAGTCACCGGAATGGTGCTCTACTAAAAAACCAGCAAAAAACCTAATTGTGGCGTTTGTCTACGTCCGCAACCTCTTCCGCCAACCGATAACCCGATTTAGTCTCTTGCACACCGATCAACAACTATATCCACAGTATTTTGGCATTACAACATGTGACGAGTTGTCTATAAAAGTATTTTATGAAGTTCCTATCGATGAATTGAAATATGTATTCGAGAAAATGAAGATTTCCAAGGGTTTGACGTTAGGTCTGCTGAAAAACCCTGATTTCGAATGTGATTTTGTACGATTTTCAATGGATGAACTGACAATAAATCGAGCGTTTTGGATTACAAAAGAGACATTTCTGGCAATGGATTGTGCTCGGATAACCTTGCAAGGGAACAGGCAACTGCCGATTCGGAAGTTTGTCTCCCAGTGGCTCTCCTCGAGAAACACTCGCTTCGAATGGCTAAAAATATCTTGGAATGGTGAAGAAATTAATTGGAATGATGGATTCATGAAATGGAGTTCGGCGAATCGGGGAAGGAACTTCAAGATTAGTTCGTCCAAGAGAGTCGACTGCTCAAAAGGAACTGATTTTCTTCGAGAGGACGGCTTATTAGCTACAGTAGTCACAGGAGAACACAGTACAATTTATTTCATAGTTTGGCACAAAAGATTCCAACCTGAAGCGGATGGCCTTCAATTGGATTCTTGGTGATAATTCAAAACCGAATAAAAACTTTTTTTTCTTGCTCATCTTAATATGGCCAATAATTCATTATATTTTTGAAAAAAACCTCCAAAAAGTGAAGAGCCCTTCAAAAATACACATCATCCCAAGAAAAAAGTCATTTTTCAAAAAAATCAAAATTGACCAAAAAAGACAAGTCCCCGGCATCCAAGAAAATATATTTTCTTCGCTTTTATAAATTCTAATCCGCCTATTCCCACGCTAATTTGGAGTTTCTGTCGGAACATTCGAAACAAGGGCGGCTCATTAGTAATGTTGAAGGTACCCGGCTTGGTAACTAGATAGGCTAGGGGGGGGGGGGCTAACAGAATGGCATGGTTGGGATTACGCTAGCTGGTCAAGATTAGACACCCTTTAATATAAGGGCATAGCAAAATTGTTTAATTTAAAGGAAAAAATCAGAAAAACTTCTTGGATACCTAGCGTATCAAGTGGATACCACTAACCTTGGGTAGACCCTCTAATAGAAAGTCCCCCTAATAAAAGGGCATGGTTGGGATTCAACTAGATGAACAAAATAAGATACCCCTTAATATAAGGGCATGAAACCTTCAATTTAAGGGTATAAGGCTGGGCTGCGGTCTTGGGCAGAGCCCAGGTGGGTAGAGCCGTTATGCTCAATGGTCAAAGTGGGGTTCTGAGTTTTGGTATGAGTAGTATATCGTTGGAAAGCTGATTTTATGCTGATTTCAGATCAGGTCTCAGTTTTCCGATAATGCTTCTCATATTCGAGAAATTCCAATTTTTGTAGGTTTTCAGTGCTAAAATCCCAAATTTCGGACGTCCATAACTCCTTTTAAACTCATTTCTGAGAGCTCAAATTTTGCGAGGGTACTTTTAAAATCTAAAGAAACATTTTCCGAAAGTTTGGGAGCAAAAAAATTTTTCGAAAAAATCGAATTTTTTCCAAAAAAAATTTTTTTGGCAAAAATTTTTCAGTCAGAGTCCGGTGAAATGCTTTTTTAGAAGGGCAGGGGGTGCCCTAATAATAAAGTAAAAGCAAATTAGCCCCACTGAGAAGTGCCCTTCTATTAGAGGTACCCCTTTACTATAGGCCCCCCTACCCCATCTGTCAACAAAAATTAGCGTGTATTTTATTTTTCGATGACAAAAAATTTTTGTTTTTCTATTTTTGTTTTGCATAGTTTTTAAATTCATATTTTCTCTTTTGCTTTTGACTTTCTGAATATTGTATAATACTGTAATAGAGGGGTCAAGTTACCTAACCCCCATCTGGAGCAATTATAACGGATTAATAGGGTAATGAAGAGGGGTAGTCATTTGATTTTTCATCTATTTCTACGTATTATTATGAGCAAGGTAAATGTGTTTACATTTTTAGATACATACTAAATAATCAGTAGTTTCGAATGTGAGAATTATGAGAATTTTAGTTACGTATATGTGGGAAAAGTGATGGATGGGGGAGCCTTTTCATGTTTTTATGCTTTTTTTGCAGTCAAACGACCCATTTGAACTGAGTATTCAACAATTCGAAGATGCAAATTATCTAGAGATACCTGAGGATCAGATGGTTGAAATCGAGATGACAGAGGATGATTTAATGGAGGTGGAAGCTGTTGGAAAGATGTTCCCGGATGATCTGATGGATGATTTCATGGAGGTGGATGAGGAAAATTCGGTGGAGGAAGCCCAAATCCCAGAGGACCCCAAGAAAAATCCAGAAGCTTCCGAAAACACTGAAAAGCTGGAAAACGACGCATGCGACGCTTTTTTCCCGGATTCTTTGCTTGGCGAGCTTGAGAACCAGGAAGAGGAGAAGGAGAAACAGTGGGTAGGTTTTTTGAAATTTTGAAATTTTTTTGAATTTTCAAAATTTTTGAAAATCTAAAAAAAAATTACTTTTTCGAAAATCCCCAGGATTTGAAAACACTTTTTTCTCTTCGAAATTTGCTTTCAACATGATTTACCAAGAAAAACTAAAAAGAAAAAAGAAAAATGGAGCCTAAAAATTTCGAACCCGCGACCTCCTATTTGCAAAACGGGAGCCTTATCGACTGCGCCACGCAGCACCTGATGGCTGCAGGCCGCCTGGCGGTATATGAAACCTGCAGCTTCTTGCTCCCTCCCGGTTTTCATAGGTATCACAGAATCACGATTTTGATTAGAAAATCATTAATGGCTTTTCTATTTCTGCTTGTAAATCCAAAAAGAAAATTTTTTTTTAATTTCCGCACCCTCCAAAAAAATCCAAAATTTCCAGTGGCACTCTCTGGTCAACTACGTGGATGACATCACCGTCGGAGCTCCCCCTCCACCGAACAAAACCCTGGGTGCCCGACAGGAACCCTCCCAGGCGATGATCGAATTCGGGAAAAGAGAATATCGAAAATATTGTGTGCATATCCGGAGAAGAGATGGCGGTGGAAACAAATTTGGGGTTTGCAGAAATGCCAACACCCGTTGCGGAATAGGTTTGTGAGACCTTTAGGTAGCTCGCACATTTGATAAATCTCAATTTCAATTTTTATTTAGAAAGTGGTTTAATTTTAAAAAATATTTTTTTAAATCTTGTTTCGTCCTATCGAACCTATTTCTCTGAGATTCGTAGCAGCTTGAGCTTATATAGGGCCGCGCGGACCAAGTTAAAAACTGACGCGCGTGGCGCAGTCGGTAAGCGCCTTGTTTTTCGATCCGTTCACGGGTTCGGACCCCACCTAGAACTTTTGTCTTTTGCTTTTCTTTTTCTTTAAGGAAACCCTAAGAATACGTAGATTTCACTTTCCGTTCCTCTCTCAAAACTTCGAAATTCGATTCCCTCTCCTCCTCTTAATTACTAGAAAATTGAGAAATGTGTAGATTAGCGGAAGAAATTGAAATTTGTACACACTAACGTTTTTTGGACTTTGTCTGTGTGTGTACTTGCCAATTATATATATATATCCTTTCCAGATGCAACAACGTCTTCCTCCTCCTCTTTCTTCGCTTCTTCCGATTCACCGATCTCTTTTTTGGATTAAAAACTTTGTTGTATAATTCAGAATTGCAATCCATTTCTTTGTAATGTATAGCAAAAAAATAAAGATTATCAATAGAGCGCGTTTTCGAAGTAAAATCCAAAAAATCATTGCAAAAAAACTAGTCGTAAATCTCTGTGACGTGTCAAATGGGTGGGGAGAATAGAGATCATGGAAGAACCAATGGGAGGGTAAATAAACGAGTTCATTGTTAGTTTTTGTGTTTTTTAAAAGATTTGCGCGAATAGAATTTTCTGGAATGTTTTTTGGTTAAGGTTATTTCAATAGATCCATTTCTATAAATTAAATTTTTTTTGACGCGCGAAGTATCTTTTTTTCCTTTTTTCATAATGATATGCTTTCAAAATGATTTTTCCCCGAAAAAATAAAAAGAAAAAAGAAATCGCCCCTAAAAAGTTCGAACTCACAAGCTAAACGTAAAACGCGGCTTCTACCGCCTGCGCCACGCGGCCACCTGCACGCAGAGGCCTGCCGAGCCGTATATGAAATTGGCAGCTCCTGCTCCCACCAGCCGTTCAGCGAGTACAGATAGAGATCAAAAGGTGTGTATACAGATACCAAAGTGACTAGTCATCTCTCTTTCATTTTCTACCCTACTAGATAATCACGTCATGAAATGGATAATTGGTCAAGAGGATTAGAGATGCAAAGTCTCGGGAACAGGGACGACGACAACTTGTTTTCTCGCCGCGTCTAGATTTGTATTGCAATTTTCTATTTATTTCTCGCTTTTTTCCTTTCTTTTCTTCTTCGATTGTATGGAACAGAAGTTTTCGACCTTCTTCGATTGTATGGAACAGAAGTTTTCGACGAGTTGTTGTGTTGTGTTTCAAAGTTTCAAAGGGACATGACAGTTGGTCAAATGAGGTAGATGAGTCACTCAGGGAAGAGAAGGAAGTGATTTGCCGATTTTTCCAGCTGTTTTAGACCTATGTATAGCAGGAAAATTTTAAATAATTTAAAAATTCCGTGAAAATTCGGTTTTTTTAATGTTTTGAGGTACCTTAGATAGTTTCACCTGTTTCTAGCCAGTTGACTCTAGGTTTAGAGATTTTTAGCGTTGAAAAAGGGACAAGGTCATTTTAAAAAATATACTATTAGATGTAGTTTTTAATTCTGAGCAACTTTTCTGTTGACAACTTTTTTTGAAAATTTTTTTAAATAGGAGAAAAAGCAGAAAATATGAGATGATAGTTTTTTTGGTTTTTTCTTTTTTTTTTCTGGTTTTTTGGCATTTTTCCAAAAAAAATTCATGTTTTTGAATAAAAAAAGCTGCCTTTTTCTTTTTTTTAATTAAAAACTTGTTAAAACTAAATTTTCACTAAAAAATTAATTATTTTTGTACTCCTCCTCGGACTATTACGTAACTATAATTGGTTCATCTGTTTCCACCTTGCTCAGATTTAAAGGCGGATTGAACTGGAGTTCAATATATTAATATTAGATGTAGTTTCTCATTCTGAACACTTTTTCTGTTGACAACTTTTTCTGAAAATGCCTCTAAATGCCTTAAAAATCGCTTTGAAAACATCAAAGTGATTGGGAATGGAAGAGTTTTTGTAACCGCGGCCTTGGACCGCTCCAGTGGCTATTTTTCATTTTTCCTTGAATTTTTCACATCTTTCTAGGTTGTTCTAGCTCTCTTTTTCAGTAATAATGCAAATGCGCTCTATTGACATTTTTTGAAAATCCAGTTTTTAGGAATTTCCGAATTTTTTTTTCTTTTTAGGAAAAATTTTTTAGGAAAAAAAATTACCAAAAAAAAGTTAGAAACCAACTATCTCAAAATCAACATATCAGAAAATGCGCTCTACCGAACAATGTGAGGTCAAAGGTGCTCAAAAAACCATTAAACCAACTTTCCCCAATAAAAAAGTTGTTGATCCCATTCTCTTCTCGCAATGACTCACCACTTGGGCCCCTCGGGACCCTTTCTTCTCTCTCTCTCTCTTTCTCTCTCTCTCTCTCTCTCTCTCTCTCTCTCTCTCATATATCCCTTCTCTTCCTCTCTCCCCTTCAATTATCACCTTATCACCAAAAGATATATATCCGAATGACAAGTGGTCTCTTTTCTCATGATCCGTCTCTGACTGTCTGCGTCTCTCTCTAGCCCCCCTCTCTATCTCTCTTTTGGAAAGAAAGGCGCCGCCCATTTCAAATGGATGAATTCATTTGGAAAGAATAGAAGATCTACCTCTCTCTCGATTTTCTACAGTATACGGATCTCTTATCAATATCCTGTTTACCCTCTCTAACCCCCCCCCCCCCCCTCTAAACAAAACAATGGCCTAACTTTTTGAGTTAGGCCATCCTTTATAAGGAACGGTTCCCCCCTCTACTTGAGACAAGGTCGATCGTTTACCCCCTTTCTTTTCTACCCGCATTTTAATTCGATTCCACCCATTTCTTTCTCATTTCTTCTCCGTGTTTGATCTCTTTAGGAAGAACACCAGGATATGATAGAATTTGGGGATTAGTTTTGTATTCCTAGGGGATAAAGGGGGTTTTTTGAAATTTAAAGAAAAATTATCCAAAAGGAGTACTTTTCTAATTTATCAAAGTTTCAAGGCTATCTTTTCTAAAAAAAATGCCCACAACTTTGTTTTTGAAAAAAGTTTTTTTAATTTTCCAAAAATTGCCCAGAAAAGTTTTTTTGAAAAAAATTTTTTTTTGAATTTTCCTATAAATGTAGAAAATATAGTTTTCCGAGAATAGTACCCACTGGTTCATATTAAAAAAAATGCTCAGCCTAAAAAGCTATATATTTTATCAATTGATCACCTTTTTTTTTAAACCTTCCGAAACAAGCGAGATAGGGATGTTTAAAGAAACCTTGTTTTTAAAAAGCCGCTATCTCGTTTACTGTGTTAGCTATCAAAAAATGATCAACTGTGAAATTGCTCAGCTTAAAAATCTCTTTGTTTTGTTAGTTGATTACTTTTCAAAATCTCTAAAAACAAGCAAGATATGACTTTTTGAAATTTTAAAAATAGGCAGAACGCGTTACTTTTTTTTCTGGGTCTCTTAAAATTTTTCTAACTTGTTTATTGTGCAAGCTATCAAAAAATGATTAACTGTAAAATTGCTCAGCTTAAAAAGCTCTATATTTTGTTAGTAGACCAGTTTTTGATAGCTTTTACAGTAAACTAGATACGGGCGGTTGAAGTTAGGCGTACCCTTAACTATATTTAAATTGGGTTCATATACCCAAAAAAATTTCGAACCCGAATTTCTGGGGAAACAGAAAAATATGGATTGTCCATGAATAGTATTTTTGAAAATCTTAAAATGAACTTCAAACTGGAATTCTTGAACTGAAAAATCCTTAGGGTTAACTTCTCTAAAAACAAAAAACCCGATTGTTCGAGAGGAGTACACGGCAACCAAATAAGTCCCTAGACTTCTTTAACAATTCTAAAGACCCCAATACTAAACCCCCGGGCTTCCAGACCCCCCTAGACCCTCTAAAATCCGAAATTCCCCGCATTCCTTTCGACAAAACAACAACTTGTGGTTTCGAAAGTAACAAAAAAGGAGAGGGGGGGGGGGTGATTTGTCGTTTAGTGTGTGTGTGTGTGGGAGGGGGCGACTGTATGTAATTGTTGTCTTCTTCCCCTTCTGTGTCCTCTTCTCCTGCTGATCTTCTGCGCCGTAAATGTCCACCTCTCTCCGGTCTCTCTTTTTATCCCTAATCGTTTTTTTCTTTCCCTTCTACACTACTATTACGTCCCCCACCACCAAAACGGTCAAGGTTTTATTGGCCGATCCTATTTTCCCCCGCAATTCTATCAGAAAACTTCCAGAAAAATGCGGCTGCTAATTCTCAACCTCTTCTTCGTGGTCTGGACCGCCGCCCAGAGCACCAACCCAACCGTAGTCTCCACCACAACAGCCCCTGTCAAGTGAGCCCCCAGGCCTTTATGGGGCTATAGGGAAAAAAAAGGAAAAAAAAAGGAAAAAACCGAAAATAGGATTTTTCCCATTTTTATAGGATTTTTTCCTATTTTTCGGATTTTTCATTTTTTTTACCATGACTTGAATAGTCCCATTTACCTAAACCTCAAGGAAAAAAAAAGGAAAAAAAGGAAAAAACCGAAAAATAGGATTTTTTCCCATTTTTATAGGATTTTTCCTATTTTTAAAGGATTTTTTCCTATTTTTCGGTACCACAACAGCCCCTGTCAAGTGAGCCCCCACCCCTTGGCCATTATGGGGCTATTGGGAAAAAAAAGGAAAAAAAGAAAAAAAAAAAAAAAAACCGAAAATAGGAAAAAAGGAAAAAACTCCCGAAAAATAGGATTTTTTCCCATTTTTATAGGATTTTTCCTATTTTTATAGGATTTTCCTATTTTTCCGTACCACAACAGCCCCTGTCAAGTAAGCCCCCCACCCCCTAGGCCTTTACAGGGCTATTGGGAAAAAAAGGAAAAAAAACCGAAAAATAGGATTTTCCCATTTTTGAAGGATTTTTTTCCTATTTTTCGGTTTTTTTTCTTTTTTTTTACCATGGCTTGAATATCCCCATTAACCTCAACCTCTTCCAGACCCGCCACATACATGCTAGTGGCACCAGCAGTAGTCCGACCCGATCAGCCTTATTCAGTATGCATGAACCTATTAAAACAGGCTACCGATGAGGATATGATAGTGAGAATCGAGGTCCGTACTGAGCAGAATGAAACGATAGCTGCCAGGGTGATGAGCAATTTGAAGCCAGGGGTGGCGCAGACAGTAAGCCTTAGTGAGATGCCAGCGCAGTCTCTGACACCAGGACAGAGCTATAAGGTGAGTCGGAACTCAGGCTTGCTTGGAATTGTTTTTTCGGAAAATCGGAAATAGAAATTTTTTCCGATTTTTTTTCGGAAAATTTCGGAAAATTTAGGAAAAAGTCGGAAAATTTTGGAAAAAGTCGGAAAATTTCGGAAAAAGTCGGAAAATTTCGGAAAATTTAGGAAAAGTCGGAAAATTTCGGAAAATTTAGGAAAAAGTCGGAAAATTTCGGAAAAAATTGGAAAAAGTCGGAAAAAATCGGAAAATTTCGGAAAATTTAGGAAAAAGTCGGAAAATTTTGGAAAAAGTCGGAAAATTTCGGAAAAAGTCGGAAAATTTCGGCAAAAATCGGAAAATTTCGGAAAAAGTCGGAAAATTTCGGAAAAAGTCGGAAAATTTCGGAAAAAATCGGAAAATTTCGGAAAAAGTCGGAAAATTTAGGAAAAAGTCGGAAAATTTAGGAAAATTTCGGAAAAAATCGGAAAATTTCGGAAAAAGTCGGAAAATTTAGGAAAAAGTCGGAAAATTTCGGAAAATTTAGGAAAAAGTCGGAAAATTTTGGAAAAAGTCGGAAAATTTCGGAAAAAGTCGGAAAATTTCGGCAAAAATCGGAAAATTTCGGAAAAAGTCGGAAAATTTCGGAAAAAGTCGGAAAATTTCGGAAAAAATCGGAAAATTTCGGAAAAAGTCGGAAAATTTAGGAAAAAGTCGGAAAATTTAGGAAAATTTCGGAAAAAATCGGAAAATTTCGGAAAAAGTCGGAAAATTTAGGAAAAAGTCGGAAAATTTCGGAAAAAGTCGGAAAATTTCGGAAAAAATCGGAAAATTTCGGAAAAAGTCGGAAAATTTCGGAAAATTTAGGAAAAAGTCGGAAAATTTTTGAAAAAGTCGGAAAATTTCGGAAAAAGTCGGAAAATTTCGGAAAAAGTCGGAAAATTTCGGAAAATTTAGGAAAAAGTCGGAAAATTTCGGAAAAAATTGGAAAAAGTCGGAAAATTTCGGCAAAAATCGGAAAATTTCGGAAAAAGTCGGAAAATTTCGGAAAATTTAGGAAAAAGTCGGAAAATTTCGGAAAATTTAGGAAAAAGTCGGAAAATTTAGGAAAAAGTCGGAAAATTTTGGAAAAAGTCGGAAAATTTCGGAAAAAGTCGGAAAATTTCGGAAAAAGTCGGAAAATTTCGGAAAAAGTCGGAAAATTTCGGAAAAAATTGGAAAATTTTGGAAAAAGTCGGAAAATTTCGGAAAAAATTGGAAAATTTAGGAAAAAGTCGGAAAATTTCGGAAAAAGTCGGAAAATTTCGGAAAAAGTCGGAAAATTTTGGAAAAAGTCGGAAAATTTTGGAAAAAGTCGGAAAATTTCGGAAAATTTCGGAAAAAGTCGGAAAATTTTGGAAAAAGTCGGAAAATTTCGGAAAAAGTCGGAAAATTTCGGAAAATTTAGGAAAAAGTCGGAAAATTTTGGAAAAAGTCGGAAAATTTCGGAAAATTTCGGAAAAAGTCGGAAAATTTCGGAAAATTTAGGAAAAAGTCGGAAAATTTTGGAAAAAGTCGGAAAATTTTGGAAAAAGTCGGAAAATTTCGGAAAAAGTCGGAAAATTTCGGAAAAAGTCGGAAAATTTCGGAAAAAATTGGAAAAAGTCGGAAAATTTCGGAAAAAATCGGAAAATTTCGGAAAAAGTCGGAAAATTTCGGAAAAAATTGGAAAAAGTCGGAAAAAATTGGAAAAAGTCGGAAAATTTCGGCAAAAATCGGAAAATTTCGGAAAAAATTGGATAATTCATTTTTTAGGCAAAATGGCAACAAAAAACAGTAAAAATCGATTAAAAACAACAAAAAACAGCAAAATTTGATAAAGGATTTTTCCAATATTTTTTTGAAATTTCGAATATTTTTCCATTTTCCAATTTATTCCTCAATTTTTGACATACATAAATCGTGAAGCCGGAAATATGGAAAAAAGTTTTTTTTCAAAAAAACAAAAAAAATGACCAGTTTGAGACATGTGCCTTTAAATTTTCTTCGAAATTACTGTATTTTCCGATTTTTTCCCAAAATTTTCAGAAAATTCTCCAATGGAAATTTTTTCCGAAAAAAAATTTCAGAAAATTTTTGTCAACTCTCCACGACGCCTGCGGTCTTCTCGTTCCCGATATCATGATTTATCCGTGTCAGAAAATCGTCGAGAATATGAATTTGACCTCTTCGTTCGACAAATTGTATCCGAAGATGGTTGAGTTCAAAGATTGCTCTTGTGAAACACTTTGTTGAATAAATGGTTTTGGTTACTGTAGTTTGTGACAGCTTTCTTTTCAGACTCACTATCAGATTACGGTAGATACAGTAATCTGATTTGTAAGAGTACTCCAAAGCGAAACTGATACTATCGGTTCGAGAAAATGGCAACCGGACATTTCAAAACCGCTGAAACACATGTTTAAAAAAGGCGCTGAAATTATGAAAAATGAATCAAAACTCAACCAGAAACGTTTAAGAAAGCTCGTTTTAGCCTAAAAATGTCTTAAAACCACATTCTGATCACTCATCTTTTTTTCGAATTTTCTTTCGCTGAAAATAAAAAATAAAAAATCATCAGAATGTGGTTTTTAGACATTTTTAGGCCAAAACGAGCTTTTTTAAACGTTATTAGTTGAGTTTTGATTCATTTTTCATAATTTAAGCGCCTTTTTTAAATATTTCTTTCAGCGGTTTCGAGCTCAGGCTTTTACGATTACATACGAATTTTACGGTTTTACGGCTCTTTTTGTAAAAAAAATTTCCGTAAAATCGTAAAAAAAGTCAGGTCGAATTCAGGTACTCTGAAGGTAAATTTTTGAGAAATTTTTTGAAAATTTTTTAGAAAATTTTTTGAAGAAATTTTTTAGAAAATTTTTTTAGAAAATTCAAACTTTGAAGAAAAATTTCCTATGCTCGAGAGGGTACTCTCTCTCAAACTTTCGAAATTTTTTAAAAACATTTCGGTGAAAAATTCCTATTGATACTACTCAATTCATATCGAACCAATGTGCTCTCAAAACCATAATTTTACCTTTTCGCTTCAAAAATGCGAATATTTTAGCCGCGCTACTGTAGTTGGTATGCGTTTTCATTAATTTTACGATTTTACGAGGGTTGATTTCGTAAAGTTTTACGAATTTTACGAATTTTACGAATTTTACGAATTTTATGGATTTTATGGATTTTATGGATTTTACGAGGGTTGATTTCGTAAAATTTTACGTTTTACGAATTTTACGAAAAAAAAGTTTTACGCACATCCCTGCTCGAAACCTAGCTGTATAGACACTTTTAAAGGTACACTTACGGAAAGGGGGTCGCTGGAAAGGCCAAAGTGTCCCTGGAGCTTCCATGGCATAGATGGCACGCTGTTGTTCCCGCAATTGTGGATGATAATGGGAACAAAAAGGAGGAAGAGCTGATGGTAGAAAGAACTGTAAAGTTGAACCGGCAAGGAGAGGCGGCGGTGGTTTTTTCGAATGATGAGCTGAAGAGGCATAAGTTATTGCATGTGAGTTTTGGGGGGGGGGGGGATTTGGAGAAGAGATCGGGGAAAGTGGGTAACTGGGAAGTTGCTCAGCTTTAAAAGAGCTTTAATTTGTTAGTTGATATCTTTTTGATAGATCACAAAATAAGCGAGATACGGGCGGTTGAAGTTGCCGCTTCAAAAAGTGAGAGGCGTGGAAAAACATTGCGTCTGTTTAAAACGCTTGTATCTTGTTTACCGTAATAGCTATCAAAAAGGAGCTAATTAATAAATTGCTCAGCTTAAAAAGCTCTAAATTTTATTAATCAACAGCTTTTTGAAATATTCAGAAACAAGCAAGATATAGGCTTGAACAAGGTTCGGAATGCAGACAATTTTTCTCTGCGTCTCTTCAAACCCCTCTATCTTGCTTACTGTAATAGATATCAAAAAATTTTTAATAAGTAAATTGTTCAGCTTAAAATACTCTATATTTTGTTAGTTGACCACTTTTTGATAGCTTTTACCGGAAGCAAGTTACAGGCGGTTGAAGTTGAGCAAGATAGGGAACACTACCACTTTTCTCTGCTTCTATTCAAACGCCTCTATCTTGCTTATCATAATAGATATCAAAAAATGGTCAACTAGTAAATTGCTCAGCTTAAAAAGCTCTTTATTTTGTTAGTTGATTACTTTTTGATAGCTTCTACTCGAAGCGAGTTATGAGCGGTTGAAGTGAGGTAAGGTAGGGAGCCCTGCCACTTTTTCTCTATGTTTCTTCAAACGCCGCTATCTTGCTTACCGTAATAGATATCAAAAAATTTTCAATTAGTAAATTGCTCAGCTTAAAATGCTCTATATTTTGTTAGTTGACCACTTTTTGCTACCTTTAACAGAAATCGAGATACGGGCGGTTGAAGTAAGCCTTACCACTTCAAATGCTTGTATCTTGGCTCCCGTTAGAGATACAAAAAAGTTGTCAACTAGGAAAATGATTAGCTAGTCCACAAAAAAATTCCAGGAATGGGGAGGAGGCTCTATTCGAATCGTCGCATCCGTCACCGAGGACATCACTGAAATCGAGCGCAACGCCACCCACCAAATCTCGACTTTCCGAGAGGAAGTCAAACTTGACGTTGAGAAACAAGGAGACACTTTCAAACCAGGACTCACTTATAATGTAGTGGTGGCTTTGAAGCAAATGGATGACACTCCTGTCAAGGCGACACTTCCGAAGAAGGTTCAAGTCTCGACATTCTACAATTACCCATATAACCATGACACTTCCTCCCTTCAAGAGGAAAAAGAGACCAAGATTGTTGAGGTGGATGCTCATGGAACCAGTGTGCTCACTTTGCAACCCCCAATTAACTGTACATCGGCTAGAATCGAAGCGCATTATGATATTGGAGGAAAGGATAATTTCACGGCCACGCCCATCTACTCATCTTTGTATGTGGAGGCGGCGGTGAGCCCGACGAAGAGTTTCCTGCAGTTGTTGGCTGATAATGAGGGTGCAGTGGATGTAGGCAAGAGTCTGAGCTTCTCGTTGAAGGCCACACAGCCATTGTCTACGATTACTTATCAGGTGGGTAGAATTCGAGGGTAAGCCTAAGCCTAAGGCTATCATAAGCCTAACAAGGGAGGTCCGAACCCATAAGGGTTAGGAATTTTCTATAAAATTGCACATAGACCATATTTGATACCCTGAACACGAAAATCATAGTGGCTTCCTGCGCAAACTTCTAGAAACTTGATTTTTTTGTGCTCGAAAATCCTGCTCTTTTTTGCTACAGTCGGATCTCTCACTCCCTCTCTTTCCTCATCGCCTTTCCGGGACCTAGAAAACCGAGCAGTGGTGGTCGAGGGGTGAACAGGTACGGTTAGGAATCTATGGACGAGGGTTCGATCTTTTCTGGGACTTTTTTCTTTTTTTCTTTTTTGCTAACTTTTTTGTTCCATTTTTGTTGAATTTTTGACTTTTCAAATGTTTTTACATGTGTCAGTAGGGTTATTATGCATTCAAAAACGTACCCAAGAATTTTCAGAAAAAATAATTTTTTGGTCCAAACTCCCATTTTGATGGCCATTGGGGTGTCGAATTTTTTTCGGAAAATTTTTTGAATTTTTTTTTCGATTTAATCACAGTTTATTCACAATATAGTTAGCCTATGATTCTGCCTGACCATTTGAAGAGGCTTCTGATGTCTTCAAACTACTTATCACGACCAAAGAGCCATTTTCACTCTGTATATTTGGCTGTTTGATGACTTTATGAAGAGATGAAAGCTTCCTGATTTTATCACAAAACTGGGACATACTCATATTGTGAATAAACTGTGATTTAATCGAAATAAAAATTCAAAAAATTTTCCGAAAAAAATTCGACACCCCAATGGCCATCAAAATGAGAGTTTGGACCAAAAAATAATTTTTTCTGAAAATTTTTGGATACGTTTTTGAATGCATAATAACCCTACTGACACATGTAAAAACATTTGAAAAGTCAAAAATTCAACAAAAATGGAACAAAAAAGTTAGCAAAAAAGAAAAAAAGAAAAAAGTCCCAGAAAAGATCGAACCCTCGTCCATAGATTCCTAACCGTACCTGTTCACCCCTCGACCACCACTGCTCGGTTTTCTAGGTCCCGGAAAGGCGATGAGGAAAGAGAGGGAGTGAGAGATCCGACTGTAGCAAAAAAGAGCAGGATTTTCGAGCACAAAAAAATCAAGTTTCTAGAAGTTTGCGCAGGAAGCCACTATGATTTTCGTGTTCAGGGTATCAAATATGGTCTATGTGCAATTTTATAGAAAATTCCTAACCCTTATGGGTTCGGACCTCCCTTGTAAGCCTAAGGCTAGCTCAAGCCTAAGCCTAAGGCTAAGTTTTTCCAAGCCTAAGCCTAAGGCTAAGTTTTTCCAAGCCTAAGCCTAAGCCTAAGGTCAAGCTTGCGGGGTAGGCCTAAGCCTAAGGCTAAGTTTTTTCAACCCTAAGCCTAAGCCTAAGGCTAAGTTTTTCCAAGCCTAAGCCAAAGGCTAAAAAGTTTCCCCAAGTCGAAGCCTAAAACTAGCTTAAGCCTAAGCCTGAGGCTACCTTAAGCCTAAGCCTAAGTCTAGCTTAAGCCTAAGCCTAAGGCTGCGTTTTCCCAAGCCTAAGCCTAAGTCTAAGTTTTTTCAAACTTAAGGCTAAGGCTAAGTTTTTCCAAGCCTAAGCCTAAGTCTAGCTTAAGCCTAAGCCTACGGCTAAATTTTTTCAAGCCTAAGCCTAGGCCTTTTTTCATGCTTAAGGCTAAATAAATCTAAAACTTTCCAGGTAATGTCCCGCTCCAATATCGTCGTCTCCCAGCAAATGGTTGTTAACGCGGAGCACGCCACCATCAGTTTCCCAGCAACCGCTAATGTAAGCTATACCCCCCCCCCCCCCTTAACAACCCAAGCCCCTCTTCTTTTAGATGGCCCCTAAATCTCGACTAATCGTCTACGCTATCATCGAGAACAGCCAAGAAGTCCTCGTAGACGCTTTGGACTTCAAAGTGGAAGGAATCTTCCAGAACCAAGTGGCCCTTTCCATTGACAAACAAGCCGTTGAACCCGGGCAGAATGTGAAGTTTAAGGTCACCTCTGACAAAAACTCGTTTGTTGGGCTTCTGGTAGTGGATCAGAGTGTTTTGCTTTTGAAAACAGGCAATGATATCACTCGGGAAAAGGTGGAAGCCGATTTGGAGAACTATGACTCCAATAACGTCGGATACGGAGGAGGTGGACGGCCATGGGAGGCGATTGACCGGAAGAAAAGGTCTATTTGGAGACCGTGGTGGGGAATTGGTGGCAGTGATGCTCAGTCGATCTTTACTGTAAGTTAGGTTGCTCAGCTTAATTAAGGGACACTTTTAGAACGCCGGACTCGTGGTGTTGACCGATGCGCTACTCTACCAGGAGCCGCAACGTGAGTTCTTCCCCGGTAAGTTTATGAGACGAGGCAAAGGTTTGTTTTAGCGCAGATGGTGAAAAGATTACATACACCCGGCGGTCTTGCAGTCATGATGATGGATGGGAATGCGCCAGTGATGGCTGAGGCAGCGTTCGCCGCACCACCGATGGGCGGCTCGACACCACCACCACCGACTGTCAGGAAGTTCTTCCCGCATACCTGGATATGGTCGGATCTTAATTCTACAAGGTAAGGGTCCGTTTTGGGCTTAGGCTTGAAAAATTTTAGCCTTAGGCTTAGGCTTGAAAAAATTTAGTCTTAGGCTTAGGCTTTAAAAAATTCAGCCTCAGGCTTAGGCTTGGGAAAAATTAGCCTTAGGCTTAGGCTTAGGCTTGAAAAAATTCAGCCTTAGGCTTAGGCTTGGGAAAACTTAGCCTTAGGCTTAGGCTTGAAAAAATTTAGCCTTACTAGGGAATGGTACGAACAAAGGCTGGAGTTTTCGTTCAAGACCTATACCAATTGAAAGAGGACACTTAGGGGACCTCAGAACCGTTCTCAATTTCTGCGACCGTTTTTTGGAATTTGAGAAATTTCGATCTGAAAAATCAGTACTGATCCCTGTTGATTTTGCACTATTTTGCACTGTCCCGTACTTGTAGAGACACCTCGAATCTCTATGGTACCGGAGACAGTGAAAGACAACGGTTGGATGGCCGAGTGGATGTGTTCTTGTGTAGTAGGCGAGGGGTGTAGGGTTCGACTCCATGCACTGGCTACTTTTTTTTCAACGCAAATTTCTCTCCACGTCTCACGGCATACGGTAGGTTTAGCTGAATGAAGAATGGGCGGAACACTCGAAGCTTCGAAGAGGTTGGGGCGACCCCCAGACCACTTTCCTCATTGATAGCGAACGTTGAAGCGACCCAAGAAGTTATGGTATCCGGTGCCTCTACCTCCATTTCCACTTCACCACTGTAAAAAACGGGGGTACAGTAATCCTTGGTTTGGCCTAAGCCTAAGGTCAAGCTTGTGGGGTAGGCCTAAGCCTAAGGCTAAGCTTTTTCAAGCCTAAGCCTAAACCAAAATTTTTTCAAGCCTAAGCCTAAGGGTAAATTGTTTCAAGCCTAAGGCTAAATTTTTTCAACCCTAAAGCTATATTTTTTCAAGCCTAAGCCTAAGGCTAAGCTTTTTCAAGCCTAAGCCTAAGGCTAAATTTTTTCAAGCCTAAGCCTAAGGCTAAGTTTTTTAAAGCCTAAGCCTAAGGCTAAATTTTTTCAAGCCTAAGCCTAACTAGGGAATGGTACGAACAAAGGCTGGAATTTTTGTTCAAGACCTATACCAATTGAAAGAGGACACTTAGGGGACCTCAGAACCGTTCTCAAATTCTGCGACCGTTTTTTGGAATTTGAGAAATTTCGATCTGAAAAATCAGTACTGATCCCTGTTGATTTTGCACTATTTTGCACTGTCCCGTACTTGTAGAGACACCTCGAATCTCTATGGTACCGGAGACAGTGAAAGACAACGGTTGGATGGCCGAGTGGATGTGTTCTTGTGTAGTAGGCGAGGGGTGTAGGGTTCGACTCCATGCACTGGCTACTTTTTTTTTAAATTTTTATCTCCTTGTTCCGGTAACAATTACTGCTCCCAGAAGCATTTTTGCAACTTTTCGAATAGTGAACCTCCTCTTCAAACGTTCCAGCATTATTTTCCGAAGTTTTCAGGAAAAAAAATTTTTGGAAGTTTTCCATTTTTTCCTTGTGTGGGCATGAGGATTTTTTTTTCAATTTTTTTCAATTTTTTTTCCTGTCAGAAACAGTACACAAACTTCAGGATTAAGAGCCGATTTCAAATGTAGCTCTCACATCCCATAAAATGATTGTAATAAATACAAGAGCTCTATTCGAGATCCAGTCTTTTAACCCCAGAGCTACAACTTCAAGCTTGCTTATTTAATTTCCAAAGTGGCTCATCCAACGGATAAGACTTTTTATTGAAAACCAGTGAATCCTGAAGTTTGTGTACTGTTTCTGACATGAAAAAAAAATTTCTAAAAATTGAAAAAAAAATCCTCATGCCCACACAAGGAAAAAATGGAAAACTTCCAAAAATTTTTTTTCCTGAAAACTTCGGAAAATAATGCTGGAACGTTTGAAGAGGAGGTTCACTATTCGAAAAGTTGCAAAAATGCTTCTGGGAGCAGTAATTGTTACCGGAACAAGGAGATAAAAATTTAAAAAAAAAGTAGCCAGTGCATGGAGTCGAACCCTACACCCCTCGCCTACTACACAAGAACACATCCACTCGGCCATCCAACCGTTGTCTTTCACTGTCTCCGGTACCATAGAGATTCGAGGTGTCTCTACAAGTACGGGACAGTGCAAAATAGTGCAAAATCAACAGGGATCAGTACTGATTTTTCAGATCGAAATTTCTCAAATTCCAAAAAACGGTCGCAGAATTTGAGAACGGTTCTGAGGTCCCCTAAGTGTCCTCTTTCAATTGGTATAGGTCTTGAACAAAAATTCCAGCCTTTGTTCGTACCATTCCCTAGTTAGGCTTAGGCTTGAAAAAATTTAGCCTTAGGCTTAGGCTTTAAAAAACTTGCCTTAGGCTTAGGCTTGAAAAAATTTAGCCTTAGGCTTAGGCTTGAAAAAGCTTAGCCTTAGGCTTAGGCTTGAAAAAATATAGCTTTAGGGTTGAAAAAATTTAGCCTTAGGCTTGAAACAATTTACCCTTAGGCTTAGGCTTGAAAAAATTTTGGTTTAGGCTTAGGCTTGAAAAAGCTTAGCCTTAGGCTTAGGCCTACCCCACAAGCTTGACCTTAGGCTTAGGCCAAACCAAGGATTACTGTACCCCCGTTTTTTACAGTGGTGAAGTGGAAATGGAGGTAGAGGCACCGGATACCATAACTTCTTGGGTCGCTTCAACGTTCGCTATCAATGAGGAAAGTGGTCTGGGGGTCGCCCCAACCTCTTCGAAGCTTCGAGTGTTCCGCCCATTCTTCATTCAGCTAAACCTACCGTATGCCGTGAGACGTGGAGAGAAATTTGCGTTGCTGGTATTGGTTTTCAATTATATGGAAAAGGAGCAAGATGTGAGTTATTTTTTAAGTTTCTATGGGGGTCCCTTCGATTTGCCCAAAAAAAATAGGGGATCCTTCAGAAAAATAGGCGTACCTTCGATTTGCGCAAAAAAATAGGGAACCCTTCAGAAAAATAGGGGTCCCTTCAGAAAAATAGGGAACCCTTCAGAAAAATAGGGGTCCCTTCGGGTAACCTCAAAAAATAGGGGATCCTTCAGAAAAATAGGGGTCCCTTCGGGTAACCTCAAAAAATAGGGGACCCTTCAGAAAAATAGGGGTCCCTTCGGGTAACCTCAAAAAATAGGGGACCCTTCAGAAAAATAGGGGTACCTTCAATTTGCCCAAAAAAAATAGGGGACCCTTCGATTTGCGCAAAAAAATAGGGAACCCTTCAGAAAAATAGGGGTCCCTTCAGAAAAATAGGGGTCCCTTCAGGCTTCCTTAAAAAATAGGGGTACCTCTGTAATAGGCGAGTACCTATTATATTTCAGACCCTTAATACTTGAGTTCAAACTAAGACTTGGTTCCACTCTATCATTATTTATTATCATAATAAGAATAAAATATAAAGGAGTATAGAAGGGTCACCATTTCCCTCTTCTCCGCGCAGCCTCAACTACCACAATTCTCCCCTCTCCTTCCTCCTCCTCTCCAATAGTGGGCGTGTCCTAAGGGTTCCGATATTGCCAGCTCTTACACCTCATATATTTTTTTAGCTTATTAAGCCTGAAGTTTTTTCTTTCCGAAGGGACCCCTATTTTTAGGACCCCTATTTTTCGAAGGGTTCCCTATTTTTTTTGCGCAAATCGAAGGGACCCCTATTTTTTGAAGGTTACCCGAATGGACCCCTATTTTTTCAGAGGACACCTATTTTTCGAAGGGACCCCCTAAACTACAAAAAAACCAAACCCTCTTTTCCAGGTTACGGTAACCCTTAAATACGACCAAGACTCCGGGTATGACCTGCTCAAAAAAGATGGAACAGTGGTAAAGCGTGACGAGGTCGGCCAACAGAACGTTCGTGTTGTCTCAGTAGCCGGTGGCGGAACCTCCAAAGCAGTCTACTTCCCAATTGTCCCATCATCCATCGGCGAGATCCCCGTCCATGTCAGCGCCATAGCCTCCCAAGGAGGTGACGCAGTTGAGATGAACTTGCGGGTGGAACCCCAAGGATACCGAGTCGATAGGAACATCCCATTTGTGATCGATATGAATAACAATACAGACTTCTCGAAAACCATCGAACTCATCTGGCCAAATGACGTTGTCGATGGCTCCCAAAAGGCTCGACTTGATGTGATCGGCGATATGATGGGTCCGGTACTCAATAATGCGCACAAGCTGGTCCAGATGCCTTATGGGTGTGGAGAGCAGAATATGTTGAATTTGGTTCCAAATATTCTGGTGGTCAAGTATCTTCGGGCTACGAATCGGAATGAGAGTCAGTTGGAGGCCAAGGCTATTAAGTACATCGAGCAGGGAATTCAAAGGGAGCTGACCTATAAGTGAGTTTTAGGGGGTTTATATGGGGTAGGTAGGGGTGTGCCGGGTCGTGCCGGGGCGTGCCGGGCCGTGCCGGGTCGTGCCGGGCTGGGCCGAACCGTGCCGAGCCGTGCCAAACCGTGCCGAGCCGTGCCAGACCGTGCCGGGCTGTGCCGGACCGTGCCAAACCCAAATAAAGCAGTCGGGCTCCCAAAATACCTCAATAGTCCGGAATTAGCTAGTTTATCACTGGCCAGGTCGAAATCGAGGTTAGGACGGGTTTTTACCTGCGTACCCGGGCTGAGAGCCTCGCTGGGGGCTGTTAGCTTTAGCAGACTGGTACTTAGTGTGCCAGGGCGTGCCGGGCCGTGCCGGACCGTGCCAAACCGTCCCGGACCATGCCAAACCGTGCCGGACCGTGCCGGACCCTGTCAAACCCAAATAGAGGGGTTGGATTCCAAAAATATCTGAATAACTCGGGATGAGCCCGGTCAGGTCGAGATCAAGGTCAGGACGGGCTCTTACTTGTGTACCTGGGCTCAGGGAATTTTTTCAAACGGCTCAGAAAGGCTGCTAGCTTTAGCAAGCATTAACCTAGTGTGCCAAGGCGTGCCGCGCCGTGCCGGACCGTGCCGGGGCGTGCCGGACCGTGCCAAACCCAAATAGAAGGGTCAGACTCCGAAAATACCTCAATAACCCGATATAGGCCATATTTACCGCTGGCCAGGTTAAGATCAAAGTAAGTTAGGAGGGCTCTTACTTGGGCTTAGAGCCTTTCGAAAAGGCTGCTAGCTATAGCAGGCTGGAACCTAGTGTGCCAGGGCGTGCCAGGGCGTGCCGGACCGTGCCGGACCGTGCCGAAGCGTGCCAGGTCGTGCCGCGCCGTACCGGGTTCTCATTTTGTGGCTTTCCACCCCAAACTGCTATTCCCTGCTATTCTACCCCTCTTCCTAACCTCTACCCCCTATTCCAGACGCGCTGACAACTCGTTCTCGGCATTCGGCGACAGCGACAAAGCCGGATCCACGTGGCTCACCGCCTTCGTCGTCCGCTCCTTCCACCACGCCAAACAATACGCTTTCGTCGACCCGAACGTCATCTCCAGAGCAGTTGCCTTCCTGAACTCTCAACAAATGGAATCGGGGGCATTCGCCGAACGAGGAGAAGTACACCATAAGGATATGCAAGGAGGCGCACAAGACGGAGGTGTCGCTCTCACCGCATTCGTTCTCATTTCGATTCTTGAGAATGGAATGGAGAATGGAAAAGCTGTTGGGTATTTGGAGAAGCATTTAGATGAGGTCGCTGGGAATGCGTACACGATGGCTGTTGTGGCGTATGCTTTGCAGTTAGCGAAGAGTAAACAGGCTGGAAAGGCGTTTGAGATGTTGAAAAAGCATAAAGTGGTAGAAAAGAGTGGAGATATTAAGTTTGCTAGTGCTCAGAAGAAGACGGAAAAGCCGAAGGAGTCAAGGGCTTATATGTTCCAGGTGGGTGGGATAACTTGGACGCTAACTCGCTTCACAAAATAGCTATCAAAAAGTTGTCAACTAACAAATTGCTCAGCTTAAAAAGAGCTATATTTTAATGGTTAACAACTTTTTTGTATTTCTCCTGGGAGTTGAGATATTCAAGCTTAAAATGGGCGGTAGAGGCTATCAAAAATAATGCCTTTTTTCAAAAGGCGCTAGCTCGGTTTCCGTAATAGCTATCAAAATTTCGTCAATTGATAAAATGCTCAGCTTAAAAAGAGCTATATTTTAGTAATTAGCAACATTTTTGTATAGTTTCCAGAAATCTAGATATACGCGTTTTAACAAAGGCTGCTTAACCGCGCGGGCTCTGCTCCTCCTCCTCCCTCTTTACTGTCCTATATCTCGCTTCTTATAAAAGATATCAAGAAATTGTCAACTAACAAAATGCTCAGCTTAACAAGAGCTGCATTTTATTAGTTGATAATATTTTTGTATCTTTCCCGGGAATCGAAATATACGCGTTTCAATTTAGGCTGCTAAACTACGCGCTAGCTGTCTGCAACTCTCTCTCTCTCTCTTTGCTGCGTTATATCTCGCTTCTTATAAAAGATATCAAAAAGTTGTCAACTAATAAATTGCTCAGCTTGAAAAGAGCTACATTTCATTAATTGACAACTTTTTTGTATAATTTCTACAAATTGAGATATACGCGTTTTAATCTATGCTGCTAAACCGCGCGTGCTAACTGTCTGCTCTCCTCCTTCCTCTTTACTGCCTTATATCTTGATTCTTTTAAAAGATATCAAAAAGTTGTCAACTAACGAAATCAAGCTCATTTAAACCTGAGCAACTCCCCAACTAAAAACTTCCCCTTATCTCAACTAAGACCCCCATTACAGGCCCGCCCAGTGGACATCGAGACCACTTCCTACGCCGTACTCTCCTACCTCTCCCAAAATCAGACCTCTGAAGCTCTCTCCATTATCCGCTGGCTAGTCTCCCAAAGAAACGAACTTGGAGGATTCACCTCCACTCAGGATACTGTAATGGCTCTCCAAGCCCTTTCCTCTTATGCAGCTGTCACCTATTCGGATAAGCATCTGAGTCAAGTGAACATCCAAAATGGAAAACACTCCCATTCATTTGATGTGAATCTCCGGAACTCGATAGTTCTGCAGTCTTATCAACTGAGTTCTCTGAATGATGGTGTCACAATCACAGCCAATGGATCTGGGGTGGTCTTCGCCCAGTTATCCTATTCCTACTACAGAGACTCACTGAACGACGATGCTCCATTCTTCTGCTCCCAGGAGATCAAAGAGATGAGAGCAGGGAATAGACTGCAGTTGGATCTTTGTTGCAAGTAAGTCAGATGCCTAAATTCCACAAAAAAACCCCATTTTTTCCCGAAAAACCTCCAAAAACCCCCTTTTTCTAGCTATACCCGATCCGGAAGATCGAACATGGCGCTGGCGGAGATCGATGCGCTAAGTGGCTACCGATTCGATGCGGAACAAGTGCATACCTTGACAAGTATCGAAGACTTACAAAGAGTTGAAATGGAAAAAGATGACACTAAAATGAACGTGTATTTTAATCCGGTAGGCACTCAAGAAAAAAAAATAAAATAGAGGTATTTAGCTCGGCGGAAAACCAGTGTGCCTTTCACTGTACTCGGATGTCACTTATCAAGTCGCTGATCAGAAACCAGCTAATTTTAGATTAGTGGATTATTATGATCCGGAGGAGCAGGTTAGTGGAATTTTTTTATTCAAAAATCCGAGAATCCAAACTTAATTTTGAAAAAAACTGAAAAAATTTCGAATTTTTAGGAATTAGTTTTTCTAACTAAGATATCTCAGTTTCTAGTGGAGTTATTGAAAAGTTGTCAACTAAAACGTTGCTCAGCTTAAAATTCTACGTATTTTGTTAGTTAATAATTTTTTGATAGCTTTCATGGCAGCCGAGATACAGGCGGTTGAAGTTAGGCCAAGTTAAAGACGCGGGCGCTCTAGCTTTCTCAGTGTCTTTTTTAAAGGCTCATAGCTCGGCTATTTTTGACGGTATCAAAAAAATCTAATTAGCGCTATGTAGAACTTTTTAAGCTGAGCAATTTATTAGTAGGTCCCTCTTTGATATCTTTTATGATAGCCAAGATACGGGCGGTTGAAGTTAGGCAAAGTTAAAGGCGCAGGGGATCATGTTTTCTTGGGGTCTTTTTTAAAAGCGCGTAGCTAGGCTATTTTTGAAGGTATCAAAAAGTTTTTATAAGCAACATGTAGAACTTTTTAAGCTGAGCAATTTATTGATTGACCACTTTTCGATAACTCTTCTGACAGCCAAGATACGGGCGGTTAAAGTAAGGCTAAGTTAAAGGCGCCGGCGCTCTAGCTTTCTCTGAGTTTCTTCAAAGGCGCGTAGCTCGGCTATTTTTAAAGATATCAGAAATATTATATTAACAAAATGTAGAGCTTTTTAAGCTGAGCAATTTATTCATTGGCCCCTTTTTGATATCTATTACAGTAAGCGAGATACGGGCGGTTGAAGTTAGGCTTAGTTGAGAGCGCAGGAACTCTAGATTTCTCTGCGTCTCTTTGAAGACGCATATCTCGGCTACTGTTAGAAGTATCAAAAAATATTTTACCATCAAAAAATAAAACTTTTTAAGCTGAGCAATTTATTAATTGACCATTTTTTGATAGCTATTACGGTAAGCGAGATAGCGGCGTTTTAAAAGACGCTAACTTTCAACGCGTATATCTCAGTTTAGGTGGGAGCTATCTAAAAACGCTCAACTAGAAAAATATAGAGCGTTTTAAGCTGAGCAACTCTATAAAACCAAAACTTCTCAATTTCCAGCTCAAAATGACATACTCTGCGAAACAAACGCGTTCCCTACAAGAGAAATGCGGCGACGACTGCTGGCCGCCTATCTCCCCCTCCCTTCCACCATCCGACGAATCAACAGTAACAGGCACGTCCTCTTCTCGCTCTGCCACGTGGTGTGCTCTCACCGTTGCTGTTTTGCTCCGACTACTAGCATGATAACTTTAATTCTAACTGTTTTCCTAACCCTAAAATCCCTGTTTTTTTGAATTGTTGCTCCTTGATACGGTTATTTCTTGCCTTTTCGCCCCTTAAATGGAATTTTCAGAAAAATACTGATAGACAATGGGTGTCTTCTCTCTTTCTCTCTCTTTCTCCACCAAAAATGCCGGATTTTTATTAATAATATTTGTATTTTTTTGAATAAAGTGTTTTTGAATATATAATATTACCTACCTCCCATCTCTCTCCATTCGATACCCAATTCTCTTCGCTGCCGCCTGAAAACCCATTTTTAAAACTATATTTTTGAAGCCAATGACTAACCAGAGGTGAGCGATCGTTTTTCAGCCATTTTGAGAGGGAATAGCCTGAAAATAAGATTTTTAAAGCGAAAAAATTGAAAAAATCAGGGAAAATGACGAAAAAACGATAAAAATGATGACAAATGAGGCGAGAAAAAAATTCGCGCCGGTTACGGTAGATCAAAAAGTGTCGATGCAAACAAACATATGGGGAAGAACGAGAAAGTTGTCTATTTTGATCTATTTTCCTGGAGGCAACCTTTTTGCTCTTTTTTTTCAAGAAAATCACTTTTTTATTTTAAAGGCAATAACACGTCCAGCCCTCTGCCCCTGGTAAACCACATATTTTTGTGCAATAGAGCGCGTTTACAGATTCTCTCTTTCCTACTCTCCAGTCAAATGTAGACCTTTTGTCTCTATCCGGTTTATTTGGTCACAAAATGATTATCCCTCTGGTTACCGTATTTATTCTAATAGACTGGCAACCTCTATTTGACCGGCACTCAGAAGGAATCTGGAGGAGAAGGAGCCAGACGACAAAAAATGTATTTTTTTAGCTATTCTTTTCTTTTTGCCTAAATTATTTGTTTTCAGAGGTACTGTACTTCTCCTGGGGAGGTACTGTACCTTCAATAAGGGATACGGTAGTTTTAGGACTACTGTATTTTCTGAGGTACTGTACCCAGTCCCCTGACTACTGTAGAGTCCGGATGGGCTCCCTGCTAGCTCACTTTTTGCAAGTCTATCATTGCTTAGGGAATTCAGATGACTCAACTCCGAGAAGACCTATCCCAGAATCATCTCTGATGATCCGGAACGAAACAAAGCAGGGTCACGAGATTCTTAATTCGTGACCCCGCCACCTGTAAAAGCTTGAAAAAAGAAAAACGAAAGGGACAACCGAGAATGAATGAAAAGGTGTGGGATTGGTGAAGGAAGAGTAGGAAGAGGAGGAAAAGGAGGATACGGAAGAGCATTTGGGGGCGAGGGTGAGCACGAAGGCAAACACCGTGGTCGTTCGCCGAACTCGACCGAAGAGGAAGGGGAGGAAGGGGAGGAGGATGAAGAGGAAGAGGAAGAGGAAGAGGAAGAGGACGAAGAGGAAGGGGAAGAGGAAGAGGAGGAAGAGGAGAAGGAGGAAGGGGAAGAGGAGGATACGGAAGAGCATTTGGGGGCGAGGGTGAGCACGAAGGCAAACACCGTGGTCGTTCGCCGAGCTCAACCGAGAAATGGGGAGGGAAGGGAGGGTCGGGGAGAAGATAGGAGAGAGAGGAGATAAGAGAAAAAAGAATGAAACAATTATCAATTATCAGAAGACGCTTCCCAAGAGGTATTGCTCCTCCTCTTCGCTTCCTTCGTCCTCCAGATAGATCCTCGCAAATCATAGTTGATCCTCGCAATCCCCACTTGCTCTCCTTCCGTCCTCCTAGTAGATTCTCCTGTATCCCATTAGCTCTCCCTTTCGCCAATGTACTTCTGAAACCACATAAATTATTACGAATCCTGGTTTTTTCAGCTTCTTACCACATCATCCTCCTTTTCCTCCTCTTCTCCTGAAATTTCGGCTCTCGAGAATTCTGGCTGAAAATTCAGAAAATTGATTTCAAATCACATGGATAGCCGGTTCCTACCTCCAGAAACACCGGCCTAGACTTCATCGCGGGGCATCCGATTCTTTGGAATCCTTACTGGAAATGGGGAAATTAGTCTAGGGGTTCACTCTCTTCCTGTTATACAGTAGTGTTCAAGTGAATATAGAAAAAAAATATTTTCAGTTGATTCTAGCAATTTTAGGCCATTTTCAGGCTCCTGGTTCTCGGATCTTAGGTTTCCGATCGTTTTGAAAATTCTTGGAGATTTAGAACAGACCTTAATGGAGAACTTTATATTCAGAAAGCTTTCAAAAAATACCTCATTCTCTTTTTATTGGGCAAGTTCTGAGAGACACCCCTTTTTTGGTTATTTTAGTACTGAAATTGGGAGTTTCTCAGAACTTGTCCAATAAAAAGAGAATGAGGTATTTTTTGAAAATTGTGTGAATATAAAGGTTTGTTCTAAGCCTCCAACAATTTTCAAAATGATCGGAAACCCGAGATCCGAGAACCAGACCCCTGAAAATGCCAGCTAAAATCAACTGAAAAATAATTTTTTCAAAAAATAATTTTTTCAAAACATTTTGAAACTCCCACAAAAAATTCCGTATGCTTTTCGACTACCTTGTATATACTTTTGAAGGTTACTGTACCTTCAGAATCCTTTGCTTCCTCCTCCTCTTGTCAATTGCGACTCATTCAGATAGGAGCCTATAAAATACGAATTTCAGATTGAAATCCTTGAATTTCAGGGAAATTACCTGATTTTTATCCTTCTGGAGCTCTTTTCCCTCCCTGTGCTGCCTCCTAGTCGCTGATCCATTCGTCGTTGTCGTCGCATCTCCTGCCTCCTCGTTCTTCTGATCGCTCCGTCCCATCGCTTCGCCCCCATCGTAGACATCTGCAAAAATTCCCTTATTAAAACCAAGATTCCAGCGATTTCTTACCTCGCAACCTTCCTTCTCTTCAGTTGATCCCCAATTCTCTTCGCTGACACGTACCGCCTGAAAACCCCTTTTTTAAAACAATATCTCCGAAGCCAAAACTAACCGTGGGCAGAGGTGAGCGCTGCGATGGTTCGGAAGTCATTCGGAAGGAGGAATGGCCTGAAAATGAGAGGTTTTTCGATTATTCAACTAAATAGTCGGAAAATGGAGGAAACAAACGAACGATGTAAAATGATGAAAAACAACAACAAATTCTCGAGAAAACACAAAATTCCCGCCGGTAGATCAAAAATAGCCACGTTGCAAAACAAACGTTTTTGATCTACCCCGGCGGGAAAAATTCGAGTTTTTAAAGATATTTTCGCCCCATACTGTAAAGAGGAAAATTGGGTTGTTGATACACTCTCTTGGTGATATACCTTCATAATCTTTCGCTTCCTCCTCCCCTTGTCAATTCCGCCTTAGAGCCTATAAAATACGAATTTCAGATTATGATCCTCGATTTTCGGGGAATTACCTTATTTTTATCCTTCTGGATCTCTTTTCTCTCCTCGTGCTGCCTCCTGGTCGCTGATCCGTCGTCGTCGTCGCCGCTCCAGCCTCCTCGTCCTTCTGGTCGCTCTGTCCCATCGCATCGCCCTCCATCGTCGACATCTGCAAAAAATTCCTTATTAAAACCAAAATTCCAGCTATTTCCTACCTCGAAACCGCTCATCTCTCTCCATTCGATACCCTATTCGCTGACACGTACCGCCTGAAAAAAATCACTTTCAAAACTATATCTCCGAAGCGAAAAACTAACCGTGGGCAGAGGTGAGCGATCGTTTTTCAGTCATTTAGCACGGAAATAGCCTGAAAATTAGATTTTTAAAGCGAAAAAGTACAAAAAATCAAGGAAAAACGGGATTTTGCCGGAAAAATACGAGAAAAACGAGAAAAACGATAAAAAATGATGACAAATGAGGCAGGCGACGAGGGAAAAAAAATTCCCGCCGCCGGTAGATCAAAAAGTGTCCGAGGTAAACAAATATGGGGAAGAACGAGAAAATTGTCTATTTTGATCTATTTTCCTGGAGGCATCTTTTTTTCTCTTTTTTTTCAAGAAAATCACTTTTTTGTTTTCCGAGAGCCCATTTTTCGGCAATTTTTCCGGTTTTTCTCACTTTTCCAGGTTGAAAATTCAATTTTAGAGCTTTTTCTGACAAAAGTAGACTTTTAGAAAGTAGAAATTAGCTTTTAAAGCAAGAAAATTCAAAAAATCAGTAAAAATACGAGAAAAACGAGAAAAATGATGACAAATGAGGCGGGCGACGAGGGAAAAAAATTCCCGCCGCCGGTAGATCAAAAAGTGTCGAGGTAAACAAACATGGGGAAGAATGAGAAAGTTGTTTTTTTATCGATTTCAATGGAGGCAATCTTTTTTTTCTTTTTTTTTTCATGAAAATCCCTTTTTATGTTCCGGGAGCCCATTTTTCGGCACTTTTTCTTGTTTTTCCCCAATTTTTTAGGCTGGAAATTCAAATTTTGGGAATTTTAGGTCGAAAATAGATTTGAGAAGTAGTCAAAATCCAAGTTATTATGAAAAAGAAACCGCTTAAAAAAAGGGTTGATCTATTTTAACCGGCAGCCTACAGTAATCACAAAGGTTTTTCTCTTTCTCCATTGAAATAAAAAAATTGTTTAATAATGATTAAAAAAATGATTCAAATTTTTATTCAACTTCAAAAAAAATCACCAAGAATCTAATTGAAGATTATCAGCTTCAGGTTGGAATCTTTTGTGCCAGACTATGAAATAAATTAGTCCCTGTCTCCCTTTGACTACTGTAGCCAACATTCCGTCCTCTCGAAGAAAATCAATTCCTTTTTCACAATCGACTCTCTGGAAGTCACTAATCTTGAAGTTTCTTCCACGAATTGCTGGATTCCATTTCATTGGTTTGAATTCATCATTCCAATTGATGTTTTCTCTGTTCCAACGCCTGCATTCATACATTTTTAGCCATTCAAAGCGAGTGTTTCTTGAGGAGAGCCACTGAGAGACAAACTCCTTAAATCTTTCCTCGCAATCCCCACTTGCTCTCCTTCCGTCCTCCTAGTAGATTCTCCTGTATCCCATTAGCTCTCCCTTTCGCCAATGTACTTCTGAAACCACATAAATTATTACGAATCCTGGTTTTTTCAGCTTCTTACCACATCATCCTCCTTTTCCTCCTCTTCTCCTGAAATTTCGGCTCTCGAGAATTCTGGCTGAAAATTCAGAAAATTGATTTCAAATCACATGGATAGCCGGTTCCTACCTCCAGAAACACCGGCCTAGACTTCATCGCGGGGCATCCGATTCTTTGGAATCCTTACTGGAAATGGGGAAATTAGTCTAGGGGTTCACTCTCTTCCTGTTATACAGTAGTGTTCAAGTGAATATAGAAAAAAAATATTTTCAGTTGATTCTAGCAATTTTAGGCCATTTTCAGGCTCCTGGTTCTCGGATCTTAGGTTTCCGATCGTTTTGAAAATTCTTGGAGATTTAGAACAGACCTTAATGGAGAACTTTATATTCAGAAAGCTTTCAAAAAATACCTCATTCTCTTTTTATTGGGCAAGTTCTGAGAGACACCCCTTTTTTGGTTATTTTAGTACTGAAATTGGGAGTTTCTCAGAACTTGTCCAATAAAAAGAGAATGAGGTATTTTTTGAAAATTGTGTGAATATAAAGGTTTGTTCTAAGCCTCCAACAATTTTCAAAATGATCGGAAACCGAGATCCGAGAACCAGACCCTGAAAATGCCAGCTAAAATCAACTGAAAAATAATTTTTCAAAAAATAATTTTTTCAAAACATTTTGAAACTCCCACAAAAAATTCCGTATGCTTTTCGACTACCTTGTATATACTTTTGAAGGTTACTGTACCTTCAGAATCCTTTGCTTCCTCCTCCTCTTGTCAATTGCGACTCATTCAGATAGGAGCCTATAAAATACGAATTTCAGATTGAAATCCTTGAATTTCAGGGAAATTACCTGATTTTTATCCTTCTGGAGCTCTTTTCCCTCCCTGTGCTGCCTCCTAGTCGCTGATCCATTCGTCGTTGTCGTCGCATCTCCTGCCTCCTCGTTCTTCTGATCGCTCCGTCCCATCGCTTCGCCCCCATCGTAGACATCTGCAAAAAATTCCCTTATTAAAACCAAGATTCCAGCGATTTCTTACCTCGCAACCTTCCTTCTCTTCAGTTGATCCCCAATTCTCTTCGCTGACACGTACCGCCTGAAAACCCCTTTTTTAAAACAATATCTCCGAAGCCAAAAACTAACCGTGGGCAGAGGTGAGCGCTGCGATGGTTCGGAAGTCATTCGGAAGGAGGAATGGCCTGAAAATGAGAGGTTTTTCGATTATTCAACTAAATAGTCGGAAAATGGAGGAAACAAACGAACGATGTAAAATGATGAAAAACAACAACAAATTCTCGAGAAAACACAAAAATTCCCGCCGGTAGATCAAAAATAGCCACGTTGCAAAACAAACGTTTTTTGATCTACCCCGGCGGGAAAAATTCGAGTTTTTTAAAGATATTTTCGCCCCATACTGTAAAGAGGAAAATTGGGTTGTTGATACACTCTCTTGGTGATATACCTTCATAATCTTTCGCTTCCTCCTCCCCTTGTCAATTCCGCCTTAGAGCCTATAAAATACGAATTTCAGATTATGATCCTCGATTTTCGGGGAATTACCTTATTTTTATCCTTCTGGATCTCTTTTCTCTCCTCGTGCTGCCTCCTGGTCGCTGATCCGTCGTCGTCGTCGCCGCTCCAGCCTCCTCGTCCTTCTGGTCGCTCTGTCCCATCGCATCGCCCTCCATCGTCGACATCTGCAAAAAATTCCTTATTAAAACCAAAATTCCAGCTATTTCCTACCTCGAAACCGCTCATCTCTCTCCATTCGATACCCTATTCGCTGACACGTACCGCCTGAAAAAAATCACTTTCAAAACTATATCTCCGAAGCGAAAAACTAACCGTGGGCAGAGGTGAGCGATCGTTTTTCAGTCATTTAGCACGGAAATAGCCTGAAAATTAGATTTTTAAAGCGAAAAAGTACAAAAAATCAAGGAAAAACGGGATTTTGCCGGAAAAATACGAGAAAAACGAGAAAAACGATAAAAAATGATGACAAATGAGGCAGGCGACGAGGGAAAAAAAATTCCCGCCGCCGGTAGATCAAAAAGTGTCCGAGGTAAACAAATATGGGGAAGAACGAGAAAATTGTCTATTTTGATCTATTTTCCTGGAGGCATCTTTTTTTCTCTTTTTTTTCAAGAAAATCACTTTTTTGTTTTCCGAGAGCCCATTTTTCGGCAATTTTTCCGGTTTTTTCTCACTTTTCCAGGTTGAAAATTCAATTTTTAGAGCTTTTTCTGACAAAAGTAGACTTTTAGAAAGTAGAAATTAGCTTTTAAAGCAAGAAAATTCAAAAAATCAGTAAAAATACGAGAAAAACGAGAAAAATGATGACAAATGAGGCGGGCGACGAGGGAAAAAAATTCCCGCCGCCGGTAGATCAAAAGTGTCGAGGTAAACAAACATGGGGAAGAATGAGAAAGTTGTTTTTTTATCGATTTCAATGGAGGCAATCTTTTTTTCTTTTTTTTTCATGAAAATCCCTTTTTTTGTTCCGGGAGCCCATTTTTCGGCACTTTTTCTTGTTTTTCCCCAATTTTTTAGGCTGGAAATTCAAATTTTGGGAATTTTAGGTCGAAAATAGATTTGAGAAGTAGTCAAAAATCCAAGTTATTATGAAAAAAAAACCGCTTAAAAAAGGGTTGATCTATTTTAACCGGCAGCCTACAGTAATCACAAAGGTTTTTCTTTCTCCATTGAAATAAAAAAATTGTTTAATAATGATTAAAAAAAATGATTCAAATTTTTTATTCAACTTCAAAAAAAATCACCAAGAATCTAATTGAAGATTATCAGCTTCAGGTTGGAATCTTTTGTGCCAGACTATGAAATAAATTAGTCCCTGTCTCCCTTTGACTACTGTAGCCAACATTCCGTCCTCTCGAAGAAAATCAATTCCTTTTTCACAATCGACTCTCTGGAAGTCACTAATCTTGAAGTTTCTTCCACGAATTGCTGGATTCCATTTCATTGGTTTGAATTCATCATTCCAATTGATGTTTTCTCTGTTCCAACGCCTGCATTCATACATTTTTAGCCATTCAAAGCGAGTGTTTCTTGAGGAGAGCCACTGAGAGACAAACTCCTTAATTGGCAGATCCTTGTTACCTTGCAATGTGATTCGAGCGCAGTCCATCGCCAGAAATGTCTCTTTTGTGATCCAAAACGCCCGTTTTATAACCAAATCGTCCATAGAAAACTGAACGAAACCGCATTCAAAATCATTGTTTTCCTTCAGATACAATGTCAATTTCTTCGAAATCTCCATTTTCTCGAGTATATATTTCAATTCATCGACGGGGATTTTATGAAATACCCACATATATACTTCGTCACATTTCGTGATACCGTATTGCTGTGGGAATACATTTTGTTCGGTGTGCGAAAGACTAAAGCGGACTACCGGAAGGCGGAAGAGGTCTCGGGCGTAGTCAAAAGCAACTTTTATGTTTTTGATCGGTTTTCGAGTGGAGACCCAAGTCGGTTCTTTTCTGGAATATTTAAATTGAAATCTAGCTAAAATCCTACAAAAACTCACTGAATACGTATTCTTGTTCTTCCAATTCGTCTCCATCCATTTTCAGTATCTGATACCTTTCTCCACGGTTCCTTCATGAAACGCCAAATTGCGATTGGATGGGGTGTACCGTTGGAAAATCTCAAACAATCAGAATTGAAGCTCCCAATACAGACATCGATTCCAGTCAACGGGAAACGAGTCGATCGGATTATTCGGTGGCATCGAGAAGATAATAGAGAGAAGTCAATGCTGGAAAAAAAAGAAAGGGTTACGGTAGATGAGGGAAACTTACAGATCAGCAACTTCAAAATTGAGAAGAACTTCTTCATAGGCTAAAACGAGGAGTTTCAGGAGAGGAAATGCCATTTTGGGGGTAAGAATCAATAATTGTCTCTTGAGACACCACACCAGACAATACACGTCACCAACTGAATAGGCCCGTAACCCTGTCTCCTGTTCTCAATTTCTTGGTGTTCTCCCATCTGCCATTGTTAGACCACGTATTTTTGTGCAATAGCGCGCGATTACAGACTCTCGGCCGAGGTTACAGAAAACTCTTCCACCCCAATCACCTCGACCTTTTCAAAGCCGTTTTTTAGGCATTTAGAGGCATTTTCAGAGAAAGTTGTCAATAGAAAAAGTGTTCAGAATTAAAAACTACATCTAATGACAAATTATTTAATACCAGTTCAGTCCTCCTTTAACGAATTACACTTCAAAACTCGAAATGTACTAAAACATTATTGTTTTTCCAATAGGAATTTTCACAAGTAATACCATATTGAAAGAACCACAAAAGTGGAGTGAAACCTGTATATATGTACTACGTAGATTTTTTAAAACTTTGGGATTCCTAAAATTAACTTTTGAAGGATTGCTATGTAATAATAGAATGACTAATTCATCTAGTACATTGGAAAGTGGGATTGTGTAATTCTCGAGGGACCTTACAAACCATATAGACACGATTTTTCAGAAAACATCACCTATATTTTTGAATAAAAAAGTTTTATTACAGAAAAGTTTCGAAGACTCAAATTATCACCAAGAATCCAACTGAAGATCATCGGCTTCAGATTGGAATCTTTTATGCCAGACTATAAAATAAATTAGGCCCAATTCCGCTTTGACTACTGTAGCCAAAATTCCGTCATCTCGAAGGAAATCAATTCCATTTTCACAATCGACTCTTTGAAAGTGACTAATCTTGAAGTTTCTCCCCCGAATTGCTGGATTCCATTTCATTGGTTCGAATCCATCATTCCAATTGATGTCTTCCCCGTTCCAACGCATGCTCCCAGTCATTTTGAGCCATTCGAAGCGAGTGTTTTTTGAGAGGAGCCACTGGGAGACAAAATCCCGAATTGGTAGATCCTTGTTGCCTTGCAAGGTAATCCGAGCGCAGTCCATCGCCAAAAACGTCTCTCTTGTGATCCAAAACGCCCGCTTTATTATCAATTTGTCCATAGAAAATTGAACGAAATCGCATTCAAAATCATTGTTTTCCTTCAGATACAATGTCAATTTCTTCGAAATCTCCATTTTCTCGAGTATATATTTCAATTCATCGATTGGAATTTCATGGTGTACCCATATATACATTTCTTCACATTTTGTGATGCCAAAATACTGTGGATACATTTGTTGCTCCTTGTCCGAAAGACTATATCCGGTTACCGGAAGACGGAAGAGGTCACGGACGTAGTCAAACGCCACTTTCATATTCTTGGTCTGTATTTTAGTAGAGCGCCAATCCGGTTCTTTTCTGGAATATTTAAAATTAAATTGAAATCTAGCAAAAATTATATAAAAACTCACTGAATACGGATTCTTGTTCTACCAATTCGTCTCCATCCATTTTCAGTATCCGATACTTTTCTCCATCGTTCCTTCGTGAATTCCCAAACGGCAATTGGTCGAGGAGAATTGTTGCAAAACATCAAACAATCAGAATCGAAGCCGCCAACACAGACTTCTATTCCAGTCAATGGGAAACGAGTCGATCGGATTATTCGATGGCATCGAGAAGATAATAAAGAGAAGTCGACGCTAGAAAAAAAGGAAGAGGATTACGGTAGGGGAAAAGAACTTACAGATCAGGGACATTGAAGTTAAGAAGAACTTCTTCATAGGCTAAACTGGGGAGTTTTAGGAGAGGAAATGCCATTTTGGGGGTAAGAATCAATAATTGTCTCTTGACCACACCACACAATATGCGTCACTAACAGAAAAGACCCCTAGTCTCCTATTCTTGACTTTTCTGTGTATGTAGTGCCTTCTGTCTTTGTTCGAGGACGTATTATTGTGCAATAGAGCGCGATTACAGTCTCGGAATATTTTATTAACATGTTCATGAGTATGCTGATCGGTCCATTAAAGTATGGATCCTGGGATTGAACTTGCAGAGAAGATTCAGAGAGCATAGCAACATGCTTCAGAATAAAAATATATAGTCAACTGATTGATGAAATGTTCATTTTTATTGTTTCCGAATTTTTCAATTGATCACTGTTTGATACGGACAGCTAAGACAACGAACCCCACAATTAAGGTGCAAGGTTTCTAGGGTTTCATACATCAGGTATCTCTGATACCATGAGAGCTATCGAAAAGTAGTGTTGACTAACCAAATTGAGAGCTTTTAAAGTATTATTTCTATTTTTTTGAATAAAAAAGTTTTATAACAGAATAGTTCCCAAAGCTTAAAATATCACGAAGAATCCAATCGAAGATCATCCGCTTCAGGTTGGAATCTTTTGTGCCAGACTATAAAATAAATTAGGCCCAATCCTCCTTTGACTACTGTAGCCAATAGACCATCCTCTCGAAGAAAATCGATTCCTTTTTCACAATCGACTCTCTGGAAGTCACTAATCTCGAAGTTTCTCCCCCGAATCGCTGGATTCCATTTCATAGGTTCAAGTCCATCATTCCAACTGATGTCTTCCCCGTTCCAATGCATTTTTAGCCATTCAAAGCGAGTGTTTCTCGAGGAGAGCCACTGGGAGACAAACTCCCTAATTGGTAGATTTTTGTGACCTGACAGGTGGATTCGAGCACAGTCCATCGCTAGAAACGTCTCTTTTGTGATCCAAAACGCTCGATAAATCTCCAGATGGTCCATCGAAAATCGTATAAAACCGTACTCAAAATCATCGTTTCTCATTAAATCCAATATCAATTTCTTCGAAATCTCTACTTTCTCGAGCACATATTTCAATTCGCTGTCAGGAATTTCATCCGCTTTCCATATATGCATTTCTTCACAGCTTGTGATGCCAAATTACTGTGGATACAGTAGTTGCTCCCTGTGTGAAAGACTATATATGGTTACCGGCAGACGGAAGAGGTCTCGGACGTAGTCAAGCGCCACTTTCATATTCTTGGTCTGAAGTTGAGTAGAGCGCCAATCCGGTTCTTTTCTGTACGTTTTTTTGTTGGAATATAGCTTTAAACCTATCAAAAGAGACATTTCCGTTGTAAAAACTCACTGAATACGTATTCTTGTTTTACCGATTCGTCTCCATCCATTTTCTGTATCTGATACTTTTCTCCATCGTTTCTCCATGAAGTACCAAGTGACGATTGGCCACCGCGCACCGTTGGAAAATCCCAAACTATTAATAGGGAATTCGCCAACATTGATTTCGATTCCAGTCAATGGGAAACGAGTCGATCGAATGATTCGATGGCATCGAGAAGATAATAGAAAGAAGTCAACGCTAGAAAAAGGAAGAGGGTTACGGTAGTTGTGGGGAACTTACAGATCAGGGACATTGAAGTTAAGCAAAACTTCTTTGATAGCTAAACTGGGGAGTTTCAAAAGAGGAAATGCCATTTTGAGGGTAAGAATCAATAGGTGGTCTCTTAAGACGACACACCAGGCAGTACACGTCACCAACAGAAATGCCTCTTACACCCAATCTTCTGTTTTCATCTTCTTGATGTGTGTCCTACCCTCTGCCTCTGTTCGGCCACTCATTTTTGTAGGAATTTCAAAAAAAATCAAAATTCGGAGCGTGCTGTATTGTTCTTTCAATAGGGAAAGAAACAAGTCATACAATACTGAAAAAACCATGGAAGTCAAACCTGTATATACTACATAGATTTTTCAAAAAACCCATCAAGCTTTACAATATTATATTCCTAAAATTCATTTTGAAGGACTTATCTAGTACATGACCGTGTAATTCCTGAGGGATTGTGAGCGAGATGACAAATGTCGGAAGACAATGATTATATTAATGAATAAAAAATTTTTATTATAGAAAAGTTTCTTAAAATATCACCAAAAATCCAAATCAAGGGAATCGGCTTCAGGTTGGAATCTTTTGTGCCAGACTATAAAATAAATTTTATTGAAATTTCCTTTGACTACTGTAGCCAATAGACCATCATCTCGCAGAAAATCGATTCCTTTCTCACAATCAACTCTCTGGAAGTGACTAATCTTGAAGTTTCTCCCCCGAATTGCTGGATTCCATTTCATTGGTTCAAGTCCGTCATTCCAATTGATCTCTTCATCGTTCCAATACCTGTTTTCATGCATTTTTAGCCATTCGAAGCGAGTGTTCCTTGAGGAGAGCCACTGGGAGACAAACTCCTTAATTGGCAGTTTCTTGTTGCCTTGCAAGGTAATTCGAGCACAGTCCATGGCCAGAAACGTCTCTTTTGTGATCCAAAATGCACGAGAAATCTTCAGAACGTCCATTGAAAACCGTACGAAATCAAACTCGAAATTATCGTTTTTCTGCAGAGATAACGAGAAAGTTTTCGAAATCTCCATTTTCTCAAGTACATATTTCAATTCATCGACGGGGATTTCATGACGTACGCATATTAACAGCTCGTCACATTTTGTGATACCGTATTGTTGTGGAAATACATTTTGATCGGTTGACAAAAGATCAAATTGGGTTATCGGCAGGCGGAAGAGGTCTCGGACGTACTCAAAAGCAACTTTCATATTCGTGTCCGGTTTTAGTTTAGAGACCCATTCCGGTTCTTTTCTGGAATACTTCCTTTTAGAATCTAGCGAACAAGACAGTTAAAAAACTCACTGAATACGGATTCTTGTTCTACCAATTCGTCTCCACCCATTTATCGTATCTGATACCTTTCTCCATCGTTTCTTCATGAAACGCCAAACGGCGAATGGTCGAGGCCCACCGTTGTAAAACAACAAGCAATCAGAACTGAAAAAGCTAACACTGATACCAATTCCAGTCAACGGGAAACGAGTCGATCGAATGATTCGATGACATCGGGAAGATAATAGAGAGAAGTCAATGCTGGAAAAGAAGAGGGAGGATTACGGTAGATGAAGGGAACTTACATATCAGGGACATTGAAGTTGGAAAGAACTTCTTCATAAGCTAAACTGGGTAGTTTCAGGAGGGGAAACGCCATTTTTGAAGTACAAAGCAAGAAAATCAATAGGTGGTCTCTTGACACAACACACCAGACAATACACGTCACTAACAGAAGGGACCCTTTATACCTAGCCTCCTTTAGTCGAACAGGTGTTCTTGTGCAATAGAGCGCGATTACAGAATCTTACTTCTGGTGTTCTCAAAACGTTTCCGATTTCAAAAAAAATCTAGGGCATGCAACTTGCTTAAGACAAAGATTGGTTATCTAATGAATGTTGGTCATTTCTATACTTTATCAATTGATCATTCTTTGGTAATTTTCATGGCAGCTGAGATAACGGGCCTCCCAGTTTGAGTTCTTCAAGGATCCTAGAATTACATACATGCGGCTATTTTGGTCAATAAACAAAATGATAACATTTTCATTTTTTAAATAAAAAAATTTTATTCCAGAAAAGTTTCTTAAAATATCACCAAAAATCCAAATCAAGGTTATCAGCTTCAGGTTGAAATCTTTTGTGCCAGACTACGAATAAAATTAGATCGTATCTCTGAACTACTGTAGCCAATAGGCCATCCTCTCGTAGGAAATCAATTCCTTTTTCACAATCAACTCTGTGGATGGGACTAATCTGGAAGTTTCTTCCTCGAATTGCTGGATTCCATTTCATTGGTTCGAATCCATCATTCCAATCTAACTGTTCCCAGTTTCGAGACATTTTGAGCCATTCAAAGCGATTGTTTCTCGAGGAGAGCCACTGGGAGACAAAATCCCGAATTGGTAGATTCTTGTTACCTTCCATTTTGATTCGAGCGCAGTCCATTGCCAGAAACGTCTCATTTGTGATCCAAAACGCTTGATATATCGTCAGTTCGTCCATCGAAAATCGTACAAAGCCACTTTCAAAATCATCGTTTTTCTCCAGGCACAATGTGAAACTCTTGGAAATTTCTACTTTCTCGAGTACATATTTCAGTTCATCGATAGGAAATCCATTAGATGTCCACATATACATTTCTTCACACTTTGTGATGCCAAAATACTGTGGAAACAATTGTTGATCGTTTGCAGAGAGAGTATATCGTATCGGCAGGCGGAAAAGGTCTTGGACGTAATCAAACGCCACTTTTAATTTCTTAATAGGTTCTAGACTGGACCGCCATTCCGGTTCTTTTCTGGAATATTTAAAATTGAATTGAAATCTAGCTAAAATTTTATAAAAACTTACTGAATACGTATTCTTGTTTCACCAATTTGTCTCCATCCATTTTCCGTATCTGATACATTTCTCCATCGTTTCTTCCTAAAGTACCATTTGGCGATTGGTTGGGGCGTACCGTTGAAAAATCTAAAGCTTGTATAACGGAAACTGCTAACATAGATTTCTATTCCAGTCAACGGGAAACGAGTTGATCGGATGATTCGATAGCATCGAGAAGATAATAGAGAGAAATCGACGCTAGAAAAAAAGGAGAGGAAGGATTACGGTAGATGAGGGGAACTTACAGATCGGGGACATCAAAGTTAATAAGAACTTCTTCATAAGCTAAACTGGGGAGTTTCAACAGGGGGAATGCCATTTTGGAGGTAGCTAGAGAATCAATAGGTGGTCTCTTTGGCACTACACATAGAGAATACACGCCACCAACAGAAAAGACCCCTTATACCTAGTCTCCTGTTTTCGACCATTTGGTGTGTGTGTTCTGCCTTCTGTTCTTATTCTAATGCGTGTTGCTGTGCAATAGAGCGCTATTCGGGCCTAATCCCTGGTCTAGCAGGGTTTGGTATCTCATTAAGTCTCATGGAATTAATAATCATTCACTAAAATAACTAACACGTTAAAAGAACTAACAATAACCAAAAAGTATATTGTAAGTATAGAACATAAATTAGAATGATCACTATTATGTAGTTCTCGAGAGAATTCCCCTGAATGAGCTTATCAGGAGTCCTAAATAGGTACCTTCCGATCGTTTATTCAGTGAAATGTTACAGAAAAATAGTGAAGATATAAATAATGCCGTGATACGACTATCCGGACTAACATGACAACATGACGACAACGTCAATGTAAACTATCAAAAACTGGTCAACTAACCAAATAAAAAATCTTTAGGCTTAACAATTTTATTTTTGAATAATAAAGTTTTATCACAGAAAAATTTCGAAGACTCTAAACATCACCGATGATCCAATTGAAGCCGATCGGCTTCAGGTTGGAACCTCTTGTGCCAGACTATGAAATAAATTGTGCTGGATCTAGATTGAGCCACTGTAGCCAACATCCCGTCCTCTCGAAGAAAATCGATTCCTTTTTCACAATCAACTCTCTGGTATGAACTAATCCTAAAGTTTCTTCCTCGAATCGCTGAATTCCATTTCATTGGTTCGAATCCATCATTCCAATTGATTTGTTCTTCGTTGTTCCAACGCATGTTCCCAGTCATTTTCAACCATTCGAAGCGAGTGTTCCTTGAGGAGAGCCACTGGGAGACAAAATCCCGAATCGGCAGATCCTTGTTGCCATGCAAGGTAATTCGAGCGCAATCCATCGCCAGAAATGTCTCTTTTGTGATCCAAAACGCCCGCATTATTATCAATTCGTTCATTGAAAACTGAACAAACTCGCATTTAAAATAGTCGTTTTGTTTCAGATACAACATCAAACGTTTCGAAATCTCCATTTTCTCGAGTATATATTTCAGTTCGTTGATAGGAATTTCATAATGTGTCCATATATACAGCTTTTCGCATTGTGTGATGCCAAAATATTGTGGAAATAGTATCTGATCATTGTCCCACATCCAATATCGGGTTACCGGTAGGCGGAAGAGGTCTCGGACGTAGTCAAAAGCATCTTTCAATTTTTTGACGGGGTTTAGAGTAGAGCGCCATTCCGGTTCTTTTCTGAAAGTTTTTTTAATCTAGCTAATAAGAAATTTCCTTTAAAAACTCACTGAATACGGATTCTTGTTTTACCAATTCGTCTCCATCCATTTTCAGTATCCGATACCTTTCTCCATGGGTTTTTCAGGAAGTCCCAATAAGCGACTGGTTTCGGTTTTGTATCGATGCAAAACGTCAGGGTATAGTAATTGGAATTAACACTGACTTCGATTCCAGTCAAAGGGAACCGAGTTGATCGAATGATTCGATGGCATCGAGAAGAGCATAAAGAAAAATCAACACTAAAAAAGAAGAGGCAGGGTTACGGTAGATGGGGGGAACTTACAGATCGGCGACTTCAAAGTTAAGAAGAACTTCTTCATAGGCCAAACTGGGTAGTTTAAGCAGGGGAAATACCATTTTTGAGGTAGCTAGAGGATCAATAGGTGGTCTCTTGAGACGGCACACTACACAATACACGTCACCAACAGAATCGACCCTCGAATCGAATCGATACCTAGTCTCCTGTTCTTGACTTCTCTGTGTATGTGGTACCCTTTTACTTTGTTCGACCACCCTTTTTTGTGCAGTAGAGCACGATTACAGACTCTCATCTCTCCTATTCGTAAGATACTCCCGATTCCAGAAAAGATTTTCATTTGAGGTGTTTTAACTGGCTTGCGTGCATAGATACCAAGATGTGTTCAATCGAAAAACTGTTCAGGTTAACAGGCTCTAATTTTATTTACTGACCGCTTTTCGATAGCTCAAAAGGCAACTGAGGGTTCCAAATTTGGGTGTGAGGTTTTTTAAAAGGCTTTCATTTGTACGTCGGTTACCTCTGATACCGTAAGAACTGGCAAAAATAGTCAACAAACAATATCAATAAAACCTTTCAGAAATACCAGTTTTATTATTTGAGTAAAAAATTTATTACAGAAAAATTCCGAGCATATATCACAGATGATGCAATTGAAGCCGATCGGCTTCAGGTTGAAATCTTTTGTGCCAGACTATAAAATAAATTAGATCGTATTTTTGAACTACTGTAGCTAACATCCCGTCCTCTCGTAGGAAATCAATTCCTTTCTCACAATCGACTCTGTAAGAATTAATCCTAAAGTTTCTTCCCCGAATCGCCGGATTCCATTCCATCGGTGCAAAACCATCATTCCAATTGATCTGTTCCCAGCTCTCATTTATTTTAAGCCATTCGAAGCGAGTATTCCTGGAGGATAGCCACTGGGAGACAAACTCCCGAATAGGCAGAGTCCTGTTGCGGTACAAGGTAATTCGAGCGCAGTCCATTGCCAGAAACGTCTCTTTTGTGATCCAAAATGCTTGATATATCGTCAGTTCGTCCATTGAAAATCGTATAAAATCGCACTCGAAAACCGCGTTGTTTTCCAGATACAACATCAAACTTTTTGAAATCTCCACTTTCTCGAGTACATATTCCAATACATCGACGGGGATTCTATGAGATGTCCATATATACATCTCTTCACACTTTGTGATTCCAAAATACTGTGGATACAGTTGCTGATTGTTGGCCGAGAAACAATATCGAGTTACCGGTAAGCGGAAGAGGTCTCGGACGTAATCGAAAGCAACTTTCAAGTTCTTAACAGGTTTTAGAGTTGAGCGCCAAGACGGTTTTTTTCTGAAAGTGATTTTTAATCTAGCGAATAAGAAATTTCCGTAAAAAACTTACTGAATACGGATTCTGTTTCCACCAATTCGTCTCCATCCATTTTCTGTATCCGAAACCTTTCTCCAAGGGTTCTGCATGAACTCCCATTGGGCGATTGGTTTCGGGGTTATATTGTTGTAAACCATCAAGCTATTAGAACTGTAGTCAGCACTGACACCTATCCCTGTAAACGGGAAACGAGTAGATCGAATAATTCGATGACATCGAGATGATAATAGAGAGAAATCGACGCTAGAAAAAAGGAAGAGGAAGGGTTACGGTAGCTCGAAGGGAACTTACAGATCGGCAATTTCAAAGTTGAGAAATACTTCTTCATAGGCCAAACTGGGCAGTTTCAGGAGAGGAAATGCCATTTTGAAGGTAGCTAGAGAATCAATAGGTTGTCTCTTGAGACAGCCCACCAGACAATACACGTCACCAAAAGAAAAGACCCCTTAATATCCTATTCTTGACTTCTCTGTGTATGTAGTGCCTTCTGCCTTTGTTCGAGGACGCATTATTGTGCGATAGAGCGCGATTACAGGTTCTCGAAATATTTTAGTAACATAGCCATGAGTATGCTGGTCGGTCCATCAGAATGAGGGTCCTGAGTTTGGACCTTCAGAGAAGATTCAGAGAGCATTGCACCATGCTTGAGAGTAAAAATATATAGTCAACTAATAAAATGTTCAACATTATTTTTCTACATTTTATCAATTGATCACTCTTTGTTATTAAAGCATATAATTTGTATTCTCTGAATTGAAACATTTATTATAGAAAAGTTTTGGAAACTTCATACAGAATCTAATTCAAGATGATCAGCTTCAGGTTGGAATCTTTTGTGCCAGACTATGAAATAAACTATACCGAATCCTTCTTGTACCACTGTAGCCAACATTCCGTCGTCTCGAAGAAAATCGATTCCATTCTTACAATCAACTCTCCGGGTACGATTAATCTTGAAGTTTCTTCCCCGAACCTTCGGATCCCATTTCATTGGTTTCAATTCATCATTCCAATCAATATATCCCGATACAATATACATTTTGAGCCATTCGAAGCGAGTGTTTTTTGAGGAGAGCCACTGGGAGACAAACTCTTGAATTGGCAGATCTTGATTAGTCTGCACTGCAAGGTCGATTCGAACGCAGTCCATCGCCAAAAACGTCTCTTTCGTTATCCAAAATCCTCTATCTACCCTCAGTTCGTCCATCGAAAAACGTACAAAACCATACATTAAATTATTTTTGTTCTTCAGATACAATCCCAACTTCTTCGAAATCTCCATTTTCTCGAGTACATAATTCAGTTCATCGATTGGAATTTCATGGTGTACCCATATATACATTTCTTCAGTTCGTCCACCGAAAATCGTATAAAATCATACTTGAACTCATAGTTTCTCTCCAGGCACAACGTCAATTTCTTCGAAATTTCCATTTCCTCGAGCACATATTTCATTTCATCAACAGAAATTTTCCGGCATGTGTCAATACGCAGCTCATCACATTTTTTGATGTTAAGATACTGTGGGGATAGATTTTTATTATTGTATGAAAGAAGATATCGGGTTATCGGAAGACGGAAAAGGTCTCGGACGTAGTCAAAAGCCATTTTCAAGTTCTCGACAGGATATTTATACGAGCGCCAAACTGGTTTCTTTCTGGAATTTTTTTAATCTAGCGAATAAGACACTTTTGTGAAAAAACTCACTGAATACGTATTCTTGTTCCACCAATCTGTCTCCATCCATTTTTAGTATCTGATTCCTTTTTCCACGGGTTTTTCATGAACTCCCAATAAGCGATAGGCTCAGATTTATTATTGTAGAATATCAAGTAATTGGAAGTAATGTCAAAAGTGACACCTAGTCCTGTGAATGGGAAACGAATCGATCGGATGATTCGATGGCATCGAGAAGATAATAGAGAGAAATCGACGCTGGAAAAGCAGGAGGAGGATTACGGTAGATTAGGGGAACTTACAGATCGGCGACTTTGAAGTTGAGAAGAACTTGTTCATAAGCTAAACTGGGTAGTTTCAACAGGGGAAATGTCATTTTGGATGAAATGAGAATGAATCGATAGATGTCTCTTGACACCACACACCAGGCACGTCACTAACAGAATAGGCCCCTTTTACCTAGTTTCCTTTTTTTGTAGTGACATCTGTCTTTGTTAGACCACACATCTTTGTGCACAAGAGCGCGATTACAGACTCTCATTCCCGTGTTCTCAAAAACTTTCCAATTTCGAAATGAATAGATTATTTTTTGATAACTATAACAGTAAGCGAGATATTAATGTTTGGAAAAACAGTATTTTATTTATAGTTATGGTGTTTTTGAATATTTAATAATTTATTGAAATCTTTTGTGCCAGACTACAAAATAAATTCGATTATGTCTCCAGACTACTGTAGCCAATAGGCCATCTTCTCGGAGAAAATCATATCCATGTTGGCAGTCGACTTTCTCGTAGTTATTAAACTTGAAATATCTGTCCCGAATAGCCGCATCCCATCTTCTGAACCCCTGATTCCAAATGGTCCTCTCTTCATTCCATGATATTTTCATCCATTCGAAACGGGTGTTTCTCGAGGAGAGCCACTGGGATACAAACTCTCGAATCGGTAGAACCTCGTTGCCTTTTAGTTCTATTCGAACGCAGTCCATCGCTAAAAACGTCTCTATTGTGATCCAAAACGCTTGTTTTATTTTCAAATGGTCCATTGAAAACTGTACGAAACCGCTTTCAAAACCACTGTTATTATGCAGATTTAGTCTCAAAAATTTTGAAACTTGGACTCTCTCGAGTACATATTTCAATTCATCAACAGGGATGTGATGATTTGTCCAAATACGCAGCTCATCACATTTTGTGATGCCAAATAGCTGTGGAAATAGGTTTTGATTGTTGTCCGAGAGAATATATCGGGCTATTGGCAGGCGGAAAAGATTCTGGACGTAGTCAAAGGCCACTTTCATTTGGATAGCTGGTTCTTGAGTAGAGCGCCAATCCGATTTTTTTCTGGAAATGGTTATCTGTTCCTTTTGACTGAATTATCTTGCTAGGCGTTAAAGTTATCAAAACATTGCCAACTAACAAAATATAGAGCTTTTTAGCTGAGCAATTTATTAGTTAGTTTTTTTTATATCTGTTACAAAAACCAAGATATTCATAGCTTCACTCACTGAATGCGAATTCCAATTCCGCCAATTTTTCTCTGCGGAACTTCAACATCCTTTACCAATTCCCATGGTGTCTCCATGAAATCCCATTGATCTACAACCCGTGACCCGATGAAAAACCGCAAGCTATTGAAGTGGGCAAGTACACTGACACCTATTCCTGTGAATGGGAAACGAATCGATCGAACGATCCGATGGCATCGAGAAGAGCAAAGAGAGAAGTCGATGCTGGAAAAGAAGAAAGAGGGTTACGGTAGATGAGGGAAACTTACAGATCGGCCACATCGAAGCTGAGAATAACTTGTTCGTAGGCTAGAATAGGGAGTTTTAGAAGGGGAAATTCCATTTTGGGAGTAGTGAATCAATATGGGCCTCTTTGATACCCCACACATCAGGCAGTACACTTCGCCCACGCAGGAGACCCGTGACCCCCATCTGTTTGCTACCAGTCGTTTCTTTGACGATTTTTGCCATAGAGCGCGATTACAGACTTTTCTCAAAGAATTCCTAATTTCTAAATGATCTATGTATTGTTCTCTTATCAACCGTTGAAGCTATTAAAAAAAGTCTTATTTAAAAAACAGGTTTTTTTAGAGAGCACGTAACTAGGTTGTCTCTAGAGATATCAAAAAGTGTTTTACAAGTAACTTGCTCAGCTTAAAAAGCTCTACATTTTATTAGTTGACTGCTTTTTGATTACTATTACGGTAAGCGAGATAGCGGCGCTCAAAGTTTGAGTTCAATGGTTTCTAGCGCCTACCGCCTGGAATCCGGGGTTTTAAGGGTTACTGTAGGAATTACTGTATTGGGGTGTTTTAGGCTTACTATCTTGGTGTATTTCAGAAAGATTACTGTACCCCTCAAAAGAAACTTAGTTATTCGTGTGCCTTCAAATAGACGTTGAGATACCTCGGTTTCCTGAGCGCCTCCACTGTGTCTTCCAACTTCAACCGCTTATATCTCAGCCGGCGTCCACGATATCAAAAAACTGTTAACTAATATAATGTAGAGCTTTGTGAGTTGAGCAACTTTTCAGTTGGCCACTTTTTGATAGCTTTCACGGTTAGCAAGATAGGGGCTCTTGAAAAGGCACCGCTGAAAACTAGGGTGTTCAGCGCTTATGTTTTTTGAGCGCGTATATCTCCGTTAGGGTAAGAGCTATCAAAAAATAGTCAACTAATAAAATGTAGAGCTTTTCAAGCTGAGCAATTTACTTTTTAGCATTTTTTGATACCTCATAAAAGAATGAAGTTATGCGCCTTTAAAATACACGAAGAAAGCGTGGCTTCTTGCGCGTTCTACGTCGCCTGGCTTCAACCGCCCATATCTTGGCCCTTGGCAGCGCTATCAAAAAGTTTCCAACTAACAAAATATAGAGTTTTTTAAGCTGAGCAACATTTTTTTTGTTAAATTTCATTATCTTAAACGAGAACTTAGTTATTTGTCTTTTCCGGAAGCCATATTATTATAATTATAAAAATTTAAACTTTTCCGTTTTCCAAAATGTTGTCTCTTTAACTCTCAATTCAAAACTTTCCCACAAAGTCAACCTTGAGAAAACTCAAGTGTGTCGCTTCCTTGATTGCCCACAATTTGGGGTTTACCCGAGCGCACTTCCTCAGTGCAATGGGTGTCAAGAATTCATTCTTCTTCTCACTTCATCATCGATGAATAACCATATAAGTAGCCATCAAGAGAGCCCTCCCCTACTACAGTATGCATGGGGAATTCTAAATGTAAGGAAAGCTCTTCTTCTTCTTCTCATTCCTACTAAATATGGTTCGTCTAGGCCCCCTTATTTTCTTGCTCATCCCTATTGTCTTTGCTAGATATTGTGTTCATAACGAAAAGGTAAGCCCCGTGTGTGTCGCTTTTTGTAGTTTGTAGTCTATAATGTTCGATCAGATTAAAAATAGAGTTTCTGGTCGATCTTATAGACTATAAACCACTTAGCTAGCCATTTTTTTTCTATTTCTTTTATTATATAGAGCTGGTGTCGAGGCCATGAGATCTGGGGATGGTGCTTTCATAACAAGTCATCTGGCGTCTTCAACTGCGATGATGACGCATTTTGTGTGTCCCAGGAGCAGTTAAAAAACAAAAAATCGTCTGGATGCTTTGCCAGAGACAATTCTTCGGTTTGCTGTTGTAATGATGCGGATGGATGTAACCTTGGGTTTATTAGTGTCCCACCCAAGTATGCTCACGGGCAGCAATGTGTGAACTCGATGGAGATACCTAATGAAGATGTTAGACTTTTTAAGCCATGGTTAGTTAATTTTCTTTGGTTCTAAAGCGTCCGGTTTTAAAGGAGGACTGAAGTGGAATTCATAGTTGTCATCGGGCCGGGCCATAACTTCCTTCAGAGTCGAAATTTTTTGACGGTGAAAAAAGAAAATGGTAGATCTCGGCGAGTTCTACACGATCCTTTTTACCAAATTACTGCAACTCTTTTCTGAAAAAAGTTACAAGCCAAAAAAGAGGGCGGGACATTTTCGGCCCGGATTTTTTGGCCCGCCCTTTTCCCCCTTTTTTGGCTTGTAACTTTTTTCAGGAAAGAGTTACAGTAATTTAGTAAAAAGCATCGTGTAGAACTCGCCGAGATCTACCATTTTCTTTTTTCATCGTCAGAAAATTTCGACTCTCAACGAAGTTATGGCCCGGCCCGCGCCGGCCCGATTTTCGGCCCGATGACAACTATGGTGGAATTTGATAATTTGTATATAGATGTAGTTTTTAATTCTGAACACTTTTTCTGTTCACAACTTTCTCTAAAAATGCCTCTAAATGCCTCAAAAACCGGTTTTATTGAGGTGGAAGAGTTTTCCGAAAACTCGGCCACGGGGTTTTTGGACGCCCTGGTGGCTTTTTTTGCTTTTTCTTTGAAGTTTTATGGTTTTACTGAATATATTTGCTCATTAACTTCAAAAAAATGAGAAAAATAGTCACTGGGGCGCCCCCGTGGCCGAGGTTCAGAAAAAACTCTTCCACCTCAATAAAACCGGTTTTTAAGGCATTTAGAGGCATTTTCAGAGAAAGTTGTCAACAGAAAAAGTGTTCAGAATTAAAAACTACTTCTATACACAAATTATTGACTTCAGTCCTCCTTTAAAATGAGCAATTCCAGCGACGATCCATACTGCTATTCAATTCTCACAGCGGAGGAGGACGGTGGTCCAACTACAGTAACCCGTGGGTGTTACGCCCGTAAAATGGTGATGCATCATATGTCGAAAAACGAGGATGATAAATTCCAAAATAATACGAAATGGCGGGAAACCAAAAGAATCGCTGAGATGCCCAGTTGCTCGGAAATACTCAAAGATCAGGAGAGAATCAATGGAACTATTAGTTTGTGTATAGATTTTACTTTTGATCAGGTAATTAGAAACAGTTTAAAATATGGGATGTTTTGTTAGTTGACAGTTTTTTGATAGCGGTTAGGGGAGGCGAGTTATGAGCGCTTGAAATTAGGTAGAAATGAGGGAGCTATTTTTAAAGGCGCATAACTTGCTTATTTTCGAAGATAGAAAAAAGTGGTCAACTAGAGAGTTGCTCAGCTTAAAAAGCTCTATATTTCGATAGTTGATAACTTTTTGATAGCACAGTCGGGAACCAAGATACGGGCGGTTTAATCTAGGCGGCTAAAAGCGCGCAGAAAGTCACGCTTTCTTTGAAAGCGCATAACTCTGTTCTCTTCCGGGCTTTTCAAAAACGCAAACTAGAGTGTTGCTCAGCTTAAAATGCTCTATATTTTACTTCTTGATCATTTTTCAATAGCTCCCACCCAAACGGAGATATACGCGCTCAAAAACAGAAGCCCCGTTGTCATTAGCGTCCCTTCAAACGCCGCTATCTCGGTAACCATAGAAGCTATCAAAAAGCTGCTGACTAACAAGTTGCTCAGCTTAAAACGCTCTACATTTTATTAGTTGAACACTTTTTGATACCTCTCACGGGAAGCGAGATACGGGCGGTTGAAGTTAGAACAGCGGAGGGTCTTTAAAGGCGCATTGCTCAGCTTAGACGTAAAACCGAGCTTTTTAAGAGTATGGTACGGTAATTCTAGTAGTACCCTTAGCCTTACAGTAATCCCTCTACAGTACCTACAGTACCGCTAAATACAGTAATCCTTCTGCAGTACCCCCAAATACAGTAACCCTACAGTAATCTCCTATTCCGCTTCAGGACCCTGAAGACGGCGAAGAGGTCGACGAGCCGATTCGAATGAAGAGTCGCCTGTGTTGTTGCGAAGGAACGAACAAGTGCAACGAGGACGCGATGTGGGCGGATTACGGTATCCCTCTGACGGAGTTGCTAGAAACAATCGAGTCAAGGAAAGCGTTGACTGGGGGATCCGCTGCGATTTCTTTAACTTCCGCTATTTTAGTTTTTCTTTTTGCTATTTAATTAATTTTGGAGCTTCTTAATAAATTCATCGTTAAGTACAAAGGCGGAGAGGAAAAAGGCAAAGAAGAGGAGAAAAGAGACAGGGAAATGCGTAGAAATACATGCTCTAAAGCTAGTTTTGCGGAGTGTCGTTTGGATCACAAAGAGATTAAAATACAGCAAAAAAAAGATCATTGACATTCATCGGAGCTGCTTGTCATCGCCGCAAAGCCTCCCCCCTGAGTCTCCTGCATCTTCTTCGTCATCTTCATCACATTAAGCGTCGGGAAGTATCCCAATCCCTGCAGGAATAGCATCATACTCTCTGTGACAGCATCCGGACGATCGTCGAGTACCAATCCACATGAATCCGAAATCTTTATCCAATCCGAGTGGGCGGGGTCTAGCTTTGTGTTCACTTCAACGGTATCCTCGACGTGGGCGGAGCCGGCGCCGACTAGCTGGAGGACGGGGACTTTGAGCTGGACGCCAGAGAGCCCGTCGCGAGAGATAGGGAGCGGGGTGCGTTGGATATAAGATTCGATGAATTCTGCGAGGCTATTCGGATTCGGAAGATGCTGGAAGAAGACGCGATACTGGCGGACGATATCCGGACTACAGCGATCATAATTCTTTCCGAAATGGTGCCACATTAGATAGTCGATAGTGAACTTTGTCATGCCGAGTTTACGAAGATACGAGGCGTTCCACTTCTCATATCCCCACTCCACCCATCCAGACTTCCCTGAGCAACAATTGACAAGGATCAGGGCGATGACACGGTTCTGATTCTGAGCTGCATAGCGGAGAAGGACGTTTGCTCCGACGCCGACGCCAAAGCCAATGAATTGATTGATTTTGAAGTGGTCTGCCACTGATTCAATCGTCTTTGCGATTCCGTCCATTGTGGGGTATTGGAAGCTGGAATTTGGGAGGATAAAGAGGATTCTGAGGATTCTGAGGATAGAAATTACTTTTCTGGAAGAGGCTGAGCATCCATCTCTTGTCCCGGAGCATTCACATTATAAATGCAGAACTTGTCAGCGAACTCGGCAATAGAAACGAATTGAAAGAAGTTTTGGAAGTTGCTCTCAGCTGGAAACCTTTTTCTTTTAGTTTTCCTCTTAAAAAAGAAAAAAAACTCACAATCCAGACCCAAATCATGAAAAGTGATCATGGGGACCTTCTTCGGATCCTTTCTATCGCCATAAATCGACACTTTGACCTGCCCAAACGCGGTGTTCACTTTCTCCTCGGAGAAATTGTTGGCTGCCTCTTCCATAAGCGGTTGCATATCGCGTGTGAACGAATGCATTTCGATAGCCGCCATTTTGATCTGAAAAAGCGGAAAATAAGGAAAATAGGGGTTTTTGAGCGAAATATAAAGAAAAAAGAACATTCTAGAGCTTCTAACCATCAAAAACAAGAAAAACCACATGAAAATGATGAAATTCGTACAGTTTCCGCCCCGAAAACATATGATCGACCCGAGAAAAGAGAGAGCTATCAAGAGAGACGCAGTGAGTCACCGGGGCGAGACTCTATTGATTCTCGGGGCGTCTGCCAAGCTGCCCGGCCCCTTTGTTGACCCAAAGTTCAACGGAGCGCGCTTCCAATGAAGCTTTCAGGGGGAAATTTGAGCGGAAATGGAAATTTGAGACTGAAATTCGTTTTTGCTTGCCGAACTTTGATATTTTTGTATTTATTGGGGGGAAAAGTGGTTTTAGATGTATTTAATTATTTTTTCAATTTAAAATAGCGAAAAAATGGGAAAAAAGGCCGGAAATCAAAGAAAAATAGCTGATTTATCAAATAAAAATTAATTATCAATTGATGAATTTCTGCGTCTCACACTCTCTAACGCGTAGCCGTAGAGCGCGTTTGCATTATTCTAATTAAATAATTTTTTTCTGATTCTTCAAATTGAATAAAAATAGCATTATTCAATAGAATTTTTGCCTAATTTTATTGTATTAAATCGGAAATAGGCTTGCAAACATTGCCCTTACCCTTATCTTATCGCTGTGTTCATTGACCAGTCGAAAATTGATTCGACCTTCACTTTTCGTTATTTTCCCTTTAAAAATAAGAAATTAATTCCAGAATTCTCCGCAAAATGGCTGCCACATTGGTATCGAAAAATAGAAGCTTCCAGGGCCATCAGTTTGTTTATAAGCACCCTAGGTGAGGGTTTTTTTTTGAAAAACCTGGGTTTTCAGCGGATCTTGAATTTTGAAGCATAAAAAAATTTAATTCTTGTTCCAGCTCCACCACAAACTGCGAAATGACCTTCGGAGTCTATATCCCGGATCACCAGCCCGAAGAAAAGCTCCCAACGCTCTTCTACCTCTCCGGCTTAACCTGTACCCATGCGAATTTCATGGAGAAGTCCGGATTCCAGCAATTCGCCTCCAAACACCGATTCATCGTCGTTCATCCGGATACCTCGCCACGTGGCGTCGACATCGCAGGCGATTCGGATAGCTGGGATTTCGGAAAAGGCGCCGGATTCTATGTGAATGCTACTGTTGAGAAGTGGTCGAAGAACTATCGAATGTATGATTATATTGTGAAGGAATTGCTGGAAGAAGTGGCACCAAAAGTGGCGCCAATCGACGCTGGAAGAGTCGGAATCTTCGGCCACTCAATGGGCGGTCATGGAGCACTTACAATTGGTCTAAGGAACCCGCAGAAATTCAAATCAATCTCCGCTTTCGCCCCTATCTGCAACCCTATCTCTGTTCCATGGGGACAAAAAGCGTTGGGTGGATATTTAGGAGAGGATCAAGCCACGTGGAAGGAATATGATGCTTCTGAAGTCCTCAAAAGATATGAAGGGCCGAAAAGAGAGATTCTGGTGGATCAGGGGACAGCGGATAACTTCCTGGGGCAGTTGAAACCAGAGACTCTCAAGGAAACGGACCACGTGGCAGTTGAAGTCAGAATGCAGAAGGATTTTGATCATTCTTATTATTTTATCGCTAGTTTCATGGCCGATCATTTTGCCCATCATGCCAAGGCTCTTGTTTAAATTTTCTATTCTAAGGCTACACTCTAGCCTATTGATAAGACGACCATGTGGTCAATGACGACCTATTTTTCCCCTTTTTTTTCCCTTTTCTTCCCTTTTTTCCCTTATTTTTTTCTCTATTTTGAAACAAATTCATTGGCAAATGCTTAATACACGTAAAGCGTCACATATTTACAAAACGAAGCTAAAAACCGGAAAAATGAGGTTTTTGAAGGAAAAGCAAGCACTGGCATCTAGACGGGGGGTCTCAATTGATTTTTAAGCACCAAATGATCGGCGCCACGTATTGGAAGTGGATGACGACGGTAGAACGAGATCGCTGAGTTGATCGAACGGAATAGGGGGCCTTCGCCTGCAAGAATAAGGGGTTTTGGGGGGAATAGCATTGATTTGGGGCTGTAGAGGATTTTAAGCTGAGCAATTCACTTGTTGACTATTTTTTGATAGCGCTTACCGAAAGCGAGATTTTTGGATTTGAAAACAATTTTTTTTGGGTTTTTTTTTTGGATTTTTCCTGTTTTTTAGAGTTTTTCATATAGTTTTCAGTACTTGAATCACTAGAAAACACTAAAAACCCGGAAACCCCCAGAAAAATCAAAAAAAAAACAAAAAAAAACCGAAATGACTACTGTAGAAACTTATTACTGTATATAGCACTTTTTTTGGGTTTTTTTGGATTTTTCCTGAATTTTTAGAGTTTTTCATATAGTTTTCAGTGTTTTCAGTCAGTCAATCACTGAAAAAACCCTTAAAAAATCAGGAAAAACCTAGAAAAATCGAAAAAAATGGGAAAAACCCTGTTATCGAAATTACTACTGTATTTAGCACTTTTTTCGGGTTATTTTTCAAATTTTTTAGAATTAAAAAAATTGCGGATTACTGTAGAAAATTCCTACTGTATCTATCTTCTCTAGAATCCTTACCAATAACCCATTTCTCTCCATTCCACTCAATTTTAATATGAACCACCCCCTTGGTGGCTCTCAACGACAACGCCGCACTTCCCTCACTTCCACGTGACCGTAATAAATAATCGCCGAGATTTCGATTTTCCAATCGTTTTTCGGCCTCGACTCGATTCATATTTTGTTCCATATAGATCTCCGAATCGCTCTGGAACATTGGAATTTGAATAAAAAATTTTTGAAAAAAAAGTTAAAAATAAAAATGAACAAGAGGCTTACAGGTCGTCGTCGTTTATTTTCGTCTCTCTGCCTTCTTCTCGCGTCAACTGCAGAATTACCGATTTGAACGAGTTGATTGACGAACGAGGAGCTTGAGCACATTGAAGGTGAGCCTATAGGAACTTCTAGTTATTATGGGGCTATACACGCCTTGGGGAAAAAAAAAAAAAAAAAAAAAATACCGAAAAATAGGAAAAAAATCCTATAAAAATGGGAAAAAATCCTATTTTTCGGTTTTTTTCCCAGGGCGTGAATAGCCCCATTAGCCTGAGCAATTGGCGCTTACCATGTGGGGAGACCTTGGCGTCTCCGATAGCTGAGGCGGTGGAGAAGCGGACAGAGTTGGGGCGGGCTAGGAACTCCCATGGAGTGTCGTAATGGTCTTCGGAACCTGATGATGCCATTGTCATCATCATCGTCTCATGCTCTGGAAGTATGGAAGAGGTGGAAGAGGGTGTGAAATCGGATACTTGAGGAGGAGGGAAGAGACCAGTATGTTTATACTTGTGGGAGAGAGAGAGAGAGAGAGAGGACCAGTTTCAAGTGTTTTCGTGTCTTCTAGAAGATTCTCAGGAAGTTTGAGGGAGATCTAGTAAGAGTTGCTATGAATTTTTGAGGGATTTTAAAATGAAAATGATAGATCTTGATGAGATCTATAAAATGGTATAATTGAAATTACTGCATCTTGACTAAAACAATAGTTATGAGCAAAAATAAGAACCGTTATCCACACTTTGGAACTTAACATTGGTCATATTTTTGACGGGTTATAGCTTGGTCCGGAAGAGGGATTTTTGGGGGATTTAAAAAGGAAAATGATAGATCTTGATGAGTTCTACAGAATGGTATAATTTAAGTTTCCGTATCTTAACTGGAAATTTAGTTATGAGCAAGAATAGGAGCCGTAGTTCAAGCCTTGCCGCGAAAACGGTTATAATAATCGGTGGGTTATAACTTGCTTCAAAATCGAAATTGTTTGATGATTGAATAGTGGAAATGATAGATCTTGACAAGCTCTATAGAATGGTTTAATTCAGATTACTGTAACTTCTCTAGAAATTTAGTTATGAACAAAAATAAAAGCCGTAATCTAAAACTTGCTACAAAAACGGTCATAGTGGTCGGCGAATCATAACTCCCTTCATATTTGAAAATTTTGGATGATTGAAAAATGAAAATGATAGTTTGGCTAGTTCTATAAGTCAATTACATTTAAATTACTGTAACTTGCCTTTAAAAAAAGTTACAAGCCAAAAAATAATGAATCAGAAAAAAACCAGTTGTTCCGATGGTGTCGGCTGGTCAAACCATTTTTTTCCTTCAGAAGCTCAATATGAAAATTTTTGGGTAAAAAATAAAGCTTTTATCCTGCTTTACAAGCTTAACAACCTCAAATTCCCGAATCTTCACCGAGAGAAAAGTTAAGAAGGTTCGAAAGCCCTGGTTTTAATTTTTGACATATTTTTTCTGGGCTTGGGTTTTTAGTGTTTCTAGGCCATTTTTTTCACTTTTTCCAGTTTTTAGCCTATCACAGGGTTCTAAACAAGCTCATTTTCTAGAAAAAGCTCTCCTTTTTAACATCCTGAGCATCCAGAAGCTGCGAGCCTAAAGCTAGCAATGACAGTACCCCTTGCCTCCCCTAAAAGCTAGGGAAAAGGTACATTCCAAAGAAGAAGAAGAAAGGGGGATTAAATTCTTTTGACAACGACGAGTTTATGGTGTTGGGGGGGGGGGGGACTCTCTTCACCACTAAAGAGTCCCAAAGAGAAGAAAAAGAGAGAGAGTATGGAAAGTGCAAGAGACACCCCCGAGACATAGATTAAATTGCGGTTTGAAACGACGTTAATTCTGTGTGTGTGTGCCGTCTTGGGGGTCTTGGATACGGAGACCGAGAGATAAAAAGATGCTCTTTCTTTTCGCTTCGGGTTGGTGGTGGACTGCTCACTAATGACAAAAGGATTGGAAGAAGAAGAAGAAGACAGGAAACGATGGAGAAGAAAATGATGGATTGGGTATTTGGGATGGAAGAGAGAAAGTGACAGGTTATAGTTGTATACTTTGGAAAAGGTAGGAGAATTTGAATGCCGATAGAAAGTTTGGAAGCTTTGAAAAGCTCAAAAACCAGGAAAAATTGCTTGGAATTGAAGAAATTCTTAGATTTGGTGAAAAGCCTTGGAATTTCGTAATAGTTAGGAAAAATAGATATATATATCGATTTGCATAAGAGATAGAGAAAAGTGGTTAACTAGGTAGTTGCTCAGCTTTAAATGGGCTATATTTTAGTAGTTGACAACTTTTTGATAGCGTCTCTGGTAGCGGAGATATAAGGGTTTGAAGTTTGGCTATGCAGTCTCACGTCTTTTCAAGCTTGAAGATGTGTTATACAAAACCGATTGTATCTTAGTTAGCAGGATAGTTAGCAAAAAATTAACAATTATTAAGTTGCTTAGCTTAAAATTCTCTACATTTTATTAGTTAACAACTTTTTGATAGCGTCCCTGGTAGCCGAGATATAAGGGTTTGAAAATAGTGATGCCCTAGGCACCTCTTTGCAAGCGCGTATCTCAGTTTCTATTAAAGATATCAAAAAGTGGTCAACTAAGAAGTTGCTCAGCTTAAAAAGAGCTACATTTTGTTAGTTGACAACTTTTTTCAAAAACTATCAGGAAAAGAGATAAAAAAGGTAGAAAATTCAAAATGAGAGACTTTGTTGAAGGACGAAAAACTGACCTTTTTTTTTTGAAAATTGAAAAATATTTCTTGGGAAGAAAGAGCAATTTGTCAAAAGCATTCTGATGGCTCTCTCTCTCTCTCTCTCTCTCTCTCTCTCTCTCATTCTCCCAACACACGTGGAAGAGGCAATTGACAACAAGGGAATTACAAGAAGGAACAATAGGAATTTGTGTGTGGATGGTTGTGAAAACGAAAAAAAACTCTCCCGATTAAACAAAACATTCTTCTGTTTTTGTTCCCCTCCGAAAAACGAACGAATAAAAGGTGGCACCTTGTGTGAAAAAAGTCGTTTTTCTGGCTGCTCTACATATGCTTTGGGCCCCCTTGTGGAAGAAAACGGAGACTTTTTTATGAGAGACAAAAAGTGTGGGAGAGAGACACTATGCATTTGAAATTGGATTTCAAATTCTTCTTGGGAAAAGATGGAATTTCCCTTTTTTTTTGAAAGTTTTTGGAAATTTTTTTTGTGGGTAAGGATAGACTATGAATTTTAAATTTTTGGGGGTTTTTTCTTGGGAAATTTGAAAAATGAGGGTTTCCTAGTAAAAATACGCAAAAAAAGCTCATTTTAATTTAAAGGTCTCTTTTTTCTAGGCTGAGCAACTTTTTAAGCTGGGCATCTCAGGAGAGACGTAGAGAAGGCTAGAGTGTCTGACTGTCTGCGCTCTCTTTTTTAGCCCTAGCTTTGAAGGCTCGTATCTTGATTCGGAGAAGAGGTATCAAAAAGTTGATAACTAAGAAAATGTAGAGCGTTTTAAGCTGAGCAACTTAATAGTTGACTACTTTTTGATAGCTATCACGGTTAGCGAGATAGCAATGTTTGAAAAGACAGTGCCAAAAACTGGGGTGTCTAGCGCTATGCGCCCCCTGGAGAAGTGTGTCTCAACTTCAATTGCCCGTATCTTGCTAGCGGTGAGAGCAATCAAAAAACGGTTAACTATTAAATTATAGAGCATTTTAAGCTGAGCAACTTATCAGTTGACAACTTTTGGATATCTTCGATAAAAATTGAGATACGCGTTTTTGAAGTGAAGACATAGTTTTTTTCAACCCGACAAAGTGTCGCAACTTCAAACAGCTATATCTCGCTAGATATTTTAGCTATCAAAAAGTTGTTCACTAAAAAAATATAGAGCGTTTCAAACTGAGTAACTTACTAGTTGACCATTTTTTGATATCTTTAATGGGAGCTGAGATATGAGCCTTCAAACGCCTATATCTCTCCCGGCTTGGGAGCTATCAAGAAGCTATCAACTAGTAAAATGAAGAGAAAAATTAGAAGAACTACAAGAACTAAATGACTAGAAGAAAGGTATCCTCCCCTCCCCTTAATACCATTCTTCCCCTCCCTGTCACCCAATTGTTGTATTTCGTGTCAATTGACAAGTGCCTCCCCCCTTCCTATCTCATGGATTATGAAACAAGTCGAAGAGTGGAGAGATTATGTAAATGAGAGAGACGCAGACAAGATTGTTTGTCTTCACCACCCCAAACACACTTGATATGATAGGGGTTGGTTGCCTGTGAGCATGGTGATCCTTGAACCAGTGAGAGGAAGAAGAAGAACAAGTTGTCATGACCTAGGATTAACAAAAAGAAAAGGTGGTCTTAGAAAGTGGCCTGGAAACCAAGAAAAAGGCCTAGAAATTTGAAAAGCTCGAAAAAATCGGAGAGGCTCAAAAAAAGCGGGGAAAATAGCCCAAGCACCTAAATATAACATAAAAATTTTGAGATATACAGAAAATTGGCATAGAAGCCCAAAAAAGTGGTGGCCTAGAATCTTAATAGCAGCCTGAAAACTCAAAAATCTATAAAAACCCAAGAAAATTAGCCTAAATCCCCAAAAAAGGACTAGAAACCCTTAAAACAGCCTCGACAACGGCCCAAACCCAATAAAAAGGGCTGGTCTAGAATCCCAAAAAAGTGGCCTAGAATTCCAACAGAAGCCTGAGAACTCAAAAAAAAACGTACAAGCCCAAGAAAAATAACCTAAAACCCCCAAAAAATAAGCTAGAAACCCTTAAAATAGTCTAAACAACGGCCAAAGTCCCCTCTAAAAAAGGCTGGCCTAGAAACCTACAAACCTAAGACCCGAAAAAATAGTAACCTGAGAACTCAAAAAACCTTTAAAACCCGAGAAAAATGACCAAAACCTCTAAAAAAGGCTTTAAAATTTTCCAAACAGCCTTAAAACCAGTCCAAGACTCCTTTACAGAGCTGGCCTAGAAACCTTTGAAAAAATGGCCTAAAAACAAAAAAAACCATAACCTAAAATTCCAATAGCGACATGGTAACCCAAAAAACTAAAAAACCCAAGAAAAATCGCTTAAAACCCAAAAAAAGAAAAAAAAACCCTCCAAATAGCTTAAAACGGCTAAAACCTCCTACATAGCGCTGACCTAGACACCTTTGAAAAATGGCCTAGAAACCAAAAAACCATAAAATTCCAATAGTGACCTGGTAACCCAAAAATCTTAAAAATCCAAGAAAAATCGCTTAAAACCCACAAAAAATAAGGCTAGAAGCCCAAATATGACCTAGAAACCCCCAAAAAAAAGACTCCTTATATTTAGTAGCAAAAATTAGTTAGTCATGGTTAGCCAAATCAAACCGGAATGTGAATCATTCGGTTATATGTATGTAACTGTATGCGTAGAACAGAAGGAGAGGGGAAGAGACCATTGGGTCCTGTCAGTCAGTCATTGAATAAACATTAGGGGCCAAAAGAGAGAGAGAGAGAGAGAGAGAGAGAGAGAGAGAGAGAGAGAGAGAGAGAGAGAGACGTGCATAATTAGGTGTGCCCTTAAGATAGAATGAGGAGGTGTCATTAGTACTCTCTTGAAGATCCACGTGTGTTGTCCACCAGCTGCCACATCTGCTCGAAGGGGCCGTTTTACACGGTCATCTACCCCCCTCCTCCTCATCAATTTCTTTTTGTCCAAGAGAGAGAGTATAAGGATGGAAGAGAGTGCAGACGTCTCAAGATACACGGTTTCGTATGAATCGGAGGACAAAAAAAGAGGGTTCAGGGGACAAGAGAGAGAGAGAAGGAGAGAGAGAGAGAGAGAGAGAGAGAGAGAGAGAGAGAGAGAGAGAGAGAGAGGATTTTATTGGTATGAACTTTGTGAGGAGAGCAAACGAGCGGTGATAAGTGGTGGTGGTGGCCACAGAAAGACGGAAGATCTAAAGATCACCTCTATTAGAAGGGCACCTCTAATAGAAGGGCAGGGCGTCTTGAAAGGCTCTTTTAAATATAAGGGCTCTCTAATAGAAGGGCAGAGCCATTTTAAAGGGTCATTTTGATATAGGAACCCCTCTAATAGAAGGGCAGGGTCAGGTTACCTAGAGGTTCAGGAACACCGTCAAAATTAGCGCTCTCGGAAAAAAACCTCTAATAGAAGGGCAGGGCTAGAAGAAGGAGGTTAGGTGGGACATTTTTATTAAAGGTTAGCTGCCTTTAATATAAGGGCACTCAGGGCTAGCGGGTTTTTGGAGGAAGACTAGATAAAAGGCCCCAAAAAAGGTAAAAAAGCGGGGGTCCCTTTAATTGAAGGGCAGGGCTAAGAGGGAGTTTAGATAGGTTATTTTACTTATAGGATTAACTATCTTTAATATAAGGGCACCCTGGGTTAGCGGGTTTTTTCGCTGTGGAAGAGTATACGAAAACTACCGAAGAAAATTTATAAAAGTAGGTCTACAAATATTTAATTAATTTTTTTCAGCGATTTTTCATCAATTTTTCCCGATTTTTCCCGATTTTTTTATAAAATATGCAATTTCGTTATTTAAAAACTATCATATCATCATCAGATAGTTTTTAATAACGAAATTGCATATTTTATACGAAAATCGGGAAAATCGGTAAAAATCGCTGAAAAAAATTAATTAAATGTTTTGTTTGATTTTTTGCTTTTTAATCCCGGAATTGCATTTTTTATACGAAAATCGGGAAAAATTGGTGAAAAACGCTGAAAAAATTAATTAAATATATTTTTCCGATTTTTGCGTTTTACCGATTTTTTTTTTTTCCAATTTTTGCATATTTTATACGAAAATTGGTGAAAAATTGGTAAAATTGGTAAAAATCGGTAAAAAATAATTAAATATTTTTTTCGACTTTTTGGCTTTTAGGGAGTTTAGATAGGTTATTTTACTTATAGGATTAACTATCTTTAATATAAGGGCACCCTGGGTTAGCGGGTTTTTTCGCTGTGGAAGAGTATACGAAAACTACCGAAGAAAATTTATAAAAGTAGGTCTACAAATATTTAATTAATTTTTTTCAGCGATTTTTCATCAATTTTTCCCGATTTTTCCCGGTTTTTGTATAAAATATGCAATTTCGTTATTTAAAAATTATCCGATTATTATAGTTTTTTAATAACGAAATCCCATATTTCATACGAAAATCGCTGAAAAGTTGGTGAAAAATTGGTAAAAAAAAAGCGCTGAAAAAAATTAATCAAATATTTGTAGACCTATTTTTTTTGCTTTTTACCGATTTTAAAGCTTTTTTTGCTTTTTTTGATTCCGGAACTGCATATTTTATACGAAAATCGGGAAAAATCGGTAAAAAATTGATAAAAAATCGCTGAAAAAAATAATTAAATTTTTGAATTTTTTCAGCGCTTTTTCACCAATTTTTCCCGATTTTCGTTTAAAATATGCAATTTCGTTATTTAGAAACTATCCGATTATATCCGAGTATAATTATTTTTAAATAATGAAAATCGGGAAAAATTGGTAAAAAGAAGCGCTGAAAAAAAATTGAATATTTGTAGACCTACTTTTATAAATTTTCTACAGTAGTTTTCGTGGCGAGATGACCTCTAATTAAAGAGCAGAGGTCATTTTAGCTTAACAGGTTTCGATTGCAAAAGATCACTTTTTTCTCTCAAAAAGAACAGAAAGAAACTGGCTGTGGGGCGTCAGGTGACTCAATCTCTCGGAACACTTGTACAATTAGTGGGGGGTTGTTAAATATTTGAGCATTACTTTTATATGTTGGGGAGAGAAATTTTAGAAAGAAAAGACCCATCTGACCCCCGAAATAAGAAGACGAAAAAGGACAGATGTAGATTTTGAGATAAGATTTGTATTATTTGAAGGAGAAGACAAAGAAAATGGAGAAATGTTTGGTCGGAAGAGCAGAGGAATTGAAACGGAAGTTGGATTTGATGGAGAAGGGGACCCGGCCGCAGATGGAGCAGGTAGGCTCATAACTTCCTTGAAAATTGGGATTTTTTGGAAAATTAAAGAAGGAAATGATAGCTCTAAACTAGATCTATAAAATAAGCTTTACCTGGTTCTTGTGGGATTTCAAAGAAAAAAGTTAGAGGCTAAAAACTTCGAAAAATTTTTTTTTGAAAAAAAATTTTTTAGCCTAGAAAAAGCCCTGTAACTTCATTCTGAGAAATCCCACAAGATTCTAACTAGTTTAGTTTTATAGAGCTCAGTAAGGGCTTCAATTCCCACCCCAGATCCTCCAGAAAATCCAATTTTTAAAAGATTTAGAGACCCTAAGAAAAAAGTTTTCTTAGATGAGATAGATGGAGTAGGTAGGCGGAACGTGGGTTTGGCGGAAACCTCATAACTTTCTTGAAAATCTATACTTTGGGAAATTAAAAATGAAATGATAGCTCTAGATGAGATCTACAAAATAAACTTTACCTAGTTTTTGTGGAATTTCAAAGAAAAAAGTTAGAGGTTAAAATCGTCAAAAATGCATTTTTTTAATTTTTGAGTCTAGAAAAAGCCCTGTAACTTAGGCCTGAGTAATCCCACAAGACTCCAACTAATCTAGTTTTATAGAGCTCCTCTAGAGCTTCAATTTCCATCCTTGATCCTTAAAAAATTCCAATTTTAAAGGGAGTTAGGCCATTTTTTAGGACGCCGGTGTGCTGATACTACTTCACGATGATGGGACGGAAGATGTCAAAGTTCTTCTTTGTGTCAGAAGTCGACACTTGAGAAGGCATCCCGGGGAGGTAGGTTAAGAGGGTTGAAGGGATCTCGGTTGGCCAGGGAGGTAGAGGAGAAAGTTTAGGATTTTTTAAGCTTAGCAATTTATAATCATAATTTTAGTTTTTTTAAAGCTGAGCAATTAATTTTTTAAGCTGAGCAAATTTTTTTTGTTCCCGCTACCTCCCTTGGCAACCGAGATACAAGCGTTTTTAGTGTTAAGGATGGGCTATTTAAAACGGGTGTATTTTGATTAGGAGTGAAGATAGCAAAAAATAGTCAACTGAAAAATTGCTCAACTTAAAATTTTGCGTGTTTTGGTAGTTAACAACTTATTGATAACGGTGCTAGGAGCCGAGATACATGCGGTGAAAGCTGAGCAATATTGGTAGGCGGTCTAAGGTGTATTATTTTCAGTGGCCGCTCTTCGGAGGGCATTTTTTCATTTTTTGAGGTAGAAGTAGATCAAAAAAATTTTAAAATGCATTATTTTCTTCAAAAAAAGCTAAATTTACCTTAAATAGATCAAAAATTGAATAAATCGAAAAAAGAGCGCTTTTTTTTGTTTTTGATCTACCAACACATAGTTTTAGAACAATTGAAAATTAGGATATTTTTTAAAAAACACTATTTTTTAATTGGTTTTAGAGCTAAAATCAAATTTTAAAATGCAAAATGTAGCAAATTTTAAGCTGAGCAATTTATTAGTTGACAGCTTTTTGATAGCTTTAAAGGGAACTGAGATATGCGCCTTTTAAGCAGAAAGTACTGCCAAACAGCGCCTATCTCGGCTCCCGGCAGCGCTATCAAAAAGTTGTTAACTAGCAAAATACGTAACATTTTAAGCTGAGCAACTTCCTAGTTGACCACTTTTTGCTATCTAGCCTGCCAACCGAGATACACCTGTTTTCGTTTTTTTTAGGTGTGTTTCCCGGGCGGAATGATGGATGTGGAAGATGAAAACGATGTCCGACGGACGGCGATTCGAGAAGCTTATGAGGTAAGAATCCTCTTGAGAAAAGAAAGTGGCTGGGAATGAAGAAGAAGTTTTGAAAAGGATGGGAGGGAAGTGACAATCAAAATGACACTTAGAAGTGTCCAATGGGAATTTATTTTGAAAAGGAAGAGAGAGAGAGAGAGAGAGAGAGAGAGAGAGAGAGATAGGGTGTTCCAAAACATCAAAAAGTCAAGAGTAGTAAGGGAGAACAAGGAGCTAGGGGGTTTAGCGAGTAGCTAGGTAGCTAGGTAGCTGAAAAGATAGCTAAGTAGCTAAAAAGATAGCTAAGTAGCTAAAAAAAAATAGCTAAGTAGCTAAAAAGATAGCTAGGTAGCTAAAAAGATAGCTAAGTAGCTAAAAAGATAGCTAAGTAGCTAAAAAAATAGCTAAGTAGCTAGAAAAATAGCTAAGTAGCTAGAAAAATAGCTAAGTAGCTAAAAAGATAGCTAAGTAGCCAAAAAATAGCTAAAAAGATAGCTAGGTAGCTAAAAAATAGCTAGGTAGCTAACATAGCAACTAGCTAACTAGATAGCTAACTAAAACTACCTCTATAACTATATGACTGACACAAAACCCTTAGAGTAATTATCGGATCAGTCTATAATTGTTTTCCTCCACAAAAAACCATTTCTTTTGACAAAACAAGTAAGAAAAAAGAAAAGAACGGTTAAATGGGGTGGCAAAAGGCGGCAAATTGAGAGTATAGAGGACAATAGTGTTCTTTGAGAGAGATAGAGAAACTAGAAGAGACGCAGAGATAAACGAAGGACATTGTCCTCTTCATTGCAGGAAGTTGGTGTCATTGAGTCAGACGATTATATTGTTCTTGGCAATCTTCCGGCGTTTCGAGCAAGATATGGAATACTTATTCATCCGACGGTGGCGCTTTTGAGGTGGGTTTTTGTTTTGGAAGGGGGGAATCGAGATTTCTGTTGGAGATAGCGGGAAATGGTTAATTAGGGAGTTGCTCAGCTTAAAATACTGAGTATTTTGTTAGTTAACAACGTTTTGATATCTCTTGAAATAGCTGAGATACAAAGGTTTTTAAAAAACACTGAAATTCGGGCGCCCTCCCCGCGCTTTTTTTAGTGCTATGTTGAACTCACCGTATCTCGGCTACCAGTTTAGATATCAAAAAGTTGTCAACTAGAAAGTTGCTCAGCTTAAAATTGTACGTATTTTGTTAGTTAACAGTTTTTTGATATCTTTAAAAATAGCTGAGATACAAAGGTTTAAAAAATCTGAAGTTTTTGCGCGCTCTCCCCCGCGCTACTTTTTTAATGCAATATTGAAACTACCGTATCTCGGCTACCAGGCAGGTTATCAAAAAATTGTCAACTAATAAAATATAGATCTTAATAAGCTGAATATTTCGTTAGTTGACTATTTTTCCATACCTTCCCTAGCAAGGGAGCTATAGGCGTCAGAATTTAGGTTAAGTGCACACTGAATGTTCCAGCGTGCTCTCTGTTTCTTCAAAGGCGCTGTTACTTGATTTCCGTCGAAGCTATCAAAAAATTAACCACTATCGAATTGCTCAGCTTAAAATTCTGCGTATTTTATTAATTAACAACTTTTTGATATCTCTTAAAACAAAAGAGGTACAGGCGTTCAAAGTTAGGGCGCAGACAACCTACTCCCTCTGGGCCTAACCCATTTTTAAAGGCGCATATCTCTATTCCCATTAGAGGTATCAAAAAACTTTAAACTACAAAATTGCTCAGCTTAAAACGCTCTACATTCCCCTAATTAACTCTTTTCCTCTATCTCCACTTCCAATCGAGATATTCCAATATTTCCAGAAGACCTCCCAAATTCAAATTGAGTACCGACGAAGTGGAAAGCGTGTTCTGGATCTCGTTATCTGAATTTCTGGAGAAACCTGTTCATTCAATGTATCCTGTTGACAAATTTTATATGGTTCATATGTTTGAGGTATGCGCCTTTAAAGTGAGGGATACTGTACTTTTGAGGTATGCGCCTTTAAAGTCGGGATACTGTACTTTCGTGGTGGGACCCAAATATGTCATGATTATACTTTTCTGAACCGGAAAAACGAGCTGATACCGAAAATGCTATTTTTATTGAGATACGGTAGAAAATAGCTTTTCTACAGTGGAAAATAAAAAAAAATATTCGTAACTTTCAGTTCGAAGAGTACCCTTTGACATATGGAATAACTGCTCTTCTGTGTATCATTATGGCGATTGGAGTCCTGGAAAAGCATCCGAATTTCAGTCTAATGTCAAATTTAACAGTCACGGACATGAAAGAGAAGAAATTGAATAGTCTGGATATCATTCGACACGTTTATGAGTTTTCGAGTCGGAAATTTGAGAATTCTAAGATTTGATTTGTTTTTTTTAAAATTTTTTTCGAGGGGAATAAAGTTTGAACCGGGATTTTGTGTTTTTCATAAGGATTATGACACGGAAACTGGTCTAGTTGAAAGCGGAAGTTTTTGTTTTTGAAAACAAATTATACAGTTTTTGGTTTTTTTTTTAGTAGGTTATATTTTTATTGGAAAATTGCGATATATCTAGGTTATTTTTGGAGATAGCTATTCTTGCTAAATGGTGAGTTGCTCAGCTTAAAATCAGCTATATTTTATTAGTAGATTGCTCCTTGATAGCGTCCCTGGTAGCGGAGGTATGAGCGTTTGAAGTTAAGATAACAGATTTTGGAACTTTTTTTTTTAATTTTTAAGAAACTTTTTAAAAATTGGTTTTATTTTTATTGGCAGGCTATCTTTTGGAAAATAACTCATTTAACATTGTTCAGCTTTAAAAATCCTATATTTTACTAGTTGACAACTTTTTGATAGCATCCCTGGTAGCAGAGATACGGGAAGTTGGGTCAACTTTGTTGCTTTATCTTTGAGCGGTCATATCTCACTAATTTTTTGAGTTATCAAAAAACGGTCAACTAATAAAATGTAGAGCTTTTTGAGCTAAGCAAGATAGTAGCTGACCACTGTTTGATATCTTCATTATCAATTGAGATATGAACGTTTTTCGGGACCATATGTTATGGCTCATAGGCTATGGCCATAGCGTAAAAATTAGCATATTTTGGCTAATTTTGATCCAAAATCAGAAAATGTTGGTTTTTTGAAACCAGCGGCTTAGATTCCTTCTATAAATCTAAAAACTATATTTTTAGGACCCTTTGGGTCTTGCCACGAAAATATGAAAACCCTTGTATCTCGGTTCATTTTGACCCAAACTCAAATATTTTTAAAATTTTAAAATCAGCCAATTTTTTCCGATTATGGAAAATATGTATAGATTTTGATAGCCTATTTTGAACGGTTAAGGGTCTTGCCACGAAAAAAAAAACAAAAAATTTTTTTTTCATATACAATACAATTTTATGTAATTCAAAATTTCAATTTTATATAATTTAAAATTATAATTTTATACATTTTTATACATTTTTATACACTTTTTACATTTTTATACATTTTTATAAAATACAATTTTATATAAAATTATGGCCAGCATTGTATACAGTAATCCTTCCTCTAAGACCCCTGGAAGGGAAGCTCAATTACTCTGTGGACGAAAGGAGACAAAAATACTCGAAAGATCTGCAAAATATTATTCTTTCTCTCTCTCTCTCTCTCTCTCTCTCTTTCTTTCTCTCTCTCTCTCTCTCTCCCTCTCTCTCGCTCTCTCTCTCAAAAATCTCAACAGGTAAGTGCGTCATGTAGTATTGTGCTTCTTCGCAAATCTCAAGTGCTTCTTCCTTCCCCACTGATTCCATCTTTCCGTCGTTAGAGGGAAGAGTAGGAGGAGGAGTACAGTGTGCAAATATCAGGGAGGCAACAAAAAAACGAGTGAATCCCTTTCTCCTCCTCCTCCAATCAAAGAGATTGTTTTTTGGGGGTCACAGTTAGAAGATAGAAGGAAAGGAAGAATATGGCTCCGAATCGATCTCATCCAATTCCTATTCACAGGTTTGTCTTTTTTCGAATTTTTTTTATTTTTTGGGTTAAAAATTATTTTAAAATCGATGCGTTGTGTTGACCCATCGAATTAGGGGGTAAGATGCGAATGACGTTGAAATTGATACTGTTTGCTTTTTTTCTGCGAATTCTTGGAATTCTAGGTGCTAGATTACGGTATTTTTTTGGAATCTGGGTATTTTTATTCCCATATTTTAGTTTTCAACCGAAATCTGAGGTTTTCAAACCCAAAACTCTTGTTTTCCGTCATTTACCCCATGGTCTTCTAGAAACTCCCATAACTAAATTTTCCTAAGAGCTATCAAAAAGTTGTCAACTAGATTATTGCTCAGCTTAAAAAGAGCTATAAATTATTAGTTGACCATTTTTTAATAGCACTCCTAGTAGCGGAGATATGAGTCTTTAAAGCAGCGCTAATAAAAATAGGCCTGCTTTTTTGGCTATGGCTATAAAATCAACTGTATCTCTAATGACAAGGGAGGGAAATTTGGTTAACTAAAAAGTTGCTCAGCTTAAAATGCTCTATATTTTGTTAATTGACAACTTTTTGATAGCTTTTACCATTGCTGAGATATCCGCCTCTAAAGTCAGGCATTCTGCGGAACACAGTCCTTACCTGCTATCCACTTTAAAGGCGCATATCTCAATTCCTATCAGCGATATTAAAAAATTATCAATTACAATCTTGCTCAGCTTAAAATAATCTATATTTTAGTAGTTAACAACTTTTTGATAACGTTTAGTATAGTCGAGATACAAGCGGTTCAAAAAACAATACTGAATTTCAAAGCTATTTTCTAAAACCTTGGTATCTCGGCTACCGTAATAGCTATCAAAAAACCATTAACTAACAAAATTTTTAATTTAACATGAGCAACATTTTATTAATTAGCAACTTTCCTCTATCTCCCTTTTCCACCGAGTTATGAATATTTTTCCAAGGGATTTTTCAAATTTTTGAAATGTTGCATGTCATAAGAAGAAAATCGCTCTCCCGAAAATCCCAAAAGTACTTGACACTTTTCGAATCACCCAATTACTCGTAAGGGGAAAAAAGAAGAAGAATTGCCAAAGAGATACAGTCTGTCAATGTAAACAAAGTAACTACTCTCGGGAAGATCCCCTACATACTTCCACTTGAGAGTTTGAGAGAGAGAGAGAGAGAGAGAGAGAGAGAGAGAGAGAGAGAGAGAGGTGAACTATCAAGTTCAAAGTCTAACCGACCTTCAATACAAGGGCACTTTCAGATCGGCGTCGCACACGCCGTCGATGCTTGTGAACGCCAAGAAATATCTGTCCGATCGACCACAACTACTCGATTGTCCACGTTGCAAGGTGAGAGAGAGAGAGAGAGAGAGAGAGAGAGAGAGAAAAAGAGATTCTTCCAGAATCACGGAGAAACGGAGCTTCGTTTCGTCAACGGCTTCTTCACCTACGTCTCATTCTTCGTTCTCCTCATCTTCGGCATCACCATTCTCCCACTCTTCTTCCTCTGGGTAAGGTTTTGGGGGGTTAGGAGGCGAAATTTGAAATGATGATTATTATCAAAATGTAGCCCTAATTAAGCTGAGCAATTTACTAGTTGACAACTTTTTGATAGAAAAAAGGAGAGCTGAGATATAGGGGTTTGAAATTTTGAAGCCAAAATAATTTGAAAACGCGCATATCTCGGAAGGGGCTAGAAATAGAGAAAAACTGTTAACTAGTAAATTGCTCAGCGTAAAATGTTGTGTATTTTGCTAGTTGACCGCTTTTTAATATAGTGACTGATAGCTGAGATACGAGCGTTAAGACATAATGGTTGGCCAGCGACTTGGACGACATAAGCGTCTCTCTTGAAAACTTGTGTATCTCAAATACCGTAATAGCTATCAAAAAAGTGTCAATTAACAAAATATTAAGCTTGACATGAGCAATATTTTAGTAGTTAAACGTTTTTTGATAGCTCTTCTAGGAGCCGAGTTATAGGCTCTTGAAGTAACGCCATCTGAAGTGCGCAGTCTCTTAGCGGTACCTGGGTCTCCATGGAACACGTTGTGTATCTCAAATATCATGATAGCTATCAAAAAGTGTCAATTAACAAAATATTAAGCTTAACATGAGCAATATTTTATTAGTTAAAAATTTTTTGATAGCTTTTCTGAGAGCCGAGATATAGCCTCTTGAAGTAACACCACCTAGAGCGCGCAGTCTCTCCGCAGCTATATAGTGTCTCTTGAAAACCTAGCATATCTCAGTTATTTTGAAAGATACAAAAAAGTTGTTAACTAATAAAATGTAGAGAATTTTAAGCTGAGCAACTTACTAGTTGACTACTTTTTGATAGCTTTAAAAGGGATCGAGATATAGCTTATTGAAATTTAGCTCTCTGCTACCTTTACAAGGGAGGTCCGAACCCATGAGGGCTTCAAATTTATTTGATTAGAGGTAAAAAAATGTCAACTAACATATATAATGAGCAAAACTAGTTAAAAACTTCTATTCTAACCAAAATAAATCTAATTTCCAGGTTCCATTCTGTGTCGAAACGTTCAAAGACGCCGAACACTATTGTCCATCGTGTCGCGCGTGGATCGGAACCTACAGACGTCTTGGAAAATCCACCTAATCCTTTTTATTCCTGTTTTTGAATTTTCACCCCTACTACAGACTTTTTTGGTAATGAAGAACCCAATAAAAATTATTGAATTTATAAAAAAAAAGATTTGACAAGAAAAGCGATCAGTTTAAAGCTGAATTCGTTGTTTTTTGGATAGAGAAGCAAAAGGCAAGGAAAAACACGGGAAACTATTGGCACACACACAGAGAAAAATTAGACCCGACTGAAGCGCCCGAGAAACTTTTTGCACGCCGGGCACGAATGATTGACGTCGAGGATCTGGTCAAGATAGAATGGGACACAGCAGAAGCACCATGGGATGATGAATAGGAAGAGGCCAAGGAAGGCGAAAATGGCGAAGATGAGCCATGGAAGAATGCCGGCGACACGTTCGATATGCGAGACGATGTGGTTCTGAAAGGAAAGGTTATTCAAAGGCGCAGATTAAAAAAAATTTTTTTTTGAAAAATTGAAAAAAATTTTTTTTTGAAAAATTAAAAAAAATTTTTTTTGAAAATAAAAAAAATTTTTTTTTCGTAATTTTTGCAATTTTTTGCGATTTTTTGCAATTTTATTGCCGCCCAGGCTTGCTCGGAATTGACTTTCGGAAAATCGGAAAACGACAGTTTTGCGAAAAAAAATTTTTCGGAAAATCGGAAATAAAAATTTTTTCCGATTTTTTTTCGGAAAAGTTGGAAATAAAAATTATTTTCCGATTTTTTTTTCGGAAAATCGGAAATAAAATTTTTCCGATTTTTTTCGGAAAATCGGAAATAAAAATTTTTCCGATTTTTTTTCGGAAAATCGGAAATAAAAATTATTTTCCGATTTTTTTTTTTTTTTTCGGAAAAGTCGGAAAATTTATTTTTTAGGCAAAATAACAACAAAAAACAGCAAAATTTGATTTAAAAATTTTCCATCCGTCAGAAATTTCGAATATTTTCCCATTTTCTAAATTATTTTTCAATTTTTGACACAAAAGAAGCCGGAAATATGGAAAAAAGAGAAAAAACAAAAAAAAAATGACTAAAAAAGTTTGAGCCATGCGCCTTTAAATTTTCTTCGAGATTACTGTATTTTCCGATTTTTTCTGAAAGTTTTCGGAAAATTTTTCTGAAAAATTTCAGAAAATTTTCCGAAAACAAATTCCGGAAAATTTTTCGACGGAATTTTTTCCGAAAAATGTCGGAAAAACGGAAATTCCGATTTTCCTATGATATGAGCTGATAAGAGCCCTACCTGACAGTGTGGACAGTCCATCTCTATCGGCATCACATTATACGGTGAGGCGCGTGACGTCACGTATCTCGAATCGTTTTGTGGAGATGGCTCCGGAAGCTATAATCATTTTTCCATAAATAAAAATACCAAAATCCCAAAATAATTCTTACATTTTGCTCCTCAGAGTCATAACTGGGCGGCGCATCTGTTTTCGTCTCCATTTTTAAATCGATTGACCACGAGGATGTTCTTGAGTGTGCTCGGCACGAATTTTGCGTCAAGGATCACGAGAAACGCGTCTTGCACACGGGAAGCGGGTCAGCTGGGTCTCCGATCTCTAGTGCGTGGCGATGGAGCGCGGTATCTCAAGAACCAGGGGTGCTAGAGAAATGGCCTAGGTGGCAAAAATGTTTAGAATTTTGAGCTGAGCAATTTTGTAGTTGGTAGTTTTTCTCTAGGTAGAGTGGTTTTTGAGATAAATCGAAAAATTTATTCATTTTAACGAAAAGCAGAAAAAACAATATAAAACAGAATGCAAAAATAAATGATTGCTGTAGAAATGTGTTCTAATGCTCATTTTCCCGGTTTCACTATTTACAGTAGTGTTCAAAAAATATATTTAAAAAATTATATAATATATAGAAAAAAAATATATTTAAAAAATTATATAATATATAGAAAAAATATATATTCAAAAAATTATATATGGAAAAAAATATATTTAAAAAATTATATACATACATGTTCGCGATCGTGTAGGTACAGGGTGTGTTTTTGAGACTGGGAAAACTAGGTGGTGAAAACAGTTTTTGAAAAATGATTTGAACTGATTTTCGAGAAATTTTCAACTTGAAAATGAATGAATTAAATTCACAAACTCAAGAAAAACAGCTTAAATTCTGATTTCCGTCGATGGATTCACTGTTCAGAGAATCAGAACTTTGGTTTGTACTGTAAAAATAGCGTTAAATGTATCTCGCCGGAAATTTGGAAAATTTTTGCAAAAGAAACCGATAATCTTCGGATTTTTTGTTCTGAAAAGCTAAATGAGGTTGTGATTCATCTTATTATCGATGAAAACTGGGCAAAAATGTCTTTTACTGGCCGGCAGAGCAACCGTGTACCTCATCATCTTGCGAAAAATGAGCAAATTTTTTTCGAAGGGAAGGAATGAACCAAATTCCGCGAAAATTGGGGAATCTAAATATTTTTTCATTAGTAGTTCCCAAAAAAAATTTTGGAGCATATCGTTAAGTATTCGCCGAGCACGAGCAATCGTGTAGTTTCGGGGTACACGCTCCGATTTTGCACTGAAAAATCTCGCAGGTACACGGTCTTTAATTGTGAGAAAAGCATTGAGTTTCGAGAGCTGATATTAAACAGACTCCATTATATGGTTCTGAAGAACGTTTCTACCAAATTTTAGAAAAATCGGTTCACTAGGAGCTGAGTTATGCTCATCGCGTTCCGCTGTTTTTTGCTATAACACAGACCGACCGCCGCCGCCGCCGTTCCGCCAGCTTGCAACGAACCTTCAATTTCTTGTACCCCCTCATTTGGCCGCGCGTTCCCGCGCGTCTGTGGCGCAGTGGCAGCGCTCCGGTAGAGTAATCTGCTCATAATAGAGGTGGTCAGTTCGAGGAACTCATCTGATAGAAAATTTTTGCTTATTTTTTTCTTGCGATTTTTGAAATTCTAGGTGGTTATTTTGAAATTTTTTCGAAAAACCCAGGTGGTGTTTTTGAAAATTTTTCCCGGTACACGAATGGCAAACATGTATGATTATATATAGAAAAAAAATATATTTAAAAAATTATATATAGAAAAAAAATATATTTAAAAAATTATATATAGAAAAAAAATATATTTAAAAATTATATATAGAAAAAAAATATATTTAAAAAATTATATATAGAAAAAAAATATATTTAAAAATTATATATAGAAAAAAAATATATTTAAAAAATTATATATAGAAAAAAAATATTTAAAAATTATATATAGAAAAAAAAATATATTTAAAAATTATATATAGAAAAAAATATATATTTAAAAATTATATATAGAAAAAAAATATATTTAAAAATTATATATATAGAAAAAAAATATATTTAAAAATTATATATAGAAAAAAAATATATTTAAAAATTATATATGGAAAAAAATATATTTAAAAATTATATATGGAAAAAAATATATTTAAAAAATTATATATGGAGAAAAATATATTTAAAAAATTATATATAGAAAAAAATATATTTAAAAAATTATATATAGAAAAAAATATATCAGAAAAAGATGGAACTTCAATGAAGCAAAGGTTATGAACTACACTAGCGTTTTGGTTAGAAAGATTAGAAATTTAATGCTAATTATATGATTGTGGTCTATGAACAGTCTAAAGAGCATACGCGCTTCATAGCGACGCGGGAAGGAGGATGCCCTCTTGCCACCCTACAGCAGATGGTTATTCTCATCGATTCGTTCGTCTATGTTTCCTCTCCTTCGTCTTCCATTATTATGTATTCAGGATGTTTCCGATATGTGGGAACTTATAGAATTGTAAGATTAGATTTAATTATTTTGAAAAACTATGACTTGAATTACCAGATATAATTTCTCACTTCTTTCCAAAAAAGCAAAACGGATAGCAAAGAGAAAAAAAGCGAACGAATTGGAAGTGGAGTTGCTCTTCGATTCACAGTCAATCCGGCTTGCTAAAAAAGGTGATTTGGTTGACCGATTGTATTTTGAACGGAATCGATTTGTAATCGGTCGGAGAGATTCTCCGGCAATTGATCCAGACATCTTTGTCCAAGCAACTCAACATTTCATGGATGTCTCCAATTATCATTTTGAGTATGTTAATTTGGAATTAAAATCTCCGTTAACTGATGATCAACTGATTATGATAATCGATTGGTTGAATGGGATGAAGACTGAGATCAAAAACCTTTCGATAAGATCAGCAACATGGCCAATGTTCGAATTGTTCATGAACAAATTCCGGAAAAGTATCAACAGACTGTTTTTTTCCGCAGAAGATTTCGAGTGGAACGGCATCGTTTACAAGCATCTCAATTTCGAAATTAAACAACATTTCTCTTCGTGTCGCTCTGATTGGTTCAATCTTGACTTCCTTTTCAGTATGGACTCTGAATTAATTTTAACGTACAAAGTTGATTGGCCTGCTGATGATTTGAATGTGTTTTTGAGAAGTTGGCAAGAAGGGAAGACGAATCGAAGACTGAGACAGGTCAATTTTGTGATGTGTTCAGAGAGAAACGTGAAAGAGGTTTTGAAAGGGTTGGGAGGAGAATTAATGGATCCGAGAACGACGAAACTGAAGATTAGGTGAGGTTTTTAGACGAAAACCCTCAATTTCTTGATTTTTGCAGAGAAGACAGTCTTTACGGGTATGAGGATAAATGGATCTGTGGAGGAATTCACATCAGAAGGAACGATGAACGTCTTGCAGTTATTAATGGTTACAAACATTCGGAAGAAGACGAAAATGCTGACGAAAGAGATATTCAAGAGTATTTGAACGAAAGGGAAATGTGGAATTCAGAGGAAAGTTCTTGGTTAAAAGAAGCGTTCGTTGTCTACATCTTCCCCCCTTCTTCCTCTTTAAAAGAGGACTGAAGTTGATTTCAATATTTTGTCATTAGATGTAGTTTTTGATTCTGAACACTTTTTCTGTTGACAACTTTCTCTGAAAATGCCTCTGAGTGCCTTAAAAACCGGTTTTATTGAGGTGGAAGAGTTTTCCGAAACCTCGGCCACGGCGGTTTCGTACCTTATTTTTCTCATTTTTTCCGATTTTATGTATTTAATGTAGATGTTCTTTCATAATCAAAAAAGAAATTTTCAATAAAAAGAAAAATAACATACAAAACCCCCGTGGCCGAGGTTTCGGAAAACTCTTCCACCCCAATCGACGTTTTCAAAGCGATTTTTGAGGCATTTAGAGGCATTTTCAGAGAAAGTTGTCAACAGAAAAAGTGTTCAGAATGAAAAACTACATCTAATGACGAATTATTGAAGTCCAGTTCAGTCCTCCTTTAAAGAAGCGAAGTGAATCTGGTGGAAGAGTTTTTTGTTAATCTTTGTCATGGAGCTTCGTTATCATTGTTATTTTTCTGTTTACATCGGATTTTCTTTGCAAAAAATAAGTTATAAATCATTTTTTACGACTTCTTTTCAAGAAAATCATCGCTTCATCTGGGATCAAAGGCCTTTTTCTGAATACCACACGGCGTCTGAAGAAGAGAGGGCACAAAAGAAGTATTGGTTATTGACTGTTCGCATAATCATTTATTCATAATGAAAAAAAGAAACACGAACTTACAGAATATAAAAAATAGATACACTGCCCCTTTTTATTAGAAAATGTGAATGAAGAATAACTGTTCATTCCACACATCAGGACTATTTTCATCATCCCAAATATCCCGGGCTTTCAAGTATGTTTGAACACGTTCTGCATGAGCATCTTCGGTATCAGACCAATAGTCTTGACAATTGGTGTCGATGACTGCAAGACGTCCATCATTGCCTCTGATATATATTCCTCCATAAATAGAGAACTCATAACTATATTCGTAACAATTAACACTGCAAGAGAAAATTTATGAGAAGGTTTTTTGTTAAAGGAGGACTAAAGTGAAATTTGATAATTAATATTTAGATGTAGTTTTTGATTCTGAACACTTTTGCTGTTGACAACTTTCCCTAAAAATGCCTCTAAATGCCTTAAAAACCATATTTTTTATGGTGGAAGAGTTTTTGCAACTTCGGCCACGGGGTTTTGGACCGCCCCAGTGGCTATTTTTGTTTTTTCTTTGAATTTTTATGTTTTTATTGAATATATCTTCTTATTAACTTCGAAAAAATAAGAAAAATAGCGACTGGGGCGTCCCCGTGGCCGAGGTTCAGAAAAAACTCTTCCACCTCAATAAAACCGGTTTTTAAGGCATTTAGAGGCATTTTCAGAGAAAGTTGTCAACAGAAAAAGTGTTCAGAATTGAAAACTACATCTATATACAACTTATTGAACTACAGTTCAGTCCTCCTTTAAGAGACGTTACCGAAAGTTGAGTTTAGTGGTCCTCGGATCCATTAATTCTCCTCCACACCCTTTTAGAACCTCTTTGACGTCTCTCTGAGTAGAAAATCTGAGTTGAACTTGTTTCACTTTCCGACTTGTTTTTCCCTCTTGCCAACTTCTAATATACTTATTCAGATCTTCTGCAGACAAATTAATTGCGTAAGCAGATATGTTTTCAGTGTCCATACTAAAAAGGAAGTCGAGATGGAACCATGAACAGAAATTTGAGGAGAATGTGTATTTGATCTCAAAATTGAGACGTTTGAGAACGATGTTGTCGCGTTTGAAATCTAGGTGAAGAGGTCGTAGTTCACTGATACTCTTTCGGAATCTGGTCATGAATAATTCGAACATTGGCCATGTAGCTGATGATATTATAATTTTTTTGATCTCAGTTTTCAATCCATTCATCCAATCGATAGTTTCAATCAGTTGATCATCAGTTAACGGAGATATCAAATCGAAATAAACTATCTCGAAACGACAATTAGAGACATCCAGAAAATGTTGAAGTGCTTTGAGAAACGGAGAAATGTCTGTTTCTAATGAAACACTTTCTTTCGAATCAACGATAAACCGATTCTGTTTAAAATTCAGGTAGAAATCAACATCACAAGGTCCTATCATGAAAGCAATTGAACGAGAATTGAAGTGTAAATTCACCATGGAATTGTTCACTTTCTTTCTCTTCGCTATCCGTTTTGCTCTTTTGGAAAGAAGAGAGAAATTGTATCTGAAAATTCAAATCATAGTTTTACAAATAGAATCTAATCTTACAATTCAACAATTTCCCACAAATCGGAAACATCCTGAATGCATAATAATGGAAGTTGAAAAAGGGGAAACATAATAGGAAACGAAAAAGGAGAATCAATAAGAATGACCATCTGCTGTGGGGTAAGAGGTCATCTTCCTATTCTACTCGGGTTGCAACCGAGCGCGATTGCTCCTCAATTCACTCTTCCTTTGCAATCCAGTGAATTCGGTTACGGATTAGTCGAGTTAGTCCAGTTGTGAGTCCTAGCTTACAGCGAGTGAACAGAGACATAAAAAGATAATGAGAATTTAATTGTTTCCCACTTACCGTATTTATTCTAATAGACCGGCACTCGAAAAATAGGCAGGCATGGTCGAACACGAAAACACAGGAAAACAGGGTATTTTCATATTACTAACCCATAAACTGATGAAACTCATGTAAAATAACTGATTTTACTGACGAATTTGAAGAAATACAGGCTTCACCAGTTGTTTTTACTCTCATTTAATCGGTTTTCAAAAAAAAATTATTTGGAAAAGTTGGTTTGAAAAATAAACCGGCAACCTCTATTTAACCGGCATACAAGGGTCTTAAAAAATAGTCCGGCATGCCGGGCAATTAGAATAAATACGGTAATTGAGATTTAGGTTTCGAAGGCCTAGAAAACGATTTTAGGCCAAAACGCTGTTTTGAAATGTCCGTTGTTGACACGTCCAGGAGCCTTCTTGAAAAGGTGAAAGGAGGGAAAAGCGAATCAAAAGTTGAGACAATTCCAGTTCGTGATGTGTTCAGAAAATGTTTTCATTTTTCTCATTTCATTCTGTCTTTTTATTATTTTTTTTTTGTATTTGTTTTCTCATGCGTGAAGAGTGTAGTCTCTGCAAAAGATGACCAAATGTGGATTTTTTTTCAAAAAAGCGGCATTTTTGCTCAGATAATTTTGTGCTAATGGTATGACATGCAGTTTTGTCCAGAAGCATTATGCTTATTTGTTGAGCAATATTCTCAAGTCTTGCTTAAATGTCTCTCAGCAATCAACACACTGAAATCGCAGTACCGCAGACTTGCAGCACCCACTGGTAAAGTCGGAAGAGACCCCCACCTTCCTCTTTCCCTCACTTTTTCAAGTGGGGGACTCTTCTGATACTGTGAGGTGCTCTTATGATACAGGTAATTTGTGCTTACTTAGTTAGTGTTGGCAGCTAATGGGTAAAGGCTAAGCTTAGCTGAACTCTCAGCTTAACGCCCCAGACATTCATCTGATATTAGAATCCCCCTACTCGCGTACATAAATAAGACCAAGCGGGAGGCTCTGGCAGATTTGCCGGTGGGATGTCGAAAAGGTATATGATGAGGGGCCTATCTTATAAATTACCTAGTGCGGAAGAACAGCCCCGTGCAGGCAAGTGGTGGCGATACTGTGGTGGTGGCTATTCTGTTAAATAACCCGCCCGTTTGTCACGCATGGTTCCCCCGTCTCGCGTCTCCGCGGGGTCTCAAGAAATCATTCAAACGAAACAGGAGAGGTCGCGAGATTTTTAATTCGCGACCCCCCCCCCCGGTACCTGAAAAAGTTAGGAAACACAGAGATAGAAGGGAAAGGTGGGAGTAAAGTGAGAAGAAGAGAAAAAGGAAATGGTGGAAGAGCAGGGGACACGGCCGAAGGAACTTAGAAGGGAAAGGAGATAAAAGAAAATACAAGGGAAAAAACAAAATGATCATCGATTATCAGGCGAGGCGTCCAAGAGGCATTGTGCCTACTCTCCGCTTCCATCGTCCTCCGCGCAAATCCCTCCTTCTCTCCTCCACGTCCTCCTGAAACCACAAAAAATTTTAAAAATCCTGTAGTGCTCGGCTTCTTACCATATCCATTCGCTATTTCTTCTACTCACTTGACACTTTGGCTAAGGGAATCCTGGCTGAAAATACGGGAAATTGATTTCCAATACGATAACTATTCCCTACCTCCAGAATAACCGGCCTAGTCGTTGTCGCGGGGGCATCCTTCTTCTTCTTTTTCGGAATCTTGACTGTAAAGAGGAAAATTGGGCTCTTGATACACTCTCTTGCTGATATACCTTCATAATCCTTCGCTTCCTCCTCCCCTTGTCAATTCCGACACATCCAGATAAGGTTAGAACCTAAAAAATGCGAGGTTCAGATTGACATCCTTCAATTTCGGGGAAGTTACCTTCTATTTATCCTTCTGGAGCTTTTTTCTCTCTTTGTTCTGACTCCTGGTCGCTGATCCTTCCGTCGTCGTCGCATCTCCTGCCTCCTGTTCCTCTTGTTCTTCTGGTCGATCCGTCTCGTCGCTGTCCCATCGCATCGCCCCATCGTCGACATCTACAAAGAACCTTTATTAAAATCAAAATTCTCGAAATTTCTTACCTCGAAACCGCCCATCTCTTGAATAGATTTCCAATTCTCTTCACTAGCACGTGCCGCCTAAAAAATTATTTTCAGAACAATATTACCAGAGCCAAAAACTAACCGTGGCAGAGGTGAGCGCGGCTATAGTTTTCCAGCCATTCGAAAGGGAAATAACCTGGAAATGGGACGTGTTTCGGTTTCAAAGCGAAAAGTTCAGAAAGAAAACAACGACAAATTCTCGAAAAAAACACGAATAATTCTTGCGGGAAGATCAAAAATTTAAAGAGCAAATCCACGTTGAAAAATAAATTCCATTCTAAAGTTCACCAAATGGAATGCGTACGCGGTGTCAACACATCGCATCTTACGCCAATGAACAAAGTATTGGAATTTATTTCTCTGTTTTTCCTTGTTTTTCTTTGTGTTTCTCGTGGAAAAATTATTAAATGTTGTTGATAAACAATCAGAGACCTGATTTTTCTCAAAAAATCAGCCGAAAATCAACATTTGTGATCAGAAACTCGTTTTAGCCAGATTCCCAATGTGAAGATAAGCCGCGCCGTGGTGGAGTAAGGAAGATGATCTTTGTCGTTATTGAGTCCGTTTACCGGGATCGAGTCAAGACTGTTCTACTTGGCACGCTGCTCATCAGAAGAAGTCGCGTGATTTTGGAGGGGGAGACGCTCCCGTAATTGAGGCTAAACCATCTGAACTCCCCGTGGGAAAGATGGAATTTGCATTGAAAAAAGTGAAAAAAAAGCAGACAGGACAACAGTGACCGAATTGTTTATATTTAAGGGGAATCGAAAGAGAAATCACTAGTGTGGTACATTTGGATGAGGGGGATAAGAGAGAATCAAGGGATTCATATTTAGACTGGAGATGTGTTTCTGCGGAAATAACTAGTGTGGGTTGATTTAACGGACCAAAGGTTGGAAGGAGAAAAAAGAAAATAAAAGATAGGACTTACTGGATGCCGTTGAATGAATTAACGACGAGAGTTTCGATGTCATCCGGTTTGTAGGTTTTCCACTCAATCACAATGACAGCGATGAAAGAACTTTTGGAAATAACAATTGCCATCATATCGCCATTTTTCCCTCTTAAGCTGGAGCCCCCAGCGACTGGTTTAACCGAATACTCAGATGTATTCAGCTCGATAATTCCCCCTCTCTTTGCAACAGCCTGTTTCAGCATCTCCGGATTGATCTATAAACCAATTTTCTTTTCTGTTCAATTTCATCTTACGCACTTGGTATAAATGCTGACTTTTCTCGACGATTCCATTTGCCATTAGAAGCGAAGAACATTGATCAATGGTTTTGATCTTGTCCCAAATCATCTGGATCATCTCAGACATTGTTTCTGAAAAAAATTTCATTGACAATTTGTTACAGAGAAAGACGTGGAATATTCTGACGGGATTATGGGCTTCAAAACTCTACTAACCTTGGAAATACAATTTTTACCTTGAAAAATAGCTGAAGCCCTATTAAAACCACTTAAATCAAGAAACATTGCTTCAATCCCCCTTAAAAAGTGACAAAACCTTCTGAAACGCAAGAAAAATAGCTGAAAATCGCGGAAAAATCGTTAATGGGCCTAAAACACGTCGACTAGCACGCCGTTTTACCGTCCCCATGAATCGCTGCGAGACCACCCCGGATTACGGTTTGTCACGAAAAGATGAATTTATTGGTTTTTCAACCGAAAACAGAAATTTTCAAGCATTTTCAGTATTTTTTTCGTCGTTTTTAAGTCAAAATCTATATTTTGAGTACTTTGTCAAATTTTCCGGGGGGGATTTAGGGAAAATACGTACAGAAACCTGTTAAGCATACAGTTTAGGTTGAAACCACTGGAAAATGGTTTTTTTGAAAAAGTTGAAAAACAATCCGAATGCTCATACCTAATTTTTTTATATTTCTATTTATTTCTGACATTATAGGCTTCTCAATTACCTGTACGTCCATTAGCTTCCGCACGTGCCGCAGTTGTCTCCAGGAGCTGAACGCAATCCAATTAGGCGTGGCATGTTTGGTTCTGAAAGACTTAGGGATGTTTTTGGTGGAGATTAAACTGTTTTTATGATCTTTTCGAAAATCTGGAGAATTTCGGCTCAATTCATCGAAGGAAACACTGGAAACGTCTGTCAGCTAGAAGACCATTTCAAAGCCTGCATTTGATATCAGCTGAATTTCGGGTTTTTCAGGTTTTAATGGATTTTTTCGGTAAAAAAGTGAGCTCAAAACATCACAACAAACCCTAGAAAAGTCAGTTTCAACACCAGAAATTCATTCAGAAATCTTCCGAAATAGGTTGCAAAAAATGTTTTTTTTGTTCAAATTTCGAAAAACTAATCTTTAATTTATATCCAACATTCCAAAGCTTCTGACTCACCTGTGACAAGAAGGCGATCGCTGATGTCCTCAGCTTTGCATCCCGTTTATCGTAGATATCCTGAATATGCGATTTCACAGCTTCCACATCGTAGATGTCATCGGTGGCATCCCGAACAAGCATATGACAAATTTCGAAGAAATGATCGGGTAACTCGGCGAGTCCGTCGTTCTCCGCCTCCGACGCCAACAGCTTCTTCAACTCCTCCAATTCCATCCATTTTGGCATGACAATGTGACAATTGTGCTTCCTTTTCATCAGAATCGCCGTCCATATTGGCACTTTGCACGGGACGCCAGCTTCAAAAGGTCCAATGTCACCGGAAATGAGACGAATGGGTCGGGTATCTGATACCGATGGGATCACATCGATTAACGTGTTGCCGGCGAGAAACCCGATGAGCTGAAGTTCTAGTTTTTTGAACCAATCGTAGAATGAGAAATCCATCTGTAAATTTAGGGGTTTTTAATGGAAAGGAGGCGTTTACCGCGTCTTTTTTCGTGATTTCTGTCATTTTTAATGGCTGGAAGTGAAGAAATTTTGAGAAACAAATTTTCTTTTTTCTCGAGAAGAAATGACATGGAAAAGCGAAAAAAGGAGATTTGAAAAAATATAAAACAAACCTGCTGATCGACTCCATCGGTTGCCACTGAAGCCTTCACCACCGCCACTTGCTTACCGATCTTGAGGGAGCACGACAAGAGCTGCTTATTCATCACTGAACACATCAACTAGTGAATAGTTTATGTGCGTCGGAACACTGTAATAAAAAGTATATAAGGAAGAATCAGGTTTATGAGAAGAGATGAGAGGAATAATACAAGAAGCAGAGTTCAAAATCAAAGATGGTTACATTCCCCTTTTAAAACTGATCACAAAAGATTACTGTAGTTTCAAAATTTCTGAAAAACTCACTAACTTTTATCATTAGAGAGAAAAGAAAACCAAAAAAGAAGAAAAAAGCGCGAAAAAAAATTATATAAGCGTTTTCCCCTTCAAAACCACTTTCCCAGGACTACGGTAGCTCCAGATTTTTTCGAAAAGATATCCAAAAAATTATCCCACTTAAATATCATATATACAGGAAAAAAAAGCTTCAAAAACTACCCCCATTCGCAAAAAAAATCAATAAAAACCGATAAAAACCAATAAAATCGCGATATTCTGTGTAATTGACATCAGAGCGTGGGAAACTATGGCCTTATGGGAAGCCCCGCCCACTTTTACGAGGGGAGAGAGGCTGTTAGGCGAAGAGACGCAGAGACATCGCAGAGACGCAGAGAAGACGCAGCGAGCGCGCACAATGGTCCTACAGCGGTTTTATGGCTCGTTTTATTTAATTTGAATTATTATTTTTTTTTCGATTTCTATTCCTCCCTGCTAGCCGTATTCACTTTTCTTCATCATTTTCGATAAATATAGCATTGTTTTCAATAGTTTTCAAAAGGATGCGGCCGTGAATTTGTTGGTTAGTTTTTTTTTTCGAAAAAATATTGAAAAACGAGGCTTGAACCCCTCTAAACTTGAGAAATAAAACGAAAAATGAACTTTTTTCAACGAAAAACAAATTTCCCTTCTGCCACGTGGAATTTTTCGACGTCTATGCCACGTTGCAAGGTCACGTTTTGTTCGAAAAGACCACGTGAAAACTATTTTTTCTTTTCGAAATTCCAATATATCATTTCCAAGGAAGACCCTTCTCGTTTCTCCTTGCTCTTCTCTCATCCTTCCCACCGTATTCATTCCAAATTTTATCCCTTGGCGCCAAGAAAAGATGCAAACGCGCCTCCCCGCACAGAGGCTTTTCCTCTCACCGATTTCTCGCTTTTTACCCGAAAAAAAGACGGCAACCCCCGAAGAAATAAAATTTCCCCAGCGATTTTAATATACTCCGCTTCTCCGCCACATTTTTCCATTATTAAAAGTGCTTTTAGAGGGAAAAAACTCTTTCGAAGCAGAAAAAAAGCTATTTTCTTCACTATTTTTGAAATTTTGCGACTTCCCCACGTTCTCGCCGCATTTTTCTACCTGTATATCAATTTTTCAGCAACAGCGCCGCCTGGCAACAATTTAAACACCGCCGCCGATTTTTTTTTAAACACCGTCGCCGAAAACTATTCCCCATCTTCTCGCTGCTGTTTCCTCTTGATATATCAATTTTCATCCTTTTTTTCGCAAAAAAAGCTTGAAAAACTGTCATTTCACTACTTCCTAGGCTTCACCACGTTCTCGCCGCACTTTTCTACCCATATATCACTTTTTACAGCAACAAAAACGCCCAGAAACAAAGGAAAAACGAAAAAATAGGCCCCAAAAGCATTAAAAATGAAAAGCTCGCCCCCTATTTTTGGTGAGGCTAAGCGGCAAGATCTTCTAGAAAATTCTCGCGAGCCGACTTTGGTGAGGCTAAGGATTTGGTAGAGCTCCGACTTTGGTGAGGCTAAGAGCACAAACTACACCGCGCCGCCTTAGCCTCACCACAATCTCCCACTTCCGCCTGCTCTTTCGCCTTCTTTTCGCCAGGGAATCCATTAAAAACTCGATTTTCTTTTAAATTATACTAATTCAGTCATTTTTCAGCGCTTCCGCCTCGTTTTTGTAACAATTCCCGGGGATTTTCAGTGGAAAACAGTTTTTTTTGCCTTGCTGTCACGAAAAAACACCTCCGAAAGCTATTGAATTATGATGCAAACCCTGATTTCATTCTGGCGATTTTCCAGCTGAAAAACGACCCATTTTCACATAAAAAATGACCCCGGAAACTTCGAAATTCATTGGAAACTCGATTCTCTCCGTATTCCTCTTAATCTCGTGATTTTTCAGCGCTTCTGCCTCGTCTCTGTGACATTTCCCGGCTTCATTTGACGAAAATTAAAAAATCCGCGTTCTTTCCTCCCCTTTTCACCATTTTCTACTTTCTTCGCTTTTCTTCCCGATAATTCTCTATGCTTCATTCGTGTCTTTTTCATTTCCGTTTTCCCCCACCAATTTCCATTCACAAACGTTTTTTTTTTCAGGTTGAACTCGACGGATTCGATAGGAGAGCCGTGAAGAGCCCCCGGTGCCACGTAGCTTGCCGTTGAGCAAGCAATCGCCTCCCTTTGACCCTCCTCGTCCCTACATTTTAAATTATTTTTTTCAGCAATTTTTTTGCCCTCTGGGCTGTCTGGAAGACATTCGACGCCTTCCGAGTAGGCTTTGAGGCCCTGAACACAGCCGGCGACGACCATCCTCCAATCGTTTTCGATATGCTTCCTGGCACACATTTGTAGCTTGTTCAACGCGCATTCAACAGCGCCATGAAGACATTTATTCTTTGAAAATCCAGGTTTCCTCTCAAAATCTAACGTCTTCAGCAACAGAATTGTCATTGTATGGCGTTCATTCGGGTTTTTGATTGGAGGGTAAGGAGATATTCAGAAGCTTTCTATCAAGAGGTTTTCAGATAGTATCGAAGCGAGAAGGATCACGAATCACAGTCGACTATTGCCTGGAGCATCAACCGCATCCCTATGAACCGGAGATTCAATTTCAGACGTCCACAAGAAGGAATAACAATCAGAATTTCCAAAAAGAGTTTATTGACTACTATACCCCAGAGGTTTTCATGAGAGATCTGGAAGAGAGACGAATGAGATCGCAGAAGACAATGTTAGGAGATTTGTCATTGACAGCACATCCAGATAGAACACCCACAAAAAGAAGTGTCGATTCGAAGATCTATCTTCCGCCGGGAAGAATGAAAGCGACGTTTGGAGCACGATCCCTGGCCCCACCGCTAGCTGCGCAGATAGCTGGAGGTGCCACACAGCCATATGTGGATGTTTATGGAGAGATGGAGGTGACGAGAAGACCCAAGTATCGACAGCCGATGAGAGGATATCCGAAGCCGGAGGAACAGCAGCCGGTGGAAGTGCCGTCGACAAGTGAAGACGCGTATCTATATGGAGAGAAGGGTTTTCCCTCTAAATTCCTTTTTTCCAGCGATTTTTCCTTTTCGGCGCCTGGAAAAGACGCCAGTGTTCTTCAGAATAGGCTTGGTTTTTGGCACGTAGCTTGGTCAACGCTCAAGACGCCATGAAGGCATTTATTCCTTGAAAATCCAGATTTCCCCGCCAAAACCTCCCTGAAAGTCAAGATTGAAATCAAAGGGTGGCGGATAGAAGAAGTGGACCAATTTTCGTCATTTTTCAATAAAAGATGAGTAATTGGCGAGACTATTCTTCCACCAATCGACGTGGAATGAAGCGGTCACCCGAGAAATACCCAGTTTTTCATGTCGAGAAGAGTCACGGAGCCCCTTCTCCACATCTCAAGGAGTATCATGAGAGGATTTCAGAATGTGGGGAATAGAAAACGATGAGAGCGGCGACGGAGGTTTTGGGATCTTCATCAGCTCGTTTTGCGACTCGGTAGACAATCAGTGAAGCCCTGAAGAGCGGCCTGAAATGCCTGGAAATGTCGAGAATCCGTCGCCTCCGTTATTTTTTCTCTTTTTTTCTTTCTCCCACGCACTCTTCGCATAAAAATAGCCTAAACCCGCTAGCTCTATCAGATTTTCGACTTTAAATCCGTACGAGACGGTCTTCTTCGAATAGTTTTCTTCCGAACATCTTTTTTTCCCTCCTTTTTTACATTATAAAGCCGCTGGCCGAACCCCTGCATTTTCTAGGCCACGTTTATTAATTGCCCTCTCTTGTGCACGCATTTGAATCTCGTCTCCTCTTTTTATTGACGTTTCTCCCCAGAGAAAAGACCCACAATCTCGTTTATTTCAGATGACTGCTCTTGAGACAATAGTAAAAACCCCTGAAGACATCGGAATGCAAGAGGAAATCATCGAAGAAGTCATCGAAGAGGAGCAAGTATGGATGGGACAACAAGAAGTAATGCCGCAGGACGGATACTACAGTCAGGAGCTTCTCGACGATCATCAACTCGTGGAATACGAAGACGCCGACAGCTATCAGGCGTTCCTACCGATTCGAAACGGCGATGCGTACTTCTCGCTGAATCTGCCGGATTTGGTCAGCAAGCAACACCAATTTACGCAAGAGGGAGGAGCCACGATTCGATTGGTGTCGTGTTTTAATAAGAAATGTCAGCGGCAAGTGGCTTGTAATGGTTATTTGTACACTGTTAAGGATTATGTAAGTGGAAATTGAATTTAAACACGAAAAACCTTTTTTTACAGGTATCAGATACCCAATGGAACAATTGGAGGTGTATCAACGATCACTGCTTTGGAGAAATACGAACCACTCCAGACTTCACAGAGATTCGCGAATGCCATGGCCACGTGGAGACGTGCCCGAACCCCGACGAGCTTCAAATCGCGATAAGAATCGCTGTCTATGACGCCCGACTTCTCGCTGAGTTCACCGATACCCCACTGGATAATTTGTACTTTGGAGCGGTGGAACGGATAAAAGTCGACTATCCAGACGGTGTTCTCTTGTTTCCGCCTTTTGAAGTGATCAAATCGACACTGGAGGATCATCGGATCAATAAGATCTATAGAAAGCGATTTGAAATGCAAAAGTTTAAGGATAAACAAAAGAAAATGAATATGACGCCAGATGAGGTGCTTTTCGCGGAGAACTCGTCTGGAATGATAAAGTTTCGAAGAACTAAACCGTTTCCTGTGGTAAGTCGTTTGGAAATAGGTTTTTGGATGGAAAATAGCTATTTTTCTATAGAAAACCACTATTTCCCGGTAAAAATAGCTATTTCCCTGTAGAAAACCGCCTTTCCCAGGTTAAAATAGCTATTTTCCAATTGAAATAGCTATTTTCCTGTTAAAATAGCTATTTTCCTGTTGAAATAACTATTTTCCTGTTAAAAAAGCTATTTTCCTGTTGAATTAGCAATTTTCCTGTAAAAAACAGCTATTTTTCAATAGAAAACCACTATTTCCAGGTAAAATAGCTATTTTCTTATTAAAAACACCTTTTCCCCCTCAAAAATCAATTTTTCCTTTCAGTCGCTGTGCAACGATTGCAACGAGCAGTTCATCAGCACAAATCTTCCGTCCCAAGACCAACTTGTCGCCCATTACATGTATAATCATGACAGACGAATGACGATTGAGAGATTTGAATTCAAAGATGTCAATGCGTTTGATGTGAGCGGTTTTTTTCAGCTGAAACCAAGCGATTCTCCGTTAAAATCCCTTAAAATCGCTCATTTTTGCATTAACACCCCTAGTTTAGAGAGAAAACGATCAATTTTTGCCTTGAAATCCTATTTTAGAGGGAAAAGCACCCATTTTTGCATTAAAAACCCCTATTTTTCCATTGAAACCCTGATTTTCCAATTAAAACAACGATTTTCAGCAATATCTACGTGAATTAAACGCTCAAAGTCGATACAAAATGAAAAGAATGGGTCTGGCAGACGAAAACATGTACTATCTCTGCGCTCACGACGATCGAATCTCGAAAAATGGAGTGGGAAGAGCTTCACGACTCCAGCAACAGAATTGTCATTGTACGGCGTTTATTCGGGTTTTTGATTGGAGGGTAAGGTTATATAGGGTTCTTTCAAAAAAAAAAGAGAGGTTTTTAGATAGTATCAAAGCGAGAAGGATCACGAATCACAGTCGACTATTGCCTGGAGCATCAACCGCATCCCTATGAACCGGAGATTCAATTTCAGACGTCCACAAGAAGGAATAACAATCAGAATTTCCAAAAAGAGTTTATTGACTACTATACCCCAGAGGTTTTCATGAGAGATCTGGAAGAGAGACGAATGAGATCGCAGAAGACGATGTTGGGAGATTTGTCATTGACAGCACATCCAGATAGAACACCCACAAAAAGAAGTGTCGATTCGAAGATCTATCTTCCGCCGGGAAGAATGAAAGCGACGTTTGGAGCACGATCCCTGGCCCCACCGCTAGCTGCGCAGATAGCTGGAGGTGCCACCCAGCCATATGTGGATGTTTATGGAGAGATGGAGGTGACGAGAAGACCCAAGTATCGACAGCCGATGAGAGGATATCCGAAGCCGGAGGAACAGCAGCCGGTGGAAGTGCCGTCGACAAGCGAAGAAGCGCAGCCGCCGCCTCGGATCTATATCACCCAGAAACCGTATACAAGGATGACGGAGAGACAGAATTTTAAGGTATAATACGAAAATTGAAATTTTCTATAAAAAGGATCCTTTTTTCGCCTTTCTTCTAGCTAGAAATAGCTTCGAAATCCCTAAATAGCCCTAGAAATAGCTGCTTTTCCATGATTTTTGACGGAAAAAGTGATTTTTGGGCTAAAATTAAAGAAACGCGGGTATTTTTAGCCTAAAAACCACAGAAAACAGTATTTTTCACTCACTAAAAAGCCTGATCTAGGACAGGTTAGCTTTTTACGAAAATTGAAGATTTGCTATGGGAAGGATCGTTGTTTCGTGGTTTTTCCACACAGAATGAGCTTCGAAATTTCTAAATAGCTCTAAATATAGCTGTTTTTCCTTGTTTTTGATTAAAAAAGCGAACTTTTTAGACGAAAATCGGAGAAAAGCGGGTATTTTTAGCCTAATAACCCAAGAAAAACGTTACTTTTCACTGAGAAATCTTTCAGGACATCTACACATTCAATGCGATCTGTAAAGTGGAAGACACGTGCCTAAACCTTCTGAATCGCCTCCAATCCTGTCAACATCCACGCATCGGACTCGCCTATCGAGAGAAAATCGCCGCGATTCTCCGAAATGCAAACACAGATCCAGGACTAATCGATGGATCCTCACTGGACGAAATCGAAGAATCTTGGGTTATTCAGAAACCGATTCGTGGAAGACCGAGGAAAAGGGTTAGGATGGAAGAAGAAGAAGAGGATGGAGAAGAGGAGGAAGGAGAGGAAGAGATGGAAGAGGAAATGATGGACGAGATGGCTGAGAAAGAGGAAGAGAAGAAGGTGATGGTTGTGGAAGAAGCAGAAGAGAAGGAGCAAGAGGAGGTATTGCCACGTGTCGAAAGAACAGAATCCCGAGGATCCGAAGGGCCGACGAGAAGCAGTGGAAGATCGAGGAAGCCCCCCGCACGACTTCTTGGGGAATAAAATTTTTCTATTTTTTAAGAAAAACAATAATAATATCTTTTTATTGCATTAGAGGTATTACAGAGAAAAAAAGGGAAAAGATATGACAAAAAATATCGCAGAAAATCCTCAAAAAATTAATTTCTCTTCCGGCCAGACTTGACTTTTTGCTTTGAACGTCCCTCATTTTTAACGAACGTCTTCTTCTGATTCTGGGATCCACCACCATCGGCGGCCTTCTGCTTCGCCCTCTCGGCCTTCCCCTCGTCCTTCTTCTCCTCTTTTCGACGAATCACCTGAGTGATGTCTTTCTTAGCGAAACGACGCTTTCGTTTCCCATTCTTTGGAGGAATAAACCGCTTCTGATGAGATTCAGAAGTGCCACGTGGCGGTGGATCGGCGGCTCCGCGGCGAGTCGAGCACGCGATGAACACGACCTGCAAGGTTTATGTACGGATTTCACTACTTAACAGAAGTGTGAGGTTGGCCTTGTGGCGAACGCTTTTGACTGTGGTTCAAGAGGTCGCGGGTTCGAACCCCCGCGCCGCCAAATGTTTTTGCTCTTTTTTGTTTTACTCAAAAAAGAAAAAAAATTAGAACTTACCAATCCGGAAAGGAAAAAGAAGGTCACTGCCGTCGCTGGATCAATTGTCTCCAAATGCTCACAAAGTTTCTTCTTGAAATAAAGAAGATAGGCGGCCATCATTTCTGAAAAGCAGAATAATATCGAAATGCGAAGCGGTAGCCATGGAGGTCGGGTTTCTCTGCCGTCTCTTCAATTCCTATTGTCTCTCACCCGGGGGACACGTGAGAGAGCACGTCTTCATGCCTCCTCTCTCTCTTCCATTTAATCCTAATCCCATCTGTCACCATCTTTTTCTCTATGTCTCTCTTTTTCATATACTATTTCTTCGTCATGCTTTCTCATTTTGGATATGAGACATCTTCACGAATGAAAAGAGCACAATGATTACCCGGGTTTTTAGATGAATAGGGAGGAGGAAGAGGAGGCTACAGTAAGACGAGCCTGCAGATCTAACGAGAGAAAGTTTATATAGGGCATGCGGCGCACAATTAAAAGTGGGGCGCGTGGCGCAACTGGTTACAGCCTTGGTATTGAACCAGAGGGTGAAAACACGTGGGTTGGAGTCCACGTGCAGTATTTTGTTTTTGCTTTTCTTGAAAAAGGCAGAAAAAGCAGAAAAGAATCGGAAAATGAAAAAAATCCTGGAGAAAAGAAAAATCATAAAAATAGAATGAGCTGTACGATTTTTATGCGACGCGCATATAATATTTTGTTTTGCGAAAATGTTGAATTCAATTATATGTGGGCGTGTCTTCATTTTTTCTTTTCAATTTTTAGAATAAAAAAGGAACGCTTCGAACGGAATTCGAGACACATCAAGCCTATCAAATGGACACTTCAAGTTGATAAGATTTGATGTAACCTCAGATTCGGTTGAGCGACGATGGAATATGATGAAGAAGTAGATATCAATATCAGCTGAATAAGAATAATCCTTCTTCTCTTTTTTTCGAAAGAAACTAATGTAGTCTCGAGATTATCGAGAGAGAGAGAGAGAAAAATAATCTTTTGGCTCACAAGATTGTGAGAAAAAAAGAAATTTAGAATGTACTTTTGGGGAGAAAGAAATAATTATAGTGTGGGAATCGGAAAGAATTGAGGGTTACGAATTCAAATTATCATGATCAGAAGCAAAAATTTTATTTATCTCGAAGGGAATAATATTTTGAAGTTTAGTTAAAGCACCTGACAGAAGGAAAAATATGGAACCTTAGATATAAAAAAATTTAATATATTTTCCAGAACAGTTTTCACGAAGAAATATGGCGGAACTAGACGCGAAAAGCCATCTGAAATCCGGGAAAATGAATAAATAAAATAGTTACGGTGATTTTAAAGGTGCACGCTAAAAATTTTATTGTGGGTCTCGCAGCGATTGTTGAATTATTTTTAATTAATTTGTTTTTGTTGATTTTTTTTCACTTTGATTCAATTTTTTGTTTTCAGAATATTTTAATTTGTTTTTTAAAATTTTATTTCCTAAAAATATTTTTTAAAAACTCGGAGTTAAAGTAGAAAATCTAAAATTTCTTGTTAAGAACTGTCACGGTAAGTTTAAAGGCGCAAGCTTGAATTTGTATAATGGTTCTCGACGCGATTCTTTAATTATTTAATTTATTTGTATTTTTCGTATTTTTAAAATGGAAAAACAAGTTAATTCAATTATTCAGATTTCGTATTTTTATTGTTTTTGCAATATAAAAAATAAAAATTTTCTATTTTTAGGCAACATATCGAAAAAAAGGGGATTTAAAAATAAATAAGCTGTCCATTAAACCCATTTAAATTCCTTTTGTAACTTGTTTCATAAATCATAACTTCTCTCCACATATCCGATCGAATTCGAATCATCATCAAGAATTCATAAATCAATTCGGGTCTTCTTCCCAGCAAAATATCCTTTCCGATCCTTCTCAATACTTCATTCATCAATCCGATGCTCATTCTAGTATATCTGTTCCTCTGTTCGTGCATTAGCTCAGTGATTGGGACTCTTATAAGTCTCATGGTTATCCATTCTTTGTAGAATAGTATGAGAAAGGTGGCAGAGGGTGACTGCGGGCATATGGAGTAGATCAGTGAGCAAATCTGACAGCGGGCAATGTGGAATGGCTGAAATTCTCCAATTAATCACTTTTGTTAATGTTTAAAAATGTTTTTCCGCATCTTTACGGTGTGCAAAACAAAATTTCAATATGGTGGACTCGAACCCAGCTACTCCAAAATCAACGCTGTTACCGACTGCGCCACGCGGTCACAACTCGTCGCGGAGGCAAGAGGCGTATATAAACGTGGCAAAACTTTATACCTGGATATAAACTTGATGACAAATAGGTGGGAAGTTCATTGCGATCTGAAACTACAGTAATCTTTAGCTCGCTCCAAAAAAACTAAAAATCTAGTATATCTCACTAGTCAGACACTAATAAAGAGTAAAATGTAAAAATGAAAAAAATTTTCTTTTAGTTGACAACTTTTTTCTTTTTCGAAAAAGTCCATTGGGATCTGAGATATGTATTGATAACTTTATAGTGGCTTTCACTAAAAAAAATAGTTTTCGATTCAGTTCAATTCAGAAAAATAGAAATTAACATAAGAACTTGCCGATAGTGATTATACCTCCCGTATTTTGGCATTTAGGGAGGGGAATTGGAATATAGGGTTACCTAGTACCTTTTAAAAGCTCCTTTTGAATTTTTAATTGCTCTTTTTGATGTGGGATATCTCCCACTGGGATTAAACACCGCCCGTTTAGCGGCTTTGGGATCATTATCGAGAGCCCCGGCTTAATTGCAATTATCTCAATTGCTAAAAGAGATTTTTCAAAAAATTTTTTTAGCATGTTGCTCAGCTTTAAAAAAGCTATATTTTGTTAGTTGGCAACTTTTTGATAGCTTTGCTGCGCGCGGAGTTACACAAACTCAAAGGTTGTGTTACCTTTCAGCGGGTATAACTTGCTCAGCTTAATAGCTAGCGAAAATGTTTCAATTAATAAAATATAGCTCTTTTTAAGCTGAGCAAGTTACCTGTTGACCACTTTTTTGTATCATTTACAGGAACCGAGATAAACCATTAATTAGTGCATACCCGCGATACACCTGCCCTCTTCCGATAATTAGCGGGTTTTGGGGGGGGGGTCCATCGAACAGGTGGCTAAAGATTTTTCAAACCAAGAAAAAATCCACGTTTTGGCGGGAATTTAAAATTTTGAAAAACCAAAAAAAAAATTTTTTTTTGACCCCACGTAAAAAAAGAGATCTGGTACATCTTGATAAGACCCCTCCGAAAAAGGGTATTAATAGAGAGGAGAAGCCCCTTAGACTTCAGTCTTCTCAAAAAGAAGTTCCAACCGAAGCCCTCAACACCAACCCGATGTCTCTGACCGCCGATCCACCAGCATGTGCCGTTCCAGCCGCCGGAGGAACCTCCACCCACAAACTTGTCAATGGAGGAGCCGATAAGCTCATCTTCAAGGTGCACCACCTACCGTAATCCTCCTCCAACCCCTAATCAATTGCAGATCAAGTCGTCGAACAACAACGAATACCGTATCACCCCGGTGTTCGGATTCGTCGATCCATCCGGATCCAAGGACATTTCGATCACTCGTACCGCCGGTGCACCCAAAGAGGACAAGCTTGTCATTCATTTTGCCAACGCACCAGCCGACGCCACTGACGCTCAGGCTGCCTTCGCCTCTGTCACTCCAGCCGGAACTGTGACCATTCCAATGTCTGCTACATAAGGATCCCCCCATTGGCACCACAGAAATCGACACCAAATTTCAGCAATTTAAGCGATCTTATGATTCCAGTCAATAATATTGTATTTCTGAAATGTGTGTTGTTTTTGAGGAAAAGGCAAAAGAAATGGCGCCCAGAAAAGTTCGAACCCGCCAACAATTTACAAAACAGCGCTGCAACCACCTGTGCCGCGCGGCCACTGCCGCTGCAGGCCGCCTAGGCATATATGAAGTCGCCGGCTTTTCGCTTTTTTAAGGAACGGCATAACTTTTTCAGATTACTTTCAGAAAAATTAATTTCTTCTTTTTTAAAAGCTGAGCAAGCTTCTTTGCGCTGGGAGCAAAATTTAAAAAAAAGAAAAAAGAAAACGCGCCCCAAAAAAATCGAACCCTCGACTGCTCAAACCAAAAACAACACTGTAACCGACTGCGCTACCCGCCATATTTTCAGGAGAGGCGCCTTGCAGTATAAGAGGTTTCTGGTTTCCCGCTCTGAACAGGATTTTCCTAATCCTGCGATCTCAATATCTGAAAAGTTCTGAAATCCAAACCTTTTTTCTTCTTTTTTCATAAAATTGCCTAGAAACGTAATCAGAACAATCTCAATCACTGCCACTTAACTCTGTAATAAGTGGAAGAGAAAGAGAGGGTTCTGAACACGAATCCTTGGCATCTTGAGTAGAGTATAGAGTAGAAATAAATAATAAGAAGAATTGGAAAAAACGAGAAGAAGGCGCTCGGGCGATGAGTAACTATGGAAACGTCGGTCGGCCGCGCGCGTTGAGCCCCCAACTGGTTGTGTGTGACGTTTGTGACATCTTCGTTAGAAATTTTCGAAATGATTTAGAAAGGGCAGACAAGTGAACTTTACGCCTAATTTAAATGATGTGATTTGAAAGTGCACGAAAAGTGCAGTGATGTAGGCTTTGACATTTGGAAACAAGTAAAAATAAAACTGTGAACTATAGTTCCCAAAAATCTGCACTTTCCCGGTGTGCAAAACAAAAAACCGCTCGGGTGGGTTCGAACCCGCGACCGCGCGGATGAAAAACAAGGCGCTTGCCGGTTGCGCCACGCGCGCACAGTTTCCGCGCCGACCGCTTGGCATATATGAACTCAATGCTTCGCGGAACTTTTATCTTTTTTAGTATCATGTTTTAGCTTGCTCATTTCAAACTTTCCCCATATTAAATCCTTTATTTAGCTCTGATACTATCAATCGGATGACTGGGTAGGGTAACTGTATCTCTTTGAATGTGATAAGTGACCACGTACACAGACATCTGACCGGTTGAGATATCTCGGCTTTCTGTTGAGTGAAAGTAGTAGTAATGTGACTTGAAATGAAGAAGAAGAGAAGAATGTGAGAATCTGATGGCCGGTTGCCTTGGTGACCGATTGTTTTCGTGTCGACGACGTCGCGTGGTTTGGAGTAGGTGTGTGAAGAGGAGTAGAAGGGATGAAACGAAAACAATTGGTTTTCTTGGGATTCATTGAGGGAAACGTGACTAAAACTATATAAAAACTATATAAAAACAATATAAAAACCATACCCCCCCCCCCCCAATATCTGGGGTAGAATAGAAAAGTTCCGAGAAGCGTTGAACTTATATACACCAAGAGGTCATCGCGGAAACGTCGCGCGCGTGGCGCAACCGGCAAGAGCCTCGTTTTTCATCCGCGCGGTCGCGGGTTCAAACCCACCCAAGCGCTTTTTTGTTTTGCTTTTTGTTTTGCACGCCGGGAAAGTGCAGATTTTTAGAAAAAACTTTATTTCTCATAGTTTACAGTTTTATTTTAACTTGTCTCCAAATGTCAAAGCCTACATCATATCACTTTCCGCGCACTTTCATCTACTTGAGTGTTATCGCCGCCTTTTTTCTCATGCTCCACTTTCTGAGCAGCTTAGTCACATGAGCTTGCTCAAGGCGTGTCTCCTCATGACTACCTGCGAAACTTTATTTCTCAGGCACCTTCATTCTATCCCCTCTAATCCCCAAATGCGTCCCGAGTAGAGATAGTGACTTTGGAATCTGTTCAATGTGTATAACATATTCCCACTCACTTTCTCTTCTTGTGATACATTGAAAAGGGCTATTCACTCTTATATTCCAGGCGCCCCTACACAAACAAGAGATACCAAGCTGGCTTCCGATGGCATTGCGATCATCTGAAGTAGCTTAGGTCTCTCACGTCTGTGGTTTAAGGGGCCAGCTTTATTTTAATGGTTTTGGTTTAAAAAATGAACAAATACGGTAGACTACTCGAAATTATTATAAAAAATACTGTAGACTTCCGGAAATACTACCCTGCGCCCGAGACCGAGAAGCGCCGATTTCATATACGCCCACGCAACAGGCGGCAAGTGTGACCGCGTGGCGCAGGCGGTTGCGCGCCCGTTTTGCGTTCGACTCGATGCGGGTTCGAATCCTTTTGGGCGCCATTTCATTTTTTCTTTTTTTCTTCTTCCTTTTTCTTGCAAAAATTTTAATTCTCATGGTTAGAAACCACAGAATTGAACTTTTGGCAGCAAACATCACCTGACATTTCGCATTATAAAGTTTTCCTAATCAACGATTTTCTCGTGATATCGAGTACCCGTAAACAACAATCTTGTGAGCCTATAATTTGGATTTGGAAATGTCGGAGTAGGGGGAAACGAGGGGACTACGGTAGTTGGAAGGAGAAAATGATATCACTGGGGTTCAAAAAAAAGAGGTTTTGTTGAAGACTTTGTCACAATTTTTGTCTTTGTAAAAAATTGAAAAAAAAAATTTTGTAAAAAATTCCATTAGTTTTTAAATTTAAAAAAATCGTTCCTTTGACCTACCATTAGTCCCCAAATAGAGTATCCATCTCTAACACAATAAGAGCATAGTGTTCGGTTGCTTCTATCCTATTATCTAGAGCAACCGAAATCACTACACTCTTATCGTGAGTCGAAGGAGTAGAATGAAATGCCCGGAAGGCTTTGAAATAGGCGGGTCTTGGCTTTGCTACCGTAATCCTTTGACTCTCATGATTGGAAACTCCTGCTTTTTCGCCAGGAGTTTCAGAAGGAAGGGGAATATAAGAGACTCATAGAGAAGTTGGGTATCTAGTGCCAGAGACCCCGCCCATTTTTCGTTTCCAAGGGATCAGGAGTTAATCCCCGAGATTTGAGGTTTAATTAGGTGGGTAAGGCACGGGAAATTTGAGACACCCAGGACTTCAAACCTTGTTACATCAAGAAAAGGCCACTGTGGATCAGAGCAATTCTGAGACCAAAATCTGAAAGGATAGACACTTTAAAAATGAAAAAAACCCTAGAACCACCTCAAAATTGCAAATGTGGATCTGAAAATTCTACTTGAGCTGTAGCTACAGTGCTTCTGACAAAAGAATAAGCCACGCAGCTTCATATACGGCTAGACGACCGTCGTCGAAATGGTGGCGCGTGGCGCAGTCGGGAACAGCGTTGTTTTTGAAAAAGTTTGTGGGTTCGGACCCACTCTAGCGCAGTTTTATTTTTTCTTTTTTTCTTTTTATGAGAAAATAGAAAAAACATTGAAAACCAGTTTTTCAGTGCTTTTACTCAAGTTTCATCGAAAAACACGCTCAACGTGTCCCGCTTTTTATTCTGTAACTCTTCCATATCACCCCTTGCCATTGAAAAATAGAAGTTCGTTGAAATGGGAGTCACCTCTCCACTCATTGTTCTTTTAGATTTGACAATGAGCGGTAGAGCAGACTCTCATTCGCTCACGACTTCGGAGTTTAGAAAATATATGAATGACACCTCCATCCGCGGGTTTCTAGGTACCGCCCATATTTTATATACTTTGACTCATTAGAGAAAGTGCAAGGATAGTTAATTAAGAGAGATCAAATTACAGATATCATGAGGTGTTTAGTCATATTACTTAATCCACTCGGTACCAGGTCCAAAAGTACATGATGAAGGAGGTACCAGGTGACTATGGTGATAGAACTTTGAACTTATCTACCTATAAGCTGTGTTAAAATTGATTATATGAAGGAAACTGAACGTAAAAAAGGCAAAAATTGATCAAAACTTTCTGAAATTAATATTGCAACACTTACAGCAAGCCACCTGAACCATTCCAAGAAGCCTTGAGTTCATATAGCCCCAGTGGTCCCCGCGAAGACGTCGCGCGCGTGGCTCAGCCGGGAAGCGCCCCGTTTTTCAGCCGCGCGGTCGAGGGTTCGGATCCATCTTCGCGTATTTTCTTTTGCTTTTTTGTGAAAATACAGGAAAACATTCTGCGTACACTATTAATGATTCACAGTTATCAAACGTGTCTATCAGTTCTTCCTCTCTCTTAATTTTTCAGATTCCACGAATTAGCATGCGGAACGAAAGATAAACTACACTTGTTGACGTCTTGTTTCAGAAGAAACATTCCGCCTCTCTCTTCGTAACTGATAACGCTTATCGCGCCTCCCCGAAAGCGATGAGTCTCTCTCTTGACTTAACGACTTAACGACACACATATATTTCGATAGTTATGTCAGCTGGTGGTATTACTCGGTTTTTTGCGTGCACTGGAGATCTTAGTGAGTTTTTAAATTCTGATATCTAGATGTTATACAGTTTTTATGTGTATTCACAAAAAGCAAAAGAAAATTGGCGCGGTGGGGGTTGAACCCGGCAGCGTTGTAGCCGACAGGCTCAAAAACAAGGCGCTTACCGGCTGCGCCACGCGGTCACACTTGTGAGACGACCCGTGGGAATATATGAGCTCAACGGTGTTCGCAAGCTTCCGCGAACTTTCAGAATCCTTTTTATTAAAAAAAAAGGAAAATTAAATTAATTTTCCAGCTGTATTCATCGGAACAACGTGCTCAATTCTCACAATTTCCATTTATCTTCTTATAGTCGGAATCGTGGAAAAAGATAGCTGCCCAATTGACACGAGAATTCCCCCTTGGCTCATTTCCACTGCCGCTTTGATGATAATCGAAAGATTGATGGAGGCAATGAATCAGGCGATGATTCTTCGTTTTGTGAACAGTAATCCGAAGCCATCGAGTCGAGATGAGATCAGGGATTGGGAAGAAGAGAGAGCTGCTAGTCAGTCGAAAGCGCTTTGGGCCGTGATTTCGTTGGTTCGATTGGGCATTTTTGTTTCGTGAGTTTTTTAAAATTAGGATTATTTAACTAATAAAAAGCTATCTTTTATCAGTTGACATCTTTTTGATAGCTCTTACGCTAAACGAGTTACGGTAGTTTGAAAATGGCACTTCTTTAAACGCCGCTATCTTGCTCAGCTTAAAAGCTATCAAAAAGTTGTCAACTAACAAAATGTTCAGCTAGCTAAGGCCTATATTTTATTAGTTAACAAATTTTTGATAGCTCTCAAACCAAGCGAGATATAGGCCACTCAAGTATCCTATATTCCAGAACAATTGTTGGAAGCGTTTTCGTATTCTCCGCCTACTCAAACCACTCCCAATGCAATGCTCTTCTCTATTGGTCTTCTTTTGTATATTGTATTGTTTCTTTGACTATGACGGCTCTTGGATTAATTGTTTTCGGAGCAGTTATGTGTATTTTCGCTGTTTTGGCAGTTAAATCGAAATGAATTGGTTTTTTAGTAGGTGGTAACTTTGAGATACCATAACTTTGTTTCTGTGAGAGATATAGAAAAGTGATCAACTAATGAAATATAGCTCTTAATGAGCTCTACATTTTATTATAATAGTTAAAAATTATTTGTATAACAAGAGATATAGGAAGTATTATATTAAAAATTATTATCCGGAATAAGTTTCGAATAGCATTCAGAAGAAGCCATTTCTTCTTCAATCACATCATAAAAGAGTCCTTTAATTGTGAAGTAATATAATTCACTAATCATTCCATCAATTGTTTTTCTACCAATCTCTCTTGACACCATATTCCCAAATCGACATTTAAAAACTTCGCGAATCACTGGATTTCGATTGTCGAGAAATTCAATACCACGAGAGATATTGTGGTCGAAGAATTCTTTGATTTTAAGATGGCGTACTATCGTTCTCTGTTCCTCTAATTCATAATAAGCTTCGAGGGTCGGTGCCTCATCGATTTCTTCATCAAAAGGATATGAAGTGTTAAGAGACGTCCAAGATGGTGGTGGTTGGAAGTGTAGAGCTTTTCGCATTTCTTGTATTCCGATGACCGTCACCGACTCTTTGATCAGTCGACGAGTAAATGAGAAATCAATAGTTCCATTCCAAAGATACTCGTGCTCACTACCGTTTATACACGAGATCCTTGCCAACTCGGCGTCTTTTCCGCAAAATGGTTTGAATTCTGGTAGATTCGAAAACTCAGAATTGTCGGAGAACATGTCTGAAATTGGTTGTATATACATTACTGATAAAAGGTGAAGAGATTGCGGACTTCTCAAGTGACCTAAGCTTCGCCCCTTTTAGTTTAAGCGCACTGAAGAGACAAAGATCAATTTATCAGTTGGCTAAAAAGTGAGCTCTATCGAAGTGGAGCTTGAGACATACATTTCAGGTAATCAGTCTGAGAGCTCAATAGGAAACCCAACAGTTAAATATCGGTGGCCAGTTTATTGCCCATGAACAGTTTATATTGACTGAGATTAGAAAGAAACAAATAAATCATGAAATATTTTCGAAACTGCAGTTCAATAATTTTGACTCACCATGATCGGAGCAATTTGCAGTCGAATAAAATCTCATCTCGAACAGCTCGAAATCATACTGTAAACTTTAAAATTAGAGAACGTTTTCTATTCCAAAAACTCACACTAATCAGGTTGGACCTCAGATAAATTACGGTGGTTGTTGTGTAATATGGGAAGGGGCATCCTTCAATTGGTGGCAACTCCGCGATACGGCACTGATGTTTGATCGATAATCTAACAGTTTTAAGGGTGGCTGGAAGGGTGCCCGTGTATAGGTGGTATTCGCCGCTTTTGTTGGTTTTCACTGAGTTGATGATTGTTCCTGGGTAGTTCTCTGAGTGGAGGTATGGGTGGAGGTTGTCGACAGCGAAGCCTTTACACGTGATCGTTCCGAAAATATGAGCATCGATGACGTTTTTCTGTAAGAGCCAGAGATTAATAGCTAAACTAAATTTCCAAAATTTGATAGCAAAACTAGAAAAATATCTGTATTTCAAGTATTCATTCAATATTACATACCCATTAGAAAATCAACTCACAAAATTTTGTTTTTTTAATTGATGAGTCTTATTCGAATACTGTTCCTTTTTATAATGATCATGAATAAAAGCTTCAGCGAGGGCCAGGAGGAGAACAAGAGAAAAAACGAATTTAAGGATGAGAGACATTCTGGAAAAAAAGGAAGGTGGTTTGCCGAGGATGAGGTCACGCACGCGGACCATTGAGACTGGTCTTCAGTGCATATATATAATATAAAAAAAGGATAAAAGGGGGAAGATCTCCCTAGGCACACCAATCCCTCCTCTCACGAGGGCAACCACACACTGAAGACCAGTCTCCTTGGTCCGCGGCCTCGCCTGGGGTGTGACCTCGACAGACCGCCTTCCCAAGTTACAATAGTATCTTTTATATTTGCCTCTTCTTATGTCTCTTTGCCCCTACAACATTAAATATTTATTTCTTCCAGAATGTCTCTCATCCTGAAATTCGTTTTTTCTCTTGTGCTCCTCCTGGCCATCGCCGAAGCTTCTACTCTTCATTATAAAAAGGGAAATTATCAGTATCCGAAAAAGAATCATCAATTGGAAAAAGTTTCTATTCATGATCGTCAAAAGGAACAGTATCAATATTCGAATGAGACCCAGCAATTAAAAAAACAAAATTTTGTGAGTTGATTGTTTACAGCTAAACAGAATTTAATATAAATAAAAAAAACAGAATTTCCAAAATTTGATAGCAAAACTAGAAAAGGTACGGGACAAAAAGATATCACCTTTAGACTCCAAGCTGCCTTGAGTTCATATAGCCCTAGAGGTCCGCGCGCAAACGTCGCGCGCGTGGCTCAGCCGGGAAGCGCTCCGTTTTTCAACCGCGCGGTCGAGGGTTCGGATCCATCCTCGCGTATTTTCTTTTGCTTTTTGTGAAAATACAGAAAAACATGAAAGTGTGCAAATTATTAGTGATTCACAGCTATCAAACGCTGCTTTGCTTTGAAGAGCCGTGTAGCTCTCAGAAAAATGGTTTTAGAAAAAAGTTGTCAACTAAAGAAATGCAGTTCCAGCAATGAAGAAACCACCCTGAAAAATTTAGAGCAATCCCATTTTTCACCTCTCTGTTATGAATCTCCAAAGTTTACTATTTTGAACTAAAAAAAACTGCAGTTCAATAATTCTAAACACTTTTTCTGTTGACAACTTTCTCTAAAAATGCCTCTAAATGCCTTAAAAACCGGTTTTATTGAGGTGGAAGAGTTTTTTCTGAACCTCGGCCACGGGGACGCACCAGTCGCTATTTTTCTAATTTTTTCGGAGTTAATAAGAAGATATAAGCAATAAAAATCTAAAACTTTAAAGAAAAAACAAAAATAGCCACAGGGGCGTCCAAAAACCCCGTGGCCGAGGTTCAGAAAAAAACTCTTCCACCTCAATAAAACCGATTTTTAAGGCATTTAGAGGCATTTTTAGAGAAAGTTATCAACAGAAAAAGTGTTCAGAATTAAAAACTACATCTATATACAAATTATTGAATTCCAGTTCAGTCTTCCTTTAAGCTCCACTTCGATATTTATTTGTTTCTTTCTAATCTCAGTCAAGCATGGGCAAAACTAAAAGGGGCGGAGCTTAGATCATTTTAATCATTTTTTAATCATTTCAGACATGTTCTCCGACAATTCTGAGTTTTCGAATCTACCAGAATTCAAACCATTTTGCGGAAAAGACGCCGAGTTGGCAAGGATCTCGTGTATAAACGGTAGTGAGCACGAGTATCTTTGGAATGGAACTATTGATTTCTCATTTACTCGTCGACTGATCAAAGAGTCGGTGACGGTCATCGGAATACAAGAAATGCGAAAAGCTCTACACTTCCAACCACCACCATCTTGGACGTCTCTTAACACTTCATATCCTTTTGATGAAGAAGTCGATGATGCACCGACCCTCGAAGCTTATTATGAATTAGAGGAACAGAGAACGATAGTACGCCATCTTAAAATCAAAGAATTCTTCGACCACAATATCTCTCGTGGTATTGAATTTCTCGACAATCGAAATCCAGTGATTCGCGAAGTTTTTAAATGTCGATTTGGGAATATGGTGTCAAGAGAGATAGATAGAAAAACGATTGATCGAATGATCCGGGAGTCATATGGCTTCACAGTTAGAGGACTCTTTTATGATGGGATTGAAGAACAAATGGCTTCTTCCGAATGCTATTCGAAACTTAATCTGGAAAAAACGTTTTAGTATGATACTTATTCTTGTTACAAATGTCCGTGGATAATAAACGTTTCACTTTTCGTATTCTATTATAAAATGCAGTATCCAACAAAAACAAAATACCGAATATTTTGAAAATTTCGAAAAATCAAAAAATCAAAAATGTTATATTTCCATATGGATTTTTAGACCATTTGATAGAGAATTTTAAGCTGATCATTTTTGTCTCTTGAAGTTTTTTTCTAGCTTCTCTCCTTCTCGAGATATAGCTCTTTGAAGTTGGCGAGGTGAGAGACGCAGACACTCTAGCCTTCTCTGCGCTCTCTCCTGCCGACCGCTTGTCTTTAAAACGTCTATATCTCGAGACGCAGAGAAGCTAGAGAAAAACTTTAAGAGACAAAAATGATCAGCTTAAAATTCTTTATCGAATGGTATAAAAATCAAAACGGAAATCTAAATTTTTTGATTTTCGGTTAGTTTCATATTTCCATCAAAAACTCTTATTTGTTCAGGTACTCGTGATCACCAAGGCTCAGGTTAAATTTTTTCGCCAACTCGGCGTGTTTGCCGCAAAATGGTTTACTCACTGGCTCGTGCTTGAAAAAAAATTGAGCTCCGCTCCTTTCTGTTGACTTTGAGCATTGCATCCTCCAAAAAAAGATTTCGCTCTTCAAAATGAAGACTCAAGAGGTACACAAACCTTGGGTATTTAAACAGGTGCCACTCCTATCTTTCCTCATTCTTACCGTCAAGTCCCCTCGTGAATAGGAGACTATTATTACCAGACTTGTAATGGGCCGGGCCGTCCCGGTGGGTCCGGTGTTCTACAGGAAGTTCAAGTTCGAAAATTTTTAATTTTTGACCAAAAATGTCATTTTTGTTATATTTGACCCCCGGGCCGGGCCATGCCCAAATTTTACAAGTCTGGTGATTACTGATTTTTTTGAACTATTATTGTTATTTTTTAAGTAAGTTATTTTTTAATTTCAATTTTTTAAAAAACTTCGCTTTTTACAGAAAAATGTCGTTGAGACGCATATCTTCGGAAGGATCACGTGTAAAGGCTTCGACAACCTCCCCTCCCTCAGACTACTACCCAGGAACAATCATCAACATAGGGAAAACCAACGATAGAGGCGAATACCACCTGAACACGGGCATCCTTTTCGACACTCAAGGAGCTATCAACATAACGGTCAGGCATCAGTATGTCCCCGCGTGGATGGAACCAATTAAAGCATGCGCCATCCCATACTACACCACAACCGTCACAATATATTTGAGAGACGCGCATTAGTGTGAGTTTTTTTGGAATTGAGATAATTCCCTAATTTTAAAGTTTTCAGTATGATTTCGATCTGTTCGAGATGAGACTTCATTCGACTGCAGAGTGCTTGTGATAAAAATAGTATATGCACTGTACTTATATATTTTTGATACGAAAAATGAAATGAACCTTGAACATTATGAAATTTCAAATCTATCACTCTGTTTCAACGTACAGCTTTTCAGAACGGCTTCTGTGAACAACTAAAAAGTTTAATTTTCAGAAACATAAAAAAACCGTTATCAATTTTCATTATAAAAAGCAATACCCAAGAGAAACAAATTCTTCCAGAAATAACTTTTTAAAACCGAATTTTTGAAAATTTCGAAAAATCGAAAAATCAAAAATTTCATATTTTCATATGGATTTTTATACCATTCGATAGAAAATTTTAAGTTGATCATTTTTGTCTCTTGAAGTTTTCTTCTAGCTTCTCTGCTTCTCGAGATACAGGCGTTTTTAAAACGAGCGGTCGGCAGGAGAGAGCGCAGAGAAGGCTAGAGTGTCTGCGTCTCTCACCTCGTGACCTTCAAAGAGGTATATCTCGAGACGCAGAGAAGCTAGAGAAAAATTTCAAGAGACAAAAATGATCAGCTTAAAGTTCTCTATTGAATGGTATAAAAATCCATATGGAAATATGAAATTTTTGATTTTTCAATTTTTTGAAATTGTCAAAATTTTTATTTCGGATGCGTTTCAACGACATTTTTCTGTAAGAAGTGACGTTTAAAGCGGAATCAGAGTTTCATATTGACATTATAACGACATTTTTTGCATGTTTCACTGTAAAACCATCCAACTCACCAGTTTTTCTTTTTTCAATTGACAGGTCGTTGAATGATGACGATCAAGAGTAGATAATTCAGGAGGAGAACAAGAGAAAAAAGGATGAGACGCAGACTCTCTAGCCTTTGCTCTCTCCTGTCTCGTGATCACTAAAGCTCAATCACAATTTCTTGACACAAACCATTGGTATTTAAACAGACGCCTCTCACTTCTTTCTTCATTCTTACCGTCATGTCACCTCGTGAATAGGAGACTTTTTTTACTGATTTTTTTGAATTATTTCTATTATTTATTATAATTGGATTCTAAAAAGAGAAAAAAAGTCCTCCGGAGGATTTTTCAAAAAAAAGTGAGTTTCCATATTTTCATATAGGACAGTCAGGATTTCAAAATATTCAAAAAATATTTTTTTTTCTAAAAAGCTGGATTTTTCGGAAAGTTCCGAGAATGTGAAAAAGAAACTATAATTACGGGAAAAAATTTTGATTTTTTAAATATTTTGAAATTTTCACTAACTTATATTCTTTTTAAAACTGATTATTTTTATAATTTCGAAAAATTGAAAAATCAATATTTTCATATTTTCATATGGATTTCTATACCATTCAATAGAGAATTTTAAGCTGATCATTTTTGTCTCTTGAAATTTTTCTCTAGCTTCTCTGCGTCTTGAGATATAGCTCTTTGAAGTTGGCGAGGTGAGAGACGCAGACACTCTAGCCTTCTCTGCGCTCTCTCCTGCCGACCGCTCGTCTCTAAAACGCCTGTATCTCGAGAAGGAGAGAAGCTAGAGAAAAACTTCCAAAGACAAAAATGATCAGCTTGAAATTTTCTATCGAATGATATCAAAATCCAAATGGAAATATAAATTTTTGATTTTTTGAAATTTTCAAAATTTGATGATTTGGATGATTTTACAGTGAAAAATACAAAAAATGCCATTTTAATGTCAATTTGAAACTCTGACTCCGCTTTTACATATAACTTCTTACAGAAAAACGTCGTTGAAACGCATATTTTCGGAAGGATCACGTGTAAAGGCTTCGGTGTCGACAACCTCCACCAAGAAAAAAAAGGGAGAGAAGATAGAATTGCTTATACTAATAAATACATTTTATTCATACATTTTTGATTCAAAAAATGAAATGAACCTTCTATTAATATTCATCATAAAAAGCAGTATCCAACAGAAACAAATTTTTCCAGAAATAACTTTCTAAAACCGAATATTTCGACAATTTCAAAAAATTGAAAAATCAAAATTTTAATATTTTCATATGGATTTTTATACCATTCGATAGAGAATTTTAAGCTGATCATTTTTGTCTCTTAAAGTTTTTCTCTAGCTGCTCTGCGTCTTGAGATATAGCTCTTTGAAGTTCACGAGGTGAGAGACGCAGACACTCTAGCCTTCTCTGCGCTCTCTCCTGTCGACCGTTCGTCTTTAAAACGCCTGTATCTCAAGACGCAGAGAAGCTAGAGAAAAACTTCAAAAGACAAAAACGATCAACTTAAAATTCTCTATCGAATGGTATAAAAATCCAATAAAAAATCTAGTCAGTTTTCCATATTTTCCTCAAAAAATCTTATTTTTTCCTTATTTTTTCTACTTGTATTTTGTCTTGGTATACCATGTACCCTAATCGTAGTGTACTTGAACGCTACACAGTCTCCTTCGATAATCTGCGTCTCGTTTTGGTCTCTGATAAGGGCTACACCGTAGCGCAAATGGGGGTTCTTTAAAGAAGTGTAGCGTCAGTTTCCTCTCTCTTTTGATTAAGAAAAATGGTTCGCGAATGGCGGAGGCTTAAGAAAATCGATGATCTCACTTATATGTAAGTTTTTTTTAATTTTTGAAAAAAAATTTTCGAAAAAAATTTTCAAAAAAAATTTTTTTTCAATTTTGAAAAATTCAAAAAATTTTTATTCCAGCGGCGAATGTGATTCTGAGCATCCAGCAGCTCGAGTCTTCGGTGGCCACGTGTTAGCGCAGGCGATGTCAGCAGCTTACTACACCGCTCCAGAGGGATTCTATGTGCACGCCGTTCATTGCTATTTTATCAGGGGTGGTAAGTGCGCTCTATTGATAATTCTTTTAATTTATTTTTAGGCGAGGAATCGATCCCTATCACTTATAACGTAAAAATCATTCGGGATGGGAGGAATTTTGCGATTCGATACGTTGAAGCGGTGCAACATGGGAAGGTCATCCATCTGGCGGAGTTCTCCTTGCAAAAGGTACCGTAACTAGCTTAGTTTAAAAGCTATCAAAATGATGTTAACAGATAGAATGTAGCCCTTAATTAGCTAAATATTTTGTTAGTTGACAACTTTTTGATTGCTAGCATGATTAGCGAGATAGGCGCGCTTAAAGAGGCGCAGACATGCTAAGAAAGCTTCTAACTTCTAGCTTCTGTAACTTGCTTATCGTAATAGCTATCAAAAAGTTGTCAACTTATAAATTGCTCAGCTTAATTAGTTCTATATTTTGCTAGTTAACAACTTATAGATAGCTTTTACAGTAAGCGAGATATGAGCAATTGAAGTTAGGTAGCGGCGCATTAGCCTAGCTGTCTGCATCCCGGAGGGTGCGCATTTTCAAGCGCTCATATCTTGCTCAGTTTTAAAGTTATCTAAAATTATTATATAGCAAAATGTAGCCCTTAATTAGCTAAATATTTTGTTAATTAACAACTTTTTAATAGCTATTACTCTAAGCAAGATAGCAGCGCTTGAAGAGACGCAGTCGGAGGGGCGCGCCGCAGCATCTTTTTCAAACCGCTATATCTCGGCTACCGTAATAGCTATCAAAATTTTGTCAACTATCGAAATACGCAAAATTTTAAGCTGAGCAGTTTATTAGTTGACAACTTTTTGATAGCTCTTCTCTAAATTGAGATAAATGAATTTCAGTTGGCAAGTGTGAAAGACACGTTCTCTCTCACCCCCGAGTTCCCGGCACATGTGCCGGGGCCTGATGGATTAGTCAGCAATATAACCGGAAGACATCAGAAAGTGGCTGAGGGGTTTGATGCAAGGGAACTGAGAGGTCAGGTGACAGAAAGAATGGCTCCAAGTCTAGAGATCAGGCCGGCCGATTTGGATATGTTCTTGCATGGGACAGGCGGTTTGAATCAGAAGCAGTACTTGTGGATTAGGTATAAAATACCTGTTGGTGAGTTGGGTTTCCTATTTTTCGAAAATTTTTCGACAATTTTTCGTCAATTTTTCGGCAATTTTCCGAGAATTTTTCGACAATTTTTCGACAATTTTTCGAGATTTTCGGGAATTTTTCGACAATTTTTCGAGATTTGGACGAGAAGGAGAGAAGCTTAAAAAAAACTTCAAGAGATAAAAATGATCAGCTAAACATTTTCTATCGAATGGTGTAAAAATCTTAACGAAAATCTAAAATTTTTGATTTTTCAATTTTTTCGAAAAATTTTTGAAAAATTCTCGAAAAATCTCCAAAAATCTCCAAAAATCTCCAAAAATCTCGAAAATTCCCGGAAAATCTCGAAAAATTCTCAAAAAATTCACGAGAAAAATTCTCGAAATATTCTCGAGAAATTCTCAAAAAATTCTCGAAAATTCTTCAAAAATCTCCAAAAATCTCCAAAAATCTCCAAAAATCTCGAAAATTAACGGAAAATCTCGAAAAATTTTCGAAAAATTCACGAGAAAAATTCTTCGAGGAATTTTTCGACAATTTTTCGACAGTTTTTCGACAGTTTTTCCAAAAAAAAGTACAAATATTCCAGAAAAAACCGACTACATGCTCCGCCACGCCACCATCGTCTATCTATCAGACCTCGAGTTGGTGACCACTGGAGCACTGTGTTTCGACGATAAAATGTTTAAATTGCAAACTTCCATGGACCATTCCGCATGGATTCATCAATATGAGTTGGTTTTTTTTAATTTTGGAAGAAAAAATTTTCGAAAAAATGTTTTTTTGAAAAATTTTTTTTCTAAAAACGTTAAAATCAATTTTAAGCTAAAAATCTTGGTTTAGATTCGACATAAACGACTGGATCCTTTATGAACAAGAATGTGTGGCCAACTCGAATCATCGGAGTCTGATACACGGGAGGTTATGGTCCAGGGATGGAAAGTGAGTCTTCGATTCTTTTTTTTCGGAAAAAAACAAATTTTCAGATTGATAATGTCGACGTCCCAAGAAGCGCTGATCTACAAGGTTCAACCAAGCAAAATTTGAATTTTTTTTTGGGTTTTAATGAATTTTTTTATTTTTTTGTATTTAAAAGTACCGTATCTTGCTTAGATTAAGAGCTATCAAAAAGTTGTCAACAAATAAAATATTGAGCTAGTTAAGAGCTATATTTTATTAGTTTATAATTTTTTGATAGCTATCACGCTGAGCAAGATAGCAGCGCGTAAAGAGACGCAGCCGGTATCGCATGCAAAACACTGCACTCCTTTCAAACGCCCGTATCTCGCTTCGTTCAAAAGTTATCAAAAAGTTGTCAACTAACAAAATATTAAGCTAATCAAGGGTTATATTTTATTAGTTAACAACTTTTTTGTATCTCTCATGGGAACTTAGATATAAAGCGTTGAAAAGAGGGAAGATAGGTGCATCTGCTATAAAAATATTCCGGAAAAAAAACTAAAAAAGGCTTTAATACACAATTTATTAATGTAAATTCTTTAGCCAAGTTTAAAGAAAAAAGAAGTCCATCAAAGAAGATTTTTCAAAATATGTAAAAAAGGAACGTGTCTTCATACCAAGAGCATTCCTCTGAATTCCACATTTCGAGCTGTTTCAAATACTTTTCAATATCGTTTTCAGGAATATCTTCTTCTTTTTTCCAAGTTGAGCAATCATCGGTTTGAATGACTGCTAGACGTCCATCGTTCCTTCTGATATATGTTCCTCCACAGATCCATTTATCATAAAATCTGAAAGGTCTGCAAATAATGAAAAAATTGGAGGTTTTCGTGAAAAAATCTCACCGAAACTTGAGTTTTGTCGTCCTCGGATCCATTAATTCCGCTCCACAACCTTTCAGAACCACTTTCATGTCTACCTTTGAACAATTTGTTATCTTGACCTGTTTCAAGTTTCTATTCGTCTTTCCCTCTTGCCAACTTCTCAAGAACCTATTCAGATCTTCCGCAAAAAAATTAGTATCGTAAGAAGTGATTGTTTCAGTGTCCATACTAAAAAGGAAGTCAAGATTGAACCAGTCAGAGCGATTCGAAGTGAAACTTTGTTTGATTTCGAAATTGAGATGCTTGTAAACGACGCCGTTCCACTCTTGTCCAATAAAACTCAGTTTTTGGATACTTCTTCGGAATCTGTTCATGAACAGCTCGAACATTGGCCATGTTGCTGATCTTATCGAAATGTTCTCAGTCTTCAACCCATTCAACCAATCGATCATCGTAATTAATTGATCATCAGTCAATGGAGGTCTCAATTCGATATACGAATACAACACTATCAAAACGACAGACTTCCATGAAATGTTGGAGTGCTTCAAGAAAAGGAGAGACATCTGGGTCCATTGCCGGAGGGTTTCTCCGACCAATCACAAATCGATTCTGTTCAAAATCCAATGGCCTTCTCCATTGATCTTTTTTACCAATCCAAATTGAAGGAGACTCGGAATACAACTGTAGTTCCAATTCGTTCACTTTCTTTCTCTTTGATATCCGTTTGGCTCTTTTTGAAATAAGAGAGAAATTATATCTAGAAATAGGGGTTTATATTTCATAGAACAGAAATAGACTTACAATTCTATAATATCCAATAAATCGAAAACATTCTGAATACATAGAAATGGAAGGCGAAGAAGGGGAAACATTGAATCAATGAGAATGGTCATCTGTTCTATGGCAAGGGGTCCGCCTTCCCGCGTCGCAATGGAGCGCTTTTGCTCTCCAGAAATTCCAGTTCATATTTACCTTTTTTATAGTTTTTAAACCAAAATCACAGATACAAAATTAATACGAAGCTATTTTATGAAGCTAGAGTATTTCTTCAAGCTCTACTATCTCACTAACCATAACAGCTATCAAAAAGTTGTCAACTAATAAAATATTAAGCAAATTAAGGGCTACATTTTATTAGTTAAAAACTTTTTAATAGCTCTCATGGCTAACGAGATAGGCGGTCTAGAAGGTGAGTTAGAAGCTGTGAGACAAAATTAGCTAGGCTGAAACTGCCAGCGGAAACTTTGTGAACTAGGCTTTAAAAATCCAGAAATTTTATCAAACTAAGAAATATTTACAGTTTATGCAGGAGAAAACTGAAAAATGAATGAGAAAATGCTGAAGTAGATTCCTGTCAGCAAAAGTAGAAAAGGGTCGATAAAATATGGAGTTTTTCGAAAAGGAGTTCTGATATTTCTTTTTTGGATGGTTTTTCTATTAGTTTTAAGCTAGTTTTAATTATTTTTTAATTTTCGTAAATTTTCCAAATTATTCAAAAAAAAATTTTTTTTCAAATTTTTAAAATTATTTTTTTCCCGGTGTTGAAAAAATCCCAAATTCTGAAATTTTGAAGAGTTCTGAAACTTTAGTTTTGGATGGGTTTTCTATGAGTTTCAACTAGTTTAGATCATTTTTTAATTTTTGTAAACTTCCAAATTATTTTTAAAAAATTTTTAAAATTTTTTTTCGAGTTATTAAAAAAAAATTTTTTTTTATTTTTCAACGTTATATAAATTCCAAATTTGGCAAATATCCGAGAATTTGACCTAGCCCAAGGGAATAACCACCTGTCCATCATCATCTTCCTAATTAAAGGTACACGTAGTGACCTCTCCTCCCCTCTCTTCCTCATTCCCCCCTCCTCCATTCATTCAAGTCCGCAAACACTCTCTCTCCCTGCACAGACGACCTCTCTCTCCTTCATATGCTATCGATTTTGACGTCGTTTATTCAGAAACATTTCGAACTTCCAGAAAAAGAAATGAGTGAATTGAAACAAGGTGTCGGAATAATGGAGACAATTCTGACGACAGAACCCCCTTTTTGTGATACTTTCGAACGGATTTCTATTGACACTTTTCCGATTTTTGCTCTGGGAAAGGAGATTTCTAAACGAGATGGTTAGTTTTATTGGTTTTTTCTATGAAAAATCGAAATTTGTATTTAGGTATCGAAGCGATGAAAAAATATGTGGCGTCAAGGTTCTGGTTCACGTATCGAAGGGATTTTTCGCCGATTGGTATGGTTTTTTTTTTTGGTTTTTAAAATAATTTCTGAAGAAACAGAAAAAATTGTCTAAAATAGTACGAAAAATTTTTTGAAGATTGATTTACCGAAAAAATCCTCTGTAAATTCCAGATATCCCAATAAAACTGGAAAAAAACTGTATGTGCCTGGTTTTTTCCTTATAACTCAATTACCAGAAAAGCTATAAAAAAGTTGTCAACTAGTAAAATATTTAGCTTTACAAGGGCTACATTTTGTTAGTTAAAAACTTTTTGATAGCTATTAGGGTTAGCAAGATATTAATTTTCAAAGTTATAAGATTAAAATCGCAAAAATAATTTTTTTTGGAATTTTGAAATTTTGCAAAATGGAAAAAATTATTTGATAAAAATCGAGAAAAAATTAGTTTTTAATTAATTTTATTGATTTTAATCTCAAAAAAAAGTTTTTTTTAACTTCAGCAAGAAAAAACTATGAAAAAAAGGTGTCCAAGAGAAGTACACAAAGGGATTAGATTGTATGTTATCTTTGAACTATTGTATCTCGCTTAGAAATGAAGCTACCATGATTAAATTAATAGGAAAAAGTTCAGCTTATTAAGGGCTACATTTTATTAGTTGACCACTTTTTAATAGCTATTACGGTGAGCAAGATATAGCCGTTTGAAAAACACATAGGTTCTGGACCCTAAAAACGCGCAAAAATGTCTGCGTCTTTTTGAGCCACGCTATCTCGCTTACGGCAATTGCTATCAAAAAGCTGTCAATTAATAAAATGTAGCTCTTAACTAGCTAAACATTTTATTAGTTAAAAACTTTTCCCTAACTCCCACCAAAACCAAGATATTCCAGGCGGCACCGGACCAACATCTGACCAAGGGTGGGGATGCATGTTGCGATGCGCTCAAATGCTCCTTGGAGAAGTTCTTCTTCGCCGACACATCGGTCGTCATTTTCAATGGGATATTGAGAATACTTCAGAAGATTACGAGAAGATTCTCCAAATGTTTTTCGATGAGAAAGACGCCCTCTATTCAATTCATCAGATCGCTCAAATGGGAGTGACCGAGGGAAAGGAGGTCTCCAAATGGTTCGGACCGAATACTGCTGCTCAGGTTATCAAGAAGCTCACTATTTTTGATAGCTGGTCGAATATCGCTGTTCATGTTGCACTGGATAATATTCTCGTGAGACAGGATGCTCTTACGATGGCGACCACTTATCCAAGTGAAGATGCGGTTAAATTGATCATGGGTTAGTCTTTTTCCAAGCGGCTTGAGCTTATCTAGGCCCGCTTGCCCCTATAACAATGTCGGTCGCGTGGCGCAGTCGGTAAAAGCTCTCGTTTTCGTCCAATCGGGTTCAAATCCTGCCTAGCACGAATTTTTTTGCTTTTTTTGATTATGATCAAGTCATGATTAAAGGAGGCGAAATTTTGATTATTTAAGCAATTTTTCATAAAAATTCTAGAATTCTCTCCCGAAAATCTGAAAATCCACGAGACTTGTGAGCGCCCTTGAGCTTATATAGGCCCAGTCGCCTGTAGGAAAAGGTTGCTCGCGTGGCGCAGCCGCTAACGCGTTCATTTTTCGAGTTGCTGGGTTCAAACCCGCGCATGAAATTTTTGTTTTGCTTTTTGTAAATAACCGGGAAATTCAAAATTTTTGGGCTTTTGACGGTGTTTGGCATCATTTAGAAGACTAAAAACTATAAAGAATTTCAAAAATTAAAAAAATTTTTTTAATAAGACATTTCAAAAATTATTTTCTCTCAAAATGAATATCAATTTTTCAGAAAACGGACAAATCGAGCGTCACCGCTCCCTTGCTCCATCTGGAGAAGTCCCCGAATGGCGTCCCCTTCTCCTCATGATCCCCCTTCGTCTCGGTCTAACCTCCATGAACAACTGCTATCTCCCAGCCATCCAAAAATTCTTCGAACTCCCCCAATGCGTTGGAATAATCGGAGGGAAGCCAAATCTTGCTCACTATTTTATTGGAATCGCCGGATCCAAACTCTTCTATCTGGACCCCCATTACTGTAGACCGAAGACGTCGAAAGTCTTCGCCGAGAAGTCTCTGGATTCTGGAGCTGATCAGGTGTTTAGTGACCTGGAGGATGCTGAGCCATTGCCATCACAAACATCGGATGTCTATACTAAGATGGATGATTCGACGTATCACTGTCAAATGATGCAATGGATGGAATTTGAGAGTATTGATCCTTCCCTAGCCCTCGCATTGTTCTGTGAAACACGCCAAGATTTTGAATCTCTTTGCGAGGAACTTCAGAAGACAACACTTCCTTCGTCGACACCGCCCATGTTTGAATTCCTTGAGAAACGTCCGAAGTATCTGCCGAAATTCGAACCGTATACTGGAGTCAGTTTGAAAATCGAAATGAAAGAATTCGATGATATTGGAGCGGCGAATGTGAAGATTGATGATGATTTTGAGGTGTTGGATGTTAAGGAAAAGGAAGAAGATTGATTTTTTATCGATTAACTGGTTGTACATATTGGATCAAATAAAACGTGATATTCTTCATTTTATAACTTGGTTAAGAAAAAAGATAGAAAAAAGTTGTCAACTAATAAAATGCTCAGCTTAATGTTGGCTATATTTTGTTAGTTGACAGCTTTTTGATAGCTTTTACAGGAAGAGAGTTACGGTAGCTTGAAATAGCGCACCTACCGGAGTTCAAGTTGGCGCGCGCTTTTTCTGTACTTTCTTCAAAGCCCTGTTTCTCAGTTACCTTAACAGGTAACAAAAAGTTGTCAACTGAGAAAACGCTCAGCTTAATGTGGGCTATATTTTATTAATTGACAACTTTTTGATAGCTATTACGATAAGCGAGATAGCAAAGGTTGAAGAGGCGCAGACATTCTAGCGCATTCTTGACATGTAGGATGTAGGAATTTTTGAAACGCTTTTATCTCACTAACCGTAATAGCTATCAAAAAAATTTTAACTAGTATCGTGCTCAGCTTAACTAGCTTAACAATTTACTAGTTGACAACTTTTTGATAGCTCTTACGGTAAGCGAGATAGAGCTGCTAGAAGAGGGTGCAGACATTTTCAGCGCGCCACCCCGACTGCCACTTTTCTACCTCTTCTATCTCGCCTACCGTAATTGCTATCAAAAAGTTGTTAACTAACAAAATGTAGAGCTAATTAAGCTGAGCAAGGTACCAGTTAACAATAATTAGATGGCTATCCCGCTAGGCGAGATATAGCCGTTTGAAAAGTGTGTAGGTTAGGAATGTCTGCGCCTCTTTAACCCCCGCTATCTCGCCTACCGTAATTGCTATCAAAAAGCTGTTAACTTATAAAATATAGAACTTTTTAAGCTGAGCAAGATACCAGTTGACAATTTTTTGATAGCTATTACTATAGCCGAGATAAAAAGCTTCGAAGTTAAGGGTATCTGCCTCATCCCCTCTCAACGCTAACTCGCTAGCCAGAAGAGCTACAAGGAAGTAGTCAACTAACAAATTGTATCCCTATTATTATTTTGTTAGTTGATCACTTTTTTGTAGCTCTTCTGGGAGTTATAGTCGTATAGATTCCTTGTTTACTATGATATAATGTGGTAGTCGACAAAAACAGAAGATTAGCGGGGGGTTTCCATGGAAACAGCATTAACTTCTTCTTCTTCTTTTTCATTTATTCAAACCAAAAAATTCTTCATTTTACTCTCTATTCTATAATATATTAATATAATATATATTCCTAAATGATCAGAGTAAACGTCTTGCTCCTCTACCCAGCCATATCGGAGTAGAGGTAAGCCATTTGCTCTGATCATATGCCCTTATAATACAGGTAAAGTGAAATTAAATAAAACAAAATCATGATAAAACATTTTGACAAGTAATTCCATTAGATAAGGGCTAGATTTCAGACGTTTCTCTATAAATGACGTGGCTTTCGAGTCGACAGTACTATGGGCGGTCCTTCCAGAAGAAAGAGCGTCTTGAATATATTTTAGAGAGGATTCAGGGACAGAATGCTTTCGGAATACTGGAAATAATTTAGAAGTGATAGAAAAATTAAGGGATGAGGAATAGGGAATAAAAGTGAAATTTGAAAAGTATTGGAAGAGGTTGCATCGCCAACTCTGTGGGAAAAAGTGACGGTCTTCGTAAGTTTTCTGGAAGGTTCCTCTCTCTAGTTGGCCTCGCATACGGGATAGCTCGGTTTCCATGAAACAAGTCAGGTTTCTTCCGCAACCATTGCAGAAGTTACGGACCACAGGCTTTCTGAAATTAGAACATTTATAGCTGCCTACCGCGCCCGGAGAAAATTGCTGCAAAGTAGCGCAACCGGGAAGCGCGTTGGTTTTGGATCCGCGCGTCGCGGGTTCGACCCCCACGCGACTTCAACTGTTTTTTCTTTTTTTTTCATCTTACCTATAACATTTATCTACAAATCCTGACACAAATCGCTCTAACGGATGTCGAATCATCATGATATTCGTCCAGTTACTCGCGGAATCCTAAATAAACCCTCCTTTTTTTGAAGATATCCCTAAAACTCACATTAAACTTTTTAAAAACGCCTCCCAAATTCCGAAACTCATTCTTAAACATACAAAACCGCACGATTTTCCAGTCTTTCAGCAGTTCCCGGTTATTCGCCACAAACTTTTTTTCGTCTCGAAGATAACAAAACATTGACGTCATCACAGTGCTCATGGATTTCTGGACGACGCATGTGGAGAGATGGTAGCGAGGGGCGGTCTGGAGATTACTGTAGGACTCAAATCAAGAGAGTACTGTACCCTTATCTCTCCTTCGAAATCTTTTAATCCGGGAATACAGGGGGAGGGGAGAGCGGAGCAGAGTTCCCGGGCAGATAAGGTGGATGTTCTGTTAGGAAGGGTCTGGAAAGGGTGCTCTTGTATTAGAGGGTACAAAAATAATGTCAATGGATAGCTATGAGCTAGCTGAACATTTTGTTAGTTGAAAGTTTTTAGATAGCTATTACGGTAAGCGAGATAGCGGGGTTGGAAGTGGCGCAATACTTCAAGCTACCGTAACTCGCTTGGCTTAATAGCTATCAAAAAGTTGTTAACTAACAAAATGTAGAGCTGTTTAAGCTGAGCAATTTGTTAGTTGACAGTATTTTGATAGCTATTACGGTAGGCGAGATACAGGGGTTTGAAGAAGCGCGACAATTCTTGCGTCTCTTCAAACCCCGCTATCTCGCCTACCGTAATAGCTATCAAAAAATTTTCAACTAATAAATTGCTCAGCTTAACAAGCTCTACATTTCTACAGTATTCACTTTCTTCTATCTATCAGCTTACATTTAGATTCGCCTTGATCAAATCGTCAATCCTATTCAGCCGCTTCTCGGACTCCCTCTTCTCCCAATTCAACATTTTATAAAATTTCGGCGTCCTTTTTGGTTTTTCTGTTGTAGTTTTTACTGACGTAAAAGAATTCAAATGTAATTCCACAGGAAAAAATAGAAAAAGCAAAGCGAAGAAAAAAAGGAAAACAATGCATCGAATTTGTAACCGTCTCGACGGTAGCATCGTTTCCCATGTGATTCTCGACGCCAGACGGCATTGAAAACGACGATTATTAACGGATTACGCGTCATTTTAAATGGGGATTTGTCGCTTTTGAAACTGTTCTTTTTTGGTTTTTAAAAAGTCCACTTTTTTCTTTTTTTTTTAAATGTGGTCTTTGCTTTTGCTTTGAAAAGTATTCTTTAAGATAAGCAATTTTCAAGATGGTATATCTCAATTACCGTAATAGCTATCAAAAAACAGTCAACGAGTATCTTGCTCAGCTTAACAAGCTCTATATTTTGTTAGTTGACAGCTTTTTGATAGCTCTTAGGATAAGCGAGATAGCGGAGTTCGAAGAGGCGTAGACGCTTTTTCAGGCTCCAGAACCTACGCGTTTTTCAAACGGATATATCTCGCCAAGCGTAAGAGCTATCAAAAAGTTGTCAACTAAGAAAATGATCAGCTTAGCATGGGCTATATTTTACTAGTTGATCACTTTTTGATGCCTCTTACAGTAACGGAGTTAGGGCGGTTTGAAAATAACTATACTTTATAGTTACAGTATCCTCTTCCAATAACTCAACCTCCTAAACCCTTTGCTCAGAATACCTATTTTTGCTCTCACAAGACCCAAAAAACACACGTAATTCCAGTTTGCAGCACGTTGTTTACACGTTACCCCAATCTGATGTAATATGATTGGAAGAGGGGAATTGCGAAATTCGGATGGTTAGTTATAAGCATGAGTTTTTGGAAAACAAGAATATGAATTTTCTTTTTTTATTTATTTCTTATTTTCCGTTTGTTTTTCTCTTCTTCCTGATTTTTCTATCCAAAGTTAACCCTTTCTGTTTGCTCTCCTACCGTTAAAAACTTCCCAAATGTCGTCAAATATGATACATTGACACCCCGACGACAAGATGCAGACTCAGTGGAAAATTCCTAATTTCCCCGCTTTAAACTTGATTTTCAAGAGTTTCTTATCATTTTTTTCAGTTTTTCCGCTCGAACGTTGAATAAAAATGATCTCTGTGCTTTGTTTCATCAGTTTAAGCATTTTTACTTTCATTTTTACGCTCAGAAACCGAGATTTTAGGTTTTTTCGGATCTTCCTAATTTTTTGATTTTAGGTAATAAAAAATGGCGGACGCAGCCCAAAACCGCCCAAAAACTGAGAAAGAATTAAAGAAGGAAGCCGAGAAGGCGGCGAAAATCGCAAAATTCGAGGAGAAACAAAAAAAGCTTGCCGAGCAGAAAGCCAAGGCGGCAGCCAGTGACAAACCCAAAGAGGTCGGGGTTTTTTGAATTTTAAAAATAAAAAAAGGGATTTTCAGGTGAAAGCGAAGAAGGAGCCGACTGCCAATGTGATTCCAGTCGACGCCACTGAACCCGGAAAGAAAAAAGAGATCTCGGCGGAAAT